>BSBN01000356.1:2681000-4021500 GCA_027924645.1 Cunninghamia lanceolata | reverse complement strand
GACTAGATGAGACATGCCTTCAGTTCTCTGCCTTTTATGTGGTGGTGATTCAGGGATCTGTGGATCTTGAACTGATATGACATTAGGGGCAGTCTCATGAATCTCAATTCTTGTTGTCCTCTTCACTGGAAGTTTGGTAGCCTTGGTAGGTTGTACTTCAGATTTAGCATAAATACTTTCAAAATTTTCAATCATTGTATTAATCCTCTTTAGAGGATCTTTCTCTTTACCAAAAAATCCTTCAAAAATTAGATTCTTTTCCTTTTTGTCATCTTCAATTTTCTTGAGGATCTCCCATTTCCTCTTCCTGTCATACACTTCATTAAAAGTAACTACGTTCCTTATCACATCCTCATCATAAAAAATTTGATGGGAGATGCCCATCTTAGTCAAGATCACTTGTCTCACAAAGTTCATATGACCTTCAGGGTCACAAACTCTTTCAACACCAGATTCCAAAGAGTACTTGGCCTTCAAATAGGCCTAGAGCTCCTCAAGAGTGTCTGAACCAATTGACCAATCTCCAAAGATAGTGGTATTAGGCAAAAAGGCACCTTTCTTCTGCTTTTTCATCACTTCCTTTTCCCTCCACATCATTTGCCACATGAATTCCAAGAATGCAATTCTGTCATAAATAAACTTTGGCAATTTGTGAGGTGGTTGGGGGCAATCATATACCCTAATTATTGTGTGCTCTGGTAGGAAGAACCAATTAGCATAACTGAAAGTATGACCTTGCTCTGGTTTATGTACAAGAGGTCTCAAAATTACCCTGATTTCTGGTGACAATCTGGGGACCCAATTACCAAAAGAATTCATTATTTTCACAAAAAATTCATAATGAAATACATTATAGCTACTAGTCAGGCAATGAGAATCCCACATGTAACACCAACATTGAGTAGGCATTCTTTGCCTTGTCCTTTCAATCATGCTAACGTGCATTTTAATTGACCATTTACTCCTATTTTGATATAGGATTAGGTGGCAAACCAAAGAATAAAACTTGAAGTTCATGGGTTTCGTATCTTCCTTCACACTGATGAATCCATCATTTAATTTCTTTGCAAGATATGAGGCAAAATCATACTCAATGTTCACCTCTGAATTTTGTATTTTCATAGCCATCATCATCAAATTAACTGACATCCTCTAATCAGCATCAATTCCCAGTGCTTGGCACAATGCATAATAGGTCCATTTGAAATAGATTGCAAAATCTTCCACAGGGAATGGTTCGACTGCATTGGAAGGAATATCAACTATCCTATTGTTTGCACCTCTTCTCATAAATATCGGCAGCTCATCACTTCTGAGTGTTCTTCTCAAACTTTTGTATTCTTGTTCAATCTTTTGTAGGTCAATTTCGGTGAGAGCTTGTTTGTTCAACATAAAAGAGTCAATTATAGTATTTCTGTCAATTCTCAATATAGAAGATCCATTTGGCAACCTTACTATTTTAGTAGCCGGGTGGTAGTACAGTGCCGAAGTATGAAGCAGTTCCACATCCATGAATACATTTGAAACAATTAGCTTGGCTAAATCCAGCTTCCATGGATTGCCCACCAGTCCCTGACCATCCTTCTTTTGATAGAAGTACCAAAATAGTTTCCAGCCAGAAATGGGAATTATGGCATCCCTACAACCCTCAGCAACATCCCTAAATACTTTCTTTCAACCTTTGTCAATTGTTGCACTGATCTTTTCTTAGGGGCAAGATCAGGCTTACTGGTCTTACTTGTGGATTCAAACTTCTTGGGTGCCATTATACAAACTAGGGTTTCGCAACTCGAGCAAATGCACAGAGAATTGAAATAGAGCAAAGATTCTTCAAACTTTCTTGCAGAGAATGTAGAGATGGACTTACTTGAACAATTTGAAGCTTGCTAAGAACAGGCCGAACTGGGCACCTTCTCCAAGCCAATCTGCAATCTCTAAATTGAGCAAATGCCAAGAGATTTCTAGATTTTATCGAGCCAAAATGTTCATCATTCCACCATTAGTTTTGGTTCATGCCACAAGATTATAAAATCTCAGCATTCAATTCATTTCAAATATAAGCCCTTGATCAAATTTGATCCAATGATCAGATGAAATGATAAGATCTTTCAAATTTCTCAATAATCGCACACTCGTACTGAGTATGTTTACTCATTTATTATCATTACCGCACTACCGTAGAGCTTGTTTAAACTGGTCATAGGATGGCAATAAGCTTCAATGCCTTTTGTTCACTTTTCTTGATTACAGCCAACCCTCAACCCTTATGCTTAAACAAAGCGGGATCGCGAGGCTTATAGCCCCCTTTATCCATTTTCTTCCATTACCATCAACCCACAAGTGCATGTTCTCATTACTGCAGTGAGATTATGTTGCCAACTTTTATTGCTTACCGCCTTGCCACAAACGTTCTTTGAAAGCCATCGCGAGAGCCCGGTAACTTGGACACTTATTACCGCCATGCTGTGAACAACTTGCCAGACCAATGCGGGACCATGGGATCATTTTATATTGACCTCTCTTCCTTATTGCCAAGCTGCAACCAAGTGGTGAGACCTCCGAGGGACCACGGTATACATGGTTGACCAAGCCCTTCCTACCACCATGTCGCGAACAACTTGTATGTTTCTAGCGGGAGTGTGGTATACATTATTCTTGTTGCTCTAGTTCCCGCACTACCTCCAAGACAATGAGGATGACTTGCGAGATTGCAGTAAACTGTAAAAACATAGAAATGATTAAAAATAACTGCATACTCCTTAAAATGACCATGTTATGTGACCCTGGGAAATAAATGGCATAAAGTTTTGGCATGAATGTCTATTAAGAAATGGTCATATACAAATGAAAAGATCAAGTAGGATGGAAATGTGCAAAATTTTTTAGAGGTCCTAACAGGTGAGACATTAGAATAGTTTATTTGGAATAATGGTGGGAATTCACAAAATTTTAGGGTTTTAAAATTTTGTTCCAACATAAGTAATGGTTGTTTTATTATGTAAATAAGGGTAATCCTTACCTATATAATAATTATTATGTATTTCAATATAATGTGTATTTTTTTTTGTTTTTGCAGATATGTATTGATAAACTCCAAGAAGGGGATAAAGTTAGGGTGTTGGATTCGTGTGATGGTGTTGCTGTGGACATTGGGTAGATTCACTCACTATCTATTGTACATGGAGTCAACTTGAAAGGAACAGGAGATGCAAATGTAAATATTTTAAAGGTCACAAGTATCATATAGCTTGCTTATGAAGACAAAATAGATGGAGCTGTCCGTCTGAAATAGAAAGAAGGAACCTTCACACGGTGGCCACTAAAATATTTGCAAAAAATGGCATAGTTGATGTTTATCATGTACTTGTTGTTAGACATCTTGGTCCACTGCTTTATGCAGTATTTTGAATGTGTTGTTTAGGGATCTTAATTTTCATGGTGTATTTGAAAGAGTTGGAAACTCTTAGACAACTATGACATTTTTTATTATATTTATATATATACTCTTAGATAGTTTTGATATCTTATAACTTGATATATATATTTGAATTATATTTTTTATTGAAGATTACCTTTCTTTATCGTGATGTTGAATCAATCTTTTCATTCTAGCATGTTGTATCTTGTTAGTATATGTAATTTTTTTTAAAAGTGCATTGAAACATTACCTACCTCTAAAATCATCATAGAAACTTCTTCAAAATACCACGTCTATCTTGGAGTCACTGAGGTTCGTACCTGAACGATTCCACGTCATTTCAGGCCCAAAAAATCCCAACCAAGCCCAATTCCATAGGCGATTCGATTTTGAATCCAATTCTAGGATGAATAGTACCTGGAAATGCCCTATTTTTCTACCAATTAGTTAACTTAACAAATAATAAATGTTATATCCCAAAACTTGCGCTGGAACTCTGGTAAAAGCTTACCATACTATAGCATCATCAAGTCAACCTTGGATATAGAAATTGTTCAAACTAGAAAATAGTTTGTAAATGTTGAATGGTCAGTATAAGAAATTACAGGCACCAAGAGTTACCTTTTGAAACATTAGGACAAAGGGCGGATAAAATTGATATATATGGTGTAAAAGCTAAGGGATTGCCTTTTGGTTTCAAGATCCAGTTGACTATGATCCTGATTTAAAATCTTCCTTACGAGTGGTCCATTGTGGTAACTATTGTGCCTCGCACACACGCCCCATTTCAAAAAAATAGCGACCTCCTCTTTCAAATTTGGTCTAGAGTGTCAAGAAAGATTTTTCACTTCCTAAGTAGTCAAATGGTCAAAGTGCACTTCTTCCATGTTTGAATGGTGATGTTGGAAATCATTTCAAGAGTTTGCTAAGCTAGATCCTTGTATCTCTTCCAATGGCTTTGAATAGCCCTTTTGCTATAATTGCTCCCCAACTGACCTTTGCACTGATTTACCTCCCAACCGACTCTGCGTCAAAACCCTTCATCACTGACTCTGACGCTAGTTTCCCTCCCGATGGACTTTTGCATTTAAATCAATTGTCTCTGACTTGTGCTATATTGTTTAATCACTGACTAAGTCAGAGGATACCAAAATTCCTGCAAGTCCGCAGAGTCTCAAAATCCTGCAAATGATATAAATTGAGTTTGCTATCGCAGCACTAAAAAGACCTTTCACCGACCAAGTCTGTCGTACCTAATTTCCCTGCCAAGTCGGAGCGAATGAAAAGTCGTGTGAAACCCTAATCTATCAACTGACACTAAGTATGCCATGCATTAATGGCGATTTGGCCAAAGATAATAAAAGGTTAATTCATATTGTTTAAATCATTTTTTGCATTCCAATAAAGATTTTGAAGAGCCCCTTTGCAACCTGTCGAGCATTTTTCACCGCCATTGCCCTCGAGTTCAATCCCACAACTGCTTCCTGCCTGTGCAACCTGAACACATTTTCTACAATTAACCAGGTAGGGTTTTTACCTCGCCTCTTTAAGTTTTTGCTATGTGTGGTTAGGGTTTCATTCAAAGTGCATTTTCCTTTCGAGCAATGAAATTGGGGTTTCAACTAGGGTTTTACGCATAAATTGTTTATTTCTCCCTCAAAACTTAGTTTGAACTTCTCCTGGAAAACATAGTCAGATTGCCATGGGCAAAATAGGACAACTCAACTAGGCTTGGCCGTAGTTTGGATAAATTTAAACCTTTTTGTAAACTAGAGAATCATCTAGCCTTTGTACCAAACTTGAGTCCGACCAACCTGTAAACATTTTGGCTCATCCAGTCGATCAGCGGCCATGAAAACCCATGCTACAATTTAAAATCCATTTAGCACTAAAAATTTTGACCTCTGACCTACATAGCTTTTGCTACGTTAACTGATTAGATCAGCGGGACTTAAAAACCCCGCAAACTTTGGAAAGCTACTTAGCGCAAAAAAAATTTTGCACCGACCTTGCGCTAAAAGACTCTGTCTTCGACTTGGTCGGATGCCTAGAATATCTCCGCAAGTCGGTAACGTCCATAACCCCATTAAAAATAAAAAGAATGACTTTGCGCTAAAATTAATCATGTCTGACCTTCCGCTAGAACATGTCATCACCAACTCATTCGGTTGACTTTAAAATATGTGCAACATCCGACACGGCAGATCCTGCGCAAGCATAGTAAAGGTGATCTCAGTTGTCTTGCGCCAAAATCTAACCAACTAACTAAACAACCAACTTAAAGTTGGTGACCTTCGAAAGTCATGCAAGTCGGTCAAACAAGAAACCCACGCAAAAGTGAGAAAACATATAAACATTGATAGAGCATTGGGTTGGATGAGCCCAATTTCCCCACTGAGGTCGGTGGACCTCAATAGTAGCGCTTTCTTGCATACAGGTCGGTTGACCCCGAAATTAGCGCAAATGGTAAAAAATGAATATTTTTAAAGAAATTTCAAAAGGGAAGATGCCTAAAATGATGTAATTAAAGTTGCAAGCATAGATAATGATGTTTTACATGCTTCCAATAAGATTTCTTGCAACATTGAATGTTTTTTCTTTGCATGCATTAATGGTGAATTGCTATGAATTGGGTATAATGATAAATATTGGATTTATGATTTATGAAAAGCATGTCAGAAGCTTAGCAGATTCATTAAATTCATTTTGAACATGGCAAAGAGTTTAGTAGTCCACTTGGTAATCTTAGATCTCAAACTTAGGAGTTTGTAGAAAGTTCTTAAGGTATCAAACTTATAAGGTCTAGTCCTGCAAATTAGATGACTGCCCGAGCTCAAACCATGAAGTACGAATTTAAGGGTATCCCTCCAGAGACAAAGATTCACTCTGGATGGAGTGATGTAGGAGACACAGATCTAGGTCACATAGACTTGGATGACTTCAGATTGAGAATCTTTGGCCCAAATCCAATTCCTAGGGCCAAAACGCTTAAAGACAGTGGTATTGCACAAGCTGCTGCTTTCCCCACCTCAGTACAGTATGCAGAGCTGATAGTAACATGTGCAAATATGTATGATGATATGACAAGGACAATTCAAACTACCAATGGGGATATCCTGGCTGATTTAAGTCCACCCTCTCTGGATGAGACTTTTGATATTCCATGGCATACAGTGATGACTATGCCAGACAAACAAGGATCAAAAGAGGCTTACAACAAGGATGTGAATGGATGCAGAAAACATATGAATGATCATTGGGTAAAAAGAAGAAGGTCTGCCATGAGCAAGTTTCCCCAAATGTTATATAGAAGTGA
This sequence comes from Cunninghamia lanceolata, assembly GCA_027924645.1. NCBI lineage: Eukaryota > Viridiplantae > Streptophyta > Pinopsida > Cupressales > Cupressaceae > Cunninghamia > Cunninghamia lanceolata. The sequence goes on along the minus strand of BSBN01000356.1, from coordinate 4,014,766 downwards.
CTTCCATGATGAGATAGGAGATTTGATAACCTTCTTAAGAAGAATATATGGGTTACCTACAGCCTCCACTTTTGAGGAGTGGATGTTCGTCATCATAACTAAGATACTAAAAGGGACTAAGTTCAACTGGTCCCAAATCCTCAGTGATAATATTCATGAGGCCTTCAGCAACTTCAAAGAGAAGAGATACTTTAGATGGACATCATATGTTGTCTACGCACTAGCAAGAAGAAATCACTATGTTGGGTTGTCCAAAATTGGAGAAGTTGGAAATGATGAGTAGACCCAAGTAAAAGTATATGAGTGTTACCCTCAGCTGACCTCATCTCAATCTCTGATGCATTTTAAAAGGGTGAATGATGCTTTTACGATGTATATAGCCAAATTGTTGCTAGGTAATACAGCCTTGAGGATTTCCACTGAAGCAATGAATGAAGTAACCAGATATGGTAGGTGGTACATCCAGTTTGAAAATTTCACATATCTAAGAGTGAAAGGTTTCACTAGGATTGCTTATAGACTTCTGAGATATCCTGATGACAAAACAGTGCTCCTAGAATTGACTAGGCAATTGATACCTTGTGCTGAGAAACTCAAGCACTTACACAGAACCAACGTTTAATTTCCCATCAGGTTTGGTAAGGGGAATTATGCATGCCCTTCATTGGCATCAGCTGAATACTCTGATAAGGAACTTCAACTTCTTAACCTTCACTACAACAATGCAAGGGATCACTTTGATCCAAATAAAGTGATGGAAAGGTTTGTAAGCAAAAAGTTGTTTCACAAAATGCACATTGAGGACTTTTGGGCCAATTGCATGGATGATTACGAAGTAATGAAAAAGGCTCATTCAAGATTATCTCTAGCCTTCATCAGGAAGTTCCACATTATTGCAGCACCTGACCAGTTAGAGGATGATGAAAATGTCATGGTTAGAGGAACCTGGGAAGCCCAATACCATCAACCAATCCCACTGCCAAATTGGGCTAATGCAAAGGAAAGTTCCTTAGATATTATAATGAAAGAACCAATCAAATTGAGCAAGGCCTAGGTAAGAGGTCGGGTAGCTACTTTGGAGAGACAAGGAGTGCAGCTTACCTACACTACATTAGAATCAGACAAGGACTCCAGAGGTGAAGAAGATGAACCAATAAACAACACAGATGAAGCAGAGCCAGTTGAGAAGCAAAAATTAGTTACTGAGGAACATACATCTTTGGTAGAGAAGGCAAAGAAGGTTAAGAAGCCTCCTGCAAAGCCTCCTTCTAAGAAAGACCAGCCTCCTTCCACCAGGACAAGAGCCTCTAAGAAAAGAGATATGCTAAGTGGTCCTAGGGAAGGTTCCAAAACCAAGAAAGTGAAGGTAAAGGAGGTAACTGAGGAAGATGCCACCACTCAAGGAGATACTAATCTGCCAACCTCCCCATATCCTGCTGCTCCAAGTGTAAGCATGGCTGCCTCTACTTCTATAGCTTCTACTATTGTTTCTCCATCCATTGCTTCTACTACTGCTGCCCCTACTTCACCCATGACATCAGCTGGTGTTATCCAAGAAATATCCCCTGCTACCACCTCTCCTGCTTCCTCCATTTCAACTGCTTCTTGCTCGTTAACAATATCTTCCAATGCCCCTAGCAGTCCTATTTTCTCCATTGCTACCACCTCTTGTTCTTCCATCGCTACTACACCTTCACCTTCTACTTCTTCCACTCAATTATCCACCACCATGACACTACCTCCCATTTCCACCATTCTTTAACCTTCTCTTCCTTTACCTTCACTACCTCTTCCCTCACCCCTTGTCATTTCTTCCACTATGTCAGCAGTATTAGCTAATTTGACGTAGACAAATTTACCTACACTGCCTATATCCTCTGTAGTTCCTATTTCACAAATGCCCGCAGATTCAACCTCCTTAGTTGTACCTCTACTGCCCAGAATTGATAAAGTGTGTGCAGAATTGAGTTTGCAAGAGCTTGAAATTGAATTATCACCTGAGGTAGAGAAAGATGCATTTGTGGAGGTAAGTAATGAAATTTCTAATAAACCTCTGGCTGAAGCAGTTAATATTAAGGTCATTAATATATTCGACAGCACTCCAGAGAAGGGTCAAATAGGAGAAGTCTTCAAAGCAGCTCAAGAAAATATGATGGTAAACTAGAGGAACTTGGCTGATGAAGGAGAAAAGGAAAAAGATATAAATAAAGATAAGGAACTAGAACAAGAGCAGGGATCACTTGAGGAGCCTACTAAAACTAATGATGACAAAACCACTGAATTGAACAAGTCATCTTCTTCGACACCCGAGTGGTTGCAAAGCAGAGTGGCATATCCTGAGCCACAAGTGGATATAATATAGTTGGATTTAAGCACTATCCTGTCCCAGGGTCAAAGGACCAAAAAGAAAAAAAAGGAAAAGATACAGTCCAGAATTTATAAGGATGAATTAGGATCCAGAATTGCAGAGATAGCTGTCTCACCAGTAAATGTAGCTAGAGAACAAGTCAAGGAGGAGGACTATGCAATTTCAATAGTTGATTTGGGACCCGCCACTCGTGCGCAAAGAGTAGATGAATTTAAAGGATCAGTTACTTTAATTTTAGAATAGTTAGATAAGGATGAGATGTAAAAAGGAGTTAAAACAGCAAAATGAAGAACTCCGTACTTGTCTCCAAGTTTTTATCAAACCAGTTGATGCAGGAGGAGATATAAGGATAGTGCCCACTTTCCTGTCTATAGATGAAATGGCAAAACTGGGCGAGGTAAGGGCTAAGTCCCAAGGGACTGAGAAGTGGTTGTTTAGAGTATTTGAGAAAGGATGTGAGACTATTGATGCCTCTTCTCAAGCGCACAAGAAGCTGGTTGAACTTCATAAGAAATGGAAAGATTTGCGTGAGGAATGTGACTCCTTTGATGAATATTACTCTCACATGTTTCCTCGGATTAAGAGCATCAGATATTTGCCGGCCCAAACTCTGGTAGTTGAGAATATTCTAACTGGGGACAAGTTGTCCAAGGCCATTGAATGGTATCAACAGCTGCATTTGAGGAAAGAAACTTTCAAAAACTTAAAAGAAGCATATAAGCCAGCAGATGAAGAGCTCCGATCGCTTATATATGATATAAATGATTCTTTGAAGGATTGCCTGGAAGAGTCCTATAATGACTATGCCCCTTATGATATCGAGAAGTGTAAAAGCAAATTACATAAGGTAATTTTTGAAAGTACCGAGCTAAGCATGGAAGATAGATTGGATAAGGTAAGCGACTTCAAATATGAATTTAAGGCATTCCACAAGGCTGGGGAAAAGATAGAAAAGATATACAATAGATTTAGCCAGGAACTGGAGATGTTCGAGTATCAGGTCAATCATTTGAAGAATCTAGACCCCCTTGAGATCAATCCTGCACTTGAGGCATGGCTTAACTACCGCAATAAGCTGGCTAAAGAAGATAAAGTTAATTTGGACGAAGAGTCTTGATATTTTGAATATTTTGGAATGTAATTCCATCATTATTATAAATTGATATATTTAGGATAGCATGTGACTCTATTTGGTCTTTTCTATGCTTTAAAAATGTTCTTTTCTATTAGTATATTGAGTTGGCTAGTCAAATTGACTAGATTCAATGTATCTGGAGGTTGTTTTTCATCTTTTTCATAAAAGACAAAGTGTAATCCAAGAATTGATATGAGCTGTTGTTCTTGCAATTATTGATGTAATCTGGGCCATTGGTGTTGAGTTGATCTCCACCGTTCATTTGAAAAATTCAGTATGCTGTTTTCCTATATAAAGGGCTACCATTTCTGCTTTAGGTAAGAGAGATTTTGATACCGAATTGTTGACATTCTGCCATTTGACGTAATACAAAGCAAGTTTCTGTGATTATCTTGAGAATTTGTATCTTGTATAGGCTCATTTTGGTTTTCATGGTTCGCTTCTTGCTCTCCCATAGTTCATTATTGTCTTTTATAATGTTTATGGTTTGCTGAAAGTATTTGATGAATGCTCTAGTCCATACTTTTAGTTATTTATTGATGGTAGATAGCTGTGTAAAGTTAGTCTAGACTAATCAGTTGTGCTCAGTTCAATTGTATTTCATGGGTTAAATTGCACCAGTCATTAGGTATTTAATGAATGAATGTAATTTGAAAATCTTTAGATTTCCATTGAAGATAGCACCATTTTCTGCAGTACTGTAACATCACTTTTCGTTTGGTAACTCAGAAAACTGGTTAAATTTCAGAGTGTTTGTCTACTTAAAGTATAATCCATAAATTGTGAATGTCACTTAGGATTCCTCTAAACCCTATACCTTTTGCATTTTCTTAAAAAACCATTGTTAGATTAGGAATTTCAGCAGCATCCTACTTTGTTTTATCAGCTGAATCATAAAGGGTTTATGTGTATTTTCTGCTCCAACTTGAAGATTTGTAGGTTGCATGTAAGACCCCTTGTAGGCACAGCTAGAACATACTAACTAAGAGATTCCAAGCAAGCTAAGACCTAGTTTTATTATCCTTGGAGTAGTCTTACCTAGGGTAGGATACTTTTCAAGAGAGGTGTGAAACCAGCAATCACACTTGCGTTGTTGCGTGCTAAAACACTCATCAACAGTAACCTACATAGTGGCATTTATTCTTGGAAGCCTTATGGTACCATATTATTTAATGGAGTATATGTGGCGTTAAAAAAATTGAAATGCTCTTTTATAGTAAAGGAGAATGGGTGGTATTTGTGATCTACTATGCTAGAATACAATAATCTACACCTCAAATTTAGATTACTCAAACCATGTCACATTGATCATATTGTTAAAATAATATAATATATTCCATAGCTTAAGATGTTTTTTGGTTTCAGGGACCTTATCAACATCATAAGGAGTTGAAGATTGCATAGGGAATCAAGATAACCGCTCAGGTATCAAATTTTAGGCTAATAATTTTATGTATATGAGCATAAATTTATCAAATATATGTGGATAATGAAATTTAGCTACAATTTCTTGATTTCAGAGTCTTGAGCATGCCATAGCAGGAACTCAGCTATATGTTGTTGGACCTGATGATGATTTAGAGGATATTAAGGAAGAAGAAATGCAAGATATCAATGAGGTAATGTCTCAGATTGACAAGAGTGGGGAAGGAGTTTATGTTCAAGCTTCAATTCTTGGATCTTTGGAGGCTTTACATGAGTTCTTGAAGACCCCAGCTGTAAGCATCCCAGTTAGTGCAATTGGTTGCATAAAAAAGATGTCATGCGTGCGAGTGTAATGCTTGAGAAAAAGAAGAAAGACTATGCTGTAATTTTGGCATTTGATGTCAAAATTACTCCTGAAGCTCGGGAGCTTGCAGATGAAGTTGGTGTCAAGATATTTGTAGCGGACATTATTTATCATCTATTTGACCAGTTTAAAGCATATATGGACAATATTAAGGAAGAAAGGAAAAGGGAGGCTGCAGAAGATGTTGTTTTCCCCTGTGTACTGAGCATTTTGCCAAATTGTATTTTTAACAAGAAGGATCCTATAATTGTTGGTGTTGATATTCTTGAAGGCATTACAAGGGTCAATATCTAAACCTAGTTTTTTCAGTGTTATGACTTATGCATGTAAAAGATTGTTGTATCATTTTTGGTTTGTATAAAGCCATATGTGGTGATTGCATCTACAGATTGGCACGCCATTATGTGTTCCCACAAAAGATTTCATAGTTGATATTGGCAAAATAGCCTCAATTGAGATCAATCATAAATTTGTTGAAATGGCTAAGAAGGGTGAAAAGGTGGCCATGAAGGTATTTTGAGAAGCTATCTTTGTTGTTAATAGTTTTATATGATTTTGGATGCTATTTTTTGAAATGTTTTTGTTAATGAATTATCATATGAACTTTACAGATTGTTGGGAGCAACGCTGATGAAGCACAGAAAATGTTTGGTAGGCATTTTGAAATGGAGGATGAATTTGTGAGTCATCTCACTAGAAGATCCATAGATATATTGAAAGAAAACTATAGGGTAAGGCTATTTGATATCCACATTATGTAATTTTACGGTGTATTTATTATTGTGCATTTTATACTAATTGAACACTTGTGCTTTTCATTTTTGGCTGATAAAACAAGTTTTTAATGTCTAAAATGGAATATCTTCTTATTTTTTCAGGATAATTTGTCCAATGATGATTGGAAATTTGTGGTGAAATTGAAAAAGCTGTTAAAAATTCCTTAAGCTACTACTAATGATGCATTGTGCAATGGAACTTTCAATTGGAGCAAAACCTTCTGATGAAAATGGGAAAATGGACCCTACAACATTACAAACACACAATCAAGATAACAAATGGTGAACTTTGTTGATACCAGAATAGTAGTTTCTGCATAATAAGCTTCTTCTATATGTTTTTCTATGTGGTGTACGTGTTGCACCTCTGGCTACAATAAGACAGTAGTGAACTTCAGATCCTATCTATGTAGGAGGTCATTTGAATGTCTATTGTTTAGCTCGTTTTCTAAAATTTAATAGTCTGAATAGGCAAGTGTGATATTGCCACGTGAGAAAGGGAAGAGATTGATTCCAAGAGTAGAGATTTTGTGTAATGATCTATTTTATGATTTCTTGAGGTAATGAAGAAAATATCATGAAAACATTGTTTTAAATAAATTCATATTTTACTGCAATTGTACGAAACCAAAAACATTTCCATGTTGTCATCTTCAACATGTTGTTGACTAGCTGGATTTCACTGTTTCAATTGTCACTTTTGCTTCAGCTGTTTGGGACCATGTTATGGAAGGTTACAGGGAATGGTGTGTTTTCTTGTTGCTGTAGGGTCACTGCTATAGGGGCCTCTAAGTAGCATTCTCAGGTTGTTATTCAGATATTGTTCACAGTGGTTCAAGGTTGTTTGAATACATAGGTAACAACTCAATGGCTTATGTGAAGGAGAATATGGAATGCACCAAGGCTGCAGTCAAAGCACCTGAACTAGTTAACAGAATGCCAAAAGAAATGATGTCTCATGGAATCCTCAGTGGCAACATCTCTTTTCTAAGTGTCAAAAGATGTGAAGGGCTTCATCGGTCTGACCTGCCTTTCCATTGTTTTGCTATTGTATCTAATGTGGCTACTGAACTGGTTTTTTCTTCATCCAGTCCTTGTAGTTTGCTATACATGACAGAGTTGAACTAGTTTTTGCTAGTTATGGAAGCCTTGTGCTACTTTTTTATTATTTGTAATTCTTTTCCTGCATTGTTCCAATACAAAAAAATATTTATTGTCACTGTGTTTTGTCTTGTTTCATTTTCTTATTGGCCGATTCTCAAATAGAAAGTGTTGGCTCAAATTTATCAATCTTTACTTGGCAGTATCATAAAATAAATAGTTTTCCAAATTTATTTGCTTTTATGTTTTAATTCAAATTTAATAATATGTTTTTTTTGCATTATAAAATTAATGGTATTTAATAAATTATTCATATCATGACTAAATTTAGTACCAATTAATGGAAACCAGTAAATAAAAATAACTACCATGACTAAATAAATGACCAGTTAACAACAATCAATGACTAAATGATTACAATGACTAAATATATGTACTACCAAATTGATGACTAAATATACTACCAAATTACCAAATATACTACCAAATTGTTGACTAAATATACTACCAAATTAATGACTAAAATTTGTTTAGTCATAAATTTGGTCGCTAGATAAATGACCGACAATAAACTATCAATGGTCATGTGACTAAATATACTACCAAATTGATGACTAAATATACTACCAAATTACCAAATATACTACCAAATTGATGACTAAATATACTACCAAATTTATGACTAAATATACTACCAAATTAATGACTAAATATACTACCAAATTAATGACTAAATATACTACCAAATTAATGACTAAAATTTGTTTGGTCATAAATTTTGTCGCGAGATAAATGACCGGCAATAAACTACCAATGGTCACGTGACCAAACTACTGATCACATGACCAATTTTTGGTAGTTTTTTGTCATTTTTTCTTGTTTTTCTACTAGTGAGTGTAAAGTGAAGTTTGAAGTCTTGAGAAGACTAGATATGTTACTCTAGAAGTTGATGATTGTCTCTATTTCAGGATGACCACTCTTTTTGAAGACTTTCTGGAAGATTGCTTCGCATCTCCATCATACTAATGTTTAGCCACTGCGGTTTAGAACATAGCTTTATAAAATTTCACATTATGTATATTCCAAGTTTCATGAAAATATGATCACCGGAAGTGTTGGTTTTATGAAAGTAAAATGAGAGTAAGAGTTGATACAGTTTGGTGTGTGCTTCTAAGTGGGAGCATGCAGGTAGAGTAGTAAAAGAAATGATGTTGCAGAGCAGCAGTAAATAGGTACAAGTCTGAGCAGTTGTTTAAGATTAAGATTGAAAGAGAAATGTGTAGCCCTTTGCCATTAATATCACAGGGGGAGAGAGAGCAATGTGAAAAAGCAAAGAGTCGGCGATCAGGGTGAAAGAGTAAGAGCTAGAAAAAAAAAGAAAGAAAGGGGGAGAGTGAGAAAGAAAAGAAGCTTGGTGTAGAAGTTGTGTCTTGATGGTTTTTCACATTATGTGTTGCCATCAATGACAAAGGGGGAGATTGTTGCAAGTATGTGCAATCAATGTTGTCATTGATGTCAACAAGCTTGTGTTGTCATTGATGTCAATTGTATCATTTGTATGAGTTGCCTTTGGTGCAAGAGTATGAGTAGTTTGTGTTGAGTGGATATTGTCTCTGATATGAGGTTATTGTAATGATATGGGCTATTTGGTCAAGTTTCTTTGATGAATATGATGTGGTTTCTTTGAAGAGGTATTGAAGATGTTAGGAATATGTTTCAGTTGGTTAGATTCCAAGTACTTTTGAGAAAATTTGATTTTGGAAGGAAACAGTGTGTTGAAGTGGTTTCTTATCTTACAAAGTAGCGTTCTAGTTTTGCTCTGCATTTCCTCCATGATAAAGATCTATCTTTATGGTTTGGATATGTTGTTCAAAGGTGTGAATAGCTGCTATATTACAAATTTGGTGCTCTAGTTTGATGTGAAGAGGAAGTTGTGTTCACCAGTGTGTGGACTATGTTTCTGAGTGTTGCAGAGGTGTCTGGTAGAAATGTCTTTGCTCTACATTTCTCCACAAAATGGTTTCTAGTCTTTTGGTTCTAGATTTGTGCTTATAAGGTTATTATCTTTCTTCAGTCGAGGTAGTTCATGACTTGGTTCTCTGAAAGAGGACTTATCAAGTTGTAGTGTATGACAGAGACATTTGAGTTTGTTGGTAAATAGGATAAGGTTGTGCGGTAGGTGAAAGTTGTTGTATAGGAATTTGTTAGTTTTCAGGATGTTTTAGGATGTTTGTGGAATACTCTAGATTGTGTTAAAGCCTTGCATGTGGACCACGAGTTGGTTTTGGGTTTGAGGAAGTGTGTACTTAAGAGTTCATTATGTTAACACAAGTTTGGCCAACCTTGGGTGTTTACACTATTTGTGGAGCTGCTTTGGTGATTGTGAAAGTGTGGAGTAGCATGCTTGGATGAATTTAGGTCCAAGCTAAGGTGTGTTGTGGTCTGCCTTCATTCCTTTCCACTACAGGAATTTTTAGGCCCTGACCTAATTTGAATTCTCTATGTTTAGGTGTAATGCCAACCTTGGAGAATGTTCTCAAGGTTGAAGATAGTATAAATAGGTGTCAAGAGTTCATGAGTGTGAGTGAAGTGTGTGGTGTGAATGGTAGCATAAGTGAATGTGTGATGCAACAAGTGTCTATGGAAGAAATATAAATGCAGAGCAGTAGAGTTTGGTATTGCATAACAGTGTGATGAATATTGTTTCAGTATTTTGAGCTTCATTGGAACTATACTTTATGCATATGTTAGATGCAATCATAACAGTTCAACCTTGCTAGTAAGCCATCTCTTATATCTCTTTCTTTCAGGACAATGAGTCCTTGGGCAGTAAGCCCTTTGGCAAAGAGCCTTTCTTCTAGGCAGTGAGCCCCTTGGGTAGTGAGCCTTTTGTAATTCGGTGTTGTTACTACTTTATATTGTGAGCTAATCCTCACCATGGTTTTTTCCTTCTTGAGTTTTTCATGTAAATATGGTGTTCATGTGTTATGAGTTGTGCTTGTTTGTTTTATGCTTAATCTCCTTCATTGTAAGTAAGTATATTGAATGATTTAAAAGTTTGATTTGCAAATAGATTAACAAATTATTAATTCACCCCCCACTCTCAGTATTCTGGGTGTTTAACACTCCTTTCTATCCAAATCACCAAGAGGCAGCAATATATATATCAAATGTTAAATATAATGCAGGGGACAAATATCATGAAACTAATATCTCATGTCAAACATCCTCACACCAAAGTCAATCTATTACCATGTTGGGAGGCATGTTAATAAGGTGATTTTGTTTCAAACAAACTATGCAATAAAAACTGAAAAAAATTATACCCTCTCCACGCCTATATTATTTTATATTATATAGTTAGGAATAGAATTATTGCGTCTATACATGTATAAAAATTAGGCAGACTATTGTATGCACTCTTCAAACAAATTCTAATGTATCAAATATGTTATCTTCAATATGTTTAAACAAGTAAAATTCTACGCATGGGTAAATATTGTGGCTGGGCACGACTATTTCTATGCAATTCACCTCCTCCTCACATTTTTCCATGCCTCTAAGTCTCACACCTCCTTATCGTTCTAGTGCATAAATGATTTGAAATGAACATTCAAAGATCTAGAGATTCAACATTGTATTCTTCCTCTTAAAATTGATAGCATATTGGCACGTGGTCTTCACTACTCCATTTCTATCAAAAAACTCAAATATCTCATCAAACAAAAACCTTTGTATGTGGTTTGTACTACTAGCTTTGATTACTAGCATGGCTAAATGTCCCAATAGGTTTTATAAGAAACATGCTCTGATACTAAATTGAATTTGGTAGAGCAAATGCAAATAGATTATACCATTATTGCACAATAGAATAATAAAATGATATATTGGTTTTTTCAAGATTTCATGCACTCAACCGAATGACATTTTAATACATTGGCTTATAAATCCTTTTCTTTTCCATGTACAACCTTCTGAACTAACCTACAGGAATAGCTTCCCAAAAACTAACATTTATTTTAACTAACATTTAATTATTTAAATACTAACAAGTCACTAAGGTGACTTTATTTCTAATATATTTATTTACTAGCTATATACTAAAGATGTAATAATACCAATAGGAAGCACATGAAGAAATACATAAGTAACAAATACATGAGACATGGATTTACATGGAAACCCCTTATAAAAAACTCAACAGCAAAAGAACATTCACAATTGTATTATTCAAGAAAGTTATGTCTAATATGTAATAGGTCTTTTACAAACACAATTTCAATATGTAGATTAATAACATATAACCTCTAATTAAGATTTCACACCTTCGGGCTTTAATCACATACAACAACAGCCAATCTTGACATCTATACCAATACAAATAGATAGATATAGTCATAAAAGCATCCAACAAGGAATTCCAACTGTCTAACTATCTAACTGACATGTAGAATACCAATAGTCACACAACAATCTCATGATGTCAACATGCTATACATTACATATAACATGACTTCTCCATATGAATGATCACTGCACATAATAAGTTGGTGCCACTCACACTGGTCAAAAAGTTGTTGACCTGCTTCTCCTAAACTGCATACATACCTTTTTACAATACAGTCAAACATTGTTTATGACTTGCAATTTAGTAGAGATAAATTCTTGATGAAGTATAGCTACTTGTGGTACCTGTATGCATATCTTATAATAGTACCATGCTCTCAAGGTTATTATTGCATGTACTCCAATAGCTCCACATGTTCACCTGCATTGTCATACACACTTACAATGGCATACCTACAATTATGTGATTGTGAGATCTCCTTCAAATGACTTATGATTGGGAATATAGAAACATTGGACTTATACAAGTATTCCATGATAAATTTCAACACTTGAAACTCACTACAACCTTCTACAACTCACCACAATTGTTTATCATTCTATGAAATAATTGTCAACATGAACCTAGAATAAAGTCCATCAACTTATTCCACCATAAATCTTATCAGAAACTCTTTGTAGGTAAATAGCACACCAAAGTGCCAAAATTATCCTAATTGATAATCACTATAGGAGAAATTATATTATCTCAAGAAGTTAGCCTCATGTGTGAGACTGGGATAAACCCATCTCATCTTTGCACCACAAAAACTTAGCAATACTCACAAGTTTTATCAAAGAACCAATAGTATTTACTTGAGTTTCAATTTTCTCCATCTAAATCTTCCTTATATCAACCATATCTTTAACAAAATTATATTACATATTATGTGATGCAATTTATAGTTTTCTCTATGGTTCTATGTATCTTCTTGGAAGTTCATATTCATGTGACATTAGAGATGACGTTTATGTGGAGCTAGTGTAATCAATATTTTTTTTCATTTATTGTTGTTTTACTTTATTATTTTTTAGCAATGGTATGAGTCTTTGTTGGATCCTCTCATTAGACTAATTTTTTATGTAATATTTTCTTTTTTGGTAGCTAGGGTTTAAAGTTTGATTTTGTGTTAAGTCCTTAGGTTTTGTGAAATAATGGTGATAATTTCCTAGTATGGTTGTTTGCATGGTTTTCTTTTCACATGTTTATCAATTATCTTGGTCACCACGCTTTTAAGGTTACGTCTTGATCTCCTCTAGAGTCGAATGTTGAGACCCAACTTGAAAAATGAAAAAAATCCTAAGTATCATCCCCTTTATGCATTTGTCCTATTCTACCCATCACATGTAATTGATTTGAGAAATCTTTCAATGGGTTGCCCCTTGGTCAAATTTTGTGTTGGAGTTACTCTTTGTCATCTCCATGTTTCCATCATGTGTTAAAGGTTGCAAAAATCTAAAGAAAATCCTAAGTCTAGGAGGTTTCAAGTCATTTCCTAAAGTTTTGGTAGTTTTGTAGAGTTTTAGTAGACTACCAGACTGGATAAGTTCACCTCCCATTTGATATCCACCTTTGGTTCCCTTCCAAAATCTTGCAAACTTTATTGAGCCCTTCATTCCTTTCATTTCCCTCCAATTTCACATTTTGTAGGTTTTCAACTTCCTAGCATACATTCCTCCCCTCATTCCATATCATGTATCCACTTCCTTTTCCACCTAAAAATTTTGCGGGTTTTGTTGAGTCCTTGGCCTTTTTCATTCTACCCATTTCCTTCATTTTGGAGGTTTTAAACCAACTACCAAATGTGGTCCCTTCATCTCCCATCTTGTATCCACCTCCTATTCTGCATAAAAGTTTCATAGAATTCTTTCATCCCTTTAGTCTTTTCTCCTTCAACCTATTTCCTCCATTTTGTAGAATCCACACTTTACATTTGAAGCTTTGATATCATGTCCTATCCCCTTCCTTTGTTCCACAAACTCTTGTTCTAGACTTTTGCTCCCTTTTCCTCTAATTTCCAAAATTTCCCTTTTGGATTAGATATTTTCACTTCATATCCTATATCTAGTTCTACCATCTTATTCCACAACCTTCCTTCGCATTCCTTCCTTTCACATTGTTACCACATTTTCAAAAATTTGTCATTTTTAGTGTCAATGTTATGTTCCTTAGTTTTTATTGTTCATCATTTTAATAAGTCTGCGGCCTTTCCTTAAGTGTTTTTCCTTTGTAATTGTTGATTTCTAACTTTTCAAAACCTCCATCGGTAGGTTCTAAGTTTCCAAAACTTATCAATTAGCCGACACTTCCCTATAGTCATGAGCTAAGTCTTCTTTGTTGGTCTTGTGTTTTGTTCTCAAAGTTAAACCATTCCCAAATGACAAGTCACAAGTTCTCCAAATTTTTCTAACTCTTGACTAGATCAACCTTGTGGTTCGTAAGTCTTGAAAATCATTGATTCTCCATTCCAACATCAAGTCTGCATATTTAAGGCCAATCTTCCAGTTATTGCTATGTATGGATAAAGTGACACATGTCCTTTCGTCATGAATATAGATTATCTCAAAAAGCTCACTTGCACATTTTTCATTGGAAATTTAAAGTGGCTCATTAATGGAATGTACCACAGTACACATTGTCACATTCAATGGGATTTATTTAAGTACTTTTATAAGAGTTGCAACACTCGCAGACATTTCATTCCATGTTGTTATTGGTTTGCTACTTTGGTGATTTCTAGCGCAGCATCTTCTGCAAGTATAGTGCTCAGACCTTTCTAACTAGGTCAACTAATTAGAATTATTTCTAATTCACTCTTTCTTATTGTGGATTTGAATTCTCTTAGTCTATGAAGTGGGAAGAGCATTTATTTTTCATGAGTTCAGATTAATTATTTTCCCCAAATGTTCTAGGAGTTTGCTCGGTACCTGTCGTAATCACAGAAACATACATTTACTAGTTTCTTAAGCTGGTAAGAATGAAATATAAATATTAGGGTTTTCCAATAGCTTTCTATTATTGAAAATGGTCTGGATAAGGTAAGAGACACTAAGGTAGGGTACATAGATTTGAAGGATTTTTGGAATAGAATGGAACAAAACCCCAGGTCACCATTGGCCGAGAAAACCTTGACAAGCAGGTTAGCTCACGTCGGGGGTTTTCCACCAGTTGTGCCTTACCCAAACCTGGTTCTTACATGTGTGAAGAATTATCATCTATTGTCTCAGGAAATAAGAGCCTATGACGGCTCTATGGTAACAAAAATCAACGTGAAAACCATCTCCCGTGCTCTTAGACTACCTGAGAGGGAAGAGTTTGTGGAAATGTCTGTTACTATGGTTGGAATTATTTTCTGAACATGAAATATTGATGTCTAACCTCTATTGCAAAGAACTGGCTCAAATTCAAGAAAAAGGGAAATCTCAAGTACCCTCCAATTTGAAAATAGCACATTTTAACAAAGAAATATCAGATATGATTACACTATTGCACCGTGTAGTAGGCAACGAAGAATCAAATTCTTTTGAGAAGTGGATGTGTCAGTTTATTCTGGTTGTGTGTAGCAAGTCTCAGTATGTTTTCTAGGCCAAATTGATAAGTGATTAGCTAAATGACCAACTGAAGAATTTTCACTAGAAGGATTCTTTCTTTATGTGTTCATATTTTTTTATGTGTTGGCCAGTAAAGAGGTTGTCTGGGTGGGGTTGAGGACTCGGGGTTCTTTAACATCAAACACACCTGTGTACGATTATTTTCCCCAATTGTAAAAAGATATTGGTGTTATAGATTATCACCGTGTGAATGATGCTTTTCTAATGTTTAATGCAAGAAGATCGAAGGCAACCCAAAGGTAAGAATATCTCCTAAAGTTGCATAATTGGTTATATGAGGTATGGAAGCTTTTAAATCTAATTCAATGGATTTACTTATCTCAAAATTGGTGGGTTCGAAAATGTCCCATTGAAATTACCTAGGTATGCCTGTGACTTTTTCATTCTTTTAGAAGTTTGTCACCAAATGGTGTCTATGAACAATAAATATCATGGTATGAAGAAGAAGGTTACACCTTCCTTGTGTCACTATCATTTTTCACATATCGAACAAATGACAATGCCAGAAATGTA
Source organism: Cunninghamia lanceolata (assembly GCA_027924645.1). Classification (NCBI taxonomy): domain Eukaryota; kingdom Viridiplantae; phylum Streptophyta; class Pinopsida; order Cupressales; family Cupressaceae; genus Cunninghamia; species Cunninghamia lanceolata. The sequence goes on along the minus strand of BSBN01000356.1, from coordinate 3,999,086 downwards.
GAGCAAATTCTAGCTAAATACAATTTTCATCCTCTTTTAGTAAGATCATTCTTTAACAGTAAGAACTTTGTTAAGAAGAGTTTGTATGGAGGAAATCTATATGAGCATCAGTCCCATCTCAAAGATTATTGGGAGGACTGTGCAGATGAAAGGAAAGTACAAAGGAGGGACTGGATGAGGTTGACTTTGGACCAAATTCGTGCTTTCAATTTGCCTCTGTAGATTCCCAATGGAGTTGATAATTCAGATATTATTGATGAGGAGTTTCATGCTATCGCTTCCAAGCCTCTACCATGAATCCAATGGTTTGAGAAGGAAATTACTGATATTAAGACTTGGTCCTCTTTTATCTTGGATAAGACTGAGAGGTACCTCCAAGGAAAATTCCATGAGTGCACCAGCACGCTGTATCCTCTTTTGCATAGAAGGAATCTGCGACAAAGGAGAGGGGTCTTCTCATGCCTCTAGAAATCAAAGAGCCTCAACTAGTGTGGAGACAACTTGACCTAGAGTTAGTTCACAGCAAGGTGGAGATGGGGAGAAACCTGAAGAGAGAAGGAAATTGAAAAGTGCATGCAAACAAGATGGTGAACTTGCAGCTGGAGGGTCAAGAATGGAAAATAAACTTGATGCTCTGCAGCAACCCTAGGCTAACCATATGACTCCTCCTATGTCTCCCATGCTAGTAATGACTCCTCTATTTTCCAACAAATTGGTGAATATAGTGTTTTTCAAACTTTATTTGAAATTCCAACCTCCCCTATTTTGAATGAGATTCCTATACATGGTGCCCAAAACCAACTAGACAATGTTGTTCTAGATCACCAGTAATAATAATAGTGCAGTGTTGCCATCTCCTTCTTGGCTCAAGAAGGTAGTTGAAAATAAAAGAAGATACACTCCCATGGCAGACATGAATGTTGATATTGTAGCCAAGTTTCTACAAACCACACCTTAACCTAAAAATACCAAGAGGATGTCAAGGATGGTGATGGATTCTTCTTCAAGGCATCAAGTATAAGAAATTGTAGATCCAATCAGAGACAAGAATGAGCATGATGTTATAGAGGCAGACTTTAACATGAGAAAAATTGATATGGGTCCTCCCACTGTAGAGGGCGATATTTATCATGCTAAATTTTATGTGGGAATGTTAGCAAAAAGAGTTAAGGCAGAGCAGTAGGAAAACATAAAATTGTAGACTTGGGTGAATGCTCTAACTTCTTTTATTCAATTGTGAATAATACTTCCTAGTCCTCTAATATGGCCTTAAGTGTTACTATTGATGGAGTAGACCCAAGCATGTTAGAATAGATTAAAAAATATCATACTTTGGCCAAATCTACTGAGCAATGAATTGAAAAAGTTACCATTGACAGTCTGTTGTACATCAAAGAGGCTATGAAGTTATACGCTCTCATTTCAAGTAAAAGAAAAGGGGTTAATTGTAGAACTGCAGAATGTCAAAAAGAATGAGAGTGGTCTGATCATGGTGTCCAAGGAAGTACAAGAATTTATAAAAATTGATACTAACACCCTGGTGGCTGAGAAGGTTCTGAATGATCCTAAAGAGAATGATTCTATCTCTTGGTTAGATGCAATTGAGTGGAAATTATCTCTGTTGGGGTAGTTTATCGATGAAATAAGGGGAATTCTGAATCAATACCATGTTGACCTTCTAGATATCAAGAAAAATTGTACAATTCTAGAGACAGAGATTATGGATGAAAGTAGGGAAAATTTGCTTAATGTGAAAGAAGTGAAACAATGCTCCAGGAAGACGCTCAATGAAGATATTGTTAGTGCTAATATTGTAAATGGCGAGTCACTGGGAAAGAGTGGGCATATAGAAATTTATCTCAATACTTTTAGAATTGAAGTCAATGATGTCAATAAGAGAGTGGTGGATGTGGAGAGAATGATGAGTAAGTGGAGACTTTGAGTACACATCACTCTGAGTCCAAGTGGAAAAATTCTATCTCCCATCATTTCCAGGCATAGGAATTATAAAGCAAAGCTCATGTCACAGGTGGACTCAATAGATGCAGGAGAACAGGACAAAGGAGGTGAAGTAGCTCGAGAGGGTGATCAAAATGTTACCACGTGATGGTGTTTCTTTTTTATGTTATTTATTTTAAGTGCTCTGAAAACTTGTTATTTCAAAAGACTATTATTATTTATGCTTTAATCAGTTGGCTTCAAGAAGCCATCATATTGTTTAAAGACAATTATTTTAAGACAAGGCTATATATACAAAGCCTATCGATGCTATGAGGATCTTTTGGTAAACTTTGTGTTGTTAATTGGTCATTTTCTATGCTATTTTTTCTTTCAGTTATTTTCAATATACAACTTGGAAGTTTGAGAAGTTGAATTCAAATATCGTAAACTTTGTGTTATAGTGGATGAGTGTTGCATTCTTGTTATGTTGAATGTTATCAACTTTTTGAATCGTAGTTTTATATTGAAAATTTTGGAAATCTCTATTGAAGCTCATTGTTGTGGATTGTTTCTCTTTTGATGAATAATTGTAGTGATGATTTTGTTCTAAAATATATTAGATTGTGAACGTTTCTACATGAAGTCTTTATGCTTCTTTATTCTTTAATTATTCTTTGAGATTAAATGTCTTTATTGCTTTCTGGTTAAAAGCACCACCTTTCCTACTTTCTAGTTAAAAGCACACACAGTTTTCATTCATTTAAAATATTTTGAAGGTAGCTTCTCTTTGTAAAATAATGCAGAGAGTCGTTGCAAATATCATTGCAATTGAACTCAACTATTAGTTTAGTTGTCATTTTGTGGGCATGAGAATATAGTTTTAAGTGACAAATTTGTAAACTAACACACCTTCATTCCCATTTGTGGAGTCTCCTCTTGGAATTAGATGCATTTCCACCTTTGATTCCACATCCCTTTTCTGCATTCTTCCTGATCCATTTTGTGGAATTTCTCCTACTTTCTAAATCTCATCCACTTGGTCCCTCCACTTCTCATATTCAGTTCCACTTATGTTTCCATGAAATTCCCACATCTTCATATCTTTCCTTCCCTCCTCTTAGTAGAAACCTATTAGACTTCAAGATCTCTTTTCTTTCATCCCACATCTCATCCTATTTTCTTTTTTTGCATTCAAATCATGTTGTTTCTTCCTTTTCAAACTAACTCATTTCTCTTTGTAGAAACCTGATAGACTTCCAGACCTCTTTAACACGTTCTCCCTTCACTTCCACCTCCAATTCTCACCTTCATTTCTACATGGTTTCTCCATGAAGTTACCAACTTCATATCCAATCCTGCACCAAATTTTGCATTTCTTACAAAACACTCCAGAATGCACCAACAACTTCTCAATGCCAAATTTGATTCCTGCAAATTCTTAAATGCAATTTTCCTACCCAATAAACATCATGCATCCTAAGGGCATGATTCTAGTTCTAGATTTAATGGTGGATGATGAGGAAGTTGTGGATTACCATGAATGTGGTGGTTAATCTTCAACTACTAATTCTCTTCACACAGATCAAATATAAATTTCATGGGTTTACATTTAATGCTTTGACTTATAGTAGTACATCAAATTTCCCCTGCACCAAACTCTCATAAATTAGGACATCTTCTAATATGTTCATGGATAGAAGGGGGCCATGATGTTCATTGATTGACCAATTCCATCTCTGAAATGTCTCCTTGCCTTCACACTAATTCAATGCATGAGTTACCAATAATTATTCCTTCTTTGCATTGCATGTCCTATAGGAACTAATCATTAGTTTCTATTGAGAATGGTGGCTTGGAGCACTTGGATGATTTCTTGTTCTCATCATATAAAATGGGTTGTATCTTCATTTGTAAAGAGGTTGGAAAAAAGAGGGAAAATACCTTGTAATTGATGTAGGCAAACATTTTGAGAAATAAGGAGAAAGGTTTTGTCTTGTGAAAAATTATGTGTTAATGATTACATTTGGTTGCTTTCTATGAGTGAATACATATTAAGTATAAATGTACCCTTCAATTGTATTGTATTTCTTAAGAGTTGTCACTCTTAAACACACATTTGTTGTGTGAATTATTAATTTTTAGTTAGTACATATTCAAGGGGTATGGTAAAACTTTCTAAAAATAGGATCTGCAACGCCAGTTAAGAATAACTAAGAATGATTATATCTGAATGAGTGAATACAATCAACTAGTTTATATAGTTAAAAGGTAGTGATACCAAGAATTAAACTACCTAAGTTGTTATTGTTAGGGTAGCATTTATTTGTAATCCATAAATAGGCAGTAATCAATTTCTGGTCCCCCAATTCATATCTCTATTAAAACATGAAAATCTCCAAAGTATAACTTATTAAAAAATATATTTTGTTCATGTTTGAACTTAAGGGTAAAAGGAATTATTGTGAATGTGTTTACTCCTGCAAATCCTTGACATGTCTTCATGAACTTTATATCTACAATTCCACTGAGATATCCAAATTATGTTCCCTTATATTTATCTAGTGTATAGTCATGGGGTGACCCCCTTGAGTCTAGTAGAGTTCAAAGTGTAGAAGAGGCTTATCCACCTCTTACTCATTAACCCATCCCTTCAATGATCCTTATCATGGAGATACTTGCTTAAGAGATTTAGTATACCTCCTAGGGATAATTGATACTACTAGATAGAAACCTGAAAAGGAACCAACAAATTAGCAACTATGCTAAGGATATTCATATTTTGTGAGTCTTACCTCAGCAACAACAAATCATGATCTATCCAAATAACTTTTTAGAAGTGTGAAAAAGTTGCCAAATTATTAGTGTGACTCTTATCATCTATTCAGTCATCTTGTTGTATAATTCTAGTCTTTTTCCCTTTGAAGGGTGGTTACTATCAATAAATCTAGAAGACCTTTTTTAAACTCAAGATGGGCAGAAGAAGATCCTTGTACAAAGATGATTCTGATATGAAGTTGACCACTAAATTAGACCGAAGAGAACGTACATCTTGGAGAGATAAATATACATGTAAGTTATCCACCTATCCTTTTGGTCAAATGGAAACAAATGCATCTAATAAAAAAGTGTCAGATAGGCAATCTAGTTATCAAAGTGATATATCGACATCAAAATCCTTAGAAAATTAGAAAACAGAAATAAAAAATTGGCCCTCATTATCAAAAGCTAGTAGATGACCACTTTAGGAGAAGGGGAAAAATGATCACATAGATAATGAATTTAAAAATAGAACCCATAAAATGCAGAGTGATCTCTATGATAGGCCTTCAACACCACTTGTTCCTAGATATAATGTTGCTCATTGAGGTAGGGAAGATTGGCTGACAAATGACCTCATGCATGAAACTAACCAAGAATGTGTGGATGCCCATCCTAGAATAAAGATAGACCATGGAAGTCAAGGGGAAGATCTAAAACAATAAATAACTAAATTGAGAGTAGCTTTAAGGAGACTTGAGGCTAAAATAAGAGCCTCAGATGACCTATGAGCAAGAATTGATACTTTGAGAAACATTGATCAAGAACCTAGAAGAAGAATGGAGAATCTTGTTGCTAGAAGAAGATTGCATAGAGAACCTAGAAATAATAGAAGGGAAGCTCTCGTGTTGCCTCCTCTAAACTCAGATATGTACAAGCAATTGAATTTCCAAGGAATACCTAGGTACCCAAACCTTGTTCCAGGTGAAGTAAGGGCAAAACTCTCAAAATTCCAAGGAAACAATGTTATCTCGAGAGAAAATCATCTAAGAGATTTCAATAATATTAATATTGATTATGAGATTGAGGATGAAAATATATTGATGAATTTATTCGTCCAATCTCTGGATGACATTTCTAGGGAATGGTATAAGAGCCTTCCTAATGAAATCATGAGTTGATTTTCAAAGGGTTTCCAAAGAGCGTTATGGTGATAAGACATACCCTAGGTTCATTATATATAAATTCACCAATCTTGTTAAGGGTTTAAATGATTTTGTATCATATTTTAATACTAGATTTGCAAGGCTTATGTGAAAGATTCTAGCATAAATGAGACCCAATAAATCCATGTGTTTGGTGTTGTACTACAAAGGTTATGATGCCAATATGGGATACCTATTGTGAGATAAGAATTCACACACATTAAGAGAAGCTTACCAAGTTGTTGGAAATATTGAAAGCAACAAAAGAGCCTCTAGAAAAGTACATAAGAGAAGTGACCAAAGAATCTTATCTCAGGACAAAGCTCAAAGTAGTCACTTGCCCATGTAGCTAAAGACACATTGGACAAGGTGATGCATGTCTTGAAAGAGTTTATCTACAAGGTGGCTAAGAATGAAAAGGTATGACTAGTGGAAGATACAACCAAGATAGGCAAGAAAGAATGCCTAGGTTGTCTAATCAGCCCTACAATACCAACTAGAGAAATGAGAGGCCTATTGTACCAGAGCCTAGAGAATTAATAAATATAGAAACGTTGGATCCTCTAAAAAATATAGGAGTTAATTTGGTGGAAGAGGTGTCATGGTGCCAACCAAGTATGATGCCTCACTCACCCTCATAATGTGTTGTAGCATTATCACTCCTGAATAATCATACATATATGAGGAGTGTGAATATGTTGGTCAAGAATCAACATGTAATCAAGAGCACTAGGGAATGAACATGTTGGATTCAAATGGATATTGTAGTAGTGAGGAGTACTCTTTTGATCATGAGTTTGGGCCTGAGATCGATGTGGAAGATAAAAGATATCTATCAGACTTTTACCATCATCAGGGATTTTTAGATGAAGAAGAGGAAAGTCTTTATGTGAATAGTGTTCATTCACTTGTAGATAATTTTTTAATAAGAAGGCCTTCTAATGAATAAATCAAATCTATAACTATAGTAGCTATTTCTTAGGTTAAGAGTAACTATAATTTGAGAAGGAAGACTGATCATAAGAAAGATAATAGATCAAGAAATGTTTGGGGCATTTTTATCAAAGATAAATAAGAAGGGTAGAATGTCCAGTTTATTACCAAAGGTCATGTTGCGCTCAAAGGAAATGATACTAATGCATTACCTAAAAGCACCAGTAAGCATGACCAAGCAAATAAACTACTTGATGTAAAGCATGAACAACAAAGTGATAAGAGGTTTAAGATGGACCGTATAATTCAAGAACAGTTGAACAAGAACATATTGAACAAGCAATTGTTAGCCATATCCCCTCTGCATTAACTAAACCCATATTGATAGCTACTCCTTTGCACAAGTATGTTCCTTTGGATATATATCATGTCCTTAGCTAGATCAAAATTTAGGTTCCTCTCATTAAGGCCATGAGAATAATGGAATGTAAGAATAGATCTTTGGTCCTTATAGGGGTAAGTGCAGGAAGATGGGGGGCCAAAAAGGGGTCTTAAGTGGCCACTTTTTTTTTGAAATCAGGAAATACTGGCCTTGGATGAGAAATTGAGCATAGTTACACTCAAAATTTGGAGATGCAACCAAAACAATGTTTGTAGTGCTCCGAGTCTACTTTCTAAACTACTATTTTGTTTTGAAAATGGCATAGATTAAGGGTTTCAAAAGAGGGAGCCACAGAAATTGGTGTTGTTTCTGTCAAAAAAACATAACATAGCATGTTTTGTGGCTCCCTCAAAAGGTCAACTTTTTTTTTTGTATTTTTAAAATCACTTCAGTGAGAAATTAGCTAATAGCATGTAGTTTATGCCCAATTTTTCTGATAATTTTTTGATGAATATTTGATTTTTTACTAATTTTCAAAGTGGACACATCCTAAAAAATAGAATTTTGGCCGTGCTGCCCCTATAAATTTTGAAAACTAATTGAAAATCATTTTTTTATTTTTTTAATATTTGTAGAATGGAGTCTAGTTTCTAAATATGTAATTTTTTTGAAATTTGAATGAATAGTTATTTTACAATGAAAAAAAGACCAAACAGTGGTTTTTGCCTAAAAACGGACACACAAACAAAAGAAATTAAAGATGAAAGGCTTAACATTGTTAAAATGTGAAAAAAATCACATCGTCAAATAGCTAAGAGAAAGCCTAACATTACCCATGTGTTTGATTTGTTCAACCTTGAAACACGTGCAAATCTAAGGGTTAGCACGAACGAAATTATGTGAAATTTTGAAGAATATACAAAAACACGTCTGTGACTGTTCATAAGGCACTCCAAGCCTTTGGGTTGGAAATCCAAAGCAAATCCCAAGCCCAAGGCTTGGGATTCCCAAAGCAAGAAATAACGCGAGCGCGTTATAACGCGCTCGCGTTATTTTTTGCCTTGCATTTTTCTTTCCTACAAGTCTGTTGTTTGTCATGTTTGACATAACGTGAGCGCGTTATAACGCGCTCGCGTTATGTTCTCCTCAAATTTTTTTACATTCAAGGCTATTAATCATGAGGGTTAAGGGATAAGGGATAGAGTTGGAGGGTTTAGGGATAAGGGATTAGCGTTTAAGGTATAGTATCGAGCCTGTTGAGGGTCTAGGAATAGGGATAGCGTTTAGGGTTTAGGGATGAGGGATGACAGATTAGGGTTGAGGGTTTAGGGTTTAGGGATAGGGTTGAGGGTCTAGGGATCAGAGTTAAGGGTTGAGGGATTAGGGTTTGACATTGAGGGTTGAGGGTTGAGGTTCAAGGGTTAAGGGTTTAAGGATAGGGTTAAGGGTCGAGGGATTAGGGTTAAAGTAGAGTGTGGAGGGTGTAAGGATTAGGGATAGGGTTGGAGGGTTTAGGGATAAGGGATTAGGGTTTAAGGTATAGTATCGAGTCTGTTGAGGGTTTAGGAATAGGGATAGCATTTAGGGTTTAGGGATGAGGGATTATAGTTGAGGGATGATGGATTAGGGTTGAGGGTTGAGGGATTAGGGTTTAGGGATAAGGTTTAGGGTTGAGGGTTGAGGGATTAGGGTTTAAGGTATAGTGTTGAGGGTTGAGGGTTGAGGGTTTAGGATTAGGGTTTAGGGTTGACGGATTAGCATTTAATGTCGAGGTTAGGGTTAGAGTGTCGAGGGTAGAGGGATTAGGGATAGGGTTTAGGGTTGAAGGTTTAAGGATTGAGGGTTGAGGCTTTAGGGATGAGGATTTAAGGCTTAAGATATAGTGTCAAGTGTTGAGGGTGTAGGGATAGGGTTTAAGTTTTAAGGGTTAAGGGTTGAGGGATAGGGATTAGGGTTTAAGGTATAGTGTTGAGGGTCAAGGGATCAAAGTTAAGGGTTGAGGGATTAGGGTTTGACGTTGAGGGTTGAGGGTTGAGGTTCAAGGGTCAAGGGTTTAGGGATAGGGTTGAGGGTCAAGGAATTAGGGTTAAAGTAGAGTGTGGAGGGTATAAGGATTAGGGATAGGGTTGGAGGGTTTAGGGATAAGGGATTAGGGTTTAAGGTATAGTATCGATTCTGTTGAGGGTGTAGGAATAGGGATAGCATTTAGGGTTTAGGGATGAGGGATTAGAGTTGAGGGATGACAGATTAGGGTTAAGGGTTGAGGGATTAGGGTTTAGCGATAAGGTTTAGGGTTGAGGGCTGAGGGATTAGGGTTTAAGGTATAGTGTTGAGGGTTTAGGGATAGGGTTTAGGGTTGAGGGATTAGAGTGAAGGGTTGAGGGATTAGGATTTGACGTTGAGGGTTTAGGGTTTAGGGTTTAGGGTTTAGGGTTAGGGTTGAGAGATGAGGGATCAGAGTTAAGGGTTGAGGGATTAGGGTTTGACGTCGAGGGTTGAGGGTTGAGGTTTGAGGGTCAAGGGTTTAGGGATAGGGTTGAGGTTGAAGGGATTAGGGTTAAAGTAGAGTGTGGAGGGTGTAAGGATTAGGGATAGGGTTGGAGGGTTTAGGGATAAGGGATTAGAGTTTAAGGTATAGTATCGAGTCTGTTGAGGGTTTAGGAATAGGGATAGCATTTAGGGTTTAGGGATGAGGAATTAGAGTTGAGAGATGAGGGATTAGGGTTGAGGGTTGAGGGATTAGGGTTTAGGGATAAGGTTTAGGGTTGAGGGTTGAGGGATTAGGGTTTAAGGTATAGTGTTGAGGGTTGATGGTTTAGGGATAGGGTTTAGGTTTGAGGGATTAGGGTTTAGGGTTGATGAATTAGGGTTTAATGTTGAGAGTTGAGGGTTGAGGGTTGAGGTTGAGGGATAGGGTTAATGGTCAAGGGATTAGGGTTAAATAAGAGTGTCGAGGGTACAGGGATTAGGGTTTAAGGTATAGTATCGAGCCTGTTGAGGGTCTAGGAATAGGGATAGCGTTTAGGGTTTAGGAATGAGGGATAAGAGTTGAGGGATGACGGATGACAGATTAGGGTTGAGGGTTGAGGGATTAGGGTTTAGGGACAAGGTTTAGGGTTAGGGTTGAGGGATTAGGGTTTAAGGTATAGTGTTGAGGGTTTAGGGATAGGGTTTAGGGTTGAGGGATTAGAGTGAAGGGTTGAGGGATTAGAATTTGACGTTGAGGGTTGAGGGTTTAGGGATAGGGTTGAAGGTCGAGGGATCAGAGTTAAGGGTTGAGGGATTAGGGTTTGATGTTGAGGGTTGAGGGTTGAGGTTCGAGGGTCAAGGGTTTAGGGATAGGGTTAAGGGTCGAGGAATTAGGGTTAAAGTAGAGTGTGGAGGGTATAAGGATTAGGGATAGGGTTGGAGGGTTTAGGGATAAGGGATTAGAGTTTAAGGTATAGTATCGAGTCTGTTGAGGGTTTAGGAATAGGGATAGCATTTAGGGTTGAGGGATGAGGGATTAGGGTTGAGGGTTGAGGGATTAGGGTTTAGTGATAAGGTTTAGGGTTGAGGGTTGAGGGATTAGGGTTTAAGGTATAGTGTTGAGGGTTGATGGTTTAGGGATAGGGTTTAGGTTTGAGGGATTAGGGTTTAGGGTTGATGAATTAGGGTTTAATGTTGAGAGTTGAGGGTTAAGGGTTGAGGTTGAGGGATAGGGTTAATGGTCAAGGGATTAGAATTGAGGGATTAGGGTTGAGGGATTAGGGTTTAAGGTATAGTGTTGAGGGTTTAGGGTTGAGGGATTAGAGTGAAGGGTTGAGGGATTAGAATTTGACGTTGAGGGTTGAGGGTTTAGGGATAGGGTTGAAGGTCGAGGGATCAGAGTTAAGGGTTGAGGGATTAGGGTTTGATGTTGAGGGTTGAGGGTTGAGGTTCGAGGGTCAAGGGTTTAGGGATAGGGTTGAGGGTCAAGGAATTAGGGTTAAAGTAGAGTGTGGAGGGTATAAGGATTAGGGATAGGGTTGGAGGGTTTAGGGATAAGGGATTAGAGTTTAAGGTATAGTATCGAGTCTGTTGAGGGTTTAGGAATAGGGATAGCATTTAGGGTTGAGGGATGAGGAATTAGGGTTTAGGGATAAGGTTTAGGGTTGAGGGTTGAGGGATTAGGGTTTAAGGTATAGTGTTGAGGGTTGATGGTTTAGGGATAGGGTTTAGGTTTGAGGGATTAGGGTTTAGGGTTGATGAATTAGGGTTTAATGTTGAGAGTTGAGGGTTGAGGGTTGAGGTTGAGGGATAGGGTTAATGGTCAAGGGATTAGAATTGAGGGATTAGGGTTTAAGGTATAGTGTTGAGGGTTTAGGGATAGGGTTTAGGGTTGAGGGATTAGAGTGAAGGGTTGAGGGATTAGAATTTGACGTTGAGGGTTGAGGGTTTAGGGTTGAGGGATTAGAGTGAAGGGTTGAGGGATTAGAATTTGATGTTGAGGGTTGAGGGTTTAGGGTTTAGGGTTGAGGGTTTAGGGATAGGGTTGAGGGTTGATGGATGATGGATTAGGCTTGAGGGTTGAGGGATTAGGGTTTAGGGATAAAGTTTAGGGTTGAGGGTTGAGGGATTAGGGTTTAAGGTATACGATTGAGGGTTGAGACTTTAGGGATGAGGGTTTAAGGCTTAAGATATAGTGTCAAGTGTTGAGGGTGTAGGGATAGGGTTTAAATTTTAAGGGTTAAGGGTTGAGGGATAGGGATTAGGGTTTAAGGTATAGTGTTGAGGGTTGATGGATCAGAGTTAAGGGTTGAGGGATTAGGGTTTGACGTTGAGGGTTGAGGGTTGAGGTTCAAGGGTCAAGGGTTTAGGGATAGGGTTGAGGTTCAAGGGATGAGGGTTAAAGTAGAGTGTGGAGGGTGTAAGGATTAGGGATAGGGTTGGAGGGTTTAGGGATAAGGGATTAGAGTTTAAGGTATAGTATCGAGTCTGTTGAGGGTTTAGGAATAGGGATAGCATTTAGGGTTTAGGGATGAGGGATTAGAGTTGAGGGATGATGGATTAGGGTTGAGGGTTGAGGGATTAGGGTTTAGGGATAAGGTTTAGGGTTGAGGGTTGAGGGATTAGGGTTTAAGGTATAGTGTTGAGGGTTGAGGGTTGAGGGTTTAGGATTAGGGTTTAGGGTTGACGGATTAGCATTTAATGTCGAGGTTAGGTTTAGAGTGTCGAGGGTAGAGGGATTAGGGATAGGGTTTAGGGTTGAAGGTTTAAGGATTGAGGGTTGAGGCTTTAGGGATGAGGGTTTAAGGCTTAAGATATAGTGTCAAGTGTTGAGGGTGTAGGGATAGGGTTTAAGTTTTAAGGGTTAAGGGTTGAGGGATAGGGATTAGGGTTTAAGGTATAGTGTTGAGGGTCGAGGGATCAAAGTTAAGGGTTGAGGGATTAGGGTTTGACGTTGAGGGTTGAGGGTTGAGGTTCGAGGGTTAAGGGTTTAGGGATAGGGTTGAGAGTCAAGGAATTAGGGTTAAAGTAGAGTGTGGAGGGTATAAGGATTAGGGATAGGGTTGGAGGGTTTAGGGATAAGGGATTAGGGTATAAGGTATAGTATCAATTCTGTTGAGGGTGTAGGAATAGGATAGCATTTAGGGTTTAGGGATGAGGGATTAGAGTGGAGGGATGACGGATTAGGGTTGAGGGTTGAGGGATTAGGGTTTAGGGATAAGGTTTAGGGTTAAGGGCGGAGGGATTAGGGTTTAAGGTATAGTGTTGAGGGTTTAGGGATAGTGTTTAGGGTTGAGGGATTAGAGTGAAGGGTTGAGGGATTAGTATTTGATGTTGAGGGTTGAGGGTTTAGGGTTTAGGGTTTAGGGTTTAGGGTTAGGGTTGGGAGATGAGGGATCAGAGTTAAGGGTTGAGGGATTAGGGTTTGACGTCGAGGGTTGAGGGTTGAGGTTCAAGGTTCAAGGGTCAAGGGTTTAGGGATAGGGTTGAGGTTGAAGGGATTAGGGTTTAAGGTATAGTGTTGAGGGTTGATGGATCAGAGTTAAGGGTTGAGGGATTAGGGTTTGACGTTGAGGGTTGAGGTTCGAGGGTCAAGGGTTTAGGGATAGGGTTGACGTTCAAGGGATTAGTGTTAAAGTAGAGTGTGGAGGGTGTAAGGATTAGGGATAGGGTTGGAGGGTTTAGGGATAAGGGATTAGAGTTTAAGGTATAGTATCGAGTTTGTTGAGGGTGTAGGATTATGGATAGCATTTAGGGTTTAGGGATGAGGGATTAGAGTTGAGGGATGACGGATTAGGGTTGAGGGATTAGGATTTGACGTTGAGGGTTGAGGGTTTAGGGATAGGGTTGAGGGTTGAGGGATTAGGATTTGACGTTGAGGGTTGAGGGTTTAGGGATAGGGTTGAGGGTTGAGGGATTAGGATTTGACATTGAGGGTTGAGGGTCAAGGGTCGAGGGATCAGAGTTAAGGGTTGAGGGATTAGGGTTTGACGTTGAGGGTTGAGGGCATTTTCTATCAAGAACTTGATTATGAGGGCTTGCCCCTTCATTGTTATGCCTATCATATGGCGGAGCATCTGGCAAGCCCTTGCAAGAAAAAGATGTGATCAATGCAAAGGATGTGATGAATCTATAGCAGGACAAAACGCGAGCGCGTTATAGCGCGAGCGCGTTATAACGCACTTGCATTTTGTATTTCTATTGAAACGGTAAAAAAGTGGTTACCCCTGTGATCCAGGCCCACATGCTCTATTTTCTTACTGATTATGCACGTGCTCTGACAAAAAAGAAGTGCTTTCATGCTATTGGGAAATTCACATGCACATTTGACACATTTTACCACCTTTGCATGATCTTTCCACCACCTTTTCTACTTTGCCAACTTGAGAAGGAGGAAATAACATAGTTTTCACACCAAGTTTGATATATATCTATTCAAGTTTCAATTTTTGTAGTGTTGCAATGTTAATTGTGATTCAATTTTAGGAATTTAACATTGAAAAGGAAGCAAGTGGTGAAAAACTCAAATTGTTGAGGAGTTTGATGCAAGAAGATAAAAACACTACATAATTGGGTACTCTCTCCATTCAAATCTTCATTTTTTAGGTATGTCAAGTCTTTATATGCATGTTCTTTACATTTTCCTTATTTCGGATTGAATTACTTTATCATGCTTTATCATACATGTTTAAAATAGACACATTCCCAATCAAGAAAGTAGCCTACAATCTCACATGATGCCATGTATATTTTCTACACTTGGGCTCTTTAATAATTATGTGTAATAAAAAAACCTTAACATACCATGATGTCAAACTATACAAGAATAAATCCTTACAACATAAAAAAAATACAATCCCACTATTATCTTGTATTCATTTCTTAGGAACTAATATTGGTCTCTTTATCATGCTACAGACAAATTCTCCGTCATGCCGAGGAAACGATCAAGAATTAAACCAACACAGGAAGAGATAGAAGCTAAGAATGCAAAGAAAGCAGTGGCTATGAGGGAACTTCGTGAGAAGAGGAAATTGGACACGATAAATGAAGACATACCAATTGAAGAGGAACCACAACCATCACAAAGAGATATGGTATTGGCGGCACAAAGAGAACAAATGTAAAAACTTCGTGGTACGAGAGATTTGAATACCATAGTTGGAGACACGTCCTTTACCGCAAGTCAACATGTAGGGACACCATCTACCACATCTCAAGTTGAGAGTACATCATCACTCACATGTGATGAAGGAGGTATGCCATCATTCCCACCTCAACCTCAAGGTATGTCATCTATTCCATCTTCGATCGAAGGTATGCCATCTAACCCATCTCATTTAAATATTGATGAAATTCCTAATGTTGAGATGAATTTACCTAACTTGACACCACCTAGAATTTTGCATAGAAAGCCAAAGTATTTGATTGATATTGATGAGAATATTTTGCAGCCAATAGAAGGTAAGATTCCAAAATGCACTTGTAGAAGATATGCTAATAAGATTTGGAGATTGTTCTTTGAAAAGTTAAATGAGACTGCAAGATGTCAACTATTCGTTGAAATGATGCGAAGTATAAAGTATAGGTCTATCATGAAGATTCTTGGGTTGAGAACATCAGAGGCTTCAAGTGAAAAATCTATTATCAAGAATCTAATGAGTGCGTATGAGAGTGTGGGTAACACCTCACGCACAAAAGATAGTAATGCAACACGGCATGTGATTACATCGACTATAGTAAGTAGTCAAACAAGGAAAGCTCATCTCGTTAGAAAGACAAGTCAAGAATTGAGAATTAATAGGAAAACTTTATCAAGAGCCATTGGAAGACGCCAAAGAATTAAGGACACTAATGCCAATAAATTATGGGCGTTCTCAGGGAGACTACCACAAAAAGATAAACCAATTGTTGAAGCATTGAGATCACTAACTGAAGTCTTTTGGAAGAATTACACAAGGGTATCTCCGAATCAAAGGGATGTGGTAAGAAGGAGAATTGGTAGTCAAAACCGTGAGCCACATCCAAAGTATTTTTTGGATGAGACTCAAACACAGTTTTATGGTAAATTTCTAGAGAAGTATCCTCAAATTAAAATTTGTCAAAGATATTTTGAATTGCTAAAACCTTTCTATGTTAAGATAAATCACACACGCACTACTTGTTGTTGTAGATTACATATTGAATTTTCTAACCATTTTGATGCTTATAGGTCTATATGTTTAGATATGCATACTAACAATGATTTGCAGGGTTGTGCCATATGTGCCCCACCAACATCTTCAAGAGACTTCATATCAAGAATTTTATGTGAAAGAGAGGAAGGTCAAATATTCTACAAGAAATTATGCTTGGATGGCACATGTCATCCTTGCGATGGCTTGCAACATTTGCCAATATGTGAACATATGGAAATAACACATGCGGTTGGAAACAAACTAGTAGAGTTTGGCAAGTATAAAACAATGGCATACAATACAAAAGATGGTAAAGAAGAAAAGAGGTGTGAATTAGTTATTGAAAAGATTCTAGTGTATCAGTGTATGCTTATATTTTGTGACAGCATAGTGTATGAGTATGCAAGACATGCCCATAGAGCTCGATGGTTGGACTTGCAATTCAAGTTATGCAAGGACACATTTCCAGTTGGTAGCATTGTTTCAGTCGTCGACTTTGCAGAGAACTACAGTCTACAGCCACAGCGTGAGGTGCAATCACAATATTACAACTCCACACAGGTTTCTATATTTGTGCACATCGCATTCATTCATGTGAATGATAGTACAGAGGATGACAGAAAGATCATAAGGGAGTATAATTTCTATATTAGTGATGATCGCACGCATTCTACGGAGTTCGTACAAGGTTGCTTTCAGGTGTTCTACAATGATTTGGCTAGAAGGGGCATATCGTTCAGTCAGCATATCATATGGTCAGATAATTGTGCATCACAATTCAAGAACTCACAGAATTTCTATTGGCTGAGTAGGAGGCATAATTTTACAGGTATTCAACATATGTGGAACTTTTGTGAGGCCGGGCACGGAAAGGGGGAGCATGATGGTGCAGGAGCATGTATCAAAAGAGCCATAGCATGAGAAGAGTTAAAGTATAAAGACAATGCAAAGTTGACAGATGCAAAATTGATTGTCGAGTGGTGTAATGCTTCCATGGGTCCAGGTAATGAAGGTAAGTCTTTAGTTCATAGATTTTTTTGGTTGATAGATGATACTAACATTGCACCATATGAGGATTGTTGTACACTGACAGGATCAAATGAGATGCACTCTTTCAGAAGCTCAATTGCAGGTCCATGGAGTATCCATACACGAAAGATGTCATGCTTTTGTTCTTCCTGTACAATTCAAGTCTGGGATGAGTGCAAGTCAAAGGAGTGGGTTGACGAATGGCAGTTAAGTTATCTTAGCCCACTTGACACGTATCGACCCCCGACGGCACTGGAACTAACAGATGGAATCGTCAGTTGACTTTGACCACATATCAGATTTAGTTCAACTAGGTAATATAGGGCACGTATATGCATCTAATTTCATCTAGTTCAACCAGGTAATGTCATCTTACTTTGTAGTGTTTTTGTAATGTTGACTAATTTCATCTAATTTGCTACACATATCAATGTAGGGCACGTATATGCAGTTATTGCAGATGAAGATAATGAAGAGGGAACAGATTATTACTTATGTCATTGTGTTGAGGCCAAAAAGAAATTGGAGGCCCCTGTTATAGATGGAGAAAACATCGAATACCCTATAGGATCAGTGGTTATTACTGGAACATGGCTTAGAAGGTACCCACATAAGAGTATTAATATTTGCCTATTTCAAGACTTTGACATGCATCGGAAGATTCTTCATTACTCGAACCTTGTCGTGGCATCTAATGTTCATTTGATAAAGTATCGGGGTAGACCTTTGAACAAAATATTGTGGAAGGTGCATGAGTCTGACCATGAAGCAATACTTGACACAATAAAGAGTAGAGCAGACCCAGATGGTTCATTGGATTAATTTGTAAGTATTCACATTGATTTTGTAAAGTTATGTTACATTGAGTTGTAAGTATGCACATTAATTTGTAAGGTTTGTCTTTTTTTATTTCCTCCTGCATTTTTACACATATGTACACATTTTTACATCATCATGTTATGCATTTTTGGTGTCCTGCTCCTGATGCGACCAAACTCATAACTCACCCTACTTCCTCTAGACACCATTTGATGATCTCTCCAACACTCTGGATCCAGGGCACCCAATCATGATGATGACCTATATACCATTCTCCCAAGGCGCTCATAATGAATGTAAAGAAGACCAAGGGTGCCCAAGCTTAATAGACTTATTTTTTTCAATTTTGATGATCCAAACTCTTGCAATATGACATCCACTTTCATGCCTTTAGATCTTCCTTCACATATAGGGCACCAAATCAAGTTAAAAAATCTACATAAGGGTGCCAAACTGGATGAAAGGAGACATGAAATGCGCCTTAGGACTCCATGCTAAGGTTTGAGCCATTAAAGTCTCTTGATATTAGGCGCTCATGATGATGAAACTTAGAGCTTTTTCCTTTCCTATGCACTCATCTAAGATGTTTGAATGATAAGGAGTGCCTCGACCTCTTTATTGTACATTGGGCGCCAAAATCAAGGTGATTTTAAGTCACTTTGAGTCATTTGGGGTCAGTTTGAGTTTTTGAGTCATGTTGCAAAAAAGTGTCAATGTTGTCAAGTTGCACAAAGCAACTTTTACATTTTTGGTGTCCTGCTCGTGATGTGACCAAACTTACTGTTCCAACGCATCCGTATGGGTACATTTATGCTAGGCATGGTCCTGTTTTTCACCCAAACATGTCGAAACAGTCTGAGCTACATTGTACCGATGATATCCCTGAACAGTCCAAAGTGCAAAAAGGCTGCAATCTTTGACGAGATGTTACTCAAAAATCATGTCACTTAGAAACATTTCGTCTGAGGCAACACGATCATATAAAGTGCCTCTACAATAACCTCTCTCAATTTTTTATATCTCTAAGGCATTTGCCCGTGGTGAAAGGTTTTCTACTGCCCCAAAAATTGTCAGAAGGAGGCAGTGTAAAGTTGCAAAGGGTTGTAACTTTTGTCCTGCTCCTGATGCGACCAAACTAACTGTTCCAACGCATTTGAATGGGTACATTTACGTTAGGCATGGTCCTATTTTTCACCCAAACATGTCGAAACAGTCCGAGCTACATTGTACCCACGATATCCCTAAAGAGTCCAAAGTGCAAAAAGGCTGCAATCTTTGACGAGATGTTACTTGAAAACCGTGTCACTTAGAAACATTCCATCTAAGGAAACGCGATCATGTAAAGTGCCTCTACAATAACCTCTCTCAATTTTTTATATCTCTGAGGCATTTGCCCATGGTGAAAGGTTTTCTGCTGCCCCAAAAATCGTCAGAAGGAGGCAGTGTAAAGTTGCAAAGGGGTGTAACTTTTGTCCTGCTCCTGATGCAACCAAACTGACTATTCCAACACGTCCGAATGGGTACATTTACGCTAGGCATGGTCCTATTTTTCACCCAAACATGTCGAAACAGTCCGAGCTACATTGTACCCACGATATCCCTAAAGAGTCCAAAGTGCAAAAAGGCTGCAATCTTTGACGAGATGTTACTCTAAAACTGTGTCACTTAGAAACATTCCGTCTGAGGCAACGCAATCACATAGAGTGCCTCTACAATAACCTCTCTTGGTTTTTTATAGCTCTAAGGCATTTGCCCGTGGTGAAAGGTTTTCTGCTGCCCCAAAAATCGTCAGAAGGAGGCAGTGTAAAGTTGCAAAGGGGTGTAACTTTTGTCCTGCTCCTGATGCGACCAAACTGACTGTTCTAACGCGTCCAAATGGGTACATTTACGCTAGGCATGGTCCTATTTTTCACCCAAACATGTCGAAACAGTCGGAGCTACATTGTACCAACGATATCCCTAAACAGTCCAAAGTGCAAAAAGGCAGCAATCTTTGACGAGATGTTACTCAAAAATTGTGTCACTTAGAAACATTCTGTCTGAGCCAACGCGATCACATAGAGTGCCTCTACAATAACCTCTCTCAGTTTTTTATAGCTCTGAGGCATTTGCCCGTGGTGAAAGGTTTTCTGCTGCCCCAAAAATTGTCAGGAGGCAGTGTAAAGTTGCAAAGGGGTGTAACTTTTGTCCTGCTCCTGATGTGACCAAACTAATTGTTCCAACGCGTCTGAATGGGTACATTTATGCTAGGCATGGTCCTGTTTTTCACCCAAACATGTCGAAATAGTCTGAGCTACATTGTATCGACGATATCCCTAAAGAGTCCAAAGTGTAAAAAGGCAGCAATCTTTGACGAGATGTTACTTGAAAACTGTGTCACTTAGAAACATTCCATCTAAGGCAACGCGATCATGTAGAGTGCCTCTACAATAACCTCTCTCAGTTTTTTATAGCTCTAAGGCATTTGCCCGTGGTGAAAGGTTTTCTGCTGCCCCAAAAATCGTCAGAAGGAGGCAGTGTAAAGTTGCAAAGGGGTGTAACTTTTGTCCTGCTCCTGATGTGACCAAACTGACTATTCCAATGCATCCAAATAGGTAGGCATGGTCCTGTTTTTCACCCAAACATGTCGAAACAGTCAGAGCTACATTGTACCGATGATATCCCTGAAGAGTCCAAAGTGCGAAAAGGCAGCAATCTTTGACGAGATGTTACTCAAAAACCATGTCACTTAGAAATATTCTGTCTAAGGCAACGCGATCACGTAGAGTGCCTCTACAATAACCTCTCTCAGTTTTTTATAGCTCTGAGGCATTTGCCAGTGGTGAAAGGTTTTCTGCTGCCCCAAAAATCGTCAGAAGGAGGCAGTGTAAAGTTGCAAAGGGGTGTAACTTTCGTCCTGCTCCTGATGCGACCAAACTAATTGTTCCAACGCGTTTGAATGGGTACATTTACGCTAGGGATGGTCTAATTTTTCACCCAAACATGTCGAAACAGTCGGAGCTACATTGTACCGACGATATCCCTGAAGAGTCCAAAGTGCAAAAAAGTAGCAATCTTTGACGAGATGTTACTCGAAAACTGTGTCACTTAGAAACATTCTGTCTAAGGCAACGCGGTCATGTAGAGTGCCTCTATAATAACCTCTCTCAGTTTTTTATAGCTCTGAGGTATTTGCCCGTGGTGAAAGGTTTTCTGCTGCCCCAAAAATTGTCAGAAGGAGGCAGTGTATTAAGTCAGGATGAAAGCCTATTCACTTTAGGCGCCTGTTTTTCACCAAATCACACATGCGCCTTGAACAAGTGATGCTACAAGTGGTGAACAAAATGGGCGCCTTGAAGAATTGAGCCCTCCAAGACATCTTGCAATTGCCTAAAAGTCCAAAATTTACATAAGTGAGTTAAGGCGCCATTTTCCATCTCTAGAGCCTCCTTTGAGCGCCTTAACATGGAGTGAATGTTTTAGTCTATGAAAGATTGCGCCTAAAGAATATAACAACCCCTTGAGTCACTAGGATGAACTAAGTTAACAAAATGAACTTCATTGAGGGAGGCGCACTTGTGTCTTCCTGCTAAAACCTCTAAAGGGTAACCATCTCAACAAGTGTCTCTAATCCCAAGAGAACTCTAGCCTCACCCAAGTCTCGAAGTATGTATGAGAACCTACAACCAATCAATCCATGTTAAGCTCCAAATGCAACACCACATTATCATCAAGCTGCCAAGCACATGACCAATGTACTCAATACCAAGAGAACCAACAAGATCACTGTCAAAACTCCAACTACAAAATTAGGTATCCAAACATGACATCGTGATCTAACATCTCCTCCTAGAAGATCACATGCACCAATACAGACATCCTAGTCTCAAGAGAACTTGTATCATGCTAATACTCTAATCTAGAATCAAGAGTCCACCAAGACACACTACCAAACACCTCTAAACCAAGGATCAACATCTACAACCACATGAAGATAACCATCTCCTAAAAATAGTAGCCAAGATGTCAAAGCACTCTCACTACAAATATAATCATAATCCAAGAGTTTGTCCATTATACCCAACCACTATATAAGATCATCCATCACTAGGTGACGAATACACATCACTATCAAAGCAACATCCATCCTCTCATCTCAATGCAACATACCAATGTGCAAATGAGCATAGACAAGGAAAAATAACAAAGTCATCCCGTGGATATAGGCAATATGCATTCAAGTCATCCCACTACAATCAATGAGGTGTGCATCCCAAAAAAATGCATAACTTGTAGATCCCAACCATTGAAAACATGCAAAGTCATCATCACATTAGTAATCATCATCACATTAGTAAACATCATCACATTAGTAAACTAGTAAACATCATTTGCATCCATACTTAAACCAATCTTATTGTTGTGTTTGATGTGTCCTCTTTCAAACAACCATTTAACAAAATTTGAGTCCAAATAATAAACATTTACAACCATAAACATCTCAAAGTCCAAAATCCAAACATTCTATCATCCTTAATCATTTCCATCATGGACCCTTGGTTTGAAAAAATCATTATGCAAGATAAAAACCCTATGCCTATTACCTTGTCCAAGGCTCATGCAAAACCCAAAATGATTAGCCTAGTACCATGTGTCATGTCCCCATTCCCGGCTTGATCATCAAGTGTATAATGGATTAGCCTATTCCTCATTCCTGGAGGCTAATTCCAAATGATGAGGGAATGAATTGGTTTCGGACTAACTCTATCTGTTTGTTTTGCAGGAACAAGGTCAGAACCCTAAAATTTGACTAAGTATGGAAGCTTGGGAGCCTAGGTGCCCATTTCACTCCAGTTTTCCTTACTAAGCACCTAGCACAAGGATCATCCGAATTAAGTGCCTAAGAACCTCAAGGCACCTATACATGTTTCTAGGGATCCTCCAATTGAGTGCCTAGCATAGATGGATGAAGATTGAAAGTTTTCAAGTTAAAGATGTCCTTTGGGTGAACTCATAGCACTAGGCGCATGTGTTGGTTGGAACTCCTTGGATCTGGCACCTAGGATTGAAAGCCTTTGATGAGGAGAGAAGTCTCAAGGCCTGGTTTGGCACCCTCACTTGCCTACCCCACCCTCAGAATGCACCTAACCTTCATAAGGCGTTAACACTCTATTTTGAGCGCCTAGTAGGGGGTAATGAATAGATTGAAGGCTTGGGAGCTAAGGAAAGTCACTTAGATGAATAATCAAGATTGAAATGAGAAACTCCTAGCCAAGGCACAAAATTCCTCAATTCTGGCATCCAGAAATCAAATCTAAGTAAGGTGCTCTTTCCATTTGCCAAAGGCTCTATTAGCGCCCTTGGTTGATGATCTCTCTAGACACCTGAAATGGCGCCTAGTGGATCTTTCAACTTGTATCAGGAAGAAGGGAAACATTCTCAATGTTGTTCAGATAATCTAAGTTGTAAAGTTAACAAGGAATAGAGCCAGAGGACAAGGCGCACTTATTGGTCTCCATCACCTCAGAAATGCGCCTAATGTAGTTGGTGTCAACTTCCCTCTTTCTAGCCTCCAAATGGCGCCTAGAGTCAAAAAAGGATTTCACTGAATAATGTTAATGTTTTGAGCATCAAACTCTGCTTGGCACATACCTATGCTCTTGCAACCTCAAATTGGCACCTAGGGTTCAGTCATCCTCCTAAGGCGTGGTTCTGCTCCTCCATAACCTTGTTTTGGCGCCTAAACTTGGAAGTACCTTGAAGACTTGGATTAAGATGGAATTCACCTCCAGAATGTTAGGCGCTTGATAGAAGATAAAGGCGCTAGGGTAAAAGAGCTTCAAAAGTTTGATGTCAAGTGTGAATTGAGATAATAGGTGCTGATACCAGTTGACATTACTCCAAACATGCACCTAAGAGAGATGCAAGTCCCCAAGACCAATTTTGGAACAAGGTGCTCCATCAGAGGGTAAGATGATAATCCTTGGAAGTCAAGTGTTTCAAAGATTCTTTGAGAAATTGACAAGTTGTAACCTAGGCGCCAAAACCCCTGAGAATCCTCCTATCTGGCGCCTAGTCAGAAGAACACTAATATTGCGCCTAAGTGAATTTGAGTGTCAATATAGAGTCATCAAACCCCACCAGACATTCATCCATGTCTCTGCCACCTCAAGGAAGTGCCCAGCTTAGGATGGTGCCTAGTTTGGTCTCTACTACCTTCAGTTAGCGCCTAACCCTAAGAGTCTTGCAACTATGACATCATATTAGCGCCTAACCCTAAGAGTCTTGCAACTATGGAATATTCCCTTGTATATGCTTCTTGGGAAATGTGCCTCAGTTCCTCTTTGCACATTGAAAAATGTGCCTTCATTGCCTTTGGAAGGCCTATAAAAGGAGGAGCCCTCTCATTCATTTGTTATCTAATCATTTTGACAGAATTCTCTCTGCAAAGCTATTTAGCTTGTGATCTTAAGGCCTGCAAGTTTCAAGTGTTGGGGTGATGCTCCCTCAACAAGCAAGGTGATGCTCCCTCGTGATATTGTGAGGTGTTGACATTCAGTTGACATCATCGAGTTTGATTGAGTTGATCAAGTGTAGACGCCATTGTAAACATCAAGGCTTCAAGGCCTTTCTTTTGTATCTCCATTGAATAAGTTGTAACTTCATGCTATTGAAAGCATTATCCATGTAATAAGACATTGCAAGTTGATTGAGTCAAATAAATAGACAAGTACCCAACTCTAAGGTTGATTCATTCAAGTAGTTATCTTTGATGTATATCTTTGTGTTGTTGAAGTAGTTGATGAATTGATAGCAAGTAAAATTGTTTAAGTAAGGAAAAATTTTCGTAGAACTAGTTGGGTATCTTACACCATGCCTATCCATCAAACACCACAATGCAATCAAAATCCTAACAACATGCCCATGATCTAAGATCAAGTGCAATCATGCAAAGATATTATCAATCACAAGCCTATTAAGAATGAACTAGAGTCTTGTAGTACCATACTTTTCCATCAAACACCATCATGTAATCCATGGCCTATCAAGCCTATCAAAGAAAATGCAAACATCCTATGTAATACAATCAGAATTTAAATATTTGAAGTAGCCATCTACAAATATCCATTCAAAAGTGGATTTATAATGCAAGTATGGACGCCATCAATAAAAAAGATTTGTATTAACCAAATATCCATATAGGCATACATCAATATCTGTCGATATAAGTATAACATATATACAAAATAGCCATATAGGCTTACAAGAATGCCATATAGGCATACACTGTCAACTATGTACAATACAAAATATATGTCCACAAATGCCATATAGGCATACAACAAAGGAACACAATAAAAAGTCATTCCCCTCTGGCTGGTGAAGAGAATAAATCACGAGCAGCCTTTGATCTTCTAGGGGATGGAGACATGCATGTGGGTGGTCTACTACGAACCCGAGGACTACTCCTCCTATTTAGTTCTTCCTACACCTTTACCTATTACAATAAAAAGTATAGACATTAATATATAGAAATTACATGTTATAAAAAAATGAAACATTTAAAAACATAATCACTTACTGCTAACATATAATCTGTCTCCTCGCTTGCCTCAGTAGCAGGAATAGGCCCTGGTGATGTCATGTCCTATAGAAACCATCCAGATAGAAATTAAACTTCAAATCAATAATCTTTTGATTTTTCAAAAATAGACAACTATAACAATGAATGTAAATTGAAATTTACTAATCTGCCTCATACCGCTGTCAATGCCATGGAGCTATGAATTGCAGAGGCCAAACCCTGCTCCATTGCCCTATGAACATGGGGAGGTGTCTCCGCAACCTGCATCATCTAGAAATAAAACAACATTATTCAATTACGAAAACTATAATAGTGATGCAAATCATGGCTCCTAACATACACACACGTTCATCTAAACATGGAAGTACACACAATAAAACACACAAATCACATACAAAAATTTAGTAAGTACAATTCATTCATTAAACTATTTATTTTATTACCTCCATAAAACTTTGAAGTCCACCACCGCTAGCAGGTGTTGCCATGAAATCTACAGTATTAACCTATTCAACATCTAAAATTAGAAATTAGAATACCATTCATATAATGATGCTATTCACATGTAATATTTATAATTGTTTACTAGTTACATACCTTGATAGTAGATGATCTAGTGAAAAATGCAGGTGGAGAACCACTGAAAACTACATCGACGCTATGACCCTGAAATTTCATTAAAATCATCAATTTAAATTAGTTAATCTTGTATTTCAAAAATGAAATTTAATAAATTAAATTCAATAAACTTGCTAATATTTACCTGAGTATCAAGGCTGAAAGTCTCACTCAGGACGGTATCTGTCATCACCATCTGCTCAGCTGCAGATGTAGCCTATGCACCTGCATCCTGACTGTCCATGGAGTCATAACCACAGGCTAACCCGCAAGCCTGGCAAGTATGCGGTGGGACCCTACTCCTCGCACTATCTCCCAACCCACTCTGTGTTGCAAGATTAGCATGCTCTATGATGCTCTGGGTCAAGGCACTAATCGACCTCAGTGTATCGACCTCAACACTCTCCTTCACAATGGAAGGGATAGAAACATGCTCGTGGGCTAGTCTGTTGATTACTCGTCTCACTACCTGCTGTGGGTCAAGACGTGCCCCTGGTCTATCCTGTGCTGAGCCCCCACCTCTACCCTAGCAGTCCCACATATCAAAATAGTTTGGCACTTTATTGAGGACAAACTCGCAGTAGAGTTTCCTTAAAAAGTATTGCGGGACCTCATTATTATTGCATGGAGGATGGTCAAAAACCATCCACCACCTCTGCCCGAAATTGTCCCTTATCGCTTGGTTGTTGCACCAATGGATAGGGAACCTCTTGCATGTAATGGGTGGAGGTTGATTTGTTTGTGGGTTTGTGAAAATTGAACACAAGTCTAATTTTGTAATTTGTAATTTTTTGACATCTTGGTATGACAACTTGTCTGCATAGTAATCTCTAAACTCTCTCTTTTTATCGGTCCAACTAGTTATTTACTTGCTAATTGAATTTACATTTGATAACATAGACTCAAGAGATTCGGCAAGCGTGGACCTATGCAAGGTTGAAGTGGAAGGATCTTTCAACCTTGCAATTATATCTTCAATTTGTTTTTTGTTGTTTTCAATTTGCCCCATTATATTATCTTGTGTTCCAGGGGCATGTTGAGGAATGAATGGAGGAGGTTGTTGTTCTGCAGGTATTTCCTCCTCAGGATTTTGTGGATTTTGAGGAGGAGGAGGAGGAGGAGGAGGTGCATTAACATTTCCTGACAATTAATGAAATATACATCAAAAATCAACAAAAACCTACCTATTTAGAAAGAAATTCAAACAAAAAAACAAAGATAACTCGCCCCTTTGGCGTGCTCGACGTCGCGGCGGCATTTTGGTGACGAATCAGTAAGTTTTTTGTGTTGATTGGCATTTTGTAGAACGCGAGCACGTTTTTGAGGGTTTGGAAGCCGCAGGCAGAGGAGAAAATTAGAATGAAATGAAATTTGATTGCTTTTTTTTTATTTATACTAGGTCATAACGCGAGTGCGTTATAACGCGCTCGCGTTATGGCTCGGTAATGACGAGCCTAAGGCTTGTCATTACCAAGCCATAATGCGAGCGCGTTATGACTTAAATTTTTTTGAAATTATTTTGGCCACTTTTTGGCCCCCCATCTTCTTGCACTTACCCATAGGTAATATCCCTCTAATTTAGTCAGAAAATAGTAAGGATCATAGCACAACATAGAGGAAAGATAACCAAATGGCATTACATGATAGTAAGGTAGATAGTGTTGATATGCCTAAAGTATATCTAGGATCCACTTTGGATAAATTTTCATCTCATATAGATCCCTTTTACGTGACATTATATATCAATAACAAGGTTACAAACTATATGATTCACTTAGGTGCCTATTGTAATATCATGTCTCTCCATATAATGAGTAAATTATGACTGCAAGTTACAAAATCATTTGGCAAATGCTTTATTATGGATTCCAAAGAAGTGCATATTATTGGAGGTATGAATAATGTCAATTTTAGGTTAGCTACATATCTTGAAAAGGAATATAAGATGGATATAGAAATGGTTGATTTTCCCTCCAAATATGGTATGCTCCTATCAAGACTGTGGTCTTCTACTATTGGAGGAAGTATTCAAATGGATTCCTCATATGTCATTATCCCAATAAATGGAAAAGATATGAGGCTGAATAGAGAAAAGAGAGCCCCTAGTGTGATTGATGATCCTATCGAGCCAAAATAGGAACCATTTTACATCAATGTAGACATGGAAAATTTCAAGGATGAAGTAAATAGCCTAGTAAATGAGGGCAAACTGTTAGAAATTATAGATAACCAAACATTATCTCCAAATACTGTGTGGATAATGTTCTTTGATGGGGCATGTTCCAAGGAAGGAGCATGAACTGGAGTGGTATTAATATCCCTAGAAAACAAGTCATTTAGATTTTCTTTCAAGTTGAATTTTTAGTGCACTAACAATGTAGCAGAGTATGAAGCTTTGTTATTAGGAGTGAATTTGGCATTGAAGCATAAAGTAGAAAATATCATAATAAAAGATGATTCTGATTTAGTCATCTCATAGATCAAGGGTGAATATGCTTCTAAAAATAAGAGATTGAGGCAATATAAGAATGTTGTCTTGGATACCATAGAGTTGTTTGATGTGTTTTCTATTGAATGGGTAGAAAGAGAAGGAAATATGGTTGTAGACTTCTTGGCTATTACAACTATTAAACCAGAAGACCCATCCTAGTTAGATATTCAAGGAGTGGAGCTATTAATGAGACCTTTAGTCCTTGATAAAATTCACCATTTGTAGGTATTTAATGATGACTATAATCTTTTCAAGTTTCTAAATTATCTTGATGAATATGATGGCCAATAAATTGATTGTGAACACTTGGTTGAGATTGTGGGTGGAAAATAAACAATATTTAGAAATAATGTCATCTAGTTAAACACTAACACAAATTCCAAAGGCCTGGTAGCTTTAGAAAATGTTTTTGATGGAGTTGATAGATATGCAACCAGGCCTACTGATGTAAATGGAAATGATCTAGAAGAAATTAATTTAGGAACACAGTCATCTACTAGGGATGTGTACATAGGAAGGAAAGTGAACCCTACGATTAGAACATTTCTCATTTCATTGTTAAGAAAATATAACAGAGTGTTTGCATTGTCTTTTGATAATCTAAATGCATATATAGAGGACTTATTTCAACATGAGATCCCCCTCAAGCCTAATGCCAAACCTTTTCGATAGAACAAAAAGCAATAAGAGCTTGTTAAAGTCTAAGATGGGGGAATTATCAAGCCTATTAGGTATTCTTTATTGGTATTAAACCTAGTTCCTATTAGGAATAAAAATGGAGATATAAGATTGTGTGTTGATTTTAGGAACCTAAATATTTCCTCTCTAAAGGATAATTACCCCTTGCCTAATATAGAAGCTATGTTGCAGAAGGTGACTGGTTGTGAGTTGTTATCTATGATGGATGGCTTCTCAAGTTATAACCAAGTCAAGGTTAAAGAATCTAAGTAGTACAAGAATAATTTTACTACTCCATGGGGTACTTATGTTTATGTCCAAATGTCATTTGTATTAACAAATTTTAGATTTACTTTCCAAAGAGCAATCAATATGGCATTTGTAGATCTCCTTGATGACAACTTGGTTGTATATCAAGATAATTTAATAGCATTCTTAAAAATGGAGGACATTGTGATCATTTTGTGAAGATATTCAAGAGATGTTTGGAATATGGCATATCATTAAATCCCAAGAAATTCATGTTTGGGGTTACTGGAGGAAAATTGTTGAGACATACAGTGTCAAAGGATGGAATTAAGATTGATCTAGATAGAGTTGTAGCCATTGATAAAATTCTCCAACCAAAGACAATTAAAGGTATTCAATCTTTATTTGGGTAGATAAACTTTGTTAGAATATTTGTTCCTAACTTTTTTGAAAAGAAAAAAATTATAGCCAAGATGTTGAAAAAGGGGTAGAAAATAGCTTGGAAAGGTGAGCCAACTTATGCATTTCAAGATATCAAGGAAGTAATTAAATAGGCTCATGTCCTTGCCTTACCAAATTTCTTCAAACTCTCTCAATTGTTTTCTTTTGCATCATTTCATACTATTTTTGTATTGTTATTACAAAAGAACCGAGATTTTTATGAGAATCCTATATCATTCTTTAGCAAATCTCTTCAAAATGCCAAGCTAAAGTATGATGTTATGGAAAAGCAATCTTATACCTTGGTGAAAGAATTTTAGACCATATTTAGTAGGTGCCAAAGTCATTGCGTATGTACCACATTATACTATGAAAGATATTTTTACACAACAAGAGGTATCTGGTAGGCATTGTAGATGGATCGGTAAGATTTACAGGAGTTCAACATTAAAACACAAAGCACTAAATTGGTCTAAGGCCAAGGATTGAATGAATTCGTGATGGAATCCAATTTGGATATTTCAGAGGTAAACCTATTAGAAGTTGAAAGTGGTGAGAAAAATTGTAGTCTTGATGTACCTCTCCTTGGTATAAGGATATTGTGTACTACTTGCTTCATATGATTTTCCCCTTTGAATTTAATGATAAATCAGAAGAGAACATTAAAATTGCAAGCTTTGAGATACATCTTGGTTAATGGAACCCTAATGTGGAGAAGAAAAGATGGTGTTCTGCTAAGGTGCCTTGGTGAAGAAGAATCTACTACAGTGTCATCATAACTGCATAGTAGTGTGTGTGGTGGACATGTTATGGCTAAAACCATAGCCCATGGGATTCTTAGAGGTAGTTATTGGTGGCCAAGTTTATATTTTGTTGTACACAAATTAGTCAGGAAATGTGATGCTTACTAGAGGTTTTTAGGTAAGTTGAAAGGATCAAGTGTTTTTCCTTTAAGGCCTATGGCTATAAAGGCATCTTTTTAGTAATGGGGAATTGATTTTGTTGGAGAGATCATATAAAAGTCTAGTGGATGATTCAAATGAATCTTAGTAGCCATTGATTACTTCACTAAGCAGGTTGAGGCTATCCCCACTAGGAGGGATACTAGCAAAGTGGCAATTGATTTCATTCTTGACCATGTTATAACCAATTTTGATGTTTCAAACATAATAATTTGATAATGCAATGTTTTTTTGAGTAGCAAATTTTGTTAAAATCTACTTTGATTATGAAATTACCATAACCCATTTATCTACATATCATCCACAAGGAAATGGACAAGCTAAGTCAAGCAACAAGAATTTGATGAAGGTTAAAAAAAGAATGCTTAATCAAAATAAGAAGTCTTGGGAGTGATGCAAGGGCATCATGCCTCGTTCAACTTTTGGTTTTATTTGTTCTTTTATGTTTTGGTTTTCTTTTGGTTGTTGTAGGTTCTGGGTTCCTGTCTTCTATATTTTGTTCTTTGGGAGCTCCTATCACTTGCAAATAATGAACTTCCTGTCACCTGAGTGGTAGGAACTGTTAGATTTAGGGCAGACAACTGAGAGGGGGGGTGAATCAGTTGTCCAAAACTTTTCTTGTTTCAACACTTGCATTCACTTTGCATTAACAATAAATCAATCATGAAAACTTAATGTAATTAACCAAGAGTAGAAAACACATCTACACATGAGACACCAAGATTTTGATGTGGAAAACCTGGTTAAGGGAAAAACCACGGGGTGACTAACCCAAGATATTATTCTTTGTTAGAAGAATAGAAAGAATAAGATGGCACATGCCAATTAGGGCTCACTACCCGAGTACACTACTCACAAGAGGCTCACTGCCTACAAGAGACACATTGTCTACAATAAATGAGTATTACATACTTGAACTAGTAAATAGCATCGTCATCATGCTTGAATCAGTTCCATTAACGCCCAAATCCTTATGCTCTTCCTTTTACTCTTCTTCTCGCTACCACACACTCATCTCCATAAGTTCACCCTTGGAATGACTTCGCAAACCTTTATTTATACACGGAACAAACATCTAAGTCGGCAAGCAACCACAAGAACATTCGTAAGGTGTATAATTCATCCGGTCGGCCAGTTACAGAAAGAACACCTTCATCCAGAAGTATTTCTTCAATTCTGGGCTCTAATTCTAATGCGGACCATCTACACGAACTGAGCATAATCCAAGGACCTTCACAAGCTTTCCTGAATCACTAGGAACATCCGCACTTCCTCTACTTACTAAAATCCTTCTCTCCTACATCTGGAACCTCAAGAACACAGTCTGTTGTCACTGTCAAAAAGGAATAGGTTCTTCTGGACCTTCAAACCACAAACTGATCTACTTGACACTTCACAAGGACATCCTAAACACTTCCTCAAATCCACAGAGTGGGATAATGCATTACCAGACCTATCTGTCTCACTCTGTCACCACTGAGCACTCGTCGGAACCGGTTCTACTTGAGTGACCATAACTTCTTCAGATCTTCATGTGGATCCCTAAAAACTTGACTGGAGAATCTCAAGACTTATATCTACAAACCCTTTAAACCACATCCTCTGATCCTCAACCTATCTTGGACTTTTCACGTGTTATCATCACTGTTCTTCACCGTTCCTAATTGAGACTAATTTTCTCAATATCCTCAGCACACAGCTCATCCAATCCTTCTCATTAATGCAACATGAGTATGTTGACATCAATGAAAACACCGGTTCAACCCATACTTGCAAAAATCTCCCCCTTTGTCATTGATGGCAACATATTATGTGAAAAACCATCAAGACAAGAACTTCTCCTTACTGTCATAGCTCCCCCTATCAACAACAACTATTCACATGTCTTCTCTTCCTGTACTACTCCCCCTTTGATCATCAACCACTTGTTTTCCACATGTCTTCTCTCCCCCTTTGACATCAATGGCAAAGGGCCCATACTTGCAACTTTATAATCACGCCTGCTACTCCCCCAGAGTAGCATCTCCCCAACACCAATCCGGACTACAAGATATGACTGTGATATCCACCGAACTGATGCACATTAGTGCATCCTAGTTCATCACCAGAGGGGCAATAACCCCTAACTTCTCCTTGAGATACTCAAAAGAGTCCTTGGGAAGAGGTTTAGTAAAGATATCTGCAATCTAATCCTTGGAGGGCACATACTCCAATCTGACTTCATCCTTGTTCACTTGCTCTCTCAGAAAGTGAAACTTGATAGATATGTGCTTGGTCTTAGAGTGCAACATTGGATTCTTAGAAATATTTATTGCACTTGAATTATCACAGAAAATTGTGATAGGCTCCTCATATTCTACTTTAATGTCTCTTAGCATCTGCTTCATCCATAAGATTTGAGTGCAACTACCTGCTGTTGCAATGTATTCTGCTTCAGTTGTAGACAGAGATATTGCCTCTTGTTTCTTGCTTAGCCAAAAAACTAATCTTTTTCCCAAAAAGAATGCTCCACCACTGGTACTCTTCTGGTCATCCACATCTCCTGCCTAATCTGCATCTGTATATGCATGAAGAGAGAAATCATGATCTCTAGGATACCATAGACCATACTCAACTGTCCCCTTTAGATATCTAAAAATCCTCTTGATTTCCATAACATGAGATTCTCTAGGATCAGCTTGGAATCTAGCAACAAGACCAACAGCCTACATAATATCTGGTCTAGTTTGAGTGAGATACAACAGTCCTCCAATCATTGACCTATATTTTGTCTAGTCAACCTTGGGAGAGTCATCATCTTTGCTTAACTTGCATCCGGTTGCCATTGGAGTGTTCATTGGCTTTGAGTCTTCCATCCTAAATTTCCTCAACAATTCTTTCACATATTTTGATTGAGAGATAAAGATTCCTTTCTTTGTTTGAGTAATTTGTAGACCCAAAAAGAAATTCATTTCTCCAAGCATTGACATCTCAAACTCACTTTTCATTTGACTTGCAAAAGTTTTACACATACTATCTCTTCCTCCAAAAATGATATCATCAACAAATACTTCAACAATTAAGATATTTTCATGATCAATTTTGAAATACAAATTACTGTTAGCAGTACCTTTATTGAAACCAATCTTCAAGAGATGCTTGTCTAATCTTTCATACCAGGCTCTTGGGGCTTGCTTTAGTCCATACAGTGCCTTTTTTAATTTACAGACCATGTCACTATGATCAGACAATTGAAATCCATCTAGTTGCTCAATATACGCTTCTTCTTCCAAATTTCCATTTAGGAAGGCAGATTTGACATCCATCTGATACACCTTAAAATCCTTGAAGGCAGCAAATGCAAGAAATAATCTGACTACTTCAATTCTTGCCACCGGAGCAAAAGTTTCTTCAAAATCAACTCCTTCTATTTGAGAGTAACCTTTGCAAACTAATCTGGCCTTGTTTCTGATTACTTCACCAGCTTCATTCAATTTGTTCCGGAAGACCCATTTGGTTCCAATCACATTTTTGTTTCTTTGTCTGGGAACAAGATCCCAAGTGTGATTCTTCTCAATTTGCATTAGTTCTTCCTCCATTGCCTTAGTCCAGTTTTTATCATTGTAGGCTTCATTTATTGTCTTAGGTTCAATCTTTGAAATTAGACAATACTCATCTGAATTTTGAGCAATTCTCCTCCTTGTTTGCACCCCTTTGCTTTTGTCACCTATGATCTAATCTTCAGAGTGGTTTAGAGTTACATACCTTGGAATTTTGGGAGTCTCTTGCACTTCTAATTTTTGATTAGTCTCATTGAGACTTATCTCTTCTTCCTGTCTTACTAGATCAACTTGACTTTGTTTCTCAGAAGAGACTTGGATACCTTGAATCTGAACACCATTCTGATCATCTTCATCATGTTCAAGAATTCTTGAGGGTCTTTCAATTTCTTCATCAACCTTCACATTTATACTTTCTACAATCTTTCTCAGTCTCTTGTTGTAACACCGGTATGCTTTGCTTTGAGTAGAATAACCCAAGAATATTCCTTCATCACTTCTAGCATCAAACTTTCCTAGATCTTCATCCCTTTAAATGTAACATCTGCTACCAAAAACTCTAAAGTATATTACAGTGGGAGTAATGCCAAACCAAAGTTCATAAGGAGTCTTACCGGTAGAGTTTCTAATTTGAACTCGGTTGAGAGTGTAGACTACAGTGCTGACAGCTTCTCTCCAATAGATCTGAGGAACATTTGCTTCCATCATCATGGTCCTGGATGGTCCGGTTCTTTCTCTCAACAACTCCATTCTGCTGTGGAGTTCTAGGGGCAGACAAATGTCTCTTTATTCCATGTTTCTCACAAAAGTTTCTGAACTCACCGGATGTGAATTCTCCACCTCTATCAGACCTCAAACACTTCAATTTTAATCCGGTCTCATTTTCCACCATAGCCTTTAATATTTTGAATTTCTCAAGAGCTTCTGATTTCTCTTTCAGAAAGGTTACCCAAATCATCCGGGAATAGTCATCAATTAGCAACATGAAGTATCTATCACCTTGCACTCTCCTGATTCTTACCAGACCACATAAGTCAGTGTGAACCAAGTCTAATAATCCGGTAGAAGATTGTTCCTTGCTTTTGAATGAGATTCTGCTTTGTTTTCCCAACTGACATTCTTTGCACAAACTATTTGTAGGTTTTACCAATCTTGGAAGATCTCTTATAGCCTGAGTATTACTTATCTTGATGATATTATCAAAGTTCACATGACACATTCTTCTATGCCATAACCAACTCTGATCAATTTGAACAAATAAGCAACTTTTACCAATACCAGCTAAGTGAAAGATGTTACCTTTTGTTTGGGTACCTGATGCAATCTCTGTTCCAAAACTTTCAAGGATTTTGCACTTTCCATTCTTGAATCTGAGATCATAGCCTTTGTCCACCAACTGTCCCACACTAAGAAGATTGTGTTTCAATCCTTCAACATATAATACATTATCGGTTTTGTTCTTTCCATCAAAAGAAATAGTTCCTCTACCTCTGATTCTACCTGCAGAGTTATCACCAAACTTTACCACTCCTCCTTCATACCTTTCCAAATCTATGAACTTGTTTTTGTCACCTGTCATGTGGTGAGAACAGCCACTGTCAATGACCCAATCATCCTTTTCTTCAACTTGGGCAGCCAGAGCTTTATGATTTACAGATTCAGAGGGCATTGAATCTTCTTCCTTGATGGCAATGAACACCCAGTCACTTCCAGATTTGTCTTCTTTCTCTGAATCTGTTACTCCTTCAACATCTCCTTCATGAGCATAGTAACAATTCTTCTGGAATCTTAGTCTATTACTGTTTGGCCTAGAAAATCTTTCTGGACACCTTGATGCAAAATGACCAATCTTATTATAGTTAAAACACTTAAAGGGCAATTTTCCCTCATACTTATCGGATCCTCTTGGTAGTCTTTTTGCAATAAGAGCTTCAAGATGAGCAGTTTCAGCTTCTTCTTCTTCCAAGTCTTTTCTTGCATTTTCATACCATGATGATTTCCTTGAAGAGTTTTCTCCTGGATCAAACCTTTGTTTTCCTTTTACCAAGGCACTTGCTTTGAATGCAGATTCAGTCTTTGGAGGATCATCTCCAAACTCGGCCATTTCAAAAGAAGCTAGCTTACCAACCAATTGATCCCTTGTGACTGTTGTGTGAGCTCTGAATTCTTCAATTGCAAAAGCTTTGATTTTATAAGACTCAAGAAGGGATCTAAGAACTTTGCCAACTATCTCATCTTCACTCAGGGTTCCACCTACATTTCTGATTCCACAAACCAGCTCATTCACTCTTGGCATAAAAGAGGTAATATTTTCATCATTTCTCATTTTCAGTCTTTCAAATTTCCCTTTTAGACTCTGTAATCTTGCACATTTAACAAACTGGTCTTCTTCATGCAAAAGTTCCAATTTCTTCCAAATCTCAAAGGCAGTTGGTAGATGAATAACATTAGAGAGTTCTGAGTTGGATAATGCGCTTAAAAGAGCCTCTCTAGTCCGTATATTGTTTTCAGCATATGTGATTTTATTTAGGGTTGTCAGACCACCCTGTGGAGGTACATAAGCCTTTGTCACCATGGACCAGTATGCAAATCCCATGCACTGCAAGTGACATTCCATGCGACCTTTCCAAAGAGCAAAATTAGTTCCAACGAACTTCAGTCTATCCTTCTTATAGGATGACATCCTGGATCTCCTCAAGCGGTTAAGCTCCTTTCAGAGGAACTTGGCTCTGATACCAATTGTTAGATTTAGGGCAGACAACTGAGAGGGGGGTGAATCAGTTGTCCAAAACTTTTCTTGTTTCAACACTTGCATTCACTTTGCATTAACAATAAATCAATCATGAAAACTTAATGTAATTAACCAAGAGTAGAAAACACATCTACACATGAGACACCAAGATTTTGACGTGGAAAACCCAGTTAAGGGAAAAACCACGGGGTGACTAACCCAAGATATTATTCTCTATTAGAAGAATAGAAAGAATAAGATGGCACATGCCAATTAGGGCTCACTGCCCGAGCACACTGCTCACAAGAGGCTCACTGCCTACAAGAGACACACTGTCTACAATAAATGAGTATTACATACTTGAACTGGTAAATAGCATCGTCATCATGCTTGAATCAGTTCCATTAATGCCTAAATCCTTCTGCTCTTCCTTTCGCTCTTCTTCTCGCTACCACACACTCATCTCCACAAGTTCACCCTTGGAATGACTTCGCAAACCCTTATTTATACATGACATCAACTTAGGAACAAACATCTAAGTTGGCAAGCAACCACAAGAACATTCGCAAGGTGTATAATTCATCTGGTCGGCCAGTTACAGAAAGAACACCTTCATCCGGAAGTATTTCTTCAATTTCAGGCTCCAATTCTAATGCAGACCATCTACACGAACTGAACATAATCCAAGGACCTTCACAAGCTTTCCTGAATCACCAAGAACATCTGCACTTCCTCTACTTACTAAAATCCTTCTCTCCTACATCTGGAACCTCAAGAACACAGTCTGTTGTCACTGTCACAAAGGAATAGGTTCTTCCAGACCTTCAAACCACAAACCGATCTACTTGACACTTCACAAGGTCATCCTAAACACTTCCTCAAATCCGTAGAATGGGATAATGCATTATCGGACCTTACTGGACCTATCTGTCTCACTCTGTCACCACTGAGCACTTGTCAGAACCGATTCTACTTGAGTGACCATAACTTCTTTAGATCTTCATGCGGATCCTTGAAAACTTGACTGGAGCATCTCAAGACTTATATCTACAAACCCTTTAAACCGCATCCTCTGATCCTCAACCTATCTTGGACTTTTACCTTGTTATCATCACTGTTCTTCACCATTCCTGATTGAGACTAATTTTCTCAATATCCTCAGCACACAGCTCATCCAATCCTTCTCATTAATGCAACATGAGTATGTTGACATCAATGACAACACCGGTTCAACCCATACTTGCAACAGGAACTTGTTTCGTAGGGTGGCCTTTCTTCTGTCTGTCGTCTATTTCTCTACTCGACTGAACAGAATAATCTACCAATTGTGTGGATCGACAGTGGACAGTTCGTGAGGGTAAAGGAAGAGTCTTAACTGGTGATTGGTGGATAGCTAGAAAAGCAACGCCAAATCTGTACAATCATTTCAAAAGTAGAAAGGGAGACAAAAATGCCACAATTCATGTAGAAGGAAAATAAAACAACACAGATATTCATAGACATCTGGCATCGATGGTAATAAAGGATAGAAGGCAGCCAAAAGAGCTAAAGATGTGATGGTTACAAGGAAGGTTCTTGATGGATGAGGAAGACAAATCAACCATAGCTGAGAAAAAGATGGAGTAAATAGTTGGCCGACAGTGGCATAAGGAGGTCGAATGGGTAGAAGGAGGACAGGAAGAAGACTGATAGAAGACAGATCGACAGAAGGACAAGAGTGTAGTTAGTAGTTAGGAAGTTTTATTTAACTGCACATTTTGTAGGTCATTTGTTAGAGGCTAATGATGTATGGAGAAGTTTTGTTTTGATAATGGAAAAAGAACATCATTGTGAAGCAATGGGAATCTGTGACTAGCAAGGCTTCATCAGATTGGTATCAGATCCTGAGGTTGAGATTGGGAATTGGTAAGTGCTCAATATGTCTCCAAGAAGATTGGACAAAGGAGGAGGAGACTGAGGTAGAGGCTGAAGAGACCATGGTGACCCTGAGTTGTTGCAGAATTTGGTTGCAAGGATGGAAGCTCTTGAGAGGGAACAGAGGAGAGGAAACCCAGATATTAAGGATGTACGTGATGTGGGAGAACAACATAGAGAATAGAATGAGGCAAGACAGGTAGATCAAGAAGAAGAATTTGGTGAAAGACTGCTAAAGTCAGTCATGAGTTTGGGTTCTAAACCCAAGATAGAGGTGCCAACTTATGTCGAAAGCCTGAATAGTGAAGACTTGATCGATTGGATCAATGACTTGGATAAATATTTTGAATATGAGGGTGTAGAAAAGGAAAGAAGAGTGAAGTCTGTCTGCACCAGATTGAAGGGCCATGCGACCATGTGGTGGAACTTTGTCCAAATGGAGAGGAGAAAGATAAATAAAGAAAAGATCAACTCTTGGGATCGAATGGTGGCTACGTTGAAAGCCAAATTTCTGCCAAGTGATTATCCAGCTAATCTCTTTAAGAGATTATAGAATTTGAAGCAAAAGGATATGTTTGTGAAATATTATATGGAGGAATTCTACAAGTTAATAATTAGGTCTGGGCATGTTGAAAAAGATGCGGAGAAGATAGCCCGATATGTGAATGGTCTCAAGTATAGTTTGCAAGATGAAATAAGTCTTTTGTCCCCAAGGAGTCTAGAAGAGGCTTATCAACTTGCCTTAAAGGCGGAAGAGAAGCTGCAAAGGAAGCAAAGTCAGCAAGAGAAGAAGAGAGGAAGAAGTTTCAGAGGTAGAGGACAGCAAACAAGTAGGGGACAATAGCATCATCAAGCTGAAGAGGCTGGAAGTTCCAATGGGACAACCGACAATGAT
The DNA here is from genome assembly GCA_027924645.1 of Cunninghamia lanceolata. Classification (NCBI taxonomy): domain Eukaryota; kingdom Viridiplantae; phylum Streptophyta; class Pinopsida; order Cupressales; family Cupressaceae; genus Cunninghamia; species Cunninghamia lanceolata. Next base: position 3,959,293 of record BSBN01000356.1, on the reverse strand, counting down.
AGAGGTGGTTATCAAAATAGAGGAGGAAGATCTTATGGAAGAGGTGGTTCACAAGGTAGAGGAAGAGGATTTGTAGGAAAATGTTTCAAGTGCAACTAATATGGGCACAAGAGTTGGGAATGCTCCGAATCATCACAAGGAGGACATTCAAAATTTGAGAGAAGCAATCAAGTTGTTCATGCTGATCAAGAGACTGTGGGATCTCCAGTGCATCACAAGGATGAAGCAGAATCAGGTGAGTCTTTAATGCTTAAGATGGTGTTTTTGAAGCCACAAAAACAAAGTCAAGAGTCAATTCAAAGGAGAGCATTGTTCAAAACCAATTGTAAGTCACAAGGTAAATTTTGTAAGCTCATTATAGATAGTGGTAGCACTGATAATATTGTTGCAACAGAGATGGTAGAAAAGTTGAATCTTAAAAGGATCAAACACCCTACTCCATATAAAGTGACTTGGTTACAAAAAGGCCATCAAATATTGGTTAGTGAGCAGGCCTATGTTGATTTTTAGATTGGCAGTTATAAATATTGTGTTTTGTGTGATATAATGCCTATGGATGTGTCATGTTTTGCTTGGAAGACCATGGCAATTTGATAGAAAATTGGTGCATGATGGAAAGGAGAATACTTATACCATTGAGAAGGATGGAGAGAAGCATACCTTGCTGCCCATAAAGGAGAAAGAAGAGGACAGCAGCAGCAGTAGTAAGGTAATGTTGATAAGTGGAAAAGAGTTTATGAATAATTTGAAAAATGAAGAAATTAGTTATGCTTTGGCACCTAAACCTAGATGTGTAATGACTTCTACAAAGTTGGAGGATTTGCCTCTTGAAATACAAGACATTTTGAATGAGAATATGGACATTGTTTCAAATGATTTGCCTAATGAATTGCCTCCTATTAGAAGCATTAGCCATCATATGGATTTGATTATGGGTGCTAACCTTCCAAATAAGGATGCATATGAGTTGACACCTATGGAAAATTCTTTTGAAGAAGGGTTTGATAAGGGAAAGTCTAAGCCCTTGTGTTGTTCCTGCAGTGTTGGTTCCAAAGAAAGGAGGGGAATGGCGCATGTGTACTGATTCAAGGGCAATTAATAAAATCACAATAAGATATAGGTTTCCCATACCTAGAATTGAAGATTTAATGGATTGTTTGAGTGGTTCAATGTATTTCTCTAAAATAGATTTGAAAAGTGGATATCACCAAATAAGAATTAGGCCAGGAGATGAATGGAAAATAGCCTTTAAGACTAGTGATGGGTTGTATGAGTGGCTAGTTATGCCTTTTGGATTGTCTAATGCCTCCAGTACTTTTATGTGGTTAATGAATGAGGTTTTGAAACTATTTATTGGTAAATTTGTGGTTGTATTTTTGGATGACATTTTGGTGTTTAGCAGGTCCAAAGAAGAGCATATAGAGCATTTGAGGTAGGTTATGAGGAGGTTACATGAATAAAAGTTGCAGATTATTTTGAAGAAGTGTGTGTTTATGAAGACCGAGTTGGTGTACTTGGGCTTTGTGGTGTCAAAAGAAGGGCTGAAAATGGATAAGGAGATGGTTCAGGTTATATTTGATTGGCCATCACCAAGAAGTGTCATGGAGGTAAGGAGTTTTCATGGTCTTTCCAGTTTTAATAGAAAGTTTATAAGACATTTCAGTCATGTTGTAGCACCTATTTTGGAGACTATTAAAGGACAGAAAAGACCATTTGTTTGGACCAAGGAGGCTGAAGAAAATTTCAGATTTCTCAAGAAGGGGGTGAGTGAACAGTCCATACTTGCTTTGCCTAATTTTGATAAAGTGTTTCAAGTTGAGTGTGATGCTAGTGATTTGGCTATTGGGGCAGTCTTAAGTTAAGAGGGAAAACTGGTTGCATATTTTAATGAGAAATTAAATGAGGCAAAGAGAAAGTATTCTTCTTATGATTTGGAGTTTTATGCTTTGGTTCAGTCCCTCAAGAAATGGTGACATTATCTTTTTCCAAAAGAGTTCATTGTGTATACAGATAACCATGCTTTGCAGTTCATAAACAACCAACATAAATTGAATCAAAGGCATGCTAAATGGGTTGAGTATATTCAAAGTTTTAATTTTGTTTTGAAGCATAAGAGTGGTCAAATGAATAGAGTTGATGATGCTTTAAGTAGGAAGAGTTTATTGTTAAGTGAAATACAAACTAATAGTGTGGGGTTTGAAAGTTTGAAAGAGTTGTATGCATAGGATGTAGATTTTGGAGAAGCATTTGTAGCTTGCAATGATCCTATTTGCCGGAATAGAGATCCATGGACAAATTACATGATTCAAGAAGGTTTGTTGTTTAAGGAAAATAAGTTGTGTATTCCTAGAGGCTCCATGAGAGATAATTTGTTGAAGGAAAAACATAGTGGTAGTCTTGCTGATCACTTTGGACAGGATAAAACTTTTCTACAGCTGAGTACTCATTATTATTGGCCAAAGATGAAGGCATATGTGAAAAGATATGTGGAAAGATGCAGAATTTGTCAACATGCTTAGGGAAGAAGTCAAAATGTGGTCCTCTATCAGCCATTACCAGTTCCAACCAGACCTTGGGATTTGGTGAGTATGGATTTTGTGTTGGGTTTGCCTCGTACACAAAGGGGTAATGATTCAATCTTTGTTGTAGTAGATAGATTTTCAAAAATGGTGCATTTTATACCATGTAAGAAGACTAGTGATGCCACTAACATTGTCATTTTGATCTTTAAACAAGTTGTAAGCATGCATGGTATTCTAGGATTATAATTTCTGACAAGGATACTAAGTTTGTGGGACATTTTTGGAGGACTCTATGGAGGAAATTAGGTACAAATCTGAATTTTAGTTCTGCTTATCCTCCACAAACAGATGGATAGACCAAGGTTGTTAATAGAAGACTTGGTAATTTGTTAAGATGTCTTATTGGTAGCTCACCTGGAAGTTGGGATCTCATGTTAGCACAAGTTAAATTTGCATATAATGATTCCCCAAATAAAAGCACAGGTTTTAGTCCTTTCTATGTGGTGTATGGTATGCATCCAAGAGGTGTATTTGAACTTCATGATCTTGCTGGAATGGAGAAGAGGAGTGCAGATGGGGAAGAATTTGCTCAAGTCATTCATGACATTCAAGAGAAGGTGAAGCATAACATTGAGGATAGTAATCTACAATACAAAAGGCATGTTGATTAAAAGAAAAGAGAGTTACAATTTCAGGTTGGAGACCTTGTATTGGCACATCTTTGAAAGGAGAGATTTCTTATAGGAACATACAATAAACTTCAGATGAAGAAGATTGGTCCATGCCAAATCCTTCGAAAGTTTTCTACCAATGCTTATGAGATATCATTGCCTGCAGAGTTGAATATATCTCCCATTTTTTATGTAGCAGATCTATATCCATACAAGGGGGATCAAGAGGCATATGATTCATCTCATGAAGAACAATCTGGGACAATCATTGCTCCACCACATATTGAATGCATTCTAGATAAACAATTGCTGAAGAAGACCCGCAAGCATGAGTACTACAGTTATCTCGTTAAATGGAGAAATCATCCAGTTGAAGATGCTTCATGGCTCACTGAGGAGGAGATCATCAAGTAGGGTCATTCAGTTGCAGACCTCATAAGCAGGAGCTCATGAATTCTTTCCACCCGGGGAGTTTGATGTAGGGGCATCATGCCTCGTTCAAATTTTGGTTTTCTTTTGGTTGCTGTAGGTTCTGGGCTCCTATCTTCTACATTTTGTTCTTTGGGAGCTTTTGTCACTTGCAAATAATGAACTTCCTGTCACCCGAGTGGCAGGAACTTGTTTCATAGGGTGGCCTTTCTTTTGTTTGTCATATGTTTCTCTACTTGACTAAATAGAGTAATCTTCTAGCTATGTGGATCAATAGGAGACAACTCATGAGGGTGAAGAAAGAGTCTTAACTGGCAATTGGTGGAGAGCTAGAAAAGAAATGTCAAATCTGCACAATCATTTCAAAAGCAAAAAGGGAGACAAAAATGCCACCATTCATGTAGAAGGAAGATAAAATGACAGGGATATTCACAGACATCTAGCATCGACGGTAATAAAGGATAGAAGGTAGCCAAAAGAGCTGAAGATGCGACAGTTACAAGGAAGGTTCTCGATGGCTGAGGAAGACAAATCAACCACAGCTGAGAAAAAGATGGAGTAAATAGTTGGCCGATGGTGGCATAAGGAGGTTGAATGGGTAGAAGGAGGAAGGGAAGAAGACTGACAGAAGATAGATCAACAGAAGGATAGGAGTGTAGTTAGTAGTTAGGAAGTTTTATTTAACTGCACATTTTGTAGGCTGTCTGTTAGAGGCTAATGATGTATGGAGAAGTTTTGTTTTGATAATGGAAAAAGAACATCATTGTGAAGTGGTGGGAATCTATGACTAGAAAGGCTTCGTCAAGGAGTCTAAGCTTAGGCTTGTATTTTGGGTAAATAGAGTTACTCCAAAGAAGTCTACAGGAAAATCTCCTTTTGAGTTGGTATATGGACTTGATGTTGTCTTTCTTGTTAATAATATAATACATGTTTACAAGTTCATTCAAGAGCTGATTGAAGAGATGGATGATGCTATGACATGTCAAATTAATTGGTTTATTAAACTTGATGAAAGCAAAAGAAATACTCAAAAGGTCAATATGAAAAGACAACAACAAATGCAATATAGATTTGACAAAAGGGCAAGGCCCAAAAAGTTTGAAATTGGGACATGGTGCTAGTTTGGAATGCTAGACCACAAGATAAAGGAAAACATGGGAAATTTTATCCTATGTGGTTGGGCCCATTCATTATTAAGAATTCATATGGTGAAAACTCTTTCTTCATTAAAAGCCTCAATGTTGAAGTTTAATAAATTTCAATGCATGGGTAATTCCTGAAGCATTACTTCTTGTAAGCTCTTTCTTATTGTATCCTTACCCCTATGGTTACCTAGTGCAGCCATGGTTTTCTATGACCCATGGTGAAGCTTGTGTTTTTGCTTGTTCTTATATTGGTGGTCTGCATCCCAAAGTTTTTCTAAATTCTCATTATGTTCCACTAGAACATACATCCCCGAACTAGAGCCACTATTGGATCCTTTTATTGCACTAGTTTTTTATGTAATATTTTCCTTTTTCGTAGCTAGGGTTTAAGGTTTGATTTTGTGTTAAGTCCATAGGTTTTATGAAATAATGGTGATAATTTCCTAGGATGGTTCTTTGCATGATTTTATATTCCTATGCTGACCAACTATCCTAGTCACCACAATTAAAATTACCTATTGATCTCTTCTAGAGTCAAAGATTGGGACCCAACTTGAAAAATGCAAAACCTCCTTATGGTTCTCCTTTATGCATTTGTCCTATTTTTCTTATCACATGTAACCAATTTGAGAAATCTTTTGATGGGTTGCCCCTTGGTCAAATTTTGTGTTGGAGTTTCTATTTGTCATCCCCATGTTCCCATCATGTGTTGAAGATTGTAAAAATCCAAAGAAATTACTAAGTCTAGGATGTTTCAAGTCATTTCATAAGGTTTTGGTAGCTTTATGGAGTTTTAGTGGACTACCAAATAGGATAAGTTCACCTCCCATCTAGTATCCACCTCAAGTTCCCTTCTAAAATCCCAAAAACCTTATAGACATGTGGCCACATCTCACAATACATAAACATTGTCATCCTCACAACTTTAGAATGTTGCGCTATTGGGCTTTATATGAGTCAGCAGCTGGTGGGGCCTACAGATTGAAAGACTTGGGGGCATTGAAAACACATATGTTTTAGCAAGGAGCTCCATACGGAAACATCTTGCAATGCGTAGAGATCTAACAATTTCAAAACATTGCACCATTAGCCAAAATGAATGAATTAGCATGTATTGTGGGCCCATATCCTTCTCTAAAGAATTAAGCAAACAAGGCATGAGGTGGATCATGAGAAACACATGGAATAACTCTGCAACATTTTAGAGTAGCAGGTTTGACAACTTCAAAACATTGCATCATTGGTTGATTTGAATGAGTCATTAGTTGGCGGGCCCCATCACACTCAATAGGATATCATTAAATCCAAGTTGTTGATCATTTTCAAAGGATTTGATGGCTCGTGCAACACATAAACATTTCCAATATAAAAACTTAAAATGTTGCACTATTGGGTGATGGAGGTGAGTCAGCTCATCAATTTTCCCAATGATACAGATTAACGAATAATGTCTAACTGATACTTGGCAACTCGACACTCCTTGAAGAAGCTATCAAATTTGACACAATTTCCCATTGCACCATTGGTTGAAGGAAAAAGAGAAGTACAACTCACTTTTCATTTCTCATAATTGATAGATTTTAAGAGAGATCTTCGTCGTTCATCTTTTTGATGCCCATGTTCACTGGTTCTTCTTCAACAGTCTCCAAAGAACGAATGAGTGCTTGATAATTCCAAGAATTTACACATGAATTTATTGTCATCATACTAGTCCCAAAGCATGCAATGATTCATCATGAATATAAATGTGCATGTAAATTCTAGTAAGAGGGCGAGATTCTTCTAATAGATGGGGGCCTTTTTAGGTATTTCCTAGAGCTCCTAGAACTGTTGGAACTTTTGGCCTCTTTTGTAATTTATTCGCAGCTCATCAATGAAGGGAAAATTGGCATCTTGTGCCCAATCTTGTCTTTGAAGTCTTCTTCTCATTGTTATAGTGTTTATCCTTTTATTCATATGTTTGATAATTGGTAATCTGATTGGTGTAATGATCATGCGCCTAAGAACCCTTTAATACAACAATTTATTATCATGATTTAAGTAGCTATTGAATATTGTGCACATCCTTTAATTATGCCAAAGGTGTTCCCTTTGTGAGAGAGAGGGTTGACTTTGTGGATGGATGGTCTCAATTGCTGCAGAGGCATGTAAGACGATTGTAGTGCCCTCAGCGGTTAGATTTTGCCATTTCTTGATGGCCATTTTTCACTATTTTTCATCGCTTTTTCTTGTAAACCTATTTTCGTTATCGGTCAGCTTAATCTCGTTGACCATCTCCCCTTTCTGCTGATATTTTTAGTTTGCCTTTACTATTTTTGGTTTGTCGTGAATGATTTCCCTGTCGGTTTCGCTCGCCAGTTTCCTATTTTTTCCATGTCTATCTATCTTGACCCTTAAAAGCCCTTTCTAAAATTTTTACCTGCTTTGAAATCCACAGTTGAAGGCACTTAAGAGGGTTTCATAAGTACAGATTACCAGGAGATAATTTCCAGATTGGTAGTCACTAAATTGTTTGTAGTTGATTATATGGCGAAGGGCATAGGTATATGTGTATTTGGTGCTTTTATTGCTCACAGCGCCTTTTGCTTCCACTAATGTGTATTCTTTTTCTCTTTAATCAATATTTCCTACATTACAAAATGAGTTTTATTTAATATGATTAAAAATATATTGTTTGTCTTTGAATTTTATTTTAAGCAAAATATGTTTTATTTAATACGATTAAAAATATATTGTTTGTCTTTGAATATTTTAAACAAATTGAATTTTGAATTTTAAACATTATGTAATGAGTTCCTATCCTTGGGGTGCCTAGCTTTAGGGATTTTTATTTTAAACAAAACAAAAAACACGTATGCTGGTAAAGTTTACCCAATCACCCAACAATTTGCTTTGAAACAAAACATTCTTCCTTCAGTATTATAGAGTTCTGTTATTATCATTTTTTTACATATAAAATTGAATTCTACCAATCCCTTTTTGAAAGCTTAAAAAGGTTTTTATGATGCTTGTTATGATAACAGGGTAAAAATTTTATGACTTCCAAATGGGATTTAATTATGACGTTGACCCTCGAAGAGGCTCACCTCATTTCACATGTTCACAGCCTCATCCTTAAACCGCCCATTGCCTTGAAAGAAAAAGAAACGTTAATAAATACCTTTGACTCTCTGGAGTTTAAACCAAGTTCAAATAGGTTTTAATATATTTGTATGGGATTGGGTGGTTGGGAGGGAGCCTTGCCACATCACCAAGGGTGGCAAGGCTGATGCAGAGGAGGCAGGCAATCATGTTTCGTATTTGCTTAAAGATGGCACGAGCAGAAGGGAGTTTGTCATTAATGACCTTTTGTGCCAAGCCTCAGCACTATCTAGCAATCATTCCAAGGAAAGCCTTCGAGATTCTTTGATGGGCAGGCTGGGAGAAGGTTATTAGGGAAGGTGGTTTCATCTGTCCATGGTTTCTCTCCTTGTCTATTGCCAAATGTTGTCTCATTTCATTACAATTATTTCAGCAGACTCCATCCGCTGTGGAGGGATGGATACCCCTATCAGGCTAATCAGAAGCAAGAGGCAAATGGCCTTCATTGGCAGCATCACATACCTCTGACTGTAGAGCATGCTTCACAGGTCAGATGATCTTATGGTGGGGGTGGTGAGAATGATTCTGGGCAAAGACTATATGGCGAACGATGAGAGATACTAGGTGGATACAGACATCTCTTCGCGGGTCTTCGCAATGCTGTTGGAACTGGATACGGCAAAGGCAGAGGTGAATCCCATCATGAGAGGCATCTTCAACCTAGAGCATTTAGGCAATTTGGGAAAAACCTTGCAGGTGGCCAACCCTGGTATTGGAATCCCCCATCCAAAAGATTGGAGCTTGCTCGACAATCCCAGTGCAATGATTAAACTTTACCCGTTCATCCTGGATGTCAAGGGATTCAACCTGGTGGTGTTGAAGGAGCAGGCGTTGGCTGCAGTGAACTACATCAGAAGGGTGCTGGGCTTGGTCATGGTCGAAGGCTTCCAGTGGGTGGACTTCAGTATGAAGCTTGCAGAGTTTGATAGATAAGTAAATCTCAGTATCTTTTTGGATTCATTTTGTATAGTAGAAGCCATTAGTTAGCTAGTCCAAGTACGTCTATAGTGTCTTATGGGTGTTAATAGTATTGACTCTACGTGGTCTTATGTTATAAGTTCTTAGTCTGGGAAGGGAGATAAGACTAAACATATTGCCAGCCATGAAAGGGCTGAGGAATTGTACGTTTTTTGACAAACTTTTAATATATTTCCTTATTATGAATCAAAATATATATATATATATTTGTATGGGACACAGCCTCAGGGGCAATTTGCCATAGAAAGAAATTTAGGAGTGCAATCTTTTCCATAAACTGTTCTCCATCTGGTTGCCCACTTAATATGTACAAAAGGAAAACTATTTGACTCTTAAACAAACAACTACGCACTCCAGACATCTGGCACCTTATGGGAATAATACATTTGCAATTTTTAAGAAGTTAAAACCAATTGCCCCAAATTCAGGGTGCATGTTATGATGTTGCAAGCTAAAATTTGCCTAAGGAAATTAAATTTAACAGGGTTCCTTTAAGAGCAGCTAGACTAAGATTCATCGAATTGAAGGAAAATATAATGATTATTACCAATGACTCAGAATGCCTCAAAGAGGCATTGTCTCATGGAATGTAATGATTGTAGGATTCGCACAAAATGGATTTGTTGAAGAGTTTTATTTGAATTTTCCAAGAAAAAGGGTAAATTACATCTTTTGGTAGAATGCCTCAAAGGGGCTTCTACCCATGATATGCAGTATGCATTTGCAGAGTAGAATAAATTTTAATGGATTATTAAAAGTCCATAGAAAATTTTAAGCAAATTTGCAACTCACAATGTAAGCCAAATTCCATAGCATTGATCGATGTCTCCCTTGCCTGTTTTCAAATCCTTTAAGCAATGCCACTGGCAGGTGTAAACTCAAGTTCTACTATTTTCCAGCATAAGTGTTATGACTACTGTCCAAAATTCTAGTATGTTCCTCCCTGCATATCCTCGTTCATAGAGGAAAAGTGATATTTCCCTTTTTTTTCTTTTCCTTCCCTAAATTTCTCCCAGATGTATCCCTCAGAAAAGCTTGATTGACACATTTTAAGAATGCCCCTGCACAACAGGGCACCTCATTTTCTTTTCATCATGCCAGAAATTAAAAAAAAATAGGCCAACAGATGACAAAAAAACATTTAGAGGTGTCGTCCCCTTCAATCCTCAGAATATGGGAAAATAAATAAATAAATAAGAAAATAAATAAATAATAACAAAAGTTAAAAGGTTTTGGCTTTTTCTACTAGGGAACTCCACCAAAGTAGTAGCATTAATAAAAATACAACACAACATACAATGAAGAATATATGCCCATTGAGCAATGTGAACAACAATTCCCCTTCCACTATCTACATAGGGGTAAATTTAACATATGTATGATCCAATCCTTATTATAGTCTATCAATTCATAAAGAGTAGCCTTAAACATTTGTAAGAACCACTCTAATATAAGCAATAGAAAAAATCAAAACATATTTGTTTCCACCAAACAACCAAAGTATGGATAGGTTATACTTGTAAAATAATGTACAATAAGCAAAACATAGTACTCTATTTAACATAAATAATTGCTATGATAATTATAAGAGTTGATGGCCAACATGGTGAAGAAAGTGAGATAAGCCACATTATGGATTTACAAGATAAAAGTTAAAAGATTAGATAAAATAAAGGTTTAAGGTACACATACTTTCCCCCTTAATACATAACATGTACTCTATATATATATATAAAATAAAGGTTTAAGGTACACATACTTTCCCCCCCTTAATACATAACATGTACGATATATATAGGATTCGAGGCAGGTTATCTTATTCTTAAGGAACATTCAAAACCTTTAGAAACCTTAAGCAAGTTAATTTTTTTTTTCTAAAGAAATCTTGTTTATCAATTGTGCGCTTAACATAACTTGATAAAAATAGGTTCACTTAAAGAATTTTCTCCTTATAGTCATCATGCTAGACTAATCGAAATGGGATGTGACAAAAGGCCTCCAAAATTTGAACAAAAAAAGTCAATCGATCATAAGCCTTCTTTGAATTTTTTTAATTTTTTTTGAAATACTCACCAATTTCTAATATATTCATTATTACCTGTTTGTAAAAAAAACATATATTTTTATTTTGAATGAACAATATAATTTAGAAACAAAATTTAAGTGCCCCCATTCTCCCAAATTTTACATTTAAATAATATTTAGGGCATCTTGTTTTTAATATTAAATTTTTAAAGCTCATACAATAATAGTCATATTCCATGAAATTATGGATTTAAAAATTTAAATGTGGACAACATTAGGACATTGTATGAAAATATTTTATTCATAAATTTTTAAATTCACATTCATAATTATATAAAAGTTTTATGTATATTTTTCAAGTTATTAATATTTTAATTTTATTTAATATGAGATTTTAGTTATATATTATTTATTTACAATATTTAATATAGTTATATAATATATTTAAATTGTTATGGGTATTTGGATTAAATATAAAGAATTAATAAATAGTAAATTCTTACAGTGTACTAATAAATATATTTATTAACAATTTATAAAAAATAAAAATAAATAAAAAAGAAGAGAAGGGGAGAGAGATTTAGAGAGATTATATAAAATACATATCATAATATATTATAAAATGATATATCTTATTTTATTTCATGTATATTTTATTTGTGGTTACTTTTTATACAATATTATAAAATAATATTATATATCATATATTTTATATAGTATAAGATTGTATATTTAAATTAAACATATTACTTTATTATTTATATTTATTTATAACTTAATTATATTTGTTTTATATATAATATATAATATAATTATGTTTCTCTCTTATACTATTTAGAACTATACATATATTATGTTTAAATATGCATATTTTTATAGAAGGTATACATATTTTAAGTATAACTATTAATATTTTAATTAGTCTTATGAATATTATAATTGGGAAATTAGATAATTATAATATTATTTTAATTATATCCATTAATATTTTAATTAGATCTATGATCATCATAATTGGAAAAGAGACTATACTCTATTGTTTGGATTTTATATTTATTAATATTGTAATACTATCTATGAATATTATAATTGGGAAAATATTAGAATTACATTAAATTTAAAATTAACTATTAAAAAATGAATCAAAATTTTCATTTTTAGACACAAAACCCTAGAAGATAGCAAGAAGAAAGGACAATAAACTTGAACAAAGAACTCTACATGGATTATCTTTAATAACATTTGAAGTACAATAAATTACTATCTTCAAAAAAATGTTAACAAAAATTTTTGTGTGCCAACATTTATTAAAAAAACTAAAACCATAAAATAGCTCTTAAGTATGTAAAATAACTCTTAAGTAAAAATAATAATTTTAAAATAAAATAAACAACTATTAAGTAAATAAAAACTAAAACATGACAACATATATTTGAAAAAAAACTATAAAAGAACTCTTAAGTAAATAAAATAAAATAAAATAAAAATAATTGTTAAGCAAATAAAAAATTAATAATTCTTAAATAGTTGTAAAGAAAAATAAAATAACTTTTAATCAAAAAAATAAAATAACTCTTAAATAAATAAAATAATTCTTCACTAAATAAAATAAATCTTAGATAAATAGAAATAGCTTTTCAAATGAAAATAAAATAATTCTTAAGTAAATAAAATAGCTCTAAATTGATATTTGTGGATGCTTTTTATATAATGTATTTATGACAACATATATTTGAAAAAAAACTATAAAAGAACTCTTAAGTAAATAAAATAAAATAAAAATAATTGTTAAGCAAATAAAAAATTAATAATTGAGAAAAGTGATATTGGACAATAGTTTCATCTTTTCAAGTGGTAATGCAAACTTTCCTTTGAAAAATAAAAATGTACATCTCCACATTAAACATCCCTTTGTTTTACTAATCCCTCAGATATCTTCTATCTTGAGAAGGATAAGGGAATTGAAGGATAGTGCATATCTGCCTCTAAAAAATTAAGACAAGGACATGCATGTTGATTACAAATAATTCAATATTTGATTAACACTATTAGCATTGAGAATGCAAAATGACTTCAAGTAAATAGAAGGATGGGTATGGACGAATAAAGTAACAAAAAATTGAACAAAAGAAACACATAAGTACTAAGAAGCCATAGTGAAAAAAAAACAATTATGCTCAAATTTGGTTAATTTATGTCGTAATATTTATAAATAATAAAACTCAATTCAAAATGGCTCTCACTAAATCCTATCAATCTGCTTTATACTAAAAGGAAATTACACTCAACAAAGAAATAATTGAGAAAAGTGATATTGGACAATAGTGTCATTCTAGTTCCATCTTTTCAAGTGGTAATGCAAACTTTCCTTTGAAAAATGAAAATGTACATCTCCACATTAAACATCCCTTTGTTTTATGATTTGATCCTTCAGATGTCTTCTATCTTGAGAAGGATAAGGGAATTGAAGGATAGTGCATATCTGCCTCTAAAAAATCAAGACAAGGACATGCATGTTGATTACAAATAATTCAATATTTGATTAACACTATTAGCATCAAGGTTCAAGATTTATCAAAGGTATAGCCACCATACCTAGGTGTTGACCTACATTAACATCCTTATTAATGCATTGACTACATTTTGGTCCATGTATCTCCACGTGGATAGACGGAGAAAGAAATAAAGAGAGATGGTAAGAGAGCTTGAGAAAGATAGAGAGACAGAGAGAGACAAAGAGATAGAAACCATGGTTAGCATGACTAATCAAACTAATATCTTCCCTGCTTTGTTCCTCTATCTCTCTTTCTCTCTTCCTTTCTCTATCTCCTCTCTTTGTATCTCTATCTTTATCTATCTCCCTTAACATCTCTCTTTCTCTCTTCCACTTTATCTCTTTATATCTATACCTCTCTATCTCTCTTTCTCTAGCTCTCTATCTTTGTTTGTCTCCTCTCTCCATCTATCTATCTTTCTCTATGTACCTCTCTTACCATCTCTTTCTATCCCTCTCTATCTAATTCTCTCCTTAGTGTGCAATGGGTACACCGTGATAGCACACGTAGAAAAGAAGTAATTAGTGGTATAGTGCATGATTGTTAATTATACTTGGGAAAAGAACATACACTTTTGTCAAGGGCAAGGGTGAAATGGAGGAGATTAAATATGTCGACATCATGCATGCATATATGCCTCTTTATCTCTCTATATCTCTACCTCTCTCTATGCACTTTTGTTGTTTGGAAACATTCTCCACCTCTTTGTTCTCCTCATGAAATTAAAATGCAATATTTATACTCTAACTTGTCTCTTCAACTTGCCTATCTCTCAGTTATTATGAAGCGATAGTTCCAAGCGCATCAAAACTTCACTCAGCAAGTGTAAAACTTGCAAACCCAATTCAATCATACCAAAAAAGAAACTATGGGCATTGAGATGCCACCTTGGCAACCAATTCTCAATGAATCAATGGCATAATCTACCACGGATGTATCAAATTATCTATTATATCACTATTGTATTAAATCTGCATACTATTTTTAGCCATTTGTTAATGGTTTCAACATATGCTTTTGGTTCTCATTTTCACAAAACAATGTTATGAAATAAAGAGAGATGGTGAGAGAGAGAGAGAGAGACCATGGTTAGCATGATTGATCAAACTAATAACCCTAGGATTGTACTTGTTAATATCCAAGCCTAAAATTAGTCCCATGTTGATTGTGCAAATAAATTTGCTCCATATAATCAAAATAATGTTCATACGAGTCTACAATTGGCAACATCCATACTTGCAATTAGTCCCATGTTGATTGTGCAAACAAATTTTCTACATACAATCAAAATAATAATAATGTCCATAATTTTCTTCACATTTTTTTGCAAATACAACATAATTGAGTGGTATAACTAGATGATGCAAAGCAACTTCTGCACCCCGAATTCTAGAGAACAAAGAAAGGATATTGATCCCCTTTCCATAGATAGGCTTCAAAATATAAAGATGGTATCCTATAATGAACAAATCAAACTAATATGTATTTTTCCTCCTCTTCCATTTTTAACATCTAAGGAAGCCACTTGACTCACTACTAGATGAAAATATTAAAGAATACAAAGTTCTTTTCAAAAATAATTAGAAAGACAACCTAATAGTAAATATTAAAATAATTATTCGTACGAAGGTTATGCATGTACCCATATTTTCTACTTGGAACTGAAAAGTACTTTCAATCCATACATTTTAGTTACCCTAAATGGCATACTATACACACATTCAAAGTAAAAGTATGGTGGGTCTTGCTCAAACTCTTTATACTTCCACTACCGACCCACTAGGTGATCTGGAACTCCAAATCTAACCAAATTCTTTAACATGCTATGGTAAATGAAAACTTATATCTTTATTTTCTATAGACAAACATTTAGAATACACACTTTCTTTAAGCTTTATCTTCTAAAATGGTTTCTTGTGATAGGTTTCATAGTAATCATTTTCTAAATCTAAGCGCTTTCTTTTATGAAATTTGATTTCTTGCAATCCTCTAGGATTTCATTCAATACTTGTAAAAGGAAACCATGGGTAGCATGACTAATCAAACTAATAACCCTAGGATTGTAATTAACAACATCCAAGCCTACAATTAGTCCCATGCTAATTGTGCAAACAAATTTCTCCCATATAATCAAAATAATGTCCATATGGGCCTATAATTGGTAACATCCATTAATTGTGCAAAAAAAAATTCTACACATTATCAAAATAATAATAATGTCCATAATGTTCATTACTTGTTTTTGGTAGCCTCTTCAATTTGGGCATGAACTTGACTATGAAAATAAGGGATTTATAATATATTGAAGTCTAGATTAGTACAAAATAAAGGTTTCATTATTCTATTAAGTTACACTTGAATGCATTGCATCCATCCCTTATGTTCTTGTTCTTTCTTGTTAGACTATTGTAGGGGTTTCCCCTATTATCACATCAAAACCTCCAATTGAATTAATAATTTCATCAAGTCTTTCTTTTGTCAAATTCTCCACATTTTCCACCTCAATCAATTTACCCTTTTGATGTGTTTTTTCTACCCAAAATTTGAGGATAAGATTGTTTTCTTTATAAATTTTTGTAGATACAACATAATCAAGTGGTATATCCAAACAATGCAAAGCAACTTCTGCACCCCCAAATCTAGCGAACAAAGAAAGGATATTGATCCCCTTTAGATATGTATCCTTCCAAATAGAAAGATGGTATCCTTTAATGAACAAATCAAAGTGATACATTTTTCTTGTTCTTCCATTTTTACATCTATGGACGGCAATTGACTCACTACTAGATGAATATCATTTAAATGTTTGGTTACAATGTCTCCTTCATGCATCTTTAAAGAATACAAATTTCTTTTAAAAGTAACTTTTTTACAAGACGCTTATAGCTAAAATACCATTCAAGTATCTTAGATGATTTCATGTAGATTTGACTTGTTCTTCAAGTTAAATTGTTAAAGGACAGGTAAAGTGGTGGCATTTTATTTCATAGGATGGGAAACACCCACAATCAAAAAAGTTGATAAACTTTGATAATCACTTTAAAACATTATAAATGAGTTAGATACAATTATTTGCTTATTCTTAATACGTAACAATTTAAATATGACATTAATAAATTATAATTATATATTTTACTAAATAAAGTTGATCTAAGGAGGTTTAGGGATGACTTTTCACAATTTCTCTCTAAAAACTTCTTAAAGGTGTTTGATGCACACCATTGAACACACAAATACTTACAATGTTTAGGCTCTTAAAAGAGTCATAAACTCATTACAAAGACAATTTTGCAAATTACCTGATTAAATATTAATAATCAAATTATAATATCATAATACAAAGTTACAACAAGATATCTGGTTAGAAAATGTCCAGTTAGAAATATGAAGTATCACAACTGGATGACATGATTTTAAATATTATTTTTAATAAACACACGTTATTAAAAAAAAAGTTATCACTAATTTAAATTATTATATAATTGTATGTACTATTATCATTAGAGGGTTGTGACAAATATATGACTTTCAACTTGTCATGTTATTGGTCATTTAAGATTTATATATGGTTGCTTTATATCATATATTTTGTTGTTATTAGAGATAAGAAAAAAAAAGTTCACTAAAAGGTCATAGTTTAATTAGTTGAGCAGCCAGTAGGGATGATGGTATGTTCTTTTATTACACCATCCACCAAGTCTCAAATCCCCTAAAAGTATGATTAAATCAAATTTTGTCCTTAGATGACTTTGCTAGACTAAATATCCTACACCCCTAAAAGCAATTAGCTTACTGGTTTCCCATTAATATAAGCAAGAAGAAACCTTTTTCTAATATCCAAAAGCATTCTTGACATCCATCCTTGTACTTCCATCCACAAGAATACCATCATCCATAAGTTGTTCTGATTTTAGGTCATCCTTAGGTCCATCTTGAAAGAGTACAATTAATAGAACTAAATCCTCCATAATTCTAGAGCTTTTCCCATCATAATATTGCATTGGAGAATCCATTAGCAGAGAAAATATAACTAACATCAAGGGCAACAATTACAAAAGGATTAGTATGGAACCTATCACAAGGAACTATTTTAAAAGAGAGATAGAGAGGTAGAGATATAGAGAGATAAAGTGGAAGAGAGAAAGAGAAAGATAGAGAGACAGAGTGAGGAAACAAAGAAAGGAAGACATGGGCATTTAATAAATACAACAAAGCTCTTTCAATTCTAGATAGTGACATGGACCATAGGGATTTAATTCACTTAAAGACATGGAAATTGAAATTCCACAAATCTTCAGCATACCCATTGCACAGAGAGAGAGGAGGAGATAGTGGTATATGCATATTGTTTTTAAAAAGAGGATGCATGCAAATAGAGACTACACACCATACATGAAAGCTCACACATTTGAAGTACCTACTAGGCAAAACACATGGCATTTAATAAATACAAAAAAGCTCTTTCAATTCTAGATAATGACATGGGCATAGGGATTTAATTCAATTAAAGACATGGAAATTGAACTTCCACAAATCTTCGGCATATCCATTGCACATAGAGAGAGGGGGGGAGATAGTGGTATATGCATATTATTTTTAAAAAGGGGATGCATGCAAATAGAGACTACACACCAAACATGAAAGCTCACACATTTGAAGTACCTACTAGGCAAAACACAAGGAACTTGAAATCCATCAAGATTATGCAAATTGAATCATGGAAATTGAGAAAACAAAAATAACATATACCATAGGGATATAAGATGGTCATCATTCACTTAAAGACATAGCAATTAAACTTCCATGCAACTCCTTGGCATACCCATTGCACACCAAGGTGTGATTGCTAGTTATTAGAATCTTATAATTTGGCACATCGCCTCAGATTTAATTACCTTGATAATTCCTCTTCTTTTTCCTTACTCCTAGTTCAAAAGAACTTGATGACTATCTTATGAACAGTCAGCTTCAAAATTCTAGAGGAAATTTTACAATTGTGTCCCATACATGTGAAATTTCCAATGTTAGTACAAATTTTGCCATAAGCAAGATTTGAATATCAACACTTGTTTAAGTATAATTATCTCCTTTAACCGCATTGTCTTTCTTAAAAGTTGTTACTCTTACACATTTGTTGTGTGAATTAGTATTTTCAGTTAGTATGTATTCAAGGGATATGGTAAAGCTTTCTGAATTAGTAATAGGATCTACATTGTTAGGTAAGGATAACTATGAATGATTATATCTAAATGAGTGAATATAATCAACTGGTTTATATCATTGAAAGGTAGTGATACCAAGAATTAGACTGCCAGAGTTGACATTGTTAAGATAGCATTTATTATAACGTATTTGTGACTATGTAATCTCATAGATAGGCACCAATCAATTCTTGGTCCTCCAATCCATATCTATATTAAAACATGAAAATCTCCAAAGTATGACTTATTAAAAAAATTATTTTGTTCATGTCTGAAACTAAGGGTACAAGGAATTACTGTGAATGTGTTTACTCCTACAAATCCTTGCCATGTCTTCATGAACATTGTATCTACAATTCCACTAAGATATCCAAACCATGTTCCCTTATATTTATCCAGTGTATAGTCATAGGGTGACCTCCTAAGTCTAGTGGAGCTCAAAGTACAAAGAGGCTTATCCACCTCTTATTTGTTGGCCCATCCCTTCAATGATCATTATCATGGAGAGACTTGCTCGTGAGATTTAGAATACCTCCTAGGGATAATCGATAATACTGGGTGGAAACCTAAAAAGGAACCAATAGTATCATTAATCTTTGCCTTTTGTAATGTGGTGAACTTGGGAAAGTTAAGAGAGTGGGAAAAAACTATTGGGAGAAGTAAGTTATGTTATGCAACATTTTGGTTATAGTTTGTAGATCATTTTGTTTTCTTCGATACAAGTTTTGATGACATGAGACACAACTTTTGTGAGTGATGATTAGTGGATTTTCATTTTGTTTTTATTGGCACCAGACTAGACATTTCCCATCCAATGGGATTCCTAGGAGGTATATGTGTCCTTGGTGAATGAGTTTCATTAGATTGCAATATTGAGGGTCTTTAGGTTTTTTTGTGCATAGGTGTGTTTGTTACTTTGGAAGACAATAACCTTAAGCATGACAATGGATTATATAGGGACAAGAGTTGTAGTATGGGATAGATATGTTGTGAATATAAGGTCTATCAATGGTTTGGGTTAGTTGGATGTGAGAAACTAGTCATGATCATTATTCCAACTAGACTAGAGTGTGTGGTGCATGCTCAATCATGTTTTAAAGATGGGACTTTTGAATTTGTGTTCTATTAATAGTTTGAGGAAAGACATAATGGTGTGTTTGTGTGACATTTAATGTGCCATCTTGGCTTGGAGTTCTTATCTTTCATGCTTGGGTATGATGGATGATAAGAAAGTTGTGGTTAGGATCATGGTCACTTAGAAGATGTTGTAAATGCTTATGTGAAGCCTGTGAGCAGAAAAGAATCTATTGGTACAACATGGTTACACCATTGGTGTTTAGTTCAAGGATGTGTTGGAGATTTTTTTCTCTTGCAAGATATACAACAAGTGGGAGAATTTTGGGATTAGGCGTGTCATACACCTTGTAAGTACTAATGTTTACAATATTTATTTATTTGTATTTATTAATTATTTTGTCCTTATTATGGAAATGAGGCATCCCACTTTGAGGTGGCACTTTTGGTCACATGTTGGATATCTTGGAATGTGTGTAAGAAGTTACAAGAGCATCTAATGCCATTATGTGTATTGTAAGATGTGGGGGTACTACTTATGAAAAATTATATGACACATGTAAGAGCATGATAATAGGGAGTTACAAAGTGAACTAGGAATCTTGGCCCACTTATTACGCATGCTATGATATATCATAGACCATCTTTCTAAAGGAGGTAAATGACAAATAATGAATCCAAATGGGTTGTGAGTCATGAGAATTCTTATCATGGTATTTTGGGACCTTTTTTGGGCCCATGGTAATGCCTTTTTGTGGTTTTCTAGGCCTCCTTAAGTCTGTATATTGAGGAATTGAGATTGAGGCATTGAGGAGCTTTCATTATAGGGTTATATTGTCATATTTCCTTTAGAGGAGCGGGATCTCAAGATCTCCATGTTAAGGCTCTGAGCTTGCAAGTGTATTGTAATTATTTTTGTTGTTGAATAATGCATTGGTTTGGTGCTTTGGAGGGTGGGGTTTTTTTATTTGAAAGGGTTTCCCCTAAGTGTATTAGTGTCTCTTATTTTTTGTCCATGCTTCTACTCTTCTTCTTCATTATTGTTTATAAAGTGCTATTATACTACCATTATGCTACAAATTTTTTTATAGATATGAGATTTGTATTACTTTCATTTAAGGTTAAATGTGGGAAATGAATTTGTGTCTTATTTTTGCTTCATGGGAATAGTTTTTTTGCATTTGTATTAGGATTTTATTTAGCAAATCTTATGATACTATAGGTGCATGCATGGTAGTTTTCTAACAAATATGTGCAAAATTTTGCCCTATATAAGAACATCAAAAAGTAGGTATAACACCTTGGTGGTGCCTACATAAACATTCAGGTTTCAAGCATTTAAATATGTAGGCACCTTCCTAAAAAATCCAAAAAATTCCAACACTTTTGGCCTCTACAGTTGAAAAAATGCCAAAATCAGTTAAGGTACAAGTGTCTTTGTATATACAAGGCTGCTTATATATACATGCAGTCAAAATGTGCATTGGCGGGTCAGAAAACTCTATCGCCCTTTGAAAAAATTAATTAGATGCATTTCTGAATGCATATCGGGCTTAGAATGTGCATATACAAAGGGGGAATCTTTCACAGATTCCTAAGAATATTCCTGCTTTGTATATCGGGTTGCATATAGATATGCATTGAAAAATATACAAGGGTGCAGATGCATGATATACAAAGCTGCAGGAGATACATTTGGTGGGATCTGCCTCACATGCAAAGGGCTTTGTATCTCATATACAAAGGAGAATGTATATGTGATATGCATTCAAAAATGTGCAAGGGCAAATATATAAATGGTGGGGCCCGCGGACATACAAGGTGGATTATATGTTGGTGAGATGCATTGGCGGCAATATACAAAAAGGCACAAACAAGGCAGGTTACAAAGCTAGGGCCCACTACTTGTATATTGGTGATCGTATGTTTAAATATGCATTCCTAATATACAAGCTAGAATCTGAGGTGAACATGCAATCTGATCGATAAAGGATAAAATCCGCTGCTTGTATATATATTTTCACTTGTATGTTGGCGTTGTATATGCCGATATACATTGCAAAGGTGCAAAGAGTTAGATACAATCTAGACCCGATGGAGATTTCAAGCTGCTTCATAAACATTTGGCGTCCGCGGCTTGCTTGTATGTATGCTTGTATATATGCGATATACAAAGGGAAAGTGCAAAGGTGAGGTAAAAGCCAGATTTCAAGGCGGATGCAATGTGTTTCATAATTTTTTAAGTCCGCGCCTTGTATGTATGAGGTGAATGTATATGCACATATACAAGGCGATGGATGCAAAAGGAAGATGCAAGCCGGACCTGACTAGAATTTTAATTTGTTCTATAGCAATTTGGGGTCCGCCTTGTATGTTGAACAGTTGAATGTATATGCTCTCGCATATACAAAGGATTCGAAGGGCAGGCGATTGTATATGCATTTGAATATGCATGTGCAAGAGCAGTAAAGGTAAAACTGAAGCGGGAAAACTCCAGAGGCACACTGATGCTGCATCTTCAGAGGCTGTGGGTAGCTGAAGCATTAATGGCAAAAATGTAGAGGCATAGATGGATGAAATGATAGATGAACTACCAGGTTTGTGAAAGAAGATCTTTAGGCGGTAGTGCAGATCCTGAACCTACCTGCTCCTTCCTCTTTGTCCCTCTGCTGCATTGATTATTTTGAGTGCCAATCTGAAGACGCGCTATATCTGGCAAATTTTTTATTTGCCTTGTAATTAATTCTGCTGAGTTCACAGTCTTGGTATAAAAGTCAAACTGTGTTACTCATTATGTTGAAGACTTGGGCATTTTTTTGTGTGAATAACGAAAGACAGAGCTTTTTCCTGGTAGTTTTATCTCTTTTTTGGAGTTTATGAGTTGCATCATGAATGTATTTTGCACGTATGTTCAGTTTCATGTTGATATAGATGAAAAATGCTTTTATGCATGTGTTTATCTGTTTGTCTCCTTTGATGCATGCATTTCCTTCTTTTGAATCCGATTGCTAAGGGTTTCATAGATTCTAGGGTATAAGTTTCTGTATCACATGCTTCATCTCTAACTTCTATTCAAGGAGTGGATTAAACTATTTTAGGTTAAGCATGGAGAAGGTTGTATGTCAACAGGGATATCTGTAAGTAGGGGCAGCTAAATACCCATTCTCGGGTGATGTTTGTAAGGCAAGCATCAATCCAACCCCTTGAAACTTGAATTCTAGTTGTAAACCATTTGTTGCATATGTCTAGTTGACTCCTTGCCCTGAGATAGGCACCGGTCTACTTCTGGATTAGTAGTTATGATCCAAAACCCCTGTCTTGCATCCAAACCATCAAGCCAATCATTTCAATACTTCCAATCTGTTAGTGTAGGAGTAGGAATTAGGATCCCTACATACTCTTATACCTCAATCAGTCAGATAATGTCCGAGTTGCCAACCTAGTGACTTATCATACAAATCTTGGTCTAAAAGTGAGAGTATTCTGCCTGTATTTGTAAAGCTAAATCTTTCTATCATTTGGGTGAGTCAAGTTACATCATTAGCTATAGGGATACCCCCTTGGTGCGGCAGAACCAGAAGTGAAGGGGAGGCAGCTCACGCAACCTCCCGTACTCTGTTGGCCAAATCTGCATGTGCATTGGAGCTGGCAAACCCTCTGCCGATTCAGGAAAAATTACCAACACACCTAAAGGTTGAATAGATCTTATATAAGCATTGATAGGAAAATGTAATCCAGTCAAAAGATAGGAATTTTAGCATTGATGGGTAGGATATAAGCATGAAAGTACATGTAAAATTGGTTTCATTCAATGTAAGGAATATAATAGGATAGATCTAGAAGCAACATAAGAAAGTGTAAGCATGTGTGATGAATAAGGTATAAAAATGAAGTGTCTTGAACATAGTATCATAAGCATGAAGCAATAAACATGACATCATAAGTAGGAAAGCATGATAAAAAAGAGAGAAGTAAACAAAAGTGATGAAAAGGATAGACATAAAACATTCATAGTGGAATAAGCATAGGAAGAAAAAGGTATATTGTCATGATATAGAAGGGAAAAATTAGTTAATAATATAGAAGGTAAAATAAGAATAGGAGAAACACAACAACAAGGTGTTAGAACACACTAATATACTGAGAGGGGGGTGAATTAGTATATGCCAAAACTTAATCCAATTCAACTCTATCAACCAAAACCTTTTACTACCTTAAATAAGTGATAATGCAAATTAAGAAAATCAAGGCACAACACAAGAGCACACAACCATAACACCAAATTTATGTGGAAAACCTTAGAAGGGAAAACCCATGATGAGAAAGTTGCTTAGATCTACTATCCAAATCCAACTTCACAAATAAAAACAAGATTACAATATTATTTATGGGCTACAACCCAAAGGAAGCTGCAAATCCCTAAAATACAATACTACATCACTTACAGAATGAGGCTACAACCTATAAACATCACACTCAATAGATCTCACTGATCAGACACCTTCACAACATCCACACACTTCACTTTGACTCAAATCTTCACTTCCTCTGCACAACAAACATTGTTGCCTTCAATACATCTTCACATATACACTCACTCACTTTCACACTCACTCACATAACCTCGCACCTTCTCACACAGTCTTACTTTTCACACCAAACAAGATATTTTATTTATACCTTCCGCAAATTACAAAATCTTTCTCCTATGTCGGCCAAGATGAAATGTGTAAACATGAAATGTGCAACGGCCACAACAAGTCAGCTCCCAAATGATGTATAAATCCAATGTAGTTCAAGCCAAGTGATAACTAGGACCTATTCTTCCTTAACACATTCTTTGAAGTTGGCTGACACATCCAAACATCTGGTGGGATCATCAAAACTCATCAAGTTAGCCTTGTAAACACTTCTCTTTCCACAAAATAGCTCCATACCTAAAGAGGTACCAGAGAGATCAATTAGCACCATGGGGATCACTTCATAAACAGCATAAGACATGTAGAAACCTTCTTAAACATTCCTTCCTCTAAAATATATGTTGCCTTTCTGGCACAAACAAATAGATATTGAAATTGGCATCACTTGCAAACATTTAACACCCAGTCTTGAGATAGAACATTGAAAAACCAACTTGCGGTGCACTTCAACACCTAAAACCTAAGATGAACAAACATACAGACTAACTTAATACATTTTCCAAACAGCAAAGCCAAAAGATAAAATGTGGTGAAATGTGATGGTTTTTTTTCTCCTCCAGACAACCCTAATCAACAACAAGATTTGTCTTTGTTCTGCTGACTCTAGAGAACCTCTGAGGTACAACTTATCATCTAAAACTTGAATATATCAATCTTCTCATCTGTATTTGACCATCCTTTAAACCGTAGGATCACAATTTCAACTGCAGAGAAATACCGAGCATTTTTCTGACCTCTCTGACTGCACCAATCACAGGAACATTGTCTTCACTCTACAAGCCCTAGAATCTTTTGTGGTAACTTCCAAGCTCTCAAATAAAGAACATACAAACTTCACACTTTTCTTTGACTAACTTCCAAACTACAAGGCCATACCTTCAAATGCAGAGCATTCTCCTTAGCTTCTTCAGTGCAACTTCTAGTGCCTTAGAATTCCTAAATCTTTCTTTCAAGATTTAATCAATGATTTTCATCAGGAAACAATGAATACAACATTCACCATACCAAGGAATTCATTTACAACTTCATACAACAACAATCACAACTCTTTTCATCAAAACAAGAATCTTCATGTTAGCACAACCTTTGTCAATGAACTTAAGAAGATAGGGTGCAACTGTGTACAGATGATACTGATCCAATTAGTATACATAGTACATGACATCCATCATCTTACCCTTTACTTCACAACTTCTCTGATTCATCTCTGATCATCACTCCTTTGTCTTCTTCTCTGATCACCACAACATATACTCATCACTTTGCTTCTTTGAACATCACTGATCAATGTACCATATCAACACATCATACCACTACTAACATCATGACATTCACTTCTAACCTTCAGCATTGATGACATCAATCCTATCCATCACTAAACATCACACTGTTGACATCAATGACAACACATATGCAACACAAGGCATAAGAGAAAAGGCCAAACATAAGCAAATAAACAAAAGACAATGTGAAGATGAAAAATATAGATATTTAAACAGATATGATATAGCGATGCCCATGAATCTTGGAATAAATCTAGGAGGATATTCCTCTAAAGTATCATCCTCCTTCCAAAATGTCTCATCATATTCTTCTTCTTTGATGGCATAACTTGCTTATTCATTGCTTGGTATTTTAATTACATGTGTTTCTTCTTAGTCTGAATTTGTAATTTTTGTGAACATGCTTTCAAGCGGTGGAAAATCTATTGTTTCTTTTCTTTGCCATTTTTTTGAACCTTTAAAGGTGGTTGTGTAGGAATATTTTACATTTGTTGTAAACAATACTTGTCTTTGGAATTTATACAGTATTGTTCTTGGCTTGAAAAACTAGTTTTTGTACCATTGATTCTTTATTTTCTTCGGCGGGATGAATGATGATCCTTTCTTGTCTTGACTATTTTCCTTTTATTGTTCTTTGTGTACATATCACTATTTTTATATACCTCATGAAGATCTATTTTAGCTTCATACGAAGTTTCCTTTAAAGTTGGCATGTAAACATCTAATGTAAAGTGACTAAACTTCACACTGTATTTATATGAATTGCATAAATTTTTTACCGCTTTCCCTTCATGAATAAATTTAGACATTGATGTACAATGAAAGGTACAAATTTTAATTATTCTATCCAAGATCTACCTAGTAGTATAGTAAATATATCAAAAGAAGGAATGACATGGCATAATATTTGCACTCCTTTTGGTCCTACTCTAAATGGCAATATAATTTAACCCAGTGTATGAATCAATAGTCCATTTGTCATTTTTAAAGAAAAATTGGAGCATAGTATTTGAGCTTCAAATATTTTGAAACAAGGAACTCCTTAGTGCACATGTTATATTAATTTGTAGGATCAATAAGAATATCACCAATGACATGATAAATGTGCATTTCTCCTAACACATATAATAGACCATAATGATTGTTATGTAGGATCTCTTCATTAAAAGATGTGGTTAATTAGAGTAGGGGAGGACGAGGATGTAGCTTGGGAATGTATTATTCCCACAAATATATCTATATGTAATGGATCATGTGAATCAATGTAATGGTCATCTAAAGTATTGTGGTCCATAGTAATAGAATCTTTCGTTTGTACATGATTATTATGGTTAGGGAATGGATTGGTATAGATTTTTAGACTTTGGTTTGGATGTACAACTACATGATTTTTATTATCATTAAAAACTTCAATGTGAATCATGTTATCATAATCTATGAGATCTTATATATTTTGTTTCAAGTCCATACATGATCGAGTATGATGCCCTTTGACTATATGATAATAACAAAATGATTAGTCATTATAATTCTTTGGAAGTACCTTACTAGGACCCAATGGATGAGTGGGGGAAGAGTAATCAAATTAGAGCCCAATAATATCCAAAGGTTCATGTAGCTAAGTTATAAACTTTCTAGGAGAATTTTGTTTAAAATTTAAGAAACACTAGTAGTAGTAGCAACTTGATTAACATTTTCCTTCTTATCCTTGTAATCATTGCCCTTAGAAATAGATGTAAACTTTTAGATTTTTGAAGGATATGAAGAAGCCTTAGGAGTTGATGATCCAAACGAGATCTATGAAAGATGTAAAGTTATTGAGGTAAATAATATTGACATTGGCTTAAGAAATCCCTTGGTAAAGATATTTTACAATTCCAAATCATGTAAGGGATGATGTAGTCTAGAACATAAGGACTTAAATTACATGAGGTAATGATTGATGCATTCATTAGGTCCTTGGTAATACTCAAATAGATCATAAATAGTAACCTTAAGGCCTGTGTTAAGTTTGAATTGTTTTAAAGTTCCTTTGTCAAATTAGAAAATGAATTTATATGAAAGGAAATATGCAGTAAATCCTATAGAGTATAATGAAGAGAGTATTCAAAAAAATTTAATATAGTTAAATTTTAACAAGATTTTGGCATATTAACAACACTTAGATAAAGAATAAGAATAAAAGGGAGGAGATTAAGGATAAAGTAGAATAACCACAACACGAAATGACACTAGATATACCTTAGGAAAACACTTATAAAAGAAAAACCTAAACTCAAAATCATTAAATCTAATGTATTAATCAACATCCAATAGCTACAATACAATAGTATTTTTTGTGCCTCACAAGAGATCTATAATATGAACATGGAGGAATTATAATAACACAAATTTGCATAAACATGATGTACAATCTCCATCCCAAACCCTACATATTAAGGCCAAGGAGACCTAAAAAACCAAGAATATTTTTTTAAAACCATGGGCACAAAACCATGCGTGAAAGTCAAATCCAAGTGGTTCATGTTCAACCCATGTATCCCACTCCAAAAATAACTCTTCCAACCATAGAATGTAATTCCCAATTGATTGGTTTGACTCTTAATACCAAGGGGTCTAGGTGTAACTCCCAAGCATTCTAACACGAGATAATAATTATGCTTACACACCTCTTACACATGACTATAAATAGTTGATCAATTATGCTAGTCATAGTCCGCCTAGTAACCTCGTGTTCAGTAACTTCTTACAACCATCATAAGAAATTACACATGGTGAAAAGTGCCAAAAATGAAATCTTAAGATTCCAACCAAGGGGGCCACCCTTTTCCATGTAGGCACATTATTTACAATACTACAAGTTTTAAATAATTGCTCCTAGACATAGAAATTTGTAAGGTGTATAACAACACCTACACTTCTAGTATAAACAATCTCCCACTTGTTGCAATCATTATAAAAACCATTAGGGCTGCTCAACATAGTAAATAAATGCTAAGGGTTGATCCCCATATCCATCATGCACCATTTGAATTTATTTATACTCATGGGCTTCATTAAAGAATCCAGAACATTCACCAAGGTATCCATCTTCTTAACTATAACCCTCTTATGATCCACCATGCCATAGACAAAGTGATACCACACATAAATGTGCTTCACTTGCCCATAAAATTCAAGGATCTTTTCTAATATATTGGCATTTTGATTATCACCCTAAATCACAACTATATCCTACTTCAACTTGATGTCTAAACATAGTCTTAGAAGCCAAACAACTTCCTTATAGGCATGAGTATATGCCATGTGCTCTACCTATGTAGGTGAAATAGAAACTACAACCTATCATTTTCTAATCCAGTTGATTGCATCATCAAACAAGGTAAAATTATGCCCACTAGTAGAGCTCCTAACATGCACATTATCTGCCCAATCATTATCCCCAAATCCATGCATATTTATTGTCTTGCTCAACATATGTCCTCCCTAATAGAAAATTGAACACTTTAATGTGTCCCAAAGATATTTGAAGGCCCTCTTCATTGCAATCTAATGCTCCTTTCCCAAACCAAACATATACCTACTTAGGACTCTCACTGCTTGGGCAATGTTTGGTGTGGTGTAGATCATAGTATACACAAGACTACTAACTGGACTCGCATGGGGCATGGGGCATGTGGCTTGTGTCCTCTATCACATCTATTTTTGAAGGGCACTAGTCAACAAAAATATTTATCCTTGTAGAGAAAAGAACACTCACTGGTTTGCAATCATGCATCCTTAACCACTGCAAAATAGATTTAATATACTTTTTTGGTTGATCCAAAGTTTTGTGTGTTCTCTACCTCTCTTGATCTCCATCCCTAAGGTGAACAAAACTACTCCCAATTCCTTCAAATAAAATTGTGATAAAAGCTAATATTTTAGGGCCCTAATCATATTCTTATTGTAATTGAAGAACATCATTTCATTGACATATGGACAAATAACAACAAAATGATCATTATACTATTCAGGGTGAACACAACAATTTGACTTAGCTCTAACATAACCCAACTTTAAGACATATGTGTCAAATTTATAATACCATATCTTGGGGAATTGTTTAAGATAAAAAAGAGACTTCTTCAACTTAAAAACCAAGCCTTTCTTACCCTTCATCTCAAAGTTCTCTAACTAAATCATGTAGATTTCCTCCTTCAAATCCCTATATAGAAAATTTATCTTCACATCCATTTGTTAAACCTAAAGGTTAAGCATAGAAGCAATAGATAACTTGAATATGATAGATGTTAGTTTTCCAACAGAAGAGAATATCTCACTCAAATCATTTTCCCTCGTCCCAGGAATACCATTTAGCCACTAATTTAACCTTGTACTTCTCAAATTTTCCCTCTAAACTATATTTCTTCTTGAAAATCCCTTTTGTATCCAACATGTTTCCTACTTGAGGAAGCTTTATCAAGTCCCATATATTTATTTCTTCTCTAGTACAACCATCTCCTCATCCATGGCCTTCTTCTAGGACTTACTATCTACAAACTCCTTTGCCTCCATTATTCTAGGCTTATCCTCACTAGTAGACAAGTAAAAATGCGTATGAAATTAGGTGGGATGTACTTATCAGGTTGCATTTTATGCTAAATGAACCACCTCAAGAGTGAGGTTTGAGTTGTTCTTATTAGTCCTTGGAACTCTCTAAACTATCGTCCTAATCAAGTCCATTTTGAACCTCTAGGTTAGTATCAAGTGTAGCATTCTTGGTCTTTAACTTTATTTGCACCACTATTTTGACCTTATCTCCTAGTTGGAAAGGCTTAAGAGAATATTTAATCTCCTTGAATATCATATTTTGATTGTTCATTATTTCAAATCTTAGGATTCTAAAGCATGTATCATTTCATATTGTCATTATACTCAACAAAGATACACTTCTTTGCTTTGAAATTAAATTTGGATATCTTCTCCTTAGGCACATGTGCATATGCCTCACAATCAAAAACCTTAATATGCTACAATAAAGGCTTCTTTCCTAACCAAGCCTCCTTATGGGTTTTGTCCACAAGAACTATAGTAGGAGACCTATTGATTAGGTATCAAGTTGTGCTCACAACTTCTGCCTAGATTTGTTTTCTCCAAATTGGCTCCATTAAGCAAGATTATAGCTCTCTCCATCAACATTTTGTTAAATATCTCCCCAACTCCATTTTACAAAGGGTTTTATGGAGTTCTCTTATACCTCACAATACCATGTTCCTTGAAAAAGCTTTTAAACTTTGCTAAACATAATTCTCAACCATTATCTATCCTTAACACCTTGATATTTTTGTTTGGTTCTTAACAAGAACCTTGAACTCTTTACTTCAAGAAGACCTTAGAATTTGTGCTTGACAAAATACTCATGATTTTTTGGAGAAGCCATTAATAAAATATATACAATAGAGATATTTTCATAAAGATGGTACATCCATGATACTAAATACATCACTATGAATCAAATTTAAAATTCCTACAAATCTAGTAGAGATTGAATAAAACTTAGTTCATGACTTTGTTTTCCACATACATAGTGTTCACAAAAAATAAAATCTAAGGAATAATCAGTTAGATCCTTTGCCAAGTTTTTATATTTTAAGGCCATTGATGTAGGAGCATCTAGGGGTAATAGCAATCCTGTATGAACCAGAAATATTTTAATTTTGTTTGTACGTTTTCAATAAGGTTTGTGGACTTGAGAAAATAATATTTTATTTTGCAACAATTGTAATTTCCCTTGGGTGTAATTGTAAGTGTAATTTTGGTGGGATTTGACTAATTTTGTCATAAGTGGGGCTGCCAAGAATCTTGGAATTAATGGCATCTATTATTGTAACCATCATAGTTGTAAGGAATCTGCAAGTTGTCATAACAACCCAAAATTGATTGGGCAAATTCTAGGTGCCCATGTGAAGGTGGATTGCATGAGATTTTATTTTTATTATTTTTAGATTTGAAATTCCCAAGAGGGGCGTTTGAATTTTTAATTGGCACTTTTACCACATGTCGGTGCCTTGAAAATTGAAATATTAGTTTTCAAAAGATGCCCACATGATAGTATATCATGGAAGGACTATTTTTAGAGGTATTATGATAGATTCTATGACAACTGTAAGGGTCAAAAATAGGGGAGAATACTTTGGACGTGAGAGCCTAATTTTAGACTGGAATCTTGGCTGAGAAGTTAAGCACATGGTTTTGTAAAACCACAGATGGTTTCTTGTATATCCAAAATTCTATAAATTGGAAGCTTGGGGGGAGAGCTTTTGGGAGAAGAAAATTTAGCATTCCCAAATATTGCTGGAGTGAGTCCAGGATGCTGTGAAAATATTTTGTTGCAAATGTATATGTATGAATCAAGGAAGCTCATAAGCTTCAGGTGGATGTAATGAATTTCCAGATTTAATAAAATTAATGTTGTAGATTTCTCTTCTATTTTTTGTTGTTCACTTTATTTGCAGCCTTCTTGCATAGGCTATTGTGTAGGCTTATGTTGTAGATTTGAAAGGGAGAGTATCCCATGTCATCAGTGGTAACAGAGTAGGAGTTCATGAGTGTGTAGGCAGAAGCACCGATGTGAGGCAGTTTGCACCAAGACCTATGGTGGTGTGTGTGTGATTTGTGTGTAGACAGATCGCCGAGTGTGAGGTGGTCTATACCTAAGAGGTTGAAAATTGAGAGTGTGTGGCAAGTGTTTGACAAAATGCCAAAGAAGAAAGGCAAAAATTTGTCATAGTTGTGTATGCAGGTGAACAGGAAGGAGAAAATATTGCAGAAGTATGCTTTGAGGAAGGCATAGAGAAAGAGAGTGAGAAGGAAGAGAAAAGTGCAACAGAGATTAATGACGTTGCAACAACAAAGAATGAGAATGAAGATGTTGCAGTAGGTAATGGTGAGGAGATGGTTGCAGAAAAAGAGGTAATACATAATATGTTTTATTTTTATGATGAAGATGAGATTGGAGTGTATGATGATGAAAAGATTGAAACAGGTAGTAGGAAGAAAGATGTTACAATAGAGATAGATGTCACAGCAGCAATAGAAGAACAGGTAAAAGAGGTAAAGTTAAATTCTTTTGAATTTGTGAAGGATGATTTGCATGTGAGTGTGAATGCAAAAAAGATGGTACAAGTGGATGTTGTTAGTGTTGATTTGTATGCAGGGAAATATTTGTGTGATGTTGCAAAGGATAGTACATATGCATGTTGGTGGAGGTCAAATTACAATGATTCCATGTTGAGAAAGAGGAATGTAGAGCAGAGTTGGTGGAGGAGTATGGAAAGTGTTCTAGGTAGATGCTAGAAAAAGAGGAAAAAGAGAGCATTGTTGTGCACATATTTGTGAGTATATGCTCACAAACTTCTTACCAAGGAGCATCCACGGTTAATGGCAATCCTCATCAACCAAAAAGAAAATATTTCAATTTCCTATAGTTTGGTAATTTGGAAGCTAGAAAATAAATGCAATATTAGGCCTAAATAATATATTAAATAATTAGCCTTATTTAATATTGCAAAATAATGTTAGTGTGGGAGATAGTTTGTGGCAATGTTGAGGTGTGAAAATCAAAAAGCAAATTTGAGTGTAAAATCAAAAAGGCTATCTTGGGCATGGATTTTGGGGAGTTACAAATGGAAACAACTCATTAATGCTCCCTAATTGTTGCATGGAGAATTTGGGCACCCATGTTGAGTTGGCAGATTATTTTTCCAAGATTGGAACGATTTTCTAGGAGTGAGAATCTTAGTTGTCGCCTATTCTTGGCAAATCCTTGGGAGTGGTTTTGATTTTGCTTTATTAAGAATTTAATGTTTTTTTTTTTTTTTATGCATTTTCAAAATATTCTTCCAAGTGCGACGTTCAAAATAGGAGGCTACAGAAAATGGAGTTAGTGGAGGCATAAAGGAAGGATTTTTGACAATTTTTTAAGGTTGTTGCTTTGAGATTTTTGGGAGGAGGAAAAGAAAGGCGTGGATTTTGTTAGAGAGTGATTTGAAAATATTTTATTGTAGGTTTTATAGGTGTGCAGCAGTAGTAAATGGATTATGAAATCCATGGTTGAAGATCAACACAGTTTTTGTTGAATATTGCAAATTTGAGAGCCATTTTCACAGTATAGGAGGATGATATGAAGGGGAAACACCTACAGTTTGTTTATGCTGTTATTTGATGTCACACAACAGATTTATATCTATTTTCTAATGATTTTCTTCAGCCTATATGGCTACACAAACTTCTATAATTTGATTTCAATGAAATTATGAAACCTTGTTGCCAATAAAATAGTAAAGATAAATTTTATTGTTGCACATTTGTGCATCCTATTTGTTGTTGATGATATTGATTGATTTTGTGTGAGGATTGTGTGAGGTCTCTATTTCATCAGCCTTTAAGCCTTTCTTTCCAATCTGGCCCATATGCTCATGCCACAACATGGTCTTCTTTGGCTGAAGCTTATGAATCCTCAAGTCAAGAATCTTAGAACTATTATATTCCATGGCGCTAGCATCCAAACATAATGGACTTATAGAATGGACTACCTTAGCTAATATCATGGCCCCACTCACCATCTTGCATCCAACTTTGTTGATAACCACCCATACACTAAAATTATTCAATTTAGTTACAAAAAGTAGGTTTCTAGTCATACCTAGAATGTGCAAAACATTGAAGAGAGTTTTGGTCCTTCCAATTCTAAGTGTGAGCATGAATCTACCTTGACCAATGATTTTGAAGGAATATTTTTTTCCCAAGTACACTTATCCACCATTAAAGCTCTCATAATCCATGTGTCATTCCATGTTAGAAGTCATGTGAAAGGATGCTTCAAAATCCATCAACCATACACCCTCATGTGCATGTATGGCAAGACCATGAGAACATCACCACCACCATCATTAGAAGCTCTCAATATTGAATCATCATTGGACTCCTTTTCCTTATAATCCTTGTAGTCCTTCTTAATGTGCTTGTTCTTACCACAATTTCAACATTTTACCTTGGATCTCCTAGGAGATGTATATCCCCACTTATATTTAACACACTTACCTTTCTTCTTTCCCTTGTCCTTATCTTTGGAATTGTCTCTAATAGTTAAAATATATTTGATGGAAGCTAAATTTTTATACCTCATCATTAGAAAGTAATGTACCCATCACCTCATTAAGCTTTAGCATTGAGATGGTGCTACTAATTACCATAACCAAGTTGTCCCATGTACTAGGAAAAGAACACACGAGAGTTATGTGTGTTAGTCCTCCTCATCCATTTTCACATCCATAGATGCTAGTTGGATCACCACAACATTGAGTGCATTCATGTACTTTGTCACAAAGTTTTCATCACTCATCCCCAAGGAGTAAATATTCTTCCACAAATGAGCTTCTTAATAAGGGACTTTGTTTGGTACAAGTTCCCCAACTTCTTCTAGAGGTTCTTAGTGGTGCTCTCTCTTGAAACATTTAGGAGCATTGAATTTGTAAGGTAAAGCTAAATCAAGCTCCTTGTCTTTCTATCAATAACCATCCATTCTTTGTCTTTCATACTGAAGGGTTTTTATCTTAAACTAGTACCCATGGATATTTGTTAATGTGAAAATCCTCCATATTAAGCTAAAGATTATAAGGAGTGGAGTGAGGAATACAAGACCTAGGAATAGACAAGGATATGTAACAAGGTATGCGCATAGGAAGAGGATGACATATGGATTAGGATGTGGTTATGGTGGAGGCACTAGTGGGATTAGGAATGACACAGTCAAAGGAGTGGTAGGAATAAAGGTTTTATAAATGAATAAATCCAATATTCACTTGGTTTTATTGGCTTTATGGCTCTAAGTGAATATTTGAAGACAACATACACAAGTATGCAAATGGTTTTTATGTAGATGATGTAAATTTTTATTCTTTTATCCCTTTAAAAATTAAAGTGTGCTCTAGATATTCCTTTTAGTCATCTTGTGTTTAGATGTGTACTAATGGCACATTGAATGTCTTTATATACACTTAAACATATCAACATGTTGTGCAA
Source organism: Cunninghamia lanceolata (assembly GCA_027924645.1). Lineage (NCBI taxonomy): Eukaryota > Viridiplantae > Streptophyta > Pinopsida > Cupressales > Cupressaceae > Cunninghamia > Cunninghamia lanceolata. Next base: position 3,923,504 of record BSBN01000356.1, on the reverse strand, counting down.
AGCATATACTAAGCTGGCCCCCAACAACAACTGAAAAGGGATGGAAAAGTTGGAATTTGAATTTGGATATTTAAATTTGAGGTTCATTCCTATGTATCATGAGATCAATCCTGAATAGCATGGAAATGAACTTGGGTAAGAAACAATAATCATAAAGCAAGATCAAATATATCAAGGTAATTGTGAATGAGGTACAATAAATAGGGGGTAAATGATGAATGTGTAAAAATAAGTGCAAGTGGGAAGAAATAGGGACATATAGAGATCAAGGCATGAGCCAAACCTAACACAATAGTGTGTCACTTGTCAATTTATAAATGCATTAAAGACATTCCATCTAAATAAACCCAAAACTAAATGAAAAATTGGCATGGATTGCTAATTTCATAATTACAGGTTTATTTCATTACAATTTTCACAAAACTTTCATTTTTTAATTACATATAACACAAAAATCTAGGGAGCTTTTTCCACCTAAGACAAATGCTAAACCTTGTGCAACTCTTGTTTCAATCAATACACATTAGATCAAAGTGGTTGGTTACATCAACTAAAGAGAATTTGAAGGGCCATTATTATTGAATAGTGAAATAAAAAAGTCATGACATGGATAGCTTCAGTTTCAAAAAAGGTTACTCTAGAAAAGAAAGGAAAAAATAAATAAAAAACAAAAATTAATTACATGATGTTTTATTGGGACTTAATTGTATAGTTTTAGTCAAATTTTAATGAGCTATATTTAATGCTTGCAAGAGATGGGTTTGTAGACAACTAATAATGTCCTTACCATCAAACTGACTCCCGACATCCCTAAACATACCAATTTTCCTTCTAATCAATTAATTAAATTTTTATTTAATTAATTATCCCTTCATCACCTAATTTATCATCATTTTATCCCCAACAATTAAATTAATTCTATTAATTCAATAGTTCAAACTTTAGCCAATTGATTAAATAAATATGCAATATTTATTTGGTCAATTTCTCCCTCCTCACTAAATCCAATTAATTAGCTAAATCATGTTTAACTAATTAATTCATCCTATTAATTGACCTATCCCTACCCTAGGTAATTAAATAGTTATTATTTAATTGCCTACCCTAGCCTACCTCATCCTAGCCTTAAGATTAATTAAAAAAAACTTTATTTAATAATCTTAAACCTCTCATTCAAATGGTCAAATCCATCTTAACACCCTTCCCCACATCCTCCAAATAAAAAAATTGGAATATATCCACATAAGTCATTTTTTTATTAAAACATATCCCACATCACAATTAATATCTCTTACACCCCTTACCCATACCATACCTTATTTATGTCCACTCATCCCCAAATAAATTTTTAATTCATTTTACCCTTCCCCATGTGAATTTTTAATTCACACATATTCCATCTCACCCATACTCATTTAATTCATCATTTTCCTAAAAATGAATATAAGATTCATATTTATTCCTAGCCCTAGCCCTCCATCCTCCAAGATGAAATCTAGGCCCTCCACATCATCTTCATCCTCCACCATTGATCTCCCAAATCAATCTCAACCCTTGGATCAAAACCTCTCCAAAATGCCTATAAATACAACATCCTCCAACCCATTTATCCATCCAATTTTCATGTAATGTTACCATGCCAAAATATCTATTGAGCTAGCTTGTGAGTTGCAATTAGGATAGAGCATTTCACATTTGTCTTCATCAACTAGGGTATATCTTAAGAGCTCTTGGGTGCAAAGCTTCTTCCCCTTTGATGAGATTGGGTCTTCTTATCGAGGTATAGCTTCTTGTTTGTATGCATTTGGTTTGTGTTTCTCCTTCGATTTAGATTTCCTAATCACATTGGCACGCCCGGTGGGACCCGCAAGGTCTATCTCTAATCATTTTTTTGTGAGTTTTGGTGTTTGAGACGTGATTTTACAGGAGTGGCGCTATCTACCTGCGCAGTGGGGCCATCTTTGACACATTTTAGCACTATATTATGTTTTAGCGCTATTTGACATAGCACTTTCTCTCTTAACTTTCACTCACAAATCCGTCTGATTTTATTTGTCTTCCTGTTGTTTTCTTGGGTCATTTGTTCTCTATTTTTGTAGGCATCTTGAACAAAGAAGGGGAGGTCATGCCAAATTTTCTTAAGGACAAAACTTACATTTTGGCTTTCATTTTGTCTTGGTTTCCAGTCATTAGGCTAACAAGAATAACAAGACCTCTTTTATTTGCAGTTTGACCCTCTATTTTGGTTAGGGAGACCTCTATTTTGTAGGATTGACAAGTTCAAGCTCGTATCGACGCTATCGGCACCCAGAGCAGCGCAATTTGCAATTGTGACCAGACCATTCAACCGTACGCGCAGTGGCGCCTTGTCACATTCATATTAGCACTATTGCCTGTTTTAGTGCTTTATGTATATTATTGTAGCGCTATTGTCTGTTTTAGCACCTTCTGTATAATGTGTTAGTGCTATATTCTGTATACGGTTTTAGTGCATATTTGTAAATCAGTACTATCGGTATGTATATAAGCGCTATCGTCTAGGGTGTCAAGTTTTTTTGTCAGTTTCTGTCAGTAGTGCCATTGCAATCTGTAATGGCACCATTTGGTCTCTGTTTTAGCGCTATGTTTACAAGCTAACTTTGGGTTCTGTGCAGGGACTGATAAGTTGTTTGCAGGTCATCACCATCATTTTGCAGCCACTAACAAGTTTTTGCAGTGTGTTTATCTTTAGTTTAAAACAAAACACTTCAATTGGGACTTAAAAAGAACCCTTGCATGTTAGCTTAGAAACAAACACTTCAATTTGGTGCAATAAAATTGATCAACAACCAACAAACAAGTCTTTGTGTGCCCTAGCTTAAACAACATTTGAATTTGGTGCTCTAAAATTCACAAGTGTTTGCCAACAAATCCACAAACATTTCAATTTTGAGATTTAAAAAGAACCACAAAGTGCATCAATAAACTCATTGGATTAAAAAGAACAACAATCTGCATTTTTCACTCATCTAAACAAGAAAATAAATCGAATTGGTGTGAAGTGTTTTCGTGATTATGTTTGTAGTGTGAAAAGTGTATGCTCTTCCCTCGCACCATTGGTGATCTTAGGAATCAAAAGCTTCTCACAACACTTGCATAAATCACCCCAAATATAATCCAAAGAACTAAAATGAACCTTGTTTAGCGTAACATAAGCACAAAATATACGTATGCTCTCCCCTCACATCCTTGTATGAACTTGGGGATCAAAAATATTTTTGTGGTTGTGTTACTTTTGTTAATCCTTTAGAGGGCCTACCACCCGACTTCGAAAGGTGGGAACGACCCAAGCGGTAACAAGCTAAAGCCAAGCTCTTTCGACCCGCTATATAAAATAATGTGTTTGTGATGAAAGTCACAAGCAACAGGTGTTGTTGTGCCATACCGATAGCCAACCTCCCCCAAAACCCTTCAAGGCATAACCCTTGCAGGCTGGGAAACTCCATAACGGAGAGTAGCGCTGCCACATGTATGACCACCTAAACGAATGCACTTACTACAAACCTTTGTTTTAGCAAGCCAAAAACCTTCTATTTGTTGACGCAAAAGAGAAACCTTTGAAGCAGCTCCGATTCATGCGATTCTTAGCCGAGGTAGCAGGGACAATCCTAAGGTTTGGTGAGGGACAAGCCTTTGTGGAAACCCAGATCTTGGTATGCGTGAGAAGTGAGTGCACTGTAAGGGGGAGCCGATGCTACCAAGATCTTGGAGCTACCCGCTTTGAATAGGCGCAGCTAGGGGATTCAACAAATATTGTCCTATCTTCGCCTTAGGTTGTGCAAAGTGCTTGTTTAAGAAAATTACACATCTTTTCACAAACAAAATCTTGGTTATTGTGTGTTTTTGTGCTTAAAGTGCTTTCAAGAAAACTTGCCTAGAGACAATAAAAATCATTTGATCAAACTTTATATCAAAACAAATCCAAATTTGACATCAAAATCCACCTTTTTCAGAGCCTCGACCAACACTGACCTGTTTCAACGCCATCTCTATCTACTTTTGGCATCATTTCACCTGTAGATTGGCGCTATTTGCAGATTAACTTGCCTGAAACTAGAGAAAATTCCATTGTGATCTTTAGGACCTGCTTTTGCCATAATCCATAATCACCTTCCAAAAATCTGTCAAATACCCCACTCATTTTATTCTAATTTTTCCAATCATACCTTCATTTTAACCTTAGAGAATCAATCATTATCATTATCGAACTCAATTTCATATCCATTAATCCTCATTAATCTTTGCATACCTTTTAGACCAAACAAACATCTTTGTCACAAGAAATCATTCCAAAATCCTTTCACCTCTCTCACCAAAAACATATCCAAAATCTTCCAAATCCAAACACCCATCAAAAAATCATCAAACAAAACTCGTCATCCCTTTGAGTTAAAGCTAGATCTAGATTTCATCTTCACATCATATTTTTCTTGGAGAGTCATTAGTCAACCTTTCAAGTGAAATAATCATCCTTCTTTGTGTAAGGTCATTAGTCTACCCCAAACAAAGAGAAACATCCATTTATATGACACAAATCTAGATCTTACTTAAGCTCATCCGTTGACCATCAAAATCCTTTATCAAAAACACCATCCTAATCTTTCATACCAAACATCTAGTTCATCTAAAAAGTTTTCACCCTCCAAAAATCAACATCAAAATCCCTTCCATCCAAATCATTCTCAAGCAAACATCATCTAACATCTACCTTTTGGTCCAAATTTGTGCAAAAAGTCAAATACAGTCCACTCTTCTCAAACTTAGATTAACACTTTTTTGAAGACTTATCATCCTTCATCACACTACAATCACCCCTTCATCTTTTTCTCTACTCCATCTCACTACCACATCCATCTTTGGGTCCAACAAATTAATCCGGATTCTCTAAGGTCTCCATCCCCATTTCACTCCACCTCTAAATCAAATCCATAATTTGCATGCCCATAACTAGATCACAACACAAGAAGAATCAAGAAATGGCAGACTCTGGACAATACATGGGCATAGGAATGCCTAATACCAACTACAACAACCTACCAATCAACCAAACACACAACCTACCTTCAGTCTTTCATATCCCGACATACAACCCCAATGAAAACCCCTTCCATTTCTTACAACCACCACCACCACCACAACCACCCACCCTTAGCCAAGATGACCAAGATGTCTTGAACTTTACACAAGATGCCGACAACATGGACTTGTTTGACAAAATCCTACGGTCGGATCCAAATAGATATCTTGACTACCTCCTCAAAATTGGTGCCCAACCACCCCACAACATGACATCATCTCAACCATCCACCTCTAACATCAATCCTACCACATCCTCCCAACCATCTACATCAAACACCCAACCTATCATCTCTCAAATATCAACACCCACCGTATCTACCACCCCCACAAGCTCTAATGCTACCACATCTACGATTCCCATAAGTGCCTCTAATCCTACACCTCCCAACCCGTCACCTCATCCACTATTACAACTAATGTAACCGCTTCCATTCCGCAAATCACCTTGGGCATTCAAGGAAACCTCACACATACAAGTGCCTCCACGAGTGTGCCTCCACTCAACCCTCAAACCATAGCTTACATAAGACAATTCTATTCACAACCACCTTACAACACAACCAACCCATCTAATGTCAATCTATCTCATGTCAACCCATCCAACGTCAACCCATCCAATATCAATCCATCCCATCTCACGTATCTACAAAACCCCGTAGCATCATCAACACAACATAATCCCAATCCTCAAATACCTCCACACATTCTCCAACAAATCTATGCCTATCAACAACATCTCACACAACTCAACCAAAACACCACCCCATAGTACCAAAACATGACCTCCCAAAACCTCCAACATCTCATCAATCAACAAACCTACACACCACAACCGCCACCAACCCCGGATCTAATGAGCATTATGCAAACTTTGATCCAAAAAGTAGACGACATACAAACTGGGGGCAAATGCAAGCATTATTCTTTCGAGGATATTTGTCCCTATCCATTTGATCAGACACTGTACATGCCCCCTTTCCCCAAAAATTTTGAGACGCCTAAATTTGATAAATACAAGGCAAAGGGAGACCCTAGGGATCATCTTAGGGAGTTCTACCTCGCTTGCTTAGAAGTCTCGAACAATGATATATATCTAATGAGACTATTTCCAAGAAGCCTCAGTGGTCAAGCCGCTGAGTGGTTCGCACATCTTCCCTGGGGCATTACAAGAAAATGATTTGTTACAGACATAGAGTATGGGGTTTAATAGATTTATTTGATGCTTTCAACATAGAGCATATCCCTAGAGAACTGAACCACATGCTGAATGCACTAGCAGTTGCTGCTAGCACACTAGAACCCTTGACACTATCAGGTCTGAGATGATTTGTTGTTGAATTAGTTAATGTTCCCAGTATCCCAGATAATTTTACACACTTTCAGGTATTTGGGGGGATCAGCAAATTATTGATTTTCTGACTTGTAATGAGGTATTTGAGGTTCAAATCATTGATGAACAAGAAAGGCCTAAGATAACATGGGACGAAGAGGATATAATCACTTGAAGAGCAACTTCTTACCCAAAGGAGTAATTGAATTAGAGCATATTTTTGACTTTGATGGGGTAATAAGATAGAAAGACTTACCCAAAATAGAAGGGGGTAAGTGTGATTCACACAACTTAGGGACAGAGAAAAATCCACAAAATGTACTGATTGGAAAGGCCTATTCTAAGAAGATTAGAAAAGAAATTATTGATGCTCTGAAAGATTATAAACACATAATAGCATGGAAATATGAAGACTTGAAAACATATGATACGTCCATCATAACTCACGTGATACCTTTGAGACCAGATCTTAAACCATTTAGGCAAAAACAAAGGCATGTGAATGCCATTCTAGAGACTTTAATCTTTGAGGAAGTTAAAAAATTGTTGTTTGCTGGAATAATTTTCCCAGTCAGACATTCAGCCTAGGTAGCTAACCTAGTACCAGTGAGGAAGAAAAATAGAGATATTAGGTTATGCGTAGACTTTAGAAATTTGAACAAAACATCTGAAAAGGATAATTATCCTTTGCCTCCAATAGACGAAGTGCTGCAGGCAGTGAACGAAGCAAAGATGATGTCTTTTTTAGATGGTTTCTCGGGCTATAACCAGGTCTTAATAGATAGAGATGACAGATTAAAAACCACCTTCACTTGTAAATGGGGAAATTATGCATATAGGAGAATGCCTTTTGGTCTGATCAATGCAGGTGTCACTTTTCAGAGAGCCATGGACATTGCATTCTGTGGATTATCAGGTAAGTGCATTGTTGTGTATATGGACGATCTGACTGTGTATTCCAAGGATGCATCCACTCACGTTGAAGATCTCAGGAAAATACTTAAGCGATGTGAGAGGTACGGAATTTCCCTTAACCCTAAGAAATGTTCATTTGGAGTAACTGAAGGTAAATTACTAGGGCATGTCATTTCTGAAACTGGAATATCGATTGACCCAGATAGAATAGAATCAATAAAAAAAATTGCAAATACCAAACAGTAGGAAAGAGATGAAATCATTTTTTGGTAAAATTAACTTTGTTCAGAAGTTCATCACAGGTTTTGCAAAAATCGTGCAACCATTAAATGCCATGTTAAAGAGGGATGCGCAAATGGAGTGGACGCCAATGGCTAGGGCTGCATTCAAGGATATCAAGCAGGCCATTTCTGACGCCCCTATACTGACAAGTCTAGACTACACGAAGCCATTTTGCATATATTCCTTTGCATCCTCCCATTCAGTCACTGCTGCCCTAACACAGAAGGGTGAAGACAATGAAGAGAAGCCCATTGCTTTGATGAGTGCGCCACTGAAAGACGCATAGCTGTGATACCTTGATACCGAAAGACAAGCATTCACGCTGATGAGAGCAGTAAAAAAATTCAGGCATTATATTTTGCGCAGCCAGATCAAAGCCATAGTGTCAGACGCAGCAGTAAAGATGTTGTTGATGCATAACGGACCTGGGGAAAAGAGGGCCAAATGGATCACCACGTTGCAAGAGTTCGACATGGAAATCATTCCCATGAAGCTGGTCAGAGGGCAGGCATTGGTACAAACAATAGCAAACACAGACCCAGATTTGATAAAATAGTAGTATGTATTGAATTCCCAGGATGCATCAGACTGGTATGGCGACTTGAACACTTTTTTGATATCAGGAAAGTACCCAAAAAGGATGAAATCTTCTCAGAGGAGAGCTTTGAAGGTTAAAGCACAAAATTATATGGTGCAAGGAGGTCTTCTATTCAGGAAGAACCATGATGGAATTTATCTGAGATGTCTAAATAGAGCTGGGGCGAATAAGGTGTTAGCAAAATTGCATGACAAGTACGGAACTGGACATGGTTCCCATCTAGCTACAACACATAAAATATTGAGAGCGGGCTACTACTAGCCCACGATGTTCAAAGATACAGAGAGTCACATCAAGAGCTGCCACACCTATCAGACTGCAGCAGATAAGGGAAGAAATTAGGCCAATCCATTATAGCCTGTGATTGAATCAAGACCATTTGCACAATGGGGCCTAGATTTTATTGGAGTCATCGATCCTCCATCTTCTGCAGGACACAAGTTCATACTGATGATGACGAACTACTATACAAGGTGGACTAAAGCCACATGTTGTAAGTTCTCCACGACTGAGGTAGTTATCAAGTTCCTTGAAGAAAACATAATAACTAGGCTTGGAACTCCCTATTCATTGGTATGTGACAACGGCCCTGCATTTTCTTCTTTGAAGTTTTCTAAATGGGCATTTGAATACGGGATTGTTTTAAAGTTTTCTTCAAATTATTATCCTCAAGGCAATGGATTAGCTGAGTCTACGAACAAAATTTTATTAGATATAATCAAGAAGCTAATTATAAAGAGTCCTAGAGAGTGGAATACCTTGTTAAAGTATGCATTATGGGTAGATAGGACCAAGTTTAAAACAGCTTTAGGAAGTGCACCCTATCATTTAGTTTATGGGATTGATCCCATACTTCTAGTAAATCTGAGAATACCAATCTGGAAGTTTGCCAATGAGTATTTAGGCTTTGATAATCATAGGGAAGCCAGGGTAGTACAAATGTTACAACTAGATGAGAAAAGAGGTCAAGCCATCGAAAAATTTGTCAAACACCAAGCAGTAGTTAAGAGGTGGTTTGATAAAAGAGCAAGAGTCAAGACATTTAGGATATCAGACTTAGTGTTGTGCTGGGATAAAGCAAGTGAAAAGAAGGGGAGTCATGGAAAATTTGACAAACTATGGTTAGGTCCATTGCAAGTCTCAGAAATAATTAGAGACAATACATTCAGACTTAAGACCTTGACTGGGGAAGATGTATCATTACCAGTTAATAGCCAACATTTGAAACACTACTTCCAGGTTGAGGTAATGGGCAGTCCATTTTTGTGTAATATAGTGTAAGTAGTGTACAGTTTCCCTTTGTTGTTTTCTGTTGTGTTGTTTTGTTGTTTGTACAGTTTTCTCTTGCTTTATTTTTTGTTTTTCTACGGTCTGTTTGTTTCGTTTGCTCTTTTTGTCACTTCCTTAGCAGGGATCTTTGTTTTTTTCTTTAGAGTATGCAAGAGCAAGCTAACAACCATTGAAAACAATAGAAAATTTAGAATATTCAGGTTAATCATTTGCAATTTATGCATAACTTGTTGTGACTGTCATGAATGGAGAAAGTTGTTTTACTTGTTAAATTTTTTATTAAATAATAGTGATTGAGAATTCAAGGGAAGTTTCTCACGATGACACACCTAAAATCCTTAGGTTTGTTGAACCTACCAGTGTAGATATTAGGTGAAAAATCTGACGTCACCCTTGCTACCATTACAATTCTCAGCTTAATTTCAGCAAGTGCTCATTCCTTGCATCATGAAGTTACAAATGCAATAGCTTATGAAATCTCTTTCAAATATCAATAAAATATAAAATATAAAAATATAATAAAGTGGATTATACTAAAAATCTAGATTAAGCCATCTAAATAACTCTACCGGGGCTATAGACGCTCGTTGGCAGTGGGGCTCTACTTAGGAGAATTGTAACGATAACCTTGCTGGGGCTATAGATGCTCACTGGCAGCAAGGCTCTATCCGGTCGGCTATGAGGGAATAGCATCAACTACGTAGGCTAATATTAGTCACTGGTTTGTTCAACCGATCTTCAAGATGAGGATAATTAATCACGTGCAGACACTTAAACTGAAAATGAAAATTCAGGCACCCTTATTGAAAACCTTAGGTCTCAAGTTAGATAATGATCTACAGGAAAGATAGTTGGAAGTTATGGATTTATTTCATTTGGTTTTCTTTAGTGCTTTGAATTTAATTGTTTTGTTTCGTTGCTAGTTGTTGTGATGTTCACAACACGCTCCATTTTACTCCTTAGCAAAATGAGGACCCATGCTGTGGCTGTTGCTTTCGTTTTGTTTGTGTGGGTCTGTTTGGTGGTAAAGGAAAAAGAGGGTAAAATTTGTAAACCTTGATTTAAAAAAATAATGAAAAAATGCATTTTCAGTACCAGGGCATGATATGGTTGGATTCCTTGTGAAAAATGAACTAGGGTTGCTTTTTGAACCATCTTAAAATTCGCAATATTTTGCAAGTTATGATCATTTTGGTAAAATGTACAAGGGAAGGGTTTGTTGTTGCATATACAATGCCTCTTGTATATCGGGTTGCATATACAAGGTCTTTTGCATGTAAATTCACTTGTGTGCAAAGTCCTTTGTATATCACTTTCCATATACAAAGTCCTTTGTATGTGCAAAATCGTTTTATACTTAGTTGCATGGACAATCGGGTTGCATATGCATTACTGTTTGTATGTCGGGTCAATATACAAAGACCTTTGCATATCACTTTCACATGCAAGGTCGATTGTATGCCTTTTTTTCTTGTATGCATTTTAAAAATATTTTATGAATACATACAGGATGGACCCGAAATGGTTTTAGAGTTGAAATGAATGTTTGGTTAAAATCCGCCAAATGCACCTTTCGTTTGTATGTCTCTTACATACATTCGCCATATGCGGCGCTTTATACATTGCCGCGGATTTGAAAAGTTATGAAACAAAGTTAAACCGTTGTATATTTTGTGCGTTGTATGTATCCTACATACAAGGAAATCTACATTGCTTTATGCATTGCCTGGACCCGAAACATTTATGAATTAGAATTAAGTCCTTGTATGTTTTGCCTTGTATGTATGTTGCGGCATACATACATTCCAAAACATACAAGGCAGAGATACATTGCCCGGAGCTAAAATATTATGAAACAGTATTAATTCAATGTATATCGGGCTTGTATATTCTTATATACAAAGCCGATATACATTGAACTTATACAAAGGCTAGAATCCAAATAAAAATCAAATTCGATTTATACAATGTATCAAACCCAAATGTATATCTAAAAGATATAGGGCTTATATACATCAGGTGGACCCAAAAAAATTATCAAGCATGGTTAAGTGCTTGCATATTTTGTGCTTTGTATATTGAGGATATACAAAGGCATTATGTAAGCCGCGGAATTGAAAAGATTGAAATCTGATTTAACGAATGTATCACGCCCGGCTTGTATATCGGCAGATACAAAGATTTAAACAAGTAAAAGGGAGAGAAAGCGAAGCGATGAGAATTTTAGGTTATTTTGGAGCCCGAATGCATTTTTTTGGTCAACGATGGTTGACCTGACCTTTTTAATGTTGTATATGCATTTTTTGGACGCGATTTTTGCTATTTCAAGACCTGATATCTGTGTTTACGCTTTTGGCCTGATTCAATGTAATATTTAATTCTTTCCTGCTAGTTTATTAAATGATGATGCTTAATTCTTGTCTGTTTGCAGGCGCACAGGTGGATATAAAGGCGGAGCCTTAAAGATCATCTAACATTCTAACCAGGTAATTAATTGGCAAGGCAACTTCATGACATTTTTTGATCCATTTTTTGTGTCTATTTGCAAGATTGCAGATGTCTAGGAGATGAAGCTTGATGGCGATGACATCATGGAAAAGAGATCCGATCTCAGAGGAAGCAAAAGGAAGATAAGGATGAGGTGCGAAAAGTCAAGGGTCTTCATTGATGAAGACAAAATGCAGATGGAAACATTATTGCAGCAGACCACATAAGTTATTATTGAGCTGCTAGGCTTTCTAGAAGGGCATATTTCGCCTAGATTTGATGTATGCTCAGAGATATTTTGGGAGACTTGTTCTCCATCATTTAATGCTATAACTAGGGGTTTGAACCATTTCTTAACCAGGGTTTTGAGTTGTATTGAGGACAGTCAAGTCTATATATGGTGCCTCTTTACACTGTAATACTTTACACAAGGGTGACACAAGGATTTTAGGAACAAAACTGAAAGTTGTAATTTTAGCTTAGCATTTTAGGAATAGAAGGAGGTCGCATGTGTCTACAATAAGGAACGTGTGGAACATCTTGCTTCCTTACTGTATCTGTAAAGCTTGTAAGTTTTCTGTAATTCGATCAATGAAGCTAAGAGTTATTCAGACATTGTAAATCTTATATGACTGCCTATTTCTAATACAATTGAATCTAGAATTCTGCGTCTATCTTCTGAGTGTTTTTTGGCTCTTCATTGTGTTTGAAATATTTTCTCTTAGAGCTTGCAATCTTAAGTCTATGTTTGTGAAAATGCTCAGAACTTACACTTAAGGTTTTTTTTGTCTGTGGATTTGATCAATTTGTTGTATTACTTATGAAGTGCATAATAGAACAATTAGATCCTTTGGTAGAATGAATGAAGTTTAGTTTAGATCTTTCTAACTTTTCCCAACCCATCTGAAAATACTTAGCTTAAAATGAAGAAATTTGAAGGAAATTTGTCTCATATTTGAAAAGTATGCATAACTAAGTTGAAAGTAGACAATTTTCATAGATATTAAAGAGGAGAAAGCTGCAATAATTCAAGAAAGCCCTTTAAGGCCTCGTAGCGCAGTAACACTTTTATGCAAAGGAATGAACAACATGCTGATATTTATGATCTTTTCCATAGTTTGAGTCCAGTAAACCAACAAGAAACCCTAAATCACGTAAGGCCCCTTGAACATTACAGCTTCACATCAACCAACTGAATTTGCCCAACAGGTCAAGACCTGACCATATTAAACTTGGGATTAAGTGAATCTTAACTAATTCCTTCATATCTTTCAAGTCAGTTTTGGTTTATTTTATGTGAATTTTAACTATTGTTATGACTGTGTTAAAGCAATCATCAACAGTGCCTAGAGTACATTTGGGGATAACTTATCCCGAAGGTCAAGGATGCACTCTATGATAGGGCCAGTTATGCCACCACCTTGAGCTATGCCTCCACCATCATAGGTTCCAATAGTGCCACCATCAGGGACTCAAGGGACAAGATCACAGGTGACAAGTGCACAAGCTACAGAGGCACAAGCTACAAGGGTAGGGCCTTCATCAACATGATTACAGGTTCCAGCAGAGTCTAGGGATAGCACCACTTAGTGGTTTTTATGGATTTTGTACCAAACATTTTATGTATTGAGCCTTCAGGCACATTTTGTAAATGACCTATTTTTGTGATATATGTGATGAGCATTTTGTGGGCGGCTTATGATGGTTTATAATGTATGATTTTGTGGACATGTGATGCATTTATGTTATGATTTTGTTGTATGGATGCATTTATGTTGTTTATGATTATGTCATGGATGTATGTATAATGATGGATCATGGAAAAAAATTTAGGATGTTATGGATTATGGAAAGATTTTTATTATGTTATGGATGTTATGGATATGTATGTATGATGTTTATGATTATGTTATGGATGGGTGTATTTGATTTAAGGGTGATGATGTTATGATGAGATATGTTTTATGGATGGTTTTATGCATATGTTATGGTAATTATGATGATGTAGAGATTTCTGCCAAGTCATATTGTGCTTTGGGTGACGTTCAAATCTAGCCCCATTATGGTGTGTGTTGGGTGACTGCCAAATCTAACCCAATCACAGTGTGCGTTGGGTGACTATGTGTGATGGATATGTTTAGGTTATGATGTATGGGTAGGTTTATTGATGTTATGGTTATTAATGCTATGCATTATGTTATGCTATGGATGTATGTTGAGAATATGGACTATGTGATGACATGTGATGAATCATGAATATGTTTTATGTTATGGTTTCATGCGTTAGATGATGTTATGGTTTATGCATTATGATATATGATGGACTATGTGATGTTTCATGGATATGTTTATGTTATGGATCATGGATTATGCTATGGGTAATAGATTATAATATAGATTATGTATTTTGTGATGGATGACGTTATCCATTTTAGATGCCAGTAATAACTTTCTTTAGGCTTATCTGGCAAATAGATGGATAGTCTTGATAGATGTGTATTGTGATGAATGTTAGCATGATATGATTATGTGATGTGTTTTGATGTATGGATTATGATGTTATGTTCATGTAATGGTTATGTTGTGATGTAGGTATTATGACATGGAACATTCAGAGGTACACAACAAAATAGTTGCTAAACTTACGTGCAATCGTTAGAGGGAGTTACTAGGAAATCAATTTCATTGCATTTCTCTAACATGTTTAGTGGATGACATGTTTTTGTGATTAGACCTTAAATGCACACAATGAAATAAAGCTCACTTGCTTGTTCCCTTCTAATGGCTTTTGTGGTGCATGGTTTATGGATGTATGTTGTATGATTTATGGTACGTGATTGTTGTTTTGTGGGGGGTTTATGTATGTGTTATGGTGATGTTGTGATGTATGTTTAGGTGTTAGCTTGAGTCTTTTTGTTATTGCATGTGATTTGCAAGTGATGAGACTTTGGTGTGCTTTATAAAAAAGACTCAATCTGTGTGGGTTGTGGGATGGTGACTATGATGGAGCCATGTATGTACGTTCATACACTATATCAAGTTTACATTAGCTCCAAACATGGGTGGTAAGGTATGCCTATGTAGTGCGTTCAAATTAATAACGTGATTTAGGCATATATTTGGATGTGGATGAGGGTGTATGTATGTGGGTAGATGTTGTTAGGATCATTCTGAGTGGGAGATAATTGGTGGAAACTTGTGGCATTGAATTTGTGTGTGTACGATTCATTGTGTATTTGTTTATGCCATTATGTGGTGGATTTGGTTGGTGGTGATTGTGTGTTGATGCAAGTGGATGCAGTGGATGGTTGTGAGAGTGGTGCATTAATTAGTTTTAGGTCATGATATAAAGTGTCCTTGTGCCTATGAGGGGGGTAGTTGGGTGGATTTGGGGATGGGGGGTTATTGGGGGGGATGATTGGAAAGCAACATGAACAAGATTGCCTGGGGGGAGATACACTAGTAGAATTTGGCAAATAAATGACTATGTGACTAAAACTTTTAGTCACAACAACTAAAAATGCCTAAAGTATACTAATTTTTTGCAACTCAGCTATAAATGAGTAAATAAATGACTAATTTGGTCATCGACTAACAAATTATTTAGTCATACAAATAAAAATGACTAAATAGTTAGTCACGCAAATACAAATTAGACAAAATTTAAAAAAAATATTTTGGGAAATTATTAGCAGGAGTGTGTTGCATGTGATTCATTATTCATTGAATTCCTCATTTTGTTAGTTGGTTAGCCTGGCACTGAGGCATTTTGGGTAATAGTAGCTACTTGCATGGGCAATAAAGCTTATTTGGAGAGGACTTGGAGACTTTTGAAAAGGCAGGCAAGGAATTTAGAGTTTGTTGCAATGAATTTGAAGTTGGCGAGGCCCTCTGCAAAGAAGTCAGATTTAGGGATGCCCTCTACAATGAATTCAAAGGTAATTTGAAACCTTCATTACATTAAACACAAAATCTATAGATTTTCAATTGGCAACTTACAGTTACATAGGCAACTGAGTACCAAAATCATTCAGGCAATTTAGGGTTTAGGGGACTATTTTTTCATTATTTTCCTCTAAGCATTTTGGAGCATATGGGAATTGAACTTGTAACTCAAGTGAAACACCACCTTCTTCTAGTCATTGGAAGAATTCCATATCCTTAAAATGCACAGAAAAACTATAGAATTGGCTCTAGGGCTTTTATTTATGAATTCAACCCAAATGCCATTTCCTAATGCCTCCATAAAAGTTTGTTGAACCAACTCTATTTCATCATGTTCAACATGAGGAACCCCAATGTTGTTTAACAATTCAATGGGTACTTCTTCTCTGCTCTTCTTCAGTTTAGACTTTGTTGTCTTAAGAGAATCTAAGTTTGCACTGAGGTCTGACGATATTAATAACTCATCCATCTTGATAAATGCATGGGCATCACGTGGATCTATGTAAGTTGCCTTTCTTAAAATTTCCAAAGCCTTCTTTACCTATCCTTGTTGAGCATATATATGGCCTATAGCTTTTAAGCTCTCACAATTCTCGGGGTGGACCTCTAAAACCTTTTCACAATTTGATAGAGAACTCTTAAGATCTCCCAGCTTCAATTGAACTTGTCCACAAAATCTTGTGGCCTCTGGATTTCCTTGACTGATTTCGTAGTAGCGGCCAGTGGTGTCATAATCACCTTTACTATGATAAGATTGTGCAAGATTATAATATGAATGAGATTTCATGAGAGGGTGGTCAATTGAAACAAGAGCTATCTCAGTCAACTGTTCCATAAGAAAATGTTGCCCTATGAAGAAAAAATGGTTTACTAAATGATTCAATGACATTGCACAGTATGGGTATAATTCAAAGGCTCTACGCATCTTTTCCATTCCTTCATGAACACTACCTTTTTCACTAACTGTGAGAATCCTACAAGTAAAAATGCACAAAACTGACGACAAAGATTTATGTAGAGGCAGAACATCATTTCCTAATGCCTCCATAAAAGTTTGTTAAGCCAACTCTAGTTCATCACGCTCAAAATGAAGAACCCCAATGTTGTTTAACAATTCAATGGGTACTTCTTCTCTGCTCTTCTTCAGTAGAGACTTTGGCGTCCTAAGAGAATCTAAGGCTGTACTAGGGTCTGACAATATTAATAACTCAACCATCTTGATAAATGCATGGGCATCACTTGGATCTATGTGAGTTGTCATTCTTAAAATTTCCAAAGCCTTCTTTGCCTTCCCTTGCTAAGCATATATATGGCCTACAGCTTTTATGCTCTCATAGTTCTCAGGGTGGACCTCCAGAACCTTTTCAAAATTTGAGAGAGAACTCTTAAGATCTCCCAGCTTCAATTGAACAATCCCAACCCAAAGTATGGCAACACAAAATCATGTGGCCTCTGGCTTTCCTTGACTGATGCCATGTAGTAGCAGCCAGCAGTGTCATAATCACCTTTACTATGATAATATCGTGCAAGATTATAATATGAATGATATTTCATGAGAGGGTGGTCAGTTGAAACAAGAGCTATCTCAGTCAACTGCGCCACAAGAAAATGTTGCCCTGTGAAGAAAAATGGTTTACTAAATGATTCAATGCCATTACACAGTACAGGTATAATTCAAAGGCTCTACGCATCTTTTCCATTCCTTCATGAACACTACCTTTTTCACTAACTGTGAGAATCCTACAATTAAAAAATGCACACAACTGACCACAAAGATTTTTCCCCATTTCAAACAGCAAAATTGCCAAAAAAATGCGTTTAAAACCTACAAATAAAATCACGCTGATTTTCACACCAAAAAAAACATGAGACCATAGCTTGTTGCTTACTATTATGCTATGATAGATTTTTTCCAAGAATTCATAGCTTGTTTGAAATCACCCATTTTAGGCTTTTAGCCATAGCAACAAGGCAGTGAACTATTTGATAAAATGCTTTGGTAGACATGTATGAAAAATGTGGTAGCATAGACAAGGCAATGAACTTTGGAAAAAATGCCTCAAAGAAATGTGGTCTCATGGTGATGGAATGCCATGACGAATGCCATGACAAGTGAATTGTTATGAATTGTCATGGCATTCCATCACCATGAGACCACATTTCTTTGAGGTATTTTTTCAACCAGTTCACTGCCTTATCTATGCTATTGCTTACTATTATGCTTTGATAGATTTTTTCCAAGCATCCATAGCTTGTTCAAAAGCACTTGTTTTAGGCTTTTAGCCATAGCAACAAGGCACTGAACTGTTTGATAAAATGCTTTGGTAGACATGTATGAAAAATGTGGTAGCATAGACAAGGCAGTGAACTGTTTGAAAAAATGCCTCAAAGAAATGTGGTCTCATGGAATGCCATGACAAGAAAATGCAATTTGTAGTTGTTCCTAGTTATTAGTTATGCAATGTGAAGTAATTGCATAACTGCTTAGTTGACTTTGTAAAAACTATATTGTAATTGAAATTTTGTCATCTATCAGCATCTAGTTATTAGTTATGCAATGTGAAGTAATGCTTTGAGTTTGAAAGATGTGCAATGCAATGTAGACATGTATGAAAAATGTGGTAGCATAGACAAGGAAGTGATCTGTTTAAAAAAATGCCTCAAATAAATGTGGTCTCATGGAATGCCATGACAAGCAAAGAAATGCGGTAGCATATGTTAGGGATAGCCGATAGAAGATATCAATTAAATGCAAATAAGGATTAAACAGAGGAATGGAAATACATAGAAATAATAATAGCGAGAGACAAGTTTTAATGTGGTTCACCCAAACTTGGGATACATCCACCAACAGAGAGTCCAATATTTTTATCCAGTAAATCAAATTGATTACAACCAGCAATCCTTGCAACTCAATACCGCTACAAATTGCTACAATACATCAATAGAAACCCTAACACTTAGTTGCTTTTATCAAGCCTTATGTCGGTTACAAAAATAGGGTTTTTTTATGTTGGCCAATAGAAAAAATAACTCTCGATGCCTTAATAAAATAGTAAAAAATTGTTGGAGGTTTCAGGGGCGCTGCCCCTCGACCCCGCCCTGTATCGCGACAGGGAGCGCGCCAGGGGTGCTGCCTCTGGACCTCGTCTTGGGGCCGCTGCCCCCAAAACCCCACAAGGATCCCTACCCCTTGACCCCGTAAAATAATTTGGAGAAAAACCGCACCAATAAAACTGGGGTAAATTTAACCTCCGAGTCTGATTAGGCTCCATATAACAATAGCATAGACAAGGCAATGAACTTTATAAAAAATGCCTCAAAGAAATGTGGTCTCATGGTGATGGAACGCCATGATGAATGCAATGACAAGTGAATTGTTATGGATTGTCATGGCATTCCATCACCATGAGACCACATTTCTTTGAGGCATTTTTTCAACTAGTTCATTGCCTTGTCTATGCTATTGCTTACTATTGTGCTTTGATAGATTTTTTCCAAGCATACATAGCTTGTTCAAAAGCACTTGTTTTAGGATTTTAGCCATAGCAACAAGGTAGTGAACTGTTTGATAAAATGCTTTGGTAGACATGTATGAAAAATGTGGTAGCATAGACAAGGCAGTGAACTGTTTGAAAAAATGCCTCAAAGAAATGTGGTCTCATGGAATGCCATAACAAGCAAATGCAATTGGCAGCTGCTCCTAGTTATTAGTTATGCAATGTGAAGTAATTGCATAACTACTTAGGTTGACTTTGTAAAAACTATATTGTAATTGAAATTTTGTCATCTATCAGCATCTAGTTATTAGTTATGCAATGTGAAGTAATGCTTTGAGTTTGAAAGATGTGTAATGCAATGTAATCAACAATTTGAATAAACTACAAAAATCTATTTTTTACAATTCATTAGTTAAACTCTCTATTTTATTTTCTCTCTATAACTCTATTGCTATGGAAATGTCTTTCAATTAAAAAAACAATTTTTGTCTCTTAGTCTACAATTTTTTACATTTTTAAAAAAAATCTGATTTTTTCCTGATTTTTTCAAAAAATCTTGAACTTTTGGTTTGCCAATTTTTTCCTCAAAAGATTTTTGTTGCTATGTGTAGAACACTACAGATGGATCAACGTCGAAGGTTGACTATGGATCAATAACATGCATTTGATGAGAGAATAGCCGATGAGAGGGACATGGACAAATATCCATGTCCATGTAATGACTGTCTTGGTGGATAGGTGAAGAAAAGAAATCTTATTTATCGACATATGATAAGATATGGTCATAGTGGTATAAGCCCCTAGGATTACAATTATTATGAAGATATGATAGAATTGCAGAGTGAGAGATGAAGAGGCAACAAACATAGATGAAGTGGCACCAAACATAGATGAAGAGGCAACAATGTTAGACGAAGGGTTTGAAGTTGATAGAATGTTGAATGAGGGTCTAAATGATGATTGAGCCAAGTTGATGGAGGATGCTTTAAAGCCTGTGTATGCTAATTGCAAGTTAAGTCGTTTGACAATAATCCTTCAAATTCTTAACTTGCAAGTGGTGTTTGGTTGGACAAATGAGAGTGTAGATCAGTTATTGGCATTATTAAGTTCGTTGTTACCACCTAACTCCACATTGCCAACAAAACAAAGTCAATGTAAAAAGAAAATCACTAAGCTAGGCTTAGGGTATGAAAACATCCACACATGTGTGAATGGTTGTGTATTATTTCACAATAATCTTGCAAGTGAGAGTGAATGTCTAAAATATCATGAAGCAAGGTATAGACAAGGGTTGAAATTAGTTGTGGTTCCTAGAAAGGTTCTTCTCCACTTTTTGATAATCCCACGATTACTCTGAATGTATAGGTACAGAGACATTCCTGAACATATGCAACGGCATGCCCAAAATAAGAGCACTGATGGAAAACAACGACATGTGCCTGATTCTAAGACGTGGATGGAATTTGATAATAGATGGCCTAATTTTTCTCAATATCCTCCTAATATAAGGTTGGGTTTGGCTCTAGATGGGGTGAACCCATTCTCATATCAAAGTATTAAATGGTCAACTTGGCTAGTGTTTTTAATAAATTATAACTTGCCTCCATGGTTAGCAACTAAACCATTTTTCTTAATGCTATCATTAATTATACCAGGAAAGAAAAGTGTGACTTCAGATACAATTGATGCTTATCTAGAGCCATTATATGATGAGCTAATGGAATTGTGGAAAGGAATTGAAGCAATTCAATCTTTAAGGGATGGTCATTCAATCAAATTCACTTTAAGAGCTTCCTTATTGTTTATGATTCATGATCTTCCTGCATATGGCACATTGTCTGGTCTCAGTGTTCATGGATACCATGGATGTCCTGCTTGCAACTTTAAGGATTTTGTGAGGCACTCAAGAAGTCTAAGTAAGTGTATTTATTGTGTACATCATGCTTACCTTAAAATGGATCATCCATACCATCAACAAAAAACATGTTTCAATGGTCAAGAAGAGAATCGTGGAGCACCATTGCTAATAATAGGTGATTACATTGTTGAGAATGGGCAAAAAAGAATGTCATTTATTGAAAATGATGGGATTGCCGGTAGTAGATATGATCCATGTAATGAAATCGGTGTAACACGGTTGTGCATATTCTATAAGTTGCCATACTTTAAGGATATAGCCATTAGGCATACTATTGACTTTATGCATACTGAGAAAAATATAGCCTATGCTATTATAGAAACTCTTTTTGGTGCTTTTGATACTATTTCATCACATGAAGACTTTCGACAACTAAAGATTCATTGAAATCTTTGGGTTGAAAAATATGATGATGAAAAATATAGAAAACCTAGTGCGCCTTATGTCTGGACAAAGGAACAATGTGCACAATTCTTACAGTTGATGTCTCAAACTCGCTTTCCCACTGGATATGTAAGTAGTAGTGTTAGAAACCAAACTGACATTAATGGCTTAAGAGGCCTCAAGACCCATGACTATCATGTCATAATCAAGAATATTTTACCTATTGTGGTAAATATATCAAGTTTGGCAAAGGGGCCAAGATTGGCAATTATAAGGTTGGGCCTAATATTAAAGAGAATGAGTTTACATGTATTAGATCCTTCGAACTTTGATAGTTTGAGGGAGGAGGTTGTTGAAGTCCTTTGTCTATGGAACGAGAATTTCCACCAACAATCTTTAACATTTCTATGCATCTTTTGATACATCTAGAATATGAACTAGAGCATTGTAGCCCAGTAAGAACGAGATGGATGTATCCTATAGAATGATATATGAAGGTTTTGAAAAAAATTGTTCGTACTAGGGAAAAACTGGAAGGCAGCATGTCTGAGGGATATTCAATGCAAGAGGCCATGGGATTTTGCACAAAATATATGAAGGATTTTAAAAATTTCAATCGACGTGTATGGGATGATGACGAAGACGAGAGAGTCGCAGGTGAAGTATTAGAAGGCAATGGATGTCGCTTCACGCTATCACATCAAGAAAGAAGTGCAATACATGCCTATATTCTTCAAAACACATCTTCGTTTGATAAGTGGCGTAGGTGAAAAAAATTTACACAATAATTACTTTAATCAATTGCATTTACACATTTATATTATTAATCTTACTATTTGTACGTTAATATTCTATGTAGAAAATATGAAGAAGAGAATCAAGCTTGGATGCAACATCTATTGACCCCTTTGACATTGGTTTTGGAATTAATGTCAAGTGTTTACATTGGCATTACAGTGACAGTACTTAGATACTTGATCTGTGGTTTGTAAGTTGGTATATTGTATTGTATGAAAGTGACAGTGGTTTGACTAGACAGTGGACAGGGTGATTTTTGCTTCAATTGCATAGAAGGATGTCAAAGCACAATGTAAGGTAAATTTATAAGGCATGGCATGATGGTACAGTTTGATCATGTTGATTATTGATAATCTTGCATGTTTCTTATTCTTTGTCCTAGCATTTTATAAAGACTCAGAAGATATCATTTAAATGTCTTTCCTTCTTGATATTGAGATGTGTTACATTTGGTTCAAGTTGTTACTACAAAGGCTTGATCACTTTCAAAGGGTTACAAAGCATAGTTGCTTCATTTCAAATGGCATCATTATGATTATTGTTTCATCTAGTTGCAATGTTAGAAAGGGCTTCACTTGGTGATCTCCATGTGTTTAGAGGGAAGTCAAATGTTATTGTCTTAACTTTGCAACTCAGTATTACTAAGGCATGATCTCTTTCCAAGGGGTTATAATTGCTTTTGTTATCTTTTCATTGTTCATCCCTCAATATCTCTCTTATATCTAAAGGAGGCTTCATATTGTTAAAGGATATTAAGGTTATCCTAAAGTTGTGTGAAGGAGATTATTAGTTCTAAATCTCAAGGTGAGCAAAGTATATTGTCGGGTCACTTAAGCCATTAACCTGGCCAGTAGGTATCAGGTATAATGAGCAGGTAAAATGTTGATGCATTATATTGAATGTCACTGGGCCTTTTAGGGCACACCGGGACTATCAATCAAAAGTGTATTCGGTGAAAAAGTTTGCTTGAAGTCTCATTTGGTAAAGTTGAAGTTTGAGATATACTTGCTCTCAACTTAGGGTTTTAATATTATGCAAAGTGTTACAAGATTCAATTATGATGATAAGGATCTTTGAGATTTGACAAAGCTTGAGCTACACTGAGCTTCAGCTTGACAGTTGTTTTCTCTCTTTGGACTTTCAGTCAACAGTAAAAATTCCAAGTTGTCAGCATTTTTCAGGTGATATTTTTCCTTTGTGATTTAATTTGGAGGTTCATTTTTATGATTTTGTTGGCAAGAGACACTGCTTAGGTATAGATCTATATTTTGTCATTGATGGCAACAAGGCTTAGAAGTTTCATTAGCATGAAAAGAAGACATTTCTCCGGAAGGACATATTGGATTTCAGGTCTGGTTGACAGAAAATGGCTAAGTATGGGCATATACAGAGTAGAGGACAATAAGTGGGTCAGTATGCCCTCGCAGATGATGATCTGGTAATGTGGTTCGGGTATGATGTTAGTAATTGTTTGGTAGTATCATGCTCCAGAGATTTAGTCCTGACTTTCTTCGGAAGTCATTTGGAAGAAATAACTAAGTTCGGGTGAACAGAGGTATAGTAGAGACAGTGAATAGGGCACATTGTAATGGTCCGCTTTCCTCCACAAGTGAGTATTTTGTTATGCGGTTTTAAGGTGTTGTAAACACTTGTATGGAGTGTCTAATTCCAGAGTTGTGAGATTTGAAATCCACCAGAAAGATAGTTACAAGCTGCTGAGTATCAGTATAGTGTTTGACAGAGTTTGACAGAGACAAAGTCTGAGATGTAATGGTCCGCATTTCTCCACAAGATGATATCATGCCTTGGGGTTTTAATGGTAATATTGGGAATGTATAAAGAGTCCTAGATATGATTTTGGAAGTGTTTTGTGTTCCGCAGTAAAAGTTGTAAGTCTACAGATGAACCTGTTAAGCATGTTCTTAAGGAATAGGCCGACTAGTATGATAAATCATTATGCAAAGAAGAGATAGTGTGTGAAGGATCTATTTAAGTGATTCAATGATTAGAGCTGACCTATATGAACATGTTTGGGCAAAGATTTGGGTCAGCATAACATATAGTTCTTTGGACTGAGCCGACAAGCTACACCTTTCTATGTACACGTTTCACTTCTTGGATGCCGACTTGATTATGGATCAAATCATGATGCGGATATATGAGTGATGAATTTCGGTTGAGTGTAGGATGGATATGCAAGTGATTGATGCGAGCATACGAATAGCAGAGCAGAATTAGAATATCAGCAGTAATGAAGACTTGGGATTTAGAATTTAGTTGCTAAATGACTGCACCCTGGCATATTGACAAATGATTATGCAATATTTAGTTTTCATGTGCAATCTAATTTGTACTTGGCAGTGAGCCTCCAAAAGGGTTTAACAGCCCTTATTGTAATCTTGCTAGGTTTACGGTTGAGGCAATGAGCCTACTAAACCTAGTTGTACTTCACAGCAGTGAGCCAGCATGTTCCAGGCCTGTGGAGTGACCAATCCTGAACATCATTATTTGTAAAGATTGCAATATATATTTGAGAACTAATCCTCTCCATGGTTTTTCCCATTTTGGTTTTTCCACATAAAAATCTTTGTGTCCATGTGTCATGTTTTTAAGGTTACTGTTCATATGCATGTTGTGCCTTTGTTTAATTATTTTTGGGAAATGGCTGAAAGTTAAAGTGCATGAAAAGATTTTTAGAACACTGATTCACCCCCCCTCTCAATGTTCCTAAAATTCAATAATTAGTATCAGAGCAAGGTTCCTTGGAAAAAGTCTAACAGCTTAAGGAAGATCTGGGATAGTGCGATCATGGCAGCAAGAAGGTTTGAAGAAAAATTCAAGATAAGTACTGCAAAGCTTGATGAAATGATTTCTAGCCAGAAGAGTGCAGATGACAAGCAAGGTTTAGGATTTGAGAAAGGAGAAAGTTCAAAATCTAGTCAAATACACAATGAGTCAAGGAAAAATAGAGGATACTAGTTCAGAAATCAAAGAAGAAGACCTAGAAGACCTCCGATCAGACAGCCAAATGCTTAGAGGTACCCATCCTTCAATGGTCACTGTTATAAATGAAATAAGTATGGTCATAGGGCTACTTAATGTAGAAGTAGAATGAATCAAAGTGCTCCATCATTCTCTAGTGAATGCTTCAATTGCAAGAAAATTAGTCACAAATCAAATGAATGCAAAAATCTGGTAAGAAATGGGTCTTACAATGCAAGGAATAATCAATCATTTAATAGAAAGTGTTTAGCATGCAATAGATTTGGACACATGGCTAATCAATGAGATCAAGGATGAATTCATTCAGAGGAAGGAATCAAGGACAAGGAAACATTGTGTGTTTCAATTGCAACAAATTTGGTCATGTTGCAAAATTCTATAGAAGCAAGAATATGAAGAGAAATGACTATGCTAAAGAAAGAAAAACAGAGTAGAGGAATGATAAGGGTAAAGAAAAGATTGATCTGGTTGAAACCAATAAGGAAATGGATAAGATCTGGGTCAAGAAAGAAGTAATTAAAGAAGATAAATCCGCACCAGAATCTGACGCAGATACTTCCTACAAGAGGTAAATTGGGAGCTCTGGCTCAAGGGGAGCAGTGTTGAAAGTCAAAATCCCCCAGCCAGAAAGTGAGGGCTAGAATCTGGCACAAAGGTGTATGATGAAATCTAATGTGACAAATCTCTTAAAAGAAAAACTAGAATAAAAAGGGACAATGCGGCATATTGTGAAGTAATCCTAATCGACTGTATTCTACAGTGAAGGGTCTTAACAGTTTTTTGGGAATAAGCATTTATGATGACTTAGGTTAAGTATGGTGAAGGATAAAAGGGAACTTGTTTGGTCTCAAAATCACTTTGCACTCGAAGCTATGAA
Organism: Cunninghamia lanceolata; assembly: GCA_027924645.1. NCBI lineage: Eukaryota > Viridiplantae > Streptophyta > Pinopsida > Cupressales > Cupressaceae > Cunninghamia > Cunninghamia lanceolata. The sequence continues at coordinate 3,897,059 of BSBN01000356.1, read as the reverse complement.
GTATTCAGAGAGATTGGAGCAGACTTTGAGTAAAGACAACCAAGATTTGAAGAGCTTGGAGAATTTTGAAAAAAGGAAACCCTATTTCTACTAAACAAGGTACTTTCGTTCAAACCCTACTTGTGAATTTATAAAAATTCTGAGATGGCGTCACTGCAAGTTGTTGATATTACTGAGCGACCTCGACCAAAGTTCAAGAAACACCCATTCAAATCAACCGAATTTGATCAGTTGGGTGCATTCTCAAATATTCCTCACAGAGTCATGCATGCAGAGGATGTTAGGGGATATATTCATGTTGTCCTAGAGGGATTTGGTGATAGCAGGTTTACTGATCTCTACGTAAAACACTTGAGTAATGAGAATCTCGATCTGAAGAATGAATATCAAGCATTGGAAGAAAAGAAATTTATTCAATACTTGGATTTCCCAACATTTATGGAGGATGAATGGGTCCAGTATGTGTTAGGCAGGGTTCATGATGAATTCATATGGCTTGAGAGACCTTTCAAGATTACAAAAGATGCTATTAGGGCAGTCACTGGATTATGTTCTACCGGATCAGTACCACTATTGAAAGTCGTAAAGAATGATACAGTAATGGTGGCTACCAGAGCAAATTCTGATAAGAGAGCCTTGACAATAAATGATATTGAGGATCATGCTGTGAGATTTGCCTCAATGGTGTTGGGATACAAAATTTATTTCACCAGCTAGGAAAACTCTATTTCAGGCACGGCCATATACACAGCCTATCAAATTATTAAGGAAAATATTGACTATGACATCTATGAATTACTCCGATAGCAAGTAATGGATAACCTGAAGAAGACAAAAGAAGGTAAATATCCCTTCAAATTTGGCACACTGATCATGTGTTTATTTTTCTATTTTATGCAAGAGTTTCCTGGTATGAAGAACCTATTCTGGACCAATGATAAACTTGTTGCAATCCAAATTAGAAATTTGTTGAGTAGCATAGGCACCATTGATGCACAGAATATAGATCTATGGGACTATTTCAAGAACTTCCAAAGATCAATGCAAGCCAGAGAAAGAATCCCCAAAATAGTTGTTGAAAAATACAAGGATATAATCTACTTTATTGTGACAAAGATCAGTGTTTGATGGAGGTCGTTGAACTCAGAACGGTCTCAGTTATGCCTATGGGATATGAGGTATATGGAGTTGTACTAGAAAACTATGCTGAATATATGCTAAGTAAACCCAGAGATCCCGAGGAAGAAAGATTTGGGACTTATAAGGAATTGCATGCTAAAATTCATGTTGAGGTAAGAAAACTTGAAATCTCTAGGAAAATGAGGAAAGTGGTAGAAGAAATTGCCATAAAACATGGATTCACAAAAGAAGAAGTGGAAAAGGCAAGGGAAAAGGAACAAACTTTTAAGGAAACAGAAGAAAAGAGAAAAGGTGAATCGTTTGGAGCTCTGAAAGAACCCAAAGGTGAGCTAGAAAGGCTAGAGAAGTCAAAAAGAAAAACTAGAGCCTCCACCTCTGTAGAAACCACATCCACTCCCTCTAGTTCCACACCATCTGCAAATGTGGAAACACCTACCATCAATTCCAAAAGAAAGAAGACTAAGGCCAAGAGAATGCATGTAAGTATAGTTGTTGATGAAGAAGCAACAGAATCAGATGAGGAAATAAAGAAGATGAAGACTGAGGCCACAAAATCCTCATGAACTAGCAAAAAGATAACTTCCAGTAAGAGTAGATCTGGGAAAAGGTTAAAGCAGGATGAGCCTCAGATAAAGGAAGTAACTATAAGCCTTGAAGATGTTCTTAAAGCCATAACAGTGGATGGCAATCTGAAACCCATTGCTCAGTTGTATGATGAATACAATAATCCAGATAAGAGGATCATTGAGACTATTATAGAATATCTAAACATCTACAATAAGGCTCTGATTAAAATTATTACTAATCTACCACACAATCTGGGCAACATAATGAGTACAAGAAAAGAAACAACTATGGAAAAAGATGTTGAGCTGAGAGAACACTCATTGATACGATTATGTCTGAGAATCACTCCTGAGGAGAAGGCCAAAATCTCAAAAGAAATCAAAGATGTTTTCAGAACCAAGAGAAGAATGAACTCATTGATGTTAGGAGAAATTGATAAAGTGGTCAAAGAAACAGAGGAGATCACTTTGGATGCATTGAAGAAAAATAATATTACTACCATCTATGACAATGAAGAAACAAAGGTTGGAAATGACACATTTTTCTAGAAGTCAACATGAATCAAGGCTTGCATCAAACTGATACAAATCCTCCAGTAAAAGATAGAGTAATAGAAGAGCAAAAGGAAGAATATGATCGAACCCCTGCTGCTAATGATCAAGACATAGCCGAAAAGGACAAAACTGAAACAAGTCTTTTTCTAAAACAACAGACTGATGATCTAGAAAACAAGGAGAAAATTGATGAGCAGATCAAAGTTGATGATCAAGAACTTGATCAAGCTGAGAAAAGCCCTACACTGGAGCAAAACTCAGATCAATAAGAAAATATGGACATGAATCCTCTGGAACAGAGTCAAGAAGAAATATCTGAGAGAGTAAGAGACACTACAAATGTCTCAGTTGGTTCTGGCAAACAACAAGTTGCAGATGAGTCTGAACTCCTTCAAGGACCAATCAACTTGACCTCATTATCACCTGTACAAAAATTCAAGTTAGTATCTATTGTTCAGGCCAAGGCACATGAAGAAATGCTAAAGTCTCATGACCAAGACAGTAAATTGATCAATGATGCATCCAGCGTTATGGAAAAGATGATGCCAACTGTTCAAAAAGACATCTCACTATCTTCTATTGATCATCTCAAAGAGCTATTAGACTCTGTAAGTACATATTTTGAGTCTTTTGAAAAATTTGCAGAGGCAAAAGTTAGAAAAGAGTTTGATGAAAAGAGATTAATTGAGTTAAAGGCTATGTTAGGAAAAGATAAAACTACATTAGAAAATGTGATAAAAGGCATACAAAGTACCATTGAAGAAGCTTGTAAAGTTTATAAATTTTTCCTATCTTGGCCAAAAGTTACAAAGGAATTAGAAGATAAAACCAAAGTTTTGGAACTCAAATAGCTTAATATCTCTGAGACATATAATCTGGCAGTTGAGTCAATAAATGCCAAAGAAGCTCAAGTTGCAAGCATTCACAGTGATTTAAGCACTCTAATGAAGAAAAGGGGAGAAATTAGAGACAGGTTGTGCCAGCTAAGGGGACTGATAAGTCTAAAAATTGACTCCATGACCAATCTGGCAAATGAAGCCATGAAATTACTCGCACTAGTTGATACACCATCAGCTGTACAGAGGGTAGAGAAGCTAGTTTTTCTGATGAATGGCCACATCCATATCCTAGAAAGTGCAAGAAATAGATGGAATAGAGAGATAGCCTTGATAAAGACCATCTATAATGATATTCTACCTTCAATGACAAATTAAGACAAAAATGTGTATCTGTATATATGTGGCAGAATATAACAGTTTTGAACATTTTTGACAAAGTTTTGGATTCGGATCACACCCTTTTCTATTGATGTCAAAGGGGGAGAAGAAGATCGGTGAAAAATGGATAAACATCTTAGGGGGAATAGGAGAATAAAGTAAGAGAAAGCAATCAAGCATTTTTCACTAAGTGTTGCCATCAATGCCAAAGGGGGAGATTGTTGGCAAGAGACACTACTTAGGTATAGATCTGTATGTTTTCATTGATGGAAACAAGGCTTAGAAGTTTCATCATTATGAAAAGAAGACATTTCTCTGGAAGGACATATTGGATTTCAGGTCCAGTTGACAGAAAATGGCTAAGTATGGGCATATACAGAGTAGAGGACAGTAAGTGGGTCAGTATGCCTCCGCAGATGATGATCTAGTGATGTGTTTCGGGTATGATGTTAGTAATTATTTGGTAGTGTCATGGTCTAAAGATTTAGTCTTGACTTCCTCCAAAATTCATTTGGAAGAAATAACTAACTCCGGGTGAACAGAGGTATAGCAGAGACAGTGAACAGGGCACATTGTAATGGTCCGCATTCCTCCACATGTGAGTATTTTGTTATGCGGTTTTAAGGTGTTGTAAACACTTGTATGGAGTGTCTAATTCCAGAGTTGTGAGATCTGAAGTCCACCGAAAAGATAGTTACAAGCTGTTGAGTATCGGTACAATGTTTGACAGAGTTTGACAAAGACAAAGTCTAAGCTGTAATGGTCCGCATTTCTCCGCAAGATGATATCATGCCTTGTGGTTCTAATGGTAAGATTGGAAATGTATAAAGAGTCCTTGATATGATTCTAGAAGTGTTTTGTGTTCCGCAGTAAAAGTTGTAAGTCTACAGATGAACCTGTTAAGCATGCTCTTAAGGAACAAGCTGACTAGTACGATAAATCATTATGCGGAGAAGAGATAGTGTGTGAAGGATCTATTTAAGTGATTCAATGATTAGAGCTGCCCTATATGAACATGTTTGGGCAAAGATTTGGGTCCTCATAACATATAGTGCTTTAGACTGAGCTGACAAGCTACACCTTTCTATGTACACGTTTCACTTCTTGGATGCCAACCTGATTATGGATCAAATCATGATGCGGATATATAAGAGCAATGAATTTTAGTTGAGTGTAGTGTGAATATGCGTGTGATTGATGTGAGCATATGAATAGCAAAGTAGAATTAGAAGATCGACAGTAATGAAAACTTGGGATTCAGAATTCAGTTGCCAAATGACTACACCCTGGCATATTGACAGATGCTTATGTAGTATTCAGTTTTCATGTGCAATCTGATTTGTACTTGGTAGTGAGCTTTCTTCATCAAGGAAGTGAGCCTGGCAGTGAGCCTCCAAAAGGGTTTAACAGCCCTTATTGTAATCTTGCTAGGTTTAGGGTTGAGGCAGTGAGCCTTCTTCATCAAGGAAGTGAGCCTGGCAGTGAGCCTCCAAAAGGGTTTAACATCCCTTATTATAATCTTGCTAGGTTTAGGGTTGAGGTAGTGAGCCTGCTAAACCTAGTTGTACTTCATGGTAGTGAGCTAGCATGTTCCAGGCCCGTGGAATGACCAAGCTTGAACATCATTATTTGTAAAGATTGCAATATATATTTGAGAGCTAATCCTCTCTGTGGTTTTTCCCATTTTCAGTTTTTCACGTAAATATCCTTGTGTCCATGTGTCATGTTTTTATGGCTACTGTTCATATGCATGTTGTGCCTTTGTTTAATTATTTTTGGGAAATGGCTGAAAGTTAAAGTGCATGAAAAGATTTTTAGAACATTGATTCACCCCCCCTCCCTCTCAGTGTTCCTGACATTCAACAGATTTATCTTAAGTGGTTTTCTAAGCTAATTAAAAATGGGTAAATGAAGCAAAAGAAAGTATGTTTTCTGTTTTGCGACTTGGGTTTTTGTTTAACCTCTTAGCTGGGATTTTTCTCTTGAAGAAAGCTTCCATAAACAAGGTTGATTCATTGTATCACATGCCATGACTTAGAGTGTTATTTTTTACTTCATTTCTTGAGCTTAATGAAGTGTTTGACTTCGAGTGGGGTTTTGTTGTCTCATAAGCACTCTACTTCTTCTTCTTGTTAAAAAGAAAGAAAAATAGTTATGAGAATGGAAAATAGTTAGGGTTAGGGTTTGTAACAATGACTAAAGGAAATTTACCTTGTCGAGAAGATCTTTACCATGATGAAAAGTTTTTTTTATGAACTAAGGTTGAAAGATTATTTTTGAAAATTGTAATCTTTAAACCTTTGTTAAGCAATTGATAAGATCTCTCTGTGGTTAGGGTTTAGAAGGTCATACTCAAATGACTTGGCACTTCATGCACATTTTTGAGGTAGTTTTTGATAATATTCTGTATTGGTTAAGGTTTTTGTAACCACAGTATAGAAAGGCATTATATGAATCATTTGATTAAAGTTTGAAATATTTTCAAAGGCATTGTGAAAGATTTTTACAAACTCAAGTTCTTGATAATGGTCTATTCGACCACACTCTCTTGACAGTTATAGATTCAGTTGGAAACTACTTCAAACACTTTACCCACTCTTTCAAGTTGTTTGATGAAAGAAACAAAGGATTGTGAGTGTATAAAAAGGCATAAGATGTAAACACCTGATATGGTGTTGATGATATAGTATTTACACTATCGTTGAGATAATAGCAGTGTGTTGTAATGAAAAAACATTTATGAGTTGATGTGCACAGTTTTGGTTATGTATTCTTGAGTATCAAATAAATGAGATTGTCAAGATCTGAATTGTAGAGAAACAGAGAAACCCTCTATATTGTATATTTTCATCTGATCTTTGAGAAGTTGTAAGTGATCATGTCAGTGAGACAATATGATAATTGCCAGTGAGGCTTATGTTGTCAGTGAGGCATTTTGTAGTTAGTGAGGCATAAAGGCCAGTGAGGCTCTATTATTCGTGTTTTTTATGATTAAGCTAGCGAGGCATTTATTGAGTGGTTTTTCTGCCCCATGAGGGTTTTCCACTCCTAAAATCTTTGTGTTATGGTCTCATTTGATGCATGGTTAATTTGTTTTTCATACTTGAATGTTCTTTCCTTTATTGCACAGTATTTGGTTTCTTGCTTTTATAAAGCACTATATCAACATCATTGCTTTTTGTTTTCAAGTTTGACAAGAAGAAAATTGAATTGTTTTTTAACTACAACACTGATTCACCCCCCCCCCTCTTGGTGTTGTTTGTACTCCAATAAGTGGTATCAGAGCCAGACCCTTATCTAAAAGGTTTAACCAACCTAAGGGATTCTTGGTGGAGTACATACCATGTCATCCCAGAAAGGTCTTTCTACTTTTAGAGCACCATTGTTTGATGGTACTGATTATGCCTTTTGGAAGTATAGAATGAATCGTCATATAAAGTCTTTAGGCTTTGATGTCTAGAATGCAATTGCAATTGGTTATTCTGGTTCAGGAACACCATCTACTGCTGATGAGAAAAAAGCTTATGAGTGTGATGCAAAGGCTCCAAATGCCATTTGTTGTGGTATGTCCATTGATGTCTTAGTTAAGGTCATGGAATGCAAAACAACTAAGTCCATATGGGAAAATTTGTCAAACATCTATGAGGGTGATGAGGATATAAAAGAAGCAAAACTTCAAGCCCTAAGAAACAAGTTTGAAGGATTAATAATGACAGATGAAGAGAAGGTAGTTGATTACCTTCAAAGAGTCCAAGAAACTATAAACACTATGAGAGGTTTAGAAGAAAAAATAGAAGAGATAATTGTTGTTAAAAAGGCGTTAAGAACCTTGTCTCCTAAATATGATTCTAAGACTTATGTTGTTGAAGAGAGAGGCATGAAGAAATTAACTATAGATGCTCTTCATGGTATCTTTACTGCCTATGAAATGAGAATTAGCAATGACAATCCTAACAAAGAAACTGCTTTCAAAATTGTAAATAAAGATAATGACATAAAACCTAAGTCAGAAAAATTGAATGAAGATGAGTCTGTTTTAGTGAGCAAACTGAGAAGAGGATCAAGTAGATATCAAGGGAAATTACCCTTTAAGTGTTTCAATTGTGGCAAGATTTGGCATTATGTTGTTCAATGCCCTAATAAAGAACCTAAGAGTGATGAAGAAAACAATAGAAAACTGAGAAAGAAAAAATAGTATAATTTTAAAGGGAAAGATGGTTTCAAAAAGAAAAGTCTGTTTGTTGATGTTACAGATAGTTGCTCAGAGGAATCTCCTAAAGAAGGAGAAGAAACCCTATTTATGACAACATCTATGTCTAAAAGGAGTTCAAATTCACAGAGTGGAAATCTTAGGTATATAGCAAAGAGTTACAGGTCCAACCATGTTGTACAACAAAAGAAATCAAACATTCTTTCCAAAACATCTTTTAATGTTTCTAAAATAAAGTTGATTTGGAAGCCAAAGAAGGTTGATGAAAAGGCAGAAGGTATGCTTGATCAAACAACTTTACATGCCAAGGTAAAAAATGTGTGGGTTTTAGATAGTGGGTGCTTTCACCACATGACAGATGATATAAGCAACTTTATCAAATTTGAATATTGTGATGGAGGCTTAGTGTGATTTGGAAATGATGATTGTATTCAGATCATAGGGAAAGGTATTGTTTCTTTGGATGATGACTTACCTTTGCATAATGTGTACTATGCAGAGGGTCTCAAGCATAATCTTTTAAGTGTAACTCAAATATGTGATCAAGGCTTTTATATTCTTTTTGATGCTCTTGGATGTGTGATTAGAAAGAAAACAGGTGAAGTTGTTGCAGCAGGTTCAAGGACTCAAGGAAACATTTATAATTTGCAAGAAACCAAATGCATGAAAATGGTTGGTCAGTTGGGGAGAGATTAGATAATCTTCCTCATTTTTCTCTTCATTAATCATTTATGTGTGTTATCAAGGTGCACTTAAAGTATCATCTTTAATCCCCATGGTTGTTAGCTGCATTAGGTTTGTTGCTCTACTTTGCAGTTTAATAGATTTAAATGAGTTATTTGCCTTTTGATTACATTTATATATTTTGTGTATAAGGTACAAAGTAAAGGGGAGTTGTTTATTATTAATCGTTCATCCCCATGAAAAAGACAAAGAGGACCTGAGTTATATGATAACAGTGTAATAAGTACTTTCATTAATAGCAGGGGGAGTTATAGTTTGTTTAGGATTGACAAATATTTGCTTTATGTTGGACAAGTATGACATTATTTTATATCATTCATGGCACTTACATGAATTTTATACAGAGTCTTGATGGTTGAAATTGCTACCTTGATGATGGCATTGGTTTGCTTTGACAGTTTGTGGTAATTGGTTTTAGGTTGGTGAGATGGTCTCATGCTGCTCTCATTTATTTGACAATTGGTAATGTTTTCTCATGGTTTACCATGCTTCCACAGCGGTTCTTGTTTGGGGATAGTTAGTGTTGACAATGAATGAAGCCTGAAAGAGGATATCACATGCTTTAACTATGAAATGATGAAAGTGGTGCAGTAGTGAAGCTATATACAGTGGTTCTAAACAGTTGGCTTTTTTATCTCTTTCCTATTCTAGGTCTATAGTGAATACTTTTTGAAAATGCACATGCTCTTTGACATTTCACTATCTTGCTTTGACACTACAGTTTGGTTTCTTGATACATGTTGAGTTTATTGTTTTAACAAGCTTGACAATACAGTTGATCCATGCTTTGTGGACTATGCATTTGATACTATCATGACAAGAGAATCTTGACCTCATATCTGATTATGCTTTGATTCCATCTTTTCAACAATAGTACTGAACTTTGTTTGAATCATTTACTTGAAGCCTTGATGTTTGGAGAAGCATTGCTTGTTCTAACATTACAATGACATGGTGCTTAACTATCAACAATAGTTCTCATGTTTTTAGGGGGATCTTTCATGCATATTCTACACCCCTGGGTTATATTTTCAGCATGGTGGCATCTTGGTTCAGTTTTGATACTATGGAAAACTTTTTGTGTAGTGCTCTTTTTGGTTTTATCCATTCAGATCTCATGTTGTTTTGTGTCCATGTGCAAGCAAATTAGTATTCTTGGGCAGGTGCTTAGTGGTCTTTTGATGTTTACCCACCCCTTTGTCCTTTGGCATTGTTGTCAAAAGGGGGAGAAAAGTTGAGATACACAAATTTACATTGCAAATCAGTTTTTGCACATTGTATATTGGTTTATTGTTGAGTTTATTTGGTACTCATTTGATGATGAACATGATAGTGCATTGGTGATCATACAAGTTGCATTCTATGACAGGTTTGACATCAATTCCAAAGGGGGAGTTTGTTGACCCCTTTGACATTGGTTTTGGTATTGATGTCAAGTGTTTACATTGGCATTACACTGATAGTACTTGGATACTTGATCTGTAGTTTGTAAGTTGGTATATTGTATTGTATGATAGTAATAGTCGTTTGACTGGACAGTGGACAGGGTGGTGTTTGCTTCAGTTGCATAGAAGGATGTCAAAGCACAATGTAAGGTAAATTTATAAGGCATGGCATGGTGGTACAATTTGAGCATGTTGATTATTGATAATCTTGCATGTTTCTTATTCTCTGTCCTAGCATTTTATAAAGACTCAGAAGATATCATTTGAATGTCTTTCCTTCTTGATATTGAGATGTGTTACATTTGGTTCAAGTTGTTACTACAAAGGCTTGATCACTTTCAAAGGGTTACAAAGCATAGTTGCTTCATTTCAAATTGCATCATTATGATTATTGTTTTATCTAGTTGCAATGTTAGAAAGGGCTTCACTTGGTGATCTCCATTTGTTTAGAGGGAAGTCAAATGTTATTGTCTTAACTTTGCAACTCAGTATTACTAAGGCATGATCTCTTTCCAAGGGGTTATACTTGCTTTTGTTATCTTTTCATTGTTCATCCCTCAATATATTTCTTATATCTAAAGGAGGCTTCATATTGTTAAAGGATATTAAGGTTATCCTAAAGTTGTGTGAAGGAGATTATTAGTTCTAAATCTCAAGGTACTATATGATCAAAGGTTGTTGATTTGTTTTATATAAAAATCAAATGAGCAAAGTATATTGTCGGGCCACTTAAGCCATTAACCTGGCCAGCAGGTATCAAGTATAATGAGCAAGTAAAATGTTGATAAATTGTATTGAATGTCACCGGACCTTTTAGGGCACACCGAGACTATCAGTCAAAAGTGTATTCGGTGAAAAAGTTTGCTTGAAGTCTCATTTGGTAAAGTTGAAGTTTGAGATATACTTGCTCTCGACTTAGGGTTTCAATATTATGCAAAGTGTTACAAGATTTAGTTATGATGATAAGGATCTCCGGGATTTGAGAAAGCTTGAGCTACAGTGAGCTTCAGCTTGACGGTTTTTTTCTTTCTTGGACTTTCAGTCAACAACAAAACTTCCAAGTTGTTGGCATTTTTCAGGTGATATTTTTCCTTTATGATTTCATTTGGAGGTTCATTTTGATGATTTATCTTAAGGGGTTTTCTAAGCTAATTAAAAATGGGCAAATGAAGCAAAAGAAAGTATGTTTTCTGTTTTGCAACTTGGGTTTTTGTTTAACCTCTTAGCTGGGATTTTTCTCTTGAAGAAATCTTGCACAAACAAGGTTGATTCACTGTATCACATGCCATGACTTAGAGTGTTATTTTTTACTTCATTTCTTGAGCTTAATGAAGTGTTTGACTTTGAGTGGGGTTTTGTTGTCTCATAAGCACTCTACTTCTTCTTGTTGTTAAAAAGAAAGAAAAACAGTTATGAGAACGACAAACAGTTATGGTTAGGGTTTGTAACAATGACTAAAGGAAATTTACCCTGTCGAGAAGATCTTTACCATGATGAAAAGTTTTTTTTTATGAACTAAGGTTGAAAGATTATTTTTGAAAACTGTGATCTTTAAACCTTTGTTAAGCAGTTGATAAGCTCTCTCTGTGGTTAGGGTTCAGAAGGTCTTACTCATATGACTTGGCACTTCATGCACATTTTTGAGGTAGTTTTTGATAATATTCTATTGTGGTTAAGGTTTTTGTAACCACAATTTAGAAAGGCATTATATGAATCATTTGATTAAAGTTTAAAATATTTTCAAAGGCATTGTGAACGATTTTTATAAACTCAATTTCTTGATAATGGGTCTGTTCGACCACACGCTCTTGATAGTTATAGATTCAGTTGGAAACTACTTCAAACAGTTTACCTACTCTTACAAGTTGTTTGATGAAAGAAATAAAGGACTGTGAGTCTATAAAAAGGCATAATATGTAAACACCTAATATGGTGTTGATGATATTGTATTTACACTATCATTGAGACAATAGCAGTGTGTTGTAATGCAAAAACATTTTTGAGTTGATGTGCACAGTTTTGGTTATGTATTCTTGAGTCTCAAATAAATGAGACTGTCAAGATCTGAATTGTAGAGAAACAAAGAAAGTATTGTATATTTTCATCTAATCTTTGAGAAGTTGTAAGTGATCATGTCAGTGAGACAATATGATCATTGCCAGTGAGGCTTATGTTGCCAGTGAGGCATTTTGTAGTCAGTGAGACATAAAGGCTAGTGAGGCTCTGTTATTGGTGTTTTTGATGATTAAGCCAGTGAGACATTTACTGAGTGGTTTTTCTACCCCATGAGGGTTTTCTACTCCTAAAATCTTTGTGTTATGGTCTCATTTGATGCATGGTTTATTTGTTTTTCATACTTGAATGTTTTGTCCTTTATTGCATAGTATTTGGTTTCTTGCTTTTATAAAGCACTATATCAGCATCATTGCTTTCTATTTTCAAGTTTGACAAGAAGAAAATTGAATTGTTTTTTAACTAAAACACTGATTCACCCCCCCCCACCCACCCTTAATGTTGTTTGTACTCCAATAACATTGACCTCAAAAGCACAGACGTCATGATTTGATTGGATGTGATTCTTTCGCAAAATTTGAAGAATGGATTGCTAATGTAGTCAGTGATGCAAAAGAAGAAGGTCAAGATATAACAATGGAGGAAAGTGAGCTTTCACAATCTCCACATTTATGGGCTATGCATTTTAGTGGAATGTGGGCCTATGGTAGTCATTTAAGAGTGGAAGAAAAAAACAAAGGAAATACAAATTGTGATTGTGTTGTTAATGCTGAATTTCTTCACGAAACTAAGAAGAAATTTTATGTTGGATTCATCCAAGAAATTATTCAAGTGGATTTTGTTGAAAATAGTCCTATATTATTAAAATGTAAGTGGATCTAACCATCTGCAGTACAATTTTATGAGTATGGATTTGTACGCGCAAATACACGACAATTTTTATCAGAGATGGATGAGTCGTATGTTTCCCCTCTTCAAACTAACCAATCATTTCTAATTGATGATGTAAGAAGCCCAGGATGGTCGTACGTCATTCAAACAAAGTCTCGTTCAAAACAAAAATTCATGGAAGTTGTCGATACAATGCCTGATGGGCAATATGTTAATTTACAAGAAACATTCGAAGAAGTGGATGAAGACGATGATGGAGTGTTTGAAGAAGAGATTTTGATTACCAATGAAGAGATTGGGAGAGAGAATGTATTAAATGTCACAGATGATGACAAGGAAGAAAATTAAGCAGATGCAGACACGAGTGATTAGGATTCTGATCTTGCTGGCAATGCAAATGATTATGATGATGTTTTGTCACCTTAACTAGCCTGTCACCTTAAGAGGTTAGCTTGTCACCTAAACTTTGGTTATATGAATGGTGTAATTTATTATTGAATGTAATAAAAATCTGAGTATAGGTATGCTTATTCACTGTTGTTTTACTGATACATTTCTAAATGTAATCATCATTATTCTACTGGTACATTGTATACAAAACTTAAGATGTTCACTATTGATTTGAAGTGCATTTGAAGTTAGGTTCAATCATTCTTCTTAGTTTTCTTACTTTGGTTGAAATTAATTTTGTTTAGTTAGAATATAATTTCTTGTATGTCCTATATGTTTTCTAGATGCTAGACTTTTCTAACTTCTCTAGAACTGATAGATATGAAAAGAAGAAAGCAAGGTCTAAAGGTATCAAATAATGCAACAAGATACCTATGAAAGTAAACAACTCTTTAAAATCTTGGCAATAAATTGTAGTCATTTCTCTAATATTTGGATAGCTTTAGTTTGTAATACATCTTCTAGCCTCCACATACATTGAATATGCTTGTGTGAAGGAAACAATAATGAACATCTGTGATTTAATAATACATATAGATATCTTAACATTAGGTGAACTAAGCCTCCTCATTACAAACAAAGAAATGATCTCTTAGGTGTGACTGACACTGAAAACCAAAACTGAGAGGCTACAAAATTAGAAAATTGTTCAATCTTTTCAATAAAATGATATCTAAAATATTGTATTCATAATAAAATCCAATACCGCACTACCGCAGCAGTCAATAGAGGTATGCGTGGGATGACGGGACATATAGGTCAATGTACAAATACTTACCGCAATACCGCAACAACCAAATATGAATAGTGCGGGGTGGCGATGAGAACATGTTAACTAAAGTAAACCGCAGCCCCACAAGGGGTAAACAGTGACACTGCGATATGGCGGAGAACAATCACTCAACTGCTAGAATTAACCTGCCGTCCTGCGGGAGTCCAAAGGGGTGTGCACGGGGTGGCGGTACTGCTAACCCTACCATACCACTACCCTGCAGTGATCTTGATATGATAGAGCGGTACTGTGGTACAAGCTATCAAAGTATTTAAATCATCAGTGGCCATGATTACACCTCTAAACATGAACTGTTCAATTTCCCAAGATAAAAGGCATGTATTCAAACTCAAAATATGGATAGATTATGAAATATTTTGCACGAATTGACATTAATAGTGAGGTGACCGAGCTTAGCAGAAAATATACTTGGGATTCGATGATATTTTTGCAATCATTCACACAGCTCAGCATACCAGAGGTGAGGGAGTTCAAGGGGGAAGACTCTGCAGCTATTATTTTGTTGGGTAAGTTCACAGAAACCCTCTATAGCAAGTGTATAAGATTTGAATTTGCTCCTATAAGTAGACACTTAAAGAAATCAAGTAGGAGTAAATTCTTCATCATGCCACCCAAAAGAAGTCAACTTGTGAGTAAAAAGGAAGAGTCCATAGTTTCTAAAATAAAGAAGAGGTCCCTGCAACAATCTATTTTAGATGTGCTACCTAATTTTATAGACAAAGGATTCAAAAAGGTGTTTAACGATACAACCCATGGATGTAGAGACCCAATTACCCCTATCTCAGGGTGGGATCTGTTTTGGTACTTCTATGATAAAAGGGATGACAAGAGTCTAGTTTCGAATCCTTAGACCTTAGATTTGGCCAAATTGATAGTCTCAAATGTCTTCGTAGATGTTGAGTTTATTAAAGTATTGGCACAATATTATCACCCGGCTACCAGGACTATAAGAATGCCAGATGGTTCACCATTAGTGGTGCTGACTAAAGAAGCAATTATAGAGTGTTTTATGTTAAACAAGCAAGCTATCACTAAGATTGACTTGGACATAAGTGAGGAGGATTATATGAGATTGAGAAAAACCTACAAGAGTGATGAACTTCCTTTATACATGAAACTAGGTGTAAACAATAGAAGGATACCTATCTCCCTCTCCCAAATTGAGCCATTTGCCATAGAAGACTTCTAAGTATTTTTCAAAAGAACTTATTTTGCTTTGTGCCAAGTTCTTGGAATAGATGCTCAAGAGAGGATGTCAATCAATCTCATGATAACGACAGTGAAGATACAAAATTTTGAAGTGAACATTGAGTATGACTTTGCTGCTATAATTGTGAAAGGGCTACATGACAGATTTTTGCAAGTAAGTGAGAACTTAGCTCCCATCACTTTCAGGAAATACTCTCTGCTGTGTCATTTAATATTGTACAAAATAGAAAGAAATGGACTAAAAGAATGTGTTTGGGAATGACTAATAATCAAGGGAGTAGGTTGCCTATACAAAATTGGTGTTGCATCTGGGATAGTAGATGTAAAAATAGTGATTATGTAATAAATTTCATGATGATTTTGTAATAAGGGTCATGGCCAGTCTTGGTCATATTTCACCAAGATTGCCTAATGAAATCATGCAAGTATTAAGACCTTTAGCATTGAAGCCAGAGTAGGGACACACTCACAATTTTGGTGACTGGTTCTTCTTAGCAAACCAAACAGTAATAAAGGTCTATGTGTGTCCTTAAGCCCCACATGTTTTACCTAAATTTGTTTCTATTCAAATTGAATTTTTAGAATTTATTTGGCAAATGTTATGGATGGAGCGGGATGTTATAAAAAGACAGAAAAAGGGGACATTCCTCCCTGACTTAATTGTTGTGAGGAGCTATCCATAGGGTTTGACACTCTTGAATAACTACAGAGTTATTTGAAGATGAGGTATTTATTGAAGTCATGAGGAGAAAGGGTCTTTGATCCTAAAAGGTATATTAATTTTATAAGGCAGACACTTCTCACTAGAGTCTGGATTACCCATGAAATGGATGATGAAGAAGATGTAATAAGAAATTGCTTTACACCTCATGAATTTTTTCAGAGGAAGAGGAAGTGGGAAATCATAAGGAGTCTTGAGGAGGAGAAGAAGAAAAGGGACACTAGATTCCAAGGATTCTATGTTGAAGAAGGGGATCCTATCAAAAGGATGAACTTAATAATTGACAACTTTGAAATATTATATGTTGAACCAGAAGAGAAACTTGAGGGTCAGTCTTCAAAACCCTCCAAGCAGCTCATCAAACCAAGTGGTATTGTAATCACAGAGCCCCTACCAGACACTTCCATAATACAATCAGAAGCATCCCCTGAGCAACCAAGTCCTAAAAGGCAGAAGACACAAGGAGTGGCCCCCTTAGTGGCATATGAAATAAGTGAAGAAGTAGGGGATACTGAAGAGGTAGCCAATGTACTTGTGAATTTTAAAGATGATGAAGTTGATCAGCCACTGCCTAAGCTTGCAACTGATGCTCACAAACCAGAAGAAAGAGTGGATGTACGTGGGCATAATGATCAATAAGTTCATAATGATGAAAGGGTGATTGTTGCCCTTAGATCTATTGAAGATGATGACTTTATTCAAACTCCCAAGTTTAAGGATTTTTGGATTAAGATGAAAATGAAATAATTTGAGGAGAGACTCCAAATTACTAAGATGGGCACTGAGGAGTCACAGCATGACCAGATTGTTGCCTAGACTTTTGAAGAACTCAAGATTAATGAAATTACTATTAGCCCCCAAGAAGTAAGAAAATTGGTCTTAGAAAGCAATATACTAATTATTCCTGGGATGGAGTTAAAAAAAAGATATTATTACTGGATCAAGTAAGAAGCCAAGAACATCCCATGTTGGTTTCTGAATTCAATTCAGATGAGGGAATGAATGGAACAGGTTACAATCCAAGAATTGAAATCCCAGCCTTTTGAACAAAGCAAAAAAGAATAGAAAAACCAAGATTGCTTGATTTTGTACAAGAAATGAGAGGCACTACCATGGTAAAGACACTTCAAGACACATCAGCATTGGAGGTAGCTACTATGACAATGCACTCAATAATGTTTACTAGGGTTGTGGTTAAAGGTATGGAGCTTAGATTGGTACAATATGAGAAAGCACAGATTGATCTGAATGATGAAGTGAATAGGTTACTCATAGAAAATGTGAAATTGAAAGAGAAGTTGAAGGGAGTAGGTCCTTCCCAAAGCACAGAATTAATAGTATACCAGCCCCCTACCATCCAAATTGATACAGGTGCAATCATTGTTGAACAAGTAAATGTGTTAAAACAAGAAATTGAGAAGTTGAAAAAGACTAATGAAGAAACAGAGGAAGGAGCAAAGAGACAAACGCTCAGGGTATTGGAAAAGATCTTGGAGCATAGGGTTAAACTAATTGTGGACAAATTGGAAAATATGTATGAATGTTATGTCTACTTGTCACAAGCAGTTGATCAGATGAAGGCCCATGTACCTATATTGGACCCCTTATTCAAGAAATTGCAACCTGTACATCACACCTTAATAACTTTGCAAAGAATTTTACAAAGGAGTGTTGAAGCCCCCGCAGCTTTAAAGCCTACTGAGCAAATGGTCCGAATGGTCATAGATGAATTTCAATACATATCTACAAAAGACCAAAAGATCAAGGCAAGAATGGATTCATTTCACACACTAAAGCAGTGGTTCATGCCTAAGATACTAAGGGATCATGATCAACTGAAAGGCTCCAAGGATTAGATAGATGAGTTTAGCCAAATTGTTCCCAACTGCCTCACTAATTTACATAAGGATGGTGAGATAAATCTTCACAGCCTTAATTTAACCTTGGATGGAATAATTGCACTGGATCTTGGATACTCAAAATTCATCATAGACGCCAAAGGGTTATTAGACAGCAAATGGAAGAGTCACATGGCCAACACATGAAAAATCCAGGAGTACAAATGGCGTCATGATTACATAGTGTACCAATGGGAGCAGACATATCTAGCTCTCCCAGAAGAATAGACCTTGCAGTGAAGTACCAAGCCTTGTAGATACTATCATGGAGAGAGGACCTTGCTAGATCTGAATGATCACAGGTACCTTATGATGAGTAATGGACTTCCGTATCTTGTGAGTGCTCTAGGCTTCAACATCTGATCATTTCTCAACTTTCATTGCTATGTAATCCTATGTAAACAACGATAATTAAGACTTTTTGATTTATGTTAAAGGTGGGTAACTGAAAAGACACTTTTTGACATGTCAGTTAGGACAAAATTTTGAAACATATTGTAAAATCTTTTTGAAGATCAATAGAATGAAGTTATAATTGGTGGTCGAATTCTGGTTTTAATTGTTTGTTGAAGTGAATTAATGAATGTTATCTTGTTGTCTCCAGTTTGATCTTTCCTTGTTATTTAAATCAATATATCAAGGGTATATCTGGTTTATCAAAACACATTTGTTTTCTTTGTGAGGTTAATTTACTAATTCCTTCAAGGAAGGATTAAATTCCTTTAAGTAAATCACAGTAACCTGGGGAGAATAAGAAAATCAAACTAACAAGGAGATATGTGGTTTACAATTAGGAACGATTTATTGGTGTCAAAATATCATCATATATGTTAATATTAGATATATATTTGTGTTGGTTCAACTTCTAGGATAACTGGAGACAAATCAGACATCATGACCTTACTAGAGTATGTTTTCCCTTCATCCTACTTGTGTTATGTTTTATGAGTTCTTTTCTTGTGAATATATCCCTAAGGAAAATTTGTTTGATACTTGTAATTGTAAACATCTTCTTGCTTTTTTACTTCAAATTCTTTTTAATCTGTAAATTGAATTCTATTTTAAGTTTCCATTTGTAGTTATCAGTAGATTGGAAAGTCAACAGTTATCAACTTATGAACTCAATAAAGTTTTACTGATTCAAGTTGTTGATTTATACATTATTGTTTATTTGGACTTCAGGAAATGAGGAAAAGGACTGTAAGACACAAATTAGATGATAGTGATCATAATGCTGAAATTTTAGTGACAGATTATGAGTGCTTTCATAGAGAAAAAGTGGCCAAGAATAATGAATATTTATCACGTCTTGGTTTGATAAACAGGCAAGTTGTAAATCCACTAAGTAGTATATTATTTGTTTAATAGTGTTTAGTGAAATTTTATAGGCAAGTGCTTTATGTATATAAGACATAATATGATATATTTTTTTTTGTTTTATAGGCAAGAAAAAGAGTGCAAAGAAAATGCAAAGAAAAAATAAAAGGAAAGAAAAGATACAGTGCTGCCATCTCGTAAAAGCCAATGCATTTGTGATTCAACAAATATAGTTGGTGAAAATAATAGTTGTGATGGTGTGCAACCTGATATAGCACATGGTGATGTGTAGCCTGATATAGCACATGGTGATGTGCAGCTTGATATAGCACATGGTGATGTGTAATGTCATGATGATCTCTTCGCACAAAGTCTAAGAGAGATTATTGAAAAACATCAGAGAAAAGAAACAACAGGTCTGCACGTGATTTATTCAACATTAAAGGATGTGTTTTAAGTGAAATCTACAGAGACCGGTACTGATCTACCTACTCATGCCACACCTGATGTGGCTAAGGAGCATGAAGTTTCAGTTAATGAAAGTCATGAAGAGAGACCGCTTGCATTTGTTGTGCCTTAGAGTGCACCTGTTGCATCTAAAACTTTTGATGGAACTAGTGGATCAGCCAGAAATACTAGTAGTGGTTTAATAGAAGATGTGTTTGCTTTTGTCAAAAGACAAAGATTAAGTCAAGATTTGTACAAATCTACAGAGAGGAATGCAAAAGAAAGAAAATTAGAAGGCAAGAAGCCATTCTTGGTTCAGGTATCGAGAGATGGTGAGCCCATTGGGCCAAACACTGCAAATTGGGCCTCCAAGTTGGTTGTAAGATGTAGGGCCCATTTGGATATTTGCAAATCAAGTTTTGCAGAGAAAGATCCACAAACTATGGAAAATGTTATACAAAAAATGGAAAATGCTTTTGAGACTACTGGTGGACAAATCTCTAGAAAATATTACAAGCAAAAGATGAGAATTTTGATGAACAAGTTTAGATACAATTGTAGAAAAAACAATCATGGAGGGAAAAGAGAGGTTAGACTCCACTCTATCTCCCAAACAGTGGGAGGCATTGAAAGAAAGTGGGCATTCTAAATAATATTTGGCAAAGAGTAATAGAGGCAAGAGAGCAAGAGATAATGTGAGGGCTGGATATACATTTGGCCGAGGTGGGTTGTAGGCCAAAATGGACAAATTTGCAATAAGTGTATGGCTTTTTGGTTCAATTTACATTGTGTTATTTATTTTGATTTTTTATTGAACTGACTATATGTTGAAATTGACATTGTATCTTAGGTTGAAAATAGTAATAGAGAAGCAAGTGCAGAAGATATTGTCAATTATATGGCAGCACTAGATCGGCCTAGTAAATCTAAGAGTAGGATGAAGTGGAAATCTAGTTCGTCAACAAAGATTTCATAGCCATCTGTTAAATGCCCAGTAGGAGCCTCTCTAGATCATCTCAACTCAAATGAAGGGTACCAATAGGTAATGAGTTGCATATTTAGTCTCACTTAGCAAGTTTTGCAGTTGGTTGCCTCCATTAACCCTATAGTTTCTACATGGAATGAGCATAAATCCATGGATTTAGATGAGGTAAGAGGTTCTATTGATCTCATTTCTTCTTGTTTGGCAATTTTGTATACAAATGCCTCTTAATATGTAGATTATTGAAATTTGAGCGTAGGAGAATCCAACCCAGTTTCTTTATTGTTGGAGTGATCTAGAAAATGTTCTTTTGGACAAATTTATAGCTTGAATTTTTTACTTGACTATTGAATGCTTTGTATATTTTTTTGCATGATGGTTAAACCACATGCAGAGCAATTTTATCAAAGCAGCAGAAAAATGAAAATGCCTTCGTGATGTCAACAGAGTTGTTGATATTGATAGTGATCATGATGAATTGGACAAGAATGTGCAACACAGTCATCATAGTTGTGTTGAATTAGTTGAGGTAATATAATAGTTGTCAGTTATCTATCCCAATGTTTCATTCTTCTTGCTTAAAATGTTCTTTTGGACAAAAAATTATAGCTTTTGCATTCTTTAAGTTGTAAGTTAATTTGTCCCAATCTTTTGTCATTCTTCTTTTGGAAAAAAAGTTATAGCTTTTGCATTCTTTAAGTTGTAAGTTTATCTGTCCCAATGTTTTGTCCTTCTTCATGCTTAAAATATTCTTTTGGACAAAAATGTATAGCTTTTGTATTCTTTACTTGACTTATATTAATTTTTGCATGATGATTAACCACATGCAGAGCAATTATATGAAAGTAGAATGAAAAGAAAAAGGCCTTGTCAATAGAGCTCTCAAGGTGAGTGCTATGAAACCACATGCAAGTAAGTAATGGTTATTTTATTATGTAAATAAGGGTAATCATTACCTATTTGATAAAAGCTGGTTAGAATAGTAGTGAAGTGTAATTAACTAGTCTACATAGATTATGGAAATAAGGGAGAACATATAACTTACTTATGGAAGCTTAGAGCTTAGTTGTAATAGAGTGCATGCATAGATTTTGACAATGCATTAGTACATTATGTTCGGGGATGTCATGGTCCTCAGTTGGGGGGACTTCATTGCCAATCCATGTCTCTTTCTGGAGTACTCATACAGTCTAGCACTAGTGTAGTCTTGCCCTCCATTTGTTTGTATCTCGCAATGGGTTAGTTTTTTTTTTCAGAGTAAAAAATTGCTTCTTTGTTATTCAACAGAATTAAAAAAAACACATACAAAAACTAATTTGTTCCAAGACATAAGACATTACATACAACTGTCAAAAACAATATAATGTATGTTTTATATCTCAATATAATGTGTATTGTTTTTTTTGTTTTTGTAGACATTTATTGATAAACTCCAAGAAGGGGATAAAGTTGGGGTGTTGGATCCATTTGATGGTGTTGCTGTGGGCATTGGGCAGATTCACTCACTATCTATTGTACATGGAATCAAATTGAAAGAAAAAAGAGATGCAAATTTAAATATTTTAAAGGTCACAAGTAACATACCCCTTGTTTATGAAGACAAAATAGATGGAGTTGTCTATCTAAAAGAGAAAGAAGGGACCTTCACACAGTGGCCACTAAAATATTTGAAAAAAATGACATAGTTGATGTTTATCATGTACTAGCTATTAGACAGCTTGGCCCACTACTTTATGCAATAGTTTGAATGTGTTGTTCAGGGATCATAGTGTTTTTTGTTTGTTTTGGAGCTGTATAAGCAAAAAAAGGCATTGTAACTCAGTTTTCTCAGTCACAGCACTGAGAAACACATTTTGTAACACATTTTTCAAAGCAAAGACACATTTTTTTGTATTGTTTCTACCGTAAGAACACCTTTTCTCAATAAAATTTTAGTATTTTTCCTTCTTAATAATTGTTTCATTATGTGCAAATGAATGATTGATTATGTTTTTCTATGTTTTATGTTTAAACCTCAAAAGCATTGTCTCATTTCCAACACTTTTAGGCAGAAATCAGTGAACAAAAACAATTAAATAAACTACCAATTGCAAAAATTAGTGAATAAATATGACTAAATATAATGATTATGCAGTTAATAAACAATGTATCAATATACTACCAGTTAACAGAAATCAGTGAACAAAAACAATTAAATAAACTACCAAATTGATTAAAATGATGATTAAAATTAATGACTAAATACACTACTAATGGATGGAAATTAGTGAATAAAAATGACTAAATAAGTGACCAATTAACAACAATCAATGACTAAATTAATGACTAAATATATCAGTGAATACAAAAATGACTAAATAAGTGACCAGTTTACAACAATCAATGACTAAATTAACAACTAAATATACTACCAAATCGATCAATCAAAACAACCAATAAATGACTAAAAATGATTTAGTCATCAATTTGATCGCATTATAAATGACTGGAAATAACTAATAATGGTCACATGACCATGTTTAGTCATTTATATGCAGTTTTTAGTAGTTTTTTTAATCATATATTGTTGTTTCTGTACTAGTGATAGGTTTGTTAGAATGGGGTAGGTGATATGGTTGGAACGCAAAGTCAGAATTAGGCTAAGGACCATACTATTCCAAGTATTGGGTAGTAAGAGAGATTTTTCTATCAACCCTTGAGATACGTCCTTCAATCTTGTTGGGTTGGTCAGGGTGGGTGTGAATTGGAGGGTTACTGGGGGAGATTAGGGTTGGTTGGAGGGAGGGGTTTGTTGGATTTGTTTTTCAAGATGGGGGGAAGTTGTTGGATCAGGAATGAGTTTGTTAGGATGGGGGAAGTGGTTGGATCAGGAATGGGTTTGTTAGGATGGGGCAAGTGGTTGGGTCAACATTTTCATTAATGCAAAGCCAAGGATAGGGATGTTATGGATGAATTTGGATAGGGATCTTGTCATGAGTGGGTGGTTAAGATAGGGAATATTAGGGTGGGAGTTATGCTGCTATGTTTTAGAGCAATCCTAAGTTTTAATATAGCAAAAAGGATATTGTTCACCAAGGTATAGGAGACAAAGGTGATGGTGTATATCCAATATTTGCATGGACTAGACACTCAAATAAGAGGGTGTGCTTATACATGCCCAATATATTACAACCTTGTTTGGAGGTGTGGGGAAAGAGACTTAGAGCTTGGTAGTCCTAGTGCACAAAAGGTATAAGCCTTAGATGCAAAGGATGTATGTTATGCAAAAAGCTATTCCGACACACACAAGATATGAATACTAACTAGAGTAATAAGAACATCCAAAAACCATGGCATACAACAAAAAATGACTCTTGCCCCATTCTATACCATCCAATGACACACCAAGATATGGAAAATCAAGGTGGTATTTGGGTAAGTGCAGAAGGGATACCAAAAGATAAATCAAAACAAAAGACCAACTGACAGACAAACTAATATCCATTGAATCTCTTGCCAAGAGTGTGGACTGGATGTGATCCAGCACTATGCTTATTGCGAGAACGATATATCCTAAGGCATAGGTTGCAATCGTGGATGTTGTAGGATAGGCGCAAGATGTGATGGTTATGTAGTCTTTGGAGATTTCGTCTTATGTGTGATTGGTGTTGTGGTATCTTATTTTTGCAGGTGGTATGTGTTTTGTGTAGTTGTCTTTAGTCCTTGATTCAGGCATAGCCAGTTTATTGCTTGATTTTTTAAGGTTTTTTTGATTTTTTTTATGTTTTGGGATTTTCTAATTTTTTTTGGTATTTTAGGATTTCTAATTTTTTTTGGTATTTTGGGATTTTCTATTTTTTTAGGTATTTTGGGAATTTTTTTTGGTATTTTGGGATTTTTTATTTTTTTGGTATTTTCGGATTTTTGATTTTTTTGGTACTTTATAGGGATAGTGTATGTATAAGGGACACATGAGGTCAACTGTATAATGATCCATAGTATGTATACAAAGATCCAATTATTTATCTAGACTCAGGGTTTTTGCCCTCAGTGTGGGATGATAGTGGGTGAGAAATGGAGATGCTTAATGTTTACAAGTTCAAGCCATGATAGAATATGAGGTGATGGTGGATTAAGTGGATGAACAAGGATTTAACAGATGGTAGGTAAGGCCACCACTCATGATGTCTGAGACAGGTTGTCATCATGGTACTTATCCAAGGCACCATCGAAGTGGTTTTCACCATTGAACAACTTTATTGCACTTATTTGTTTGTAATTTTTTTATTTTTTTGGACTTTTTTTTTATTTTTCTGATTTTTTTCTTTTTTTTCTTTTGGGATATTTGATGCTACGTATAGAACTTCTTTAGATGGATTATATTAATTAGTTCTTTGAGAGGCTAACCCTCAGGTGTGGCAAGCTGATATGCTCCTGATCCATAATTGGTAGTAATAATGAAGGGACCTAACCGATTAGGCTTGAATTTACCCTTTTTCTCTCCATCTTGCTGGTTCCTCTTATTTTCTTTAAGCACAAGATCACCTACTTCAAATTCTATGGCCTTAATTTTCTTATTGTAGATGCGGGAAAGGCAGTTTTGGTAGACTTTCAAGTGATTTAAGGCATTGGGACACCTTTCGTCTAACAACTCTAACTCATGTAGTTGGGAAAACTGATATTCCTCTTCATCAATAAGATTCTACAGTGATATACGCAGTGAGGGGAGTTGGACCTTGATTGGAAAATTGACTTCAGAACCAAAGACAAGGGAGTATGGTGTGGCTCCTATAGGCATCCTGATGCTGGTGCGATAAGCCCAAAGGGTAGGATTAAGTTGTAGGTGCTAGTCATGATCAGCTTCATTGACTATTTTCTTGAGTATCTTAAGGATGGTTTTATTTGAAGCCTCGGCTTGGCTGTTACTCTGTGAGTAATAGGGTGTGTAGAAGCAATGTTGAGTGTTGAATTGTTGGCAAAGGGTTCGTACCTCTTGATTTTTGAAAGGTCTACCATTATCTATGATAATAGCACGAGGTATCCCATGGTGGCATATGAGGTAATGTAGGATAAACTTGGATATTTGTTTGTCAGTGATATAAGTGAGTGGAATGGCTTCAACCCACTTTGTGAAATATTCAGTTGCGGTAATGACGAATTTGTGGCAATTGGATGATGAAGGGGTAATTTTGTCAATGAGGTCAAGTCCCCACTACAAAAAGAGCCAAGGAGTGGTGATAGATCTTGGCTAGGGTAGAACCACTAGAGTGCGACCCACAGATACCCTCGTGTACCTCTTGTAAGGAAGTTAAGGCTTCCCCCTCATTAAGGCACCTAAGAAGGGTTCCATCTAGACTCCTTTGATATAATGTGTAGCCGAGGATTGTATAACAGGATGAGCAGTGAGTGAATGTTTTGCATTGGGTGTTGGTTAGGTTAGGTGGTAAGGTGTTGTCATAGAGGTGCAGGTAAACGTCTTGATACCACGGAGACAAGGGACCAACAAGTTTGCACATGAGTTCTAAATCTGAAACATCATAAGTAAGTTCCAGTAGTTGTTCGATAAGGAATTCACATGTGTGGATATTATTTGGCATGTCCAATAGAGATCCAATAGTAGCCATGGCATCAACAACTTTGTTATTAGTCCTGGGAACTTGTTCAAAGTGGATTTCATGAAAATGCACCTTGAGATCATCTACCATTCTTTTATATGGGATCAACTTGTCATCCTTGGTTTGATATTCATCATTACATGTTTTATCATGAGCTAGGAATCTCCGTAGACATTTAAGGTCTCAATCCTCCATTGGATGGCTATTATTAGTCATCTGATAAGGGCCTCATACTTTGTTATGTTGTTTGTGCACTGGAAGGCAATCCTATAAGCTTTGGGAATGCAATCCCCTTGTGGCATGATGAAGGATATTCCTGCTCCTAAACCATATGAAGTGTAGGATCCATCAAAATATAGTTTCCATGGGGTTGCTAGAGTTACTATAGATACAAGTTCATTAGGGAATTTTGCAATGAGTGGATAGTCCGCTTAAATAGGTGCATCTGCTAGTTGATGGGATATCACTTATCCCTTTATGGCCTTGCAGTCAACATACACAATATCAAACTCACTTAGGATCATTATCCATTTGGCCATACATCCTGTGAGTGGTGCTTTTGACAACAAGTACTTAAGTGGATCTACTTTGATGATGAGCTTGATCTTATGATTGAGAATGTAATGTCTTAATTTTTGGGTAGTAAATACAACTATTAGGCATGCTTGTTCCATTGGAGTGTAGTTAAGCTCATATCCCACTAGAGTTCTACTAATGTAGTATATTTCTCATTCCTTTCTGGTTTCATCATGTTGTGCTAAAAGAGCCCCTAGTGCTGCTGATGTTGCTGAAATGTACAATAGTAGAGGCTTATATGAGGCATAAGCACTAGAGGAGAAGTGAGGTATTCCTTCAGTTGATCAAATCCTTGTTGACATTTTTCATCCCACTAGAATGCTACATTTTTCTGTAGGAGGTGTGAGAATGGGTGACACTTATCAATTAGTTATGCAATAAATCATCTGATTGCTTGCAACTTCCCTTGAAGGCTACGTAACAATTTTAAATTCTTTGGTGGAGGCATGTTGACTATAGCTTTGACTTTGGCAGGGTCCACTTCGATGCCTCTTCAGGAAACAATGTAGCCTAAGAGTTTTCTATATGTTACCCTAAAGACACACTTTTTAGGGTTAAGACACAAGTTATACTGTTCCAAATGGTAAATGATTTTTCCCAAAACTTGTAGGTGTGTTTCTCTTGTTCTTGACTTTCCTAGGACATCATCAACATAATCTTCCAATGTTTTGTGTAGCATGTCATGGAATACCACTGTCATTTCCCTTCGATAAGTTTCTCTAATGTTCTTAAGCCCAAATGACATAACCTGCCAACATGTACAAAAGTTCTTTTATGTTGGTCTCCTGATGCTATACAGATATGGTTATACCTTGAAAATCCATCCATGAGTGATAACATTTCATGTCTTGTTGTCAAGTTGACAATGATGTCGATGTCTGGTAAAGAAAAATTATCCTTAGGACATGCCTTATTAAGATCTCTGAAATATGTGCAAATACGGATGTCCCTTGTTACTTTAGCTACTGGGACAAGATTGGACACCCATTCAGGATAATCAATGGGGCGGATGAAGTTAGCCTGCCGCAACTTTTCTAGTTCAGCTTTTACTAGGAGTGAAATCTACTGATGCATCTTTCTGAGCTTTAGTTTAATGGTCTTGGCATCTATATGTACTGCAAGATAGTCTAAAATGAGTTCAGGATCTAATCCTGGCATATCTGCATAGGTCAATGCAAAGTTATGAGATCTTTCTTTGAAGAATGCTAAGAATTTTGATTGTTGCTTTGAAGGTTATCTTTGGTGCTTATGTGGTTCCCAGGTTCATTTCTTCTGCTTCTATCAAGATTGTGGACTTCACTCGATAAAATCTTTGTACTTCAGGGAGACTAAGTTCCTCATCTTCTAGCACCTTAGAGAATTTTTTACTAGAGGATACATCTTTTATTTTTACTTTTTTGTCATCTGGTAGTGCCACATGGTGGTTTTCACTAAGGGATGTGATTTTGATATTTTTATTTTTGTGACGAAGGAACTTTATGGTCTCCCCAAAGTAGGCATGCATGTTAAGCTCAATGGCATACCTTGCTTTGTGATCTCCCCAGGGAATATGTTCTCAGAATCCCATAAGTTTTGTTATGACCTCATCATTGTAGAAGGTGTCAAGGATAGGAGGCCCTTGTTGGTCCCAGTCTATCAATTGGGGATAGATAAGGGGAATATCATTGGATGGGGATGATGTGGGTGAAAAAGGTATATATGATACAAATGGCCATGTATTTAAAGAGGTCGGTGATGTGTTCAAAGGAGTCATCGTGGGAACCTTTGTTGGTGTTCTCAATGCTAGGAAAGGCCTTAGCTACCTCACTAAGTATACACTTGATTTCCATGGGAGGAGGCTTGGTTGTCTCATACGCTAGACCTTGATAGTGATACACTTGTGTAGCTTTAATGGGCTCAGTAGTACCTTGCTCATGCAACCCTAGACCTATGTGTCCTTTGTAGCCCATGTTTTGAATGATGCAAAGACCTTTTCCATATTTTTCTAGAGGTAGAGAAACGAGTTCATCTTCCTCATCTTTGTAGAGACATTGTGATACATTTTCAAGGTCATCTTCATCCAGGAGATGTTTGCATTCAAATTTACCTTTTATGACCACTATTGACATTGATTTGGAAGATTGTGGTCTCCCATATATGACTTTGGAGAGGGTGAGAGTTTTACCAAGTTGTATTCTTCATACCCTTGATCAGTTATCTTGACCTTAATCTCAAGTATGATGGGTGGTGAAGTGGAGGATGAGATGATATTTGATGGATCGACATATGATGTGGATGCTTTGACGACATCGTTAATGGGACATTGATGATAATTCTTATATCTTGCTTCCAACATTCTATAATATTGAAATGGATGGGGATCGGCATATATGGTCACTTCAATCCCATTATGGGGGAGCTTAAGACATTGATGGAATGTGGATGGAATGGCTTGCATGTTATGAATCCATGGGATGCTAAGGAGAATATTATACGAGAGGTCAAGGTCAAGTACTTGAAATGAGGTATCAAAAATCATAGGTCCTACCTGAATTAGTAACTTGATGGTTCCTTTAGATTGTTGTTTATTATCATCATAGCCTTTTATCATGATGCTTCTACTGGAATCTACTACCTCATTAGAATATCCCAAATGTTTTATTAATTTGAGAGTGCAAAGATTTAGGCCCCACCCACCATCTATTAAGACTCGTTTAATGATATGCTTGTGGATGTGAACTTCAATATGTAATGTGTCATTATGAGATGTATCATATGTGGGTAAATCCTTTTCAGAGAATGTAAGGTTATGTGAGGATGAAAGATGTGTCCTACTATGGCCTAAAATTGATTCACATTAAGGTCGTTGGGGACTCAAGTCTCTTGAAGAGCTTTGTCAAGGACTTCTTTATGGGTTGGTAAAGTACAGAGTAACTCCAGAATGGATATTTGTGTGGGAGTCTTTCCAAGGTGGTCGAGGATGTTGTACGTGTTTGAGGATGATTGGGAGTTTGTGGATGGTGCTTTAGATGAGGCTCCTTGGATTGTGATGCGCCCATGGTGAGTGGTAATAACACAACTAGGAGTCTTAGCTCTTATGGTAATAGTGGATACACGATTAGAACATTCTTCTATCCATCCTTCAATGAAATCAAAAGAAGAGGAAGGGGGAGGAATGATTTTGTAATATTGGTTGGGACTAGAAGCTTTCCTTTTGTCATGATTAGAGAGTGGATCTTTGTATGCATTGAGATTCTCATTTGGTGATCTTTTTGAAGGATCATCAATTGTGATGTCACTGCGGTCTATGAGATCTTGTATGTAATTCTTTAACCTCATGTAGTCAGATGTTTTGTGTCCTTTGACCCTATGGTATTCGCAATAAGCATTTTTGTTAAACCATGAGGGTTTGAATTGATTGTCATCATAAGGCCTAATGGCGGGCAATTGGATTAAGTCATCTTTAACCAAATTGCATAAAACATTTTCAATAGGTTCTCCTAAAGGTGTGAACTTTCTTTTAGTTGTATTATTTTGTCTTGGTTGTCCTTTAAGAATGCTAATGTTATTGTTGCTTGTAGATGGTTGGATGGTGGAGGAACTTGTATATTTTGAGCATTTTTAATATTGGTCACACCATCTTTGAGAGTGTTTGTTTTTTCCCCAAAAGTAGGGTTTCTCATAGGATTGATTATTGTTGTTGTTGCTGTTGGTGTTATTGTTGCTATTGTTGACTTTATTGTTATTTTTGTTGTCATTATTTTCCTTATAAATTTATATGGCCCCTTTGGCAATAAGGGCCCTTTCAATGGTGGTGCCTTTGTCAATGACTTCTTCAAACATTTCAAGGCACATTGTATTTGGAGATGAAAGACCATTTCTTGGTTGAGATTTGTGACAAACATATTGACCAATTGTTTCTCAGGGATGGGCCATGGAAGTTTTCTTGCGAGGCTTCTCCATCGTTGCAAAAAGGCAACGAAGGTTTCCCCATTCTTTTGTTTTTGTTACAAAGGATCGACACTTTGCAAGTACATGAAATGTTTTGATTCTAGGGGCGAGATGTGCAAACCATTTGGTAGCTTGTCATCCTAAGCTCCAAGGGAAAAGCCTCATGATACCTCTAGGCAAGCAATATAGAATTCCTTGAGGTGTTCTCGGGGATCTCCTTTCCCTTTGTATTAGTCAAATTCCAGTGTTTCAAAGTTCTTAAGAAAGGGTGGCATGTTGAGAAAGCAATCAAAAGGGTATGGACAAACATTTGCAAAGGGCTTTTGTTTCCTTTTGTGCCCTTGTTGTATATCGTCCACTCTTTGCATCAAGTGTTGGATGACTTGTGATAGGTCTGTTGTAGGTGGTTGGGGTGTGTTGGTGTTAGGATTAATGTGCCATTGACCTTGTAAATCCTATGTATTTAATTACTCCTAATACTATATATAAATCATTCATAAGGGATGAAGTATTCACCAAGTAGCGATCTTGTGTTCAACCGCACTTTGGATCCTTTTACCTGATGGGGGAGTGTGGGGGGGCTTTCCCCCCACTACTATTGCCGGGGGGGTCCAAGGGGGTGATGATAACTTCTTAGCCCCCCTGGTGGGGGTTCGAGAGTAGCGCCCTTGGAGAGATTTTTTTAGAAAATTGCCTTGGAAAATAAATTGTAATTTTGTAGTCAATCTAGACTGTTCATCATTAGGTCGCAGATATGACGATAGAGGTTATATTAGGTTTTTTTGCCCTAGAAGGAAACACTCTTTTAAAGAGGGTATTGTATTACAATGGTGTATAAGTATTACAGGTGCTGTTGGATTGAATACCTAAGAGGAGATTGATTGTGTTGTATTTTAAACTCTATTGAAGTTAATACAAACTTGTGCATCTCTTCTTGTGTGGAGTTTTTTCTTGAAAGGGTTTCTCCACGTAAACATTGTGTTATGTTTGATCTATTATTCTATTATTTATTTATGTTAATTTCATACTATCTCCATTTTGGTTATGTACTAGTTTAATAGTTACAGTTGTATCAGATTTCCATTTTATAGTTGTTCACCTTCATTTCTAACATTTGGTATCAGAACCTGGTCAGTTCTATGTCTTGGGTGGAAGTGTGAGGGTTTTTTTTAGTTGTAATGGGAGTTCTAGCTAATTTCATTTTGTAGATTTGTGTAGAAGCCATGGTTGCATCCTCATCCTGATTAAACATCAAAAAATTCAATGGAACGGGTTATGATCTGTGGAAGCTAAAAATGGAGGATCTCCTTGAAGAAAGAGATCAATGGTTGGCTGCGACAAAAGAGAAGAAACCTAATACTATCAATCAGGATGAGTGGGACAAGATGGACAAAAATGCACGAGGTACAATATGGTAACATGTCTTGCAGACTCTATCTTGTTGAATGTCTCTACTAAGAAGATTGCACATGTGTTATAGAAGTGGTTGGGTGAAATCTATCAAGCCAAGAGCCTGGTAAATAAACTGTATCTCAAAAGAAAGATATTCTCCCTTAAAATGAAGGAGGGTGATTCAATAGTTGAGCACGTAAATACATTTAATTTGATTTTGAGTCAGTTAGCTTCTATGGATGTTCAGACAGATGAGGAAGATGAGTGTATTATGATTCTTTGTTCTTTGCCTGAGTCTTGGGAGAATTTCATTTTTGCTATCATTGCTAACCTCAAAGATCCAAAGATGGATGCCCTTGTTGCAACTCTACTATCATAGGAAATGAGGAAGAAGGCTATGGATAGCTCGATGGATGCTCTTAATGTTAGGGGGAGGTTGAAGGAAAGAGGACCAAAAGGAGATCATAAGGGGCCTAGGGAATCAAAATGCCAGTTCAAAACTCTTGGGAAGAAGAACAAATTTAAGTGTTGGAACTGTGGTAAGAGGGGGCATGTGAAGAATGAATGTAGAAATCCAAAGAAATGGCGAGATTCCTTTATTGAAAAGTCCTCAAATGCAGGTGATGAAGTTTTACTTTTTGTATGTAATGTTATGTCTAAAGAATAGTTGTTGATTGACTCATGTTACTTGTATCATATGACTCCTCGTGAGGAATGGTTCTCCACATATGAGAAATATGATGAAGGTAATGTTTACCTTAGGGATAACTCTACATATCTAATTGTTGGATGGAGAAAGGTATAGTTGTGTTTTAGTGATGGGAGGATTAAAACCCTCCCTGGTGTTTTACATATTCATGGATTGGCTAGTAATCTTATTTCTATTTTAAAGTTGAATGATTCAGGAATGCATGTAACATTTAATAAGCATGGTTGCAGATTTGTGAGAGAAAGATTGGTGGTAGCCAGGGGAACAAAAATGGGAACTATATTTACGATTGAGGCCAGTACAGTTTGTAGATCCACTAATGTTACAACTAAAATTGTTGAAAATACATGTATGTTGTGGCACCGCATTTTAGGCCACACAAGTGAAAATGTTTTAAAAACAATTATGAATAAAAATTTGTTGGATGGTTTCTCCTATTCTAATGAGCACGTCAAGATTTCCATGAGCATTGTGTGTTTGGTAAACAAAACAAAAATTCTTTTCCTTTAGGAAGCAATAGAGCGAAAGAGAAATTAGAAATTATTCATTCTAATGTGTTTGGACCTGTGGATAATGATTCTATTGGAAAATCTCATTATTCCATTACCTTCATTGATGATGTATCCAGATTCACATGAATTTATTTTATGAAGCATAAATCTAAAGTTTTCACTAAGTATAAGGAGTATAAAGTCTTAGTAGAGAACCAATTAGGACTTAAGATAAAAATATTAAGATTTGACAATGGAGGGGAATATTTCTCTAAGGAATTTGATGAGTTATGTAAGCATGTAGGTATCATAAGACAAACAACAACTCCATATACACACCACAATAAAATGGTGTTGCAAAAAGGATGAACTGGACAATAATGGAAAGAGCTAGAAGTATGTTAAGTGATGCACAATTGGATAAATGGTTTTGGGCAGAAGCTACGAGTACCACTTGTTACTTGTTAAACATATCTCCTTGTAAGGCTCTTGATTCGATACCTTATGAAGTGTGGACATGTAAGAAACCTTATGTTTCACATTTAAGGGTTTTTTGCTGTGAGGCTTTTGTTCATGTGCTTAAGGAAAAGTGATCTAAGTTGGATCCAAAAGCACATAAATGCATCTTTATTGGATATGGTGAGAATGTAAAAGGTTATAATCTTTGGGATCCTCTAACCAGAAAAAATTATTTTTTCTAGAGATGTGATTTTTAGGGAACTTAGAGCTATTTCTGATCCTGTATAGCCAGAAGAAAAATAAAGGAAGAGGATACTGCATTTTGATTTACAATAGGAAAACGCACATCAGGAAGAATAAAATGATGGATTAGGGGATGAAGAAGAAGAAGAAGAAGATTCAAGTAAAAGTTTAGATGAGGAAGACTCAATTGTTATAGAAGAAGTTGAGCATATAGAAGAACATGAGGAAGAATCTCTTACTCCACCCTTGAGAACATCTACAAGATAACAAAATCTAGTTGATGGGTATAGCCCACCAGATTTCCATCGTGTATTTGCTTTATTGAGCACTAACGATGAACCTAGATCCTACAGGGAAGCTATTCATGCAAATGATAGTGAGTCTTAGTAGTTAGCCATGCAGGAGGAGATGATGGATTTAGACTCATGTGACACCTAGAATCTTGTATGTTTGCCCAAAGGAAGAAAGGCCATAGGATGTAAGTGGTGTTAAAAATAACCAAGATCAACTAGTAAGAACGAGAATACTTCCATAGAGCAAGATTGCACATATAAGCCAAACTGATATTAACAAAAGATAAGTAAGATGTACATAATGCCTTATTATATAGGCATGAATGAGGCAATCCACCTTACATGTGGATTGACAAGTGCCCAATGATGTGGCACATGCATGTAGACAAGTGGCATATAGGTGTCAACCTTTAGATTACTTGGAATGTGCAAACCAACAACCTTATGTGACAAGTGTTGGATGACTACAAAGTGGCTTTTGAGGTGAGATGGAAAGTCTTTCAACCTCAAAAGGTATGCACATGAAGTTTACCAAAAAACTAGGTAACCTCTAAATGTCTAAAAGGTTGCACATTTAGTCAGACAAGATGTTGTCTAACCTCATCAACCTAAGTGCACTTAATCTATAGTGAATAGATAAATTATTCACTCTAACAAGTGGATCTTCAAGAAGAAGTTTGGAGTAGACGGTTCATTACAAAAGTACAAGGCTAGGCTGGTAGCCAAGGACTACTCCTAGAGAGAGGGAGTCGATTTCGGTGAAATTTTCTCTCTAGTTGCTAAATTATCTTCTATTAGATTTCTTTTATCCATTGTTGCAGCCTATGATTTTGAAATTGGGTAAATGGATGTTAAGACTGCATTTTTGCATGGAGATTTGGAAGAAGAAATTAATATGCAACAGCCTGCAAGTTTTTGAGGAAAAGGGAAAGAACATTGGGTATGCAAGTTAAAAAGGTCTATTTATGGTTTAAAACAGTCCCCCAGAATGTGGTACCAAAAATTTGATTCATTTGTTTTGAAATTGAGATTTGTTAGAAGTGTAGAAAATCATTGTGTATACATTATATGTATTGATGATCATATTCTAATTATTGCCTTGTATGTGGATGATATGTTATTTTTCAGTAACACTAAGGGTATGATCAGTGAGTTGAAATCTCAACTTTCAAGTGCATTTGACATGAAGGACCTAAGGGCAGCTAGGTATATTCTGGGGATGGTGATCAAAAGGGATCGAGTAAATAGAAATATTTGGTTATCGCAGAGTAATTATGTTGATATTAGTTTGCATAGATTTAGCATGTAAGATTGCAATTCAACTGGAATTCCCTTACCGGTTGGTACTAAGCTTTCATTAGATATGTGTCCTATGAATGAAGATGATTTAGAGGATATGTCTGATGTGCCATATGCTAGTGTTGTAGGAAGTTTGATGTATGCAATGGTTTGCACTGGACCAGATATTGCCCAAGTAGTGGGAGTTTTGAGTAGGTTTATGTCTAACCCTGGTAGACAACATTGGAATTATGCAAAGAGGGTGTTATGATATTTGTGTGGAACTTATGATTACTGTTTGGTTTATTTTGGTACTAAAATTATGGATAAGACATGTTGAACACACCAGGATACTAAGAGGGGGGGTGAATCAATATCTAAAAAAACTTCAAATTCTCTAGAGCAGATTAAAACTTAATCAATACAACATCAACATAAACATCAAATATCAGCACAATGCACATCAACACATAACACTAGATATACATCAAAAACCCAAGAAGGGAAAAACCATGGTGAGGATTAACTCACAATATATGAAGCTCAAAATTACAACTTTGTTTTAGGGCTACAACCCAAGGAAGCTACTACTCCCTGCTGACTTTGTTTTACGGCTATAACCCAAGGAAGCTACTACTCCCTGAAGAAAGGTTTTAGGATCACTCCCAAGGAAGCTACAATTCCCTTCTAACTTTGTTTTAGGGCTACAACCCAAGCAAGCAACTACTCCCTAAACTGAGAATGAACTCAAAAAAGATTATAGCATGACAGTCCTTCTATTGTCTGAAAACTGACATTGAAGCTCACACCTTTGATGGA
The DNA here is from genome assembly GCA_027924645.1 of Cunninghamia lanceolata. Taxonomy (NCBI): domain Eukaryota; kingdom Viridiplantae; phylum Streptophyta; class Pinopsida; order Cupressales; family Cupressaceae; genus Cunninghamia; species Cunninghamia lanceolata. The sequence continues at coordinate 3,860,677 of BSBN01000356.1, read as the reverse complement.
TGCAATTATGCCTCTTCACTCTACTTCTGATGATTGGATCAATTAGGAACATTCTTTACTTCCCTCCCATCTGAAAAATGTCTTCAAGATGAATCATGACAAGTTATAACACTTCTACTCTTTCTCCTTCAATCGCACATCATAATGCATATCATATTCATATTCTAATCTTCACATATTCATCATTGCAATCATGCCTCACCTAGGTCAACTAGGTTTACAATATATACATGCCATTACATTGATTTCATTACTAGTCAACCAATACAACAAGAATATTACATTTTACAAGTTGGCCAGAGATTAGACAACATGAAACATGTATAGGACAAGCCCTATCATGAACTACACACTACTCTGAGAAGATACACATGCTTTGCAGATCCCAACATATGTTTAGATCAGTCCTAAACATCCTTCAAGGAATAACATCTGCACACTTCATAAATTTGAAATAGGTCGCCCTTAAGCTGGAACACGTGAAGCTTGTAGCACAATGGTCATTTCAACTTGGCGGTATCATGAACGATAGAACATTGCTTGCACTCCTTCTAGATGAGTTAGCAGGAGCTAAACTCTATCTCCAAGCACTTCTTGAACTCCGCACAACAAGAACTTTGTGGCTCACATCTTCAACATTCCTTAGTTAGCTAGGCAAGAGCATAACCCAGCAACATCATCATTCCGGACCACAACCAGTTCTAAAGAGAGCAAAAAAGCACCTTGCAGAGCACTAGAGACAACAAAATATTATCAAGACCATCTTCCATCAGTCAATGTACCATGTCATGCCACAACAAGTTGGCACACATCATCAGCATATGTCCTAAGAACAACTAGGCATGCAGAACTATTTGTATCACAACTGTCATTTGAAAAATGGACTTGTGGACCTCCAAAATACATGAAACTCATATGGATGCACTCATACACTACTGTCAACATATCCTCAAAACTGCATGAGCAAATCTTCATTTGCAGAGGAATGCAGAGTATTTCAATTAGCCTTCATCAACACTTCACTCTGCCAGAGCACAGACCGGAACTCAATTACTTGTAACTTTCACTATAGAGGAGCAAATGAACTAAAACTTTAGATTTAAAACCTTTACAGCAAATTAAACTTAACTTTTGAACTGCATGACCATATCTTCAAATGTGGAGGAATGTGGAGGAATGCGGAGCATTTTACTAGACAGCCTTCTAGGCAGCTTCCTGCAACAACAACCTTCACCAACATCTGGAGGCCAGAACTTCCTTATAGCAACTCATATTCTCTTAGGTTCATCAGGAAGGATCATATAACATGTTGTAGGTCATCAACACCATCTTCTCATCCTCAACATAGATTCTAATTCCCATCTTAATATTTCATCACGAAATAATCTTTGTTGACCACAAACATACTCAATACACCTTGTCTTGATATTAATTAGGGTATGACATCCAACCATGAATATCAACAACCCACCATGAACATTAGGAACATCACTAAACATTAGCAACCATGAACATCAGCATCATCACTGCATCTCTTTTATTACATTGGTATATCATCATCACAAACTGAGTGCTAACCTCACTCTAAGTGTTGACATCAATGACAACACATATTGTCAATAATCTCCCCCTTTGTCATTGATGTATATTTCTCTCTCCCCCTTTGACATCAAGGACAAAGGGCAACTTATTCTCTCCCTTAGGGCACAAATTCTCCCCCTAAGGTGCACATTTCCCTACCTTTCTTCAAGAACTCACAGACTCCCCCTATTAGCAACAACCAATACCTGCTCCCCTTGAGAGGTAGCCATCATCAGTCCAGGAAAAAGATATAGCATGAATTCCCCCTAGACATATGCATCACTATGCATCTAGCAAGAAGGAGGAGGGGTAATTACCCCTGACCTTTGTCGGAGATACTCAAAAGTGTCCTTTGCAAGAGCTTTTGTGAAAATGTCTGCAATCTGATCCTTTGTTGGAACATATTCCAACTTCACTTCCTTATTTGCAACCTTCTCTCTCAAAGAGTGATATCTGATTGATATATTCTTGGTTCTAGAATGCATCACTGGATTCTTTGAAATATTGATAGCACTTGTATTATCACACAAAATAGGAATAGGCTCATCATATAGTACCTTGATATCCTTCAAAGTTTGCTTCATCCACAATACTTGTGTACAACAGGATGCTGTTGCAATAGACCCTGCCACTGTAGTTGATAAGGATACTAAATCTTATTTCTTGCTCTACCATGAAACCAATCTACTTCCCAAGAAGAATGCACCACTGCTTGTACTTCTTCTATCATCAACATAGCTAGCCCAATCGGCATCAGTGTAAGCACTTAGATCAAAGTCATTACCTCTTGGGTACCATAAGCCATAACCTAGAGTTCCCTTCAAATATTTGAATATTCTTTTCACTACCTTTTCATGAGTTTGCTTAGGATTAGCTTGATATCTAGCAACCACACGTACTACATGCATAATATCAAGTCTAGAAGCATTCAAGTATAATAATCTTCCAATCATACATCTATAGAGAGTCTAATCAACCTCCAGAGACTCATCATTCTTGCTTAAGTGACAACCAATAACCATAGGAGTACTTACTAGTTTGGATTCCTCCATACCAAACTTCTTCATCTCTCTAATGTACTTAGCCTAAGAAATAAAGATACCATCATCTAGCTGAGCAATTTGAAGCCCAAGGAAGAAAGACATCTCACCAATCATAGACATCTCAAACCCTTTTTGCATTTCCTTTGTAAAACTCTTACACATATCATCATCTCCACCAAAGATTATGTCATCAACATATACTGTAACTATCAATATCATGTCTCCTTCTTCCTTGATGTAAAGATTACTATCTGTGGCACCTTTCTTGAAGCCTTGCAGAAGTAATTACTTATCCAATCTAGCATACCAAGCTCTAGGTACTTTCTCGAGTCCATACAAAGACTTTTTGAGTCTGCACACCATATTTAGATCTTCTGATAACTGAAAACCATTAGGTTGCTCTATGTAGACCTCTTCCTCTAGATCACCATTCAAAAATGCTAACTTGACATCCATTTGATAAACCTTGAAGTTCTTATGAGAAGCAAGGGCAAGAAACATCTTGATTGCCTCCATCCTTGCTATCGTAGCAAAATTCTCCTCAAATCAATGCCTTCAACTTGAGAATAGCCCTTACATACCAATCTTGCTTTGTTTCTCACAACTTTGCCATCTTCATTCAGCTTATTCTGAAATACCCACTTTCTTCCAATGTCATTCTTATTGATTAGTCTAGGAACCAATTCCCATGTCTGATTTTTCTCTATTTGATTCAATTCTTCATCCATTGCCTTTAACCATCCATCATCTTTGCTAGCATCAACAAAGGTTTTGGGTTCTACCTTAGATAATAGACATAGATTTACTTGCTCACTTGCTTTTGCAAGACTTCTCCTAGTTAGCACAACTTTCTTCTTGTCCCCAATGATCTGATCTGCTGCATGATTACTCTAAACATACTTTGTTGGAGTCTTAGGGATTTGCTCTAGTTCTTGTTCCTTCTCTTCTTTTTCTTCTTATTGTTCTTCAATGCAGGGAAATACATCAGATCTAGAGTCCTTTAATTCTTGTGAGATCTGATACAAGTCTTCATCCACCTTGACATTTGTTCTTTCATTCATCTTTCCCAACCTCTTGTTGTAGCATCTACAAGCCTTGCTTCTAGTTGAGTAACCAAGAAAGATCCCTTCATCACTTCTTGAATCAAACTTTCCTAGGTCTTCTTCATCTCTTATGATGTACCATTTGCTACCAAATATCCTGAAGTATCTAACAATGGGAGGTCTTCCATACCATAGCTCATAAGGGATCGTAGTGCTACTAACCCTCAATTGTACTCTATTAATTAGATAGACAGTAGTGTGAACTACTTCCTTCCATTACATATCAGACAGATCTGAATCTTTCAACATTGACCTAGCCATCTCTTGCACAGTCCTATTCTTCCTTTCCACTACCCCATTTTGCTGAGGGGTCCTAGGAGCTGACAAATGTCTCCTAATACCAAGATCTTCACAAAACTTTTCAAATTCATTTGAAGTAAACTCGCCTCCTCTATCAAACCTTAAAATTTTGATCTTAGCATCCATTTCATTCTCAACCATAGCTTTGAAAACCTTAAACTTATCAAAGGCATATGACTTTCTCTTAAGAAAGTAACTCAAGTCATTCTAGAGTAATCATCAATAAGTAACATGAAATACCTCTCACCTTGTTGACTCTTTATTCTTGTAGGGCCACATAGGTTAGTGTGAATTAGTTCCAATGGCATTGAAGAGTACTCCTTGCTCTTGAAATTTGTCTTTTTCTACTTTTCCATTTGACATTCCTTGCATAATGTGTTTGCAGAATTGGTTATCTTAGGCATATCTCTCACTACATGAATAAAGATGATCTTTACCATGTTGTCAAAGTTGATGTGCCCCATTCTCTTGTGCCACAACCAACACTCACTAGATTGAGCCAATAAGTAGGTTCTTCTAATTACCTCCTTTAGATGATAAATATCTCCATATGTCTTGATACCTTCTGCAATTAGTTTTTCAGACCCTGCCTTCCTGGTTTCACATCCTTTGGCATGAAAAGTAAGATTGTATCCTTTACTACACATTTGACTGACACTGAGAAGATTATGCTTTAGTCCTTTGACATAGAGAGAATCCTCAGTCCTGTTCTTCCTGTTGACATTCTTTGAATCAGCATTAGGATTTGCCACTTCTAATGCACAGGCAGATTCAGCCAACTGAATACAGGAGGTTGCGTGAGCTCCTCCCCTTCACTTCTGGTTCTGCCGCACCAAGGGGGGTATCCCTATAACTCAAGATGTAACCTTGACTAGCTCAAAGATAGAAAGATCTAACTTGACAACAACAGGTAGAATACTCTCATGTATGGACCAAGATCTGTATGATAGATCACAAGGCTGGCAACATTCTTGGACATGATGTCTGGTTGGGTATGAGAGCATGCAGGGGGTTCCTAATCCTACTCCTACAACTAACAGGTGGAAGTATGAAATGTTTTGATATGAATTTGGATGCAAAGCTGGACATGGTGTATAACACAAGAACACAGCATGATTGGTGCCTATCCAGGGCTTGGAGTCGGTAGACATACACCTGTGAATGATCAGCATAAATAGCTAAAACTGGATTTCAGGGGGATACACATGATATCTGCCTTACAGATATCTCCCAATACAGAGTGTTAAGTTATCTCTACTTATGGCATCCCTACTGCAGTATACCCTTCCCAATGTTCAACCTGAAAACAGTTTAATCTACTCCTTGAGCAGAAGTTAAAAGATCAGACATTCAACATAGGAATTCTATGCTCTAGAATCTAAACATTACCCAAATATCCAGATTCAGAAGAAGAATACATGCAATACTGGAGACAGAATTAACACAACACATGCTAAGATAGCATTACTCATATAAGATCAACCATGAAATCAGTGGATTCATGCCAAATCGTACAACAGGAGATACATAAACTCACAAGTTAGACTGTACAGAGCAACCAGATCAGCTGGTTTTGGATTACAGAGCCAAAAATCCTCAACTTTCAACAACCCTTCAAATGAGCAAGACAACCTGCTTATAACAGCCAGGTAGGTGCTCAGCAATTAATTACATGGTTGACCAAAAATCCCGCCAGATACACAGTATCATGAAAATAGCGCTCAAACACAACCAGATTGGCGCCCAAACTTGAATGCAGCAGGTAGGGGAGGAGACAGGAAGATATCTCGAGCCCTGCGCCCCTGTCCGCTGATGTACACCTTCAGTCGGGTATAGGATCCACCCACGCCATCGCCCATACCTCTGCAACAATCGCCATTAATGGCGCACCAACTCGCGGCCTTGGGAAGATCATCAAATCTGCAATCGCAACCATTTCCCGCCGAGATTCATCATCATGATATTTGAAAATGCAGGATATCAATTATCCCACATGCACCCCGCGGCGACTTCTTTAACACTTTATATACTAGGTCATGAGCATATATGATGTCGGTGCTTTTGCTCCTGACGACACTAGTATAAGACTTCATCATCATCATCCTCCAGCAGCATGATATCCTGTCGCTTGAAATATCACCCTGACGTCATCATCATATCGCAATATAGCCTTCATGATAATCGGCACAACCTGATCCATCGGAGGAACATCCTCCTGCTGAGCTTATAACAAAAGTCTGGCCGATGAACATCCTGATGACGTCATCATCATATCCTGCGACTATCAGGGGATCTTCATAAGATGATCAGTGTTAGAAATATGACCCCCCCGGACCTTGATGACGTCATCATCATATTAACATCATCATGATATTCGGAAGACAACCGGATATTTGGAAATATCCTCCTGATGTTCAAATATCAGGTTGCACTGTAGCTCCACTATAAGATCGGGGCGATAATTGAATATGATGATGCTGCTTGAAAAGATCACCCCCAGTAGATAATGCACGAAGCCGGCAGGCGGATATCTCCTTGATATCACCATCATCATGACGCTGGAACAAACATACACCCAGGTGATATGAAAATATCACCCCCTCTTTCGGAATATCATGATGCAGCTAGGCAGAGAAAAAGATATCATCCTGAGATAAGGATGACGTCAGCATCATCAGGATGAAGAAACAACGAACAAGAAGTGATACAACATCATCAGGATGATATTGACTAAGATCATCCTGACGTTCAAATATGATGACCCCGGTGAATATCGGGTCACACTTAGAACTCTTCAGCAACATCATCAGGATGATCATAACCAAGACCACCCGATGATAAAAATATCACCCCGGCGAAATATCATGAAGGCAGAAAAATATGATGACCCTCGCAAGCAACACGGTGATAACTGGAAATATGATGATGATGACTACGACCCTTAAGAAAAAACAAGTAAGGTCGAACAACTTAGAGAATAACCCTTTCAGAATATCGGGGCAACATCATCATCATGTCTGGGCAAGGTGATAAGTGCAAGATCACTGGAGACTTTGAAAAATCACCCTCGCAAGCAGATCGGGGCGCACTGTAGCTCATCAGCAGGATCAGGATAATAACCAAACATCACCCGATATTGAAATATGATGATGACGAAGAGAAGCCGGTCGACGGAGGACATGATGACGCTGACCACCATCGAAGAAAATATGATGATGATGACCTCCTCCTCAAAGAAAAAATGATGCTGTAGCTGAGAGATACTGAGGAGGTCCAACACTTAGAACATTTTTTGGATTCTTAGGGAAAGTGCCTGCATGAAAATTGCTCAAAAATTGTCAGTCAATTCAGGCACTAACACTTCCCATCAATATTTATAGCACCCTTTCCACAGATTTGTGTTGACTCATCACCACCAAGCTTAGCAGCTCCACCATTCCACTTCTCAAGGCCGATAAACTTCTCCTTGTCACCAGTCATACGATTAGAGTAACCACTATCAATTACCCAAGTATTGGCTTCTTCTTTTGCACAAAAGGCAGTCCATACAACCATTAATTTTTCATTATTTTGATCATTCTGTAAGATATTAGACTTTTCACAATTCCCAAAATCATCCTTTTTATCACCAACATTCAAGGCCATGAAAAGAGTTTCATCATTTGAATCATCACGATCCTCATCTTCTGAAGAACAACTACTCTCTATGGATTACAGGCTTCTTTTGAAATTGTCTCTCTTGTTACTACCCCTTGATTCTTTAAAAGGACATTTAGAAGCAAAGTGACCAATCTTCCCACAATTGAAACATTTGAGAGGTAACTTACCTTTGTGTTTTCCAGTGCCCTTGTTCAACCTTATTACAAAGTTTGGCTCTACCTCATCAAGGTCTTCATCTTGATCCGCTACTTCATCTTCTACTTTCTTACTTGCTTTGAATGTTGCTTCCTTCTTTGGGGCACCTTTGTCAAATTCTCTCATTTCAAAGGTTGTGAGAGAACCAAATAATTGATATACTATACATTTATCCAAATCCTGAATCTCTTCAATAGCAAATACCTTATGAATGTAAGATTTAGGAAGAGTTCTCAGTACCTTCTTCACAATCACATCTTCTTTCATTGTTCCACCAAGACCTATGATGCCATTAACTATTTCATCCACTCGGAGCATATAACTGACAATGTGTTCATTTTTCTGTCATCCTCAGAGTCTCAAATTTGCTCTTAAAGATTTGCATCTTGGCTTGCTTCACTTTACTATCTCCTTCATAAATGCTTTAAGTTTTACTTAGACATCCTTTGTAGATTTGCAACTCATTACCTTTAGAAGTTTTGAATCAGCTAGTCCATTCATGATAGTACTCTTTGCCTTGGCATTATTATCATACAACCTAGTCTCATCAGCATCTGTAGGATCAGAACTAGGAGCAATGTAACCCTTCATGACAGCTTGCCACACACCAAATCCTAGAGAAGATAGATAGTTTTCCATCCTTATCTTCTAAAAGGAATAATCTATTCCATCAAACATAGGTACCTTGTGAGATCCATTATGAGCCATCCCAGACCTTCCTCAAGCTGTTAATCTTTTTCTGAGTAACTTGGCTTTGATACCAATTATTGAACACACCAGGATACTAAGAGGGGGGTGAATCAGTATCTAAACAAACTTCAAATTCTCTGAAGTAGATTAAAACTTAATCAATACAAGATCAACATGAACATGAAAGATCAACATAATGCACATCAACACATAACACCATATATATGTGGAAAACCTAAGAAGGGAAAAACCATGGTGAGGATTAACTCGCAATATATGAAGCTCAAAATTACAACTTTGTTTTAGGGCTACAACCCAAGGAAGCTACTACTCCCTGCTGACTTTGTTTTACGGCTATAACCAAAGGAAGCTACTACTCCCTGAAGAAAGGTTTTAGGGTCACCCCCAAGAAAGCTACAACTCCCTTCTAACTTTGTTTTAGGGCTACAACCTAAGGAAGCAACTACTCCCTAAATTGAGAATGAACTCAAAAAAGATTACAGCATGACAATCCTTCTACTGTCTAAAAACTGACATTGAAGCTCACATCTTTGATGGATACAATTCTGCCTCTTCACTCTACTTCTCATGATTGGATCAATTAGGCACACTCTTTACTTCCCTCCCGTATGAAAAATGTTTTCACGATGAATTAGGACAGGCTCTAACACTTCTTCTCTTTCTCCTTCAATCGCACATCATAATGCATATCATATTCATATTCTGCTCTTCACATATTCATCTTCACAGTCATGCCTCACCTAGGTCAACTAGTTTTACAATATATACATGACATTACATTGATTTCATTACTAGTTGACCAATACAACAAGAATATTACATTTTACAAGTCGGCCAGAGATTACACACCATGAAACATGTATAGGACAAGCCCTATCATGAACTACATGCTACTCCAGGAAGAGACACATGCTTTGAGGATCCCAACATATGCTTATCCCGGTCCTAAACATCCTTCACAACAACATCCTTCAAGGAATAACATCCACATACTTCATAAAATTAAAATAGGTCGCCCTTAAGCCGGAACACATGAAGCTTGTAGCACAATGGTCATTTCAACTTGGCAGTACTCATGAATGATAAAACATTGCTTGCACAACTTCCAGATGTGTCGGTAGGACCTAAACTCTATCTCCAAACACTTCTTGAACTCTGCACAACAAGAGCTTTGTAGCGCACATCTTTAACATTCCTCAATCAGCCAAGCAAGAGCATAACCCAACAACATCATCATTCTAAACCATAGCCAATTCCAGAGAGAGCAGAAAAGCACCTTGTAGAGCAATTGGAGACAACACAAGATCATCAGGACCATCTTCCATCAGTCAATGTACCATTTCATGCCACAACAAGTTGGCGCACATCATCAGCATATGTCCTGAGAACAACTAGGTATCTAGAACTGTCTGTATCACAACTGTCATTTAAAAACTAGACTTGTGAACCTCCAAAATACCTGAAACTTATATGGATGCACTCATACATTGTTGTGAACATATCCTCAAAGTCACATGAGAAAATCTTCATTTGTAGTGGATTACAGAGTATTTCAATTAACCTTCATTAACACTTTACTCTGGTAGAGCACAGATCGGAACTCAATTATCTATAACTTTCAATGCAAAGGAGAAAATGATCTAAAACTTTGAATTTAGAACCTTTACAACAAACTTAACTTAACTTTTGAACTGCATGACCATATCTACAAATGCAGAGGAATGTGGAGCATTTTACTAGACAGCCTTCCAGGCAGCTTCCTACAACAACAACCTTCACCAACATCCGAAGGCCAGAACTTCCTTATAGAAACTCATATTCACTTAAGATCATCGGGAAGGATCATATAACATGTTGTAGGTCATTAGTAGCATCTTCTCATCCTCAACATAGCTTCTAATTCCCATCTTAATATATCACCATTCATCTTTATGCTTCTAATTCCCATCTTAATATTTCATCATGAAATCATCTTTGCTGACCACAAACATACTCAGTACACCTTGTCTTGATATTAATCAAGGCATGACATCTAACCATGAACATCAATGACCCACCATGAACATCAGGAACATCACTGAACATTAGCAACCCTGAACATCAACATCGTGACTGCATCTTTGTTATTACACTGGTATATCATCATCACAAATTGAGTGACAAACTGAGTATTGACCTCACTCTAAGTGTTGACATCAATGACAACATATATTGCCAACATTTGATCCATTGTTTTGAAATTGGGCTTTGTTAGAAGTGAAAAAGATCACTGTGTATACATTAGATGTATTGATGATCATATTCTAATTATTACTTTGTATAAGGATGATATGTTATTTTTCAGTAACACTAAGGGTATGATCAGTGAGCTGAAAGCTCAACTTTTAGGTGCATTTGACATGAAGGACCTAAAGGCAACCAGGTATATTTTGGGGATGGAGATCAAAATGTATCGAGTAAATATAAATATTTGGTTATCGTAGAGTAAGTATGTTGATATTATTTTGCATAGATTTAGCATGTAGGATTGCAATCCAGTTAGAATTCCCTTACTGGTTGGTACTAAGCTTTCATTAGATATGTGTCCTGAGAATGAAGATGATCTAGAGGATATGTCTAATGTGCCATATGCTAGTGTTGTAGGAAGTTTGATGTATGCAATGGTTTACACTAGACCAGATATTGCCCAAGCAGTGGGAGTTTTGAGTAGGTTTATGTCTAACCTTGGTAGACAACATTGGAATTTTGCAAAGAGGGTGTTAAGATATTTGTATGGTACTTTTGATTACTATTTGGTTTATTATGGTACTAACATTATGGATTAGACATTGGACATATAGGGTTTTCTTGATGTAGATAGGATATGTGACTTGGATAGTTGAAGGTCCACTAGTGGCTATGTGTTTACTTTGTTTGGATGAGCTATGAGTTGGATGACTAAAAGGTAGCCCACCATTGCTTTATCCACCACTGAAGAAAAGTATATGACTGCTACTCATGTCTCTAAGGAGGCAGTTTGGTTATGGAGATTGTGTACATGTATTGGATTTGATTGTAGGAATATTCAGATTGGTTGTGATAACTAGAGTGCAATATGTTTGGCCAAGAACCCCATGTATCATGCACAGACTAAGCATGTGGATGTTCAATACCATTTTATTTGTGAAATCATTTCTAATGGTCAGATTGAGTTGAAGAAGGTTGGCACTCAAGAAAATGTTGCAGATTCACTTACTAAACCTGTGAGCACAGAAAAGTTTACATGGTGCAGGAAGGCCACAGGCCTTGTTCCTTGTACTTAGTTGTTTTATGCCTTCCTATGGATGTATTTACAATGTGTGATGTCAAGTGGGAGATTGTTAGGCTTAAGGTGCCATCAAACTTGTAAATCCTATGTATTTAATTACTCCTAATATTGTTTATAAATCATTCATAAGGGATGAAGTATTCACCAAGTAGTGATCTTGTTTCAGCTACACTTTGGATCCTTATAATTGATGTGGGGGGTGTTGGGGGGCTTTCCCTCCCACTACTATAATTTTGTAGTCAATCTGGACCGTTCATCATTAGGTCACAAATCTTACGGTTGAGGTTATGTTAGGGTTTTTTTCCCTAGAAGGCAACACTCTTTTAAAGAGGGCATTATATTACGACTGTGTATGAGTATTACAGGCGCTGCTGGATTGAAGACCTAAGAGGAGATTGATAGTGTTGTATTGTAAACTCTATTGAAGTTAATACATACTTGTGCATATCTTCTTGTGTGGAGTTTTTTTTTTGAAAGAGTTTCTCCACGTAAACACCGTGTTATGTGTTTGAACTTTCGTTCCATTGTTTATTTGTGTTGATTTCATACTATCTCCATTTTGGTTCTGCACTAGATTAATAGTTACAACTGTGATCAGATTTCCATTCTATAGTTGTTCATCTTCATTTTTAACAGTTGGTTTGTTGTTGGTTGATGAGGTGTTGGAGGAAATTGGGTGGTTGTTGTTGTTGTTGAAGCTATTGTTGGTGGGTGATGAGTTGTTGAAGAAAGTTGGGTGGTATTTGTCGTTGTTGATTTTGTTGTTGTTATTGTAGATGGAGTTGTTGAAGTTGTTGGAGGAGCGTGTGGTTGAAGTTTTTGAGTGGAAGATGATGTTGGTGGTTGTGTGTATGTGGAATTGATTTGGGAGGTGGACGTGGATGTTTGTAGATTGTTGTTAGGGTTAGGAAAGTATTGGGATATGAATTCTATGGTGTTTTGGTCAAGTTGGGGGACACTAGTGGAAGTACTAGTGTAATTGGTATTGTTTGGGATGTTGAGGGTGACTTGTGGGATAGATGTGGATATGGTAGATGTTGATGTGGCAACTGATGTTGATGCTGATGTGGAGGTGGGTTGTGTAGAGGTGCTGGGTGCATTGTTGGATGAGGGTGGTTGTGATGGATTAGTGGGGGGATTGGTTAATACTATGGTGACATTTTGAAGCAAGAAGTCTAAATATCTATTGGGATTGGATTTTAGGACTTGGTCTAATAAATCCATGGCGCTAAGATTTGGTGTAAAGTCCATCATTTCTTGATCAAGATTTTGATTTTCTTGATTTTGTGGAGGAGAAGGAAAAGGTTGAGGATGATTAACCATGGTTTGAGCATCCATATCCCTCATTCCAAAGTCACTAGACATCCCAATCTCTCTATTAGGTTCCATGTTTTTGTTTTTCTTAGCTTGTGACCTTGTGGTTGTAGGCATACAAAGAAATGATCCAAAATTGATGGTGGAATGGATATGTTAAATGGAGGATGTTGAACCTTAGAACTTTATGGATTAATGAAAAGTTTGGACCAAATGTAATTGATAGATGGGTGAAGGTTGGTTTTGGTTATAGATGATGATTTCATGCGATTTATAGGATGGCTTGGGTAATGAAAGATGATTTGATAAGATTTAAAGGATGGTTTTGGATGGTAAATTATCAAAGGATAATGATAATGATTTTGATCTGATACTTCAGATAAGGTTTGATCAAAGGATGATTTTTGGATTTCAAACCAAAAGAGGCTTAGGGAAAATCTAGGTCTTTGTGGATGTAAAATGATGTTACCCTGTTCTACTTGGGGTAGAAAAGACACACCAAGTGAGAGAAGGATAGAAGGATATTTTACTTGGGGTAGACAAGACACACCAAGTAAAAATGGGATTCTTAGAATATACTAACTTAGGAGTAGTCTAAGCTCCTAAGCTAATTTATCCAAGGTTGATAAGAGCCAATTTACACAAAACTTAAGATTAACAAGTTCTTAAGCTTAATATAAATTATGGAATAATTATAAGATCTAGATTTACTTTAGCCAAGTTTTGATTTGGAAGATATATTTGGTTGAAGGATGATTTGATTTGGTGATATGGAGGTTATGTTTGGATAAGGGATGTGTTTTGATGTTGATGTGGGTTTGATATGGTTTGAATTTGATGGTATGAAGGTGTTGGTCCAAAATAGGTCAATAAATGGTCAAAGTTTTCTAAGGTTTCAAATGAGAAAATGGGTTGATTAGGGGGATGGAGGCAAAAATTTGGATAAAATAAATGACCTTAAAGAAGATTGGTTTGGTGAGAATTGTAAAGAAGATGATTTTGGATCACTTTCACTGCTTTCTAAAGTGTCAAGGACAGTCAAATTTTGATGGGGAAATTTATTATGTTTGACTATTTGTGGTCACAGGTGGAGGTGCTGATAGAGATAGTGCAAGCACTGACAAGGATGATGGATGTGTTGATAGATGGATTAGAGGCACCGACAGATCAAACAAAAGCGCTGACAGTCAGATTGAAGGCACTGACGGTCTGGGCGAAGGCACTAACAGACAGAGCACAGGCGTTAACAGACAAAGCACAGACATTGAATGGACTATAAAATGTGTTAATTGGGTTAACTATTTGGTCATCTGATTGTTTTGCATAAGCACTGATAGATACAACGAATGCACTGATTGAGATAGCGGTGTGTTGACATAGGCAAAAAAAGCACCGGTAGAGATAAAAATGCACTGATAGGGATGGCTTAGGCGCTAAAAGACTCTAAGTTTTTTGAATGATTTTGTGTTTTTGGTCAAAGATTCTCTTGGTAAGAGATTTAACAAAAAACAAGACACAATGGATGTTTGATTTTTTAGGGAATAAAGGTTGAATGGCTTTTACGGGTCTTCACAATGAATACACTTCAAGCACAGAAACATTCCCTTAAATTATTCAAGTAGGAGTGATTTCATAATGTGGACCCACACAATAGAATACCTATCCATGTTCTTACCTAACTAAGAACACTTCACCTTGAGTGAATAACTAGGGATAAGGGTGTTGCACCCAATACCCCTTTACTTGGAGGATTTCAAGTCCTTCCCAAGAAAAACTTCTATCTCAGCTTCAAGGAGGTACGATGGTGAGTAACTTCATGAGGCAGTCTGTGTCCCTTACACCACACTAGAAAATCACCAAAGGTCTTAACTAGTCTTTACAAGTGTCTAGGGGATGTTCCAATATACACTAGGTATGGGGGACAAATCTATGAATAAGGGATTACCAAGCACTCAACCAAGAATGCCAGGTCACTCCAGTCTCGACAGACCGAGGGTCTTGAGGGTTTTGTTTAGACAAGATGGGGTCCCTATTGAAGTGAATCTTTTGATTCTCACAATGTTTATATACCCCACTAGAACATAGGGTTGATGTCATCCCTTGGAGTGGGTGTATCTCCAAGTAGGCCTCATAGGGAAGAAGACACTACTCACTTTTGATCCCCAAGATCGCACGAAGTGCGAGGGGAGAGCATATGTGAAAATAATACTCCTTTAAGGGATACACAACAAAGGATTTGCAAAAGGATTTCTGATCCCCAAGATCACCCAAAGGTGTGAGGGGAGAGCTTGTGTCCTAGTGCAAATCAAAACAAAGCAAACAAGTAAATTCCCACTACTTTACTTTAATGCAACTAAACTAGTGAAAAATAAATGTTCTTTAACCGCAGGGTTGCAAGAAAATGTTAGCAGTTTGTAGTAAAGGCCTTGGTCAAATGTTTCAAGCTGCAATAAAGTCAAGTTAGTATCCTAAAATATGATATGAATGAGGTTCAGATAGAAGCGTTAATACATAGAATAAAGGCACTAATAGCAGAAGCAAAGACATTAAAAACTGAAACCTAGGTGTTGACAGAAGGCGTGAAGGTGTTGATAGTCAGTACAAAGGCACTTTCAGGCAACTCAGAGGTGCTAAAATGTTAAACCAAAGAGCTAAGATGTTAAGCGAAAGCATTGAAACAAAATACGAAAATGCTAAATAGACTGTGTATTCCTGTCTTTACCTATTGACGAAGGCGCTAGACTTGAGGATAGAGGCATTGAAACAAAGTTTGAAGGCACTAAAATAGCGACTACAGACGCTGTTTCGACAGAGGAGACAAAAAATTGCAAAAGGATGTTAGGTTAATAACAAAATTAGGACAATAGATTAGTCCCTGCAAGCAAAGTTAGCCAACAAAGTAGCCTATCCTTGTATTAGTCCCCAAAACAGACTGTTAGAATGTGAACATAAGCTTAGATGAATAACATTTGCAAATTTGATAAAAACTTATGCAAACTCTCTAATTTTCCTGCAAAACAAAGTGTTAGACCTGCCATAGGTGTCGAATAAGCTACCAAAACACACTATCAGAGGTTAGTGATATGAAATGTTAGTTTGCAAATAGACAGAATGTAGGTGCTAAAATAGTTATCGAAGGCACCTCTATGGGGCACGAAGATGCTAAAACAAATTGCTAAGGCGCTACTGTGCTAAGCCTAGGCGCTAAACTACTAGTTCTAGGCGTTAATATAAGAAACAAAAGTGCTGACAAGCCTTACAAGACAAAAGATTAATAGACAACTGTAGGTGCTAACAGAGGTGATAAGGCACTACTGTTTCTGACGAAAGTGTTGAACCATAGCTGAATGCGCTACCTTGTCACTTGCACAAGAACACATAATTTTTTCCAAAAAACATCAAATTTAGGGACAGTTAGGTCCCACCGGGCGTGCTAAATGAATATACATGAAAGTAGGAGATGTTAGAAACACAAAGCAAACAAAAAATAATGCGTTATACATTTAAATCTGCTCTAGTCAAGTCTCCTTGATAAGGTGGAGGAAGTACATGCACCCAATACAAAATCCTAGCTTTACCCAATATGAACCAATGTGGATTGCTCAATCTAATACCAACATAATGGAAGTAAGAATTTAGATGTAAATTGGTTGTGGAATTGGCTATAATTTTGGCTATAGATGTGAGAATTTTTGGAGCATAAGGATGGTATCTCAAGCTTCTGTAGTTTTGCAATGGCTTAGGGGAGGTTCTTATTTATAGATTTTTGAGGATTTTTAGATCAATGGTGGAGGTTCAAAGGTGAGATCTAAGGGTGGAGATTCCATAGTGAAACCAAGGGCTAAGATTTCATCAACAAAGCTGAAGAGCTCTCATTATTTTAGAATTTTAAATTCAACCTTGGGAAGGCTCTGCATTTATGAAGATGGAGACATGTGAATGAATTAAAAATTTATTTTAATAGGTGAGTGAGATGAGAAGTGACAAATACATGGATTTGGAAAGGTGAGGCAACATGTGTGAGATTTATTAATTATATTATGCTCTTTCATATATTAGGAAAGATGAGGTGGAGACACATGTGTCTCCCATTAATTAAATAATATTAATTATTTAATCAATTGTGGGGAGATGGGATAATGATGGATTAGGTTAGTTAATTAAGTGATTAATTTAATTAATATGGTGGTGGAAATTAGGAGATGGATTAATTAGTGGCTCAAATTGATTAAGTAAAGGTTTACTTAATTAATTCAGTCATAGGGGCTATATAGGGTAGGGTAGCTAATTAAATAAATGATATTTATTTAATTAGCCTAGATTTAGTCATAAGTTAGGTGCATCAATTAAATTAATTAAATAAATGAACTTTATTTAATTAATTTAGGTGAGTGACAAGGGATGGGGTTTATTTAATTAATTACACACAATGGTTAGGTAATAACAATTAATTAAATTTAAATTATTTAATTAATTACGGGCAAGTGACTATGGGGATTGACAAGTTAATTAAATAAATTGTTTTATTTAATTAACTATGGGAAAGAGGATAAGTTAGCATGGGGGATGCAAGAAAATGACTGTATAGGGTTTGTCGTTTTTAGGTGTCTCCAGATGGAATATGGGTTGATAAGGATTGACTCAAAATCTTGACAAAACATCATCTACATTGCAAAAATATCACCTACATGTAAATGAACAAGCTAGGGAGCTCTATAATGAACGAGGCATAAGACACAACATTTGAGGAAGGTTTTGCAAATGAGGTAGCAAGCTAAGTGAACTTGATCTTGGGGAAAACTCCTAGATTAAACTCATTTCAGTGATAGTAGTATTGGGATAGATGACCTCCTCTGAAATTGACGCTTCACCCATATGAACATCACCTAAATATAGTGAGTGCCAAGTGGACCATTCTGGGTTGAAAATTAACTTAAAAATGCAAAATAATTTGATACAATAAAGAAACACACCTAAATGTTACAATAAAATAAAATTAATTGGTAGCTTTGATTTCACGCGCGCACTGTTTGTTTTTTTAAATGATAAATGTTTTTTCATTTTAAGCATTAATTCTACTCGTAAATTCCTCTAGAAATGATAAAATGTTTGTTCATTTATAAGCATTAATTATATTCATAAATTCCAAGAACGAAAAAAAAAAGACAGCAGTTCATATGGAACATCATTTCAAAACACGACGTGGCATTTAATTCCCTTTAAAAACAAAAGAAGATTTTCTTTTACTTCCACCACATAATTCATACTCCTCTGATCTCACATACTTTTTCTGAAGCGGTGCATACGAAAATTTTCTTTGATTTCAGTTGAAAATTTTCTTTGTTTTCAGTTGAAGCCTGCAATATTCTGTCTGCCACGCAATTTAATACATAATACTGGAGAAGAAACAAAGATGTCTTATGTTCCGCCGCACAGGAGAGTACAGTCGTCGTCTAAGCCTGAAACCCCTCCACTCTCTGTAAACAGACACAGTTATAAATCCAAATACCTAAAGCCTCAATCTTTATGGTCTACCGTTGACATAAAATATGCGCCGTCTAACATTCGTATGTGGTTTGCCGTTGACGCAAATGTCAATCCGCCGGCTAATTTGCAGCTCGAGTTCAAACCCTACGCAGGCGAATCCTTTCCACATCTGCGAGACGAGAAGCTTTACACCATTTCTGTAAACCCCCTCCCTGTAGATGGTAATAACCTTCAAACATAAACAATCTTTTACAGGTTTGCATTTTATTTGCATTCAGAGTACTGCGTTTAGAATTACAGATTTTCTCTGTTTCTTTTCAACGATTTTGTGGCTTTAAAGTTTATGCTGAAACAGAGGCTTCTTTGTTGAGTTTAACGATATCTGAATTGATATAGCCGCAGTGTTTATCTTGACTTTTAAGATGTTTTGAAAATGTAGCAGCTATCTTAGTGGGAGACAAATCTTTTAGGGCTACTGGCATGACAGTCATTTCTAAAATTGTTGTAGCCTCAATCTTTTTCTTGATTTTCAAGTAGTTATTAAAATTTATTTCGAAACAAATCTTTTTAGTCTTTAAAGACAATTAATTCTAAGATTGTTATAGCTTAAATTTCTTTTTCTTTTTTATTAGCTTAATTCTAAGATTGTTGTAGCTTTAAAGTTATTGCTGAAACAGAGGCTTCGTTGAGTTTAACAATATCTGAATTGATATAGCCGCAGTGTTTATCTTGACTTTTAAGATGTTTTAAAGATGTAGCAGCTATCTTAGTGGGAGACAAATCTTTTAGGGCTACTGGTATGACAGTCATTTCTAAAATTGTTGTAGCCTCAATCTTTTTCTTGATTTTCAAGTAGTTTTTGAAATTTAGCAGCTATATCACTGTGAAACAAATCTTTTAAGGCTACTTTAATGGCAATTAATTCTAAAATTGTTATAGCTTCAATTTCTTTTCTTGGTTTTCTTTTTGTTATAAAAATTCAGCAGATGGTTTCTGTGAAACAAATGTTTGAGGGCTCCTTCGGTGGGAGTCAAATCTTAAAATTGTCACAGCCTCTGTTTTTTTCTTGATTTTTGAATGTTTTAAAATTTAGCAACTATATGAGTGGGAAGCAAATCTTGTAGGACTATTTCAATGGTAGTTAATTATAAAATTGTTACTCTGAGGTTCTTTCTCTTGCTTTTTAAATAGTTATAAAACTTAAATAGGTATAAGCCTACAATAGTAACAATTTAGGTTTACTTCAATGACCATTACATCTAATTGTTATAGTCTCGGTATTTTTCTTCAATTCCAATTTGTTTAAAAAAACCTAGCAGCTATGTCAGTATGAAAGAAATAATCCAGGGCTAAATTAATGGCAATCAATTCTTGAAATTGTTAAGTCTCTTGTTGGCTTTTTGGATTAATTGAGGGTAACTAGGAACATCACCTGTCCTAGACCGGTTCTGCAAAGAACAGGCCTGCATCCACCCATTATACGTCCTCCACAATATGGGTTGCCTTATTGCTTGTGGTTATTTAAGATCAGATCGCTCTCTTAATGGATGCACCTTTTACCACTACACCATAACCCTTTGGATTCCTCTGTTCTTTTTCTTGATTTTCAGATTATTTAAAAAATTTGGTAGCTATAAGCCTATATCAGTGTGAAGAAAATCTTTTGGGGCTACTTCGATGGTAATTAAATCCAAAATTGTTGTAGTCTCTGTTTGTCTGACTTGATATTTAATTTATAAAAAAAAGTGTAGCAGCCATGATGTTGTAATATAAATATTTCAGGGTTACTTTTGTGGCCATTACTTCTAAAATTGGTATAAGTTTTTTTTTCCTTGATATTCAATTTGTTAAAAAATCATGTACTTGTTTTGATTGTAAGTTTAAGGATTAGTGCTGAAAAGAGGTTTCATTTTTGGAGCTGTTATGCAGAAATTAAGTTTTGAATGAAAAATTTGTAGGGCTATTTCAGTGGTGAATTTGATTTTACTTCAATATTTTTCTTTCTTGGAATTAGGTTGTAATGACCTTAAACTTCTATATCCATGACATTTGATATGTATTCAGAGTATTCTGTTCAGGATTATTGAGTTTGCATAGTTTTTTTTTTTTAACATGAAATTTTAGTGCTGAAATAGAGGTTCAGTATTTCAGAATTGTAATGAACAAATTAGTTTCTGAAACACAAGATTCTAACAGCCTCATTTTTTTCTATAAATTTTTCCGATTCTTTTTCATTTCGGGCAATTTCAATGGCAATTTTTATTTGATTTAATTTTTTTCTTTCTTTTTTGAGTTAGATGTGGAAAATGATATGAGATCCTTAAAGATCAATGAGACTCATCCATGGAGGTACACGTGGGAGAAGATAAAGGGTGATTTAAGAGAAGCTTTTGACAATGTTGAGAATTATGTCAAAATGTCAAAGCCTTCTTTTTCAGCTCGATTTGGAAAAATACTATTTCATGGGTACACTCTTTTATTTCTTTACTAGATTTTTGCAAATGTTTAGCATTCTTTTGCATAAATATCCTTCAATTCTGAAATGGTGCTTTCATTTTTTTTGCAGATCTTGTTTCCTTTCCAATTAGACATAGAATTTTTAAGGTTTGCCTGAAATATAAATTTACTTAGAAGGGCAAGATATTGGGCAACCTTTTAGCTTATAAAGGGTTACCAAGATCCTTTCTTATTTTAAGAAATTTCTGAACAAAATTCACACTTAAAAAGAATAGGAAAAAAAAACGAATGTTGATTGACCTATTTGTAAATGCTTAAGAAGAAAGAAATGCTTTTCATGCTCACTAGTTGTAATATCCTAAATGGGATATTATGCAATAATTCTGATTTTTCTGCTTAAACCCTAATTCTGATTTCTGATTTTATATTTTCAGCAGTCTAATACTTCATGAAACACCTTAAATATCATATCAAAACATCAAAGGAACATTACATATGAATTTGCCCAAGCATGAGGAATATATTTCACCATGAAATACACAATTGCAACCAAGATAACAATGCCCAAGGGAAGAAACCAATCTGCTGCTATAAATGAATATAGAAGTCTGATTTTTACATCCAATCAATAGGCAAAGTCAAACATGCCCAAACACAATATATATATATATATATATCTGCTGTTATGATTCAGCCTTAATATGATAAGTACATACCAAATATGAGCCAAAAATGCCCTCAAAGGGCGGCGCTCCACAATAGGGTTGGAAACCCTAGACTCATGATGCAAATCGCCTTCTGTGCAACCTTCCAAAATGGGCGAATTGGTCTGCTGTAGCAAATCCGCTGTGAATGGAACCCTAGCAGCCCAAAACTCCACAAATAGCCTTCAAGAATCAAGTCGCCCATGCTCCCAAGAGGTGCGCTCCAAGCTAGGGCAAAACCCTAGTCCATTCACCCATGATAGATGCTCTCAAAGCTGATGTAGAATTCTGCCCTTAGTGGTTTGAAGCTCAATTGAATCCCCGTCATGGAATCCACAATTAGAGAAGCTAGATTGTCGCCCAACTCCTCCTAAGATGCTTGAGGTTTTCGTCCCAAGATCCTCTCCTAGAGATCGCTCTCCAAATGTGTAATGAATGAATGCTTGATGATGCTTTTGGAATGCCAAATGATCATGTATATATACACTTTCAAACGCATGTTCTCCTCATGACCGACCTGGGTAATGATATGATATTTTGAATATATATTTCCCTCCAAGAGGGCCGACCCATGTGTAGTGTGTTGTACCTCCAAGAGAAGTGCCTAATTCAAATTAAAGATACGAGTTATGATGATTAGCAAGGGTGCCACCTATCATGATGACAATTATTTATTTTATCCTTCATCAAGCGCTAGTCAAGGAATATTGTGAGTCGCCCAAGATGAATGATGTACTCCATGCGACCCTAAACAAGGTATCCATATGAATGCATCCCATATCTTTGATGAGTGTACCAAAGGCATCATACAAATATGACAAGTCATATCCTTCAAATGTCCCAGAACCAAATGGAAAGCCCAAATCAACTCTAATGGCGACCATTCCAAAAATGGGGACATTACACTAGTGACCAAAATAGGCCAATGGGACTCCAAAAGACACCTAGTTACAATAGCAAAGACTTAGGGTAGAGAAAATCCTAAGAGAAACTGACCAAAAGACAAACCAATGAACCATCTAAAATGGAGCACATCAATCAAGATTATAAAGAATCAATGGAAGCCTAGGTTTGAAGATCTGGAGTGGAGACCCATGCAATCAAGCATCATAACCAAATATTGGAGCAGAGGGCCTGTCATCGTCACGTGGAACAAAAGGGCTGGTAACATTATCATCTATCATTGTGAAGGGGCCAATCCATGATCTGATAATGCGTAAAGGGGAATACCCAGGACTGAGAGCTCCTGGTTGGATAATCCTAGGAGGGAGCAAACTAGTGATAGATGTCCATCCTAATGGGCTGGGTCGTGGATAAAGGGAACTAAAATGTGCTCAAGGTTGAGCAGAGGTAGATCCCAGATTCCTGGTATGAGCAGCTTGTGTAGGAGGATGTTGTTGCACATATTCCTCTGTTAACCAATTGCATCAAATGGGTGTGTGATA
Source organism: Cunninghamia lanceolata (assembly GCA_027924645.1). Classification (NCBI taxonomy): domain Eukaryota; kingdom Viridiplantae; phylum Streptophyta; class Pinopsida; order Cupressales; family Cupressaceae; genus Cunninghamia; species Cunninghamia lanceolata. The sequence continues at coordinate 3,837,370 of BSBN01000356.1, read as the reverse complement.
CTGCCAACGCTGGTAATAGGTGGATAGAAGGAACTGATCAACGTAGTAGCTGTAGAGGTTCCCTGAAGTATTCAATTTGTAACAATGGCAACCTTCTGGCTGCAAAGAGCCAATCATTGCTGATCAGAATTATGTATGAAAGAGGAGAGGGAGTCACCAAAATCTCTTTGAAAGGAATGATGCTGTCTTCAGATTTCATAACAAATAGGACCTTGAAATTAAACTCCTCTTCTTTATCCACTTCATGTACATAATAAAGTCAGCTATTCCTGTTACAACTAGGTTTTGCTGTTAAGAAGAACAATCAATTTTACATATGCTTATGTACCAATGCACTATATATATGCATTTTTGTATGAGAATTCAGACATTGATATACTAATACACAAAATAATTTAAGCATGCCAAAAATGATCGAGTTGTTAATGCAGCCTGTACTGGCTAAAGTTTTGACTATAAGTAGGGATTCTTTGCCTATCCAAAGATTTTAGGTTGTGCTTCCACGAGGGAACTAGGCTTAATTTGTAAATAAAGAGAGTGGTTAGAGAGTGCCATTACTTTTGAAAGAGTTGGATGGAGTTTTCTTTTTTCTCCATAGATGAAGAGTAGTGCTTGGTTGAAAACATTGTATTCTTGAGCATAGCCACCAAATTTGCAATAATCTATTGGATTGAGATGTGATAGTATGTGATAGTATATGTGTTGATTTGGTTTTTCTGTGTGATCACTTTCATTGCAGCTACTGGAAAAGATACTTTTGCATATTCCCCGGCTATTGGTTATGTGGTGATCTTGAGGTAGGAAATGGAGAACTAACCTAAGCTTGCTGCCTTGTTATATTCTATGGTTGGTAGGGATGCTTGGCTAAATATTCATACATTTTCTTGTTTGAATGGGTGTCTCGAGTGCTGGGGACATACCATGCACTTAGAAAGTAACCTATAGTACACATGCAAGTGGGTTGATAAAAATAAAGTAGAAGTAAGACAGCTGTATCTGGATAGCTAGATATAAAATAGTTGACAGCTGGAACAGCTGTAAAGGACATGGAAATAATCAAATAAATGAAAAGGTTGGTGAACAGCTAGAACAGGCTGTAAATGGTAGATTGAAATAAATTAAAAAGTAGATGGACAGGTGGAACAGTTGTAAAGGGTAGACGGAAATAAATAAAAGTAGGTAGACAGCTAGGAAAACTAGATATCGTTGTAAGATTCATTGCCTATATATGTAGTGTTCTCTTCTGTATTGAAAACATAAGCATACCCAACAATATAGACAGATCATCAAGATAAAGGAGATTGTAAGTATTATGGTTCTTCTCGACCAAGTTATGACAAATAGCTGTAATGGATTCAATTGGAAAACCGGTGGAAAACACATTAAACTGTGAGAACTTAATATGTTATGGAAGCAATGATTTGAATAAAGGAAATGGACACAATAAATACACATGATACTGCAATGTAAATAAAGCTTTATTGAAGAGTAATTAATGAACGTAGCAATCTTTGAGAAAGATGTGAAACTACAACAATTTGATTTTTAAATTTGGATGACAACAACTTTTTAAAACTTCAGCTTTATAGTTTGTTGAAGTTTTTTCTAGTTCTTTTCAATTTAATTTATTTCAAAAATTCAAATATTAAGCTTTTCATATTTTTGTAAGCCAATCCCCACGTTTCCCAAAATCCAGAAACTGTTGGCCATCCCCGAATGTGTCCCCCCCATCCCTGAAATTTAGAAAAACAATGCAATAAACATACATGAGAAAGGAGAACTTAACCTTAATGTGTGAAAATTATTCCCATTTTTGTTTTCAATATGACAACAACTTTTTAAAACTTCAGCTTTATAGTTTGTTGAAGTTTTTTCTAGTTCTTTTTAATTTAATTTATTTCAAAAATTCAAATATTAAGCTTTTCATATTTTTGTAAGCCAATCCCCACGTTTCCCAAAATCCAGAAACTGTTGGCCATCCCCGAATGTGTCCCCCCCATCCCTGAAATTTAGAAAAACAATGCAATAAACATACATGAGAAAGGAGAACTTAACCTTAATGTGTGAAAATTATTCCCATTTTTGTTTTCAATTGAAATAGCTTTGATTATTTAATATGCCCTAGCTAGGTTGTTAACCACTATGAGAGGACTGACATCACCTAAAGAGTAGATAAATCTCGGGTAAATGTTACCGTATGGGTTAGCTTTAGTGTGAACAAGACAAGATGAGAAGGTTAGAGCAAAGTAACATACTACAATGAAGGTATCTCTAATAGGAGGTGGGCAATGCTAGACTTGGAATGCATGTACCTAGAGTGCTTATCCGAAGCAACTAACGAAACAATATTTAAGAGGTAGTCGGGAATGAGATAGGAGACAATTGAGGTTACAAACTCCACTCAATTTGTAAAACTCATGTTTGAAGGTCAAGATTCAATGAGAACCTATAATGGGATTGGAGTTTAGTTCAAGGCTCTAATGGGTCTAGGTCTAATGTCCCTAATCAGGCTGTTAGCATAATATCACCAAATTGTTACAAACAACACAAACCCAAGCTCTTTTTGATCACAAAGATTCCGATGTGGGCAAGGTGAGAGCATACAGAAATCGAGACGTGGACAAGAAAGTTACTAATGCAACTTACTGGCGGCAAGCTACACAGCTTACAATCAATGCCAATTTGACAGATAGTATGCAAATGATCAAAGTCAAACTGGTTGATTACAAACTACAGGTTCAGTGCCAAACTGACAGATAACAAGCGGATCTAGATCAACGCCAAATTGATGGATAATGAAAATGCAACTCTTGGCGGCTACACCATCCAATTGTTATTACAATGTAAGTGCAAGGAATGCAATTAAATCTGGTGGTTAAACCATTTAGTTTAGAATATAACAAGATGAGGTTTCTTACTAAAGAATTCTAGTAAGCATCAACAAACTCCATTTTAATATCAACATATATAAAGAGAAGAAATCTCCTAATAATCAACTGATGATCTTAAATGAACAACACTTACAAGATGGGTCCAAGGAATGGCCAAGTCTGCAGCTGTACGGTTGTTGGTATCAAGGAAGCAAAAATTGTTTGGAGATAAAATCGGCAAATCAAAAGTATAAGATTTTTTAAAAAAATCATGAAAAAATCGGATCTCCCAAAATTGTAGAAAAATATAAAAAGGATATAAATTTTATAATAGAATAATAAATATTATATTTTACTATTATAATATATAACTATTAATAATATAATAATATTTATAATATATTATTATATTATTATAATATATTAATGTAAAAAATATAGATTAATGATATAAATATTATATTATAATATTATAAATATTATAATAGAATAATAAATATTATATGAAAATATATTATTAATTAGCCAATTAGGCTTTTATATGTGAGCATTATAGTGCTTGGAAAATTCTCTCACGCTATAAAAGAATTCACGCCGGAAGATTTTGTAAACTCATCGGTTGTTCTCGTGCTGTAAAAAAATTCATGCCAGAAGATTTTCTAAACTCGTCGGTTGTTCTCACGATGTAAAAAAATTCATGCCGGAAGATTTTCTAAACTCGTCGGTTCTTCTCACGCCGAGAAATAATCGTGCAAGAAACAGTCTCATGTTGTTTAAATATGGAGAATTCCTTGAACCTCCTATGGGTGCTAAGTGTTAGAATCTGAAAAGATTATTAACCCAGAAAACTAGTGCAAAGAATAGATATCTAAACTATGAATGCAAATGATACGAAATCAAAATAGCAACACAGAGTTAGTCTCCAAGAGAGTAATACAAATGCTAGAAGCAAAATAGCATTAAGAGGATGCAAAAGCAAAAGATATCAAATACAAGCCAGGTAGCATGCTTATATACACTAGGAAGAGGGAGGAGGTGGCAACACCGACCAATGAGGAGTAACCATCTATCGGACTAAAGATAGCAAAGTATCTTCCCAAGATAGCTAATAGATGCTCACATGTAGGAGGGTGACACCTCGCAACCACTCACTTAATAAGACATGTTTTATTAACCTAAGCGAGATTAATAGAAGTGTAGAAAAAACCTAGGAATATAAGGAAAAATAAATAACCCAACTAGGAAATAAAAACCTACACTAACACCCCCCATAAGCGAAGCTTAGGTGGATGTAGAAATGGGTCCCGACAAATCAAGCCTGATGAGGTACCCATGTACATAAAATTCCCCCCCCCCAAAATAGAGAGAGAAGAGACCCCCCCCAAAGTAGAGAGAGTCAGGACTCCGAGTGAGAGGAAGAAGCCCCCCCAGAAGATGAAGCATCCCGCACCCCCAGCAAAGATCGCAAATGAAGGAACTTGCTCTCAGTGAAGGGTTTGGTGAAGATATCAGCAACCTACTCGGATGTCGGACAGTAGCGAAGGTCGATGACGTGGCCATGGATGAGCTTCCGGATGTAGTGCATGTGGACCTCTATGTGTTTGGTCCGCTGATGATGGACCGGATTCCGTGAGATCTGAATGGCACTCTGGTTGTCACAAAATAGGACTGATGGCCGTTTGATCTGGATACCAAACTCAGTGAGAAGATTCTGAAGCCAAATGGCCTCAGTAGCGGTATTCACAGTCCCCCGATACTCGGCCTCAGTAGAAGATAGAGCAATAGCAGATTGCTTCTTGCTCGACCAACAAACAGGACCTGAACCAAGTGAGAAGCTGTAACCTGAAGTAGACTTGCGATCCTGAGAATCGCCCGCCCAATCTGAATCTGTGTAGCCCACCAAGTCAAGCTCAATACCCGCTGCGTAGTGAATCCCAAAACTATGAGAACCCTGAATGTAGTGAAGGATCCGCTTGGCTGCTTTCCAGTGCAGCTCATGAGGCTCCTGCATAAATCGAGAGACCATGCCTACAGCATATGAAATGTCAGATCTCGTATGAGTCAGATAAATGAGACTCCCAACAAGCTGTCGGTACAAAGTGCCATCAACAAGTGGAGAAGAACACTGAGCCTCAAGTTTGACTCCAGAAAGAAAGGGAGTCGGAGCAGGCTTACAGTCAGCCATATGAAACCTCGAGAGCAAATCTAGAGCATACTTGGACTGGTTGATGGTGATCCCGGAAGTAGACTGGTAGATCTCAATCCCGAGAAAGTAATGCAACAAGCCCAAGTCAGTCATCAAAAACCTGTCATGAAGGGCAGTTTTGACAGCCCCAATGGTGGATGAAGAACTCCCTGTGATCAGTAAGTCATCAACATATAGAACCAAAAATAGGAGTGAATCAGCCTGCTGCAGAATGTAGACATTGGGATCAGAATGGCACCGAGTGAACCCAACTGATAGAAGGAAGGAGTCCATCTTAGCATACCAGGCCCGAGGAGCCTGTTTGAGGCCATAGAGAGACTTCCGAAGACGACACACAAGTGAAGAATCCTGAAGGAACCCCTGTGGCTGCTCCATGTATATCTCCTCTTGAAGGTCACCGTGAAGAAAAGCACTCTTCACATCCATCTGGTGTACTTCCCAACGATTAGCTGCAGCAATGGCAAGAACAAGTCGGATGGAATTCATTCGGGCAACTGGCGCAAAAGTCTCAGAGTAGTCAATCCTAGGAACCTGGGAGAATCCTTTGGCGACTAAGCGAGCCTTATACTTGTCAACCGACCCATCTGTTGCAAATTTTGTCCGATAGATCCACTTACATCGACCAAGTTTTCTTCCCTTAGGAAGAGGGACAAGATCCCAAGTGTGGTTCCTCATCAAGGAACTATACTCCTCCTGCATAGCTGTATCCCACGCAGGAACACCAGAAGCCTCATGAAAAGACTGTGGATCTGAGGCAGTAGCAATGAAGACATGTGGAGCTTCCTGGAATTGTGAACGAGTCCGCCTGGTGTCTGATGGATCCCCAACCCAATCACCTGCAGACTGCAAGGTCTGTCTAGCCCAAAGTGGACCGAAAGATGGAGAATCTAGAGGAGAATCATCAACCTCTGAATGATGACTAGGAGAGGAAGGAGGTGAGTCCTCTGAATCACTCTCTATATCGAAAGTGGAGGTAGAAGACTGCTCAGGTGAATCTGACTCATCAGAAGATCTGTCATGTATCTCAAGTGACTCCAATGTCAAAGTAGGAGTTGGAGAAGTGATAGAAAGTGAGCTCGAAGAGCCCTCCTCAAACTGAACACTCCTCTCAATGAACAACTCATGTGTAGTAGGGTGGAGCAACCGATCACCCTTCACACCATCAGGATAACCTACAAATATGCAAGGTCTGCTCTGCGGATCCAAGGCCTTGCGTTTCTCTGCAGGAATGTGGGCCCATGCAGGAGAACCAAAAACTCGAAAGTGCTTAATTGATGGTTTTCGACCGCTCCAAGCTTCAAAAGGAGTGACTCCCTTCAAGGCTCGGTGAGGAACACAGTTCTGGATATAACAAGCACAGTTAATGGCCTCTGCCCAATACTGTGGTGCAAGAGATCTGGAGTGAATCATGCAGTTCGCCATTTCCTTCAAGGACCTATTCTTCCATTCTGCAACACCGTTCTGCTGAGGATTGTATGGAACTGAATGCTGCAAATCAATCCCCTCTAAAGTGCAAAACCTCTCAAACCAATGGTTGACATACTCACCACCATTGTCAGTGCGCAAAACTTTGATGGTTTTCCCGGATTGCTTCTCTACAAAAGATTTGAAGTCTTGAAAAAGATCAAATACCTCTGACTTCTGTTTGAGAAAGTACACCCAAGTATTTCGAGAAAAGTCATCAATGAATGTGAGGACATATCTAGCCTTGTTGAAAGAAGGATGCTGAAATGGACCAGCCAAATCACTGTGAACTAACTCCAGTATTTGTGAAGCTCTCCATGCCTTACCTTTGTCAAACTTTTCCTTAGGATGCTTACCAAGAATGCAACCTTGGCAAACACCACCTGAAAACTGAACTGAAGGCAACCCTGTGACCATGCTCTGCTGGTTGAGTTGCTGCAAGTAGCGGAAGTTAAGATGGCCAAACCGCTCATGCCATAATCTACTCACATCATTAGAATGAGTGAGCAAAACAGTCGAAGGAGGATCAGGAACAAGGTGAGAAAATAGATAGAGCTGTGACTGATGATCTGATCTCTCAACTGCAACTGTAAAACCACTGTGCAACTCATGAATCTCCACTGAATCAGGAGTGAACTCAACCTGCTTGCCTAAACCTGTGTGAGTGATTTGGTATACCGATAGGAGATTAGTTGATAATGAGGGCACACAAAGAACATCATGGAATGTGCCATCCCCCACATCAACAGACCCTCTCCCACACACCTCAACAGGAGTGTTATCACCCATCAAAATAGAAGGCATAGTACACGGCTCCAAGGATGCAAGTTCTTCCTTAGATGAAGCCATGTGGTGCGAAGCACCCGAATCAAGAACCCAAGTGGATGGTGAAGAAGCAACTGCAACAAGGGCCTTGCCCTTTCCTTTCCCCTTGCTGTTTTCTTTTGCCTTATTAGATCTCTCATTAGAACTCTGTTTGACAGACTCAGGAACACTAATATTATTCTTCTCAAGAATGTGTGTCAAGTGATCAATTTGTTTCTTCAGACATTTATGTTCATTATGACCAGGTCTTTTACAATAGGCACATTGGACCCTCTCTTTCTTAGGCTTGTCGCCCTTGGAATATTGGGTCTCATTAGTTGCTTTTGAAGCAACCGTTATCTGATCCTTCTTCTCCTTGCTATTCTTTTGTTTCTTATCCTTACTATTGTTGTTACTACTTTGTCCTTTCTGTTCTTTTGTGCCTTGGTTGGTAGCCAAGGCATGTGACTTAAAGGACTTAAGAGTGCCCATCTGGATTAGCTTGTCCTGTTCCCGAGTGAGATTGACAGCGAAATCATCTAAAGATGGCATGGTGAATTGAGTACCAAGTGCACCCTTAGTAGCATAGAAAGTAGAAACAAACACAGAATATTCTGAACTTAGCTTAGAGAGAATACTAAGAATTAGTTGTTCATCTTTCTTTTCAATTCCACATTGTTTTAACTGCAGCCTTAGTGATTTCAATTTGGTGAAGAAATTCTGGATTGTGTTGAAATTGCCTGGACTTAAACTAATTAGTTCATTTTCCAACATATGACCCTTCATTGAATCTTGTGTGCCAAATAGTGTTTCTAGCTTTGTCCAGATTTCATTTGGTGTATTCAAAGGCTCAATGTGAAAGAGCAAGTCAGGAGAAACAGACAAACACAATGTTCCATATGCCTCATCACATTTGTTAAACCACTTAGGCTTATCTTCATCTTTAGCAAGTTCAGTTTCAAGTCCCATAGTTATCCTATTTAATCCAGCTTTCCTTAAGTGAATTGTCATGTGTGATTTCCACTCAAAGTAATTGTATGGAGTTAGGATGGGCAAATTTGTTTGATCCATGATGAAGAAATGCAGAAAAGAAGTGCTGAAAAGAAGAGAACCCAACCAAGACAACCCCCCTTTTCACTCAATCAAAGAACCCCCCCAAGAAAATATGATTTGGCACTTTATATTAGTGTGTTTACAACTGCCACTAGTAAGAAATACTAAGTGGTCTTGATTTCAATGCATTACAAAACCCTCATGAAGAGCATATGTTAAAAATATAACTTTGGCACAATACTCAAAGAAATAAACAGCACCACTGCGATCTACTCGAAAAATCATGCACTTTAAAAAAAAAAAAGAATCGCCTCGATACGAGGTCGTATGTGAAAGTTATGATCCTTCGAAGTTCTCAAAACGAAAACTGTGCAATGTCACGAGTGAGAATCTGCAATTTCTAAAAAATCTTGGCATCAAAATCAAAAAATGACTGCACTAGTGCATAGAGCACGAAAAAATAGCCAAAATAAAAAAAAAAATTCGTGGGAAAAGGAGTCCGTATGAGCAAGAACGGAGAATTTGAAAATTGTCTTCAAAACTGCAGCTGCCAATGGAGAGGGGTCCTATTGTAGCTTTCTGAGCGCGTTTCTGCAAAATATACAGACTGCATGCAAAAACAGAAAGATACCGAGATGGTTTTTCTGTGCTGCGAACAAAACCCAGAAGGCGTTTTTCTTGCAAATACACAGATGATGTTGCTCCAGTGTAAACAGAACGCCTTTAGCTACAAAAAAAGACCCCGGCAACCAAAAAATGGCATGCAAAGGTTGAATCAGATGCTGGAACCTGCAATATTGATTCAAAAGACCAAATATGCAAGTTGGTTGTCAGATTTGAGCTCGAAACCCTGGTTCCACAACTGTGTATAACAATCTCCGATTTCGGTGAAACGAAAGCCAAATCTGACTTTCTCAAGTCTCCTGGACGCGTTGGAACAGCCGGAAATGCTGCCAGTATAACCAAAAATGCTGCAATCACCCAGATTTCATCAAACACGTGCAACCCCAGAGATTAAAAAAATTTCCATCAAACTTTTCTGATTCTCAAGATCATCCAAAGATGCAAGAGAAGAGCATACTGGGTTTTTCGAAAACCTGCAATAAGATTTATTACCCCCCTCGAATCTCTCAAATATGGAAACTAAAATCTACTCTTGCACATAGAATAGCTCTGATACCATGTTAGAATCTGAAAAGATTATTAACCCAGAAAACTAGTGCAAAGATTAGATATCTAAACTATGAATGCAAATGATACGAAATCAAAATAGCAACACAGAGTTAGTCTCCAAGAGAGTAATACAAATGCTAGAAGCAAAATAGCATTAAGAGGATGCAAAAGCAAAAGATATCAAATACAAGCCAGGTAGCATGCTTATATAGACTAGGAAGAGGGAGGAGGTGGCAACACCGACCAATGAGGAGCAACCATCTATCGGACTAAAGATAGCAAAGTATCTTCCCAAGATAGCTAATGGATGCTCACATGTAGGAAGGTGACACCTCGCAACCACTCACCTAATAAGACATGCTTTATTAACCTAAGCGAGATTAATAGAAGTGTAGAAAAAACCTAGGAATATAGGGAAAAATAAATAACCCAACTAGGAAATAAAAACCTACACTAACACTAAGTACTGGTATTTATGAATACAGAAAAGAGGAAAATATGATGAAAACCCACCCCTGCTAGAAACGAAATGACGAAAACCCTAAAAACGAAAGAATGAGCGTGATTTATATTAAAATCTTGATTTTTTGGGGGTAAAAAATGCCAGACGTGGCGATTCGCGATTTTTACTAAAAATCGCGATTTTTGCTTCTATGGTTGGTATAACCCTAAAATCTTCCTAAAAATATTGCAGCAATATAAAAATCTTTGAAAAAGCAATCCCAGTTGAGGTGGTTGGATTATAGCAAGGGCTTAGTGCTAATAACAAGTTAACTAGGCCTCAAAAAGGACAACTCCTTCGAACAAGTGGTATGATCTGCTGTACCCTTTCAACATGCTAAAAATGTCACATCCTAGCTGTAGCATGAAGTCTAGGGCAGAATGTTGGGTGCCCAATGTTCACACAGTAGATATATGTGAAACGAGACAATAATTCTTCTTTAATCCACTGACATGTGCCGAAGTAGGGTTTGAACCACAAAATTTAAATTTTCCAATTTCACAATGAATCTCTATGACTGAAATCTGATTTCTATTTGCACATATACATTATAGCTATGCCAAACATATGAATTGACAAATACAATTTGACAATAGAAACAATAGATTATGGCAACCTTGCAATTATAACATGGATTCAATGATAACAATGATCATAGAACAGACTCAGATCTTGCTGTTACAAATTCAGACTTCTAATTCTTTCAATTACATCACAATTCGTGGCTCTGTGGTAGCCAAGATACAACTAGTATACTGCTATTTCAAAAATCAGAGATATATGCTTTATGACATACCAATTGAGATGCCAAGCGAACCTCATATAATGCAATGCTGATGCCCAGGGATGATGGCTGAACCTCTGCTGCTGCTATAGAGTCTCCAATTAATCACAAAGTGATATAATAGTCCCAGCAAGTCTGATCGCTGACCCTTCACCCTGTTCGCTATCACTGTAGGAGTGAATCGACCTTCTTATATGATGAAAATACCAACGAATGCCCTCCGAACGCTGGCCAATTTACCCTTTGCAAGGAATCGCTGCCTCTCAAGGTCAGTCTATCCTTCAATAAGGTGGCGGCTCTGTCAAGAAGTGCTGTTATATCAGATCTGCAACTGCGCTTGCTGTATATGAGTCCAAATGCTAGTGAAATCTGCTATAACGAAGTCTCCAATGGTGCGCTCAATCAAGGATATGATGTCTCTATAAATCGGCACCTATGATAGGTATGAAATCTTCAATGATATGCATCAATCTTCAATGTCTTCAATTCAATCAAGTCTTCAACAAAATGCAATGAAAGATCTCCAATGAAATCTTCAATTAATAACAAAGATCTTCGACCAAATTCGAATGATGAATCTATGAAGCTCAAACAAGTATCCAATGAAGTGCAAATGCGAACTCCGTATGAATCCGCCTCCAAGATGTGATTGGGTTTTCGTCCAACACACCGACTCCACAAGGGTTTTCGTCCTTAGAAGATCAAGCAAAGCAATTGCCAAGCATGAATGCAAAAAGTTGCCAAAGATTCGTGATGATGAAATGAGCTCCTTGGACCTTCTTTTATACTTGGATCTTCTTTTCTTTTCATTGTAGCCGACAAATTCAAATTAAAGATTTGAATCACCTTTCCCTCCGATGTCGGCCAACATTCCAATATTTTATTATTTCTTTCTCCAAGAAAGGCGCCCTAAATAATAATATTATTTTATTATTATTCTTCGAATTTATTCCTCCAAGGTGAGCACTCCACTAGGCAAGACAATATTTTATTATTATTATTTTTAAATATTTTCCCTCTTCTCCATGTGGCGCCAAAATCCAAAATATTATTTTATTTTTTTATTATTTTTTTCTTCCATAGAGAGCGCCTAAATTAAATAATATTATTTAATTTAATTCTATAGTTTTTTTCCCCTCTTCTTGGCGCTATAGTTAAATAATAATAGAATCTTATTATTTAATTGCCTTCATTTGATAATTAATGCAAAATTGCATTAATTCATTTCCTATGTTGCCCAGAATATTCCCTTGTTCTGATGGGTTAGTCTATGGGAATGAGGATAGGCTAACTCAGTCTTCTGCTGGTAGATCATATCGGAAATGGGGACATGTCAGTCCTCCCTTCCCGGGATTGCTTGCCCTCAAGTAATATCAGATTCGGATGTTGTAGAATTTGCTCTCCTTCCCAATTTGCATCCTCCAATGGCAAATCTTTCCATTTCACCAAATATTCTTGAATCACCCTGTTCCTCAAATGTCGCTCCCTTGTCTCCAAAATGCTGTCAGGAACCAAAACCAAAGTGCCCTCTTCATCAAGAGGCGGAAGATCAGGCGAAGAATCAACTTTTTGTCCCAATGCCTTCTTGAGGCATGACACATGAAAAACATTGTGATTTTTGCTTCCCGCCTGCAATTCAAGCTCATATGCCAATTCACCAACTCTCCTCAGAATCTTGTAGGGACCATAGAACCTCAGCTTCAACTTCTCTGCACCACTCTTCTTCAATAATGACTGTCTATAGGGTTGAAGGCACAAGAAGACCAAATCACCAATCTTAAAAGTCCTTTCCACCCTGTGTCTATCTGCATACATCTTGTACTGATTCTGAGCTTACTGAATGTTATCCTTGAGTGCCTTGAGGATATCCTGACTATCCTATGTCAATTCCTTAGCTCTGGGAGCTCTGTACTGTTCAAAAGCCAAATCCACAAATGATGGGGCATCGTAGCCGTACAAGGCCTTGAAAGGTGACATGCCAATTGACATGTGATAGGTGGTATTGTAACAATACTCACCCAAGTGCAACCACTTGATCCAAGCACGTTGTTGCCCTACAACATAGTTGTGAAGGTAACCCTCAACCCATTTGTTCACAACTTTAGTCTATCCATCTGTCTGCAGATGATAACTCGTGCTCGGTGTCAACTCCGTTCCAACCAATCGGAACAAATCCTGCCAAAACATGCTGAAGAACCTACTGTCCCGATCACTGACAATGGTCTTAGGGAGTCCATGCAACTTAAACACCTCTCTGAAAAACAACTCTGCAAGTTGAAGTGTTGAATAATCTGTCGGAATTGCAAAGAAGTGTGCATACTTTATCAACCTGTCGACCACCACAAAAATGCAATCCCTACCTTGTACTCTTGGTAGATCAGTGATGAAATCCATTGAAATACCTTCCCACCTTTGTTCTGGAATAGGCAAGGGTTGGTACAAGCCTGCTGGAAAAGTATTCTCTGATTTGTTTTGCTGACAAATCATACATTCACTAACATTCTGCATGACATCATCTTTGAGTCCCTTCCATGAAAATCTCTCTCTTACTTGCTTGTAAGTTTTGAAGAAACTTAGATGTCCTACAATTGGGGCATCATGCATAGCCCTCAAAATTTTCTCCTTCAACTTCGACTCAGGAAGCAAGTAGATCCTATCCTTGTAGTAGAACACATCATCAATCACCTTGTACTTGTCATCTTGAATCTTACCATCCATGATCTCACAATCAAAAGTATTCTTGGAATACTCAACCAAAAGATGAGACTTCCAGTCTGCTGAGATTTCTGACATAGAGCAAAGAGTAGGCTTCCGAGATAAAGCATCGGCAACCACATTGTTCTTTCCTTTCACATACTCAATGTCGAAGTCATATGCCTGAATCTTGCTTACCCACTTCTGTTGCCTCTCATTCAAATCTGTCTGCGACAGAAAGTGCCTCAAACTATTGTGATCAGTCTTGACCACAAATCGATTACCCACCAAATACTGTCTAAACTTCGCCAATGCATGCATGATGGCGAGCATCCCCTTATCATAGGTGGAATAGACCTTTCCTGCATCCCTCAATTTCCTGCTCTCAAAAGCAATTGGATGTCTATTTTGCATCAATACTGCACCAATGCCTTCTCCTGATGCATCACATTCCAATACAAAAGGCTGTGTGAAATCTGGCAATGCCAACACTGGACATGAACTCATCATCTCCTTGAGTTTGTCAAAAGCCACCTGAGCCACATCTGACCAATTGAATGCTCCCTTCTTCGTGAGATATGTGAGAGGTGTTGCTAATTGTGAAAAACCTTTTACAAACCTCCTGTAGCAACAACATAGTCCAAGAAACCCTCTCAAGTCTGAAATGTTCTGCGGTGGTGGCCAATCTAGAATTGCCTGTATCTTCTCCTGATGAACTTTGACTCCATCAACTCCAATCACATGCCACAAATAGAGAATCTCTGTCATACCAAATTCACACTTAGATGCCTTAGCAAGCAATGACCGAGCCTCCATGATACCCAGTACTTCATCAATATGCTGAAGATGTTCTTCCCAAGTCTTACTGTATATCAAAATGTCATCAAAGAACACCAACACAAACTTATGCAACTGCCCACGAAAGATATGATTCATGCATGACTGAAAAGTAGCAGGTGCATTGGTTAACCGAAATGGCATAACCAAAAATTCAAAGTGTCCATAGTGACATCTGAATGCTGTCTTATGAATATCCTCTTCATAGACACATATCTGATGATACCTTGAACAAAGATCAATCTTAGAGAAGTACATCGCCCCGTGTAACTCATCAAGCAACTCGTTGATCCTGGGAATGGGATATCTATTCTTGATTGTCTTCTTATTCAGAGCTCTGTAATCAATGCACATCCTCATCATGCCATCCTTCTTCACCAACACAACTGAAGATGCAAACGGACTAGAACTAGGACGGATGTGTCCCATCTCAAGCAATTCCTTGATCGTCTTTTCAATCTCTTCCTTGAAATGTTGTGGATGACAATAAGGCGTAGTGATGATGGGCTTGGATCAGTCCTCCAACTCAATGACATGCTCAAACCCACGATCTGGTGGTCTACTAGGAGGTATCTCTTCAAATACTATACTATGCTTATCAAGCACTGACTGTATATCCACATGATACTTTTGATACCTGGAAGAAGACTTGGATGATACAAAACACTGCGTTGCCCAAGCAACATCATCATGTCTGAACAATGTTTCCATTCTCCTTGTTGAAACAACTCTAGGGCCTCCATTTGAGAGTGCCCTCAAAACAACCTTCTTCCCATCATGAATGAATTCAAGTTCCATCTTCTGAAAATCTTGTATGTATCTGCCAAGTGATTGCAACCATTGAATGCCCAAAACAACATCAATATCTCCCAATCCTAACACATAGAAATCATCGGTCAATGTGTAGTCTCTCCATTCAAATGCCAAGCTGGGGTACCATCTTAGTGCAACTCATGGTGAATCCATCTGCAACTGTCACACTGAATCCTGAAAAATCCTTAGCTTTTAGCCTTTTCTTCACAACTAAGCCCTCATCTATGAAGTTATGAGTGCCTCCACTATCAACCAAACAAGTGACCCTTTGTCTGTTGATGACCCTCTTATTCGAAAGGCATGATATCTAGGTACTCCTGAAATTGTTGCAATGGTTACATGTCCTTTATCATTTTCAATGTTTGGCTCAAGCTCCAACTATGGCTGCTGCTCCTGATGATCATTAGCACCATTCGAGTTACTGTCTTCTGTAGACTCACTTTCATCATCAGGATAGACTTCTATGAGATGAACTTTGCCCTTCCTTGGGCATTTGTGTCCTAGTTCCCATGGCTCCTTGCAAGAGAAGCAAAGCTTCTTCCTTCTCATTTCATTCTTTGTTTCCTGATCCATCTTAGGAGATAGATATTTCTGTTGATTGAATTTCCTCTGATTTGAACTAGAGCACTTAAAAGTTTTCTTGTGTTGCTGGAATGATGATGGAGTAGTGTCAAGATCAAGTGCCAATTGAATAGCTTCATCCAATGTACCAGGCTTATGAGCCTTTACCAATCCTCTCAACTTATTATTCAATCCTTCAACAAACAACATGATTACTCTTCTTTCTGTCATATCTGGAACCATTACTGTAATTTTCTGAAACTCATCAATGTAGGTATTCACACGCCCAATTTGTTTCATCTAAGCCAACTCCCTGTAGTATATCTCTTCATCCTTCTTGTCAAATCGAGCAATGAGTTTGGTTGTGAACTCTTCGTATGATTGAATCATTCCATGGTTTTGAGTTACAAGTCCATAGTGCCACCAATTATACGCTGCTCCCTCTAGATGCATGGTTGCAAGATGAATTGCTTTCTCTTCACACATAGGCTTAAGGGTGAGGAATGTATCCAGTTTATTTACCCAAGCTCTTGCAATTGTCTTTCCACTTCCATCAAAATTTGGTAGAGGAATCTTATTCAAAGCCTCCTTATACTCTTGATGTTGCTTCTCATGTCTCCTCGGTCTTGGATCTGCACTCTCATTTTTCCTCCTTTCTTTTGATGCCAATACTGTTGAAAAGAAAGATCTTCTCTCATGAGTTTTGGAAGTGCTCTATATGCTTGATGCATAGCAACCATCTCCTCATCCGTAGGTGGTGTCCACTCATTCTCAACTACCTCTTCTTCTGCTTCACTTGGAAGAAATGTAGGCTTCATGGGCCTAGTGTTTGTAGGATTACGAGCTCTATCAACTCGAGGTGTGCCAATCACACTACCTTCTCGGGTAGGTTTACCATTAACTCTTATGTTTCCCATGGCTTGTGTCATATACTACATCATGTGTGTCAATGCCTCATTTGTTTGTTGCTGTCCTATTGCCAATCTCTTCAAAATTTGATTCATGTTGGCGGACTTCCTCTTCTCTCTCTATCCATATTTTCCACACTTGTATTGTTTTCTTCTGGTTCTCTTTGCTGATTCACTCTTCTTCTGTAAACTAGTGGGCAAGATTGCATAGCAATTAACACCCGACTAGATCAAGCTTTTCACACATAACACCTGGATAAGATTGAGTCAAATCGCAACCAATGAAGGTGGATCTAACTACTAATCTCATACACAAGAATGCTATTGGAATAAGTCTCGACTTTCATCAATTACCCAATATACCCAACAGGTTGGTAGGATCCAAGCTCTGACACCATTGACATGTGCCGAAGTAGGGTTTGAACGACAAAATTTAAATTTTCCAATTTCACAATGAATCTCTATGACTGAAATCTGATTTCTACTTGCACATATACATTATAGCTATGCCAAACATATGAATTGACAAATACAATTTGACAATAGAAACAATAGATTATGGCAACCTTGCAATTATAACATGGATTCAATGATAACAATGATCATACAACAGACTCAGATCTTGCTGTTACAAATTCAGACTTCCAATTCTTTCAATTACATCACAATTCGTGGCTCTGTGGTAGCCAAGATATAACTAGTATACTGCTATTTCAAAAATCAGAGATATATGCTTTATGACATACCAATTGAGATGCCAAGCGAACCTCATATAATGCAATGCTGATGCCCAGGGATGAAGGCCTAACCTCTACTGCTGCTGTAGAGTCTCCAAATAATCACGAAGTGATATAATAGTCCCAGCTAGTCTGATCGCTGACCCTTCACCCTGTTCGCTATCACTGTAGGAGTGAATTGACCTTCGTATATGATGAAAATACCAATGAATGCCCTCCGAATGCTGGCCGAGTTACCCTTTGCAAGGAATCGCTGCCTCTCAAGCTGAGTCTATCCTTCAATAAGGCGACGGCTCTGTCAAGAAGTGCTGTTATATCAGATCTGCAACCACGCTTGCTGTATATGAGTCCAAATGCCAGCAAAATCTGCTATAATGAAGTCTTCAATGGTGCACTCAATCAAGGATATGATGTCTCTATAAATCGGCGCCTATGATAGGTATGAAATCTTCAATGATATGCATCAATCTTCAATGTCTTCAATTCAATCAAGTCTTCAACAAAATGTAATGAAAGATTTTCAATGAAATCTTCAATCAATAACAAAGGTCTCCGACCAAATTCGAATGATGAATCTATGAACCTTGAACAAGTATCCAATGAAGTGCAAATGCGAACTCCGTATGAATCCGCCTCCAAGATGTGATTGGGTTTTCGTCCAACACATCGACTCCACAAGGGTTTTCGTCCTTAGAAGATCAAGCAAAGCAATTGCCAAGCATGAATGGCAAAAGTTGCCAAAGATTCATGATGATGAAATGAGCTCCTTGGACCTTCTTTTATACTTGGATCTTCTTTTCTTTTTGTTGTAGCCGACAAATTCAAATTAAAGATTTGAATCACCTTTCTCTCTGATGTCGGCCAACATTCCAATATTTTATTTTTTCTTTCTCCCAAAAGGGTGCCCTAAATAATAATATGATTTTATTATTATTCTTTGAATTTATTCCTCCAAGGTTAGCGCTCCACTAGGCAAGACAATATTTTATTATTATTTTTTTCAAATATTTTCCCTCTTCTCCATGTGGTGCCAAAATCCAAAATATTATATTTTATTATTTTATTTTATTTTTCTTCCATAGTGTCTAAATTAAATAATATTAAAATAATATTATTTAATTTAATTGTATATTTTTTTTCCTCTTCTTGGCGCTATAATTAAATAATAATAGAATATTATTATTTAATTGCCTTCATTTGATGATTAATGCAAAATTGCATTAATTCATTTCCCATCTTGGCCAGAATATTCCCTTGTTCTGATGGGTTAGCCTATGGGAATGAGGATAGGCTAACTTAGTCTTCTGCTGGGTGATCATGTCGGAAATGGGGACATGTCATCCACAAACTCTTCACAATGTTCAATTTCCCTTCACAACAGTATGGTGGCCAACGGAAATAGTACGACCTACATAAAAGAATAGTATGACCAGCTTTGGGAAGGAACCTTCCTTTCAATTAAAGCATTAGGACTTGCAAGCAAATGAGATTAGATATCTTTCAAATCTGAAACTCACCAAGGAAACACACTCAACACAATAAATTGAAAGACATCAATATATTTTTGTATTTTATAAATATTTCACATCACATCAAACAAATTGAAATCTTCACATCAAATGAAAAGCTGAAAGTACAATGCAATATCAACATCAATGGTAATCCCTGGATGGAATAACTCCTTCGGAATGGAGAGTTTTCGTCTTCAATTCCATTTGCCAATAAGGTTTTTGTCCTTGGGCAAAGAAATGAACACAAAGGCTTGATTTTAGCAACAAAGGGTTTTTTAGATAAAATGGCGGAGAGTTGCAAATGAGTCCTCACTTCCTTTTTATAGACTCCCAAGGGAAATAAATAAGAAATTGTATTTTTCTTGCCCAAAAATCTATTTTTAATTTACTTTAGTAACTTTAGCCCCCAAAATAATAAAATATCACTAAGATTTACATAAGGCTTTATTGTGTCCCATTTAGGTAGCCTGGAAATATTAAATAAAGTTGTCTTTTACAATGCTAGCAAAAATAATAGTAAGACCAACTTTAATTATTATTAATTTAAATATTTTCCTAACACAACCTATTAACCTACGGGAAATTAGAAAATAGGCTAAGAGACCACGTTGAATACCCTAGGGCCGTAAAGGGGACATGATAGTCCGCCTTGCCCAGAATTGCAAGTTTGGATGCTCTAGAATCTGTGATCCTTCCCATGTTGCATCTTCCATTGGGAGATTCTTCCAACGAACCAAGTATTCGGTGATGTTTCTGTTTCTCAACTTCCTCTCCCTCATGTCCACAATTGCTTCAGGAACCAAAACCAATTTGCCCTCTTCATCAAGTGGGGGCAACTCTACTGAATTAACATTATGTTGTCCAAGTGCCTTTTTGAGGCAAGACACATAAAACACATTATGAATCTTACTTCCTTCCGACAATTCCAACTCGTAGGCAACTTAATCAATCATCTTCAAAATTTTGTAAGGCCCATAGAAACGAGGCTTGATCTTTTCGGACCCACTCACTTTGAGAGAAGATTGCTTATAAGGCAGCAATCTCAAAAACACCATATCTCCAACCTCGAATGTTTTCTCCAAATGGTGCCAATTTGCCCTCTTCATCAAGTGGGGGCAACTCTATTGAATTAACATTATGTTGTCCAAGTGCCTTTTTGAGGCAAGACACATAAAACACATTATGAATCTTACTTCCTTCCGACAATTCCAACTCGTAGGCAACTTAATCAATCATCTTCAAAATTTTGTAAGGCCCATAGAAACGAGGCTTGATCTTTTCGGACCCACTCACTTTGAGAGAAGATTGCTTATAAGGCAGCAATCTCAAAAACACCATATCTCCAACCTCGAATGTTTTCTCCAAATGGTGCCAATTTGCATACAGTTTTTGGTGGTTTTGTGCTTGCTGGAAATTGTTTGAGTGTTTTCAAGATTTCTTGGCTTTGACTAACCAAGTCACTAGCTCTTAGAACCTTGTTAGAAATAACAAGATCAACAAAGGATTGAGCTTCAGACTAGAGAGATGCAAAAGGGGTTTCAGTTTTTTTGCAATGTGATGTGTCGGAGCAACACAATATTGATCATATATTTTAACCCAGAAAATATACAACAGATACAAAGAAAATAACTGGTACCCAGATCATAAAATGTCATATAATGAATTACTATAACATACCCATATGGAAATATGCAACTTTGTAACAGTGCTGTAGCTGGACCAGCAACTGGGTATGACAGGAAAGCTCTAGAATCACCAAGGATATATAATATTGTGCATACAACGGTCTGTAGTGATCATAGAGACCCCAAATGCCTCAAACAAGTACAATGAATAGCTGCAAACAAGAAGAAATGGATCCTCATAGACCCCACGTCCCTCCAGGCATGGCTGGTACAGCTTGGCTGGCTGTATACAACAAATTAAAACCTCAAACAGGTCTGCACTTCCTCAAATATCATTGCACGCTCCTCATAACCCTAATTGCCAAGTTTGGAATGAAGAAAATGATCAATAAACACAAAAATATCTCCTAAGCATGGGTACGGCTGGGATTGAGGTGTACGACCAGCAAGTTCTGCTATATGGCTGCTCCAATCTGCTCTATAAACCATCAATCTGCCTTAACTTCATTATTTTCAGCTCCTTCCCAAAACATCTGCATGTGATATGATCAATAAACCCTCGAAATCTCATCCAACGAACTCCATTTTAGCACAACTGTGAACACTGATTGTATCCACCTCTATTGGCACCTTTGGATGGTATTGCACATCTGTAGAATGCTGTTACTAGGGAGGTTTTTGTCTCCAAGAGCCTCTGGTTCAAATCCTTCAAACCCTCACAATCCAAAACCCTAGCAGAGCCAAGTAGAAGAAAATATCATAAACATAGCATATTCAAATGACTTGCTTTTTCCCTCTTTTATTTCCCTCAAGTTGGGCGTTGGCGTTTTGGAGGGATTTTAATGTTTTTAAATTACTTTTTTATCCCCCTTGGGATGGGCGCCCATGTCCTATTAAGTGACCCCTTGTAATATTTCTTTTTATTAGTCACTTTACTTAACATTTATAAAGTCCCATTAAATAAACATAATATAACTTCGGACTTTAAAATAAATGCAAGATGAAGTCGGAATGCCATGATCTTTAGCTCGTTGGAAAGGTTTCGACGAGACGAATCTATTCCTAATCTGAAACTCCCAATCTGGCACCAATCCCGAACTTACTAAAAATAGTAAGTACTCCACAAGGCACCCCAAACTGCCACTGACACTACCAACTGGATCCAAACCACATCTACACCTCTGAATTGCCCATCCAAGGCCAAACCACCATGGTTCCCTAATCAAATTGTTAGTCTACGGGAACTCAATGATAGACTAACACTGTAGCTAGACCACCCTCCCTAAGATTGCTTACCTCAAGCAATCTCAGATGCTCCAATATCTACTCATTTTCCCAAGTAGCATCCTCCACTGGCAGGTTTTTCCATTTCACTAGATATTCTCTGATAGGCCTCCTCAAAGTGCGTTCCCTGGTATCAATTATAGCCTCGGGTACCAAAATCAATTTCCCCTCTTCATCAAGAGGAGGTAACTCTGCTGATAGTGTCACATTATGCTCCAACGCCTTCTTGAGGCGAGATACATGAAACACATTGTGTACCCTGCTACCTACTAGCAACTCTAGCTCATAAGCCACTTCTCCAATTTTCTTGCAGATCCTAAAGGGTCCATAGTACCGTGGCTTAAGCTTCTATGCTCCACTCTTCTTGAGCGTGGACTGCAGCATTAAGTAAACCATGTCACCTACTTCAAATGATTGCTCAGTGCTCTGCTGATCTGCATACTGTTTTTGCTGATTCTGAGCCTTCTATATGTTCTCCTTCAAACTCTCCTATAGAAGGTCTTTGGCCTTAGGCACTCTGCTATCACCAAACAGTAAATCAACAAAACTCGGTGCCTCATACCCATATAAAGCCATGAAGGCTGACATCTGGATGGACAAGTAATAAGTGGAATTATAGCAATAGTCGCCCATGTGAAGCCACTTAATCCATGGCTTTTGTTGCCCTGCTATATAATTTCTGAGGTATCCTTCCACCCATTTATTGACAATCTCTGTCTGGCCATTTGTCTGTGGGTGGTAACTCGTGCTGGGGGTGAGCTCTGTCCCAGTCAACTTGAAGAGCTCTTGCCAAAAATTGCTTAGGAACTTGCTGTCCCTATCACTCACAATAGTTCGTGGCAACCCCATGTAGACGGAATACCTCTTTGAAAAAAAGCTCTGCAACGTGTGTTGCAGTGTAGGTAGTAGGAATGGCAAAAAAATGAGCATACTTCATCAATCGGTCTACTACCACATAGATGCAATCATGGCCCTGGACTTTAGATAACCCTGTGATAAAGTCCATAGAAATACTATCCCATTTCCTCTCAGGAATGGGCAGGGGCTGCAATAGTCCACCAGGAAAAGAGTTCTCCTGTTTATTCTGTTGGCATGTCGAGCACTCTCTCACATATCTCAGTACTTCTGTTTTGAGGCCTTTTCAAGTGAAACGTTCTCTGACCTGCGTGTATGTTTTGAAGTAACCAGGATGTCCAGTCATAGGCAAATCATGGAATGCTCTGAAAACTCTCTGATTCATCTCCGATCCTGGCACTAAGAAGATCCTGTCCTTGTAAATGATCAAGTCATTTACTACTGTGTACCTGTCGTCCTTGATAGTGCCATCTATAATCCCTGTAGCCCATTTGTCCTTAGCATATTCTGCAGCTATCAACTCTCTCCAATCATCTGAAATAGCACCTTGTCATGTCCCTATAATTAAATCAATTATGTATTATTCATTCAAATTAAAGATATTAATGACACTTAAATCTATTTATAAATCGTAAATTGATTATATTATAAATTGAATATATTCGAATTAAAATAAGATAAAAATAATTATATTTGGCTTAAATAGAAAATACTTAATTTATATTACAAATCAAAATATATTTAAATATATTTGAATTAAATATTATATAAATCAGATATATTTTTATATACATAAATATTTATTATAAATTAACTATACTTAAATAAAATATTATTAAATATAATATTATAAACCAAGTATATATTATATAAAAATAAATATAAATAACAAATTATAATTTATAACATATTTAATAATTAATTGGAGTACCTTATTCCTACGTAGAGATATATAATGCAATTAGCATTTGTAATAAGACGACAAAATTCTGACAGCATATAAGACAAAAGAAAAATAAAAAGTCAGATTATTATATATACGTAAGGTAGGAATTAGTAAAGATAGTAACTAATGAAGAGGCAGAGATTAATCACCAAAGGTTATGATTTAGGAGGAGTTGTCTCTTTGAAAAAGGTTGTGTCTATTGGATCTTGGAAGATATATAATTGTTTTGTGATTGGCAAAAGAAGGATATATTCTAAGTTTGAAATATATGCATTTCTAATATATTCAGATCTGCTCTTGTATATGTGGAAAAAAGATAAGTTTAAGAAGATTAATCAGATTCACACCTATAGATCTGCCATTGAAATACATAATAGAAAGCATCAAGCAAGAAGTATTTTAGCATTGGAAAAATACACAACATCAAGCAAGCAATATTTAGTATTGGAGAAATACACAGTAGGAGCAAGCAATAAAGGCAGTCAGGTATGTATATAACAGCAGTGGTATACATAATTAAAAAGGTAACAGCAGAATGGTAATGTAACCTACCCCTTTGAATAATTGTAGTTATGCTTATTTAATGAATATAGAAATGAATGAATATGTTCAAATGCAATTATAATTATATCAATTAAAAGCATTGATAATTGATGCCAATACTATTGATCTTATGGATGATAATAATTTGATTTTGGCAATGATTGGTCAAGGAAGGTTGAGGCAGGATTGCAAGGAGGGGGAACGACGAATGATCCCTCACTAGGCACGCCACCTCATGATGATGGTTAAGGACCATCGGTTAAGGACCACATGAGGCCAATAGAGGATAAGGTCTTGCTGTTGGGCCTAGGATGGAGGATCTAGGACATCCTATTGCAGCCTCCCGAACTATCCTCACTTGAATCAATTGTTGAATTAAATAAAATGAGGATCTTCAATCATAAGAGGAAAGGATGGTGTGATGGAGGGGAACAGCGTAAAGCCCTCACTAGGTATGCCACCTCATGATGATGGTTAAGGACCATCAGTTAAGGACTACATGAGGCCAACGGAGGATAAGGTCTTGCCGTTGGGCCTAGGGTAGAGGAAACTTGGGACACCTCGTCACGTTCCACTCCCCCACTCTTTATGGTTGAACCCACATAGTCCTAGAGACTTGTTACATTGCTATATATGATCTTTCTTTGCTGTTTATACTTTAGTATTTTGTGTATTCATGTGTATACTTGGTGACCTTGGGATGGTGGACGGGTCCACGGTGTAGTATGGGATGCTCCGAATCCC
The DNA here is from genome assembly GCA_027924645.1 of Cunninghamia lanceolata. Lineage (NCBI taxonomy): Eukaryota > Viridiplantae > Streptophyta > Pinopsida > Cupressales > Cupressaceae > Cunninghamia > Cunninghamia lanceolata. The sequence goes on along the minus strand of BSBN01000356.1, from coordinate 3,812,456 downwards.
TTTTCCAATTGTCCGATGGTATACTTACATGTATTCATTCCTTGTGATTTATGTGTATTTAAATGCATTCAAGTGTATACCTTGTGGATTATGTGTATTCGAGTATATACTCTACGTATTCAAGTGTATACTTCATAAGGCTAATGTAATATTGTAAGTGTTTTATAACTTGTTTGCAGAAATTAAATCAAACCAAGGTACTCTCTGAACCTTTGTTTACTTGGAAATTGATAATTTAGGGTAAAATTAGTATTGTTCCTAAAAGGGACATTACACACCTAGTGCACATAAATGGGGTCTCCTGGACAAAGCATCAACGACTATGTTTTTCTTGCCTTTGACATTAACAATGTCAAAGTCGTAGGCCTGTAGTTTGCTGACCCACTTTTGCTGCCTCTCATTTAGGTCCTTCTGCCCAAGAAAATGTTTCAAACTGTTGTGATCGGTTTTCACCACAAACTTACTCCCCACTAAATATTGTTTGAATTTAGCCAACACATGCATGATGGCTAACATCTCCTTGTCATATATACTGTAACTCCACTCTACTCTCCTCAACTTCCTACTCTCAAATGCTATGGGGTGTTTATCTTGCATGATTACCGCACCAATGCCTTCCCCAGAGGCATCACACTGTAGCTCAAAAGATTTCCTGAAATCTAGAATGGCCAACACAGGACAAATGCTCATAATCTCCTTAAACTTATCAAAACACTCCTGTGTACCTCCTGTCCAACTAAATGCATCCTTCTGAGTCAAGTCTGTGAGGGGGGCAGCTGTCTGTGAAAACCCCTTCACGAATCTGTGGTAATACCCACAAAGACCAAGGAATCCCTTAAGCTGAGAGAGATTCTTTTGTGGCAGCCAGTCAATGATTGCCCGAATCTTCTTCGGGTCCACCTTCACACTACTAGCACTGATAATATGACCCAAGTATAACGACTTGGTCATCCCCAAACTCACACTTTGACATTTTTGCATATAACGGCTCCCGCTCTAAAATGCTCAATGCAATGTCAATATGTTTTAAATGCTCCTCCCAAGTCCTGCTGTATATCAATATATCATCAAAAAATATCAACACAAATCTCTTTAACTGTTCTCTGAACACCTTGTTCATACAGGATTGGAAGGTGGCTGGTGCATTGGTCAAACCGAATGGCATGACCAGGAACTCAAAGTGCCCATAATGGCACCTGAAAGCTATCTTCTCCACATCTTCGTCCCTGACCTGTATCTAGTGGTATCCGGATCTCAAATCTATTTTGGAGAACATGCCCCGTGCAACTCATCTATCAGCTCATCAATACGGGGTATGGGGTATCTATTCTTGACGGTCTTTTTATTTAACTCTCTGTAGTCAATGCACATCCTGAGAGTCCCATCTTTTTTCTTCACCAAGACCACTGATGAGGTGAATGGACTTTTGCTTGGCCTTATGTGCCCCATCTCGAGAAGCTCGTTGATACCCTTCTCGATCTCATCCTTGTATCTCTTCGGGTGCCTGTAAGGGGTAGTAATCACTGCCTTGGCACCTTGCTCCAACTCAATAACGTGCTCAATACCCCTATTCGGGGGTCTACCTAGTGGTATATCACTAAACACGTTGGTGTGTTTAGTTAAGAGAGCCTGTATATCAGGTGGATACTCACGCTTCTGCTGTTTTGACACTGCAGGCATCACCATCACCTCTGCTGCCCACTGTACCTGATCATGTCGAATCAACCTCTCCATCCTCTTGAATGAAACCACTCTCACCCACCATTTGAAATACCCCTGAGCACATGACGTACCCTGTTCACCTCAAACTTCATCTCCATAGTCCTCAAGTTGAGTGTGAACTCTCCGATGTCGTGCAACCACCGCATACCCAACACCACATCCATCTCACCCATGCTAACAACATAGAAAACTGACTGGCATGTGTAATTGTTCAACAATATGGTGAGATTAGGTATCCTCCTAGTGCAGGTGAGTGCAAATCCATTAGCTACCTGTTGATGGTTGTTTTTTGACAAGTCAACAATAGAGTAAAATACTAGGTATTTAACTCTCTCTTGAGCAAAGCCTCTCGGATGCTGAACTAAGTGATCAAACGAGATAACTCCAAGGTTCCTTCTAATAATGTTTTAATTTCAGTAAGAAACAGCTCAATGATTTAAGTATGATTCTGCTGTTAATCAACAAAGGGACTTACACAATTGTTCGCATAACTGGTTGTTTCAAAGACTATGGAAGTAATCACTAGAGGATCTAAGTACTGCAACTGACGCGGATGATTTAGCAATGGACGTTCTGATCCTAATCCTAACTGATTGATAAAAAAAAGGCAAAAGATATAGGGTTGAGGGAAAACGAATCTAGTCCTAAATGGACGGACGTTTACTGCTTAGAGTGAAGTCGAACCAAATCTTGTTTCGCCAAGATGAAACAACTAGACAAGAGAGGTGCTATCTTCAATGGTATGCAAGATATTTAAATCAATTATGCTCATGAAAATTCAACAGGCATAAAGATCAAATTGACGCTCAATTGTAAAGACTTCACTACAAGGCAATAAAACAACCTTTCACTAACTAACTTATACTTAAAAGGAAAACTCGTAACTTAACTTAATATTCGTGTGAAAATTGAAACCATGCAAACACTCAGAAATATAAATAGAATCACCAAATCAATGAGTCCTTTATAATCTCAGAGAGCTCTTACAACAATTTCAGAATTTTCCAACCCGTTCCAAATGAGAGCAATGAGAGCTCTTTTATAGTCCTCAAAAGAGAGAAGGGTCAAGATCGATCGGCGAAATCAGCGGATCAGATCAAGCCACATCACAAGTAGTTACAACAAACTATCCTTTATTAAATGAATGAGGTTAACTTTATTAAATATAGGAGGTTACTCATATTAAATGAAAGAAGTCATGAAAGAGAGAACAAAGGCACGCTTTCCAAGAGGATAAGGAAGCCACATCATCAAGGTGAGTACTATGTAGTAGTACTATGAGATACAATGAATCTGGACACAATTGGAACAATGTCTTCCATTGGTACACTTGTCGCTGCCTTAATGGATCCTTCTGCCACTGCTACATCTTCCTCATAGACGCCAAGTGTCTTCTCCCAGTCGTTTATCCAAGACTTATTTTCCCCAAGACGATATGCAAGTGTGAATATACTATCTAGTTGACCTTCATCAAGTCCATCATATTGAAAGTAGAATGCCTTAACTTGCTGCTTCATGTTCTCAATAGTAACATTTCCATAAGGATTACAAATTGTTGTCAAAGCAGTGTACATATGATTTTCTGTTCTTAGAAGAACACTTCTTATCCTGGACATATCTACTTCAATTTTATCAACTAGTTGCCCCTTGTTGTGAAAGGAGAAATACCAAGTGACAAAGTCATGTGGAGTATCTCTGTCAATCACTTTATCATGTATTAAGTCTTCTACTGGAGCTTCCATTAAACTTTTGAGTTGTGGCATGTATTGCTCTTTGATTGGTTTAAACTCAGCACAACTTTCCAATAAAGCTTGGACTCGACCTTGGAGCTTAATGACTCTGTCATACACTTGCACAATTTCTTCAAGGTAAGTATAGGCCTTGTTTTCTGCCTTTTCTATCCATCCCTTCATCATCTGAGATGAAGTTCTCATGTTTTCAACTTGGGATACTGTTTCCTGTGGAAGAATGGACGGAGGAATTGCAGTAGCTTCCTTCTGTTGAATAGGCTGCATGACCTGTTGGATGTAATGCTTCAATGTACTAAAGTCTTGTTCAACTTTCAGCCTTGCTTCTCTTTCTTGTTTCAACATGCTTCTCACATTGTTTACTGAATCTTGTAGTTCCTTCTCGACTTGTTCCCTTGTGATTGGACCCATGCCAAAGGTAGTCAAATTATAATCCTCAGGTGCAATATTTTCTAACTCCTTGTCACTTCTAGGAACAGCTATGTGGACCTCTCTGTTTCCAGCAGAATCTTGAGTGATTTTAGAAAGGATAGTTGCTTTCTTCTTCTGATTACTCTTTTGTACATTTACAAGCAATTCCTCAACTGCAGTAGGCTGATAAGTCTCTACAATTGTACTTTCTTCAATCCTTTGTCTCAACCAAGGTGGGAAAGTAGAAAGATCTCGTTGTCCATGAGCTTGATTGTGTTGAACACGAGCTACTTCCTCATCAGATTCAGCTTGACCTACTTCATCCTGACCAAGATCATCATTCTCTTCTATTATGACAGTGGGGCTTGATTGGATCTCTTCTGACGGAATCAAGGCAACTTCTTCTATTACCTCTATCTCTTGTATTGGATTCTGAACAACTGAAGCACCTTCCTGTGGATTAGATGAAGTAGAGGGATTACTCTTCTTCTGCGGTCTTCGGCTTGATTCCCCTTGATCTTGACTAGGTCTTTTCCTCTTTCTAGCTGAATTATTGCTTTGATCATTCCCACTATGTTGTGGTTGGCTATGTGTACTACGCTGCTTGGGTTCTTCCTCATTCATCTTATTGTAGGTGAGAACTTGACTTTCATCACTCATCTCCTGCAATAGTTGATTGATACACACTTGTGTCATGGCTAAGACCGGCTTTATCAAATCTTCTTCGGATGCATCTCTCTTTGACCAATCAATTGTATAAGGCAAATCCTTTATCTTGTCAAATTCATCTATTAGCAAAGTATCATCTTCGGTAAATTGGTCTGGAATCCTGAATACTTTGGTAGCTCTGACTAAATCCCAGTCAAGTCTCGAACTTTGAAGAGTTCGGAGATCATCTTCATCTTGAGCACTGGCCCAGTGGTCTTCTAACTGCTTGATATGTTTGAATTCTCTGTTGTATTTCCAGCAAACTTGGAAAGGGTCAAAGTTAAGCCTCTTGGTGCCATGAGTTTGCAAATGGTAGGCCTGTAGCTCTATTTCAGAATACTCAGCTGCTGATAAAGATGGACATTCCAGATTTTGTCCAAGACGAAGTGGAAATTGGATTCCTCCTTTCTTCTTCAATTTCTGCAACCTGATGAGTTCTAGGAGTTGTCTTGTAACTTCTAACATCACCATCCTGTTGGTGGGATACCTTGGCAATCTGTATGGATATGATGTGAATCCTTGGATCCTTAGGTAAGTGTACCTTTCATGCTGAGTATACCAGTGTCCATATGCTGAAATGAATTCTCTCGCTGCATTAGACAACCTTTTATGAAATTCTCCCCTCAGTTTCTTCATTATGAACATAGCAAATGCATCATTGAACCTTGTATAATGATTAATACTCTTCAGGTGCAACTGAGGATAACATTGATGTGACAAGTATTTGTTAGGTCCAATGCCGACTTCTCCTTTTCTGGTTAAACCTGAGTAGACTTCATTTCTGGCAAGAAGGTACACTATATAGGAACTCATATAACAAGTCTTAGTCTTAGCAAAATTGAGGAACTGCTCATGTATACTTTGACTGATAAGTCCAGCCCAATCAATCATTTTCCCTTTGAGAACTGACTTGATGAAAGAGTACATCCAAGGCTGAAAGGTAGCAGATTGAGGCATTCCTGTCATTCTGTTCAAAAACATGATTAGATATCCAATTTCCGGATGAAAATCTGACTTATGGAACTGTGGAGGATTATTCATATTGAACTTCATGGCTGGATTGGCCATCCACTCTCTCCTTATCTCTTGTAACTTTATCTTGGTGTCGACATCATACTCCTGCTGGCCTTGTTGTTTTGAGATGCTGATCATCCTCTCCTTAGTTGGAATGTTGAAAGTCTCTTCAACTGCTTCCTTTTGCAAATAGGCTAGTATCGTTCCATCCTTGGCTATGATTTGCCTCGTATTTACATCATACTTTTTGACACATTCGATGATCATCTCCGGACACGGCAAAGCTGGCGGAAAACAAGCAGCTTCAATGGCTCCACTCCTCATGATGGCTCGAGCGAGGCTTCCTCCGTTGGGTTCTTCAAGGACTGACTTGATATCTTCCAAGTTGCTGCTTCCCATATTCGTATCGCTTACATTTGTCCACCTTGAGACGAGCTTTGATTCAGGAATCTTCCCTTTGGCATCCATCCGGATCTTGGGTTGTCGCTCCTTGGAAGTCATTGCCATTATTCTGCAGACTTGACGCGAATAAGTGATTGCAAAAGATTTTACTTCAGCAACTTTAGTGGATTAAATTATGAAATTTTCCTTTATAATTATGAAATATTACTATTAAATTTAAAAAATCTATGAAAAATCGTAAAAATCCACTTATCCTTCAAGAATTTTATCAATATTTGGACAATTTCAAGGCATCTAATGAAAGAAAAATAAGAAAATCAGATCAGAAAAAACTCAGATCAGACTTACTTGATGAGCTGTTTTGTATTTGATACCTTGGAATTTGATCCACCACTTGGCAAAATTTGATAAAATCAAATTTATACTTGTAAAAAAAAATTCTTGTGGCTGCTCCTTGAAGAAAATTCTGCTCTTGGAGAACAAATCTGCTCTTTGAAAATAATCAAAATGAAAAAGAAATGAGGCACATATATATAATTTACTTTACAAAACTTTTCCTTCTCTCTAGGCCGACCTCATGCACAAACATTTAATTTAGTTTTGATCTTTATTAAATGAATGCAACTTCACGTTTTCCGAAGGCAATAATCATTAAATGTTTGTAACTTATCCTTGTTGGACGCATTGGATAAAGGCGTGATGATCTTCTTCTTGTTGTTGGACGTATTTCTCCCTCCTCCAAGCGCATGGGATGAGGAATTCGAATCCTCTTGGCATTTCGCATTAGTTGAGGTCTTCGAGGCCTTCCTTGGCAATTCGCATTGGATAATACTTAGTTTTACTTGCTCAATGAGGTGGCGCATTGGATGGAGGGTAGAGAGTCTTCTCAAGATTTTCGCATTAGATGAAGTTTGTAATTCCTCTTCTCATTTCGCCTTAGATGGCATAATGGAGTCTCCTTCTTTGGAATGTCATGATCTTCTTTAGAATCCTTTTATCTTGCTGTCTTGAAACTCTAACACTTGCTTTCAGCATTTCGCACTAGATAGTCTCTTGATGGTCCTCCTTTCATGCTTCGCATTAGATAGAGGATTAGAATCCTCTGGCATTTGATCGCATTAGATAAGCACCACGAAGTCTTCAAGTCATTTGAACTTTTAGATAGAACTTTAGGATCTCACCTTTTAGCATGGCGCATTGGATGGAGGACTAGAATCCTCCAAAATAAACTTCATCCTTTCCCCTTTATGTTGGCGCATTTGATCATGCCTTGAGACTCCTTAAGTTTTGGCGCATTAGACCACTAGTTTGGATTCCTCAAAGGAATAGCGCATAAGATAGAGGATTAGAATCCTCAAGACATTTGGCGCATTTGATAATGTTTTAGGACTCCTTAAGTTTTGGCGCAGTGGATAGTGGCTTGAGGGTTCTTCACATCACACTTGACTCTACTCTCAACATGGCGCATTGGATGGGCAGCAGGAGATCGTCAAAATCAAACCTTATTCTCCCCTACACATGGCGCATTAGATGACAATTCCGATTTCTTCTTGTTAAGTGCTTTGGTAAGGGGCTTGGAAGATAGCGCATTGCTTGACCTTATTAAAATCTTCGAACTTGGACGAATGTAAATGACCTTTGTCTTTGGCGCATTAGATGAGCTCGTAGGATTCTCTTAGAATGTATCTCACTTTACCTTGATGTTGCATATTGGATGATCTTGCCATGGGCGCAAGGGTTCAAGTTTCAAAATCCTATGAATAGCGCATTGGTTAAGCTTGTAGGACTCTTGTAGAGTTTTCCCTCAAAATCGCATTAGATCAAATATAACGAATCCTCTAGAGTGTGGGCGCACTAGATGAAGGTGTAGGATCCTGTGGAGTTCTCACTCTACCTTAGAGGAGACCTCATGATGTTGGCGCATTGCTTAGCCTTGGAAAATGATCCTTGAAATCTATTGAGCGCATTACTTCATGTTTTAGATTATCTCTCAAGTGTCTTATTAGATCATGCTTTAGAAGTCACATCACTTCAAGGGTTGAAATCCTCAGGAATTGGCGCATGGGATCAAAGGAAAAGATCCTTAGGTTTTGGCGCATCACTTAGACATTTCAAAACTTCAAACCTACCTCTCCCTTCTTGGTGGCGCATCACTTCAAGGATTGAAATCCTCTGACATTTACATCGAAATTCTCTCCAAGACTTGCTTTAAAACTTACTTTTTCTCTTTCGCACTAGTTCAAGACATTGAAATTTCCATTTTTTCCTCCGAAATGATCTTTTGGTTTGGGCGCACTAGTTGAGTGATCGAAATCTTCTTAAATTTTCGCCTTGGATCAAGGTTTTGATGGGCGCACTGGATCAAGTTTTCAAATCCTCTGACTCAAGTGTCTTCTCCTTCGTGATTTTGCGCCCAGATTTGCGCCATCTAAGTGTCCAGTCGCATTAGATCAGGATTTTGAATCCTCTGCCTTCGTCAAGTATTTTCAGGATCGCGCGAGTAAAGGTATATTGAAAAATATATTTAAGTATAAGTTTAGAGATTGAATTTCTTATACTTTAAATATTTTTCAATATACCTTTCAGGATGTTTGAGATAGGTCCCGAATCCACCGGATTTAAGATGCAAAATATAGAATTTGGAGGATTCACCAGATTTCAGACTTAGCCATTTTTTCAGGATTTTCAGGATTTCAGGCTCCAGTCTTAGTCTTCTCAGGATCTCAAACATTCTGAAGGATTAACCTCAAAACTCAATGTCTAGATAGGATTTGATCATTATTGCCATTTTATCTACCCTTAATCGTGAACCAAAGATCATAGGCAAGGAAATTGTTACCGAGCCGGCAAAGGAAAACGAGTCAGGACGTCATTAAAGTCTCGGCAAAACTCATTGAAACTCATTGGAAACTCACTGAAAGCTCAGAGCTCAAAAAAAAAGGGTCATTGAAACTCATTGGAAACTCACTGAAAGCTCAGAGCTCAAAAAAAAAGGGGGGTCCCTATTCCTAATGGGGGTGATGTGTGATTTGGTCACAACACTACCCTCACCTTAAATCCTTCAAACTCTTCAATCTTGAGCCCTCTCTTCGCTACCAAGCCCTCATCTATAAAATTGTGAGTAGCAACTGTGTCAAGTAATGTGATCATTCTCTGTCCACCAAGTACTCTCATCCAGAATGATCCCTCTCTCTGAATGCCCGAGAGATGTGTTGTAGGTAGGGTTGTCTCCTCTTCCTTATCCGAAGCTTCAGATGCAACATTAGTCACTGAATCATTATCTTCTGATTGCTGCTCTGAATGTGTCTCTAATTATACGGACTCATCTGCTAAAAAGTATTCCAATTGTTTAGCTTTCCCTTGGGCAGCACACTTGTGCTTAGGATCCTAAGGCTCTCGACATTGAAAACAGAGCTTCCTCCTCATGAGGTCATTCAACTGGTCACTATCCAACCTGGAAGAACTCTTATGTTGCTGTCTTGAATCTCTCTGGAAGTGTCTTCTGTCCTTCTCCTTATCTCTCCTATGCTGAAAACCCTTGGATTGAAACTTATTTCTTCAAACAGAAGACTCCATATCACGAGCCTTTTTCATGGCCTTCTGTAATGATGAAGGGTCCAATCCCTTGACCCAACCACGAAGAGGATCTATCAACCCATCAATAAAGAGCATGATCAATCTATGCTCTGAAATATCTGAGACCATCACTGAAAGGTCCTAGAACTCTGATATGTAGGAGTCCATTGATCCAACCTGTTTAAGCTGTGCCAATTCCTTGAACTGCAGTTTTGGATCTTTTTTGTCAAATCTATCTATTAGTCTAGCTGTGAACTCGACATAGGATGTGATCTGGTCATGTCCCAAGGTGACCTTACCGTTGCTCCACCACTTATGTGCACTGCCCTCTAAGTGTAAAGTTGCATATGTAATGGCATCAGTCTCTGGCATGGGGCTGATCTGGAGATAACTGTCCAACTTCTAGACCCAAGCTCTAGCAGAGGTTTTGCCTGACCCGTCAAAGTAAGGCAAAGTCATTTTGCTCACTTTCTTTTGCAGCTCTTGGTTCGGTTGCCTGTTTCCTCTGCGGGGTCTATGCTTCATTCTCATATCTGAATACTCCCAAAATGTCATCTCGTTTCGGAACTCCTCACTGGAAGCTCTCCAATCTCTAAGAATCTCCTACTGGAAATCCAGCTACTCAGGAACATTGTTCCTAGGTGCAAACATAGGAATGCCAGGCTTGTCACTGGCTGTCAACTGGGTAGCCCTCCTGTTGGTGACTGAAGCTTCACCTTCCTCATCTTTGTCACTGTGTCTATCTCCATTATGCCTATCACCATTCTGCTTGTCACCATTTGGCCTATCACCAGTATGTCTATCTCCTCCCAAATTGTTCCTGTTTCTGTCTCCATTATTATTCATGTTTCTTTCGTTATTATTATTATTGTCCCTGTTGTTGTCTCTGTTATTCCTCGCATCACGAGGTATCAACTGGGTAAGAATCTGGGCTAGCTCTGTCTGTGACTTTCATCGTCTCATCTCATCCTCAGGAAGCTCCTCTCTATGTTCTGCTGTTCCCTAGCCAATGAATTAAGAATATCTTGCAAGCTGGGTTCCTCAATCTCTCTGTCATCCATTTCTTCAACTTTGGAACCACGCCTGAAAAGGGATTTGTCCTCGGTACCTCAAGGTCTTGTTCATTGTAAAAGACCACCGGTTGTTCTTCTGCGGCTGCTACCTCTATATCTATATCAGAAGGATCTTTCTGTGGAACCTGTAAATTGGGCCTTGAGCTGTTCCTCCTGAGATAATATCTCCTAGTTCTCGGCTGCATGTCTCATTTTCACTTCTGCATGTCTGAATCTGACCTCACAAGATTGTAGGAAGAGCTGTGCTCTGATACCACTGTAATGTGCCGCACCTGTTGGTTCTTTTAAGAATCTTTGAAGTGTTTATTTTAATTTTTTTAAATTGTTCTTTCAGACTAGAGAGAAGATGTAGAAGGGGTTTCAGTTTTCTTGCAATGTGATGTGTCGGAGCAACACAATGTTGATCATATTGATCATATATTTCAAACCCACAAAATATACAACAGATACAAAGAAAATAACTGATACCCAGATCATAAAATGTCATATAATGAATTACTATTACGTACCCACATGGAAATATGCAACTTTGTAACAGTGCTGTAGCTGGACTAGTAACTGGGTATGACAGGAAAGCTCCGGAATCAACAAGGATATATAATATTGTGCATACAACGGTCTATAGTAATCATAGAGACCCCAAACGCCTCAAACAAGTACAATGAATAGCTGCAAACAAGAAGAAATGGATCCTCATAGACCCCACGTCCCTCCAGGCATGGCTGGTATGGCCTGGCTGGCTGTATACAGCAGATTAGAACCTCAAACATGTCTGCACTTCCTCAAATATCACTGCACACTCCTCATAACCCTAATCACCAAGTTTGGAATGAAGAAAATGATCAATAAACACCAAAATATCTCCTAATCATGGGTACGGCTGGGATTGAGGTGTACGGCCAACAAGTTCTGCTATATGGCTGCTCCAATCTGCTCTATAAACCATCAATTTGCCTTCACTTCATTATTTTCAACTCCTTCCCAAAACATATGCATGTGATATGATCAATAAACCCTCGAAATCTCATCCAACGAACTCCATTTTAGCACAACTGTGAACACTGATTGTATCCACCTCTATTGGCACCTTTGGATGGTATTGCACATTTGTAGAATGCCGTTACTCAGGGAGGTTTTCGTCTCCAAGAGCCTCTGGTTCGAACCCTAGTAGAGCCAAGTAGAAGAAAATATCATAAACATAGCATATCCAAATGACTTGCTTTTTCCCTCTTTTATTTCCCTCAAGTTGGGCGTTGGCTTTTTGGAGGGATTATAATGTTTTTAAATTACTTTTTTATCCCCCTTGGGATGGGCGCCCATGTCTCCTTAAGTGACCCCTTCTAATATTTCTTTTTATTAGTCACTTTACTTAACATTTATAAAGTCCCATTAAATAAACATAATATAACTTTGGACTTAAAAATAAATGTCAAGACTAAGTCAGAATGCCATGATCTTTAGCTCGCCGGAAAGGTCTCGACGAGACGAATCTATTCCAACTCTGAAACTCCCAATCCGACACCAATCCCGAACTTACTAAAAATAGTAAGTACTCCACAAGGCACCCCAAACTGCCACTGACATTGCCAACTGGAACCAAACCACATCTACACCTCTAAATTGCCCATCCAAGGCCAAACCACCATGGTTCCCTAACCAAACTGTTAGTCTACGGGAACCCAATGATAGACTAACACTGTAGCTAGAAAGGGGACATTACATTTGGAAGAAGAATCCAAGTTTGAATCATATTTTTGGAGGGTCTTTGGTGTATTCCTTTTATTGGTTATATTCTTCTTTCCTTGGGGTTATGGGTTTGGAGACTTGTCACGATGAGAAGATTTGCCTTGTGATGATGTTGTTTCTTGTTGATAATCCTTTTGGACGACTTATGAAGGAAGAATAAATGACAAACAATATCTATCCTTGGTGCTTGGAGATGACATGAAAAAAGGGAATAAATTATAATAAATTCATTTGAATTTTCTTGGGCACTCATAGGTCTTGAGGCTGGTCGGCCTACCTAGATGAATAAGGTTTATTAAAATAAAAGAAAATCCTCCTAGGTCGGCTAGAGCATTTTGCATAAGGAGGTTGGCCCTTAAAAGGAAAAAAAAGATAATAAAATAATGAAATTCCTGCCTAGGTTGGCCAGCAGTATATAGAGATGAAAACATGTATAAATATAAGTTATTTGGTTGGGCATTTCAACATCAATCAAGCTTGTTCATTTATTCTTCTGATCTGCACTTTCTAGCAGCCTATTCCAAGGACAAAAACCCTTGTGAATAGTTGGTGGATTGGATGAAAACCTGATCCATCTTGAGAGGGCTTCATCATGGAGGTCCATTTGTACTTAATTGGAGATTTTAGGAGCAGAATTCTAATCAGCTTGGACCAGAAATCTAATCACTTTGGAGCAGATTTTATATCATTTTTTTAGGGCAGAATTGCAGAGCAGATGTGTGGAGCAGAATTGGAGACTTCTTTGTGGTTGGTTGTGTGGATCGTTGCCTAGGGTTTAACCCTCCTTTGGAGCGCCACCATTGGGAGTCATTTTAGTGAGGTTTGTGAGCATCTTTGGAGCCATTTTTCCATCTTTTTTAGAGCAGCAGACCAGCAGACCTGTGCACCACTATTTGGAGTCATTGGAGGTTCATTTCTTACTAGGAGGTTAGAGGAGAATTGTTATTTTGTTTCAGTTTGTAGGGCAGATATTTGCTGGGCTATTTCTCATGTGTTAGCCCAATATCTATTCATGTATTTGAAGAGATTTTATACTTCAGTTTATAGCAGCAGACTTCTACTTTCATTTTTAGTTATTTGTGTTGGTTGAATGAAGTAAATTTGTGGATCATATGATGGTGAAATGCAAGTACATATTTGTTGATATGTTTTTGGCGAAGTTATGATGTTTTGAGATGTTTTATGGCTGCCCTAGTGGTTATTTCAGGTCTGATTTTTACTTCAGAAATTAGGGTTTGAGCAGAAAATTAAGATACATATTTTGGAAAGTCCATAAATCCAGTTTGGTCTGTAATATCCCATTTTGGGATATTACAGCAAGCTGTGATCAAACAATGTTGTATCTTAATATTATTATCATTAGTAAGAGTTCACTCACAAGGAGACCGTATGATTGTACGGGATCAACCAACAAATCCTACAAGGTGCTACGATGGATAAAATTCAATACCGTACGGCAAATAGAATCTTGGTTTCCCAATAAATAGCTACTCCCAAAAGGATCAATAATTGTTACGATATGAGGGAATGGGGCTGTAGTCAATGTAAAATACTGATTATTATATTTGATAATTTGGGTTATTGTAATGTCCTCTTTTGTTTGTTGGCTCTCGGGTGGTTGTAAGAGTCAATTTGTCCGAGTAAGTTAGTTGACGGTTGTGTTCCTCTTGGCAACCGTCGGGTCTTTTAACTAGTCATTGTATCGTCAAGGAAGGTAGTATGATGTAGTCAGATCCTCTTTGATCCTTGGCCGACCATCTCTGGTCTAGTTCTGTAATACTCATGTGCTAATAAAGATATACCTTTACTCCTCTATCTGGTATCTATTGGTAATTCTATAAATTATGTCAAGTATTCATTTTATCAGGTAGGCGAGTAAACAGGGGCAACCTGTAGGGCAGTGTTGTATGGAAGCATAAACTCAGATAAAATGATCACCTAAGTAGATAAGTTTGTTGCACAACAGTAAGTACTACTCTGATATAATGTAATCACTGAAATTTCTCATATATATATTAAGTTGAATTACAATACTAAAATCTAAAATCTTCTACAGCATTTAAATAATATTGAAATCCTTCACCACAAATCACAACTGAAAATACTATGACATTGAATCTCCTACACAACTGAAATCTTTAACAATATTGCTGATATGAAAATTTGTTTGCAAATCCAAATCGCTTAAGCACAATTGCAATCCTTGAGTAGATCGCCTCCAATGAGCGAGAGGGTTTTCGTCCTCAAGCCTATAATGGAAATCAAAGGGTTTTCGTCCTCCGATCACCTACACACCAAGGGTTTTCGTCCTTGAATGCACGAACTCCAAATTAGAAGGAATAGTGAAAATAACATAATCCGATGCTTCGATTTGTGTCTTGACCTCTTTTTTATTGTTGCCTTTTTTGGGCCCTCCAATTTATTTTGATTTTTTTATTTTAATTTTACTTTTCCCTTGAAGTATTTAAAAGTACTTTTTAAATTACATCCATAGGTCCCCTTTTAGAATTACATTGATTAAAGTGTAAAAAGTACCCTTTTGAAACATTACATAGGACCTAAATAAATTTAAGTAGCCAAAGTGATCCGGCCCACTTAAAATATTATTAACTCTTAGGTTCTGAAAAGTGGACATGAAAATACATAATCTTAGGTTATAGTAAATAAGTGTAATAATAATATTTTATATTATTATTACAAACATAAGTATTTTGTAGAATCTGTGTAGTCATCCAGAAGATGAATTGAACAGTCATCTTGGAGATGAATTGAATGGACATACATTGTTGATAAATATGTACTTTGCATCTCATTTTAACGAATAAAATTTTGGGTTTGCATTCTCCATTTTATTTGCAGTCCATTTCCTGGCCTGACTTCCATGATGTTTAATAAATAATTTTTTGAGAAAAAAATGCATAGACTAGCAAGTAGTTTGATGTTTTCGGCCAAGTTGTGTGGTCTATCACAAGTATGAATATATGATAAGCTTACAAAGCAGAGATCTTTGTATAGGTGACTCCAACGTACACTGTAAGATGGAGACACATTACAAGCATTATATAAGATATAATTAATGCATAGAAAATTAATCAATGTTGTTTCTCAAATGCTAATTATTTCCCTCTTACCATTAATAATATTCATTAAGGCTCTTGAGGTAACGAATGGTGGGCTTCCACGAGTTGCTGAGTTCCAAGCCTTTATATCTATTTAGATTATAGGAATTTTTCCTAATCTCTATAGCTTTTCTTAATTTTATTTTCATGACGTGATCCACCTTTACTAGAAGTTCAGCCTGCTTTATTCAAATTTTATGAGTGGATGAATGTGAGTGATTTGTGAAAGTGGAGCTCTTTACTTGGAAATGATGGATGTCTGCAAGGTGTTCCTTGATTATTTATTAGAAAGTGCTCCCTGTTTTGCCAATGTATGGATAACCACATTAGCAACCTATGTGATTAACCCCACTGCTCAATTTTGAATCGAGATTATATTTTGTAAATTTTAGCATATTCTTGATTTTATTTTGTTACAAAAAAAAGGAATTTTATGTTGTTCTTTCCCAAAATTATTGCCATTTTATTTGATATTCCCTTAATCTATGTAGATATGCCTTAGGAAGATTCTTTATCTCGTCTTCAACATGGCTTGGAGTTCTTCTCAAATATTTTTGAAAACCCTAGAGATCAGCTTCATATTGGAGCTGTCTTTTTTTGATAGCCATATCAAATGTAGCTTCTCTCCCTCAATCTGTCTGTCATCTGCAATCCTAAAAGCCTGGTTGGTAAGTGTTTTAAGAACACCTATCATCTGTGTATATTTTTTCATTATATTTGATGACATAGTGGGCTATATCTTTCCCTATTAAAAGTACATTCCGGAACGACAAATAACGATTGGCTTCCAATTTCTTTGTGAATTTAATTGAGTTGAGAATGGAATTTCTTGAGGCTTTCAATATGCCTCTTCCACCATTTTCTTTGCAATCCAAGAAGATCGCATCGTCTGATACCCAAATCTGCTCATTGGGCATTTTCATTAATTTGGACCAGATTGAAAGTGCAATATTTGTGAACGGGAGAGGATTATGAGAGAGATATCTAGTAAGTGGATGGAAAACTCTGATTTGTAATCTTATCATTCATCTTGATGATGGGCCACAACATGTGGTATGAAACGTTAATCCAGTTTCCTCTTCCAAGCAATTTTTCCAAAAGATCTGTTTTATTAAAGCAATAATCATTAATGCTTCCCTGTTTCAATCATCATTTGCCTCATGTCGTGGAACATCTGTTGGCTTTTGTTCATCACTGTATACAGTACCCAAAGTTTACTATATTGTAGAATTGTAGTTAATTTTTGTTTCAATGCAACATAGTTCTAACTTCTTCCCATTTGACATGTGTGAAGCCTGTTTGTAAGTTATAACCCTTTCTGTTATTAAAAAAAACAAGGTACATAGAGTTTACACAAAAAAAAAATGGCTGGTGTAATAACACACATGCAAACAAAAACAATAGGTAATAGAGCTGCGACTATAAATGCATAAACTTACGAATTTCTGCAAAATCACTGTTGAGTGGGACAAGGCTAGATATCACATAAATATTGGCACACTAGTTACAATGGCATTTACTGGGATCATTGTTGTTGGTAGGAGAACTCCAAATTGACCATAAGAGTCATGCAAGCATGACCTTACCGTCCTATCATGGACCTAATAATTAAATTAAAATTCATAGGTATATTACATGTCCTTACACTAGAGTTGCCGGATACGGCTACCCCCCTGCACAGGACACGCGTACCTGAGTATCCGGTACGGATCCGGGTACGGTACGGGGCGGATACGGCTTGGATACCGTACCCGCCCGTGCCCTAAAATCTTGTTTGCCCTAGCTGTGCCCGACTCTCCTGGATACGCCTGTTTGAAAATATCGTGCCGTATTTTGATCTTTAATGGTTAAAAACGAAACCTATTCTCTGCAGTTCGCAGGGTTTTCTTACCCTATCCCGACGGCCTCATCGTTTTCAAAAACCTTTCGTTTCATCGTTTTCAAATTCAAACCCCTTTCGTTTTCAAAGGCTCCATACTAGGCGTCAAGCCTTCATCTGTCGTAGCCGCGTTTTCTTCACGGGGACCCAATATTATCAACCCGGAGATACTCAAGCCGGACGTGATAGCGCCCAGGGTGAACATTCTGGCCGCCTAGACAGGTTTTCAGGGCCCATTTGGGCTGAGCAATGATCCGCGGAGGGTGAAGTTCAACCTCATCTCTGGCACTTCCATGCCCTGTCCCCACGTCAGTGGCATAGCCGTTATAATAAAAGACGCCTACCCGGATTGGAGCCCGACGACCATAAAATCTGCCCTTATGACCACTGCTTATGTCGTCGACAACACCCACAATACGCTCCATGACACCGCCACCGCTAATGCCTCTGCAACATTCGTATCGCAGGTATGGTTTGAAGCTTTGTATTTTTGTTTTATATCATAGATTCATTAGTCTATACTTTATAATTTATATATATTTTTTTATTTTGTTAAATTTAAAATTCTTATATAATATTTAATAAATTTCAATGTAAAATGTTTATATTTTTGTTTTATTAAATTTAAATAGTTTGAAGTTTATATTTTATGAGTTTATATTTTTATTTTATTAAATTTAATATGTTTATTTAAACATCAAACTTTTTATGATTTTATTCTAATTAAAGATATATATAAAAATATTTAATAATTTAAATATATATTTTTTATTAATTTATTTCAATTATAAAATATATGTAAATATTTAATTATTTAAAAAAATTAAAAGTAAAAGTGAATATTTTTAGGTTTGCAAATACTAAAGATTTATTTTATTTTTATGTTATATATATATATATCTCTGTGTGTGTGTTTTATGAATGCCGTATCCAGCCGTATCCATATTGGGGGCCTTGAAAAATAGCCGTATCCGTATCTGATACTGTATCCGTATTGGATACCGTATCCGTGTCCATGCAACTCTGCCTTACACCCATCATGGACTTAATAATTAATTAAGATTCACAGGTATATTGCATGTCCGTACAACCATTCCTTTATTAAACACTTGCTTTGTAGTTATTAACCCAGCATGGATAAAAATACGTCACTGAAACTACTGTCTATGAAACCAAAGTAGCAAAAATCTTTCTTGGAAATGACTTGGCAAACCAAATGATAAATAGTTTTTCAATTAATTCAAAATTGGGAAAACTCAGGAAATTAACAACACTAAAAATTTCACAAAAATAGAGAAAAAAATGTAGTTTTTAATATTTCATGCTGACTAAAGGAAAAACAATGTTGCATTTTGATCCAGTGCAGCCTAAAACATTTTTTGGTTTTGCTTTTTAAAACCAGAGTGGGGATTTGGGGGCATCAGCTTCCACTGGGGTTGAGAGGCAGTGCCCCTTCTGGGGGTATGGGGGCAGTAGTTCCTTGTGGCATATAGGGGCAGTACTTCCTTGTATGTCGAGGGGTAATGCCCCTTGTGGGGGTCTGGGTCTGGTAGCTGTAATAAAAACCCTATTTTTGTTGGATTTTTGAGACCAAGTTTTTTGCTGGTTTGATTTCTTGTTCACTGCTGTATGTTTTATTTGTTTTTGTGTTTTTGCATATGATATTTGAAAATAGTAATGAAATACAAAACATGCAAAGATAGCCAGAAAGAAATATAGCATCTACACATGAAAACTTGAATACCCAGATAATAAAATTGTTCAAATATTAATACGGTAACATACCCATTTCCATTTCTTCAATGTTGCAAAACTGTAATACAGAGATCAGCAAGGGTTTGATACAAAATATTCTCCAAATGCTCTAATCTCCAAGCATTCCTCCAATGTGATGTTATCAATCAATGGCAAGGCCTTAGACGCCTCAAATACAAGTGATAGATGCCACAAAATGGAGGCGTTTACTCCCTAGGAATCCCACGCCCTACTGCTGATGCTGTACGGCCTGTTTTGAGGTCTGTTACAGCAGATAACTACAGAAATCTCCCTCAAACTGCTGCTGAAATGTAATATAACCCTGTCAAGGCAGATATCGATGTTTGGCGCCCAATATTGAGGTTGAAAACTGCATCTAAACACCTCCAGAAATCAATGCAACATGCTACGACGCAGCTAAAGGAGTACGGCCAGCATGAAGTGCAGAAACAGTCCCAAAAACATCCACAATCTCTTCAATCTGCAATGCAAAGGTCTTCAATGGCTGTTCACAAAGAGATTGGATATAACCCCATCAAGAAAAGCCATTAAACTATCAATCAAAGCACTAGCATAATCTCTGGTTGAGACTACCAGCAAACCCTCTTGATGATATCTTTCAACCACGAAGAGAGTGTGATCTACAAAGGTCTTCATCCCTGCAAACCCTTGTTTCCAGCATCTGCCACTGTGTTCTTACCTTTGACATATTCTATATCAAAGTCATATGCTTGTAGCCTACTCACCCACTTTTGTTGACGATCATTCATGTCCTTGTTCATCAAGTACTTGATGCTGTTATGATCTGTCTTGATGACGAACTTACCTCCAACCAGGTAGGGTCTGAGTTTGGCCAATGCATGCATTATGGCCAACATCTCTCTATCATATACTAAGTAATTCTTCTCCACACCTGTGAGCTTCTTGCTCTCAAATGCTATAGGGTGTTTCTCCTGCATCAATACTGCCCCAATCCCCTCTCTAGAGGCGTCACACTCCAACTCAAAGGGCTTGGAGAATTCTGGGATTGCCAACACAAGGCAAGTAGACATCGACTGCTTGAAGTGTTCGAAACACTTATGTGCTGAATCCGACCATATAAAGGCTCCCTTCTTGGTCAAATTTGTGAGTGGAGCTACAGCATGTGAGAAGCCCTTAACGAACCTCTTGTAGAAACCACATAGCCTAAAGAATCCCTTAAGCTGAGAGAGATTTGTATGTGTAGGCCATTCTATGATAGCCCTTTTCTTCTCTGGATTAACCCTCACCCCCTCTGCATTGATAATGTGATAAGGTAAAGCAACTCAGTCATGTCGAAATCACATTTGGACTCCTTGGCATACAAGGACTCACTCTCCTGGATGCTCAACACCTCCTCCAGATGCCTCATGTGCTCTTCCCATGTTTTACTAAAGATCAGAATGTCGTCAAAGAAGATTAAGGCAAACTTCCTCAATTGTTTCATGAATTTTTGGTTCATACAATTCTGGAAAGTAGTCGGTGCATTAGTTAGTCCAAACGATATCACCAAAAACTCAAAATAGCTGTAATGGCATTTGAAAGCAGTCTTCTCTATGCCCTCCTCTCTCATCTTGATCTGATGATACCCTGACCTCAAGTCAATTTTTGAAAAGTAACAAGCTCTGTGAAGCTCATCAATCAGCTTA
The DNA here is from genome assembly GCA_027924645.1 of Cunninghamia lanceolata. Classification (NCBI taxonomy): domain Eukaryota; kingdom Viridiplantae; phylum Streptophyta; class Pinopsida; order Cupressales; family Cupressaceae; genus Cunninghamia; species Cunninghamia lanceolata. The sequence continues at coordinate 3,791,636 of BSBN01000356.1, read as the reverse complement.
TCAATGTGAGGAATAGGATATCTATTTTTTATGGTCTTGTTTAGTGCATGGTTGTCAATGCACATGCGTATGGTCCCATCCTTCTTTTTAACAAGAACAACTGTAGAAGCAAATGGGCTCTTGCTGGGTCTGATGTGCCCCATCTCCCACAACTCCTTGATGGTTTTCTCTCTCATCCTTAAGCCTCTTAGGATGTCGATAGAGTGTAGTAATCACTTGTTTGGATCCCTCCAACTCTATAACATGCTCAATCCTCTGTCAGGTGGCACTCCTGGTGGTATACTCCCAAACACCTTACTGGGCTTGGTCAACAACCTCTGAATGTCTAGAGGGTGGCTGTTTTTCTGTTGTTGTGGAATCTCTGGCATGATTAGGCACTCAACTACCCACTCTACCTGGTCATGTCTGAGCATTCTCTCCATCCTCTTGAGAAAACTACTCGAGGTCTTCCATTTGATAATGCCCTAAGAACGATCTTTTTGCCATTGGATTCAAATTTCATTTCCATATTCCAAAAGTTCATAGTGAACTCTCCAATAGTAATCATCCAGTGCATGCCTAAGACCACATCAGTGTCACCAATACCAACTACATAAAAATCATCCTTGAGTTCATACTCACCGAGTCGGATACTCAAACCAGAAATCTTACTGGTGCATGTGAGTTTGAAGCCATCTGCTACCATCACCTTAAAGTCCTCAAACTTCTCAGTCTTAAGCCCATGTTTTGCAACCAACCCCTCGTCAATGAAGTTATGTGTTGCATCTGTATCAATAAGAGTGATGATGCATTGCTCGCCAAGAACTCCTAACTCTGAAAGAACCAACTTTCTGGAAGTTGGAGAGTTGTGCCATCACTCCTTCACCATCACTACCCCCTTGGGATGAGTTTTCATCATCGTTGTCCTCACTTTCAGATTGCTGATCTGATTTTTCAAAATTGGTTTCTTTAGCAGAAAAGTACTCAATTTATTTTGCCTTTGCCTTGTGTTGGCGTTTCAATTTGCACCTCTGGAATGCGAGTTGGAAACGGACAACTATGCATAGATAAACTGCTCTCCTATTATGAGGGGGAGTTCCCTTTTTGCTGATGTTTGCTTGAAAAATAAATAAAACAAAATCTTCTTTTTGATTCTCAAATGCGAGCACAAGGTTATAAAACTCTATTTCGCTGCAGAAGAGGTTTTTTCCTTTTTTAAAACTTTTAACTACAGCTAGGCCTAAACTAAATGACGCTTTTAATCTCCTAAGTAAATTCAGAGCAAAGAGATTAAAAGTTAACAAGGAATGAATTGTTGTAACACAAAAACTTAAATAAATTTCTCCCAGATTCACATCATAAGACCCATTGTACTTTAATGATGAAAACTGAAATAAAATTTATACAAGCCACACATCTGACAGCAGAACTGGATGATTTGAGATAGAAAATCAGAGCAAAAGGCAGGCATGAGACTTCTATTTCAATATCATAAAGTTGATACAACTCCAGGACATCAATATTGTAGCAAAAGACAGGCATACAATAAGCGATCAAACACTGGAGAACAGATAACACAGAGTGAACGAGCACTTGGAATAACAAGTTTTGCAGACTAGAATAGGCACAACAAATTTGCTATCACAATTACTATTACCGTTACTTACAATGGGCAAGGCTGCCCTTATTTATACTAAATCAAAGGAGTAGGGAACCCTAAAATCTCCTTGATTTACACTAACTTGCCAACTTGCAAGCTTTATTTCTATTCTAAGACAAAGATTACAACTAACAACTGCTTTAAAACAATTTGCTTTAAAGCAAAGAAAACTCCAACTATTACAAAGTGATTTTTTTACTATTTAAAGGATGGATAAGCTTTGGATGAAAGAAAATGCTTTAAAACAAAAAGCATTGAGCTAAAGCTGCTTTTTGTGTCATCCTCATCTTCATTTCTGCTCCATTGGTGACATCATCCATTGGTATTTTTGGAAATAATATTTTCTAAAAAGCAACTTTCGAGAGAAAAAGTTGATACATGGGTTTTGTAGACAATTCTGCTCTGAAGCAACCCGGATCGTCGGATTCTAAAAAAGCAGCAAAAAAAAAGATTCCCGGAAAAATAAAATTTCTCAATCTTCAAGAGGATGAAATTTTGGATGGACCCATCTCAATAGAAATTGAAAAAGCTTTGGCCCTGTTTTTGAAAAACGATCCCCTAGAAAAAAGGACCTTGAAAAAGCGTGCCTCCTTACTTCTTAATCCCGAAACTATGAAGAACATTGAAAAAGCACTTCATTTGGGCTCTCAAATCTTCATGAGAAGAAAAATATGCTTTCTTCCTCTGGATGCAACTTGCAAAAATAATGAATAAAAGTAGCCAAAAGCTTGTCTTTATAAAATTTTAGGACGAAAAAGCAACTTTCTTTGTGAGAGCATAAAACTTGAAACTTATCCATGAAGAAAGAATCTTTGAAAGCACAAATCCAAGTTGATATACTCGAATAGGAAGAATCCCTATTTTATAGCCGCCTATGGCTTCATGTGTGAGATGATAAAACATATCATCTTTGAAGATGTCATCAAACATGTGAGGTTGCAAAAGTGTTATCTATTTTTTCATTTGTTTTGAAACTTTTGCACTCGTTTTGACTCCAGTATGGCCTGCCTCTGATTTCAACAAGATGGCAAACTGTCATCGTTGACTGAAAAAGCTGACGAATCATGGCACCTTGAAGATTTATCAACCGTGATTCCATCCTCAGCGTCGGATTGATGATTCGACAACGATCAACTGCAAATCTGACCTCTGAAACCTGTCGCCAGATGAAGTTTTGGAAGCGGTTGTGAGAAAACACTGTCAAACATGAAAATTTTCTAAGGCATGAAAACTTGGGTGTCACCAGCTTCCAGGGGCACTTGGTTTTTTGTGCCTTAGACAATTTTTGGAAAATTTCAACTTTTTCAAATTTTTGATTTGTGTGCGCGTTCTAGTGACTGAAGACCCCTGTTTGGCTGGCGATTTCTGCTTGCTAGAATAAAACTGAGTCTGATGATCTGGCAAACAGGCAAGCTTGATGAAAATTGAACTAATTGTATCCTCTGTCTGCTTCGAAAAATGCGCCAAACTGATTTCATGTGAATTTGACTGGGCTGACGAAGGAATTTTTTGTTGTTTTCCGTGAAAACATGGAAAAATGACTAAGGAATGAAAATATGGGCGCCCCTGGCCTCTAGGTGCACCTGGGTTTTTGTGCCTTAGAATTTTTTTGATATTTTCAATTTTTCATTGCATTCCCTGATTTCTGCGCCAACAGGTCTTGTTTGATCATTGTTTGCTGTCGTTCGGATGACTGCAAAAGTAGGACGGGAGGTGCATTGGGTTGTCTGAACATACCTGAGATGAAATCCCAGCTTTTTCAAGCTTTCGACTGAGTTTGACCACACAGAAACGGGCTGACAAAGGTTTTTTGACGTTTCTCGAAAAACATGTAAAAAAATTCCAAGGCATGAAAAGTTGGGCACCCTTGGCCTCCAGGGGCACCTGGATTTTAGTGCCTTAGTCAAATTTCAGGATTTTTAACTTTTCTCCTCATTTCGGATCCATCCTACTCCGTTTCCCGTTCTTCGTCAAATCAACGACTGTTCATCAGTTCTGCGTTAGCTGATCAGCCCAGAAAGACTTGAAACTGATCTTTGGCAGATGACTTTTTCCATTGATGGTTTCGGAGCTCGTGCTTCGCCTTTTGAAAAAGCAGAATTGACCCAGTAGAGAAAACTTGATCTTTTGCAGATTCCGTCTAGACCACCTTTATCGTGAAGCAAAATTAGCCAATCAGAACAAAACACGACACCTGAATCGGAGATTCTATCTTTAGAAAATTTTGCCAGCATCCGTATCTCAAGAAACCCAGAAAACATAATTTGACGTCTATTTTTAGAAACTTTCTAAAAATAAAAATTTGACTCTGACTTTTTTTTGACAAAAAAATTTTCTGAACTTTCACAAAATGCCTTAATGAAGCAAAAATTTTGATTGGGTACAACAATTGGCTCTGTCTGGGGACCATGTCGAATACTTACGGCATAGGAGAACTGAGAATCTCTGGATTTTTCTAGCTTGGACCGGTGCCTTGTGTTGTGACCAAATCACACATCGCCCCATTGCAAATGGGGACCCCTTTTTTTTTTTTGAATTCGAGTGCTTTGCTAAGTCCAGGATGATGTCCTTTGCATGATGAAGTCAATGGTGTTTGAGTCTTAAAGCCCCTTGATGACCTGATCCTGATGTTTGAGACCCTGAAAATGACTAAGTCTGGTATCCTGATCTTGAAGATCCTGAAAATTGGCTAAGTTTGAAATCTGGTGGATCCTCAAAAATCTAGAATCTGCGTGTTAAATCCAGTGGATCTGAGACCTATTGTAATGTCCCAAATTATGAGCTAAGTGTGTTTTTGAGCTACATGGGAAATGTAATATTGGAATTTTATTTTCAATTATGAGGTTGGTTTTGATTTTTAATGATTGCATATGATTCATAGCTGGCCGCCAAACATGAAGGAAGGATATATTAAATGCAACATTTATTTATTAAATGATTGCATTGGATCAATGGAATATGAGGTCGATTGGGTTTGTGGAAATAAAATGATTGCATTTAATTTGATATTGAGCTTTGAAAATATTTTAAATGCAAATTTTATTATTAAATATTTGCATTGGAGCGGTTGAGGGTTTTTATTAAATGCAAATATCATCATTTAATGCATGCACATGAGGTAGTTGTGGATTGAAGCAAGAATAGAGGAGCATTTTAAATGATTGCAATCTCAAAATTCAATGCAAGTGTCAAAGGCCAAGCTTAAGGAGGATCGATCCATAGAGGAGGAGCAAAATTCATTTAAAATAATTGAAGATTGTTTTAAATGAAAGCATTTTAAGTGAAGATCATTAAATATTGTTCCATTTCCTTAATTTCTATTGATGGATTTCAAAATGCATTCCAAAATTGCCAAGAGGATGGACATCAAAGCTTGAGGAGTTTAAATAGATGACTTGAGCTTCATTTTGCAATGAATGATGCTATGGTATGTTTTCTTTATTATTGTTTATGACTGAAAATTCCGATTTTCTAGTTATTTTTCAAGGAGATGTTCCCTTGAGTGTTGTGGTGATGATCCCATAACAATTTGTGAGATGTTGTCATACAGATTTCATCATTGGCTTACATTTGCAGGTCATTTGAAGAGTTTGGAAGTGACATTTTTGAAGCTCTTGGTGTAGAGGATTGACTACCAAGGTAGTTTAATAAATTTGGAGTGCATTGTGGATGGTATTTTCATATTTTGCAGGGTCTGATTTTGCAACAGCAAGGTCTGATTTTTATAACAGCGACTTTACATTGGCATTTCAAGGCTTTTTAGGTGAATTTGATCAAGGGTTTGAAGATTGAAGAGTGGTTCTTGATAGAAGACATTCCTATGCATCCATAGAATGCATGTGGAAGAGTTATTTCATGATATTTCATTGTAAACCCTTGGCTGGGCAAAAAGTACACTTTCAGTAGTCATATCAGCAAACAGAAAAGTTTACATCAGAATTTTATTGAAGCTCTTTCAAGGGTGTTTTGTGTCCATTTGATAGCCATCATCATTCTAGAGGCTTTGGGCTATAGTTGTATGAAAGTTTGATGTATTTGGGCTTCCAATTGATTTGTAATGAAGTCTGATATAAAATCAGACATGGACTGAAATAAATTCCAGCCACTTGACATTTCATGTTTCATTTTCATATATGCAAAGTTGATGTGAGTTTGATGTGCTACAATTCCTTATTCATTTGGTGAAGCTATTTAATTGAAGTGTGCAAGAAATCTAAATTTGCAAAAAAAATTCAGTCATTTCTAGAAGGGTATTTTACAGTGGTATCAGAGCATTCAAAATTTCAGTCCAATATCCATTAGGGATATTACAGTGGTATCAGAGCTAGATACAGAATCATAGCCAATATCCATCAGGGATATTAAAGTGGTATCAGAGCCATAGACCTGCCAGCCTGTGAGTCAGAGCCTCTGTCCTACCAGCCTATGGGTTTGTTTTGAAGGAAGAGCTGAAGCCATGAATATAAGAAAAACACCTACAGTTGACAAATCTATAGAAGAAAAGTTGATAGCCTTGATAAACAAGTATGATGCTCTTCCTAGGTATGTGCAGAACAGAATCAGTTTTAATGATTACATGAAGTTCAAGTGTTCGTGGTATAATGAAGACTCATTGGATAGTGATAAAGAGTATGAGGATTCAAGTACACTTCAGCCACATATTGAAGAAAAACACATGGTAGTTGAAGACAAATCAGCTATGTTGGATGAAGGTATGGTTCTTCATGAAGAGACTAACATTGTTGATGATCATATATTTGAGAGCGAACTTGAGATCATGATCAATCATGAAGGGCATACCATTGGTGTTCAATCATACATGCAAGGAAAAGACATAGTCTTTGTCACAAAGATTATCTATGAGGAAGAAGATTCACATGAAGAACTCATGACACTTCATGATGATAAAGAGAACATGATCAACCATAAAGAATGTGATTCACATGAAGAAGACATAGGTGATGCATATGACGTTTCTTGCTTTGGATCAGCATTTGATGAAGAAAAGTGGCATGATGTCATTGCTAATCATTCTAATGAAATGGCAGATTTTGATCATGGAGTTGAATGGCATGATATAATCCCTGATTTGTTTGAGGGCAGCAGTACTATTCCTTTGCAAAATCAGTTGGTGGTAGTTATTGTTCATAAGAATGAGAGTGGGAAGACACTTCCTACCTTTGGCACTTTATTGGTCATCACACATGATGAGTATATGGATTATCCAAGGCTCAAGATTTCTGATTTGATACACCATGGTATGATTGAGACAAAGAGGATTCAAGACATGTGGTATATGAGGAATGAGCTTTGTATGGAGTTTGATAGTGACATTGAGTATACAGGTGAACACATAGAGATCCTTGATGACACTTGGAGGACAGCAGTTGTTTGGGACCATTGTAGAGGTTTGGATCATATCTACTTCATTGGAGGATGGCCTATGGATGTTGTTTACTCCACATTGAACATTAGTGATGACATTGGTATTCATTTGGACGTGATTTTCAGTTATTGGGTAAATGATTTTCAGCAAATGAATCATGAGATACATGGGATAGAGAATCAAGATATGGATAGGAAAGAAGATGACATTCTTAATGATACACAATCATTTGATTCAGAGTTGATGAATTTTCTTATTCATAATGGATTTAGTGAGTATGCCTATGTTTTGATATGGTATTATTGTGATGATGCTTTGGTGATTGGATTTGATGTTAACATAGCTTCAACAAGTGAGTTATATGAGGATGGGTATGATAGTTTAATCTCTTTTAGCAAGGTATCAAATCGCTTCATGATATGGATGTGTCATTGGAGGTTGAGCATGGATGTTTTTGCTACATTATGCGATAGTGGAAGCGGTCCCAGGATCTTCTTCATCAACAATTTTGAGATGGTATGTCTGAGTTTGCATGGACAGGTTAGATGGGTTTGGGATCCTGGTATTCATTGATGCTCATTTGACACTTCCGATTGCTTGGGACAAGCAATCTTGGGAAGGGAGGACTTGTAATGTCCCAAATTATGAGCTAAGTGTGTTTTTGAGCTACATGGGAAATGCAATATTGGAATTTTATTTTCAATTATGAGGTTGGTTTTGATTTTTAATGATTGCATATGATTCATAGCTGGCCGCCAAACATGAAGGAAGGATATATTAAATGCAACATTTATTTATTAAATGATTGCATTGGATCAATGGAATATGAGGTCGATTGGGTTTGTGGAAATTAAATGATTGCATTTAATTTGATATTGAGCTTTGAAAATATTTTAAATGCAAATTTTATTATTAAATATTTGCATTGGAGCGGTTGAGGGTTTTTATTAAATGCAAATATCATCATTTAATGCATGCACATGAGGTAGTTGTGGATTGAAGCAAGAATAGAGGAGCATTTTAAATGATTGCAATCTCAAAATTCAATGCAAGTGTCAAAGGCCAAGCTTAAGGAGGATCGATCCATAGAGGAGGAGCAAAATTCATTTAAAATAATTGAAGATTGTTTTAAATGAAAGCATTTCAAGTGAAGATCATTAAATATTGTTCCATTTCCTTAATTTCTATTGATGGATTTCAAAATGCATTCCAAAATTGCCAAGAGGATGGACATCAAAGCTTGAGGAGTTTAAATAGATGACTTGAGCTTCATTTTGCAATGAATGATGCTATGGTATGTTTTCTTTATTATTGTTTATGACTGAAAATTCCGATTTTCTAGTTATTTTTCAAGGAGATGTTCCCTTGAGTGTTGTGGTGATGATCCCATAACAATTTGTGAGAAGTTGTCATACAGATTTCATCATTGGCTTACATTTGCAGGTTATTTGAAGAGTTTGGAAGTGACATTTTTGAAGCTCTTGGTGTAGAGGATTGACTACCAAGGTAGTTTAATAAATTTGGAGTACATTGTGGATGGTATTTTCATATTTTGCAGGGTCTGATTTTGCAACAGCAAGGTCTGATTTTTATAACAGCGACTTTACATTGGCATTTTAGGGCTTTTTAGGTGAATTTGATCAAGGGTTTGAAGATTGAAGAGTGGTTTTTGATAGAAGACATTCCTATGCATCCATAGAATGCATGTGGAAGAGTTGTTTCATGATATTTCATTGTAAACCCTTGGCTGGGCAAAAAGTACACTTTCAGCAGTTATATCAGCAAACAGAAAAGTTTACATCAGAATTTTATTGAAGCTCTTTCAAGGGTGTTTTGTGTCCATTTGATAGCCATCATCATTCTAGAGGCTTTGGGCTATAGTTGTATGTAAAGTTTGATGTATTTGGGCTTCCAATTGATTTGTAATGAAGTCTAATATAAAATCAGACATGGACTGAAATAAATTCCAGCCATTTGACATTTCATGTTTCATTTTCATATATGCAAAGTTGATGTGAGTTTGATGTGCTACAATTCCTTATTCATTTGGTGAAGCTATTTAATTGAAGTGTGCAAGAAATCTAAATTTGCAAAAAAAATTCAGTCATTTCTAAAAGGGTATTTTACAGTGGTATCAGAGCATTCAAAATTTCAGTCCAATATCCATTAGGGATATTAAACCTATCTCAAACATCCTGAAAGGTATATTGAAAAATATTTAAAGTATAAGTTGAAATACTTAAATATGTTTTTTAATATACCTTACCTTGGCGACTTGCATTTTTGGGCGCAAATTTCCTCTAGTACTTGGGCGCATTTTCCCACCTCTGCCAACTCACATCAGCGCCTAGAGGAGATCAACTTTCAAACACTCTAGAAGATGGCGCCTTGAATTGACATAAGGAGCCTTCAACATCAAAAAGGTTTGACAAAGGAATGATTTAAACCTTAGGCGCCCCTTTCCATGTCCAAATGATCACTCAAATTGCGCCTTCAATTGAAGTGGGTAAGCTTAGGCGCCCATTCCTTGTTGCTCCTCTCCACTTTGGCGCTTTGATGTAGGATGGAGTTCAGATCAATGATAGATAGCGCCTAAGGTTCAAGTAGTCTCACAAGGATGTAATCAAGTGCTGAAGAGCCTTAAAGACATCAACAATGAGCAAATTCAAGTCTAGGCGCCTTCATGCATTAAACTATCTCCACTTTGGCGCTTTAGCATGAAGAGATGTTCAAACTAACCCAAAGTTGCGCCTTAGTGTGAAAGAGCATGATATGTTTAAGCTAACTCCTATCATGATGTTTGAGATCCTGAAAATGACTAAGTCTAGTAGCCTGAAATCCTGAAACACTGAAAAATTGACTAAGTCTGAAATCTGGTGGATCCTCCAAATTCTATAATCTACATCTCAAATCTGGTGGATCTAAGACCTATCTCAAACATCTTGAAAGGTATATTGAAAAATATTTAAAGTATAAGAGATCTCTAATCTTATACTTAAATATATATTTCAATATACCTTACTCAGTTGGACTTCCAAATTTAGCCGTGAATTCACTCAAAGAAGTTTAGGCGCATTCTCTCAGTTGCAGATACTTGAATTGGCGCCTTAGCTTGAAGACTTCAATGTGCGCCCAGAGGAAAATCACCTTCCAATCACTCCAAAAGGTGGCGCCTTGATTGAAATTCGTATGAAAGGCCTTAAATAGCAAAGGATTCGCCAAAGAAGTGGTTAAGGACACTAGGCGCCTTTTGCATGTTCAGACAACTGTTAAAATTGCGCCCAAGAATGAAGGAATGAGTTTTAGGTGCCTTGATGAGAGGTAAGGTTTAAACTATGATTGATGGCGCCTTGAAGTCATGTGTTTTGGCGCCTTTAAGGAGGGAGGTTATTTTGACTTCCAAAGTTGATCCAATATGATAAACTAAGCCCAATAAGATTAGGCGCCCTTTACCTGCAACGTAGTCTTGTTTTGGCGCCTAGGTTGAAGACTCGTACAACCTCCAGTTTGCGCTCATCAATCATTTCTAATGACTCCTCAATGAGCGCCTAAAGGGGGTAGGGTCTTTGGAGTCATTTATATGTCAAAGGAAGCCAAGGAATCTAGGCGCCCTTCAAGTAAAGTCACAACATAGGCGCCTAGGAATGATTCATATAAAACAACATCTTTGGCCATGCTCCTTGATGAATATGACATTTTGAAGATCTTTCCCCTTGCTAGAATTCATTGGAGTATCATAACCTAAGCCATGAAGACATTAGGCGCCATTTTGCACCCAAGGAGTCTAGGCGCCCTTTATGAAATTTCTTACCAACTATGAGCGCCTAGAAGGCAAGATGAGTGAAAGTGAAGTATTGGAAATTTTGACTTACATTGGCGCCTTGGAAGAAACTACATGAAATGATTTCATTGAATGGGCGCTCATAGAGAAAGGGTTACTTTAAAGAGCATTTGATCATTCAAAGCCCAAAAAATGACAAGGATAAAGCTTGAAAGACTAGGCACCCATTCATACCTCTGCCACCTCAATTGGCGCCTAAGGGAGAAAATTGTATTGAAAATACCTTTTGAATGAACCTCATAAGAGGGATTAACTTCTTTAGACCCTTGCAATTGTTAGAAATCATTTTAAGTGATAAATGTGGGACTAAATGATGTTAGGCACACCTTATTCCTATTTTTACCTATATTTGCGCCTAAGCTTGAAAAGGATTACTACATGTTTAAAGTTATTCCTATCTTATGAAGTGATTGATATTTGTTTATCTTGTCTTGTAGGTATATCAAAAAGGATAGGAGTTGTTCAAGGAGTTACCTTTGAGCGAGGAGCTTGGAATCACCTTCAAGGAGTCATCATCATCTAAAGAATGCTTCAAGATCATCAAGTTGCATCATTGAGAGGAGTGTTGGTGAAGTCAAGGAGTCATCAAGAGCAAGTACCTGAGTAGCCTTCAAATTGCAAGAGGAAACATCAATGACATCATGTTAATCATATCAAGTTCAAGTGTACTTCATCCATTTAACTTCAAGTTCCATTCAACCTTCAAGTCCAAGAGAGATCTCTACTTCATGTCATCATCATCTACTCTTACACGAAGGAAGCATCATCATCTACTCTATTACTCACTCTACATCAAGAGCATCATCAAAGAAGATTCACATCAGCTTACCTACAAGAAGAAGAAAGAGTCATGAAGTTAGTCAAGTGAAGCGACAAGTATCATACATCCAGTCTACAAGAAGAATGAACAAGGCAAGATCTACAAGATGTATTCCCAAACATACAAATTCAAGCAATTTCATTGAATACATCACCACAATTTTCAAGATATGCTGAGGTGGCACCCATGTGGCGAGTACACATCATTCAATTTTGATTAGCCGCATTATTTTAAATGCATTAAATGTATCATTTAATGAAAGAAGTCAAAGTGATTCCTATGTGGAAGAATATTTTAAATGCTTTCGCCTTACCTTATCACATTGGAAAATGTGCCTTCATTGCCTCTCTCTTTTGTGCTAAAAATAGCAAATTGTTGTAACTACCTCTGAGGTGGCATGATCTGAGCCCTTGGCTATCAAATTGATCTCAGCCATTCATTGTATTCTGGAGCACTATATAAAGGCTTTGTTGCCTCATTTGTAATTCAGTAGTTCATAGATCAGAGAGTAGTAGTAGACTAGAGATTAGATTTTAGGAGTAGAATAGGAGACTCTCGAAACTCTCTGAGAGGACTTGAAATTGTTGTAAATATTTCTCAAGGTTAATGCAAAAGACATTGGAAGTTTATTTGGTGTTCAAGTGTTATCTTGTGAAATAACTTGGTTTCTTGTACTTCAATGGAATGGAGATGATGTTTCAAGTAGATTAGAAGTAGATTAGAAGTTCATTGTTGTAATGTTTGTTGTATTGGATATTTGATCAACTCTTAGCTCATGCTTTTAACATTCATCGCTGATGAAGTGTTGTGTAAAGCTAGTCTGAGCTTATTTGCTTAAGTTCGATTGTGGATGCTTGTTTGAGCTGCGCCATCCGATGGGTGCTTATTTAAGCCTTCATGATTTGAAAACCATTTGCGAACCTTAGGAGATTGCACCAACTTCATGTAGTTGTAGGCATCCTTGGCGAAGTGAAGTTCGGTTAATTTAGGAGTTTGTCTATTCTTACATCGTCATTACTTCATTGACCTTAGGTTAGATTCCTAAACCTTTATCTTTTTCTATTTCTTTATCATTGAAACCTTGTACATACATCATCCACACTGAAAGGAGGAATAAGCTGAATGAAAGGAGAAGAGTCTGCGTAAGTCCCTTTGTGTTTAACAGCAAAATCATACTTAGTCACTGAGCTATTTCTTACAAAATCATCAGAAAGGAACCTTGGAGTCATCTTGTTTGATCACTTCGTTCAGCATTCGAGAGGCTTTGCTCAAGAGGGAGTCAGATACTTTGTATTTCACTCTAATTGTTGACTTGTCCAAAAACAATCATCAACACCTTGTCAGTTGGGCAATAGAGTCAGGTAACTTTCCTAATCACCTAAAACAAGACTTTTCCCTACACCTAAAACTGGGCTTCCTAAAATCACCTAAAAATTGGAACTTCCCAGAACACAAAGAACACAATTGTCACATTACAGAAAGAGGAAAAACATTACTACATAACGATCACATTACAGATAGGGGAAACACATTACACACACAAACGCTCTTTTAGAGCGAAGACAAGAAAAACAAAAACTGTTGCACAAAACCATCAACTGGTTCAGAAAAATAAGAGCCTTTTCTCTTGAGCTGTGAGATTTGTCTTGACAACACATAGCTTTTCTTACTTTGCAACACCTTCTCGAAGAGCCACGATTTAGGCGGGTATTCACGTTTAGGCCATGAGAAGTTCATGAGTAATTGATTGATACACCAGAGCTTAGGTTGATCAACTTCTTCCAAAGTGAGTAACCTTTGCAACAGGTGAAGGTATAGAACCTCTTTTTGAAGATAAGAAGCAATGTCTTGTGGCCAAAGTATGCTTGTGGGAATGGTAGTCACCACATATAGAACTTGACTTCCATTTACATCTTGAACATACGCAACCTTAAACTCAGTCGATGTATCATCCTCTGAAAAAGGTCGAAGCTGCTGATATAGAATCTCTATTACTGGTTCCTGGCTCACCAGATCCACAACTGTTATCATCAATTTATCTAGTGACTCAGGAACTTCTTCATGGTTCTCTTCAACTAGGTCGTCATCCATCCATTCCTCAAGATTTGAATATGATAAACCATTGAGATTTGGATCTTCGAGCACCTGATTATCATCAAAGTATACTTGCTGAATAACCTCTTCAGCTAGTAGCTCACTTCGCCATCCATCATTTTGAGTCTCATCAACCTCGATAGAGCAGTCTTCTTCAATGCGGATATCCGACATCGTCTCATCTTCAGCATTCATGTATCTTTCTTCTTCTGGTAAGTAAGCGGAATCAAAGACAGATTCATCTGAGCTATATGTTTCTTCTTCATCTTCATGATCAATATCACATACTGCGTATCTCACAAAGCATTTGTCGAGAATTTCTGATTTTTCAATATCATCCTCTTTAGTGACCAAAACTGAATATTCCATGAACTCTTATTCTCCATCAACCTCTTCATATGTTGCATTTTGTGTTGACTTCATCATATCTGTGATGTCTCTTGATTGCACAGGTTCAGGGATAACCTTCGAAAGTTTAGCATCATCTTCTTCACTAATGAAAACTTCTTGAGACAAAGATGAAGACGGGCTAAACTGTAAAAGAAAATTTACAGTATCCTCTACTGAAGAATCACTCTCCAAGTGATGTAGAAAATTGTCGAGATCCAATGATGAATTTTCCATATGATCTCCGGTTTTGAGAAATTCCTCCAATGATGAATCATCTTCAAAATGAAGAAGATCTTGTTCTTGCTCCAATTGCAATGCTTCTTTGGTCTCTTCTCCTTTGAATGTATCTGACACAGGTTCTTCAAACCAACCTTCAAAAGATGAGAAGAACAAATTGGATTCATCATTGCTCTATGCAGTATATTTGATTTCTTCCTCGTAATTTTGCTCTTGAGAAGATTGTTGCACTTCTTCCTCAGAGAAAGTATGCAAGTTGCGCATTTCTTTAGGTTCTTCCATCAACGATCCTTCATATTCGAAGAAATTATGCAAATTTTCAGCTTTCGACGAACATTCATGTTCCATATGCAAACACATGATGTCGCTTGAAATAGAGTTAGGAAAATGATCCCTTTTAATATTTGATTTACACTGGTAAAATCCCTTTAGAGAGCCGCCATCGGATTCGTCATAGAGATGTTCAGGATTATCCGAAAATCCTTGATTTTCATTTGATGCTTCTAATATTTGCATGAATCTTCTCATTTCAGGGCAATTTTCTCCATCATGTTGGTTTGTTGCATGGAACAAGTAGTAGATTTGTATTGCAGAAGACACATCTGCCTCTTGACGCATAGGCGACACTTGATGCACAGGTGAAGCAGGTTGATCACTGACAATTAATGAAAGAATCTGGTATACTTGAAGGAGATGGAACTTGCTGAAGCGGTACAACATTCAAGGGCACCAGTGGCTTGATTGAATCTCTTCGGATCTTTCCTGAAATGATCATATGATCTTCTAATTCAATAGCATACTCTTGAGCTTCTTGCAGTTCTGTATCGTGTCTTTGTTTGAGGTAGAAAGAAACTTCTGAAGATTGTGCATTTGTGAAACAACTTAGCAGAATTTCTGACGAAGGATTCAGGGTGTTTGCAACTTTTCCAGCCAAATGGTTGAATCTGCCCACGAACACTCGCATCGGCTCACTTTTGTCTTTCTTGATGTTTGAGAGTTGTGCAATCAAGACATGACTATCTTCTGCAGGTTTGAAACAGGTGAGAAATTTCTCCCTCATCAACTCCCAACTTGTGATAGAGCTGGCAGCGAGGTGATTAAACCATTCAGCTACTGAGCTTTGCAATGTTTCCACAAACAAACGCACTGCAACATCTTCATGTGCAATGCCAAGAATTCCACAGGCGGTGAAGGTAGAAATGTGCTCATCACGATGTTGCTTGCCATCACCATGAAACTTCGAAAAACTTTTTCTTGACCCTTCAGGAAGCTCATGATATTTTGCTAGTGCCAAAGGTCCAATGTTGTTACCCCAAGGCAATGGGGGTGGACGCCACTGATTCTGATTATTGCGATTGTTATTATTTGCATCACCCATTGCTCTGGGTTGGATTACAAGTTCTTCTTGAAGTTCTTCCTGCTTGACTTAAGAAACTAACTGGACTTCAGGAACTATGTTGGATGCTTCTCCAACTTTTGTAGGAATAAGATCTTGGAAGAGTGGATCCGTAGTACCATCTTTCCCCCTTCTTGTGTAAACCCTATGAGCCAGGATTATCTATTGCCACGCGGGAGATGGTAATACAAGTCTTCCTGCCACAAGATCCACTTTGTTTTCTTCTTCGTGAAGAATAGTAGCCGTGTTTCTCCACTGATCAGGACTTTCCTTTTGCGCAAATATGAAACTCCTCAGGCTACTAATGATGTCCGTTTGCTCTCCTTCCACTCGTACAAGATTTGGTTGAATAGTAGGGGGTGTAAGATTTGGTTGTTGAACTGGAGCAGTAGGACGCCAGAGAGTCATTCCTGTGACATAAGCTTAAGCTTGCTTGAAGTTTTATGCTTCGTGCCCCACGATGGGCGCTAGAAAACTGTTGGCCTTTCAATTCACACCTCTGGAATGCGAGTTGGAAACGGACAACTATGCATAGATAAACTGCTCTCCTATTATGAGGGGGAGTTCCCTTTTTGCTGATGTTCGCTTGAAAGATAAATAAAACAAATTTGCCTATCTTCTTGTTGATTCTCAGCTGCGAGCACAAGGTTATAAAACTCTATTTCGCTGCAGAAGAGGTTTTTTCCTTTTTTAAAACTTCTAACTACAACTAGGCCTAAACTAAATGATGCTTTTAATCTCCTAAGTAAATTCAGAGCAAAGGGATTAAAAGTTAACAAGGAATGAATTGTTGTAACACAAAAATTTAAATAAATTTCTCCCAGATTCACATCATAAGACCCATTGTACTTTAATGATGAAAACTAAAATAAAATTTATACAAGCCACACATCTGACGACAAAACTGGATGATCTGAGATAGAAAATCAGAGCAAAAGGCAGGCATGAGACTTCTATTTCAATATCATAAAGCTGATACAACTCTAGGACAACAATATTGTAGCAAAAGACAGGCATACAATAAGCGATCAAACACTGGAGAACAGATAACACAGAGTGAGCGAGCACTTGGAATAACAAGTTCTGCAGGCTAGAATAGGCACACCAAATTTGCTATCACAATTACCATTACCGTTACTTACAATGGGCAAGGCTGCCCTTATTTATACTAAATCAAAGGAGTAGGGAACCCTAAAATCTCCTTGATTTGCCCTAACTTGCCAACTTGCAAGCTTTATTTCTATTCTAAGACAAAGATTACAATTAACAACCGCTTTAAAATAATTTGTTTTAAAGCAAAGAAAGCTCCAACTATTACAAAGTGATTTTTTTTACTATTTAAAGAATGGATAAGCCTTGGATGAAAGAAAATGTTTTAAAACAAAAAGCATTGAACTAAAGTTGCTTTTTGTGTCTCATCCTCATCTTCATTTCTGCTCCATTGGTGACACCATCCACTGGTATTTTTGGAAATAGTATCTTCTAAAAAGCAGCTTTCGAGAGAAAAAACTGCTACATGGGTTTTGTAGACAATTCTGCTCTGAAGCAACCCAGATCGTCGGATTTTGAAAAAGTGGAGGGTTTCCCGAAAAAGCAGCAAAAAAAAGAGATTCTCGGAAAAATAAAATTTCCCAATCTTCAAGAGAATGAAATTTTGGATGGACCCATCTTGATGAAAATTGAATCGGCCCTGTTTCTGAAAAATGATCCCCTAGAAAAAAAAGACCTTGAAAAAGCGTGCCTCCTTGCTTCCTAATCTCGAAACTATGAAGAACACTGAAAAAACACTTCGTTTGGGCTCTCGAATCTTCATGAGAAGAAAAATATGCTTTCTTCCTCTGGATGCAACCTGCAAAAATAATGAATAAAAGCAGCCAAAAACTTGTCTTTATAAAATTTTAGGGCGAAAAAGCAACTTTCTTTGTGAGAGCATAAAACTTGAAACTTATCCATGAAGAAAGCATCTTTGAAAGCACAAATCCAAGTTTGATATACTCGAATAGGAAGAATCCCTATTTTATAGCCGCTCATGGATTCATGTGTGAGATGATAAAAAATATTTTCTTTGAAGATGTCATCAAACACTTGAGGTTGCAAAAGTGTTAGCCAATTTTTCATTCGTTTTAAAACTTTTGCACTCGTTCTGACTCCAGTATGGCCTACCTTTGATTTCAACAAGATGGCAAACTATCACTGTTGACTGAAAAAGTTGATGAATCATGGCACCTTGAAGATTTATCAACCGTGATTCCATCCCCAGCCTCGGATTGATGATCCGACAACGATCAACTGCAAATCTAACCTCTGAAACCTGTCGTCGGACAAAGTTTTGGAAGCGGTTGCGAGAAAACAGTCAAACATGAAAATTTTCTAAGGCATGAAAACTTGGGTGTCACCAGCGTCCAGGGGCACCTGGTTTTTTGTGCCTTAGCCAATTTTTGGAAAATTTTAACTTTTTCAAATTTTTGATTTGCGTGCGCGTTCCGGTGACTGGAGACCTTTGTTTAGCTGTCGATTTCTGCCTGCCGGAGTAAAACTGAGTCTGATGATCTGGCAAACAGGCAAGCCTGATGAAAACTGAACTGATTGTATCCTCTGTCTGCTTTGGAAAACGCACCAAACTGATTTTCTGTGAATCTGACCGGGTTGACGGAGGAGTTTTTTGTCGTTTTCTGTGAAAACATGGAAAAATGACTAAGGCATGAGAAGATGGGCGCCCCTAGCATCCAGGGGCGCTTGGTTTTTTGTGCCTTAATTTTTTTTTGATATTTTCAAATTTTCATTACATTCCTTGATTTCCAATTTTTCAATTGTTTGATCATCGTTTTCTGTCGTCTGGATGATTGCAGAAGTAGGACGGGAGGTGCATTGGGCTATCTGAACATACCTGAGATGAAATCCCATTTTTTTCAAGCTTTTGACTGAGTTTGACCACTCGGAAATGGGCTGACAGGTTTTTTTGACTTTTCTCAAAAAATGTGTAAAAAAATTTGAAGGCATGAAAAGTTGGGCGCCCCTGGCCTCCAGGGGCACCTATATTTTAGTGCCTTAGTCAAATTTCAAGATTTTTAACTTTTCTCCTCATTCCGGATCCATCCTGCTCCGTTTCCCGTTCTTCATCAAATCAATGATTGTTCGTCAGTTCTGCGTTAGCTGATCAGCCCTGAAAGACTTGAAATTGATCTCTAGCAGATGAAGTTCTTCCATTGATGGCTCCGGAGCTCATGCTTCGCCTTCTGAAAAAGCAGAATTGACCCATTAGAGAAAACTTGATCTTTTGCAAATTCCATCTTGACCACCTTGATCGTGAAGCAAAATCAGCCAATCAGAACAAAACACGACACCTGAATTGGAGATTCTATTTTTAGAAAATTTTGCCAGCATCCATATCTCAAGAAACTTAGAAAATTTAATTTGACGTCTATTTTTAGAAATTGGACTTTTTGACTTTTTTTTGATGAAAAATTTTCTAGACTTTCACAAAATGCCTTAATGAAGAATTTTTTTTGATTGGGTAGAACACCTTGTTAAGGCATCTATGCAATGGATCTTGTTGATGATTGTTTTTAGACAGGTCAACAATAGAGTATCCCACTCTCTTGAACAAAGCTCTTCAAAAGCTGAACTATGTGATCCAGTGAAGTAACTCCAAGGTTCCTTTTTATAACTTATGGTGGATGAACTCAGTGATTACATGTGATTTTGCTGATAATCACAAAGGGACTTACATTAGACTTCTTCATCATTCACTTAGCTTATTTCTCCTTTTAGTGTGGATGATTTATATACAAAGCTTCAATGATAAAGAAAAGGCAAAAGATAAGGGTTTGAGAAAAACTAATCTAAGGTCAATGAAGTAAATGATGATGCTTGAACAGACAAACTCTTCAATTAACCTAACTCCACTTTGCCAAGGATGTCTACAACTATGTGAAGGTGGTGCAATCTCCTAAGGTTATGTGAATGGTTTTCAAATCATGAAGGCTTATACAAGCACCCATTAAACGGCACAGTTCAAACAAGCATCCACAATCAAACTTAAGCAAATGATGAGGCTCAGACTAGCTTTACACAACACTTCACCGGCGATGAATGTTAAAAACATGAGCTAGGAGTTGATCAAATATCCAACACATACATGCATTACATCAAAGAGCTTCTAATCTACTTTGAAACACCTCTCCACTTCATCAGGATACAAGAAACCATGTCATTCCACAAGGTAACACTTAACACCAAATGAATTCCAATGTCTTTGCATTACTCTTGAGAAATATTTACAACAACTTCAAGTCCTCTCAGAGAATTTCGAGAGTCTCTTCTATTGTACTCTTACTTGTCTACAATCTAATGATCTATATCTAATTTCTAATAATTTTACAAATGAGGCAACAAGGCCTTTATATAGAACTCCAGGATTACAATGAATGGCTTGGATTGATCTAGATAGCCAAGGGCTCAGATCATGCCAACTCAGTAGGTAGTTACAACAAATTGCTATTTTTAGTACATATAAGAGGCAATGAAGGCACCTTTTCCAAGAAGATAAGGATAAGATGGAATCTTTGGAGTATCTTCCACATGGACGTCCTCTTTAACTTCTTGCTTGTTGAATGATGTGGCGACTTGTGATTGGCTTGATAATGAGTATCTGCCACGTAGGTGCCACCTTAGCATATTCCCAAATTGTATCATCTTTGTGATGTCTTTAATGTGATTGCTTGAATGAACTTGAATGTTTGGGATGTATCTTTGTTGATCTTGCCTTGTTCATCTTCTTGTAAACTGGATGTGTATGATACATGTTGCTCATCTGCTGAACTTTGTTATCCTTCTTCTCTTGCAGGTAGGTTGATCTTCTTGTGAATGCATCTTCTTGGAGAGTAGTATAGTAGGAGATGATGATGATGCTTCCTTCATGACTTGAAGTAGGAGATCTCTCTTAGACTTGAAGATGGAAGAGTCTTGAAGTTTGGATGGATGAATGTCTTTGCTTGATGACATGATGAAGATGAAGTAGTACACTTGCCATGTATTCTTGAACTTGATGTAGATGATGAAATGCTCCAACTTGAAAGGGTCCTTTGGAGTGTAGACATTGATGATAATACCTTCCTTATATGTGGAGTAGATGACTTTTCAAGGAGGCTTGAATGTGCCGAAGGAACTTGAAACTTTATAAATGTCTTTGGGATGCTTCATACTGATGAGAAGTTCCTTTGGAGCAGCTACATGCTGATCTTGAAGCTATGGTTGATGAAGAATCTAGTTGATACTTGAAGTGATTTCTTGGAGCAGCTACATGATGCCTTCTCCTTTTCTCATTCCTTGCTTATCGAAGGTTCCAATCACTTGTTCCTTGGATAATTCCTCAGCTCCATCCTTATTGCTGCAACACAAACAAAGAAGAAACATCAAACCCTTCTTGATAAACAATTGATTTCATAATACATAAGAATCATTTGCTGCATCTCTAATCTAGGCGCATTAGATGGGAAATTGGTTCTCCACATGAAAGAAATCATAAAATTCAAATTAATCATCACATTAAGAATGGCGCATTAGATAAGCAATTCAGCCTTCACTTAAATTTCTTCAAAACCACATATCAATAGTGGCACATTGGTTAAGGATTTTGATGTTTGGTTTGAATGATGTCAAAAACCTGAATTTATCCTCCTTCAATGATGACGCATTGGATCATGAAGTAGATCTCCTCTTGAAATTTGACCTTTTGCTTATCATTTGTGGTTGGCACATAAGATCAAAAGTTTGCTCTTTCATTGAATGTTCTCAAAAACTTTAACTAGACCTCATACCAAGGTGGCGCATTGGTTGAGGATTTTGTGCTTCGATTAAAAAATGTCAAAATTTTGAGTTAAACCACCCTTAATAGAAGCGCATTAGATCAGAATTTCATCTTCCGGTTGAATGATCACATGAAACTTGAACTAGATCTCCCCTAATAAGGTTTGGCTGTCTACTTGAAAGATATTCTAAAAACTTGATTTAAACCTCACCTTATGATGGCGCATTGGATGAGACTTTTGATCTCTGATGGAAAGATATCATTGAATTTGAGTCTAACTTACTCCACAAAGGGGCGTAGTAGTTAAAGGGTTTGAACTCCGGATGAAATATGTCCAAAAAAGGCGCATTAGATAAGGCAGTGAGGATGTTAGATCTCTTCTTGAAGTTTGATTCTTTGTAATCAGCAACTTCTCCACATGTGGCACAATGGATGGAGTTTTTGGATCTCTTTAATCTTGTTTAAACTTCGTAAAAACCATCTAAATGGGGTACCTGAGTTAAGGCACAGCAGCTGAGGATTTTGAATCCTCATCAAATGATACTTCAAAATTTAACTCACCTTCCTAACATTGGCACTTTGGTTCAACATCTTGAGCTCCAGTTGAATTTAAGAAACTTGCAATCTATCTTCCTTAAGTTGGCGCATTAGATCAGCCTATTGAATGCTTATGAACATGTTCTAAAATTTGCAATCTTTTCTCTTTTAAGCGCATCAGATCAGCATTCTGTCTTCATCTTAAAACTAGCGCAGTGGTTGGGGTTTTTAAGCTCTGTTGAAAATTCTCATAACAAGGGCGCTTTGGTTAAGGTATTTGGATCCTCATCCAATGAACTTAACTTCTTCATCATCATTGGCGCAGCAGATCAAGGTTTTGAACTTTGGTTGAAAGAAATGCCAAAACTTAAGTTAAACCATACTCCAATAGTGGCGCATTGGTTGACAAATTTGGATCCCGGTTGAAATGTTTCATAAAACTTAAGTTCAAGCCTCCTCAAGGTGAGTGCATTGGTTAAGGAATTTGGATTCCAGTTGTTATGATCACAAGTCACTTCGTGCTTGGGCACATTAGTTTGGGCGCAAGAGATCCACATTTTGATCCTTCCTCTAACACTTCTTCAAAAACTCACTTCACCTTGCCTTCTAAAATGGCGCTTTGGTTCAATCGCATTGGTTGAGGATTTCGTGCTCCCGTTGAATGTGGCACATTTCATCAAGATTTTGCGCCATCCTCATGTCTTGGCACACTGGTCAAGGATTGTGGATCCTCTGGAGTACTTAGCCATTTTTTCAGTGTCCTTCAGGGTAAGGTCTATTGAAAAATATATTTAAGTATTATACTTTAAATATTTTTCAATATACCTTTCAGGATGTTTGAGATAGGTCTCGAATCCACCGGATTTAACATACAGATTATAGAATTTGGAGGATCCACCAGATTTCAGACTTAGTCAATTTTCAGGATTTTAGGATTTCAAGCTACCAGACTTAGTCATTTTCAGGATCTCAAACATACATCAGGTTTGGTCTCAGAATGAAAGCAAATGACTCTTGGATTAGAAATTAGACTGAGAACTCAAATAAACCACTGACTTCATCATGCACCAACTAAAGACATCATCAAAAACCTAATGCAAAGCATCAAAGCTCAAGAAAAAAGGGGGTCCCCATTTGCAATGGGGCGATGTGTGATTTGGTCACAACAAATCCCATGGTTCTCTACAATGGAAACAGAGTTTCTTTCTCCTGTACTCATTTAATTGCTCATTAGTCAGCTGGTTTGTTTTTTTCTCTTTGCTGATTTATATCCCACTGAAATGGCTTCTTGTCCTTGTCTTTTTTGTATGGAAATCCCTTGGACTGAAATTTGCTTTTGGATGTAGAAGATTCCATGTCCCTAGCTTTTTTCATGGCTTCATGTAGAGAAGGTGGATTAAAGCCCTTGATCCAGCTTCGTAAGGGTTCTGTGAGTCTATCTATAAAGAGAACCATCATTCTACGCTTCGAGATATCAGTCACCAGCATCGATAGCTTCTGGAACTCAGATATGTAACTCTCTACTGAACCCCATTGTTTTAGATGTGCCAGTTCCTTAAACTGTAACTCTGGGTCCTCGTCAAATTTGTCAATCTGTCGCCCAATGAACTGTGCATATGATGTAATCTGATCATGACCAAGAGTGATCTTCCCATGGTGCCACCACTCATGGGCAATGCCGTCAAGATGTAAGGCAGCATAGGTGATTGCCTCCTCTTCTAGTATAGGGCTAAGCCGAAGGAAGCTATCTAGCTTCTGTACCTAAGCTCTCCTTGTTGTCTTCCCTGACCCATCAAAATATGGAATGTTCAATTTGCTCACCTTCTTCTATAGCTCATAATTCTGTTGTCTACCACCCCTGTTGGGTCTGTGTTTCATCCTCAAATCTGAATATTCACGGAAAGACATCTCAGCTCTAAACTCCTCACTGGAAGCTTGCCAATCTCTAATAATCACGTCCTGAAACTCAAGTTGTGTGGGCTCAGGTTCTGGGGCATTGTTTCATGGGGTGAAAGTAGGTATGCCAGGTCTATCATAAGTTGTCATGTCCCAATGTTAAGCCATTGTTTAAATTAAAGATTTAAACATCATGTCCATTTAATGCTTCTAACAATAATAATATATTATTTAATAAATAATATTACATAATATTATATGAATATTTTATTATTATTGTATTTATAAATAATAAATCTAAGAAAACAATTATGATATTATATATGATATATATTTATAATATAAAAATAAATATAAATAGATATTATTATAATATAATTATCATATAATATATATATAAGACAAATGTCTTATGATACATAAATATAAATGTAATATATTGTAAATATTATATAATATAAATGATATTATAATATATATAAATACATATATATTTATATTAGAATAAGGAATAAATAAAATATTATAAATGTTAAGAAAGTGCCTATATGATTAAAAAAAGAGGATGTGTTTAAGAAAAGGGCATATAAGACAAAGTCTTATATTATAAAAGGTATATGGATTAGTGGCAGTGAATTATATCAATAAAGACAAATAAATAAAGAATTGAAACAATTACTAAAAGGCTACGATGAACCATGAATATACGACTCTTCATAAGGACGCATCTATTCCAAGTTATAAGAGGAGTATGGGGCATCGGTCAGAGGGGGGATTAGGATATGGAAACCATTGATTATTCTGAACAGCAAGCATCTCCTAGAACATCATATAACATTCGATTTGCATATATATATTTATTGCTCAGAAAAAAAAGTCATATCTATAGCATTGACATAATACGCATTGCCTCTACAAATCAATCCATTGAACAAAAGAACACTATCATCTCATCATGGAATAATATCATCGAATTGCATCTGAGGGGAATACATAGATATAGAGAGATATCGGATCAGTTTAAAGAAGATCATACGCATTAATGGAATCAGCCCTCATTTGATAGTCATAACAGAAAGGAATAAAGGAAATAAATAGGAACAATCATTGAATGAAAAGAAAAGAACAAGCAGCAGCAAATCAAGGAAACAGAAAGAATAAGGGAATAACAAGGCAGCGAACAGGTATGTTGAATAATGTATATTTTATATTTAGATAGAAGTCAAGTAATATATGTTATATATAGGAATTTGTATAAGAACATAGATGTGTGACATAAGGTAAATTCATAGTATAAATTTGAATGTATGTTCAGATATTACTCAAATAAGGAAAATGAACTTATATGTTAGAAAATAGTGAAACCCACTATATAGCAAAATAGAACTATACTATGTGAACAAATAGTTGATTGAAGTACATTCTTAAATAAAGAAACATGATTGAAACATATATGAACATATATATACATTATGAAACTTGAGGAGGAAAACATAACCATCTCATCACTTCCAATTCCTATAACTATAGGAGAGGCGGTCTTGTTAGGGAAAGGCGAGGTAATTCCATCACAATGCATTAGAGAGGGTTTAACGCGCCCTAGACAAGAATGCTAGGGAAAGGCGAAGTAATTCCATTCATAATGCATTGGAGAGGGTTCAACGCGCCCGGGACATATAATTCCCCATCCTTAAGGAATAGAAGGAAGATGACGTGGAGAGATAAAACGTAGTTGTCACTTTTCTATATATATTTCTCTATTACTTCATTCATTACGGAACCTTAGGTCTTGTGGGGAGAGGCGGAGTAATCCCATCCGTAAGAAGGCCCGTAGGCTGGGACATAGTTTCCCGTAGGTTGGGTCAAGAGATGGTTTCAGCGTGCCCTATACATATAAAGCCTAGTTCCCCAAGGAAGAGTAATAAGGAAATATGAATGATTGAATTATGGAATGGTTATCAATGGCAAGTAACAATTAGGAAATAAATAATCCTTTAACAAGGAATGATGTGAATACATTATCACTGATCTTATCATTAAAATTTATTGTTCTCTAACGTTACTAATGTCTCCTTGAGAATCATTTTTGAATGTAGATTCGGGTTTAAATGCTTCCTATAAAAGGGGGACATTACATAAGTTGTATGCTGGTTAACTCCTCTGTTATTAACAGATACTTCCCCATGATTTCTTCTGTCATCATCTCTGTACCTGTTCCTGTCACCATTGTTGCCCCCAACGTTGTTCCTGTTCCTGTTATTGTTGTTATTATTGTCTCCAGCATTCCCAATGACCTGGTGCGCTATAAGGTCCACAAGACGATTACAATTATTCTGTAACTCTCGCTATCCCCTAGCCAAATCATTCAAAATTTCTCTGGGAATAGGTTCTTCACGATCTCTGTCACCCATATCTATATCTACTCTGTCAACACCTGCGAATGGGTCAACGTGCGGAAGTACTTCCAAGTTCGGCTGTGACCTATTCCTTCTAAGATAGTACTAATGTGTATTGTGTTGCATTACTCAATACATACTCTGCATGTTTCTGTCTGACCTCACAGGATGGCAAGATGAGTTGTGCTCTGATACCACTGTAATAAACACCCTGTTTTTGCTGGATTTTTGAGTCCAAGTTTTTTGCCGGTTTGATTTCTTGTTCACTGCTATATGTTTTGTTTGTTTTTGTGTTTTTTGTATATGATAATTGAAAATAGTAATGAAATACAAGACATGCAAAGATACCCAGAAAGAGAGATAGCATCTACACATGAAAACTTGAATACCTAGATAATAAAATTGCTCAAATATTAATACGGTAACATATCCATTTCCATTTCAATGTTGCAAAATTGTAATACAGAGACCAGCAAGGGTTTGATACAAAATATTCTCCAAATGCTCTAATCTCCAAGCATTCCTCCGGTGTGATGTTATCAATCAATAGCAAGGCCTTAGACACCTCAAATACAAGTGATGGATGCCACAAAATGGGGGTGTTTACTCCCTAGGAATCCCATGCCCTACTACTGATGTTGTACGACAGGTTTGAGGTCTGTTACAACATATAACTACATAAATCGCCCTCAAACTGTTGCTGAAATTTAATATAACCCTATCAAGGCAGATATAGATGTTTGGTGCCCAATATTGAGGTTGAAAACTGCAACACCTCCAGAAATCAGTGCAACATGGTACGACCTAGCTAAAGGAGTATGGCCAGCATGAAGTGCAAAAATAGTCCCAAAAACATCCACAATCTCTTCAATTTGCAATGCAAAGGTCTTCAATGGCTGCTCACAAAGAGATTGGATATAACCCCATCAAGAAAATCCACTAAACTATCAATCAAAGCACCTGCGTAACCTCTAGTTGAGACTACTAGCAAACCCTCTTGATGATATCTTTCAACCACGAAGAGAGTGTGATCTACAGAGGTCTTCGCCCCTGCAAACCCTTGTTTCCAGCTCAAAGCCAAAGCTCCAAAACTTGCACAACAATCTTGAGTGAATGAATGAATGCCCAAGAAAATTATCTTTTTTCCTTTTGTTCTCCTTCATTTCCCAATGCCCAAGATGGGAATATAATATTTTAATATTCAATAATATTTCAACCCCTTATTTCTCCATAAGATGGGCTCCCCGCACAACCTAGCACATTTCACTTATTAAAACAACTTCTCTCACACTTAACAAGTTACTTCATAACATGAAGTAACTTACCTTTTAAAACTATTATAAGTTAAATATTTAATTTAACTTATACATCGACAATTTAAAATATTATTCATTAACCATTTCAAATGTCGAGACAAGTGCTAGTTGTTATCACTGGTACTACTACAAATGGAAATGTCGAACAAACTCCACCAGTGACCCCCCTTGCCTGATGTACTATAAATAGTAAGTCCTAGGAAAAAGTGTCCAAGACACTTACGGAAAGGGAAAATGAACTCAACTCATCATTTGATTGTGCTAGAGCTGCTGGAAAACTCCACAGAAGTTCCCTAATCAATCACCATTAGCCTACGGGAACCCTAGAATAGGCTAACTGCACCCACCTGTCGAATTGGCTAAGCAGGGGACATTACAGTAGCCTCAGTGGGGTGGAGTCCCATCACGAGGACCAAATTAATGCCGGAGTGGAGCCTCCATCATTGGGATCAAAATAAGGCCTTTGAGGTCACATGGACCTTCATGGTGCATGCCTTTTTTCATTATTTAATTGCGCTTAACCAAGCTTCAAACTCTTCAAATAACATTGGTGTCAAGGCCATAAAATTAGGCAAGGTAAAAATGAGGTTTTGGTAGAAAATTGAAAAACATATATTTTACAGGCAAATTGAAAAAGGGGGTGAAAAAATTGCAGTTTATTTGTGATTAACCCAGCCTGAGAAATGTGCCAGCAATCAGAGGAAAAAATCGGAAGTCTCAGGAATCATTTCTTAATCGATTGGATTCCAATAATGTTGCTTCATCAAACTCTGAAATTGTCCTAAAAAAATTGAATTCTGAATAGTAAAAATGAGGCTTAGAATTGAAAAAAACAGTTTTTATAAGGCAGAATAGCAATGATTTTTCCCGATTAAATGGTCTTGTCACTTGTGAACTGTGCTCTTAAAAAAAATCAGCAATCTGAGATGACTTGGATCACCATACCTGCAAATGGCGATTACTCATAATTTATTCCTGATTTTTGCAATAGCGTATGAAACCAGTGTGAAATATGAACACACAAATGAAATGTATAAAAAAGAGGGTATAACAGGCTAATTGTAGACAAGATGAACACTGGTCAAGTAAAGTATACTTAATTGGTTAAATTTTACAAAGTAAAACAATAATTTAGCACATAGATAGATTAGCTATTTTTCTATAATAACTAACTATATTCATTGGAAAGGTAATAAGCATATTTGTAGATTTTTACAAAAATTATATTTGCCTGCTTGTCAAATTTTAGTGAAAATTATGACAGTTTGAATGATTTCAATATTGAATTATTAATATGCTTCGAGGTTTAATATACGCGTCCTAGCACCATAATATGTTTGATGCTTATTTTTGTTCTTGGTAATAGTGTAATTTTTTAATAGAAATAATTTAACAATACTTTCTTGGATTGTTGATGTTTTTCCATCAAAAGCACAAGATACAGATATAAGGAGCTAATGGATTGCCATCTATACTGTTAAAAGGGCTTTTAGTAGATGCTGCATAACTCTAGAAATTTTAATGCCCTAATTTTGGCCATGCATGAGAAGTATTGTATTATACAATTACACAAAATATTGTTATAGAATCTTAATTATATTGAATATGTGAATGCAAGTATGATGCAACTTAGATGTTAATTTTCTCACTAATCATTGTGATGTAGTGGTGGGTTAGCATGGCATGAATATGTCAGCTCAGACATCCTGGAGAAAACTTTGAAGGGTGAAAGAGGTCTTCAAAATCCATTGAGGAAAACATTTGATACACACATTCCAAAAGATATTTTTGAAACCTTAAAAGAAAAGACCATTGCAGGTTTGGAATCACCAACATTAAAAGAGAAAGTTGTGTATTTTATTCAGGTAATTATTTCTTCATTGTACCAGCCATGGAAATCTTTTGCTGAAAAATAGGTGCTTTAGAACAACAATTATTTAATTATAATGCTTTTGCAGACTTGATATAATCTAAAGCTTGATTTGTTGTGATATGAGAAATTAACTTAGCAGATGTTACTAATGTAGGTTGAGGATGATTTGAATCCTAATGTTGTTTTGAGGCTGACATGTCGCAAGAAAGGTACAGATGGTAAACAACTTGAACTCAAGAAGGTACATATTTAGTATTTTTTTTCTTGCTTCTTTCGTCTTCTTGTAATATATCCCAACATAAGTGCTATAGTGCTTGTGACATAGATGTATTATCAAAAAGTAAACATGCTTATATCCTAGAAAATTATTTTAGAGAGGAAATCACATTGCAACAAAGGGCATCTGTTGATGGATGAAATGAGGAAACGTCTATCTCATGTCTTTGTTAACTTGCCTTATGTCTTAAGTCTCAAAGGAGTGCTGAATGTCTCTCAAGAAAAAATGCAAAAATGACAATTGCTAGAAACCTGCAATGAATTAAAAAGTAATGAAACATTTGCAAGATTGGGGCATTTGACTAAAATGAGATTAGCACATTCCATTCAGTAAAATAGAATGGGAATGAGCTATGTGGATTGTCCTTCCTCATTGCAGAGCATCGCTTCCTTAAAACATTTTACAAGGATCTCATACGCAGAAGTTAATCTAGTATTATGGTATGGCATGCAATTTTCAATGCAATTTGATTTACAACATTTGAACAAAATGCTTTCGTTTAAGATTTAAGATTTTGTCCTCTTTCACATAGGTAAAGAAAATAATAGTGAGGACATTTGGAGGATCCTAATGTGCATTGTATTGGTCCTCAAATTTGAGGATTGTTTTGGGTCTAGCTCTGTTGTGGCTTAATCCCAGCTTTGGCTTGAATTTTTATAGCTCTATTTCTCTCTCTTGATTTTGACAGTTGCTTCTGCTAATACTTAAAACAATTTCTACTAAGGTCTGCTCCATAAATAAAAAAAATGTGCATATTAGTCCAAATCTATAAAGAAATGTCCAGCACGACCTATTTCAACCTTTGAAAAAGGAGTAATGTTTTGATACCTGCAGCATTCCACAGGAATCCATCCCCTCGAAAAACGGCCATTTTAGAGACAGGGATATCCCTAGGATGTTGGGATAGGGATGAAATGTCTCCCTGCTGCCCCCAACCGCTGCTTGCAGGGGAGGATGTCCCCAAGATGTTCCTGTAGAAGCAGGGGACAGTGAGGGGACTCCCTGGCCAAATGGCCAGGGAATGCTTGGGCATCCCTCAACTGTCCTGGAGACAGCTAGAAGTCAAAAAGTTCTATTACAATTTCTTGGGGCAAGGGAGACAAAAACACCTACTTTGGCCATCCCAGGGACATTTAGGAGTCTCCCTTCCCCCAAAACACTTATATTCCCATCCAATATGAAAATTTCAGCTCTTTTCCCACAGTTATCAAGAGTCTGTACCCAAAACCAGCACATAAACGTATCTTAGAGAAAATGTACCACATTGAAGATGCCATTTGGCAAAAAAATTACCTAACATGTTTGAGGAGGTGTTGCAAGCTTTTTAGCTGCCTCCCTTATTAGCAGCTGCTCAAAGTCTCTTGTTTCTGAGAAGTTTTTGACTATTCCTGTTAATTTGTTTTGGATGTTTCGTACAACCACAACAACATGGAAAAATAGTAGCAGTAATCCTTTCTAAGGGAATGCATCCTTAGGGCTCCTTTCAACAGCTTGAGAAGGAAATTGATGTCTTATCAAAATACAAAGGTTTTATAGGCTTGTATATAATTAGTTTTTTTATTTTGTACAGACTGTAAAATAATGTCTACTGGATGGATTAATTTGAAAAATAGCTGTAATGTTACGTTTTCTAGCTTGATCTTTTACAGTTGTGTTGTGACCAAATCACACATCACCCCATTAGGAATAGGGACCCCCCCCCCCCTTTGAGCTCTGTGCTTTCAATGAGTTTTCAATGAGATTTTAATGATGACCTGACTCATCTTCCTCTGCCGATACGGTAATAATTTCCTCTCCTATGATCTTTGGTTCATGATTAGAGGTAGATGAGCTTGCAATAATGAAGAACCTTGATCGAATCCCATCTAGATAATGAGTTTTGAGGTCAATCCTGAAGAATGTTTGAGACCTTGAAAAGACTAAGCCTGGAGCCTGAAATCCTGAAAATCCTGAAAAAATGGCTAAGTCTGAAATCTGACGAATCCTCCAAATTCTGTATTTTGCATCTTAAATCCGGTGGATTCGGGACCTATCTCAAACATCCTGAAAGGTATATTGAAAAATATTTAAAGTTCTCAACTTATACTTAAATATATTTTTCAATATACCTTTACTCGCGCGATCCTGAAAAATCCCTGACAAGTCCAGAGGATTCAAAAAGCTGATCTAGTGCGACAGGGCACTTAAGTGGCGCAAAATCTTGGCGCAAAATCACGAAGGAAAAGGCGCTTGAGCATGAGGATTTCAACAATGATCTAATGCGCCCATCTACACCTTGATCTAATGCGAAAATGCTTGAGGATTTCGATCACTCATCTAGTGCGCCCAAACCAAAGGCATCATTTTGAAGGAGAACATGAAGATTTCAATACCTTGAACTAGTGCGAAAATGAAAG
Source organism: Cunninghamia lanceolata (assembly GCA_027924645.1). Classification (NCBI taxonomy): domain Eukaryota; kingdom Viridiplantae; phylum Streptophyta; class Pinopsida; order Cupressales; family Cupressaceae; genus Cunninghamia; species Cunninghamia lanceolata. The sequence continues at coordinate 3,759,333 of BSBN01000356.1, read as the reverse complement.
GACAAGTCTTGGAACCAATCTTGGAGCAAATTAAAAGGATAAGTGTCAGAGGATTTGAAAAGCTCAACCAATGCGCTAGGAAGAAGGGTGGATCCCGAAATCTAAAATTTTTGAAGAGAAACATGAGGATTTCAATCCTTCAACTAATGCGCCTATCCAATGTCAAGTCTCCAAGGCGAAGTCTAGAGGATCTTCAATGCCTCATCTAATGCGCCCTACAAGGAGGAAGGTAAGATCCAAGGTTAAGCCTTCAAGATTTGAGTTTAAAGGATTTAAAAACTTGATCCAGTGCGCCTATAACAAGGTCATCTAATGCGCAACATAAGAAGAGTGAGATTTGTTTCTAGAGGATTCTCCAAGGGCATCCAATGCGCCAACACCATGCATCATCAAGGTAAAGGCCATCTAATACATCAAAGTTTGAAGATTTCAACCTAGTGAAGTGATGCGCCACTTCCAAGACCCCTTATCAAAGCACTCAACAAGAAGAAATCGAAAGTGGCATCTAGTGCGCCATACATGAAGAGAGTAAAATTTCATTTTTGAAGAACTCAAACTACCTATCCAATGCGCCAAAATCTAGAGGATGTCAATCCTCCATCCAATGCGCCACTCCCTTTAGCAAGTGAAAGCTAAGTACAAACTAAACCAAGTGTTGAGAGGAATCTAAAACATCATCTAATGCGAAGCGATTGAGAGGAGTCTTAGAGCTTCATCCAATGCGACATGTTAAGAGGAATTCAAACTTTGATCTAAAGCGCCACACATGTCAAATGCTAGAAGGATTCCAATCCTTGATCTAATGCGCCTAGAGGGTTATGAAGAAAGATCATGCTATTTCAAAGAAGAAGACTTCACCATGCCCATCCAATGCGAAATGCAAGACAAGAGGATTTCAATCCTTGATCCCATGCGCTTGAGGGAGAAGGTAATTACAATCTACAAGGAGATCGTCAAGACCCCATCCAATGCGCCAATCCAAGGAAGTTAGAAACATTTAATGACTTTTGCCTTGGAAAACGTGAAAATTGCATTTATTAAATAAAGATCAATTTAAATTAAATGTTTTGCACTATAATAAAGGAGGTCGGCCTAGGTAAGAGGTAAAGTTTTAAAAGCAAATTATGTATATATACCTCATCTCCTTTTCATTTTTATCATTTTCAAAAAGCAGATTTGTTTTCCAAGAGCAGATTTGTCTTCAAGGAGCAGCAACAAGAAGTTTTTTAGAGAAGTACAAATTTGATTTTATCAAATTCAAGCAAGTGGTGGATCAAATTGCAAGGTATCCAATTCAAAGCAGCCCATCAAGTAAGTCTGATCTGAATATTTTCTGATCTGATTTTTTTCTTTTTCCTTCATTAGATGCATTAAAATTGTTTAAGTATGGGTAAAATTTAAGAAGGATAAGTGGATTAAGTGGATTTTCATAGATTCCTTGAGTTTAGTAGCAATATTTCATAATTGTAAAGGAAAACTTCATGAATTTAATCCACTAAAGTTGCTGAAGTGAAGTCTAGATTGTGTTTGCAATCACTTATTCGCGTCAAGTCTGCAGGATCATGGCAATGACTTCCAAGGAGCGACAAGCGAAGATTCGGATGGATGCTAAGGGGAAGATTCCCGAATCAAAGCTCGTCTCAAGGTGGACAAATGTAGGAGACACGAATATGGGCAACAGCAGCTTAGAAGATATCAAGTCAGTCCTTGAGGAACCCAACAGAGGTAGTCTTGCTCGAGCCATCATGAGGAGTGGAGCCATTGAAGCTGCTTGTTTTCCGCCAGCTTTGCCGTGTCCAGAAATGATCATCGAATGTGTCAAGAAATATGATGTAGATACAAGGCAAATTATAGCCAAAGATGGAATGATATTAGCTTATTTGCAAAAGGAGGCAGTTGAAGAAACTTTCAACATTCCAACTAAGGAGAGGATGATCAGTATCTCAATACAACAAGGTCAGCAGGAATATGATGTCGACTCCAAGACAAAATTGCAAGAGATAAGGAGAGAATGGATGGCCAATCCAGCTATGAAGTTCAATATGAATAATCCTCCACAGTTCCACAAGTCAGATTTTCATCCTGAAATTGGATACTTGATCATGTTTCTAAATAGAATGACAGGAATGCTTCAATCTGCTACCTTTCAGCCTTGGATGTACTCTTTCATCAAGTCAGTTCTCAAAGGGAAAATGATTGATTGGGCTGGACTTATCAGTCAAAGTATACATGAGCAGTTCATCAATTTTGCTAAGACCAAGACTTGTCATATGAGTTCCTATGTAGTGTACCTTCTCGCAAGAAATGAAGTCTACTCAGGTTTGACCAAAAAAGGAGAAGTCGACATTGGGCCTAATAAATACCTATCACATCAATGTTATCCTCAATTGCACCTCAAGAGTATCAATCATTATACAAGATTCAATGATGCATTTGCTATGTTCATAATGAAGAAAATGAGAGGAGAATTTCATAAAAGGTTGTCTAATGCAACGAGAGAGTTCATTTCAGCATATGGACACTGGTATACTCAGCATGAAAGGTACACTTACCTAAGGATCCAAGGGTTTACATCATATCCATACAGATTGCCAAGATATCCAACCAACAGGATGGTGATGTTAGAGGTTACAAGGCAACTCTTAGAACTCATCAGGTTGCAAAAGTTGAAGAAGAAAGGAGGAATCCAGTTTCCACTTCGTCTTGGACAAAATTTGGAGTGTCCATCCTTATCAGCAGCTGAATATTCTGAAATAGAGCTACAGGCCTATCATTTGCAAACTCATGGCACCAAGAGGCTTAACTTTGATCCTTTCCAAGTTTGCTGGAAATACAACAGAGAATTCAAGCATATCAAGCAGTTGGAAGACCACTGGGCCAGTGCCCAAGATGAAGATGATCTCCGAACACTTCAAAGTTCGAGACTCACCTGGGATTTAGTCAGAGCTTCCAAGGTTTTCAAGATTCCAGACCAGTTCACCGAAGATGATACTTTGTTAATAGATGAATTTGATAAGATAAAGGATTTGCCTTATACAGTTGATTGGTTAAAGAGAGATGTGTCTGAAGAAGAATTGATAAAGCCAGTCTTAACCATGACACAAGTATGTATAGATCAACTATTGCAAGAGATGAGTGATGAAAGTCAAGTTCTCACTTACAATAAGATGGATGAAGGAGAACTAGGACAGCATAGTACACATAGCCAACCACAACATAGTGGGAATGATCACAGTAATAATCCAGCTAGAAAGAGGAAAAGACCTAGTCAAGATCAAGGAGAATCAAGCCGAAGACCTCAAAAGAAGAATAATCCATCTACTTCATCTAACCCACAAGAAGGTGCTTCAGTTATTCAAAATCCAATACAAGAGATAGAAGTTATAGAAGAAGTTGCCTTGATTCCGTCAGAAGAGATTCAATCAAGCCCCACTGTCATAATGGAGGAGAATGATGATCTTGGTCAAGATGAAGTAGGTCAAGCAGAATCTGATGAGGAAGTAGCTCGTGTTCAACACAGTCAAGCTCAAGGACAGCGAGATCTTTCTGCTTTCCCACCTTGGTTGAGGCAAAGGATTGAAGAAAGTACAATTGTAGAAACTTATCAGCCTGCTCCAGTTGAGGAATTGCTTGTAAATGTGCAAAAGAGTAATCAGAAGAAGAAAGCAACAGTCCTTTCCAAAATCACTCAAGATTCTGCTGGAAATAGAGAGGTACATATAGCTGTTCCTAGAATTGACAAGGAGTTAGAAAATATGACACCTGAGGATTACAATATGACTACTATTGGCATGGGTCCAATCACAAGGGAACAGGTAGAGGAGGAACTACAAGATTCAGTGAATAGTGTAAGAAGCATGTTGAAGCAAGAAAGAGAAGCAAGGATGAAGGTTGAACAGGATTTCAACACATTGAAGCATTACATCCAACAAGTCATGCAGCCCATTCAACAGAAGGAAGCTACTCCAATTCCTCCGTCCATTCTTCCACAAGAAACAATATCCCAAGTTGAAAACATGAGAACTTCATCTCAGATGATGAAAGGATGGATAGAAAAGACAGAAGAGAAGGCCTATACTCACCTTGAAGAAATTGTGCAAGTGTATGATAGAGTCATTAAGCTTAAAGATCGAGTCCAAGCTTTATTAAGAAATTGTGCTGAGTTCAAACCGATCAAAGAGCAATACATGCCACAGCTCAAGAGTTTAATGGAAGCTCCATTAGAAGATCTAATTCATGATAAGGTGATTGATAGAGATACTCCACATGACTTCATCACTTGGTATTTCTCCTTTCACAACAAGGGGCAACTAGTTGATAAAATTGAAGTAGATATGTCCAGGATAAGAAGTGTTCTTCTAAGAACAGAAAATCATATATACACTGCTTTGACAACAATTTGTAATCCTTATGGAAATATTACTATTGAGAATATGAAGCAACAAGTTAAGGCATTCTACTTTCAATATGATGGACTTGATGAAGGTCAACTGGATAGTATATTCACACTTGCATATCGTCTTGGAGAAAATAAGTCTTGGATAAACGACTGGGAGAAGACACTTGGCGTCTATGAGTCAGATGTAGCAATGGCAGAAGGATCCATTAATGCGGCGACAAGTGTACCAATGGAGGATATTGTTCCAATTGTGTCTAGATTCATTGTATCTCATAGTACTACTACATAGTAGGCACATGATGTGGCTTCCTTATCTTCTTGGAAAGCGTGCCTTTGTTCTCTCCTTCATAGCTTCTTTCATTTAATAAAGTGAGCCTCCTTCATTTAATAAAGGATAGTTTGTTACAACTACTTGTGATGTGGCTTGATCTGGTCCGCTGATTCGGCCGATCGATCTTGACCCGTCTTTCTTTTGAGGTCTATAAAAGAGCTCTCATTGCTCTCATTTGAAGAGGTTGGAAATTCTGAAATTGTTGTAAGAGCTCTCTGAGATTATAAAGGATTCATTGTTTTGGTGATTCTATTTATGTTTCTGAGTGTTGCATGGTTTCAATTTTCAAACAAACATTAAGTTAAGTTATAAGTTTCTTTAAGTTTAAGTTAGTTAATGAAAGGTTGCTTTATTGCTTTGTAGTGAAGTCTTTAAGTTCATACCATTTGTAGTCTACGGCTTGTGGATTGCAGTGCATGGTTAGTCTGAACAATTGAACATCAATTTGATCTTTATGCCTGTTGAATCTTTCATGAGTATAATTGATTTAAACATCTTGTATACCTTTGAAGATTGCACCTATCTTGTGTAGTTGTTTTATCTTGGCGAAACAGGATTTGGTTCGATTTCACTCCAAGTAGTAAATGTCCTTCCATTTAGGATTAGATTAGTGTTTCTAAACCCTACATCTTTTGCCCTTTTTTTATCATTCAGTTAGGATTAGGACCAAAGAACACCCATTGCTAAATCATACGCGTCAATTGCAGTACTTAGGCTCTCTAGTATTTACTTCCATAGTCCTTGAAACAACGAGTTACTTGAACAATTGTGTAAGTCCCTTTGTTTGTTAACAGCAAAATCATACTTAAATCGCTGAGCTGTCTCTTACCGAAATTATCAGAAGGAACCTTGGAGTTATCTCGTTTGATCACCTAGTTCAGCATCCGAGAGGCTTTGCTCAAGAGAGAGTCAGATACTCAGTATTTTACTCTAATTGTTGACTTGTTGAAAAACAACCATCAACAAGTTGACCGTTGGCCTATTACGGAGACCCGTAGGCTACTCGGAGGTTGAAATTGGGGTTTCATGTTTTGGTGGTTGCTTTTGTTCGTGGAATGTGGTTTGGTTGGCGGTTTCTTTTTGGGTTTTCAAAGAGCATCGCAGGGATGTGTTTTTCTCGACATTCAGGAATTTACTATTTTTAGTAAGTTCAGGATTGGCACCGGAACGAGATTTTGAGAGTGGGGTTGGATTCGTCTTGTCAAGACCTTTCCAACGAGCTATAGATCATTGGTTTCCGACATCATCTTGACCTCCGTTTTAAAGTCCGTAAATTAAATATTATTATTTAATATTGGAACTTGGTGCCTAGGCTCAACGACTTAATGTTGAGGTTGAAAAAAGAATTGAAGAGGATTATATTATTTTCCCTCTCATGTTTTATCCCATATGCAAGAGGATTTTAGAGACTCCCAATTGGAAAAGTATAAAAGGAGGAAGAGTGCTCTCATTTGGGATCCGAAATCTTGATAATGTTATGCTGCCGTAATGGTCCTGGGACTACTTCGAGGAATGAATGCCTCCTAGCCTGGGCTCACTTCGTGCTTGAGAGATAGCACCTAGGGAGAGGTTTGCTGATAGTAGTGATTTTTGTAGTGAGGTTTGCATTGTAGCTTGAGTTTGTTGTAGTTCAGTTATTTTGCATTTTATGTCATTTTTTGGAGTTGCTGATAACAGGGCTGAATCTGTAGTTTCATTCATAAATCTGAAAATAAAAATGCATTTGTTCTGGGTATTTCATATTTCCCTTTGTCTATGCTAGGCGCCCCATTGTGCTAATTTGCAGATTTTTTTTATGAAGAATCTGATTTTTCTAGAAGGAAATCGCCCTTCCTGCCAGGGCGCCCCTCTTGGAGTGCATTGGAAAGCGTGCTAAATAAATACTTGGGTTTAAGAGTGGTCTCTGGTGTGTAGCTTGGTCGCCATTGTCATAGGAGTGCATTGCATAAGATTTGAGGTCATTTGGTTGAGAAATGAGTGAGGTGTGAGCATTTTTGTAGGGTTTTATGTTGCTGGTATGGTCTTTTCAAAGTTGTTGATCCGTCATTTCAGTTTGCTAACTTCTATCATTTGAGTTGGGTTGGAAGTCTCTAATTATTGTAAGCTGAACAGTAGTACTGTCAGCACTTCATACTTCTTCTCATATTTGCTTTGTAATACTTTGCATCTCCGTCATATGGTAGCTCCAATTCCACTTCGGGTTGGAAAGCACATTCTTGACGTCGAGTTATTTCAACATAATAGTTGGTAGGGATCTTCTGACCATATGCTCGCCATCATCAGGCACATTCTTGGTTAGAGTTTTTTGTATCAGCATTGTATCAAGACCCTCTGACCATATGCTCGCCATCATCAGGCGCATTCTTGGTTAGAGTTCTTTTATCAGCATTGCATAGAGATCCTCTGACCATATGATCACGCCATCCTGGTGTACATTCTTGGTTAGAGTGAATTCCGCATCATTTGGTTTAAGTGCTAACTTCAATGATTGTGTATTGTTCTGCTTATTGTAATTGGAAAAGTGAAAAAAATTGGCTTGGTATATTTCAGTGGTATCAGAGCCACGCATCCTGCCATCCTGTGAAAACAAACCTTCTATGAGTGATAGAGAACAGAGGTACCTAGCAAGAGAATACAAGAAGGCTACCAGTTAGTTTCATTGGCATCAGGCCCCAGAAGGTCAGACAGCTTCAGAGGTATTAAGAGCCAATTGGGAGTCTTCTCCTGAAGGAGAAATGGGGGATAATGAGAGGGCATCGGGAGGTAACAGAGAGGATAATGGGAAAGGAAGAGAAAGATCATTAAGTTCGGCAAAGAGGTTCGAGAGGAAGATGGATACCTTAATGGATATGATATCTCTCATGATGGGGAGAATGGGTCAGAACCAACCTCCACTGAACAATTCAGGACATAGTGGAGAACACAGTGCCACCAACCAGCATAATGGACATGCTGCTCAGCCTGCTTCAAATAGCACATACATTTCTTCCAAGCCATTCAAACCCACTTTCTTGGCACCAGTAAAACCTCATCTTGATTCAGAAGAAAATGTGTCATTTGTTGAACAGTTGAGACTCGGCCGCGCTGAGTATGATTCTCTACCTGATGAAATTAAGGCAGATATGTCTTATAATGATTTTATGGATCATAAAAGGAAGGATAGAGGACAAGGAAGACATTATGAACAAAGGAGGACAATAGTTCGTGGGGATTTGCATCAAGCTATCAACAAGGTTATGCTTCCACATTTTGATGGGAGTGACAATAGTTCAGCCAGAGCTTGGATACTGAAGTTAGACAACTATCTAGCTCTTAGACCCATGGAGGAGGAGGAGGCGATTAAGTTCGCTACGCTACACCTAGATGGGGTGGCGCACGAGTGGTGGTACCATGGTCTAGTCACCTTGGGTCATCGGTCTATCACTACCTATGATGAGTTTACCAATAAGCTCATAGAGAGATTTGAGAAAAAAGATCTAGAAGTGCATTTCAGAGAATTGGCACAACTTAAGCAATATGGTACAGTTGATGCCTACATAGCTGAGTTTCAGAGGCTTTCAGTCATGGTCATAGGAGTCACTGAGAGGCGCTTGGTGATCCTATTCAGTGAAGGATTGACGGAGCCACTCAAGGGTTGGATTAAAGCTTTTGATCCACGCTCTCTACAAGAGGCAATGAAGAAGGCAAGAAACATGGAGTGGGCTGCTCCTAAAGCAAAGTTTCAACCCAAGCCATCATTTCACAAAAGAGATAAAGGAAAAAGACCTCAGCATAAGGAGTTCAAACAACATCAACCTCATGTCACAAGGTTGGATCCTGAGACACTTAATGAACTCAGAAGAAAAGGGTTATGTTTCTGGTGTAGAGAAAAATGGTCCCAAGATCATGTTTGCCCAAAAGGAGGCAAATTTCATCAAATTGAATACTATTCAGCTAAAGAAAGTAATTCTGATTCGTCAGACCAGCAGTCTGATTTTGAAGACAGTGAAGTGGAAAAGGTCCCAGAGGAATCCGAAGATGAAAAGGGAAGTGGAGGCACTTTGGCTCAACTTTCGAGCTTTCAAAGGAATGAATCCTTCAAAGTTCGAGGGATGATTAAGGGGCAACACATAGTTGCTTTGATTGACACTGGAGCAACGCATAACTTCATTGACGAAGCTGTGGTGGCAAAGAAGGGGCTGCAAACAGAAGAGTTTGAAGGCTTCAAGGTTATGGTTGCTGATGGTTTTCACATCACCTGCACCAAGAAGATCTCAAACATGACCATGCAAGTGGGAAACTATGAAGTCAAGGACGACTTCTATGTAGTCAAAATTGGAGATACGGATGCCGTCCTGGGCATTCAATGGCTGCGTTCACTCGGGGAGATCACTCTAAATCTGCAAACCATGGAGCTCAAGTTTCAATCCGAAGGGAAGAATGTAGTGATAAGAGGAATGTCCAATGGTGGTCCTCGGATTGTGTCATTCAAAAGGATGGCGAGGCTGATTCGTCATGATCAAGTTGAGTGGGCTGCAGAGTGTATGATTCTTCTTGCTAGTCCGGTTGAAACAAAGAGAGACTACCCTCCTGATATTCAGTCTTTACTCACAAAGAAGGGCAAGGTGTTTGTTGATCTACCTCCTGGACCACCCCCTGATCAAGGTTCGGAGCATGTCATAGAACTCAAGGAAGGAGCTAAACCAGTTATTACAACTCCTTATCGGTATCCTAAGAAGCAAAAGGACGAGATTGAGAAAAACATTCGGGAACTCTTGGAGATGGGCTTCATTCGTCCAAGCAAGAGCCCCTTTGCTTCGGCAGTTGTCCTGGTGAAGGACGATACCATCCGCATGTGTGTGGACTATCGTGCTTTGAATCAAAGCACCATCAAAAATCGATATCCCATCCTGAGGATAGATGAGCTCATTGATGAGCTACATGGAGCGAAGTTCTTTTCAAAGATTGATTTGAGATCGGGTTATTACTAGATTCGGATGAGAGGATCCGATGTTGAGAAGACAACATTTAGATGTCACTATGGCCACTTCGAGTTTGTAGTCATGCCATTTGGGTTGACTAATGCTCCTGCTACCTTCCAGTCATGTATGAACAAAATCTTTTAGAAGCAGTTGAGGAAGTTTGTATTGATATTTTTTGATGACATCCTGATCTACAGCAAGACATGGGAAGAACATCTCAAGCACTTGGAAGAAGTGCTTAGCATCCTGGAATCAGAGAGTTTGTTTGCCAAAGAATCCAAATGTGAATTTGGAATGAAGGAGTTACTTTACCTTGGCCATATAATCAGTGCTGAAGGAGTGAAGGTTGATCTTGAAAAGATCAAGGCAATTATTGATTGGCCAGCTCCTGAGAATTTGATTCATCTGAAAGGATTTTTGGGTCTTTGTGGATTTTACAGAAGATTTGTGAAGGGCTACTCTCAGAATGCTGCTCCTCTTACTGACCTCACGAAAAAGGGTGCCTTTTGTTGGTCAGAAAAGGCTCAAACTACTTTTGATCAATGTAAGGGGATCATGAGCTCTTGTCCAGTGTTAGCTATCCCAGACTTTTCCAAGCCATTCAAGCTACAGTGTGATGCATCCGGTGAAGGAGTTGGGGCTGTTTTGATGCAAGACAAACATCCCATTGTGTTTGAAAGTAGAAAATTAAGAGGTGTTGAAAGGACCTACTCCATCTATGACAAGGAGATGCTTGCCATTATGCATACATTAGCTAAGTTCAGACAGTACTTGGTGGGAAGCAAGTTTGTGGTCAAGACTGATCACAATAGCCTCAAGCACTTTATGCAGCAAAGAGATTTGAACGAGAGGCAACAAAAGTGGGTGAGTAAGCACTTCAAGCTTACGATTTTGACATCGAATATGTCAAAGGGAAAAACAATATTGTGGCTGATGCTCTATCTAGGAGACCTCATTTGAGCTCATTGTGTGAGCTTACAGCTGATTGGAGGGACATGTTGCTTGTTGATTATGCCAAAAATCAGTTTGCAACCAGCATCATTGAGGGTACCTTTTCTTGACGAAAGGTACAAAGTGGTCGAAGGGCTGATACACTACAAGGGTAGAATCTTTGTGGTGGCTGATTCTAAGCTCAAAAAGAAGATTTTGTTGACCTTTCATGACATTCCACTTGCTGGTCATCAAGGGTTCTTCAAGACATATAGGCAAATCAGGGAAAGATTTTCTTGGAAAGGGCTGAAAGGGGAGGTTCAACGATACATTCAGGAGTGTCCCACTTGTCGGATGAACAAAAATGAGCATACTTTACCAGTTGGTCTTTTGCAACCTCTTCCCATTCCCAATCAAAAATGGGAAAGCATATCAATGGATTTCATCACAGGGTTGCCCAAGGTTCAAGGAAAAGACTGTATCTATGTTGTTGTGGACAGATTAACAAAATTTGCTCACTTCTTCGCCATTGCTAGCTCTTTTTCAGCAGCCCAAGTTGCAGATCTGTTTTTTCATGAGGTGTTTAGATTACATGGGTTGGCAAAAAATATTGTGAGTGATAGGGACAACAAGTTCCTAAGCACTTTTTGGCAAGAGGTTTTCCAAATGAGTGGTACAGTGCTTACTCCAAGCACTAGTTATCACCCTCAAACCGATGGACAGACAGAGATAGTGAACAAGTGGTTGGAAGGTTACCTGAGAAACTATGTTTCGGAGCAGCAAAGAGCTTGGGTGAAGTGGCTTCACATGGGCTAGTATTGTTATAATTCTACTTTTCACATGTTAATAAGGATGTCACCTTTCATGGCTCTTTACGGTTATGAGGCTCCTAGCTTTGCTGATTTGGTGTTTGGTGATAGCAAAGCCCCTCAGGCCAAAGATTTGTTGCAGCAGAGTCAAGATATCTTGAACTCATTGAAGAACAATCTTCAGATTGAACAGAATCAGCAGAAGATGTACGCTGATCAGCGGTGTGTTGAGCGCTCTTTTGAAGTTGGAGATATGGTTTATCTTCGACTACAGCCTTACAGACAGTCCACTCTCAAGAAAAGTGGAGCTGAGAAGCTCAAACCACGTTTCTATGGGCCGTTCAAGGTCACTAGGAGGGTGGGGGCAGTAGCTTATGAGTTGGAGCTACCTTCGGATAGTAGAGTGCACAATGTATTCCACGTGTCTCGCCTCAAGAAGGCACTTGGACACAATGTTGTTGCTTCATCATAGTTGCCACCTTTGGATGAAGAAGGACAGTTAGTTTTGATTCCAGAAGAGATTCTTGATTCCAGAGAGCGTTCTTTGAGGAAAAGAACTATCAAAGAGTATTTGGTGAAGTGGAAGAACTTGCCTATAGAGGATGCTACTTGGAAGAATGATGAGATTCTGCAGCATCCAAGCTTGCAATTGCTTGAGGACAAGCAATTTTGGGACGGGCGGACTGTAATGTTCCATTTTCTAGCTTGATCTTTTACAGTTGACCGTTGGCCTATTCCAGAGACCCGTAGGCTACTCGGAGGTTGAAATTGGGGTTTCATGTTTTGGTGGTTGCTTTTGTTCGTGGAATGTGGTTTGGTTGGCGGTTTCTTTTTGGGTTTTCAGAGAGCTTCGCAGGGATGTGTTTTTCTCGACATTCAGGAATTTACTATTTTTAGTAAGTTCGGGATTGGCACCGGAACGGGATTTTGAGAGTGGGGTTGGATTCGTCTTGTCAAGACCTTTCCAACGAGCTATAGATCATTGGTTTCCGACATCATCTTGACCTCCATTTTAAAGTCCGTAAATTAAACATTATTATTTAATATTGGACCTTGGTGCCTAGGCTCAACGACTTAATGTTGAGGTTGAAAAAAGAATTGAAGAGGATTATATTATTTTCCCTCTCATGTTTTATCCCATATGCAAGAGGATTTTAGAGACTCCCAGTTGGAAAAGTATAAAAGGAGGAAGAGTGCTCTCATTTGGGATCCAAGATCTTGATAATGTTATGTTGCCGTAATGGTTCTGGGACTGCTTCGAGGAATGAATGCCTCCTAGCCTGGGCTCACTTCGTGCTTGAGAGAGAGCACCTAGGGAGAGGTTTGCTGATAGTAGTGATTTTTGTAGTGAGGTTTGCATTGTAGCTTGAGTCTGTTGTAGTTCAGTTATTTTGCATTTTATGTCATTTTTTGGAGTTGCTGATAACAGGGCTGAATCTGTAGTTTCATTCATAAATCTGAAAATAAAAATGCATTTGTTCTGGGTATTTCATATTTCCCTTTGTCTATGCTAGGCGCCCCATTGTGCTAATTTGCAGATTTTTTTTATGAAGAATCTGATTTTTCTAGAAGGAAATCGCCCTTCCTACCAGGCCGCCCCTCTTGGAGTGCATTGGAAAGCGTGCTAAATAAATACTTGGGTTTAAGAGTGGTCTTTGGTGTGTAGCTTGGTCGCCATTGTTATAGGAGTGCATTGCATAAGATTTGAGGTCATTTGGTTGAGAAATGAGTGAGGTGTGAGCATTTTTGTAGGGTTTTATGTTGCTGGTATGGTCTTTTCAAAGTTGTTGATCCGTCATTTCAGTTTGCTAACTTCTATCATTTGAGTTGGGTTGGAAGTCTCTAATTATTGTAAGTTGAACAGTAGTACTGTCAGCACTTCATACTTCTTCTCATATTTGCTTTGTAATACTTTGCATCTCCGTCATATGGTAGCTCCAATTCCACTTCGGGTTGGAAAGCACATTCTTGACGTCGAGTTATTTCAACATCATAGTTGGTAGGGATCCTCTGACCATATGCTCGCCATCATCAGGCGCATTCTTGGTTAGAGTTCGTTGTATCAGCATTGCATCAAGACCCTCTGACCATATGCTCGCCATCATCAGGCGCATTCTTGGTTAGAGTTCCTTTATCAGCATTGCATAGAGATCCTCTGACCATATGATCACGCCATCCTGGTGTACATTCTTGGTTAGAGTTGAATTCCGCATCATTTGGTTTAAGTGCTAACTTCAATGATTGTGTATTGCTCTGCTTATTGTAATTGGAAAAGTGAAAAAAATTGGCTTGGTATATTTCAATAGCTTTGAGAATAGATCACATGGCAATTACTAATTATGTTTACATTCTTTGTAAAGCTTCAAGTTTTTAACTGATCTTAAATAGGATTCACTAATAGTTACATTAGTCTCAGCCACCAGGTGATGTCTTCTTTTCCTAATTTGTCACCCTGCATGAAGTTGTCCTTTATTAACTTTAACTATGCTCATTAAACTCTTCCTCTGCAATATATTGATATTTGGAATTTTCAATGCATTGTTCAATGTTGCTTCAATTGATAAATTGTGTTTAGTAGTTTAGTATTTAGTATTTACAGTTTAACTTACACAGAAGACTTAGATAAATTGCTATTTCTTATACATTTTATTATGACTAATTTTTCAAGTACTGTATTATATTTGCACCGCTGCCACCCCCTGTCCCGAAATCTGTCCCTGTGCCCCCTGCCCCCCTGTTCTGAAACTCCGTGGAACACTGGATACATATGATACAAAAAATTTAAGCTTTTTTCATAGCCTCCAAAAAATGCAACTTGTAGCCCAGTTGATCTCTAACCATGAGCCTTCAAAGAGTGTAACTTGTAACTGAGTTGATCTCTAATGATGGGACTTCAAAGAATGCAATTTGTAACCAAGTTGATCTCAAAGTTTCTTGTTCCTGAAAAGATTTTGAGTATTCCTGTTAATATTTTTTGGAACAGCTTGGGAAGGAAAGCTGATATTAATTATATATCAAAATATAAAGGTTTTATAGGCTTGTATATAATTAGGCTTTTGACTTTGCACACACTGTAAAATAAGTTCTCCCGGATGGATTAGTTTGAAAAATGGCTTTGTGAATAGATCACATGGCAATTACTTAAAATGTTTATGTTCTTTTTTAAGCTTTAACCGATCTTAAATAGGAATCAATAATAATTACCCTAGTCTCAGTCACCAGGTGAAGTCTTTTTTCCTCATTTGTCACCCTCCATGAAGTTGTCCTGTATTAACTTTTACTATGGTCATTAAACTGTTCCTCTGCAACTTATTGATATTCGGAATTTTCAATGCATTGTTCAATCTTGGTTCAATTGATTCTTTGTGTTTAGTGGTTTAATATTTACTGTTGAACTTTACGTATAAGACTTAGATAAATTGCTATTTCCTATCATTTTTTTATAACTATTTTTTTCAAGTACTATATTATGTTTGCACCACTGCCACCAAATTTGGGTCCATAGTCCCTCTGTCCTGGATACCCATTCCTGCATCCCCCTTTTCCGAAACTGTGTGGAACACTGGATACATGCGATACAAGAAGATGAAGCTTTTTTCATAGCCTCCAACAAATGCAACTTGTAGCCAAGTTGATCTCTAACCATGAGCCTCAAAAGAGTGCAAGTTGTAACGAAGTTGATTGCTAATGATGGGACTTTAAAGAACACAATTTGTAACCAAGTTGATCTCTAACCACGCGATGATTTACTTTGAAATGGAGTTGTAAATAATCATTGGTTCTATGAGAAGAATCAAATGTATAAGATAAATGTAGCTGAGGCAGATAAATGTAGCTGAGGGCAGTTAGGGAGGACAATTGTTTTCCTTGATATGAAAGACCAAATGATCTAAGAAACTTAGGAGAATCAACTTGTGTGAAATGGGTATAAGTAGCTCAAGAAGGGCATTTGAAGAAATTTACCTTGGATTTAGTATCAAGGCACCTATGTTTTGAAGAAGAGACGACATGATAATATCAATACCATTTATTAGGTGTTCAATGATTGAATGAGGGTTGTTAACATTGCCATTCAGTAAAGAGGTTCTAGTGTTGACATTGGTTTTTAATTTTGGTTGAGTCACACTTCCAACCTCTCAGATTCTGGACTGAACTTGCAATTGTATGAATTAATGTAATTTGTGACATGGTACTTTGATTATTGTTCATAAGGGGAAATATAATCTGTTTCTGCTTATAACACATTTGCTCATTTGGTTTACTAGTGGGCCCAAAATCATTGATATCAGGACAATGATTTCATTTCTGATCATTCCAGTCATTTGTCTTTGTGTGTCCACTCATACAACTGTTGTTATAGGAAGCTTGGTCTGGAAACATGTGACCTTTTGTCCTGTGCTTTGTACTTTTTCATGTGACCCAGTGGTTGGCAGACATAGAATATGCAAGGCCCAATGTGGTACCAGAAGAAGATAGAAGATGCTTTGCAGTGATGAAGAGACATTATGGCTGAAATACTTGAATGGGAAAATACAAAAATGATTGATAAGTTTGCACATTTTTTTGATTGAGTAAAATTTTCTTGAAAGATCTGTCTACATAAAAGAAGAAACAGTTTGAAGACTTAAGTGTGTTAGTGATTGTAGCTGCGAGAGGCATTTTATAAAAGAAAAGTAATGCAAAGACCAGTTGGCCCTAGCAACAGGTTCGCCAGTTTGGTATATATAGGAGATAGAATCTCCTTATTTGGATATATTCAATACAATTACTCCATTCTAATTCTGTAGTAGCAGGTTCACATTATTCGGCAGCAGATCCATTTCAAGGAGAAGTGACATTACTTATTCTATGAGACTCAGCCTTATCTAGGGCCTGATTTCTTTGTATGCAGTTTCTGCGCTTATTCATCTGATATATAAGAGATCATTTTTGCTGGGTTTTTCTCCCTCAAGTAGGAGGGTTTTCCCAGGGTAATTTGCTGTATTCATTGATATGTGTTGTTGTATTTCTTCATATTTCATTTCTGATCCTAAAACTAACATGGTATCAGAGCAGGTTTAGGAAAATCTGATCTGTCTAGATATTTTCTTCTAGCGACTGCGCTGCTCTGTGTAATCTACTTATTGTCTATCTACGAGCTTGCCTCATTCCTAATGAGTAGAAAGATAGAAATTGTCCAGACCGTGAAAGAGAAGCAATCTCTGCCTGTGTGTAGCGAAGAAAGAGAGATGTCTGCCCCTGCTGACATTTTGTCAGTGCATGTTCAATATGAAGGCATGAATGCAAGCGCAGTTGGGAAAGCGCTTTCTCCCAATCTGTTTAGGATGATGCATATAGTCCCTGATACGCAAGATTACAGCTTTGTTGAAAAGGTGCAGCTTTCACAAGATGAAATTCTAAGTCTCTGTAATAAACTTCTGCCCTCTTCAGCCTCTGCTTACTTAGGTGAGCCCCCGCGGGTTCGGACCAATTTCAATGATTCAAATCAACTATGCTTATCAGCGTTCGGGTTCTATGGAGACAAGAACATGATGGGCACATTTTCTGCAAGGAAAGTCTGGTGGATGAGTATGTTCTTGCTGAGATGGAAGGAGAACTGTTTGAGCCAGGATTGTACATCAGTCTTCCTGAAAAGAGCAGTAGCATAGTTGTTTTCTACTGGCATGAAGGGAGCTATCCTTTTGAAGCTCTGGCTGCCTCTGTAACATTCGCTAGCTCAAAAGAAGGATTCAAATCTCCAGTGTGAAGAATTCAGAGAATGATGTGAAGCTCTTGCCTGGTTATAATTGACGGAGGTGTGAGGAGTAAGAGGTCTTCGTCAAATACTGCAAATGTCAATAATCATGATGAAACAGTGGTGTTCTACAAAGGGTATCATCAATGTTGTTTCCTGACAAGAGAGGAGATCTCCAAGGGTTTCTAAGAAGACAGAGGACGTGTCTATGAAAGCTTCTGTATTTTGTAATACGCTTAAAAGGTGGTCAGAAGAATGTAATGTTGATTACTCTAGATTGAGTAACGAGCGTAGTCGGCTGTAGTCGGCCAAGTAAATAATCATGAATTAATTAATGTTGTGCACAGTTAAGTTTAGGAGTGTTATCGGGTTAACCCCGACAGTTGGATAGTTGTGGAGTCGTTGCCAATGGTTGGTATCTTAACCAACCTTGGCATAAGTTATATATTGAGTCGATACTTGTAATCAGGAAGCAGCATTGTGACAGTGTAGTGTAATACTGATATATTCAATGAATGGAACAATGCTTTATCCTGTGCAATTCTGGTATGAATCATACGCCTTATAGTTATTGCTATATATTTCCGTTTACTCCATGTTCATTTGAAACACCATATTGCGAGTAAACAACGAGCAATTCACAATTCTCTTGGAAAATTGTTAGCCATATGAGTTCCAGAAGTACTTTGAGCTTACGGAATCTTTCAAGACGAGCAAGTCAGCCATAAGCTTTGCACAGTTTGAGGAATTTGAGAAATGTTTTCTCAAAGTTATTCCAGAGTTTTGTCGGGACGTTCTCCTTTTCGTGTGCGGTGAAACAAAACTAGTCAATGCAGACGAGCCGAGCTCAAGCTCTGACATGGACATCGACATTGACAGATATGAGCAATTGCATCGAGAACTTCCAGTTATTGCCATGAAGATCAGAGGGTGTTGTTGGGAATGGACATCAAGTTCGGTCAGCATGTGATAATTGTTGAAAGTTTGGGCCAAGAAAAGTAGTCAACGCCTTTTATCTCTTATGGACAGGAAGTATACACCAAATACTCCAGTATGTGCTCCTGCTCTACAAAGGAAGAAAGAACAATAGAGACAGAGAATCAGATTCTGCCCCAAAAGCAAAGAAGAAGGATCTCTCTCACATTCAGTGTTTCAGGTGTGACATGTATGGTCACTTTGCTCGAGATTGCAAATTAAGGTCTGCACAACTTGTTTCTTCTACGGAAATTGCCATGGGGACATCTCAGAAGGAGCCAAGCTCTAAAATCGATTCAGAAGGTTTCTTATTCTAAAGTCGATCAATTTCTTTGATGAGGAAGAATTAACATTCAGAGGGAGTCTGACAAACCAACAAAGGCAACCTTGGTCGAGGAGGTCAGGAGGTTGATGTTAGTACTTGGAGCTTCAGAGGGAGTCACACCATCATGAAGGTTCCTTGTAGTGTATATTTCTCTGAGACGGAGAAATATGAGGTGAAAGCCCTTGTAGTGTATATTTCTCTGAGACGGAGAAATATGAGGTGCAAACCCTTGTTCATCTCTGAGATTGAGATGAGATGTCATGTTGAGAGACTCCATGACAACATCACGTTGAGTGATTCCGTGATGAACACTTTTTCTCAAATGGGTGTAGCCATTGAGGGTGTCATGTTGAGAGACTCCATGACATGGATATCTGGAAAAATTCCTCCCTAGCTAAGAGGGAGTGTTAGTGATTGTAGCTGCGAGAGGCATTTTATAAAAGAAAAGTAATGCAAAGACCAGTCGGCCCTAGCAGCAGGTTCGCCAGTTTGGTATATATAGGAGATAGAATCTCCTTATTTGGATATATTCAATACAATTACTCCATTCTAATTCTGTAGTAGCAGGTTCGCATTATTCAGCAGCAGATCCATTTCAAGGAGAAGTGACATTACTTATTATATGAGACTAAGCCTTGTCTAGGGCCTAATTTCTTTGTATGCAGTTTCTGCACTTATTCATCTGATATATAAGAGATCATTTTTGCTGGGTTTTTCTCCCTCAAGTAGGAGGGTTTTCCCAGGGTAATTTGCTATATTCATTGATATGTGTTGTTGTATTTCTTCTTATTTCATTTATGATCCTAAAACTAACATAAGTACCCTATAAGGTACAAGTGAACCTGGATATTCCAATCTTTGAAGGGAGGATGGATGTTGATGCTTTAGATAACTGGCTTAATCGAATGGAATCTACTTTGACATAAACTCTCTCCAAGTCGGAAAAAATTACATTTGCCTTTCTTGAAAATTTTGTTGTGCGTGCAAAATAAGTAGGGAAGTTATTATATTGTTCATAAGAATGATACCATTCCTTTAAAATCTGGTTTCGTTTTGTTGATGCCACGAAAGGATTAAAATCCATGTTGGCCATTATGAGGATCATTGATTAAATTTGCAGAACTGCATCTAGGTCATAATTAGCCTGTAGAATATTACTTTCAATTCTCCAAACACCAAGCTATACATCCATGATATTTAGTTGATCCATTTGTTTAGGTATAGGTTAGACTTTAGACTTGGGACTATTTCCAAATCAAGATGGATTTCCTATGAATCATCACTTCAGGAGGTGTATACAAGTACAAATGAAAATTCAAGCAGAAATCAAGAACAAGCCCAAGAATGGTAGCTCCAAATTATTTGACAAAACTGTAGACAAGTTTGAGAACAAAATCTTAAATTGAGAATGAGTCAAACCCAAGGAAACGAGGGAAATGCTCACCATGTTAACTCCAAAAGAACATCATGCCTAAGGAGTGAAATAAATAATCCAAGATCAGCAAGTGGTGCAATATTCACAACTTCAACATCATTTTGATGAAGAATGCTGTGCTTGGAAAATGTTGCTTGCACAGGTTCAAATAACTAGTTTTACCACTCTGACATTGGACAAAGGAAAACAAATCTTTTATTTTGAACCTAGTTCTATGGTAGAAACCACAAAAGTAGCACCATCTTCCAGATATGGTCAAGAAGATGAAATATTTTTCCATCCTCAAATATGGGTTAATGGAGAACCTTTGCATTTCCTTGTTGACTATGGAAGCCAAAAGTACCTTATTTCACATGAGGAGTTGAGATCGAACTTGCCACTGTTGCTTCATCCTCAAACATACAATCTTAGACGGTTAAGATTGGGTTCTAAGAAACACTCCACTCATCATTGTGTACCAAACCAAGCCTTTTCTAGATGAGTTCCTTTTCTGACATTGCATTATTGACTGATTTTTTGTGGACAGCCCTACCTTTATTGCATTGTTGGAATCTATGAAGCAAATAATAGCAATGTTGTCATGTGTGTTGGTGAAAATAGATACTAGTTACTGCATATGGAAAATAGTTCCTAAAAAACTCACTCATTAGTGCCAAGCAATGCAAGAAGTTGATTAGCCATGGTGTAAAAAGATTGTAGTATGATGGTTATATGTGGGGATATAAGAAGAAAGACAAGCTAATGCTGCAACTCTTTTAGACAAAACATAGACGAGCAAAGTATTGGCCAGATAGAAAGCTTTTTTCTAGTCTTCAACTGGAGTTCTAGCGCATTGTTTTGGAGCTACATTTGGCTGATATTTTGCTCTACTGACATTTATTCCTGGCGATTGAAGAATTAAAGTGATAGATGTAGGAACTTGTGACTAGGGAACATAATAGACCCAATTCTTCATGTTGCAGCATCCATATTGTGCTTGCTCCAGAGAAGGATGGCATGTAGAGGTTTCACATCAATTACAAATCATTGAACAAGCTTACAGTGAAAAATTGCTTTCCACTTCCAAGAATAGAAGACGGACTATACCTGCTTCAAGGTGCCAAGTCCTGTATCAAGATAGAACTTAACTCAGGCTATTGGGATGAACATCCAGTTGCACGGAAAAACTGGATTGGAAGCAAAAGAAGGCATGCTTAAATGGTTATTTATGCCCACATCAGCTTATGACTTATTATGTTATTTGAATGGTTAGTGGTGCCCAAATCAACTCAGGCCCATCTCTTTTCCTTGTGGCAGGCCCATTGTGCTTTTACTGAAAATGGATGGCATGAGGAGGTTTTGCATCAACTACAGAGCAATGGTGAAGAACTGTCGTACACTTCCAAGGATATAGCTAGTCAGCTTTGTGGTGCCAAGCTCTTTATCAAGGTCGAGCTCTTTAGCAAGATAGACCTTAATGCATGCTATTATCAAATATCCATTGAACATTCAGATGCTTGGAAAACTATTTTCAAAGAACAAGAAGTCTTATTTGAATGGTGGGTTGTGCTAGTCGAGGATGCTTAAGCAAGCCAAGATATAAAGAGGTTGTTGAACTGAAAATGGAGGCATCAATAGCAAGGGAAGGCATGCAATATTTTGCAAAATAGATGATTGGTTGTGGAGGGCATTGGAGCAGAACAATAGTTGAAATTCCAACAAACAATTGATAAAATATGAGGTTCCTGCATGGGACAACACCTGGCTTGAAAAAGGACATGTAGCAATGAAAGGGAAGGCATCAGTCATAAGAGGAATTCCATAGATAGTGTTTTGGGTGTTGGCATCACAATTATGAGGATGTGATGGGGGCCACATAGGTGACTTCAATGTAAAGAAGGGGAGTAGATCTTGAGCAACTGGCACTTTCCTAAGGGGCCTAATTGGTGTCTTGCTTGGTGCTGATCTAAAACCTACCTTTACCTTTACCTTTATATTGACAATAACATCCAAATGGTCAATTGCTTCAGCTTATTCTATTTGAGGTAGTGCTCTGGGGTCTAAAAATTGAGAATATTTTGCCAAGAATATCTTGAATCTGCAATTTACTTTTGGGAAAACAAAGAACACTAGCTTCAAAGAGAAGTTGTAGAAAAAAAATACCTTCCAGTGTTGAAGATTGAATTATAGTTGGCTTTTATGGAAAGCACTGAAAGTTCACAAAATATATTACTCCACCTTAGAGCACAAAATCAGTTATTGGTTTGCATGTTGTATGAATGAATGGGTAGTGGCAAGTGCTATCGACAATCAATGATGGACACAAGTTCATGGAGTAGCATATTTGAATGAAACTACTAGATTTACAATGGAAAAATGGTCAAAACATAGTTTGCAAACTCGGACTTGGTAGACCAAAAATTTCTGACTCGACGAAAACTCGACAAAACTTGAAAACTTAAAAAAAACTTAAGTTTTTGAAAAAACAATTTTATGCAAAATACAACTACAAAATGTATCAAATGAGTTTGGCGAGGGTTTGGGGGTAGCACGCCCAGCGGGGTCAAGGGGCAACACTCCTGGTGGTTTCCTTGTCACGGTACAGGGTAGGGTCAAGGGGTTGAGCTCCCACCACCAAGCCCAAATGAAAACCTTCAAAACCACACAAACTTTCATGGCGCACACCCTTTTCATAATTTCAGTAAGGCCAAAAATCATGTTTTTTCAGCATTTTTTCAATGTTTTCAACATGTTATAAAGCTAGAAATCAGCTCAAATGCTGTTGTGTGTGTTCATTCCCGAATAGGGCTTTTAAAGCCAAGAATTCACATACCTTTTCCATTTTTTGTGTGTTTTTTCTTTGTAAAGATGTGACTGGGCGAAAACTTGCATCAAAATGTGCCGATTTTCTCCAAAAACTTGCCCCTTATACTCTACAAGTTTACTTTGCAAAAACTTGCCATTGTTGTTTTTTGGTGAGTACTCAATGACTCATCGAGTCTGCGAACTATGGTTCAAAATGCCAAGTGAGATAATTTTATGTTGGCTTTCCTTCTTATTGAACTTATAGTAAGGTCTTATGTGAGTATCCCCCAAATCCTAGAAGCAAAAACTGGGAATAATTTGCAATTAATTGTCACTTGCCACTTGGCATCAAAACTGTGTTGAGTCAAACTGTCGGATCGGTTTTCTTGGTGAAATTGAGGTTTTGATCGAAAAAGCTGTTTGCATTCACATACAGATAATTTTTTTTCAGTTTTGCTTAATTTTCACTATTTTAAACTCTAGAATGAGAATGTTTGAGGCACACATGAACTAAAGAATTTGCAGGTCAGATTCAACGGATTATCAACATCAAATAATTAGGGCACACCCTAGAAAATGTCAATTGTGCAGTTTAGTTTTCCACATAGCTTGATGAGATTGATTTTGAATCAGAGTAGATCATAACCGATGAGGAGCCATTGTTTGATGATTAGGATTTGGCCATCTTGCATGAGGCATTTGATGATCAAGGTGGGAGAACTAGGATAATGGAGCATTGGCTTCGCATTGTGTAGCCTTGTAGTCTCATAGGCTAACTGTGTTTTCAAGCTTTCTTTTGTACTCTAAGTTGTAAGTTGTACTTGATTGAGGATTTGAGGCTAGTTGAGAATTTGAGAGTTTAGGTTCGAGACAAAGTTAATGATGTGTTATTGGCAACATTAAACAAATTTTATTTTTATGTCATGTTTTTTTTATTAAGTTTTGGGGGTCTATTAAGTGCCCCCTTCCCAGAAAGCAAGAAGAAAATACAAACTAAAAAGATACAAAAAGCCTGTGAACGAAGACAAGCATATACAATTTGGCCAACTCAGTCCAGTGTCTTTTTCCAATGAGATCTAAGAACCATATGACCCAAAGATTGTTTTTTGGAGAAGCCTTCCTATTGTTCAACTAAGTCCAGCCTATAGTATTGTCGCCCTCCTCATAATCCAATGAAGTAGGAGAGGTAGATAGCGATTGATTAATAGTGTCCAAAAGAGAGCTTAGAATATTGGTGCTCATGCCCCATTTCTCCGCTTGAGTCAAATCTGATGGCCATGTATCATTGCCAGATCTAAGGGAGGAGTGGAAAGTAGGGGAAAAACAAACTTAGAGTCACCCACTGTTTATCCAAAAGCTAGTAGATTACCCAATTTCTTAGTAGATTTAGAGCCACCTCTACCACTAGCACTATCTTCTTTCGCACTCACTGCAGACTGAACCACCGACACAAGGGAGGGAGTAAACAATATTATCATAGCAATGAGGGGAAGGAGGTAGCACATCCACCACAACCGAGTGATCAATTGTATTGTCCAGTGTTCCATTTGGAAGAGGTGGCTTAGGAGAAAAAACAATTGGGGACCTCTTTGAGTTGTTAGAAGATTGAAGCATAACTTGAGTTGTTAGAAGATTGAGGCATACCTCTTTTAACTGTTAAATGTGATAGGCAGGCACCCTTCCACCAAGTGGCCTTTTTGGAGATTTTTGGTTTACCCGTTTGGCAATCTACAACAACATGGCATACTAGGAGAGTATTTCCTACATCTGAACTTTATATTTTCGTAGTCTAGAATTTGTTTCTACATGCGGTCCTCCACCTTGAGCCAAATGTCATCCAACAAATATTTGAAGATGTTTATCTCCACTTGGATCCGAGTTGAAGTAGAATGAATTGGCCAATCAGTTTGTGGGTCTAAGAACTTAAGTAGGAGATTTGGCAATTGCACCCAAACTAGCATAATGGAAAAGGTTTCTGTCATAGGGTTAAAGGCCAGGAACCATGACTTGACTAGCAAAACATGTTTATCTCAAAACCAGGGTCCTTTCTGCAATATTAAAGCTCAATCATCATTGCTTTTACAAAGCAAAACAAAAACTCCCTGAGCACTGGGAAAGATCTCTACTGGATCCTTGAGGCTAGGGAGCCATGTTTTAGAAATCTAGGCATGCAACTTAGACTAGGCCAGAAAGAACTAAATTTGTAAATCAATTCCAGATTGGAGTATTTTACCTCTTCATTTAGGACATCCTACCCAAGCTTGAGTAAATGATGAATCCCAAAACACGTAATGAGGTCTAGTTGTCTCATCTTTGGCTCTAGCAGAGCAACATTCGACTTAGATGGAGAGATGGTAGCCACTGTAGAGTCTAGAGGAACTTATGTGCTAGAAGGACGAACTCCCCTAGGCACCATAGGCCTTGTAGTGATTAGAGAACCACCATCAGGCCCTTGCTTGTAGGGCACGAATGGGGCAATTGGCACACGACCATAGGACAATGGGGAACCTAGCAGACCAAGATCCAATGTGGTAGCATCACACATGCCGGAACCATTAGTACAGACAGCCTTTGCACAACTGGAAATGCTAAGAGTTGGAGAAACTCTAGGATCATTGCTAGCAAAAACTACAAAGTTAGGCTTTGTTAAGGAGGAAGTGAGAAGAACCATTTCAATTGAATAAATGAATACTTGAAATAATAAACAAAATTAGCAGTGCTTACTAGATAGAGGAGTAAAAATATATCTTTATTCGCACATGAAAGTATTATAGAAGTAGACCAAAGATGGTCGGCCAAGAGGAACATAGCTGTCAACTAACCGACTTCGACTAACTCTTGTAACTAGCCGAGAGCCGACAAATAATTAATACATAGTCAGATTAACCCATATTATCAAATAAAAAAATTACATTATACATTGACTACATCCCCCCCCAAAAGAAAAAAGTTGTCTTCTAGGTGACAGAAAACAATGAAGCATCAAGTAACATCGGATAAGGTTGTCCAGACCGTTGACGACGGGGCAGACAAAGAAGAAACTGTATGCAAAGCTGAAATGACACACGGAGGAGGATCAACACATCTAGAATGTATGCCAGTAGATGATGAATGCTAAAGACCAACAAATAAGGAACCCAATCTGACTGCACACTGGAGGTTGAAACTGCTTCACCCAATCCATCAGTGACCCCAGGTGATATTGCAAACACTTCAAAATTATTCCCAGCAAGACAATCCTTTGTAGTGCACCCAAGTGGATTGTAATGTCCCCTTTTTGAGCAAGGAATGTTTATTGGCTGAGCTAGGACCTTGAAGGCTTAGAGAATGGAAAGTTAGCTCAACTAACTCTATTTTATTGTATTTTTGGCTAATGATATTTTATAATATTTTTATAAAGCCAAAAATAATATTATATTTAGCCAAGGTAAAATTGAAGGATTGAAAAGTGAAAAATTGGACAACTTAAAGATAGAAATTGGGAAAGTTGGAGGACAAATAAAATATAATATTTTATTATATTTTAATATTTATTTTTCCCAAGGGAAAATCGACACCACCAAGGAGAAAGAGAAAAAATAATAATAATAAAATATTATTATTTTCTCTCTAAGCATAGCCCCTCAAGGAGGAAAAAAATAATAAAAAAGTAAAATAAATTTTGGAGTTGGTTTCTGCTATGGATTTAAAAAATAATAAAATAATGATTTATATGGATGTCCAAAGGAAAAAGTATAAAAGGAGGTCATTGGCATCATTTTTCATATTTTGATCATTTGGCATTTTGCATAATGAGTATTTGCTCTTGGCTGAAAGTGATTTTCAATTTGTTCAATGACGAAAACCCAATCCCCCATGAGTGATGGATTCATGTGGAGTTCATCATTGAGCTAAATTGGAGGTTTTGATGGAGGAATTGCTTCAAACAACTAGGGTTTCATGAAGAATTCATTATCAGCTAGGGTTTGAAGGTTTTATTTGCAGGTTTCATGAAGAATAAGGCAGGTCGGGGTTCAATTTCATCATATTTTCATGTATTGACATCATGCAAGGGTTTCTAGGTGATTCACCCATCTATTGGAGGCATATTTGAAGTTTGTCATCATCATTTGTGGGTCTAATTTTTATGACAGTGGGCTGGAATTGTGTTTTAGAGGTTTACATCTTCATATCTTAGCATTATTTGGCATTTACAAGCGTGTTGGGTGAAATCGCACCTCTCCTAGACATACCTGATTTCACAATTTGACACCATTTGGCACATTTGGGTATAATTTGCAAGATCTGGGTTGTAATCAATAAAATCAATCATCTACATGTTCATATCAAACTGTTTGAGGGTTTGATGATATATTTTCATGGCATTTGATGATATTTGACATCTAGGGTCAAATCGCTACATCCCTATACCTAGCGGCCAACATTTGGAGGTATTTTTGGCATTGTTTGGTGATCTACATCAATGCTGGGCTATTATCAGCATCATCAGCATTTGCATCAGTCCAAATCAGACTTCATTTATCTACCTAGAGCTGCTACAACCATCTATCATTGGGTTTCATCTTCTACCTTGGCAAGGCATCATATACAAGAAGTTGGCTAGGGTTTCATATATTGTTTGAGCATATTTGTAATCATTTTGTGGACTGATTTCAAAATCAGAATAGTCTGAAATAACAGCAGCAGGCTTCATTGTAATTCATCATTTTCCATTGCAATAAAGAAGCCACATTTGTCATCCGGGTATGTTCCTATATGATTGCATTGTCTTTGATGTTTGTATGAGCTGATATCATTGCATCTTTAGTGAGTAATTGTCTATGATATTTCTACCTTTCCATCTTTATTTGATTGCAAATAGATTTGTGAAAACGGAATATCAAAAATACAAACCAAACTCTCAAGAAACAAATTAGAAAAATTAGGGCAGCGAAGGAAAAAATTTGGTTTAGATAAGATAGGGTTCTTACATGGATGTACAAGAACTGCAGAAGCATGTTGATCATGAAAATGTAGCTCAATATCCCCCTTGTCTAGGAATGGACTTCCATACACTTCACCAACTTGTAGCAAGGAGTCTTTGGCTCGACAAAAAATAGGAGCCGAGAAAGAGTGAATTACAGAAGGATACATGAGTGTAGCAGAAAGATCTCTAAGGATTTCCACAGGAAAAAACGAAATAATGGGTGCAACAGGAGCAAACTCAAATCCAGAACATGACAAGGGCCATACTATAGTGAGAAGAGAAAGAGCAGGTCGTACAAGTGAAGAGTACAAGTAGGTCGTACCAATTGTAGTTTTTGATAAGACCATATAGTGAAAATTGTTTAATGGTACGGTAGAGAGCCAAGTAGACGGTACAATATTAAAGTCTAGGATCATACAGCAAATGAAAGGGAAAGACTGTACGGCAAGGAAAGAATGCAAGCCTTGAAGAGTGTACGATAAAGAGGAAAGGCCCGTACAGTTGCAGGAAGGAAGTGGGGTTATACGGTGGTTGAATGAAATTTTAAACTTTCAAGTATTTTATTCCTTTTCTACCATACGTTGAAGACGTTCCTTGCATATAGCTGTCGTACGATGGGGAAAGGAGTACAATGAGTAAAAATTTTAATTACAAAAAATTTTAAGGTGGTCGTATGGTTGGAGAGTAAGGTGGTTGTACGGTCCATTTTATTTTGTTTTGAATTGTCTTCCTTGGTTGCCGTACGCATAGGATTAAAAAATTTAATGATTTTTTTTAATATATATATATATTTTCTATTTATTTTTGTAATATGTACCTTTTGTGAATTTTTATTATTTTTCTTAATTTTTTTCTTTCACCCACTTAATTTTTTTTCATATTTATTTTTGTAATATGTACCTTTTGTGAATTTTCATTATTTTTCTTTTTTTTTTTTTTTTTCAACCATTTTTTTTCATTTCATTTTTTTACCTTTTGTGAATTTTTATTATTTTTCTTAATTTTTTTCTTTTTCAACCACATTTTTTTTCTTTTCATTTTTTACGTTTTGTGAATTTTTATTATTTTTCTTAATTTTTTTCTTTTTCTACCACTTATTTTTTTTCTTTTCATTATTTTTTTCGGTTTTCTTGACGTGGGGCTCACCTTGTTTTTCCCTCAGGGACTTCAATATTTTGATTTTCCTGTCCAATGATACTTTTTCTCTCTATAATGTTCCTATACGATAATTTTTCTCTTCCAAAATTTTTCTGTGAAGTTGATTTGACTTGATGACAAGTATCCATTTGCTCCAAATTAAATATTTGAATATTATTCCTCTAAGGTGTACCTTTACTGATTTTGCAATTGTCTGTAAAATCGAGTGCCTCTGCTGGAATCGTAACTGTTGTCTTTTGCGAACTGGGTACTGTGTTTTGCACACATAAATTGTTCAACTAAATTCAAAATCATTTTTAGATGCTGCTTTTTTTCAAAATCGTTTTTTAGATGCTGCTCTTCACTAATCGTTGTAGCTTCAATAAAATTACAAGTCGATGGAAATACCTCATAATCCTCCATTTGCCAATGAAACAAGCCACAGGGAATTTGTTTCATCCTTAGAGCATGATTGTAATTCTAGAATCCCTTCGTTGTTGGGCTCCATCAGATCCTAATCATGCTTTGTCCATTCTTCTTCAGAGTCTGACTGTGACAAATTGGAGGAAGCTAATTCCTCGCTGACTGCTTGGCTTTTCAAATCAGTTATATACTTTTGACCCTTGTTTTCAATGGAGATTGTGTTCTTTTTCTAGTTGTGGTTGTCTTTGGCTACTACCAACCACCCTTGACCCAACAATGCGTCGTATGCTTTCTACTGTAATGAAATGACCACGAAATTCACTAGACATGCATGGGTTTCGATAATTACCTTTTGGCCGATTAAAACATCAAGCATCTTAATACCTTGTTGGTCTGCACCCACCAGTTGAAATGGTGTGGACTTGTGTAAGATACCCAACTAGTACTAACTAAATTTTTCTTACGTAGACAAATTTATTTGCACTTAAACTCTTCAATCACTTAATCTACTTAACATCACATATGAAAGATAACAAAAAGGCAACTTGCATGAATCAACTTGAAGTTGGGCACTTGTATTCTTATATGATTCAATTCAATGCATATGGCATGAACATACAATCTTATTCAAATGATTACATGGAAAGGCCTTGAAGCCTTGATGTTTACAATGATTCCACAATTGATCAACTCTATCGAGCACAATGATGTCAACTATGTGTTAACACCTCACAACTTGACAAGGGAGCATCACCTTATCACTGTTGAGGGAGCATCACCTCAACTACTTGAAACTCGCAGGCCTCAAGAACAAGCATAAAGCTTTGCAGAGAGAAAATTTGCCAAAAGATAAGATGATCAAATGAATGAGAGCTCCTCCTTTTATAGGCCTTCCAAAGGCAATGAAGGCACATTTTCCAAGGAGCATATCTAGGAGAATATTCCTCTTGACAACTCATCCTGAATTGGCAATCTTACCCAAAGACTGACACGGATCCCAATGCTATCCTTCTGACCAATGAGAATTCAAGTGCTTGTAATGTGCTCATCCAGAACAAGGTGCCAGAATGATACTCCATAGGGGAGGCAATTCGCCTAACATCCCAATTTGATGTCTTTCAAAACTAGGCACTCAAACTGAATGGCCAGAGGGTAGATATGTGCCTAGCATATGAAATCACTTGAAATGTTCCATGATGGTTCTCCGATGTCGTTTGAAGTCATCTTAATGACTAGGCGCCAAATTGGGAGGATTTTTTCATGAAGTTGCGCCTTGCTAGGGTTAGGCGCCAATTGAGGTTTACAGAGACCCAAGAGTGCGCCTAGAGTTCTAAGCTTCATACTTGTTGCATTTCATTGTTTCAATCAATAGGAAGTACTCTAGAATGCCTCCTCCTTCAAGTACTTAATCTCAAATGCAAGTTTACATGATCCTTTGCAAGGCGCCAAAACTAGGCTAACCAGACTAAGAAATGCACCTTGACTCCTTTAGCCATTGTCTAGCAATGTTTTCAATGTTTGAAGTATATTGAGGATTGAAACATCAACTTATATCAAGGTATCAAGATTTCATGTTGAATTGGACATGTCTTGGTGAAGGCGCAAATGTAAGGTTGGAGATGAGGAAAAGTGCGCCTCAATCTCTTAACATTATTCTTTGTCAAAGATGATTTCAACTGAGTAGATGATCTTTGGAACAATCTTCAAACTTTTGATGATCAAACTAGCCTTCCAAATCACTTCTTTGCTAAGGCGCATTTCTA
Source organism: Cunninghamia lanceolata (assembly GCA_027924645.1). Lineage (NCBI taxonomy): Eukaryota > Viridiplantae > Streptophyta > Pinopsida > Cupressales > Cupressaceae > Cunninghamia > Cunninghamia lanceolata. Next base: position 3,728,361 of record BSBN01000356.1, on the reverse strand, counting down.
CGGTTCCAGAGTCATGATCTAGCGCCTAGGCACCCACAGAGGATTACTTGGTTAAGAAATGGCACCTTGATTCTTTGGCGCATGTTTGATGTGGTAGGAGTGTTCAACGAGTGCCTAGGTTTACTCAGGCAAATTTATGATCTCCCAAACTTGATTTGATACTCCCGAGTGCTCAACTGGAGGTCCAACACTCTTGATATCATTGAATTTTGTCTTCACAATTTAGGCGCTCTTTTGACTTTGCACAGAGGCCCAAGGGCGCCCAAGACAACTGCTTCAATTCACTTAGTCAAAAATCATCTTTGGAATCAATCAATCATTTTCCTACCAAGGCACCTTGTTTGGTATGATAGATGTGCTTCATAACATGATGTATCTAAGCTAGGCACCATTTGAACCTGGAGGAGAGAGAAAGTGCACCTAACTTCACTTAGGCAACTTTTGGTCTTTAAAACCTTGAACCAGTGTGTTGACAGACTTTGATGATGATATGGTTGTCATATTGTACTTCCAAACCCTGATAGAGGACTTCAAATCCTTAGGCGCTCATTTGGGAAACTTGATATGAAATTGGCGCCTAGACTCCAAGAGTCATGCCTTAGTCTAATTTGGCTTCCAAACTTAGCCAAATTTTAAGTTTTTGACTTTGTTCCTGCAAAACAATAAGGTTGAGTTAGTCAAAAAACCAATTCATTCTCTCATCATTTAGAATTAGCCTCCGGGAATGAGGAATAGGCTAATCCATTCTTCACTTGATGATCAAGCCGGAAACGGGGACATGACAGTCTCCCCTTCCTAGGATTGCTTGTCCTCAAGCAATTGTAGGTTTGGATGCTCTAGAATCTTTTCACCTTCCCAAGTAGCATCCTCCATTGGCAACCCTTTCCATTTCACCAAATATTTCCTTACGCTCCAGTTGCATAGTTTCTTCTCCCTCATATCCACCACACTTTCAGGTTCAAGTGCAAGCATTCCTTCTTCATCAAGTGGTGGTAGTTCATCAGACGAAACCACATGTTGTCCTAGTGCCTTCTTGAGACATGACACATGAAACACATTGTGTATGCGGCTTCCTGCTGGCAAGTCAAGTTCATATGCCACTTCCCCTACTCTTCTCAATACCTTTTATGGTCCATAGAACCTAGGTTTCAATTTCTCTACACTTAACTTCTTCAAAGTACTTTGCCTATCTGGCTGAAGGCGCAGAAACACCATGTCACCCACTTCAAAGCTTCTTTCAACCCGGTGTTTGTCGGCATACAACTTTTGCTGGTTTTGAGCTCTCTGCAAATTATCTTTAAGAACTCTCAAAATGTCTTTAGTATCCTTCATCAAATCTCTTGCTCGGGGAGCTCTACTATCATCCAGTGCCAGATCAATAAATGAAACTACATCATACCCATACAAAGCTCGAAAGGGAGTCATGCCAATTGACATGTGGAAAGTGGTGTTGTAGCAGTATTCACCCAGATGTAACCACTTAATCCAAGCACGCTGATGATCAGATACATAGTTTCTCAAGTATCCCTCAAGCCATTTATTTACAATTTCAGTTTGTCCATTGGTTTGAGGATGATAACTAGTGCTTGGTGTCAATTCAGTTCCAGCTAGTCGAAATAGCTCTCTCCAAAATACACTGATGAACTGGCTATCTCGATCACTGACTATGGTCTTAGGAAGGCCGTGTAGTCTAAAGATTTCACGGAAGAATAACTCAGCTACTTGCAATGCTGAATATTCTACTGGAATTGCAAAGAAGTGAGCATACTTGGTTAACCTGTCCACAACTACATAGATGCAGTCTCTTCCATTCACCTTCAGAAGACTTGTGATGAAGTCCATAGAGATACTCTCCCACTTATGTTTTGGAATTGGTAGTGGTTGGAGTAACCCTGCTGGAAATGTATACTTTGACTTATTGTGTTGACAAGTCAGACACTCCTTAACATACTGGAGAATTTCTTCCTTAAGACCTTTCCAAGTGAATCTTTCCCTGATCTGTCTATAAGTCTTGAAGTAGCCAGGGTGTCCTGCAAGTGGAGTATCATGGTATGCCCTCAAAATTTGCTGCTTTAGCTTGGATTCAGGAGTCAGATAGATTCTATCTTTATAATAGATGACGTCGTCAACTACCTTGTACCTATCATCCTGAATGACTCCATCAAAAATCTCACAAGCCAACTTTGATTTAGAATACTCAACTAGAAGCTAAGATTTCCAATCAATTGAAACTTCACTCAAGGCACAAATGGCGGTTTTTCTAGATAAGGCATCAGCCACCACATTCTTTTTGCCTTTCACATACTCAATGTCAAAATCATAGGCCTGTAATCTTAGTAACCCATTTCTGCTATCTTTCATTCAGATCCTTCTGCCCTAGGAAGTATTTCAAATTGTTGTGAACAGTTCTGACCACAAACTTAGATCCAACTAGTTACTGGTATTGGATATCTCATCCCCATGTAGCTCATCAAGTAACTCATCAATCCTAGGTATTGGATATCTATTCTTGATGGTCTTCTTGTTCAATGCACGATAGTCAATACACATCTGCATTGTTCCATCCTTCTTCTTCACTAACACCATAGATGATGCAAATGGACTTGATGATGGCCTAATGTGTCCCATCTCGATTAATTCTCTAATCGTCTTCTCAATTTCAATTTTGAAATGTCTCGGATGTCGATAAGCTGCAATGTTGATGGGTTGGGTCCCATCCACCAATTCAATGACATGTTCAAAACCTCTATCAGGGGGTATGCCTGGGGGTATATCCTTAAACACCTTACTATGCTTATCCAACATTGCCTAGATATTCATAGGATAAAGTTCTTTAGCAGAGAGAATCTGGTTGTCCTTGATGCAAACCTGTGCTACAGAGAGAATCTGGTTGTCCTTGATGCAAACCTGTGCTGCCCACTCAATGTCATTATGCCTGATCAATGCTTCCATGTGTTTGGCCGAAACAACTCTGGGGTTCCCATCAAACACTGACTTTAGTTTGATCTTTTTTCCCTCATGCATGAATTCCAATTCCATCTTCTGAAAGTCCTAGACTATTCTTCCAAGTGAATGCAACCATTGTACTTCAAGCACTACATCAATATGCCCAAGTCCAACTACATAGAAATCATCCTGTAAAGTATAATCACCCATTTGAATTTGTAGCTGGGTTACCTTTCTGGTACAACTCATCAGGAATTCATCAGCAACTGTTATTTGAAACCCTTCGAAGTCTTCAACTGTTAGACCCCACCTTGCTACCAAACCTTCATCTATGAAGTTGTGAGTAGCACCACTGTCAATTAGGCATGTGACTCTTTGACCCTTCACAACTCCTCTTATGCGGAAGGCACGATATTTAGGTGCTCCTGAAATAATTGCTAATGTTATTTTGTCAGTTGTTCCTTCTGAGACAACATTAAGAGTTGGTTGTTCATGTACTTCCTCTTCATCCTGAGTTGACTTTTCTTCACTCAGTGACTCCTCTTCACTTCCATCATCAGATACTACTTCAATCAAATGAGCTTTACCTTTACCAAGGCACCTGTGTCCTGGTTCCCAAGGTTGCTTGCAAGAAAGGCAGAGTTTCTTCCTTCTCAACTCATCTCTTTCCGCTGCAGATGTACCTTGAGTCATTCTTTGAGGAGATGAGGGTTTCTTTTGATTAGAGCGAACGCCTTTATAGAACTTCTTCTTAGGCTGTATACAGGAGTAGTATCAAGATCAAGAGCAAAGTCAATTGCTTCTTCCAAGTTTGCTGGCCTTTGTACCTTTACCAATGGCTTAATCTGATTGTTCAATCCCTCGATGAACAACATGGTGATTCTTTGGTCAGTCATGTCAGGTACCATCACTGCTATCTTTTGAAACTCATTGACATATTGCACAACCTTCTTTCTTGCTTAAGTTGGGCTAGTTCGCGATAGTACACTTCAATGTCTTCTCTATCAAACCTTTGAATCAACTTGGTTACAAACTCATCATAGGAATCTATCCTATCATGATGTTGAGAGACTAGGAGCAAAGTGAATTGCCTTCTTTTCTGTCAAAGGCTTAAGAGAAAGGTATGTATCCAACTTGTTTACCCAAACTCTAGCACTGAGCTTACCACTTCCATCAAAGGTGGGAATGGGAATTCGATTCAAGGCTTCTTTATACTCCTTTGTATCATCATCTCTTCTAGGACGATAGCCTCTAGCTCTAGCACCCCTGTCCCTATCTTCCCTCTTCTGTCGGCAATATTCATTGAAAGTCATCATTTCCCGAACACGATCTAGTAACCTGGCATAGAGATCTGCAAAGAGTGCTACTTCATCTTCAAAGTTATTCTGCCCTTCCTCATCAAACTCTTCATCCGCTTCATTGCTTTGTTCAGGTGGTGGTGGAAGGAAAGTAGGTCTTAAAGGCCTATCCACTATTGGAGTTCGTGTACGAACTCTTCTCCCTGTTGCACTATCAGCATCATCATCAACATGTCTTTCTTGTCTCTCATGTCTAGCTGCATTACCTTGCTGACCTTCAACTCCTTGATTCATGTTTTGAAGGGATTGTAGGACTTGTTGCAATATTTGAGTTGTTTGTTGTTGTCCAACGGCAATGTTTCTAAACATCTCCCTAGCTTCACGTTCACCATCAGCAGGTGGACTTCTACTTGTTCTTTCACCCATGTCAGCCTATCTAGCTGCAATAGCTCCTGAAAGAGTATCCTGTTGTGGGTAAGGATGAGTCCACTGGAACTGCCGTCTTTGATCATGCGCAATGTATCTCCTTGTTGTATCACTTTGATGATCACCTTCTTACATTACCCAAAGGCTGGCAAGATCCAAGCTCTGATACCACTGTAAGATATCCAAGTAGTACTAACTAAATTTTTCTTAGACAAATTTATTTGCACTTAACTCTTCAATCACTTAATCTACTTAACATCACATATGAAAGATAACAAAAAGGCAACTTGCATGAATCAACTTGAAGTTGGGCACTTGTAGTGTTATATGATTCAATTCAATGCAAATGGCATGAACATACAATCTTATTCAAATGATTACATGGAAAGGCCTTGAAGCCTTGATGTTTACAATGATTCCACAATTGATCAACTCTATTGAGCACAATGATGTCAACTATGTGTTAACACCTCACAACTTGACAAGGGAGCATCACCTTATCACTGTTGAGGGAGCATCACCTCAACTACTTGAAACTCGCAGGCCTCAAGAACAAGCATAAAGCTTTGCAGAGAGAAAATTTGCCAAAAGATAAGATGATCAAATGAATGAGAGCTCCTCCTTTTATAGGCCTTCCAAAGGCAATGAAGGCACATTTTCCAAGGAGCATATCTAGGAGAATATTCCTCTTGACAACTCATCCTGAATTGGCAATCTTACCCAAAGACTGACACGGATCCCAATGCTATCCTTCTGACCAATGAGAATTCAAGTGCTTGTAATGTGCTCATCCAGAACAAGGCGCTAAAATGATACTCCATAGGGGAGGCAATTCGCCTGACATCCCAATTTGATGTCTTTCAAAACTAGGCACTCAAACTGAATGGCCAGAGGGTAGATATGCGCCTAGCATATGAAATCACTTGAAATGTTCAATGATGGTTCTCCGATGTCGTTTGAAGTCATCTTAATGACTAGGCGCCAAATTGGGAGGATTTCTTCATGAAGTTGCGCCTTGCTAGGGTTAGGCGCCAATTGAGGTTTACAGAGACCCAAGAGTGCGCCTAGAGTTCTAAGCTTCATACTTGTTGCATTTCATTGTTTCAATCAATAGGAAGTACTCTGGAATGCCTCCTCCTTCAAGTACTTAATCTCAAATGCAAGTTTACATGATCCTTTGCAAGGCGCCAAAACTAGGCTAACCAAACTAAGAAATGCGCCTTGACTCCTTTAGCCATTGTCTAGCAATGTTTTCAATGTTTGAAGTATATTGAGGATTGAAACATCAACTTATATCAAGGTATCAAGATTTCATGTTGAATTGGACATGTCTTGGTGAAGGAGCAAATGTAAGGTTGGAGATGAGGAAAAGTGCGCCTCAATCTCTTAACATTATTCTTTGTCAAAGATGATGATTTCAACTGAGTAGATCTTTGGAACAATCTTCAAACTTTTGATGATCAAACTAGCCTTCCAAATCACTTCTTTGCCAAGGCGCATTTCTAGGGTTCCAAAGTCATGATCTAGCACCTAGGCGCCGACAGAGGATTACTTGATCAAGAAATGGCGCCTTGATTCTTTGGCGCATGTTTGATGTGGTAGGAATGTTCAACGAGTGCCTAGGTTTACTCTGGCAAATTTATGATCTCCCAAACTTGATTTGATACTCCCGGGTGCTCAACTGGAGGTCCAACACTCCTGATGTCATTGAATTTTGTCTTCACAATTTAGGTGCTCTTTTGAGGTTGCACAGAGGCCCAAGGGCGCCCAAGACAACTGCTTCAATTTACTTAGTCAAAAATCATCTTTGGAATCAATCAATCATTTTCCTACCAAGGTGCCTTGTTTGGTATAATAGATGTGCTTCATAACATGATGTATCTAAGCTAGGCGCCATTTGAACCTGGAGGAGAGAGAAAGTGCGCCTAACTTCACTTAGGCAACTTCTGGTGTTTAAAACCTTGATCCAGTGTGTTGACAGGCTTTGATGATGATATGGTTGTCATATTGTACTTCCAAACCCTGATAGAGGACTTCAAATCCTTAGGCGCTCATTTGGGAAACTTGATATGAAATTGGTACCTAGACTTCAAGAGTCATGCCTTAGTCTAATTTGGCTTCCAAACTTAGCCAAATTTTAAGTTTCTGACTTTGTTCCTGCAAAACAATAAGGTTGAGTTAGTCAAAAAACCAATTCATTCCCTCATCATTTAGAAATAGCCTCCAGGAATGAGGAATAGGCTAATCCATTCTTCACTTGATGATCAAGCCGAAAACGGGGACATGGCAGATATGGTCTTTGTGCCTCCAACTTGCGTCTTTTGTCACATAAGAAACCTGATTACAATGAGGGGGTGACAAGAAATTGGGATCTAACTCTTGAGTGTGCCGATTTAGATGCTACTTTGCTACACAGCTTGCAAAAGTCTCTATCGATGAGGTCCATGAGACAACTACACAACACAGACATGGCTAGTGGGAGTGGTGTTCCAGCTGATTGTGGTTCAAATGAAGTTGAACCAAATGTTGACTATAATGCTTTTGATAAAGACCCACATGATGCTTATTGAACAATGAATATTGATTGTAATTTTCATTTTGTATTGACATTTGACTCTTTGAGAAATCACTAAATTATGAATTTCAATTCATTAGTATTTTCCTTATTTGCAAGTTATGAGGTATTTAGATATTTTATTATTTTGTTTATTGGCAATTATGAGTATTACTGTTTTTAAGTTTTAGTCTTGGAGTTTTAAATAGAAATATAAATATAAATAAATATATACATAAATATGTTGCTGTACCATACTCAGGTAAAAAAAAAAAATTGCCGTATCCGCGTACCTGAACCCCATATCTTTACTCGAACCCATACCACGACCGGCAACTTAGCTTTAGAATGCTGTATTGTACTTTGGTGTATTTATTCATGTATATTTAAAGAAATGGGGCCTCTTTTTTCACTAAAATAAAGTGAATAATATAGTCGAGAAATATTTTACATCACAGCCATAGTTTCTATATTGCTGACTTGAAAGCTATGCTATGCTTCTGTTACATTATTAGACATGACTAGAAAATATACATGTTAGATTATAATTTCATCCTTTTGCTTTTGTTTTCATTTCTCAGAGATTTGGGCAGCTTCTTGAAGGTAGGAACTAAAATGTCCTTTAACAGGCACATTTTTATTTCAATGCTTTCCTTTGTAAGGTGTACATCGATGGAGATTATATGTCCTTGTTTGCTATGCAGATCGAGCTGGATCCTGTGAGACACTTTGTTGCAGATATATCTTGCTTGAACAAGCTGATGGATGTGCGCTTAATAGTTGTGACAGAAAAGTATTTGACAGATCTTAGTGTGAGTATCAAATTTCATAATTATACTTGAGAGTTTTTGTAGCATTCTGTAATTTATTGGGTAAACAGAAAGTTGCAATTGTCTTCTCATTTGAAGTTAAACTTCAGATGGAGATGGGCTGTAACTGAGTCTATGTACATCTAAATTACAGGAAGAAGATAAAGAATGTATTGAAGGAATAGTGAAATCTGCCTGCATTGAAGTGAATGCAAAAGGGGGGTTGCACTGGCCCCTTGGAGGCTCAGAGAGAAACAGATTTAAGGTCAAAGGAGCATGGAATCTCGATGTTACTACCATTGTTGGGAAAACATGGAACGTGAAATTTCAGCATGCAAATAGAGGAGAATTTAAAGCTTCTTCTGGTAGAGTGTCAAATGAAGTACATTTAAAGCTCAAAAGTATAACCAAGTATTTGAGGGTGAGTTCTGCAAAGGAATTTATGTAGCTTGTGCACATTTACTGCTGTTATGTGGTTACTTAATAGGAAATTTCTGAACTTACCGTCAAGGTGAAATGCAGGATCAGAGGAAATGGGAGGAAGATAACATAACGAACATGCTGGAAGATCTCTTGAAATGGGTTTGGATGGAAGGTTTGCAAGAATGTAATCTTGTGCACAAAGAGTAGCATCAAGGAATACATTTTGGGGAGTTAGAGACAATCAAGACCTGACATGATGATCTGCTTAATTGAATTGAATCTGTATCTTTTTTTGCATGCCAGTATTGTTCTTGAGTCGTAGTTGGATGGAAAGGAATATGCTTTAACAGTTCAGACCATAAGCCGTGTTTGTGGGCAGATTCTGTATTATTAATGAAGTGGGTAAGCATCTGGATTAGACGCTGATTCTGGATTAGTATGATTCACAGGCAGTTGATACTTACTAAGTGATAGAAAAAAAATATGATGTTGGATTTGAAATATGCTGATCAGACTAATAGCAAAGGTCTCTGTTTTCCAAAGACTTAACAATTTTATATGCTTTTCTCAGCATTTGCAGATGTGAAAAAAATAGATGATTTTGTTCTTGATTTCAATAGCCATTAACCCAAAAGTAAATATCATGGCATCCACTGCATTCACTTTTCTTGTTGCTCTATAAATAGACGGATATAGACATTTAGAGAAACGCGTTATAATATACATTACTAACGCAAGGCTGTAAATGGACATTCTTAAATTGGTCAATAAAAGACAGCATGGGAGCTAAAAACCTAGAGGGAGAAAAATCATTATGTATCCATGATTGATTTGGTTACCTTGCATTTGAAGATAAATATTCTAGTAAAATAATCTATGGCATGTCTATGCATTACATGGAAAAAATCATTCAAGTTCTCAGCAAATTCATAGTCACATTACACTGACTTAATGCCAATCGTTTTGAAGATGACAGAAGAGTCTTTTCATCCTCAAGCCTGCATCCCCGAGGAAAGTCAAGATATATAGATTTGACAGTGGAAACTGAATGGTAGTCTTCATATTAAAAGGTTAAGATCTTATTGCATAGGATAGTATTTCCAAGCGATAAATTAGGCATTGTGTTATGACGAAGAAATATATGATTACAAGCGAAGAGGATGAATCCATAAAAAGCCATATGCAGATGTTAATGGAACTCTTAATTATTTTGTTAAAAATTCGATTGCTGAGCAAAGAAATTTGGACATATATATAAACACTCAGAAATGGGAGAGATGACCAAGGATTTATGTATTTAGTACTAATAATTGGAGGCATTTTAGAACTTTGGGGTTAATATTTTTTTATATTTGGACACATAATTACAAGCGAAGAGCATGAATCCATGAAAAGCCATATGCAGATGTTAATGGAACTCTTAATTATTTTGTTAAAAATTCGATTGCTGAGCAAAGAAATTTGGACATATATATAAACACTCAGAAATGGGAGAGATGACCAAGGATGTATGTATTTAGTACTAATAATTGGAGGCATTTTACAACTTTGGGGTTAATATTTTTTATATTTGGACACATAATGACAACGCTTGGCTGCATTGTTTGTCCATGCATGACCTTCCCAAAGAGAATTACCATTTTATTTATCATCAAAGTCAAAGTTGTCCCTAGTGGAAATATGTTTTTGATTAAAGTAAGTGGCATAACTAAGGTGCTGAACCCATTACATAACAACTCATAAGGCGCACAAAAAGGTCAACAGAAAGATCAGAGAAACTAAACAAAAACTGAAAAACACATAAACAACAGACCACCACTAGACAGACAGTAGACAAAACACCAACCAACATCAACAAAGAAAAACCTAGGGCTTATTAAACAACTGGCCTCAGTCCTCAGTGAGAAACTGATACAATTCCTCGTAATCCTTCATTTTTTTGATCTTGATGCCATGCTTGTTGAGCTCTAGATCTTGCAGGACCGCCAACGTAGTAGTCAACCTGTGTTTTAACCTTCGACGCGAATCTAGTCAGAATTTTGAAATTCCTTTTCAGCTCTGTAATCCTGTTGTTCAGATCCTCAATAGCCTTGCCCTTCTTGGTCTTCCTACCTTCCTTGTTGATTTTGACAGTGTCCTCTTTCAGTTTAGAGGAATTTTCCGTCTCCGAACCTTGAACATTTAGTTCTGGGAAGTTGCGATGGCTATCCTCTTCAATCTCCACGCCTGTAGTCTCATCCTTTTTACTAGTATTAACCTCACCTTCAATATTCTCCACTTTATCCCCCGAATCAGTAGACACAACATGTTTTTTTAGAGATGGAGTAGGTTTCGTAGCCAACCTGCTCGACCCCTTGGTTGACGACACTCTACATTTGCCCTGAGATATGAAATTCTCTTCAGCCCGCGTGTCTTCACTATCTTCATCACCACCTGTAGAGATCTCTACCTCCTTCCCCTTGTCCAAGTTATGTCCCTCCTTGAGCATGTCTTCGATATTCATAAATTTGCAAACCCTATCCTTCCTCTCCTTGGTTCTCTTATGAGGGGTACCACCCTTATTATCCGCCACCATTAGTTTTCTCTTGGTGGGTTTGGAGCCATCTTTAGGATTGGTAGTCTTATGTTCTGCCTAGCTAGTGGTTTTAGCTACATTGTGGGAGATAGGGTTGTTATTGAGACTGGGCTTGTTTTTAGAGGTAGAAACCTTGGCCACCTCGGAGGTGTCCACAAACTTCTCCAGGGTAAGTTCACTGATAATGACAGCTTGGCTCTAGTTTGGGGTTTGTTTGGAAGCCAAGGGGGAGCTATCAACACGGGTAGCTTTGACTTGTTTGGGGGGACATAAGGCTAGGGGGAATTTATACAGCCTATATATAAGACCTTGGTGTAGTGGAATCAGGGGTTTGTCGAGGTCAATGGAATGCTACTCAATGGTTGCCAAGACTGAGGTTTCCAACAAGGATAGCAAATAGAGAGGAAAGCTGAGAAGTTGGCTTCTCCTAAAGTGGTTCAAAAGCACAAAGTGATAGTGATAGAAATGACAGAACCTACCTTCCAAAATGAAATATTTGATTAGCATGTAGCAGAGGTCGGCTGACGGCTTAGGCAGTTTCTCCCTATCGAACCTGCCTTGGAGATTATGCAACACTTCCCCTTTCTCCAAAAACATCACCATGCCTTTCGGGTCCAACACCTTGCTTAGGTGTTTCTGCTTAACCCCATCAATAGTCATGTCGGTAGCCATATCGATGACCTCCTCAGAAACTTCGAAGCCAACCTCACCAACTTGAACCCTTCTATCATCCCATGACTGCATGAATTGTTTCGAGAGATTTTCATCGTGCTCCTGGAGGCACTCAAGATACGAGGCCACCCCCCCTCACAGCAAACATGTCAGAGGGTTTCGTTCTTCTTAAACTCCTCACAGGAAATAGGTTCAGTGCGGGTTCTCTCTCCTCCCTTTTTCACAGAACAGAAAAACTTAGCAGAATTCAGAGTAGGAATGTTAACTTTGTAAACCCATAAAGACTTAACTTTGATATTATTGAGCAGCTGGCAGAGCCAAGCACTAACTTTGAGATTATTTCTGTCACTTCGCCACTTTGTGAAATCATATTTCCATAAATTCACCTTGCGCGAATTAGAAGCCCTGTACTTGTCATAATACTTGGTGTTGAAATAATCATTATTTTGAGCTTTCCACCAACTTAAAAATCTAGGTCTAGTCATACTCCTAGCCACGTGATTGACCACGTGCCTAACCCATTGGATCATCCTAGTCGTGGTGCTGATATGGCGAAGAGTCATCCCATGGCGGATCCTTCTAGTCACCTTAGCGATATTACTTTCAATAATATCGCTATGAATTTTCCCCTTTTGGCGCCTTAAGCGCACGTTAACAGGGTAAGGATTCAAACTGTCTTGTTTGTAACCCATCATTTAAACTAGGGGCACAATTTTGCTCCTTACAAAGAATGGTTTGGATCTGATTGGGGAGGTTATCAATTTTTCTCCAGCATCTCTAACTGCTTAGGTTTTCTCCCAGGTTGGCCATGCAGTCAGCCACCCTGTTGCCTTCTCTGTAGGTGTGCCCCATCTCCTTCTCAGTGAACCCTATTAGTAAGCCTGCTATGTTAGCAGTAATATCCTTGAGCTTCCAACCAATGTTTGTCCTACCCAAAGCTGCATCCACAATGATTTTTTAATCTCCCTCAATTTGAATTTTATCAACTCCAAGGGAGAGAGAAGATTTAAGCCCCCATAATAAGGTTAGGCCCTCCGCCACATTGTTGGACTGGATGCCAATCCCCCCGCATAAGCAACAATTAAGTGCCCTTCATTACTTTTGACGACACCTCCTCCACTAGCCAAGTCTGTGCTTTTTTTGCTGCTCCGTCAAAATTGAGCTTAACCTAGTCCTTGGGGGGGAGGGGGGGCGGGCAGGCGGGGGGGGGGGCCTCCAGATAGTATTTTGCCTGGCCAACTTCTTGGAATTGTCAAAGGTGGTTATATTCGAGGTTAAACCATAATTCTTAGCAATCTATTGTTCAAGCTGAGTAGGGGGGTCTTTGGCAGTGTTCAGTCTGCAGATGGAGGTATTTTCAGAAGCCAGTTTGCTAAAGGAGAAGAAAACCTCTTTAGCACTTTTAGCAATCTCCCTGAATATTCTGTTATTTCTCTCTTTCCATATGCTTGACCCTAGATGTGGGGGGATTTGTCTCCACAATTCCCTGATTCTTAGGTGTTTAAAGGGGGTGACCCAACTTTGAATAAAGTCAGTGAGGTTTTCACTCATTACCCAGTCAATACTAAGTTTGCCCAAGGTCCAACCCCAAACCTCTTTGGTAAAATCACAATGGAAGAGAAGGTGTAGAACGAACTCTTCTTCTTTATGGCACAAAACACATCAAGTAACCACTTGGAATCCCCTTTTGTTTAGGTTATCAGTAGTTAGGATTTTGTGGTGGGCAGCAGACCACCAGAGAAAAATAATTTTGGGGGTCAAGTGGCTGTTCCAAACCTTCTTCTATAAACGGTTGTGATGAACACTATTAGACAGTAGATTGTAAGCAGTTTTAACGGAGAAAACTCCCCTCCTATCATGAGCCCAGAGCATCTCATCTTGACTAGGAAATAAAGGAATTCTGTACTTGCATAGTGTTGGCATTTCAATTCGCACCTCTGGAATGCGAGTTGGAAACGGACAGCTATGCATAGATAAACTGCTCTCCTATTGGAAGGGGGAGTTCCCTTTTTGCTGATGTTTGCTGAAAAGATAAATAAATTAAACTTTGCCTATCTTCTTTTTGATTCTCAGCTGCGAGCACAAGGTTATAAAACTCTAAACGCTGCAGAAAAGGTTTTTTCCTTTTTTAAAACTTCTACTACAACTAGCTTAAACTAATGACGCTTTTAATCTCCTAAGTAAATTCAAAGCAAAGTGAATTAAAAGTGGACAAGGAATGATTGTTTTAACACAAAAACTTAAGTAAATTTCTCCTAGATTTACATCACAAGACTCATAGTACTTTAATGATGAAAGCTGAAATAGAAGTTATAGAAGCCACACATCTGACGATGAAATTTGATGATCCGAGATAGAATATCGGAGCAAAATAGACATGAGATTTCTATTCCATCACAAAGTTGATACAACTACAGGACAACAATACTGTAGCAAAAGGCAGGTATACAACAAGCGATCAAACACCGGAAAATGGGTTACACAGAGTGAACAAACACTTGAAATAACAAAATCTGTAGGGTAGAATAGGTACAACAAATTTACTATCACAAAAGTAGCTCCTTTACAATGGGCAAGACTGCGCTTATTTATACTAAAATCAAAGGAATAGGGAACCCTAAAATCTCCTGAATTAACCTTAACTTGCCAACTCACAAGTTTTATTACTATTCTAAGACAAAGATTACAATGAACAAACGCTTTAAAACAAAGAAAATTTCAACTAATACAAAGTGAGTTCTTTCTAAATATAGAATGGATGAGCTTATAATGAAAGCAAATACTTTAAAACAAAAAAAACATATGATTTAAATATGCTTTCTTTTGAAATGCATCCTCATCAACATTCTTGCTTTTTGGTGTTGTCATCCATTGATATTCTGGGAAACAATATCTTCTAAAAAGCGAGTGATTGCATCTTTGCCAGGAACATTGATACTCTCTAGAATGATATTCTGATTCTCTAACATTTCTTCACCGTTGGCAACCATGTGAAGAAATTCATGAACTTCACCCACGGCCTTGTCAAACTTCACTGTCATTGCGGCAAAACGACCCATTTTGCCTGCACTGATATCATCATTAAAATTTCCGCGGACGAGAGTCTGGAACTCTGCTTGCACTTCCCTGAGGTCATATAGGGTACCATCTTCTTTTTCATACGAACACGGGATCTGAAAAACAAACGATCTCACAAACTTGAGAACATTTACTACCTTTTCTTTCCATTCCGTTAACTTTGAAATTATACTGTCATAAATTTTTACTGTGAAAAGATATTGCGCTTTCCAAGTAGAAACTGTCTTCTTTTCATCAGTTGAATCAACATAATCAAGTGCTATCTTCAAGTCGGAGGTAATGATCTCAAACACTGATCTATTTTCTGCCATAGTCTGCTGCAACCCCTGGATGCCTTGCCGTAAATTGTGAGCGTTGTACTTTAATTGATGAAACTCTGAAAGTACAACTCTTCCTTTAGTCGCAAATTCTTCCACCCAATTATTCATGTGCCTCCCATAGAGGACCAACTAACTGAACTGCTGCTGATCAGCTGGTGATTCCAGATTCGATGGAAGCAATAAATCAACTTGTGATGTGCCATGGAAAAGGTTGGAAATATACTACCGCAGCTGCCTAACTTCAGCTTTGAGAGCTGCTTTGTCTTCTCCATCTTTCAACACCCTCTCCCTCAAACTATCCGCTGCAACCTCGAAGGGATTTACATCTGTATGCCGAGTACTCCTACCAAGGTTAGCTTTGACAACCTTGAAGTCATCAACCTCAATATCATCAGCACTTCTATCTTCCGGTGGCGTTACAGTTTCAAGGATCATTTCTCCATCCGCATTCTTTTTAATGCAAGCCTGCTTTTTCAGCTTCTTGTCTGGTGTGTCTTGGGAGACGCTTTTAAGCTCTGTTAAATCCAACTGATATGAAGGCTTTCTCCTCTTCCTTCCCAGAATGTTTTCAAGCCAGGATGAACCATCATCTCTTGGAAATTCAGTACTAACCTCATCGGCTCCTGATGAACCAATATGTGCATCAGAGTTACTAATCGACGAATCTGGCTCTAAATCTATGTGGATAGGAGAAGTGCTCGGTGAAGGAGGAGAGACATGATCTGAAAGCAATGTTTCAACATGCGACGTTGGTTCAACAAGAACTTCTAATTTAACTGTTGGTTGTTCCTACTGGACATGAGCTGGAGACTCATCCTTTTTCCTCTTTAATTTAGCCATTTTTGTTCCTTCTAGAAGAACACTCATAGCTTTAACCCTTCGTTTTGGTTTGGAAGTGGAAGGTTCTGATGATTGTACAATTGGTGGCTCTACTACCGGAATGTCATCCTTCCGCTTACTTTTTAAGAATATCAAATTGTTTTTAACAACTCGACTCGTTCTTTTTTCAATGGAAGTGTTCCTCTTTTACTGACCAATTAACTGGTGGCAACGGTTGTTGCTCAACTTGGTCCCTAAAATACATGGGAAGTATAACTTCACCATTTTCTGTCAAGCCTTCTACATCTTCCGACAGGATATCAGACATCTCCTGAAGAGTAAACCTGTTGTAATTACGTTTTCGCACTTCAAACTCATCAGCACAATTAGCTCAGAAGTCTTCAACTGCATGCGTATGCGCACAATTTTGATCAAGAAGTGATGCAAAAACACCACGAGGATCATATGAAGACCTCCTGTCGAAAAACTTAAGACCATACTTAGATGATTCATTACCAATTACCTTGGCATCTGCTCCAGATCTGCATCTGTAAATACTCATCCCAATTGAAAAATTGAAAGTTGCCTTGCGTCTGCTACGCAAAAATGTATGAATTTCATAGGCTTGCCTCAAAAATTCTATAAATGCTATTTCATCTGTAGGATATTTCGGCAACATGGCTGGCTCTCCTGAGAAGCCATATACTCTAATGTAGGAAAAAGTAGGAAACTGGATAAACCAATCAGCCCATTTTGCCATCGCCATTCGGGTATCAGCTGAAAACCGTATATGCAACTCATTATCCATATCTCGCACTGCATGCATCAGGAATGTATCATTTACCTGCCTGTAATGTCGTTCAGCTTGAGAAATTTCTAACTAGGGAAATGATGATACACATGCTGAATACCCAGAGTTCCAACAACATTCAAACCTCTGAATTGACCCTGAAAAGCCATCAAATACACAAAGTATGACATCATGTGGAATTCATGAACCCTTTGAAAATCAAGTATTTATTGGTGGAGATTATCACTGATGAGTGTTGATCAGTCATAGAATTTAGTTCCATCAACAATCTGGGACATGATGTAAAACATCCAAGGCTGGAACTTGTTAGCATCTGTTTGACCTGTGATCCGGCTTAGTAGAGTAATCATTATTGCATGTTCCTCCTTGAACTCTCCACGTCCAACATTCTTTGGCATGACATTCTGTTTTTCTTTTAACCACCTCTAACCAATCTTTTTCCGGTATTTTTTTTTATCATTGTTCCAAACCCTCTTGCATTCTTCAATTGGAACAGTTAAGTTTTCCCTTCAGACTAGTATTGTAAAACACTTCTCAATGTTGTTCGGCCTCAAGCTACAGAGCACACGTCCATCTCTTGATTGGATTTCTCTTGTGACTGAATTGTAATGCATCATATAAGCAATTACAAATTTGATACTTTGCACTGTGATGGGAAAGGATGTTGTTGCAAGCAAACTGGAGTGTCCTAGATTCCTGATAGCATTATTTCCTGCATCCTCTAAAGAATGTAAATTGATCACTGGAAGTACTTTATGCAAGTCTGTCTCACAAGTTCTCAAGTAATCGTGAACTAACGCCGTTTTGAGCCTGATTTGTGTTGGAGAGTACTACATACTGAAATATTTGAAAATTGACTATGAATACGCCTATGTCGGAAAAATCTTAGACAAATGGCTGAAAATTACTTGCTGATTTTTAGAAAAAAAAAGATTCCAAGCAAAAAAACTAGCACATGGGTTTTGTAGGCAATTCTGTTTTGAAGTAACCTAGATCGTCAGATTTTGAAAAAGCGGAGACTTTCCTGAAAAAGTAGCAAAAAAATAGATTCCTGAAAAAAATAAAACTCCTAATCTTCAAGAGGATGAAATACTGGGTGGACCCATCTCTACGAAAACTGAAAAAGTTTCGGTCCAATTTCTGACAAATGATCCCCTAGAAAAAAGGACCCTGAAAAAATATGCCTCCCTGCTTTCTCAACCCGAAACTATGAAGAATGCTGAAAAAGCACTTCGTTTAAGCCTTCAAATCTTCGTTGAAAGAAAAATAAAAATCCTTCCTCTGGGTGCAACCTGCAAAAGATAATGAAATAAAGAAGCCAAATGCTTGTCTTTATAGATATTTAGGGCGAAAAAACAACTTTATTTGTGAAAGAATAAAACTTGGATCTCATCCATGAAGAAAGCAACTTTTAAAGCACAAATCCAAGTGGATGTCTTCGAATAGGAAGAATCCCTATTTTGTAGCTGCCTATGGCTTCATGTGTAAGATGACGAAAAATATCTTCTTTTGATGATGTCATCAAACATGCGAGTTGACAGAAGTGTTAGCCAATTTTTCTTCGTTTTCGACACTTTTGCACTTGTTTTGAGTCAAGTATGGCCTGTCTTTAACTTCAACAAGATGGTAAAATGTCACTGTTGACTGAAAAAGATGACTGATCCTGACATTTTGGAGACCTATCAACTGTGATTTCATCCCCAGCCTCGGACAAACAATCTGACATCATTCAACTGCGAATTTGACTTTTGGAAACTGTCGCCGAGTGAAGGTTTGGAAACGACTGTCACAAAACATCAGCAGATCATGAAATTTTCTATCTCTGGTGAACTTGGGCGCCCCTAACCTCTAGGGGCCCCTGATTTCCAATGCCTTAGTCATTTTTTCAAAAATTTCAACTTTTTCAATTTCCTGATTTCTGTGCACGTTCCGGTGACAGGTGACCCATGTTTGGCTGTCGATTTATGTCTGCTAGGACAAAACTGAGCCTGATGATCTGGTAGATAGGTAGGCTTGATGAAAAATGCGCTGACTGTACTCTCTGTCTGCCTCGGGAAATGTGCCAAACTGACTTGTTGTGAACCTGACTGGGCTGACGGAGGTAGATTTTTGGTTTTAGGAAAAACTCAAAAATAAACTAAGTCTGGTGGATTTGGGCACCCCTAGCCTCCAGAGGCGCCTAAGATTCAATGCCTTAGAAAATTTTTGGAATTTTTCAATTTTCATGTCATTTCTCAATTTCCGTGCCAACAGCTCCTGTCTAATCTTTGTTTTCGGTCGTCCGGATGACTTTTGAGGCAGGACGAGGGATGATTTGAGTAGCTTGAATACATCTATGATGAAATCCTAGCTTTTACCGATGTTTGACTGAGTTTGACCACTTGGAAACGAGTTGACGGAGACATTTTTACATTTCTTGAAAAACGTGTAAAAAATTATAAGGCATGAGAAGTTGGGTGCCCCTAGCCTCCAAGGTCACCTAGGATTTTGTGCCTTAGCCAATTTCATGATTTTCAACCTTCGTTTGCAACTTGCTTCGTTTCGCATTCTGACAGCTGCTTCCTAATGTTGATTTCGACAATTTCGTCAGTCAACCGCCACTAGATAGTGAATGAACTAGATAGCCTAGGTACATCTGATGAATTTTCCAACTTTTCATAGCCTGATGATCAAATGACTACTTTTGCGTCCCCCAGAACGGGTCGACAGAGACACTTCTCGCATTTTCTTTAAAAACGCAAAAAAATTCTAACACTGGTGAGACTGGGCGCCCCAAGCCTCTTGGGGCGCTTGTAATCTTCAGACTTAGCCAAATTTCATGATTTCTAGATTTTCTCCTCACCTTGGATCCATCCTGCTTCGTTTTGGTGCTTCGTTGAGTCGATGACTATTCGTCGGTTCTGCATCGTTGGAGCAGCATTGAAAACTTGAAAACGAGCTTTGGCAGATGAACTTCCTCCATTGACGACTTTAGAGCTCATGCTTCGCCTTCTGAAAAAGCAAAAATGACCCAGTAGAGAAAACTTGACCTTTTGCAAATTCCGTCTGTACCACGCTGATCGTGAAGCAAAATCGACCAATGAGAATCAAGTGCGACATCTGAGTCAGAGATTCTATTTTTAGAAACTTTTTATTTTTAGAAAATTTTGCCATCATCCATATCTCAAGAAACCCAGAAAACCAAATTTGACGTCTATTTTTAGAAACTTTCTAAAAATAGAAATTTATATTTTTAGAAATTTTATTTTTTTGACTTTTTGACGAAAAATTTTCTAGACTTGCTCAAAATGCCTTAATGAACAAAATTTTTGATTGGGTACAACACACAGTTCTAGTTGCAAGGACTTAATCCCCTGATCTCCTAGCCCGTTGTCATTCCAACATTCAACAATGTTTTTCCACTGTCTTTGGCCCTGGGTTTGGTCAGTAATGTAATTACTAACCCGCACCCCAAAATGAGTGGTAGTTTTAAGTTTAAGGTTGACATTTCCCTGGTTGGACAAAGGTACCTCTTGAAGCCAATTATCTTCTAGAACCTTGTCTTATCCCCTTTGCCAAGCTTCCACTTTATGCCTTTAGAAATGATGTTTCTATATTTGATCATCTTGTTCCAAATAATGGAGCCTTTTGGGAAGCTCTCCCACTCTAAGAAGCCTTTCCTATCCCCATTGTGCAGGTACTTGGCTCTCATGACTTGTGCCCAGTCTTTTTGATCCTTTAAGATTCAAGAAACACCACCCAACCTTAGCTAGCAAAGCTTTGTTCATCAACTGGATCTTTCTTATACCCAACCCCCCTTGACTCTTGGGAAGGCAAACTTTGTCCCAGCCTATGAGTGAGATCCTCTTCTTTTCCTCCACCCTCATCCAGAGAAGCGTTTTCTGAATTTTCTCAAACTTCTCCACTATATATCTGGGCATCTTAAACAGAGTGAGAAAGTAGGTGGGGATGCCTTGGAGGGAAGCCTTCAGAAGTTGGTACTTTCTTGCTTGGCTCAAAAGCTTTCCCTTCCATCCTTCCATCTTTTTTTGGATTCTTTCCAGGATAGAATTCCAATAAGAGGGGGTCACTTCCTTGACAGTGAGGGGAAGACCCAGGGAGTAGCCGGTAGAGTGGCCTTATTACAGTTCAAAATATCTTTAACCTTCACTTGGAGCTCCAGATCAACATTGAAGAAGAAAACATTGCTCTTTTCATAGTCTATGCATTGCCCTGAGGCATCAACATAGTCATTCAGAAGTTTTTTCCATCTTCTTGCTTCCACCACCAAGGCAGCACCAAACAACACGGTGTCATCCACAAACTACTGGACAACTGAGGGCACCATAGTAGACTTTGCTCTGACACCCTTGAAATCTTGTCTATCAAAAAGTTTTAAAATGTTCCTCCCCAGGACCTCTGCCATGATAATGAACAGATAGGGGGATAGGGGACCCCCCTGCTAGCGTTGAAATATCCCCAGGGAGACCCATTGACTAGCACAGAATACTGACAATAGTCATACATTCACTTATAAGTTTTATCATTTTATCCTAGAACCCAAACTTCCTTAGCACTTTGAATAGGAAATCCCATGAAATTCTGTCATAGGCCTTAGCTATATCAAGTTTAAGTGCCATACTAGGGATATTGCTCCCATCCATTGAGTGAATTATCTCGTGAGTGGAGATGGCAGCATCAACAATCTGTCTACCAGGGACAAACCCCTTTTGGCATTTAGTAATAAGACTATCAAGCAATAGTTGTAAACTGAGGACCAGGGTCTTACTGATAATATTATAGATAGTGTTGCAGAGGCTTATAGGGCAGAAGTCAACCATAGTCTCAGAAGTATTCTTCTTGGGGATGAGAGCTATAAAAGTGGAGTTAATATGTTTGAGGATCTTACCTATCCTGAAGAAATCTTTGACAGCTGCAGTAACATCAAAACCAACAATGTCCCAGAGTTCTTGGAAGAAAGTCAGGGGGAACCTGTCTGGGCTAGGGGCTTTGAAGGCCCCCATATAGAATACCACCGCCCTCACTTCCTCATTGGAAATTAGTTTCAAAAGAGCACAGTTGTCTTCTGTCGAGAGAATTGAGGGAATGTTTTCCAAGAGCTTTTCCTCACTGCTAGGGTTAGGAATGACCCTTTACTCAGATAGGAAGTTTCTAAAGTAGTTAGAGGCGAGTTGACCCAATTCTTCCTCCGAATTGACCTCTCTGTTGTTTTCATCCAGTAGTTTAGTTATTTTGTTTCTTTTCTCGTGCTTCATGGCTGACCAGTGGAAGAAGGCAGTGTTTCTATCCCCTTCAGTCAGCCATTGGACTATAGATTTTTGCTTTCAAAATATCTCTTCTTTGTTCATTATTTCCCTCTATTCTTTAAGAAGGGCATCTTCCCTATTGAATTTAGACTCACTCCTATCCCCCTTGGCCATATTGTCCTAGATGTTAAAGAGGCTGTCAGATATGTGTTTCTTCTAGGTCATGACATTACCAAAGCATAACTTGTTACGGCCTTTAACTTTTTGCTTGATGTGAATTAGTTTTTGGGTGAGTCTAAACATGGGGGATCCATGAACAGTGATACTCCACCAATTAGCAATGCAGTCTTTGAAATCGGGGTGGGAAGCCCACATGATTTTGTATTTGAAAGGAAAGGGGCCTTTAGGAACTCCTTCCCTCCAAGTGAATAAAAGAGCATTGCGGTCCGAGATGGTATGAGGCAGGGCAGTCAAAATAGAGTGCTGCACAATGTCCCAAATGGATGAAATCAAGAGTCTATCTAATTTAACTTGGATTAGCTGGTCTCCACTTCTCTTGTTGCCTAGTGGAAACATGTTATGGAGGAAAGCATATGAGATTAGTTGTAGTTCATACATTATAATTCTTTTTAATTCTTCATCCTTCCCTTTTTTTGTTTTGTTATTTTTTTATTCAACTATTTCTTGAATCAAATGATCCTTGCTTTAAGGGTTAAGAGGTAATCAGTCAAATAGAATTAAAAACTTGTAAGTATTGGAGAAGTGAGAATCAAGTGTCTAAGGAAAAGGGGGTCTAGATCCCTCCCTCGGTTGGTTTCACCAAAACTTAACTTTGATGGGGCTTCAAGGGGTAATTTGGGTAGTACTGGAGTATGAGTTTTTTTTATCCTCAAACTAATAATGAAATCGAATGGGAAGGCATTGATGCCAAGATTGTGTTGGCTTTCTCTTTAGGAATCCAATGGTTAGTGGTAGAAGCCTATTCCCTTTCGGTGATTAACAAGCTCTGAAAATGCTCATGTTATAATTGAAAACTTAGAAGATTTTTGGAAGAAGCCCAAGTTTTATGTCTTTGTTTTAAAGAAGTTGTTTTCTCTCATTATTGTTGGGCTTACAATTCTATTGTTGATTTTTGGCCAACTATTGGGTGGATTAAGAACTCCTGTTAGCTCTATATACTAATTCTTAAACGAGGTGTTTTTTTAAAAGCTCCCTTAATCTTTCCCAAATTGTTATTTTGTAAGGGGCATGTGGCCCTCCTCCCAGGCATTGGCATGTGGTTTTTATGGTAGATTGGTTTCAAAGGATGGTGACTTGGAGAATTTTAATGGTTCATTTGTGCAGCTTGTGTGTTGCAAGTTCATCTATTTTGACAAATCATAGAGTATGTTGTGTTGGTTTGTTAGGTGTTTGCTAGTGGTGTGTGCCTTATGTTTGTTGTGCCTCATGATTGTTGGGAAAATGTGTCTCAACCTTGCAATTATATAAGGTCTATTGTTGATAGGGTATATATATTTCCTAGTTACATCAATAGGTGTAATATACAATGGGAGCATGGGGTGGAGTGAGATGCATGTCAACATTTTTTTGTTAACAAAAACTGTTAAATGACCGACATACATTAAATTAATGATATATTGTAAATCTAGACCGTTCATTATTAGGTTTTAGATATGATGGTAGGTATTTTGTTGGCTTGTCTTGCCCTAGAAGGTAATCCTATTTTATGAGGACATTGTATTACGGCTACGATATCGTGATGTATTCTGAGAGTCTGATAGTAGTTGTGTTGTCTCTGGATCTTTGGTGGTGATACTCCTATGAGAAGCTTTCTCTACAAGTATATTGTAATCTTTGTGATTTCTGAATAATATATTGGGTGGCTTTTGGAGAGGGATTTTTCTCCCAAAAGGGTTTTCCCCACGTAAATCACTATGTTGTGGTATGCATGATAATTATGTTTATTTTTGTTTAAGTTTCTATAACTATTACAGATCTGTAAAGTTTTGCATTATCCCCCTCTCAAGATTAGTGTAGAAAGTTGTTCTACTACCTTAGCTTCCTTACAATGATGACTTGACAAAGGAAGACACTCAAGTTGTGTGATCCTTACTTGCATGGCTAGGTTTTAGGAAAATGTTTATGTTCTATTTTTAATTCCCAGAAGTTGGTGGCACCTAGGGTTTGTGAAGATTGTGCTTAGTGAGTTTGGGATGGTTGTTGCAAGGTCCCCCATTCCAATGCAACTATCTTGAAGAGGACTTTGCTATAAAGTTGGTGGAGGTTATGCTTATTGCATCTTCTACTTACCCTTCATTTTTTGGATTTTGACGTGTTGTGTGATGGCTTGAAGGAGTTTATGGGTGTCAAAGTTGGAATGGATTTGAAGGCTCCATTGGAGGACGTGCCTTTAAGTGACAAGGAGCAGTTGCAAGTTCAGATGAAGCAGTAGGAGATTAAAATCTACTATGTAGACTTGGGAAAGCTCATAGAAAGTTTAATGATAACACATACTAAGGGGCATTTGTATCTTTCAAGTGCCTTTAATATTTTATTCTTTGGTGTAGGGAAATTGGTTAGGGCGTAGAAGCGTTAGGAAATTTTCCATGGCCTCAAATTTCCATCCTTGGATGTCTTGGCTCTCCTCTTCTTTAGTGGGAAAGTTTGGTTTGGAATCCACTATTGTGTAGGCTTTAGTAGGTTGGGGGTGGATGATGGCAGTGGGATTGGTTGCTGGGATGTCTATTAACTAGTTTTGTGCACTATTTGTTGATTTGGGTGGTGGTGTTGCAGGGTACTAGTTGGAGTGTTTTTCTGTGTTCTTGCACCATAGTTGTTGGTTTGTGCTTGGATGGCAATTGGTAGTTTTGTGGTTTTATCTTGGTTTTTTGGGTTATGATTTCATGGTCAATTGTTATGGTCATTATATATGTAAAAATGTTAATTTTTTTAGATGGGGACTCCTATAGAACCCCCACTAATTAATTAAAAAAAAACGATGAATCCAATGATAATTCATGGTAGGTGTTAAATAACAAAGGGTCCAAATTCCATTCATACAATAATATGCACATTATTTAGTACAATTATACACTTTTTACATAATTTGACCCCATCTATTGGGTGAGTCACATATTTTGTAGAGGATTAAGGCAACAAATTCAAATATTAACTTCTGATACAAAGTTAAAATCCATTAATCAATTCATGAAAGATGTCAAAGGAATTCTATTTTTTAGTTGCTTTGAAGTGGCCTTATCCTCTTGTTGGAATTGATTCAAGTTCCATTCCATCATTGGTTTTGGAGCTAAGTACACCTAACCCTCGCATTTGATTTTCACATTTATTGCAATTATTTGTCCCAACTCTAATTAATCCAAGTCAACTTATGCTTAATTGATTGCATTTGTTTAGTTAGTCTAGATTATTTATGCAGTGACTTATTTCATTACATTTTCATGAACTTAACTTTTCTAACACAACCTCCCCCCTTAGGTTTTCTTCTTCTATATTAGGGTTTTAGATTTGATTTTTATAACTGTTTATCCTTTCTCTTAGATATGATTAGGGTTGAGATCCACCGTTTATTTATGTACCATTGATTTATCTATGTTCATTGTTGATTTACTTGATCCTTACTCATCCACCCACCCTTTGTTTGTGCCTCTAGGGTTATAGATTATAGATTTGATTATTGACTAATTTTCTAATTTATATCAACCCTTACCTTAGTCCCATATCATTTATCCATCTAAATTAGGGTTTGGGACTTTAAAATTATGATTTTACTTTGATTTTGACCTACTCACCCTTTGATCGAGCTTCATTTTCTACATCTCTTATCATGGGTTCTTAGAACTTTGTCTTTATCTTCTATTCATGAATGTTCTATAGATTTTGATATGTTTTTACACTTTGTTTCATTGGATCCCCTCGCCCTTGATGCTTTCATGACTTTTCTTTCATGGATAGGACATGTCTTCTATGGAGTTGTTTGTTTCATGTTTGTGATGTCTCCCCCTTTATAGTGTTTGTTATTGTTTATCCTTATATTTTGGATACACTCACTTCACATGTCCATGAGATTCATGTCGTCTCTACTCTTCTATGACTAGTGATAGTGTTGTACATGAGAATGATGATGCGTTACTTTTGAACACCTTTGCTCCTCATGCTTCAGTTCATGTGGATGATACTTTAGCCCTACCCTCTAGTGAGGCATCAAAGTATCTTTCTTCATGTGATGATGATGTTTCTAAATTGAACATACTCCTTATACATCTCATTCACTTATGGATTTTCCTACTTATGCATCTCTTGCTTAATTTTGCCTTGAGAATTCTAGTGATATTAATACACACGTTCCACCTTTACATGTGGTTGCTAGTCATTCTCTATCTTGTGGCTCATGGTCTATTGATGCTTGTTTGGTGATGCACATAATGAGTTCTTTATCTTCCCATGACAAAATTGGTGACTTTATTTCATGATGTTTCATTTCCTCACACACATTCTAGTGGTCCTTCCTTAGTGGATCCCATGATTTTTCTAGGGATCATGATGGTATACACAACTTTTTTATGGAGACCCTCCTTTGGGTCCTTTCATGCTTTCTTATGATGTATCTTGAAGTGATTGTGGAGTACATTCTTATACATTTTCTATTGAGCAAACACATGGTTTAGACATACACAAGGATGTACCTTATGGTGACCATCATGCACAAATGAAACCGAAGACATTTAGATAATTCACTACATTAGATGAGCCTACACATATGCTATTACAACTTTTGAAAGACAATCTCATTACCTTACCTCTTATCAAACCAATGGATAACTCTAAGCTTGCACCACATAAGGCTAAGTATTTTTGTGCTTACCATCACATACATGGAATATGCATTGCATTCAAACATAAATTTCAAGAACTTATAGATGGAGGGAAGATAAACATTGAGCATACTCACGAGTCCACAATTCCCTCACTTGATGAGGTTAATCATATGAAGACAAATGATTTGTGTCAACAGATTGATCTTGTTCACCATAACACACCCTATGTTGATACTCTAAGCTTGCACCACATAAGGTTAAGTATTTTTGTGCTTACCATCACATACATAGAAATTCTATAGATATATGCATTGCATTCAAACATAAATTTCAAGAACTTATAGATGGAGGGAAGATAAACATTGAGCATACTCACAAGTCCACAATTCCTTCACTTGATGAGGTTAATCATATGAAGGCAAATGATTTACATGAATATATTGATGTTGTTCACCATAACACACCCTATGTTGAGGTTACACATGAAATAAAAGAGAAACCACCTAATAATATGTCACGACCCTAATTATTTATTATTCTTACCCTTAAAGTTGAATATTGCTTTTAATTAATTGCTAAGAAAGTATTCATATGATGATTATTTAGATTTCATTTCTCTTAATTATTTTATTTTAAAAATAAGGAAAGAGAGATAAGAAATAAATGCAAATAAATGCCTCCTGGTAGTGGAGGAAAAATTGAATGGTGCTCTCGCTAATTAGAGCATGTAGAGTAATGGAAGGAAATTCTTGGTAATCGTCGTTGAAGGGTTTTTGAAAAGAAATTTGAAGGGAAAAATTTTGCCGGATCTTGGAGGAAGAAAGGGAAAAAAATGGTTCTCTGTGCAGGTTGGAAGATTCGTTGATTGGAAAGAAATAGGAAATTGAGAAAGCTTGAATCACAGGGAAGCCTTTGTCATTATATTTGATTATAAATTATTCTTGCCTGTAGAATAATTAACATTGTGCAGTTGCATGTTCATGGGTTTGATTTATTTTGTAAATGGAACTCCGATGATATCTAGAGGAGCCCTTCTATAATAATTTTTGCTTGGGTATTGCCTGTTGTTGTGTAGAGTTTAATTGGGAAATTTTAATGATGTTGTGTAGAGTATACTTGGAAAATTGTAAAGATGTTGCTGTATAGAGTTTAATTGAGAAATTTTAAAGATATTGCCATGTAGAGTTTAATTGGGAGATTTTAATGATGTTGTGTAGAGTTTGAATTGGGGATTTAATGATGTTATTGTGTAGAGTTAATTGGGAGATTAAAAGATATACTATCCAGGATTGATATTGGAATTCTACATTTGCATTGAGTGCAATGGGTTTTATTTATCAAGGATGTTGTGTTTTGAATAATTGTTGTGTTAACTAGAATCTTATCTTGATTGTATTAATAGTATTAGATATAATGAAATTTTGCCTTTGTAAATTTTGTAGGAAATCTTCAGTTAGGCACTCAATGGCCGTCGTATAAACTCTGTTTTGTTTTTGGTGTTGCATCAGTGGATGCGCCTGTAATACAAAGACATACACAATACACATGGTTGTGTGATTGTGTATGCCTTTGTATTACATCTGAAAATGTTATTCATGGCCGATATAGTAAACGATTATTATATATATAATACTTTTAATAAAATCTGAATGATAATACATTCCTTATAGTCACGACTCATATAGTCGATCAATTATTTGCATATCTCTATGCTTCGGCTTCTCAACCAATTAGATATTGTTGATCATTATAGAGATTTCCGTATGGATTCAACATTACATTTAAATGGAGCTAAGTATATCTTCTATATTGGTTTGTATTCCATTTTGTTATATATATATCTGTGTGTGTGAGAAGGGCTCATTGCCAAATAAATGTTATATATATGGCTTATAGTCAAGTAGCATTGTCATTTGTGTTAACCTCTATGGTTATCGTAGCCATATGGAAGCCGATAGAGGTTGTGGCCTTTAAACTGTTGAGTATCTGAATTACTTATAAACTATTGAGTATCTGAATTACTTATAATGCTTGGCTTCGGTGGCCGTAGCTACACCTATGTTGTTCTTTGGTTCAGGCATCATAGCCACTTGAAGATAGTTCGTCCTAGCATATTATTTAGTTATCATAAGATGATTGTATATAAGTTATGCCATAATACAAAGACATCATTTATATACATTGCTCTATATAAATGATGCCTTTGTATTATGATGGCATGCCTTAATTATTGGCCGATAGACAATGCATCATTTGCTTCTAAATTATTATCTGATGGATAAGTCGAACTATGATGGCATTTATTTTAAGGAAGTTAACATCCCACAAGGGGAGTAATAGTATCACATTTCCAACAATTCATATTTTTTAGTCATGTAAATATCTTTTATCATAACAGTGTTGCAAGTTGATTAGGCAGTTCAATTTCTAGTAATACATGCATCCGATTTGTTTCTATGAAACACTGCAGTTCAGGAAATTGAATTTAGATACCTTTTAAATTTACATTTATGATTGATTTGATTAGAGGGAAAGGAAATAAGTTAGCAAATCAATGTGTTAAGGATTATTAATTAAATGTGAAAGAGATTAGGAATTTAATATCATAGTGGTTAGAAGTTAATGTGGTAATGGTTCAGAATTTTAATGTGATAGGGCTTAGGAAATTAATGTGCTCATTGGTTAGTGAAAAATGCAAAGGATTATGATGTTAATTGATATCTATTAATTATATTTCTTCAATGTAATATCAAATAGATTATATCAAGTTAAATTACAGATGATTATAATATAATGTGAAGTTAAAAGATATTATGGTTGAATAATGTCAATATCACCCTATTCATTGAAATGATGAGTAATAATCTTGTGAAAGGACATATAAACTTATTGCTAATCCTATATGCCTCACAATCGGAAACTATGAGAATATTGTTGTTCAAGTTAGTATGAGACTCCTTACCTAGACAGACTCTTGTTGAAAATAGGCAACCGTTGTATGCTCTCACCTCACTGGTATGGATCTTGGTGATCAGAAAGTGGTGTCTATTCTCGATACGAATCTAATCTAGATATAACATTAGAAACACTAAAGAATGATTCTTAGGCCAACGAAGAACACTACTTGTCATATGCTCTCACCTTGCCCGTGTGGATCTTGGTGATAAAAAACATTAGATGATCTTCTTGAAACTTAGATACAAGGGAAACAAGATTTAAGACCGAGCAACAAATAAACTTTCTTGGTATAGTAGTGGGCTTACTGTATATTTATGTAGGTGACTCAAAACTCGGGTTGGTTTCGATGGGTCAAAGTCTCTGGCTAGAGAATTGTGTTAAGTCGTATGACAAAATGCTATCCCGATTGGATATAGTATAAAGATTAGTATTGTCCTGATTTGGACAACGAACTCTTGATGCTAAGTTTAGCCCAAATTGTCTATTCCTAAGATTCTAGATTGACTATTCTTATCAAACATCTAAATTGTTAAAACTATGTTAAATTAAAATGTTCAAGAAATAAAAAGTAATAAAGAAAAAAATTCATCCTCTTTTATTTGTTTTATTTATTAAAAGGATGAGTTGAGTCCTTACATTATATAATATCTAAACTAGTTCTTTTAGAGTATACTCCACACTTGGCATCCCTATATCTCACTCTTGTACATGTGGGTGCATATCACAATGACATGGATAGACTCATGGGGGGGCATTGGCTTTGACAACAATGTATCTTCTAAGTATATTATAGACACACATGATGGGAAGGAAATAACTTCATTGCTTCCATATCCTCACATCCATCTTGTACTACTTGCCATATTTTTATTCTTTTTCTTTCTTTTCTTGGCTTTATGTTTCCATGTTCCTAGTTAGCATGTGGATGACCCAAAGACACCTTTCGTGGTGCATGTTGACACAATTGATTTTGAACATATGTTGCATTGTTCATGTAAGTTTTTTCCTTGTGTTTTGTATCATTTCTACTATGGCCTTTTTCTTATTCCATATATATGTTGTGATTCTCCTTGCTTATTTGTCCATATACCTTGTATATCCTTACACTTTGACCTCTTGTGTATACCATGTTTGTTGTGTTTTCATCTATTATCATTTCACCTTCTATATTTTGATTTATTCTTTAGTTTTCCTTGGGGGGCATATCCCTTATCTTATTTTCATGGTTAGCACCTATACTTCCTCACAAGTCATGTTTTAGTTTTTTACACTTTCTTGTGTTTCCTTATTCACTTCTACATATGCTTAGGTTAACTTTTATCATTTCTCATGTTCCATGTTCCCACTTTGGGTGTTCACTTATTTCTTGTTTACACATGTTTTCATGATTTATGCTACATGTTTGTGATCTCTTCTATATGCCATGACTACTATGCTTTTTATACTTATATTTTAGCATGACTTATGTTCACTTATCTTGTTTTTATCATTTCTACCTGCTTATTGTTAGAATTTGTCATAAACAACAAATCTACCCAATACCTAATACCTATGAGCTAATCATGAATCTAGATGAATAGAATAAAGATGTTCAATATTCAATATTATGCAACAAATTACAAAGAATAAATTACAAATATATAGATCTCTTGGATCCATGAATCAAGGAGATGACATGGTCAAGAAGTAAGATTTTAATTCCTAATCATTTCCAATTAGGACGTGAGTTAACTCAATCTAACTAAGACAAAGGTGACATTGCCTAAATAAAAGTGGCACCTAGCTACTTGTTAGTGAAAGATTTTGTTGGTGTTGAATTGGATATTTTATTTTGAATCTATTTGAAAGCAACAAAAAACATTGTAACAATTGTAGAAATCATTATTGGGTTAATGATTTTTATTTGTATTTGAGAGGGGAATCTCTCTTGTATGATGGGGTTTTTTGGTGTACTTTCTGTTATGTGGTAAAGAGAGACCTAGCCCAAAAAGTTAAACTGAGTCAAACTCTCTTCTACCTAACATTGAGACACAAATCGAGCTTGGATTCTACCCTTGAAGGAGAGCCAAACTATAGGGGTTCTGCCTCTTTGTTGTATAGATAAGTGTCAAACCAAATTCAACCAATCTAGCTAAGGTAAATGACCAAACCCTAATTGAGAGAGATTGATCTACAAATGACTATCGGAAATGAAAATAGAGAATCTAAATGGATAGTAGAGATGAGAAAAAAATTTAGAATAGGAACCTGGAGTCAAAACGCCATAGGTACCAGGGCGCTTGGACACCCTAGACCTTTTTTAGGGTTTGCAGAAACTGAGACTTTTGCCAGATCTACACCTACAATACCTTTCTTCTCTCAAACTGATATCTCTCAAAACCTATTTCTTCAATCTACACATGTGAAAGAAGGAAAAATTGTTACACATCGATATAGGAGCTTTCCTTAGTCAAGTCCCCGTTTCAGTATTCCTACCTCACAAATAGCCAAGATTAGAACTAGATGTTGTGTGTTCTCAAAAACCCTAAGTGTGAGTAGTAGCATGCAAGATCTAATCAAATAATATCAAACCCTAGCCTTATATGACTCAAGCAAATAGGAAGGAATAATACACAAGGATGCTTCACTCAAGGAAGCTCATGACTTTACCTTAAGGATGAAGATTCACCGAAGGTTTTCTTAATAAGAAGGCGATGCAACCATACCCTTGGAGGGTACTCAAGCCAATCTCAAGTTGGTGGTTCCAACCCGTCTCCTAATCATGCAAAGTGCTTCAACCTAGGAACAAATGAGACAGACTCAAGATCTCATCTCCTAGCCTTCATACAAATCATTCCAAGAGCAAATAGAACTCCACTTGATCAAACAAAAACCTGCAATAATTAAATAGCATAGAGAGCATAACAATAGAGAGCTTTTTCACATCTAATCAATCTAGTTTCAAATGAAATAAGTCACTTACTTTTATACAAGGCTATAGAAAAGAGTAATTTGAATTAAAGAGCCGACATGACGTGCCAAAAAGAAAATTTGAGTTTAGCATCAACCTAACCATTACTAAAGCCAACTTGTAGACCTAAATTGCCTCCCTAAAACATGAGAGGGACCAGGGCGCTCGGGCACCCTAGGCCCTTTGGGCAATTTAAGGCTCAATCCCACACTTAATGTGGGGCTAACTCCAAATCTCAATTTATTTTCTGGGTTATGATGGAAATTTAATCGAAATCATGACATTTTCTATAAATGGGGCTAAAACATAACTTTAAGGTAGACCTAAAAATGAACTAGGCTTGGGATCACTAAAGGGAGGAGCTGAACATAGTGAAATTGTGCCTACACAACAAGTGTACACAATTTACGACGTAACATTTATCCCCCACTTTAGCAGTCATATGACACTATGTACATATGCAAGCTAAAGGAAAGGAAAGTAAAAACATATTATAAAAGGATATCAAAAAGAATACTGTAGAGGACGCAGATCGTCGCTGAGTAAGAGGGTGAAGCCCCTAGTTTGTGATCCTACAAACCATAGAGTTAGTGCGATAAAATAATCCTACAACCAACAGATGTATGTGTTAGTCCAAAACTCTAAAGGGGAAAGGTGATGAGACATGATTAATGAAAAACTTATGGGTAGATATATGCCCCCTATTTTTGCTTGCTACTTTAGGATGTAGAAATAGGGTGGCAATCTTTCCATTTTGACTTTCTAGAGAAACATTGATGAATATGCTTTGGTAGGGTCATTCTAGTGAATAACGCCAAGACACAAAACATATGATTGTAGAGACGACGGAACTAGGAATTAGATGCAACAAACAACACTCAAATCCGAGTTTGCTAGCCTAAGTTATCAATGTTTAGATTAATAGAGGTCTAGGAAAATGTGGTCTTCGACCCTTGATAGTAATCAAGAGTTAACTTTTTACTATAAATAGTAAAAGAAGTTCTCACTTTTTACCATTCTATTGTCATTTTTAGTTTTTGAGGAGATAGAACAAGTAGGAGAGTGATCATGCCGAGCCAAAGGCCATATCGAGCACCGAGGATGGATACATTATGGAGCTAAGTAGCTCAGGGGATAGACGAGCATGAGGTAGGCTTCTGTCCAACTTGTAATTTTCATTTATGTCATTATTTTAATGTATTTTTTTAGCCAAAAATGGGCCCAGGGGACATTTTTCAGTGTCCACCTAGGGTTCCCTAGACTTGTTTGAGAGCCTAGGTCCTTCCTGAGAACCCCAAACCTGTTTAGGCACCCTAGTCTAGGGTCAAGGCTATTATTGATTTTTGTGATTGTTGATAAAGTTGTTCGAATTGAAGTCTAACGTACACTTTGTTTATCTTGTTTCAGGATCTCCAATGGATGTGAGAGCATGTCGGCGGTCACTTGTACACATTATTGCGTAGTCAATTGGGCATACTTAAATATGCAGAGATGGGACATCTGTGAGATGTTGGATTGTGGTGGGTGTACACTATGCCTATGATGACATATCATTGTACAATGTTGATGGTGCTCATGGAGTGATGGAACTCAAATACATCCACTTTTCATCTTCTGACAGGAGAGATGATTGTTACTTTAGAAGATGTGTATAGGATACTATGACTACTTGTGCGTGGTGAGACAGTCAAGGTCATAGAGCAAAAGTCTGAGGACTACACTCAAGGAAGCTAGATGTATTGTCTTGGACACATAGTGTCATCGAGTGATCAATGACTCATTGATATTCGATTCTTAGAGCATGGTGTGGTTGTTATACCTATCATATGTCGCATCACGATCGCTACCATCACACTAGTTTTTACACCAGATTGGCGAGGAAGTCACCTTCACGGGGGCCTAGTCCATACCATTAGACTGATGGAGGAGCAAAGGCCAATATACTTCTGGGGATGGAGTATGCTAGCTCACTTATATTATGATTTGGGTCACTTTGTACATTATGAGGCACACAACTTGATGATGTACACACTCCTATAGGTGTGGTCATTCGAGCACATTACATGCATGAGGCCAGTGGGTTATCTGATAGAGACCATCAAGACTAATCCACGAGCTCATGCCTACGAGTTGGGGAGAACATGGAGATGTGGTGATTTACTATTTTGGAGGATTGTGTTAGATAGGTTGCAGCCATAGGCCATCGTGTGGAGACCATATAGGGAATGCAAACCATGGATGGGATAGACAAGGTAGCTAGCGAGGATGCAGAGGGATTGGTTGTTGACCGGTCACAGAGATCGCATCATAGTTACCTTCAATTATGATAGAGTGATGAGGCAGTTTGGATGAGTGTAGGGAGTTCCCGCCACACAACCATTCTACGTGAGGTCTTCACGTTGCGGGGTGCGACCCCATGATAGGGCATGACTTACCATCACAGACACGGTGTTGAGTGATCCATATGATGTTACAGAGGATGATGATCATGTCTCTGAGGTTGATGATGTAGGTGTGAGCCCAACATATACAGTGTGGCAGGAGATAGCGCGTCTTGCTCCTATATTTCCTATCGATCATCCTACTGGTGATCCCAAATCCTGGACTAAGTGAGGAGATGAGTCAAAGGAGTGGGAGGGAGATAGCAGTAGAGATTATGCTAGAGATGATCATGAGGAGGAGGATCTACCAGTGCCAATGACGAGAGGGAGGTGATGCTAGCTAGTGGAGGGTGTAGGTGTCGATGAGGAGGGACCTAGGGTCTAAACTTGTAGCCTACGACCACAATGCATAGTCAGAGGACTATAATGTTGCTTTGAGTGTGGGGAGTCGAGCGATGGTGCCACTATGATGCCCCCAATAGCTAGGACGACTATAGACATTAGCACAATCGCCATTGCACATGATCTGTAATGGCAAGAGGGTGATCCTGGTGAGGGTTGCATTTTATTATTGTACTTATGTTAGTTTAAGATGCATAATGTTGATTTGATTGAGATGTTGACACGATGATTATTTTTCTCTGGAGTTGGTAGCAATGCATGGCACTACTTTGTGAGTTGAGTCATAGCGGAGATGGTACCTATTGTCCTATTTTGATCCCCAGCCAAATAGCCTCATAAAATCTCTAAGTGTTTTCCCCTTTAGGAATGCAAGGAAAAATATCCCAAATCGACCAAGTCCAAAAAATCTTGAGTTTTCCTTGTGTTTTTAACATTTTCAAAGTTTGGAGTTCAGGGTTCTCCCTTTTGTCATGTCATCCTAATCGCCCTCCGAACTCCGCTTATTTTCCTTGCAAAATAATTCTAAGTGATCAAATTTTTTCAGGGGATCGGACTTCAGACTTTTGTTCTTTCTTCTTCCTTCTTTGGGAAGGTGTAAGGCAAAAGGCCCGAGGCTCGATCTTCGATAGGTGTTATTCTTTCTAAGGCATTCCGCAATTCTGCCGAGCCTTTTGGGTGGGCCCTTGCAGGATTTTGGAACTACAAAAAGCTGCCAGGTGGCCGTGACGTCATCTAGATCAACTTTTACCGAGGAAGGAGAAAGGTGGAAGGCCCAAAGGCTGACTTCCACCAAAACCTTATGGAAATAATTCTAAGTGTTTCAGACTTCGAGGATCAGACCTTCCTTCTTCTTCCTTCTCATGGAATGTAGAAGACAGAAGGCCTGAGGCCTGAACTTCACTGAAACTTTCAAAAAAAGGCTAAGTCTTCAAGCTTTTGGGGCTTAGACTTTCTTTCTTCCTCCTTCTCTAGGAAGGCTCAAGACGAAAGGCCTGAGGCCCTAAGTTCACCAATATTGTGATATTCCTTTGTATAGCGGAGCTCGGGGGGTGGGGTTTTCTCCTTTTTCCTTCTCTATTGAAAGGCGGAACGCTGAAGGCCCGTAGCCCGATCTCTGACAACTTCCACGATCTTCAGAGATAATGGGAAAAGAGGTGGAATTCAGGATCCTCCATGGTTAACCTTGATGAAATCTTGCTGATAAGGTAGAATAGAGGCCACAAACATCTAGCTCTAGCTAGAATTTGTTGTTGGGAATTTATTGTTGCAAGTGGAGATTCATACCAAGTTTTCAATGCAAATATTCGTTTAGCTACTCCAGGGAAGATATTTTTCCATATTTATGTTAGACAAAACATATGTTTCCAGACATTCCCTTTGCAGAAATATCTTCTAACAGGCCCATAGGGCAAATTTACTACAGTAGGTGATGGCGCCTCATTGTAAAATACTATAAAATGTATGAAATCAAATGTATTATGTTGTCTTTTGGTCTAAAAAACCACATCTTGTATCAACTGTAACTATGCATCTTTGATAAGAAATAATAGATTTTTACCTTTTCATGCACTTCTTCTGCTCTGTGTAATACTTTTGTTTGAATATCCATTTGTGAATGCTTCTTTCCTTGTGTATTTCAATTAGTTTCTTTTACCTTTGCAGGTAGTTTGTGATTTGTGTATGCTGGTTTGTTTTTTGTTGTTATTCTATGCATATATGGTTGATATGAGGGCCAAACATTCAAACCTAGTGTATCACCTTTTCATTTCCAGTTTCTCCTTCTTCCCCTTTTTCCCAGTGGTGAATAGATTAGGTTTAGTCTTAGCACACTTTGAATCTTATATTTAGAAAAGGAACCAGCCTTCTCTGGAGGTTTAATTTCCTCACAGGGTCCCACACTTGGAAATCACTCCAATGTTTCAATGGATTGTTGCAGGACTAAATCGCTCGAACACAGGATGCAAATCCAAGTGACAACAATACCCACTGAGTCGATGCAGTAGCTAATGCAGGCTTGTTATAGGTCACCACACACGGTGGGTTGACATGTAGAGATATTTGATCATGTTGTGCAACCGAGAGCAATGTTGAAGGAGGGACAGATAGAGCAAGATCAACTAGTAGTTGAGCAAGATCAACTAGTAGTTGTGTGAGACCAAGCAGTTCAAAGAGTAGTGAGTGCTAAGGAGACATGAGATGTTCTCCAAACACAACTAGATCAACATAGAGTTGTAGTGACATCAGGTACTGATGCAGGAGCATCCCTGGTTCAAGAGCAATCTTGCATCAACCAAAAACATTTGCATTTTAGTTTGTTTGCATCTCAGTTTGTTTCTTTTCATTTTCCAGTTCAGTCCAGGCAATTCAGTCAAAAGCAGTTTCAACTTTTGGTTCGGTATTCTACCGTATTTGCATTTCACACCTAGCGGATATGGATTTAGCATCTTACTTCATTCATCTACATCATATCCAGAATTTAGAGCATTTGGATCAGTCATCGAAAAGATATCGCTATCAGAAGATCAACTGTTTTCTCATAGCAGAGCATCCTGATAGTCTCAGACAATCAGCTAAAGGAGAAGACTTGCAGAGCATTCCTTGACTTGCCGAACCTAATGACACATCATTCAATGATCTTTGGTTCGTGGCTGACCTTCCCTAACGATCCGTACGTTATTCCATTCATTTGAGGAAGTGTTTTATGCATTTAGGTTCGACCTATCTGTGTACATGTTACAGCTCTTCATTGGAGTTTGTAATCTTTCTTGGCCGACGTGGAGGAACCTATTGGTCCAGAGATGATATATATTGATGTAATAGATCTTTAGGAAAGCAGTTTAGAAGTTATCAATAAGTTCATAGTTTAGATTTTGTGTGGAGGAGCTTCAAAGTTTTATCTTGTGCATGTATGTAATCAGTCCTGTGAGCCCTAATTGTAAGCCTGCATGTTGCCGACCAATCTGTATTTGAATTCTTTGATATACTAAATGACTGAATATGCATTTGTTCCATTTTCTTGAGTTGTTTCCATTGTGTTTACTCTTGCTGCATGGTCCGGACAGTTCATTCTGTGAACCCTCCTACCGTGACTGCACCAAGTGGTATCAGAGTGAAAGTTTGAATCTTTGGGAGCGAATTAAGTGAAGTTGGCGAAGGAATTTTGTAAGATCTTGCTATGGACAAATCACAGAATTGAGGCATGTTACTTATGTCGCAACTGATCGCCGATTGAGAGGTAGTTGTCACCTTGTAGCTTGATCGCCAAACTTGAGGCAGTTGCACTTGATCCTAGGAAGAATGTTGCTGAGGAGAGTTGCTGATGTTGGAACAATGGCTAGTAGAATGGATGAGATGATGGAGATGATGAAACATTGTGAATTCGTTTGGATGTTGTTGAAGAAGATAGGCAAAGAGGATTGACACTGAGACCAAATGTTGAAAGTGATGATGAAGAGGAATTTCAATCCACTAAACAAATTGTCGAAACCCTAGGAGGTGATGAAGAGGAAGAATCATATTAGGTAAAGATGTTGTGAGCTATTTCAAAGATTAGATGTACTGAAGTATACTAGTAATTTGAACCCTGAAGAATTGATTGACTGCATAAATGACATGGAAGAATACTTTGAGTATGAAGAAATGGAGGATCCGGAGAAGGTGAAATTTGCAAAAACAAAGTTGAAAGGACATGCTGCTATATGGTGGAAATAAGTTTAGTTAGAAAGAAACAGAAAAGGGAAAGAAAAGATTACAAAGTGGGACTGGATGGTGACAAAGTTGAAGAATCAGTTTATACCTACTGACTATGAGTTGGAGCTGTTGAAGAGATTATAGAACCTGAGACAAAAAAAGAAATCTATGAAGGAGTACACTAAAGAATTTCATAGAATGATCATAAGGACATGACACAGTGAAGCAAACAAGGAGAAAGTGGCTAGATACATCAATGGACTGAGATTGAACATTCAAGAGGAACTAAGCTTAGTAAGAATGACATATTTGGAAGAAGCATATCAATTTGCCCTGAAGGTTGAAGAGAAGATAAATAAAAGACATGATCAGAGACAGAGAGGTAGAGGAGGTAAATTTCAGAGAGGTAGGACATTTCCTAGAGGAGATAGATCACGGAGCAGAACAAGTTTGACAGCCTGTTGAAGAAGGATGACAGAGATAACAATGCTTACCGGAGAGATGACAAAAAATTTTACCAAAGAGGAAACCCTAGTGCAGACCAGAATGAAGGATCCAGGAGAGAAGGAAGAGGATTTGATAAGAGAACATTCAGAGGTACCTGTTTCAAGTGTGGAGGTGAAGGACATAGAGCATTTGAGTGTAATCGGGGTAGTACAAGCAAGAAGATGGAGATCAATGGAAGAGCAGCCTATGTTGAAGAACTTGTTGGATTACCCAGTTTTGTCAGTAAACCTGTGAAAGGAGAATCACTGGTGATGAGGAGAGTACTATTTCAAGCAGAGACAAATGAGGAATCACCATAGAGGAAGAGTCTGTTCAGAACTATATGCAAATCAGGAGGTAAGTGTTCTAAATTTGTAATTGATAGTGGTAGTTCAGATAACCTACTTTCAGAGGAGATGGTGACTAAGCTAAAGTTAGAAAGATTGAAACAGCCTAAGCCTTATCAGATAGCATGGATTCAGGATGATCATAAGGTACTGGTGAGTGAATAATGTTTGGTGAAATTTCATATTGGATCTTATTATGATGAAGTCTTGTGTGATATTATGCCTATGGATGTTTGTCATATCTTGTTGGATAGACCTTGACATTATTATAGAAAAGCCATACATGATGGGAGAAAGAATACATATACTATAACAACAAATGGAAAGAGAATTACTTTGATTCCTTTGGAGGATGATCCTAAGAGTGAAGTACGTGGAAATGCTAGAATTTGTTTGGTAGATGGAAGAAAATATCTGGATGGTTTGAGCATGAGAATATGTGTTATGCCTTGATTCCTAAGAAGCTTGAAACATTGAAGAAGCATACTGAAGAGACACAACCAGAGGAGATAAGAGAAATGCTAACAGAATATGAAGACATCATATCAGATAATGTATCTGAAGGATTGCCACCTATATGGAGTATCCGTCATCACATGGATCTTATACTGGGAGCAAGTTTGCCTAATAAAGCAGCACATAGAATGACACTAGCAGAGAATGAAGAATTGAATATACAGATATAGGAGTTGTTGAGGAAAGGCTTGATCAGAGAAAGCTTGAGTCCTTGTATAGTACCTGCAATTTTGGCACTGAAGAAAGATGGAGAATGGAGAATGTGTACTAACTCTAGAGCAATAAACAAGATTACAGTTAAGTACATATTTCCTTTACCTAGGATGGATGATATCATGGATTGTTTGAGTGGAGCAAGATATTTCACAAAGATAGATTTGAAGAGTGGATTCCATCATATTAGAATCAGAGAAGGAGATGAATGGAAGACTCCTTTTAAGACAAATGAAGGATTGTATGAGTGGTTAGTGATGCCCTTTGGATTGACAAATGCACCGAGCACTTTCATGAGATTGATGAATAAAGTTATGAAGAAATTCTTGGGTGATTGTATACGTGGATGACATTCTGATTTTCAGTAAGCCAAAGGAGGAACATTTGTGGCATATTAGACAAGTTTTGTAGAGGTTAAGAGAAGAGAAATTGTTGATAAACATCAAGAAGTGTAGTTTCATGAAGGAAGAGTTGGTATATTTGGGATTTGTGACTTTGTGGAAGGATTGAAGATGGACCCTGAGAAAGTGAAAGCAATTGTTGAATGGCCTACACCAGAGAGCATTGGAGAAGTTAGATCATTTCATGGATTGGCTAGTTTCTACCGGAAGTTCATCAAAAATTTCAATTCAATTTGTAACCCTATGACAAAGACAATGAGAGTTGACAGAAAGGATTTAAAGTGGACATCAGGAGCAGATAAATTTTTTGACTTGTTGAAGCAGAAAGTGACAGAGCAACCTATTTTGGCATTAGCGGATTTCAATAAGGTATTTCAAGTTGATTGTGATGCAAGTGGAAATGTGATTGGAGCAGTGCTAAGTCAAGAAGGTAGACCAGTAGCATATTTCAGTAAGAAGTTGAATGATGCAAGGAGAAGATATTCAGTTTATGATCAAGAGTTCTCTGCCATAATTCAAGCCTTAAAGAAGTGAAGACATTATTTGTTGCCTAAGGAATTTGTGCTGGATACAGATCATCAAGCTGTGCAATATTTGAACAGTCAAGGTAAGTTGAATCAGAGACATATGAGATAGGTAGAGTTCATGCAAAGTTATAAATTTGTGTTGAAACATCAAACTGGAAAATCAAATAGAGTTGTTGATGCATTGAGTAGGAGAAGAAACTTGTTGACTGAGATGAAAGTTGAAGTGTTGGATATTGATCAAATAAATAACATGTATGAGGGAGACACTGATTTTGAAGAACCTTCGAAAGCATGT
This sequence comes from Cunninghamia lanceolata, assembly GCA_027924645.1. Taxonomy (NCBI): domain Eukaryota; kingdom Viridiplantae; phylum Streptophyta; class Pinopsida; order Cupressales; family Cupressaceae; genus Cunninghamia; species Cunninghamia lanceolata. The sequence goes on along the minus strand of BSBN01000356.1, from coordinate 3,686,383 downwards.
AACAAACCTGTTGTGACGGATAGGAGTAAGTGGTTAGACTATTTCATTCAAGGAGATATGTTGTTCAAAGGAAATCAGTTATGCATACCTAGAAGTTCAATGAGAGATAATTTGATCAAAGAGAAACATAGTGATGGATTGGCAGAACATTTTGATATTGATAAGACAATGGCTTTGGTAAGTGAAAACTAATTTTGGCCTCAGATACATAAGGATGTTCAGAGATTTGTGCAGAGTTGTAGAGTTTGTCAGGTTGCAAAAGGTGTTGGGAATTAAGGTGTCTTAACCTTGGTAATTCCTTGTATTTTTACATTGTATTTATTTATTAACTGCCTATTGTATTAATTGGATGCAAATCATATGTTGTCATATTGTGGGAGTTGGCACGGTGATGTGTCATCCTACATGGCATATGACCAAATATATTTTTGTCCTCACATGAGGAGATAGGCGTCCCACTTAGTGGTAGGAATATTTTTCCATGTGTCGGCATCTTGAATGTTGTGTAAGGGAATATTGACTGTAACGATCATGACAGATTCCTATGACGAAGTTATGACATGTAAGAGTCAGAAATAGGAGATTCTATGACAGGTGAAGACATGTGTCGAAGAGCATCTTTGAAAAAGGCATCTTTGGGCACCCCAAGGTGGAGTATGACATGTTGTAAGAGAATATACTATTTATAGCCTATGTATGACAGATTCTCTTACAACTGTAAGTTATGACAACTATGACAGATTCTATGACGGTTGTAAGAGTCGTAAGAGCATCTATCATAGCCCATTTTGGAAACAAGCGACCTCCTTGGGATGGGGTGACTTGACAAGTGTTAGGAGCATCCTACAGAGTTGGACAAGTGTCCATAGGCATGGGTTTTGGGCCATGAGGCCATGTTGAATGCCCATCCCTATGTGGAGTCATATTTGCCTTGTATTTGTTATATAACAAGTGCTTTTGAGAGGAGATTATTGCAGGTTTGATAGGTATTGTTATGCTGTCGGTTTGTCTCCAAATATAAGCGTCGAAGACCCCTGAGAGCTTGCATTGCAAGTGTATTGTAAACCATTTCAGTTTTGATAATACATTGTGCAAGTTTTGGAGTGTGGGGTTTTTCACCCGATAAGGGTTTTCCCCACGTATATCTTGTGTCTCTCTTCTTGTGTCTCACTTTCTTATTTATGTGTTTACTGCAATATCTCTGTTAGTGGTTTAGCATTGTTGTAATAGTAAGGATAAAATTGAATTTGCACTCTCCTCCCCTTATTAGATTAGTGTAGGAAGTGATTTTTGCACACCTAGCTTCCTTTCAATTAGTATCAGAGCCTGACAAGTTTTGGTTCTAGTTGCTGGGTAGGGGTTTTTTGAGCTAATCTTAGGTTGAGTGGGAGTGTTGTGTAGAGTATTATGTATCTTATTGCAGCAAGGAGATGGCAACCACATCCGGAAGGTTAGAGGTTGAGAAATTCAATGGCACTAATTTCGAGTTGTGGAAACTCAAGATGGAGGACCTACTTGTTGATCGTGACCTATGGGAAACTGTATCCGGTGTGAAACCTACAACAATGTCACGAGTTGATTGGGACCTCATAGATCGGAAGACTAAGGGTCTCATAAGACTCTGTTTAGCTAACTCTGTCTTATTGAATGTCCATGAGGAGAAGAGCACGAAAGATCTTTGGAAGAAGTTGGGTGATGTTTATCAGGCTAATTCCTTGGTAAACAAACTTTTCTTGAAAAAGAAGTTGTTCACTCTAAAGATGGAAGACGGAGGATCTGTTGCGGATCACATGAATTCTTTTAACATGATTGTTGCACAGTTGACATCTGTGGGTGTGAAAATGGAGGATGAGGATCGATGCATGACCCTACTTTGTTCTTTTCCAGATTCGTGGGATCATGTTGTCATGGCTATCAGAAGCACCACTACCACCTTCAAGATGGAAGATGTGGTATCTTCATTGTTATCTAAAGACATGTAGAGAAAATCATCTTAGGCAGCTAAAAAGGCTCTTGCGGTTCGTGGAAGATCCAAAGAGAAAGGGAAGAAGAAGGACAAGAAAGGTGATAAGGACAGATCCAAATCCCGTGGGAGATCCAAATCTCTTGGAAAGTCCAAGGCTCTCTGTTGTAACTATGGTAAAACCAGGCATTTCTGAAAGGAATGTAAAGAGGAGAAAAAAAAGAAGAAGAAAGCTCCTAATTCAGATTCTAACAAGTCACAAGATGATGGCGATGCCTTCATCACAGCCCTAGCCACCCATGCATCTAATGATGTGTGGTTGATTGATTTTGTACATCATTCCACATGACCTCACATCGAGACTGGTTCACGAAGTATGAAGAGTTTGATGGTGGAAGAGTGTACCTGGGTGATGACTCTCGTCTGAAGATTGTTGGTCATGGAAGAGTCTCAATCTGATTCCCTGATGGATGAGTGAAGGGGATCACAGGAGTTATGCACATTCCAAGCCTTGCACGGAACCTGTTTTCTATAAGTATGTTGAATGATGCAGGTGTGCAGGTTGTCTTTTCAAAGGATGGATGCAAGATGACTAGAGGATCTATGGTGCTTGCGAAGGGTACTCGGAGAGGTACTCTATTTCATTTGGAGGCATGCACTTCATAGTGCAATAGTTCTTATGATTCAAAGAAATGAGTTGCAGTCACTTCATCCCCACTATTTGAATGAGCAGTGAAGAAATCTGTTGTAACTAGTTTTGATGGTAGTGCACATGCTATGGAAGCTAAGCTTACTGCTGAAAAGACTATGTTATGGCATTTGAGATATGGCCACATTAGTGAGAAGGGTCTGTGTACTCTGAAAAATAAAAACCTCATTAAGGGGTTAAATGATTGTAATCTCGAGTTTGACTTTTGCGAACATTGCATTTATGGAAAGAAAAAGCGTGTTCAGTTTTACTCTAGTTCTCACAAGTCTTCTAGTGTATTGGATCTTATTCATTTTGATGTGTTTGGTCCTGTTAATGTTCCTTTGATTTCAAAATCTATATATTTTTTATCTTTTATAGATGATTACAGTAGGACATGGGTTTATTTTATCAAAAGCAAGACTAAAGTCTTTAGTCGATTTAAGGAGTTTAAAGCCTTTGATGAAAATCAGACTAGAAAAAAGATTAAGTGTTTGAGAACTGACAACATTGGTGAGTTTTGTTTGGCAAAGTTCGATAAGTTCTGTAAAGAGCAAAGGATTGAAAGACATAAGACAACTCCATATACCCCGCAACAAAATGGAGTTGCAGAGAGGATGAATAGGACACTGATGGAGAAGGCTAGAAGTATGCTTAGTGGAGCAAGCCTCAAACAAAAGTTTTGGGCTAAAGCTGTTGCCACTGCTTACTATCTGGTAAATAGATCTCCTACATCAGCTCTTGTTGGTAAGACACCTATGGAGGTGTGGTCTAGTAAGAAGCCTTCAGTTAGACATCTTCATGTTTTTGGTTGTGAGGGATATGCACATGTGCATAGGGAGAAACGATCTAAATTGGAGAACAAGGTTGTTAAATGTATCTTCATTGGCTATGGTGTCAGTGTGAAAGGATACAAGCTTTGGGATCATGTGGCTGAAAAAGTGTTGTATAGCAAAAGTGTTATCTTCAAAGAGCTAACACCTCCTTCTGTTGTTCTACAGTGAGAACAGGTAGAAAAAAAAAGAGGATGTGGTTCAATTTCCCTCTACCCTTGAGAAGACTGAATAGATAGACCCTGTGAGACCTGATGATGAGGAGAGCTCTAGCAGCTCTAAAAGCTTAGAAGAAGAAGTAGAACCTCAACCTCAGCCATTGAGGAGGTCTACACGAACGAGAAAGCAACCTGATAGGTCTGGTTATTCATTACTTGATTCTAGTTGTGCTTTTTCTTTACTTACTAATACTGATGAGCCTAGAATCGTGAAAGAGGCTATGGGCATGAAAGATGTAGGTTCCTCGAAGGAGGCCATGGAAGACAAGATAGCTTCTTTGGAAAAGAATAAAACATGGGACTTGGTGCCTTTTCCTGATGGACAAAAACTCATTGGTTGCAAATGGGTGTTCAAGAAGAAATTCGATGCAGATGGCAGTGTTGAAAAGTACAAGGCTAGATTGGTTACGAAGGGGTATTCACAAGTGGAGGGAATTGATTATGGTAAAATTTTCTCTCCCGTTGCAAAGCTGACATCCATTTGATTCCTGTTATCTCTTGTAGTTGCCTATGACTTAGAGGTAGAACAGATCGATGTGAAGACAACTTTCATTCATGGTGATTTGGAGGAAGAAATATACATGTCACAGCCAGAGCATTACATAGAGAAAGGTAAAGAAAATTTGGTTTGCAGGTTAAAGAAGTCTTTGTATGGTTTGAAGCAGTCTCCTAGGATGTGGTACTTGAAGTTTGATGCCTTTGTGTTGTCGATTAGATATTTGAGATCGAAATTAGATCATTGTGTGTATTACAAATTTGACAATGATCTCATTCTCATTATTGCATTGTATGTTCATGATATGTTGTTGATTGGGAATCGTAAGAATATGATTTCTGATTTGAAGTCTTAGTTCTCACACAGTTTGAGATGAAAAATCTAGGGGAAGCTAGGTACATTTTGGGAATGGAAATCAGAAGAGATAGAGCTAACATAAAACTTTGGTTAAGCTAGAGTAAGAATGTGAAGACCGTGTTGGACAGGTTCAGCATGCTAGATTGTAGACCATTGTGTGTTCTTGTTTCTTTGGGGACAAAGTTGTCTATTAATGATTGTCCAAAATCTCCTAGTGAGGTGGAGGATATGAGCAGAGTACCTTATGCTAGTGCTGTTGGCAGTTTGATGTATGCTATGGTCTGCATAGGACCAGACATTGCCTAAGAAGTGGGAGTCCTTAGTCGATTTATGGCTAATCCTGGACGGGTACATTGGGATACAGTTAAATGAGTGTTCATATATTTGAAGGGTATTTCTGAGTATTCCATTTTCTATCATGGCAATACTACAGGACTTCCGCATTCAGTTTGTATTCGTGGATTTGTGGATTCTGATTGGGCAGGTGACATTGACAGCAGGAGATCCACCAGTGCCTATGTGTTCACTATGTTGGGTGGTGCAATTAGTTGGATGAGTAAGCAACAACCTATGGTTGCTTTGTCCACTACAGAAGCTAAGTACATGGTTGCAACTCATGCTTGTAAGGAAGCCATTTGGCTTAAGAGACTGTGTTCAGATATTGGTGTTGATCTAGGACAGATTACGATCAGTTGTGACAGTCAGAGTGTGACTTGCCTTGCGAAGAATCCAACTTTCCATGCTAGAACAAAGCATATTGATGTTTAGTTTCACTTCATGTGAGACATGGTAGAGGATGGGAAGGTAAATTTGGAGAAGGTAGACACTTTGAAGAATGTTGCAGATGCATTGACGAAACCAGTGGGCACATAGAAGTTTAGATGGTGTCCGGAGTCTATGGGCCTCTTGGCCTATAGCAGTTAAATCCTGTTGATTCTATTGGCTCTTATAAGGTGTTTGACAAGTGGGAGAATATTGGGAATTAAGGTGTCTCAACCTTGGTAATTCCTTGTATTTTTACATTGTATTTATTTATTAATTGCCTATTGTATTAATTGGATGCAAATCCTATGTTGTCATATTGTGAGAATTGGCACGGTGATGTGTCATCCTACATGGCATATGACCACATGTATTTTTTTCCTCATATGAGGAGATAGGCGTCCCACTTAGTGGTAGGAATATTTTTCATGTGTCGGCATCTTGAATGTTGTGTAAGGAATATTGACCGTAACAGTCATGACAGATTTCTATGACGAAGTTATGACATGTAAGAGTCAGAAATAGGAGATCTATGACAGGTGAAGACATGTGTTGAAGAGCATCTTTGAAAAAGACATCTTTGGGCACCCCAAGGTGAATTATGACATGTTGTAAGAGAATATACTATTTATAGCTTGTGTATGACATATTCTCTTACAGCTGTAAGTAATGACAACTATGACAGATTCTATGACGGTTGTAAGAGTCGTAAGAGCATTTGTCATAGCCCATTTTGGAAACAGGCGACCTCCTTGGGATGGGGTGAGTTGACAAGTGTTAGGAGCATCCTACAGAGTTGGACAAGTGTTTATAGGCGTGTGTCTTGGGCCATGAGGCCATATTGGACGCCCATCCCTATGTGGAGTCATATTTGTCTTGTATTTGTTATATAAACATGTGCTTTTGAGAGGAGATTATTACAGGTTTGACAGGTGTTGTTATGCTACCGATTTGTCTCTAGATATGAGTGTTGAAGACTTCTAAGAGCTTGCATTGCAAGTGTATTGTAAACCATTTCAGTTTTGATAATACATTGTGCAGGTTTTGGAGTGTGGGGTTTTTCACCCGATAAGGGTTTTCCCCATGTATATCTTGTGTCTCTCTTCTTCTGTCTCACTTTCTTGTTTATGTGTTTGCTGCAATATCTCTGTTAGTGGTTTAACATTGCTGTAATAGTAAGGATAAAATTGAATTTGCACTCTCTTCCCCTTATTAGATTAGTGTAGGAAGCGATTTCCGTACACCTATCTTCCTTTCGAAAGGGAGAAGTCAGAACACTGGGTTGTATAAACCTTTAACAGTACTAGAGAGACCTTGGGAAGACATAAGCATGGATTTTATAATGGGATTGCCTAAGACACAAAGAGGACATGATTCAATATTTGTAGTGGTGGACAGATTTTCAAAGATGGCTCATTTCATACCTTGTAAGAAGACAACTGATGCAGTGCATGTAGTTGACCTATTTTTCAAAGAGATTGTAAGATTGCATGGATTACCTAAGAGTATAGTTTCAGATAGAGACACAAAGTTTGTTGGATACTTTTTGAAGACACTTTGGAAGAAGATGAAGATAGATTTGAAGTTTAGTTCAACTTTTCATCCATAGACTGATGGACAGACAGAGGTTGTGAATAGGTGTTTGAGAAACTTGTTCAGATGTTTGGTTGGAGAGAAAGCCGGAAGTTGGGATTTGATTCTTTTGCAAGCAGAGTTTGCATACAATAATTCAGTAAACAGGAGTACCGGAAGAACACCTTTTGAGATTGTTACCAGAATAACACCTAGAGGAGTGGCAGAATTGAGGGACATTGGTATGGAAGAAAAGAGGAGTGCAGAAGCAAAAGAATTTGCAGATCAGATGAAGACAGTGCATAATTAGGTGAAGAAGCATCTAGAGAATATGAACAATAAGTACAAAGAGAAGGCTGATGAGAAGATAACACATAAGGAATTTGAAGTGGGAGATGAAGTAATGGTGTACTTGAGAAAAGAAAGATTTCCAGTTGGGACATATAACAAGTTGAAGATGGAGTTTGGACCTTGTAAGATACTCAAGAAATTTGATTCAGGAAATGCATATGAAGTGGAGTTACCAGAGACATTGGGTATATCACCTATTTTCAACATTACAAACCTTCATCAGTATCATGAAGTGGAGTTTAGTGGCAACATGGAAGAAGACTTGAAGAAGCAATTACCACAACAAGCACCGAAGCAGATTGAAGACATTTTGGACAATAGAGTTGGACGCAGCACTAGAGGACGATAATACAAAAAATATCTTGTGAAGTGGAAAGGCAGACCAGAAGAGGATTCATCATGGATTTCTCAGGATGAGGCAGACTGTCTTGGTTCTCCCTTAGCCCTAGCAAAGTGAGGGACTCACTTTTTCAATAACCCTGAATGTATGATGCAGGAGCATCCCTGTTTCCAGAGCAATCTTGCATCAACCAAAACCATTTGCATTTTAGTTTGTTTGCATCTCAGTTTGTTTCTTTTCATTTTCCAGTTCAGTCAAAAGTAGTTTCAGCTTTTGGTCCGGTATTCTACCGTAGTTGCATTTCACACATTATGGATCTGGACTTAGCATTAACATTCATTCATCTACATCATATCCATAATTTAGAGCATTTGGATTAGTCATCGGAAAGATATCGCTATCAGAAGATCGGCTATTTTATTAGAGCAAAGCATCTTGATAGTCTCAGACAATTAGCTAAAGGAGAAGACTTGCAGAGCATTCCTTGACTTGCGGAACCTAATAACACATCATTCAATGATCTTTGGTTCGTGGCCGACCTTCCCTGAGGATCCACATGTTATTCCATTCATTTGAGGAAGTGTTCTATGCATTTAGGTTTGACCTATCTGTGTACACGTTATAGCTCTTCATTGGAGTTTGTAATCTTCCTTGGCCAACGTAGAGGAACTTATTGGTCCAGAGATGATATATATTGATGTAATGGATCCTTAGGAAAATAGTTCAAAAGTTATCAATAAGTTCATAGTTTATATTTTGTGCGGAGGAGCTTCAAAGCTTTATCTTACGCATGTATGTAATTAGGCCTATGAGCCCTAATTATAAGCCCACATGTTGCCGGCCAATCTGTATTTGAATTCTTTGATATACTCAATGACTGAATCTACATTTGTTCCATTTCCTTGAGTTATTTCCATTGTGTTTACTCTTGTTGCATGGTCTGAACAGTTCATTCTGTGAACGCTCCTACCGTGACTGCACTAGTTACTAACCATGGCCTATTGATCTATCTATAGGCTGAGGTGGACCGAGAGTTGAGAGAGATCAATTCTAGTGGATGCTCACAAATTCCATGTAGGAGGTGGGAGAGCTTAGAGGCAGCTTAGGGGCTTACGATCGCATAGTATCTCTAGAAGTTACGATTCATAGCCTCACACAGACAACCATCTATTACTCAGGCACCACCAGGTCCCACGGGATCTAGATGTCATGGTCTAGCACTTTGATGATATTTATTATATTATGTTATGATTCACCACATTTTGATGTAGTGGTGAACTTATGTATGCAAACTCTTACGATTTATATACGTGTGGTTTTGATCCATGATTTATTGTGTTTATGCTAGATGCTATTTGTGATCTACTTATGAAGTAAATGCAACAAAAATCTAGATTTGTTTTATGTATGTATGCCAAATTAAATGTAAAAAGTGATTTGTGTAAAAAACTATGTAATTGTTTAACAAATGCAACAATGATTTAAATGATACATGTTCTAATGAAACACACATATGTTTAATTAGATATTAGACAAGATGTATGCACATGATGAAGTAATTCAGTTGTGATCCAATGAAACAACATTGTAACATTCTTAAATTAGATTCTACAATGATTATTGAACATGGTGCACATCTATCACTTTATATGTTAACAACTAAGTAATTCTATAAACTAAGAAAACTACTTTAAAGAGTCAAGACATACTACATATTTTGTCAAGGTTTAAGCAAATAATGAAATAGAAATTTTAAATTTACTATCTACCAATCATTTGCTTTATAAAGAAAGTGATAGCATACAAATGAAAAATAGAGATTAAGCATAATATCTACGTAAATGCATAGTGTTAATAGGTTCTTTAAGAGGCATTCTGTGCATATCAGATAGTCTCTATGCACCCGATCTGAAGACTTCAGTGATGATGTAAGGTCCAAGCCAATTTAGGCTAAACTTCCCTTTTTTGTCAAGAGGTGCATTGACAATGCATCGATTTCTATAGAGCACAAGATCTGCAACCTCGAATGAACGATGAATAACACGCTCATTGTAAGAGCGTTGAATGGATTTTTGACAAGCTTGAAGATGTTTGAGAACATTTATACATTGTTCATTGAGCATCTCAAGTTGTTGATATTGTAGTTCTCTTTGAGTGTTCTCATCAAGAATGCCCTTGAGAGAAATTTACATGAAGGAATTTTTAACTCCAAAGGCATGTTCGCATCGGTGCCATACACAAGGTTGTATGGGGTAGTACTTGTAGCTATACAAACACTTGTTTGGTAAGCCCATAATGTGTATGATAGTTGAGTATGCCAATCCTTTTGATGTTTGTTAATAGTTTTTCAAATAAATTGTCCAATTATTTTATTAGAAGCTTCCACTTGTCCATTTGATTAAGGATAATATGATGTAGAGAAGTGGTGTTGAATATGATATCTTTTGAGGAATTTCTTCACATCTTTGTTCTTAAATGAAGCACCATTGTTAGAAACCAAAGTGGAAGGAATACCAAATCGAGAGATTATGTTATCTTGAATGAAACGATAAATTACTTCAGCAGTCATGGATCGGAGAGGAACCTCTTTGACCCACTTTGTAAATTAATCGGTAGTTGTGATTATGAAAGTGTGCCCTTGAGGAGGAGAAATTTTTCCAATAAGATCCAAACCCCACATGGAAATGGCTAAGGTGAAACTTGAGAACAAAGTTCCTGGGTAGGAGCTCGAATGAGTATGTCATGTTGTTGACACTGCGAGAATTTTTTGACAAAGGGAAAGGAATCTCGTTACATGTCTTGCCAATTTAGTAACCTATACGTAGTAATATTTGAACAAAAGATCTTCCATTGAAATGTCCTCCACAGGCACTTGAATGTGCCTCCTCCAGGGCGATCAGGAACTCTAAATTATTAAGGCAACAAAGGAGGAGACCTTCATAGCTTTGTCGATATAGAATATTTGATAAGATGATATAACGTGCCACAAGTTTTCATAAGTGAATTCAGGCACTTCTGGATGCTAGATCAGGAAAGGTACCATTGCGCAAATATTGCGCAAATATTGGGATATATGGGAGTACCATTCTCTTGAATCTATATTATCACAAAAGGAAACATCAGGTACTTCAGATATTGAAGGTGTTTTGAGATTACAGATGATAAAATGATAGTTCCCCAAAGAATCATCAAGGGAAATAAAGGAAGCAGTGCTTGTCATCGTGTCTACATATCGATTTCTTTTCATGGAATTGTGTCAATTATGAAAGATTAGAAATTCTTGAATAAAGATAAGGCCAAGTCTCAATATTGAGATAACTTATCCTGCTTTGCCTGATAAGATCCGATGATTGTCTTATGGTCAATTGAGAATCGCCAAATATAGAAGTGTTTTTAATGTTGAAAGACAAAGTGACACACAAGCCAACAATAAGGGCTTCGTACTTTGCAATGTTGTGGTACATAGAAAATTGAGATGGTAAGATAGATGAATCAGCTTACCTGAAGGAGGTACTAGTATAACACCAGCATCAAAGCTGGTTCGACATCTAGAACCATCGAAGAATAGCTTCCACTTTTCACCAACATCCAGCGAAAGGATTTGATCATCATCTTGATTTGGAATAGCAAATGGTGAAGTAGCTTCCACTAAGTGGTCGGTAAACACTTGTCCTTTAATTGCCTTTTGAGAGACAAACTTAAGGTCAAATTTTGGTAACAACATAACCCACTTTGCTAAGCATCATGAAAGATCTATTTTAGCAAACATATGCTTTAAAGGATCAAATTTTATAATTACATTAATTTCAACATTTAAGAGATAATGTCTCAATTTTTTTGTTGCAAAAACAAGAGCTAGGCATTGCCTTTCTATTGCAGTGTATCACATTTCATAATCGAGAAAAGTTCAGCTGATGTAATACACAACACGTTCTTTGCCATCGTCATCATGTTGTGCTAACAAAGTTGTGAGAGCATTAGGGGATGCCGATGTGTAGAGAATAAATTGTCGTCTAGAGATAGTAGGTTGTAATATAGGAGGATTAGCTAGATAACTTTTGAGATCGTCAAAAGCTTTCTGACAATTGCTATCCCATTTAAAGTTAGATTCTTTCTTGAGTAGTTGTGTAAAAGGATAAGTCTGATCCACGAGTAATGAAACAAATCAGTGAATAGCTTGAATCTTCCCTTGAAAACTATGAAGTTGTGAATCATTTTTAGGAGGTGGAATGTTGACAATGGCACCAATCTTTTTCGTATCCACCTAAATACCATGATGTGAAACAATGAATTCTAATAGCTTACTGCTATCAATGCCAAAGATGCATTTATGAGGATTCAAGCGCATGTTGTATTTACATATACATTGAAAGATTTGACAGAGAATTTTGATGTGATCCTGGCGCAAAATAGATTTGGATTGAATATCATCAACATAATCCTCTAAGATGTTATGCATGAAATCATGAAAGATAAGTGTCATAGCATATAAATAAGTCACACCATCATTCTTTAATCCAAATGGCATGACAATGGGCAACAAAATGTTCCCCAAGGAGTTATAAAAGTTGTTTTATATTGATCCTAGGGATTGATGAATATTTGATTATAACCAGAGAAACCATCCACAAAGGAGAGTAATGCATGACCAATAGTAGAATTGAAAATCATACCAATATTAAGAAGAGGAAAATCATTTTTCAAAGATGCTTTATTCAAATCTCAAAAATCATTACACATTCTAATACGGTTGCCAGATTTAGCGACATCCACAATATTCGAGATCCAAGGTGAGTAGTCAATAGGGCGGATAAAGCCTGCTTGTAGAAGCATCTTTATCTCAGCTTTGACCAACAATGCAACCTTAGGATTCATCTTGCATATCTTTTGTTTCACTGACTTAGCATTAGGATAAATAATGATATTATGTGTTGCCACCTTAGACTCAATGTGGGGCATATCAGAGTATGTCCAAGTAAAGAGATAAGGATATTCATGTAAGAGATATGTGAGTTCTTGTTTTTCTTCAGGGTTTAGATAGTTTCCAACATGGATGACTTTTTTAGGGTCATCCTTATCCATAAAAAACATTGACAATTTTCCCATTAAGGAGAGTACTGCGGTCTTGAATATCAAGAAGATGAAGGGATTCTATAGGTGAATCATGAGATGCCAATGTACCATTAGATAGAAAAGCATCTTTCCCAAAGTATGCTTCTGCATTTAAACAATGAGGAAGGCCACGATCATGATAGTAATGAGGCAAGTGATCATAAGCTCCTCAGATTTTAGCCAAGGCTTCATCTATTGAAAAACTATCTAGAGGAATATCTTTAAAATCAAAATTTGTATCAGATATACCCATTTAAGTGTAGATGAGTAGATTGTGTTTACATTCAGATTAGGATGACAAGCAGCTTTGGTGGGTTGTAAAGGATGATATCCAAGTCCAAATGAAGAGTAATGCGAATTAGCCTCCAAAGGTACTTTAATACCTTGCTCCTTAGTACCACAACCATTACTGTTGTATCCACATTGAGAGAGGATTTGAAAACCTTGACCATAAATAGATGCCATTTCCAAAGAGGAAGGAGGCAACCCATAGGTCTCATATTCAGTAGTATAAGAATAAGTGTTATCATCATTACTTTTAAAAGAAGTTTTAGGTGTCGTAGGAGTAGAAATTGAAGCAACCTTAGAACTTTTTGGCTTTGACGATGAGACTTTATACTCCTCTACAAAGGTAGGTGTAAAGTATAATGAACCCCAATCATCGCTAAAGAGTGTATTCGAAGGTGAATTAGATTCTTCTACAATAACCTCCATAGGAGAGGGAGAAGAATTGACTTTAGAAAGAGGAGAAGTGAGAGTAACTTGGGCTTAAAATATTGTCTATTTTTAGCCTCAGTTTGTAAACAACTTTCCGGAGTCGGATTGACTTCAATTGTCTAGAGCTGATTGTTATAAACAAACTGAATTGATCGATGAAGGGTAGATGGGACTGCCCCCATGGCATGAATCCAAGGTCTACCAAGAAGAAGATTATATGAAAGAGAATTAGGCATGACCTGGATAAGGGTAGGCAATGTCACAGGGCCAACCTTAATAGGTAAGGTAATAGTACCCAATGATTGTCTACCAACATTATCAAATCACAAATGTCTAGTTTATCTAATTTTTAATGAGAGAGGTATCAACATTGATTTTATGTAACAAGTCTATGCCAAAAACATTAATACCTAATCCATCATCAATCATGGTACGTCTAACTCTCATTTTATTAATGACGACAACTATCATAAGAGACTCACATTGGTTTTGAACTTCTATGGGAGGTAATTCATGTGGTTGAAAAATAATATTTGATTTTGTCACATACATACAATCTAACAGAGCTACTACGTCATTCAACTGAAAAACAGGTGGAACAATCACCTTTTATAAAGCTTCTTGGAGCATTCTATGGTATGTAGGCGATGTTTGTATCAACTCCATAAAAAGATCTTTGCTAGAGTAGCATGGAGTTGCTCAACGAGATCATAACCTCTACCATTACGAGTAGGAAGATGAGGTTATTGAGGAAGAATAGGTTGAGAAGGTGCAAGAGAAGCAGGAACAAATTGTATTTGTTTCTTTTGTTTATTGTTTTTAGTGTTATATGCGTGAGCAAATTCATGATGAATGGGTTGTTACGACACATTTTGATTGAATGGAATATTTTTAGTGATTTGTTTTGCATAATTGAAGATATAACTAGGAGGTCTAGGTGTTTTTAGAGAATCTCCTATTGTGATAGATTGTGATTGAGGAGCATCATTACAAAGATGCACAACAATTTTGGGTTTCTTGGGTTCTTTTGGAGAACCGAGAACATGAATTGTATTGATGATTCTTTGAAATAGAGATGGTTTAGGATTCGTAGAGGATGATTCTATAGAGATTAAGTCATCTAAGGATTCATCTAACATATCAAAATCATCACTACTAAATGGCTCATCAAATGCATTAAAATCTTGAATAAAGTAATCTGACATAGTTGTATATTGTACTTTTTCAAACTTTATAGTGATAAAGTAAAGAAGAGGGAATAAAATGAAGTTTATTTTTGCACAATATGAAATATACCAAGCTATGAGCAACAATTCCTTAACTATATTATCTAATAACTAGCTAAAATTTACTCAAAATTTATCAATTTTCAAGCTAGAATTACCATAAAATGAGATTTTAGATAACCCTAATCAATATATATGAATGAATGCAAGATGTATAACTAAAGAATGTATATCAAACTTAGTTATAATCAGATTTAAAGCATCATATCAGAAACTTGAAGATCCCATTGGTCATGATAATACTCATAGAAAATTACATTTTCAAGGAATATATAACCATATCAACAATTTATTATAAGATAATTTATCATAAATCTCCACCCATTATCCATATCCAAATAACTTCTATTATTAGAGTTAGGCCACTTTATCCAATCTTAATTCAATCACTGATATTCCACTAATCAAACCTTATCTACTAAGTTTAATAATCACATTTTAAGATCCAATAATGTAAAACAATCAATGAAAAGTCTATGAATAAAAAACCAGAGGGTTAGAAGATCTCACGTAAGTTCCACAATTAACTAGGATTAATAAAATTGTTACGCATAAGGAGTGTACTAGTTTTACAATAGTGGTGGATCTCACACTCCAAGTGAATTAGGTGAGAACATTCAAAATTTTACAATGATGCATAATCACAACATGATATTTCCAATCAAAGAGGCTTCCACGAAGTTCGCTTAGGAGGTCAATATTACTAAAGGTACATTAGGTCAAGAGTAACAAGGTTCACCAAAAGATTCCACTAGCTAACAATATCAAAGTGTATAAGAAAGGAGATGTGCTATGAGGTTGCAAATAAGATTGAGACTTACAATGATGAGAATAGATGAGGATGTGTAACAAGGTGTACATGCATAGGAACATGTTGATGTATGGAGTAGGACGTGATTATGATGGAGGAACTAGTGGATGTAGGAATGGCAAGTTAGTCAAAAGAGTGGTAAGAGTAATGGGTTTATGGATGATGGAAGTGGTACCGAGAAAGGTAATAGGCTGGTAAGAAGGATAAATAAATGTGAAAATGGTATGTGGTATGTGGGTATGGTGGGGGGAGTAAAATAAGGATGTAGGGCATATTGAGGAATAAAGTCAAGAGATGGGACAATGATAGAGGGAGTTATGGCCATGGATTGAGGAGGGAGGATAAATGCATTAGTTAAAGAGCTAGTGGTGGAAACCTTAGCACCAATTGTTTGAAATATCTCTAACCCAAATGGTTTGTTGGACAATTTATGAATCATATCCTTTAGTTGTATAGGGTTTCAACATTACCCAAGCTAATAGGCTCTCATGCAAACTCTTGTTGGGCTACATGTTCATCATGATCATATTATTCACATTACTTGGGGGAACATCATTACAAATACTATTCTCAATGGATTGAGCCATGGGTTCAAATAAGCACTCCTTCACAAAGGGGGATGAGAGGGAAGATACTTTGGCATACAAGTAACTCTCAAAATTCTATAGGATAAAATAGATAAAGATAGCCTAAGGGTTGATAAAAAATAAAAAATGAATCAATAATTAGCTTTGAAACAAATGTGACATGCAAACCCTAGAGGCCAAAGTAAGGGTGTGTAAAAGTTGAGATATATCAGTGGGCCATAAAACCTTAAATAAGAATATAGCTATGAAGAGTAGAGTATATAAACCCTAACAAGATCTAATAATATGGCAACATAATAATAAAGTATAGATTTAAGAAAACCTAATGAAATTAAAAAAAACCCTTTAAAGAGAACTCTAAGTAGTGCAAACATAGTTTGATTCACCAAAAAATATAATAAAATAAAATTACGCCACACTCAAATAAATATAATTTAGGACAATAAATAAATGCAATCAATAATCAACCAGTTAACCTAGATTAATTTTTAGAGTTGGTTGATAAATTGAACAAATTAATGTGATAATTAAATAAGAGGAAATTAGGTACTTAGCTCTAGGAACAATAACATGGAGACAATACTGATAAGGCACAAAATCAATTCGCCATGTTGTCTTGAAAATTATGCCCTTTGTTTGGTGACTATATTTAGATTTGAACATGTGCATGAATATTTAAGGGTCAATCTTGAGCACGAGGACTTTGAACTTGATGTGTAGATCTAAAATAGAAAAACAAAGACTTTTGAAATGTGCTTTCTCCAATTTTTGATATTTGATGTTTTGGCAAGGATTGCATGTTTATAAACACCTTAAGGGAATCAACTAGATTGTTAGGGTCAAGTTATCCTAAGCTAGTCTTGTCGTTTTATCAACTTTATGACTCTAAGAGAATATTTGAAGAAAACACACACAAGCATGCAAAGGGTCTATATGTAGATGATGTAGATTCTAATTCTTTTGTCCCTTTAGAAATTGAAGTCTGTTCTAGATATTCCTTTTAGTCCTCCTGTGTCCAAATGTGTATTAATGGCGCATTGAATGCCTTTACATACTAAGACATAACAACATGTCAAATAAAGTATGTACTAAGTTGGCTCAACGAATATTGAAAAGGGATGAAAAAGTTAGAATTTGAACTTGAATGTTTAAATTTGAGCTTCATTCCTATGTGTTGTGAGATCAAATCTCGAGTGGTATGGAAATGAATCTACATAGGGAAACAATAATCTTGAAACAAGATCAAATGTATTGAGGTTAAGTGTGAATGAGGTATAATAAATAAGGGGTGAATGATGAACATGTAAAAATAAGTACACGTGGGAAGAAATTAGGACAGATAAGGATCGAGACATGAGCCAAACCTAACACAATAGTGTGCCACTTGTAAAAAAATAATTACATTAAAGACATTCCATCAAATTGAACCTAAAACTAAATGGGAAGTGGCATGGGTTGCTAATTTCACCATTACACATTTATTTCATTACAATATTCACAAAACTTCCCTTTCTCAATTACAAATAACCTAATAATCCAGGAAGCTTTTCCACCTAACCAAGACAAATACTAAACCTTACACGGTTTTTGTTTTTAATCAATACATGTTAGATCAAAGTGTTAAGTTACATTGAGTAAAGTAAGAATTTGAAGGGTCATTATTATCGAACAATATAATATTAAAAAGTTATGGTATAGATACTTCTCAATCTTTGACTTTTATTTAAAAGAGGTCCGTACAACTTTAATTCATGCTCCCATAAAAATTATTCTCTCAACACTAAAAAAAAGTTAATTTATGGATAACTTTGTTAGTATGTTGGTCCCATAGACTATTTGGCCTTGTGGACGTTATTAAAAATCTTCATTCATTCTTTCATTTGATTTCAAAAAAGAATTACTAAAAAAAACTTAAAAAAACAGAATCATAGCTTCGGTTTCACGCGCGCCCTGTTTCTCATTTTTTCAAAATGATAAATGTTTGTTCATTTTTAAACATTAATTATACTCATAGATTTCTCTGCGTTTCCATCTCCCAAGTGGCTGTTCAAGAATAAAGACAAAAATAAAGCAGTCTCTATGTTGACCGCTTTATATGTCTATTCGTAATTTCCCTGTAAGTTCTTTGCGCGCAACCTCCAAGAAAAAAGGAGATCAATTAAATATGACATCATTTCAAAACATGACGTGACATATAATTCCCTTTAAACACAACAGAGGATTTCTTTTACTTCCACAATAATGCAGACTCCCCTGATCTCACATATTTTTTCTGAAGCGGTGGAGCCGAATTTTTGTTTTTTCCTGAAGCTTTGCAGTTGAAAATTTTCTGAAGCCGTACAGTCGAAAATTTTCTTTTCTGAAGCTTTGCGGTCGAAAATTTTCCTTTTCTGAAGCTTTGCAGTTGAAAATTTTCTTTACCTGAAGCTTTGCAGTTGAAAATTTTCTTTCTGCCGTGCAATAATATTGCAGAAAAAACAAAGATGGCTTATGTTCCGCCGCACAGGAGAGACAGTCGTCGTCTAATCCTGAAACCCTTCCATTCTCAGTCAACAGACAGAATTGTAGATACCAATACCCAAGCACGGACGATGGCACCTCTACTGTTTTCACGTGGATTGCCGTTGACGCGACTGTCAATCCGCCGGTTAATTTGCAGCTCGAGTTCAAACCCTTCGCAGGCGAATCATTTCCACATCTGCGAGAAAAGAAGCTTTACACCATTTCTGTAAATCCCCATCCTGTAGACGGTAATAACTTTCGAACTTTAAAATAATCTTGTACAGATTTGGATTTTACTTTATTCAGAGTATTCTGTTTGGAATTACAGATTTTCTTTGTTTCTTTTCAACGATTTTGTAACTTTATAGTTTATGCTGAAACAAAGGCTTCTTGGTTAGAGTTTAACAATATCCGAATTGATATAACCTGTCTTTTTCTTCACTTTTAAAAACCATGGACAAGTGGGAGGTTTTTTTTTTTTTTTTTTTTTCATTGTGTCAAATTATGATTTTTTATTAGGATTCAATTATTTAATTTTTGAGTCAAAGTCATTGATCCATATTTTATGAGTAATGGTTCACATGAATTTATTTCTCATGGGCGCGAATGGTCCACTTAACACTCATTGTATTTAGTTGATGCTCACATGGGTGAAGTACGAGGACTTCCTTAGAGGTCACTCATCCTAGTACTACTCCAACTCAATTGCGCTTAACCATAGAGTTTCCCCAAAATCAAGTTCAATTAGTTTGCTCCCCCATTTGCAAAATCTTCAGCAAGTGTTGTGCTTTATGAACCATTCATTATATAGCCTCTTTAGCCCATCCATTGACGAGTAGGAGGTTTTTTGCACTGTGCCAAATTATGATATTTTATCAAAATTCAACTGTAGAGTTTTTAAGTCAAACTTATTGACCTATCTTTCATTAGTAGTAGTTTATGGAGTCCATCTCTCATGAGCATGAATGGTCCACCTAGTGCTCATTGCATCTAGGTGATGCTCTCAGAGGTGAAGTGTCACGACTTCCCTGGAGGTCACCCATCTCGATACTACTTTGACTCAAGCACACTTAACCATGGAGCTTCCCACAAGATCAAGCCCACTTAGCTTGCTACCCCATTTGGAAAACGTTCAATAAGTGTTGTGTCTTATGAACCATTCATTATAGAGCCCCTTTAGCTCATCCATTGACTCAGAGGTACATTTTGCAATGTGTCAAATTATGATATTTTATTTGGATTCAATTGTGTAGTTTTTGAATCAGACTCATTGATCCATATTTCATGAGTAGTGATTCACATGAACCTATCTCTCATAAGCATGAATGATCCACTTAGCACTCATTACATCTAGGTGATGCTCACTCGGGTGAAGCTTTAGGGTCACCCATCTTAGTACTACTTTGATTCACATGTGCTTAAGCATGGAGTTTCCCCCAAGATCGAGCCCACTTCGCTTGCTACCCCATTTGTAAAACCTTAAGCGAGTGTTGGGCCTTATGAATCATTCATTAGAGAGCCGCTTTAGCGCATCCATTGACAAGTAGGAGGTATTTTTTGTAGTGTTTCAAATTATGATATTTTTATCATGATTCAATTGCATAGTTTTTGAGTCAAACTCATTGACCCATATTTCATGAGTAGTGGTTCACATGAACCCATCTCTCAGGAACATGAATGGTCCACTTAGCACTTATTATATCTTGATGATGCCCGTAGGGATGAAGCATCAAACTTCTCAATAGGTCACCCATCCTAGTACTACTCTGACTTCGATGTGTTAAAGCATGGAGTTTCCCCAAGATCAAGCCCATTGTCATGTCCCGATATTAAGACATTGTTTAAATTAAAGATTTAAACATCATGATAAGACATAGAAGTCGCTTTGATGATAATCATGCATATAATAATATTTAATAAACATATATAATATTATTAATATATAATAATATTAAATAATATAATATATTTATTGTATTTATAAATAATAAATATAAATTATCAATTTATATTATAATATAATATATTATTAAATATATATTATATAAATATAAATATAAAAATATATAATATATAATATGATAATAAATATATTATAAACATAAATATAAAATAAATACTAAAGGAAATAATATTATTATATTATAAAATAAATATAAGTAATAAATATAAATATAGATGTAATCAATGTAATATCAATATATATAAATAAATATAATTATAAAGTAAACTGTCTTATCTAAAGGCAGCGAATATATTCATAAGGCTTTTATCTTAACTAGAGATACAGATAATTCACAAAAGGGAGCGATTAATATAAAGAAAACTCCAGCCATTATATTATGACCCACGATGGATAAAGGACACCTTATAAAAGAAAAAGCCTTTAAACAGCAGCATAACTAAAGCGTTGCCTTAAGACAAGATGTGGCGATATGAAGTAAACGACTTCCTTAAGAAAAAGACATGACCTTTGACCAGCGGTCATGCTAGTTGGGAAATATAAAAAGAATTGAGGGAATTCCATCAAGGGGAAGTAATTCGAATATCATCAATCAGTATAGCAATAGATCAACCCAATCCTAAAGAAGAAATATCTGATCTAAAGGCAGAAATAAAGCAATGAGAAATGTATACATATGCTGAGTATAAAGAAAATAGAAGAACAATAAAATATAAATATATCTGTTAAAGAAGGCAAGCAGCCATAGAGGAATTTAAGTCTAAGGCAGTCATATATATATAGCAAAGTCAAATACATTAGAGGCAGCAATCTGCCATACTCATATCCATCTATAATGGTGAAATATTATCAATACATTTAGTTCTTATTGGAGGAATAGCTTTACATAAAAGGAATTCTGAATCTTGTAGCAGTCTTGTGAGAAATCAAGGTAATCGTTATATTGGTGATCCATAGGATCACTTGGGCATCTCCAAGTCATCCAAGGAGAGAGAATTTACATATCGGTATGATATTTTCTAACTTATATATCTATCAAGTTATATTTAGTCTTACTCATGATACACGAGGGATGTTGCATCCTGCCACGTCATTAATCTTATCTGTTGCCCTATGAGGACGGTTGAGTAGTTAAGGGCGGGCGGGTTTATTAATAATTGATTCTCACATGATAGGTGACTCTCAAGTGGTGGTATTGTGGGCGAGCATGAAACCCTCGGGCATATGGTAGTGGAGATTAGTCTCACACGGTGGGTAACTCTCAAGCGGTGGTATTGTCGGGCGAGCATGAAACCCTTAAGCCAAGTGGTGGTATTGATGGTCGTTCATGAAACCCTTGGGCCCATGGCAGTGGGGATAGGTTATCCAACGCCTTAACAAGTATATACCTATCCTCCACTAGGGTTAACAATTAGGTTAGATTAACGACCGGGCATAACAATCATCATTCCCAAAGTATATCATGAGGCCTATGCTGGTGACTGATTGTCATTGATGTCAAAAAGAAGTTTGTTAATAATCAAGTGCTCCTTCATACAAGGATCTTAGTTGTGTTGAGGTGTCTGTCAGGTTGTCATGGATGTTGGTATGGTCTTCATGTCAGATGTTCATTTCAGGAGTTCAAGATATCATTCGTGTTCAAAAGCTTCTTTGTGATGATGATTCATATTTGAGTTGTCAAGTGTTGACAAATATGGTTATGCAGTGTGAAATGATGACCTTTATAAGTCATGTTATTGGAGTTTACAGAAGTTCACTTTGTGAACATGCTTGATGTGTGTTCATATTCAAGCAAGGAATTCACTTGGTTTACTTGATGTAAAGATTGTTGTCATGCTATCTTAAGGATAGAAGAAGCAAGGTGTTCAAAGGAAGAGTTGTCATTCCAAATCAGGAGGTCTCAGTCTTATTGATTGGACATTTGATAGACATGTGACATAGTAATATAATGGTGACTTCATTATATACATTATGTGTGCAAAGCAAGGCATAATGGCATGTCCTTTTAGACCACTTTGTGTTCTCTGCATCAAACTCAAAGTTTTACATCAATCTTTGTGTCCTAAAATGTCTTAAGGACTACATCAATTTGGATACATTTGAAGAGGTCCAAAGTCTTTAGTATATTGTCTCTTGAGATATTAGCCTCTAAACATGCAAATACATATGCCTTTATATCCTAATCAAACATGTCTTAAAACTTGCATTTTATGTTTTATTCCTTCAATGACTTGCTATAACAGGTAAGTTATAACTTATGTTATACTTATGTCCATTAAACTCATTAGGAAACCGGCCCCGTTCTATATTCACACTGCTTGCTTAGGTTTCTTTTTTTTTGAATTCATATGAGTGACAAAAAGCCTTAAAAGGCTAATACTTAGTATGGCTACGAATTTGTTTTGCCATGTATGAGCCTCATTTTATGTGAAGGGGTATTTAAAAGACATTGAATATTTTAATTTATTCATGAAAGGCATCGTATTTGAGGGGAGCACGAGTTGTAAGAAAAGCATTGTATGCTTTTATGAATGAGAAAGCCCGAAATAAGTGTTGTTTTTCTTTTATTTCTTCATAACCATATTCGATGGTATGTGGTTAAAATGTTATAAGCATAAAAAATCATAAAGGTGTTCGAATAGGCTATGGAAACATTGTTCTATACCTCCATGTGGTCGGCCCCTCCTTATGTCAATTTTATGACATTAAAAAGTAATTTCTATTTTTGCTTTGAGAAAAAGGTGGGTAAGTTAAGATTTTTGAGATTTTTTTTTGAGATGAAAGATTTATTTGGAAACAAATAAGATGTTTTTTTCCTTTAGAAGGCAGATTTGATATAGAATTTTTTGAAGACAATTTTTATGGATATTATTATTGAAAATTGATTTTTCAGAGAAGATAAAAAATTTTGGAAATGTAATTTTCCAGAGAAGATGAAAGTTCTCGGAGATTTTGAAGGATCATGCAAAGATTTTTGAGAATAAGATTTCTTCTTGCAGATGGATTGGTGTTTGGATTTCTTGATGTTTTTATTTTTGCAGATGAAAGGACATACAAATGAGCAGAGAGATTTTTGGCAGAAATATATTTTTTTTGTTGCAGATGAATGAAGATATTTTGTAGAGAAGGAGAATGAACTTTTGAAGGAATGTGAAAAGTCTTATGTAGATGAAAAATTGATTTTATTCTTGTAGGATGAAAAAGAAGAAAAGATTGATTTTGTTCTTGTAGAAGAAAATGAATAGTCATGGGCATGAAGAGAAAATTAATTTCTTCACAGATGAAAAATGATTGTGTAGAATGTGAAAGGTTTTTCAAATTGTATATAATGGTTTTTCAGGTACATTGACGTGTATGTGTTGATGAAGAAAACAGAGATGAGCAAATAATGTTATGAAGTTATGATATGTAGAGAAAAACCTTTTTGAAAAGAAAGATGAGTTGATTTAAATGGTGCAAATCAGATTGAACAGCAATCACTTCTTGCACATGAGATTTTTGTTTTGATTGATTGAGAAAAGCCAGTGAGGCACATATGCCAGTGAGGCTTATAGGTCAGTGAGACCATTTGTCAGTGAGACACTCACATCAGCTAGTGAGGCTTGTAAAGATATTTTAAAGGTTAAGCCAGTGAGACAGTTTTGGAGTGGTTTTTCTACCCCAGGAGGGTTTTCCACTCGTGCAATTCTTGTGTCTTGATTTATATTGATTTTCTCTCTATTTGTGTGTATGATTTATTCATGAGATTTTAATCTCATCATTCATTCTCAGTTATGTGCACATGTGTGTAACAAATGATATCTTTTTTTCTTCATGTCTTGAAAGTTAAATTTGCAAAAGGTTAAAATTTATACAACACTGATTCACCCCCCCTCTCAGTGTTGTCCTGAACTCCTACAGCCTAAACGTGGTAAAGAACAAGTATGAGAGAATATATATTTGGATATATGTATTTGTTCATTGTTAGCAATTATGATCATGATGTTACTAACCTCAATTATTATAAATGAATATATGTATTGATCTCATTATTGATCTCTAATATTGCTAATGTTCCTTTCTAGTAGTTATTCTTGCGTACAGGGGACGAAATCGAGAATATCCTAAAGGGGACATTACACCCACTTAGCTTGCTACCCCATTTGCAAAACCTTCAACAAGTATTATGCCTTATGAACCATTCATTATAGAGCCCATTTAGCTCATCCATTGACAAGTAGGTTTTTTTTTTTTTGGCAGTGTGTCAAATTATGATATTTTATCAAGATTCAAATGCATAGTTTTTGAGTCAAACTCATTGATCCATATTTCATGAGTAGTGGTTCACTTAGCACTCATTGCGTCTAGGTGATGCACATAGAGGTGAAGCATCAGGACTTATCGAAAGGTCATCCATCCCAGTACTACTTTCAGTCAAGCATAATTAACCACGGAATTTCCGCCAAAGCTTGCTACCCCATTTGTAAAACCTTCAGCAAGTGTCGTGCCTTATGTAGCATTCATTATAGAGCCCCTTTAGCTCATCTAGTGACAAGTAGGAGGTATTTCTTGTACTGTGTCAAATTATGATATTTTATAAGGATTCAATTATGTAGTTTTTGCTAAAACAAAAAGATTTATTGATCATTTAGAGATACAAAGAATAGAAACCAATCCGAGAGAAGGATTCAGATAAATACAATAAATCCTTTATTGCATGGTGAAGAGAAGGCAACTTGGAGTGCTCTAGCAAAGGCCAAAGACTAAGCATTATATTCATTAGGAGGATTCTCTGTACTTTTGTTGCTAAACTTTTTAACTTGAGTAGAACCCTAAGGTAAAAGAATGCCTTGTTTAGCTTTTTATTAGCAAGAGAGTTCAAAGATCTGGGGATGTAGTGCCAATGTAGTTGATCAATTTTTTTTTAGAATATTTCTAGTTTGAATGAGCAAAAGCTTGAGTTGGATGGATTTGACTGCCTAGGTGCTAGGGAAGAACTGTATCATTAACTTGGAGTCCCCATAGATTGAGAGATTCTTGATATTTTCTTTAGTTGCCAATGATAGGCTGAGCTAACATCCCATCAATTCAGCAATATTGTTGGAAGTTTGTCCTAGGTTCATTCAAAATTCCAATATTTTTGTGTTAGGTCTAGTCCAGAGAACACCACTGCTAGTGACAATACTCGGATTAACTTTGTAAGTGCCATCAAAGAAGATAGCCGGATAATTAATCTAGATTGAAGGGGTGCTAGAGATGGGAGAGCAGAAAAAATTAGAGAGATTCCATCCTTGGAGAAGATTTAGTTCAGCTCTAGAGAGGATGCTCAGGTTCTGGTATTATTTTGAAAAGGACTTCGGTATTTTCAATCATGGCGTGTTGGATCTTTAGAATTAGATCTTTCCCTTGGATGGCTTTATCTTCAAAGATTCTATTGTTCCTGTCCAACAAAATATTCTACATAAGACCATAAGAATTTAATGAGAGGTTTACTTTTTAAAGAGCTACTATAGTGGTGTAGACCTGTCAATATTTAATCTATTTTTGAAGCATACAACAAAGCAAAGAGAAAGAGAGATCTATACTGTGGATGCTTCATCACAATCAAAGAAGAGATGATCTTGGGGGTTTCATTACCTTTGAAGCATCTGAAGCATATGTGAGGGCACATGCCTCTTTTAACAACATTATCTCTAGTAAGGATTGTTTTTGTCTAACAAGCCACTGAAATATTTTTATTTTAGGGGCGACATTTTGGCTCCAGATGCTGTTCAAATATCTGTTAATAGGTTCATTGCCTTGTATATGATGGTGTTGGTGCTCAAGCATGTGGTTCCACCAATCCTAAAGAATCAACACCAGAACCTAAGGCCAGGGATGTGTTGTGCTTAGGCAATGGGTAAGGCTTATGATTAGATTGTAGAATGAATGGACTAATTGTTGTGAGTGGGTAAACTCACCTTCATCTTTAGGCTCTACAAGGCCAAGGGGGTATTCCCTGAGGTCTCAACAACATAAATAATTTAAACACTAGGTCCTCAAGCAGCTATACCTAATGTGCGACGAACCCCTATAGTTGTCACTAAGTTCATGCCAACACTAGCTACATACAGACCTATCAGACCTCTGATAAATAGATAAAAAATCACTCTTACCTTGCACCCAAAGATGACAGCTATATTGTGTTTCCCCAGCAGATGAATCCACTTAACATTGCATAGTCAGTGATAAGAGAGAAGAACACACATACATGATTCTCTAACAATGTTCAATTTCAAAATTACATAAGGTATGATTGAGTTTACAATATTGAATCATGCATATGTGGTGGAACCTAAACCTACTCCTACAACTAACCAGGGAGAAATTTAATAATTTTAAAAGGTTGTTAGCCCTTTACCAATTAGACCGGTGCCTGCTCCATTGGGCAACATAGTCATAGATTTGCAGAAAGGAAAGAGGCGTAGCAGCGAAAACACAAATGGAATCTTATGTGCATCATCATATAATGCATATATCTCATCTCATGAAAAGAACATTCTTAGTAGTCCAAGCAATAATGCAAAAACCAACATGGAACAGAAAGAAAGAGCATCACAAAACCTTTGCAATGAATTAAAACACTGTCACATATTTCTCTAACCTATGTTACAATCATATCAACAAATGTGGCAAGAGGATGAGAAACTAGGTTCAAACACCCTCCTGAATAATTGCAAAATACATTGGAGCATACCATTACATGCATCTATTTTTGAATAACCTTCCTATGCTTTACAAGGTGCACATTTACCCCTTTATAGATCCAACTGCATCATTTGATGCCCTAGAACACTGCCGAGACACTTGCAGTCAAGAAATTGGTTCAATGACCAACCCTGTTTACATCTTTAGAACATGTATATTGTAGAGTAAAATACTTTACATTTTGATTTTCATAGAGTTTCAGTTGAGCGAGTTCTAGTTCAGTTTCTGCGTTGGCAGTAGGATTTTGACACAGAGCGCGGACGCGCGGAGTTTCATTTTGAAAATTTGAAAATTTTGCCTAAGTTCCTTCGGTGCAGCGGAAGCCGCCATGTGTCAACAGTTGAGACACTTTCTAGAGTTTCTTTAAGTTAAAGCGGAAGGTGCCACGTATCTCTATTGTTGCAGCGGAAGCCGCCAAGTGTCGGCACCCGTTCAAGTTCTTCTAAGTTTCAATGTTCCTTTTTGAATGTTTCTTATAATGTAGCGGGCCCCTTTTAAGAGCTTCGGTGAGCGCGGAAGGCGCCAAGTGGCAGAAGCGGAGAGTGTCTTTAGAGTTGCTTTAAGTTACACGGAAGGTGCCGTGTGTCCCATGTAGTTTCAGCGGAGTGCTCCAAGTGTTATCTCCCGCGGGTTCCTTTTTGGTTTCATCGTTAAGTGAAGAAGGGCCCCGATAATGTTTCTGTAGTTGCAGCGGAGTGCTCCAAGTGTCACCATCCGCGTGATTCTTATAAGTCCCTAATGTTTCTACAAGGTTTCTTAGAGTTAAGCGGAAAGAGCCAAGTGGCAACGTCCGTGGAGGTCTGGTAAAGGTTAAGTTTTTTTTGAAGAGACACCGGAAGCCGCCATGTGTCATCTTCCGCAGGACCCTGTAATGTTTCAAAAGTTTCTTTAAAAGCAGCGGAAGCCGCCATGTGTCATCTTCCGCAGAGCTCACTAAAGGTATTTACAGTCTCTCTAAGTGCAGCGGAGGCTGCCACATACAAGGTTTCTCATATCAGTGGAAAGCGCCACCTGTCCCTTTTTCCTTTTGAAGCTACTCAGGCACGGACTGTTGGTGGGTCCCATTTTAATGTTTCTTAAAGTTTCAGTGCAGCGGACCGTGACAGATGGCAAGGCTCGAGCACTCTTGATATAAGCCACAGTAAACCTCAAAGTGAAGCGGACATTGCCATGTATCTTTTGCAGGGGCCGCAGACGTTGCCAAGTGTCAACTTCCGGTGTCTCCCGAGTAAGGAAGCAGTTTATCAAGTAAGTCACGCGGAGGATGCCAGGTGTTAGTTTCTCATTGTTCTGGAAAGATGGAGTTTCAAGAAAGAGGCGCGTATGAATGCCAACTATTCCAAGGGTTTATAGTCGCAAAGACTATCAGAAGCTGCCACGCGTTCCTCCCTGATTCAAGTAAGTGGGGTTACATCTATCTGTTGCAGCCAATGAATTTGCAGAGTGCCTAACCGTCTCTGATTCGAAAGAGATCTTCTATCAGACACTTTCAGTTAAGCGCCAGTTCGGTTAGACCGTTGAGATTTGATCATGCGGGCAATCTTGGAGCCAGTTCTATGCTATAAATATAGGTTCAGATCGCCAGAGGAGACATACATTGATAACAAGGGAGATAGAGATTTTTTCTGTATTACAGATTGTAAGAGAAGTTTGAAGATCTTTTGTAGTGGCCAGTAATATCATTTGCCTTTGTTCTGTTTTCTTGATTCAGAGAGTTTGTATAACTGTGCATGATTCTGTGCGTTTTATGTGACTGAAAAATTAATAAAAGACAGAGTTCTGTGCCTTTGTTGATATTTTCTGTGTTATTGCAAAATCTTCTAAGTTGTGAGCCTTTGATCCTATCTGTTTTCCATCTTTTACATTAATCATGCATTATTTGCTCTTTAATGTAATTGAATCTTAAAAAATAGCTTTCACTGTGCTCAGTGTTGAGAAACAAAATCACATTCAGGCGCATCGCCATAGTTTAGTTTCCTTTTTCAGTTGCACTTGTGATTCTGTTTACTTCTATCCCTTTTCCCAAACACTTTTAAGATAGAGAAGAGCCAGCTTCTTTAAAATCTGGAGGTTACTCTGAGGAGCATTCCCATATCTCAGAGTTTCCCATGTTGGTGTTGGAAACAGCGCAATTCTGAGCATCAACAGTTTTTGGCACGCCCGGTGGGACAATTTCTTGAAGTTTCTTTCAAGACTGTATGAACCAGAGAGTCACAAGGAGTCAGAGCTGTGGACCTGTGACAAGAGCTCAATTTGCTGTGAACCTAGGTATTCTTTTATCACCATTGATAACTAATCCAAGAAGAAGGGTAAATCAGCCTACAGCGACACTAAGTGCAAACATGGGAGCCCCTGTAGCCCCAAGGAATTATGCAAATTGGAACACTGGCAGTGCTCTGATTCTCCCAATACCACCAGCGACTTGGGATCCAATTCCAGCGAATGCCCTGAAGGCTCTGCCTAAATTCAGTGGGGCGGATTTCAAAACGCCTGAAGAGCATCTACAAGATGTGTCTGATGTCTGTGCGATACATGTGATCACACAGCAGAATGTGGCTATTAGACTCTTAGCAGCTTCTTTTAAGGGGAAGGCTCTGGACTGGTATAGATCTTTGACCCCAAACTCAATTGCTACATGGGATCAGCTTGGAGATGCTTTCTTTGCCAGATTCAAAGAGAAAGGTGATAAATCTTCTTTGTTACAACAACTGATTACCATCAAGAGAGCACCACAAGAGGCAATGATTGATTTCAATTCTAGATTTCAGAAGACTTGGGAAAGGATTCCTCCTACAGCAAGACCATTACCAGGTATGGCTATAGTATTTTATCTTAAAGCCCTAAATTCGAATATAGCAGTAATGATTCAATCACTTGGAGGCCAGACCCTGTCAGAAGCCTATGACTATGCAGTCAGAGCTGAAAATAATTTGATAGATGCTGGAAAATTGCCCCCAAGGCCTCCCATGCCTATGTTTCCAGAGATTACCCTACCATTGCCTCAAGAAGCTCCTAACCCCATAACCCCACCTGTGTCCATGTATACGTTTCCCCAACAACCTGCTAAAGCTGCTGTCCCTGCCCAGTCTTTAGAGATGGATGATGTCAAGAACATCTTGAGAACATTTTCTAATGAAATAATTAACCTAAAAAGACAGCAGAATCCTTATCCTAGAGCCCAATATCAAGGCTATCAAGGGAATAGACCTCCTTCACAGTCAAACCAGTATCAGGGCCCCCAAAGGCAAAATAACCCTCAGCCATCAAACCAATTGGTTGCAGTTCCTACACCCTTACAGACTGTCCCTCCTAATCCAAACAGAGAGATTGTCCCAGGACAGAATAATTATGCAGATAGCACCAATGCCTGGTGTTTCCCTTGTAATAATGCACATATGCCCAGAGATTGTCCTAGGGGTAATCTACAACAAAAGATAGCAGAGCAAAGAAGAGCGGATGGACAATTTGCAAATACTTCTGACACTCAGCCCTACCAATCCCCTGGTATGCAAAATTCAGTCCTGGTGGCTTAGATGCAAGGGATGTCTTTACAACAAGAAGAAGAAATAGCCCCTGAGCATGCTCTATTTTCATGGATTGAAGATGAAGAATCAGTATTCTTGAATGAAGCTTCAGCTTCTAAGAAGCCATTGGTACAATCAGATTACTACACTAGAGCCAAGAGAAGGATGATGGAACAACCTGTAGTCACAAATAATGAAATTATGGCAGTTCCACCATTTCAAGATCATCAAAATGCAGCTACTAAACAAGAAATACCTCAGCCAGTGCAGAACCAAGTAGTTTCTGGACAAGTGCAAGAAAAAGCAAGGTACCCTTATTATCCAAGAACACAAGCACTAGGACCTGTGAATGTGGTGGATCAGTTGAAGAGGACTCCAGCACACGTGTCAATATGGGACATGTTAGCCATTCCTGAGAAAAAGACACAGTTGCAAGAAGCTTTACAGGGCCAAGCTGTGCCTAAATAGACTGTTGCCAAAGGAGGACCAAATGATAAAGAAAAGCTCAAAGACACTTCCTCTGCAGACAACAGCTCTTCTGAACAGTGCACCAGAGGTAAGTAAATCCAAGCCAGATCCCTTTTATTTAACTCTAATAGTTGGGAAGAAACTATTGCACAATGCAATGATAGACTCTGGGGCTAGCACCACAGTGATGCCAAAGCAAATAGCAGATGCTTTGAAAATAAAATATGAGCCACTTGCAAAAGGAGTTATGCAATTAGATGGGAAGTCTGTGCAAACAATAGGGAAAATTAAACAACTTCCACTACAGCTATATACCTGTCCCAATATTATTGTTAATCAAGATGTTGTAGTCATAGATATTCCTCCTGTTTTTGGCTTATGCTTATCCAGAGATTTCACAGCTAAGATAGGAGGTTATATGTCACTTGATTGGTCTCACCTCATCATAAGGACCAAATATGGGACTAAAATGAAGGTACTGTCAGAACCATTGTCAAAGGACCATATCACAAATGAACCAACCCCAAAGTTAGAAGCAGCCCATGCCATGTTAAATAAAGAGGAAAAGGTCTTTGTTGAAGAAATAGGGGATTGGACTGAATATGATCAGCAAGTAGAGGATACCCAGTTGTTAACCATGATGCAGAGTGATCCCTTTGGGAACTATGACTCAATAGGGTTGGGTACTTATGTTATATTTGAGGAAGACCAGGAGATCCCTAATGTCTTAAGAAATGAATCCTCTCAGACCCAAGAATCTATAAATGATTTAGGAATCTGGACCCTAAATTTTGATGGGGCTAGAAGCAAAAATGGAGCTGGAGCAGGGATTTGTCTTACTGCCCCTAATGGTGAAAAGATTTTAAGAGCCATTCGCTTTCATTTTCCTGTACCAATAATGATGCTGAGTATGAATCTTTAGTGCCTGGACTTATATTGGCAAAAAGGAAAGGAGTAAAGAATCTGATGGTCAAAGGAGATTCAGAACTAGTGGTGAAACAAATAAGAGAGAAGGCAATAGCCAAAAATGTAAGGATGAGATCTTATAGGCACAGAATTTGGGACTTAATAGAAAATTTTGAAGCCTTTAATATAGAGGTAGTCCTTAGAGCCCAAAATTCTGAGGCAGATAGGATGGCACAAATTGGTTCATAGTTTGATCCAATAACTGATCTAATGGTCAATAATGAGTCAGTCAAAGTTATTGTGAGGCCAACCATCCCAGACAATGATGAAAATTGGCAAGTTTTTGAAAATGATTTTCAAGTACTCTCATTTTTGCAACAGTCAGGAGAATTTGCTGATCAGTTACAACCAAAAATTGAAGAAGCATATGGTGATCAGATCATTCAACTGAAGTCAAATAAGCTCCCTAAGGGACTGACTACCCTGGAAAACTTGTTTGATCCTGAAGATGCTAGCCTAGAAAAGAAGAGATTTCAAGTAAACAAAGAAGATTACTCTGAGATCCAGGTTAGTGAGGGGAGAAGACTGAAAGTTGGAAATTCTGCCACTCAACAGGAAAGAAAAAGGTTAATTGATCTATGTGAGAAATATGATAGGGTCATAGCCTGGACCTATGAAGATCTCCATGGTTATGATAGAAATATCATTCAACACACTATAGATCTGACTGAAGGTTCTAAACCAGTTAGACAGAAACAAAGGCCAGTGAACCCTAGGATTGAACCTCTGATGGTGGATGAGTTGCAGAAACTATTAGAATCAAAGATCATTTTCCCAATCAAACACTCAACTTGGGTATCCAACCTAGTACCAGTCAGGAAAAAGAATGGAGACATAAGGCTCTGTGTGGATTTCAGAGATCTAAATAGGGCTTCCTTGAAGGATCATTACCCCTTGCCCTCTATGGAACAAATTTTACAGACTGTGGCTGGATCAGAGAGATTTTCTCTGCTAGATGGTTTCTCTAGGTACAATCAGATTTGGTTGGCTGATGAGGACCAACATAAGACTGCTTTCACCACAAAATGGGGAACATTTGCCTATGCAAAGATGCCTTTTGGTCTTTCAAACACTGGAGCTACATTTCAGAGGGCAATGGATGTGGCATTTGGAGAGATTATCAATAAAATCATTCTAATTTACCTAGATGACCTCACTGTTTTCTCTAAAAATGCTGCAGATCATTTTGACCATTTAGAAGCAGTTTTTAAGAGATGCCAAGAGTTTGGAATATCTCTAAATCCTAAGACATGCATTTTTGCAGTACCTCAAGGTAAACTATTAGGACATAGTGTCTAAGGAAGGAGTCTCAATAGATCCAGAAAGAGTCACTGCCATAATGAACCTGTCTTTGCCTGTCAATAAGAAAGTAGTTCAGTCTTTCTTGGGAAAGATTAATTTTGTTAGTAGGTTCATATCAGACTTTGCAGGTCTAATAAGACCAATTACACTGCTACTAAAGAAAGACCTGGTATTCAAATGGACTACAGAAGCGAGACAGGCTTTTGAAGAAGTCAAGAAAGCAATATCAACAGCCCCAGTATTAAGGAACCTTGACTTTTCTAAGTCTTTTATAATGTATGTTTATGGAGGAGAATTCAGTGTTGCTGCTGTCCTAACACAGAAAGAGAATCAACAAGAGGGAGAGCATCCAATAGCCTTTTTCTCAAGAACTCTTAGAGAATATGAAGCCAGGTATAACTTTGTAGAGAAACAGGTATATGCCATGGTAAAAGCCCTCAAGAAATTCAGACACATGGTCACAGGTAATAAGATTCTGATATTAGTGGCTCATCCAAGTGTCAGAGAATATATTATGGAAGGGGAAATCACTGAAAAAAGGGCAAACTGGATAACAAAAATTCTTGAATATGATGTGGAGGTCAGACCAACTAAACTTGTCAGAGGCAAGGGTTTGTGCCAGTATATGGTTCAAGGTATGGAGAAAATGATAACTGAAGGAACAGAGGAAGAAAATGTATTGAGAATACAAGAAGTTGATCACGATTCTTGGGTCACAAATAGGATCCAGTTTATGAAACATGGAATTTTCCCAAAAGAGCTCTCTCAGGATAAGAAGAGGTACTATAGGCAATAGGGAGTTCATTTTGTTTTAATTGACCAAGTTCTTTTCAGAAGAAATACTGATGGCATACTTTTAAGATGCATAGAGAAAGATGAAGCCCAAAGAATACTGCATGAGATGCACCATGGAGTGTCAGGTGGACATTTTTCTACAAGAACCACAGCTATAAAGATAAGTCAGGTAGGTTACTTCTGACCCACTTTATTCACAGACTGTTATCAACTGGTTAAAGAATGCCAATCTTGTCAGTACTATGTAGGGAAGAGAAGGAATGCAACGATGCCCCTTAGTCCTATTATTGTTGATGAACCATTTGCCCAATGGGGTCTAGACTTCATTGGAATGATCAATCCAGTATCAAGTATGGGACACAAATGGATCCTAACTACTACAGACTATTTCACCAGATGGAGTGAGGCAGTGCCACTAAAAGAAGCAACAGAAAAGGTGATTCTAGACTTTCTGGAGGGTATCACTACTCGCTTTGGGCCTCCTCGTATTGTAATATCAGATAATGCCAAGGCATTTTTGGGGACAAAGATATCTGACTTTGCACTAAAGTATGGAATCTACCTGAAAACCTCCTCAAACTATTATCCTCAGGGTAATGGTCTGGCAGAATCAACTAACAAGAATTTGATCAGACTGATTAAAAGAATAGGGGTTGATCATCACAAAGAGTGGCATAAAGTGCTTAATATAGCACTGTGGGCAGATAGAATCACACCGAAACAAGTGACAAAAATGTCCCCATATGAATTGGTCTATGGTAAACCTGCTGTAATGCCCCTGAGCTTGGAGATTCCTGCTCTCCAGTTATTGAAACAGATTGAGATTGAGGAGAATGGCCCCATGCAGGTCAGACTTGCTGAGCTCCTGGAAGTTCAGGAAAAGAGGGATTCCGCACACGAATCATTGCTAAAACATCAGAAAATTATCAAGGACTGTTTCGATAAGAAAACTTCAAACCCTCATTTTGAAGTAGGATCAGTTGTTTTGAAATGGGCTGAGAGAGCTGCCAAGCCGGGTCGACACAGTAAATTTGAGTCATTATGGACTGGCCCTTATAAAATCCGTTCCTGTAAGCAGCAGAATTCTTTTGAACTTGAAACGATGGAGGGTGAGCCTCAAGAGATTCCTGTCAATGGGATCTACTTGAAGCATTTCAATTAGACAGTGTCTTTCTTGTGTATTATAGTTAGATAGTTTCTTTTGTTGTTGCTTTGCTTTTTCCCGCTTTGTTTTTCCCACCTTTTGTTTTGAATAAGTGTTTTTTATAAACACGTGGCCACAGCTCAAGTCTCTGAAAAGTCTCGAAACTCTCGCATTCATTAGACCTCTCAAATCCCCAAAATTCCTAAAAGGTACCTAGCGCAGCCGCTTTTTATGACGTGTCTGACACTCTGTCCCACTCAGATCGCTTAAGATTTTATAACGGTTTTCCGTTTTTAATGCCATTTATGAGATTTGATGCGTCATTAAAATCCCCCCAACAGCATGAGTTAAAGCTTAATTGAGTTTCATTTGTTGATATTTCTGCTAAGTGTCTTCTCTGTTGCTGCATTTTCATCGCAAAAACTGCTTCCTAAGTGTGTCTTCCTTGTTGCAAAGCTCCTATCCTTGTTACAAAGCTTCCATCCTTGTAAGTTCTACAGTTTCCAGCAAACACAGAGATGGCGGAGGCACAGTCTTCACAACAGGGACTCGGGATTTATGAGTCTATTGACAGGCTCCTCGCGAGCAAATCATACGCTTCGGCCCCTACACAACCCTTAAAGGCGTATCCAAGGACTAGGGTTCCCGAGGTTGGTTATGCAGTCGACCCAAAGAAGGTGCAGGATTTTGCAGATGGTATTGCTGAACCAGCCCTACAAAAATCTGGCAAAGCTCTGCGAGAGGGAGCGCACCAAAGATGCCTCCTGAAGGCCAAAGCTAGGCAATTTGAAACATTTGGCATCCGGATATGGACCTCCCAATTGGCGAAATTCATTGTCCCAAGCGTGCATTTATGCCTAGACTTGATTGATGCGCAGAATTGTTTCATGCACCCTCTAGCACCATTCAGAAGGGACCCTTTTTGGTGCAAATCACACCAAAGGCCATCAGGGACATGTTGGCCCTATACTATGACAGCATAGCTACGTTTCCCACCATTGCCAAAATGCAAAAGACATGGGCAAACGTCAAGTTTCAACTAAGGTTTCTTAATTCAGAGATGCAGCTGGGAGATGAAAATACCCAAATGCCAGCACTACCAACAGGAAGGGCACAATTTACACAAGCCAGCCAGGAAGCGCTATCTATGATGGCATTTATCTTTGGGATCAAGGAAGACATAACTGTCTATGATTGGCAGCTTGCCATCTTATTCAGAATGAAGACCATGGATAAGTCTCAAGAGTTTCGGCTGGATTTTTCAGAGCAGATTGCCTACTCAATGGCCGAACAACTCACCAATTTCAAATCAACAGGGGTTTTCAGGTATTCTTCTTATCTGTTTCACCTTATGTTATACCAAAACTATGCCATCTTTTGCCAGTATATGCATCTGAACATGTATGACCCAAGTTTCAGTCCCAACAACACTATTCCTGTGTCCGCATGGACACATGTCTTGTCTGAATCATCTGACCCCTATGAATTTTGGGAATGTTTTGTTGCCCCTGCTTTTAGCCATTTAAGCCCAGAGCCTGTTGAAAATAGATTGACATTAAGTGTCAGGGGCCTCATGGCAAATTCCCCCATTCCTTGTGATTATTTCTTTCGGTCTCACCATACTATTATCAGGGTCCATCGTTTTAATGGAGAACCAGTATTGCTACCCAAGGTTTTGACTCCTAGGCTAGCCTTCTTAGAGCTCACCCGGCAAGTGTCTGTGGTTGATAATGATTATGGCACTGGGAAGAAGAAAAAGAAAATGTATGATATCCCATGGGTGAAGAAAAACATGACCCTATTGATCAGGGATGCTGAACATTTATTGTTAAGAAAGTTAGCTGTCTTGGGTTTTCTTTTGATTGAAGATAAATGGAGGTATGACCCAATCAGTTTCATAACCTTGTGGGTCAACAATAATAAGGTTGGTGCCAAAATTGTGCAAGAGGGCCGCCCCTTTTGGGAAGACAGAAGAAACCCTAAGGAGGACATCCCTGATTTATATGTAGAATTAACAGATTTGCCCTTTGAGGGACCCAGGCCATGGGAAGTATTTTATAAAAAGGAGAAGGCCTATGACCCTAAGCTCAAGATGGGCACTGGATTAAAGAAAAATTTAATAAGAGATAGCGAGTGGAAGGCTGAGAAGATAGAAGCCTATTGGAAATATAGGCAGGAGATATTTGAAACAACCCACTCCTTTGGCAAAGTTGATACTGATGAGAAATGGGAGTCTATTTGGGATGAATGGCATCCTTCTCCAGTCTCTAGCCCTGATACAAGCAAGATCCACAAAAGGGGTGAGGAATCTGAAGAAGAACCTGAATCCACTCATAGAGCAGGCCCCAGGACAAACATCATTTGCAGCTGCAGTAACCACCTGGCCCCAATCTCTCAGTGCTATAGAGAAGCAAAAGAGTGTGGTGTCATCACCACCTAGAGGGACTCCATTAGTTTCAATGAGTGGGGCTTCCAGTTTTGTGCAAACACCACTATTAACAGTGGTAAACGTTGAGGAGAAAGAAACACAGCAAGAAGAAGAGAGGCCAAGGAAACATAAGAAGCTGAAGCTTCAACCTGATTCGGATGAGGAGGTAGAACCTTTATTGCAGCCACCACCAAGTATATCTGTTGCTCCTCAGGTACGTGCTTCTTCTCCTGCTTCTTCTCAGTCTTTTTCTTCTTCCATAGGGGTGGCAATCCCAACTGGCCAAATATTTTCCCCTGCCACCTCTGCTGTGCCAATTTCTCATTTCTCCCCACCTGTCACTACACAGGCCATGTCATTGCAGGCCACATCATTACCTCCCTTTTCTCCTTCTTTTCCCAGAAGATTACCTCCTCAGATCCCTCCTAGCCAACATTTGGCTATCCCTTATGGCTTGCCACAGGGTCATCCTTTTGCGGGTGGGTATATTGCCTCTCCCCCTACCTTCCAAGCTCAAGCAGACACTGCCAAGAAAGCTAGGGAAGCCCGACTAGACAAAAAGAGAAAGAAGGACAATAAAGCTCAGGCTGTCCCACATATGAGGTCACTATTTGACCCAATCCAGCAGCAGCTAACTGTGACCCATTTGTCACCGAATGTAGTTAGACCTAATGAGCAGATGCAGCCCCAAGATTATACCATGAGTGCAGTGGCAATGGATGTCACTTTTTAGGCCACAAGACAGGGTAGAGCTGCTAAATGAAACCACTTCTGCCGTAGCCACCGACTATTTGAAGTTATCAAGGAAGTTGTAGAAGGTGGAAGCTGATCTGACTCAAGAAAAGACACGTAGTGAGGCTCTGACTGCTGAGCTCAAATCAAAAAATGATGAGATAGAAGATCTCACTAAACAGTTGCAAAATACTGTTTCATGTCAGATCCATCAGGCTACACAGAGCCAAAATGCTTCATTGAAGGAAGAGCTGGCCCAGGTGAAGTCTATTGTGACTACCCTGAAGCAAGAAAAGGCCACATTGCAGAAGAGGCATCAGGGTTCCTCTCAACAGGCCACACAGTTGCAACAGCAGTTGTTGAAAGAACTGAATAACGTTGCTGCCATACAGGCTCAACTTCAGGCCGAGCAACAAACAGCAAAGTAGTTGACCCTTGAGTTGGCAAATAGGCCTCAGAATGTAGGAGTGTTAAACCTGGTCAAGGAGCTATATGCGTCAGTGTGGGCAAGAATCTCTGAGGAGATTATCCAGCTCAGACCCTCTTTAACCTTCTTGCTGCATGCACAACAATTATGTGAAAAGGTGGAGACCTTAGTTCAGGCCACTCTGTCCACTGTTTCCATGAGAGTTTCTGATCCTCAACTGCTGCTGGGGAAACTTTGACACATCTGATGAAACATTATCAGCAGCGGGGATCACTGACAGGGTGATTGCTGCCAAACGGGTCAATGAGGTTCTCAGTTGCAACTCTGCTGCAATTACCTGCCAGGAGCTCTTGGATGTGGTCAAGGAGGGAGTGAAGGACATGAAGAAACATATTGAAGACCTGGTGCAATTGGGCCTTCCTTCCCCTTTTCCTGATAGCAACACTGTATTAATGGCTGATTAAATTAAGCCTCTGTTGCTAGCTAGACAGAATGATCAATCAGTCTTCCAGGGTCTAACAGACACCTCCTCAGTGTCAGAAGTGGAAGCTGTTTTGATTCCCATGGCCCAGCTTGATTTCCAGTTGAAAGCTGCAGTCCATGTTTTGTAGAGCTTTTCGCATAAGGACATGATCAACTTGGATTTAGCCTTCCAGGATTTGCAGAACAAATAGGGGTTATCTGATGCCGAGTGGTCTGTATATCAGATGGCTTTGCAAAATTTGTAAATTTTGCTGTATAGATGCACATTTTTGGATTCTTTTTTGAGCAGGCTCAAAAGTGCTCGGGGTCGCCAAGAACTGTAGAGTAAAATACTCTACATTTTGTTTTTCATAGAGTTTCAGTTGAGCGAGTTCCAGTTCAGTTTCTGCGTTGGCAGTAGGGTTTTGACACAAAGCGCGGACGCGCGGGGTTTCATTTTGAAAATTTGAAAATTTGGCCTAAGTTACTTCGGTGCAGCGTAAGCTGCCATGTGTCAACAGCCGAGACACTTTCTAGAGTTTCTTTAAGTTAAAGCGGAAGGTGCCACGTATCTCTATTGTTGCAGCGGAAGCCGCCAAGTGTCGGCACCCGTTCAAGTTTCTTCTAAGTTTCAATGTTCCTTTTTGAATGTTTCTTATAATGTAGCGGGGCCCTTTTAAGAGCTTCGGTGAGCGCGGAAGGCGCCAAGTGGCAGAAGCGGAGAGTGTCTTTAGAGTTGCTTTAAGTTACACGGAAGGTGCCGCGTGTCCCATGTAGTTTCGGCGGAGTGCTCCAAGTGTTATCTCCCGCGGGTTCCTTTTTGGTTTCATCGTTAAGTGAAGAAGTATGGTGGGCCCCGATAATGTTTCTGTAGTTGCAGCGGAGTGCTCCAAGTGTCACCATCCGCGTGATTCTTATAAGTCCCTAATGTTTCTACAAGGTTTCTTAGAGTTAAGCGGAAAGAGCCAAGTGGCAACGTCCGTGGAGGTCTGGTAAAGGTTAAGTTTTTTTTGAAGAGACACCGGAAGCCTCCATGTGTCATCTTCCGCAGGACCCTGTAATGTTTCAAAAGTTTCTTTAAAAGCAGCGGAAGCCGCCATGTGTCATCTTCCGCAGAGCTCACTAAAGGTATTTACAGTCTCTCTAAGTGCAGCGGAGGCTGCCATGTACAAGGTTTCTCATATTAGCGGAAAGCGCCACCTGTCCCTTTTTCCTTTTGAAGCTACTCAGGCACGGACTGTTGGTGGGTCCCATTTTAATGTTTCTTAAAGTTTCAGTGCAGCGGACCGTGACAGATGGCAAGGCCCGAGCACTCTTGATATAAGCCACAGTAAACCTCAAAGTGAAGCGGACATTGCCACGTATCTTTTGCAGGGGCCGCAGACGCTGCCAAGTGTCGACTTCCGGTGTCTCCCGAGTAAGGAAGCAGTTTATCAAGTAAGTCACGCGGAGGATGCCAGGTGTTAGTTTCTCATTGTTCTGGAAAGATGAAGGAGTTTCAAGAAAGAGGCGCGTATGAATGCCAGCTGTTCCAAGGGTTTATAGTCGCAAAGACTATCAGAAGCTACCACGCGTTCCTCCCTGATTCAAGTAAGTGGGGTTACATTTATCTGTTGCAGCCAATGAATTTGCAGAGTGCCTAACCGTCTCTGATTCGAAAGAGATCTTCTATCAGACACTTTCAGTTAAGCGCCAGTTCGGTTAGATCGTTGAGATTTGATCATGCGGGCAATCTTGGAGCCAGTTCTATGCTATAAATATAGGTTCAGATCGCCAGAGGAGACATACATTGATAACAAGGGAGATAGAGATTTTTTCTGTATTACAGATTGTAAGAGAAGTTTGAAGATCTTTTGTAGTGGCCAGTAATATCATTTGCCTTTGTTCTGTTTTCTTGATTCAGAGAGTTTGTATAACTGTGCATGATTCTGTCCCTTTTATGTGACTGGAAAATTAATAAAAGACAGAGTTCTGTGCCTTTGCTAATATTTTCTGTGTTATTGCAAAATCTTCTAAGTTGTGAGCCTTTGATCCTATCTGTTTTCCATCTTTTACATTAATCATGCATTATTTGCTCTTTAATGTAATTGAATCTTAAAAAATAGCTTTCACTGTGCTCAGTGTTGAGAAACAAAATCACATTCAGGCGCATCGCCATAGTTTAGTTTCCTTTTTCAGTTGCACTTGTGATTCTGTTTACTTCTATCCCTTTTCCCAAACACTTTTAAGATAGAGAAGAGCCAGCTTCTTTAAAATTTGGAGGTTACTCTGAGGAGCATTCCCACATCTCAGAGTTTCCCATGTTGGTGTTGGAAACAGCGCAATTTTGAGCATCGACATATATATAGCATTACCATTCACTATTGTAGCTTGGATGTGGATTTGTAATAGTCAACAAATTTGCAGGTTGCCCATAAATGTCGTGTTAGGGCCATGATGAGTGCCAGGTAGCACCCATGAAATACATCTTTTTACCTCTCTTTTTCTTCTTTCTGATTCCATCTTCTTGATGACTGCACCCGAAAAAGCTAGCAAGATTGTTTTAAATAATGATTAATAGCAGATGAATTACTTAAGATCATGATTTTTGATTAAAGGACTAATGTGCATGGAATTGATGGAAATATGCAAAAAAACTTCTCTTTTTGAATCAACAGTTATAGATGTTCGGGACGACAATCTTGTGCATCTTCGGAGGTAGTCCTAATGATCTCCGGAGACACTTTCAGAATACCACGACATCAGAAGTTTTGAAGTAAAGAGGAAAGGCATCTTCGGAGTTGGGCTAAAGTCTGAAGCATCTTCGGAGCTGGATTGGAGTCTGAAGCATCTCTGGAGTTAAGCGAGAAGGCCACAACTGTATCTCCGGAGTTGCAGACTGTATATCTCCGGAG
This sequence comes from Cunninghamia lanceolata, assembly GCA_027924645.1. Lineage (NCBI taxonomy): Eukaryota > Viridiplantae > Streptophyta > Pinopsida > Cupressales > Cupressaceae > Cunninghamia > Cunninghamia lanceolata. Next base: position 3,643,957 of record BSBN01000356.1, on the reverse strand, counting down.
CTGTAGACAGAGACATACATCTTCGATGCCTCTTCAGAGCAGAGCAGATTTCCAGCATAGCTGTCGGTCAGACACTTTTAGTAGTGATCGTGGTACCCCTGATATTACTCAAATCATCACTTGAGTGATCAAGGGCAATCTATAGTTAACTACTGAGAGTTTTTTATCTCTTTTTAGTTTTTGCATGAGTTACTGATGAAACTGATTTAATATCCATATTTTCAAGGCCTCGCTGCCCAAATGTATTAAGACTGGAACTTAGATTTGGAGTGGACTTCTGTTCCACTCGATGTATTTTTATTGCATGGTTATTTTCCTTAGTTAGACAGCTAGTACAATAAAACGATGATTGTCATCTCATAGAAGAACTGGTAGATAAGATAAGTGATATCTCATCACTAATTATATATATACAGATAGAAGAAGCAGAAAAAAACAAGCGATATTATTATTATTCTAATTTCTGTAATTTCATTTTGATATCAATATTTCTTTGAATACAAGCGAATGGAATTAGACTGAATCATATTGTTATGTTATCCTTTGGTGTTGATTTCCTACTTTAGTCTTCAGCCCTAAGGGTGTGGAGCAAGTGCCTACTCTCACCACCAAGGCAGAAGGCTAGTACCATTGTTTTATTGTTTTAGATTTTGCTTTACAGAATACTTACTGTTTTTGATAGATAGATGCATGTTGCAGTTTATAGATTTGCTTTGAAATAATCCACTGTTCAATTCTGTTTTCAGCATTTGTGAATTTATTTAAACAGATAGATTACTCTCTTTAAATCAGTAGAATTAATTAGAATTAGCTACTAATTGTAAATAGCCAAGGACACAGCCTTGGATTTGACATTTGAAATATGATTAAATGATGAGGTACAACGACCCTTGTCATTTTTGGCGCCATTGCCGGGGATGTGTTAATTAGGAAAACTTAGCTGAACAGTTTTAGGTTAGATCTGTATGGGTAGAGCTAGAGATTCAAAAGGAAGATACATAAAACAGACATCCCATCAACAAACTATAGGAGAAAGCAGTGGGGTGGCACAAGATCTTGTTGAAGAAAGAAACCTAGAACCTACCTTGGAAGCTGCACCTCAAATCAATAATCCTTTAAATCCTCCAAATCTTCCACTTGCTGACTATATCCAAGAATTACAACAAAAGTTCCAGGCAGATCCTTTGATAGAACCTAATTTCCTAGAACCTTAGAGAGAAGAACCAGTACCAGACATGGATGATAATCATGACAATCATAAAGAGGAGGAAAATCAGGCTCCAAGAACCTTCTCATATCCCATTGTTCTGGCTGCTGGGGACAATGCTCCTATGAAAAATATTTCACCAGCACACTTGCCAAATTTCAGAGGTCTTTCTTCTGAGGATCCAGATCAATTTTTGTTTGAATTCAAAGTGGTATGCCAGACTTATGATTATGGATTAGATAACCAAAAACTCAAATTGTTCCCTTCAACTTTGAAAGATTCTACAATGAGATGGTTTATGGGTTTACCCCAGAACTCTATCCATTCCTGGGATGAAATGGAAACAGAGTTTTTAGGAAAATATCAAGATTACTGCAGAGTCAGTAATAAAAATGAGGAATTGTTTAAAATTAAACAAGGAGAGGAAGAGACCTTAGAGGACTATGTGGACAGATTTAACTTCGCCTTGAGAAGGTATGGTAACGCAGTAAATCACTCTTTGGCTAGAACCTTGTTTGTAAAAGGATTGGATAAAGAATCAAAACAAGCACTGGATATGATGGGAAAAGGAAATATCAACAAAATGGATATACCTGCTATAGAAGAACTTTGCAGGAACTATTCTAGAACCTAAGCTGGAGTGAGATCATCCAAAACCTTCAAAGGGAAGAATGAAATAGGACAGTTAATGGAGGAGATTGCAAAGCTGAAAACAAATATTTTGGTCCAACTCAATACCACATTGGATGGGATTCAGGCAAAAACTAGAACAACTGACCAAAATAGAACAACTGAACCACTCTCCATTTATTGTCCTAGGTGTAGAAACAAGCATCTGTTGAGAGAATGCCCTTTAGACAAATCAGAAATCTCTCAGATCTTTGACAGGGAACATCCTACCAGTCAATGTAGTCAACTTCCAACCCTAAAAAGGTTAAGTAAGAAGAATGCCATCATAGAAGAAGAGTTGAACTATGTAGGACAAACACAGGCTGGAAATTTCCCTTACCCAGGCCAGCCTTCTTACAGGGGTCCTTCTAATTGGGGAAATAATCAATGGAACCCAACTTGGCATGGGCCTCAGAATAATCCTCCTTGGGGACAACACAATTGGCCAAATCAACATTGGCAAAACCAAAGTTGGCAAAATCAGCCCTGGGGGAATCAACAGTGGCCACCACAGTTTAGATGACAAAACATGCAACTTCAATGGGGTCCTCAATAGGGATATAATCAACAATACCAGGGACAACCTAGACGTTTCCAACCTCAACAACAAGCATTACTAACTGGACCCTCCAACACACAAGGTCAGTCACGAAATGAGCCAGTTAGCTAACCACCCTTACCAACTCAACCTATACCAAATCCACGAAATAAACATGGAGCAGCTGTTTACATGGCAGAACAAGAAAACATGGTTGGTATTAACACTATATATCCAAATAATCTCCAGCTACGTTCTGGGAAAGCATTCCCAAGACCATATCCTCCAACTATAGTTGAAGTAACCAATAATAAGGAACCTGAAAATTCATCCACTCAACTTCCAGAGGAGATTACTACCGAAAAAGTGCTAAAAGAATCATCTTTGGATAACTCCGGAGTTTCTCCTAAAAGGCCGACTCCGGAGAACATTCCTGGACACACTTCTGATAATAGCTCCAGAGATGGAAAAACTAGCACCATACCCAGAACGGCTCAAACAACATATTCCCCAGAAAAAGGTCTTACAAAAACAAGTCCAATCCACCCTAGAATCAGAGCTTTTACAAGAAATCAGGCAGCTGAACATTGAAATTCCATTCCTCCAAGCAATTAGAGATGTGCTAGAACTAAACTAATTCATCAAACAACATTGTGTCAAAACACAGGGCAGGAAGAAAAACCTTCCTTCTACAATCCAGGTGGAAGGGAAAGTAGTAGATCTATTGATGGGAGAAATGCTCCTCCCAAAATATGGAGACCCTAGAAACCTTGTCATAACTGTTTTCATCTGAAGAGTAAAAATTTCAAATGTCTTGGTTGACTTGGGAGCAGCAATAAATGTGATGGCAGTTCATACAATGGACAAATTAGTCCTAACAGGTATCCAATCCACAACTACAATCCTTCAACTTGCTGACCAGTCAGTAGCTATTCCAAAAGGAGTAATTACTGATGTTCCAGTTGTGATAGAATCATGGGAATTTCCGGTAGACTTCCTGATATTAGAACCAAGAAACCAAAGAAATACTTATCCACTAATATTGGGAAGACCATGACTGGCTACAGCAGCAGCATCTATTGATTATCGAACTGGGGATATGGTTATCTCTAATGGGATAGATTTGAAGAAAATATCTTTGTATCTTTCAGCTAAACGATCAATACATTATACAGGAAGAGTATGGGTGGATGAGCCAGATAACATGGAGAACAGTGCCTCAGTAGCTATGGTAACCATCAAGGAACATTTGGGTGAGTTGGAAGAGGAAATTTGTTATGACACAACAGAAGATATTACCCACATCTTAATCAATGAAGATATAATGGAACTTGCCCAAGATCCTAATAGAGAACTTCTCACTTCTGCTCATTGTACCTTAGCAAATATCATTCCTTGTGGAGAGACCTTCTACAGAGACTTAGCCACATTCCACATGTTACTCCCACATTCTTGTCCCCACAACACCATGACTCCAGTATACAGATTGACCACCTTCATGGACCAAATCACAAAACAGGTCATGATTTTACCAGGGAAGACACTTAATATCAATACCCAGTTAGCAGCAAATCAGGAAGAAAAACTTATCCAATTCCTGATTTCCCATTCAACAGTTTTTGCTTAGGAATACCAAGATATGAAGGGCATCCCTCCTGAGATCTGTACCCATCATATATATACTGAAGACATCAAGCCTGTCAGACAACCCCAGAGAAGATTGAATCTTGCTTTAAAAGATATTGTTAAGACTGAAATAGGAAAATTGCTGCAAGTAGGGTTTATATATCCAATCTCAGATAGTCAATGGGTCTCACCTCTAGTCATTGTGCCTAAAAAGAATGGGAAATGGAGAGTGTGTATTGACTACAGGGAGTTAAACAAAGCTACAAAAAAGGATTACTTTCCCTTACCATTTATTGACCAAGTGCTGGACAACCTTGCTGGGAGGAAGTATTTTTCTTTCCTAAATGGGTTCAGTGGGTATAACCAAATCCAAGTAGCACCTGAAGATCAGGACAAAACCACTTTCACCTGTTCTTGGGGAACTTTTGCTTACAAAGTTTTTCCATTTGGACTATGTAATGCCCCAGCTACATTTCAGAGGCTTGTTTTAGCCATCTTTGCTGAATTAGCTAATGAATGCATGGAGGTTTATATGGATGACTTTATTGTGTATGGGGACAACTTTGAAGAAGCTCTCACAAACCTTGAGAAAGTATTAAAATGCTGTGAGAAGAATCAACTATCCCTGATCCATGAAAAGTGCTTCATGATGGTGGAAGAAGGAATTGTATTGGGACACCACATTTCGGCAAATGGGATCAAAGTGGATCAAAACAAGATAGAAGTGATCAAACAGTTACTTTCACCCAAAAATCAGACTAATGTTAGAAGTTTTCTGGGTCATGCAGGCTACTATAGGAGATTTATAGAAAATTTCAGCAGAACAGTTGCCCCCCTATTTACCCTGCTTAACAAAGACACAGAATTCTTATGGACAGAAAACTATCAATCAGCATTTGACACCCTAAAGGAGAAGCTTACTGTCACACCTGTTTTGAGAGGACCTAATTGGACTTTACCATTTCATATACAAACTGATGCTTCCAATGAGTCCATTGGGGCAGTTCTAGGACAGAAGGGGGAAGGAGAGGGTATGCATGCCATTTATTACATCAGCAAAAACCTTACCTCTGCAGAAAGAAATTACACCACAACTGAAAAAGAATTCTTGGCAGTCATCTATGCTATAAACAAATTTAGGCATTATATCACTGGATATAAAATATTTGTACATATTGATCATGCAGCCATCAAGTACCTAATGAATAAACCAGTAGTGGGTGCAAGGATCATTAGGTGGTTATTGCTATTGCAGGAATTTGACATCACCATAGTTGATAATCCAGGCAAATTTAATTTGGTTGCTGATTTTCTGTCAAGATTACATACAGGAGGAGAAAACCAGCCAGTGGAGGACAGGTTCCTAGATGAACATCTTTTTGCTATCTCCTCTACTACACCTTGGTTCGCTGACATAGCTAATCTTTTAGCTACAGGCTTGTATTCATCCCATTTTACCTCAAAACAAAAGAAATGCCTAATTAAGGAAAATTTATCTTACAAATGGTTAAATGGTTTGCTATTTAAATGTGGTCCTGATTTCATTCTACGTAGGTGTTTAAAAGCTTATGAGATTTTTGATGTGTTGAGAGCATGTCATGATGAACCATTTGGTGGGCATTACTCTTCCCACAGGACCATCCACAAGATCTTGGGAGTTGGTTACTACTGGCCATCTATTCATAAGGATACCAAGAAGTATGTGCAGCAGTGTGATCAGTGCCAAAGAATGGGACAGCCAGCCTTCACCCAGGAGATGTTATTGCATCCTCAAGTAATGATGGAGCCATTTGAACAGTGAGGTCTAGACTTTGTAGGACCAATTTCCCCACCATCATCAGGAAAGGAGTATATCCTAGTATGCACAGACTATGTGACTAAATGGGCTAAGGTTCAAGCATTGCAATTTGCAAGAGAAGAGAAAGTTGTTGATTTCCTTTATAATAAAATTTTCTTGAGGTTTGGAGCCCCAAGATCCATAGTTTCAGACAGAGGACCTCAGTTTACTTCACAAGTGATCAGAGCATTCACAGATCTATATCAAGTTAAGCACAATAAATCTTCACCTTACCATCCTCAAGCCAATGGGCAAGTAGAGGTGACTAATAGGGAACTTGAGAATATTCTGACAAGGACAGTGGCAATGAACAGAAAAGATTGGGCTAACAGATTACCTGAAGCAGTTTGGGCTTACAATATCATTTGGAAGTCCACAACAAAGTTCTCACCATATGAATTAGTTTATGGGAAAAAACCTATTCTGTCTATAGAATTTGAACTCTAAACACTTAAAACTGCATTAGATATTGGTCTACCATTGTCCATAGCCCAACAGAACAAAATTCTTCAGCTCAATGAGTTGGATGAAATCCGGACAGAAGCCATTCGACAAACAGAACTTTTTTAGTATCAAAGGAAGCAGTGACATGACCAACACATCAAGAAGAGGACATTTCAACAAGGTGATTGGGTTCTTCTTTATGATTCTAAATTCAAAGAGTTCAAAGGGAAACTACAAACTCATTGGATGGGTCCTTATCAGATAAAGGAAGTCTTTGAAAATGGAACAATGCTGTTAGAACCTATTGATGGAAGCACGGATACATTTTTAGTCAATGGCCACTGAATTAGACTCCATAAATGGCCATCCACTAATGAGGAATTCATTAGAGATTTGTGTTTTGTTATAGGGGACACATCCTCTGTCATAGTATTGGACTAAAAAAAAGAAAAAAAGAGAAGGTTGAAAACCAACAAAATGGTGGCCTTCTTAAAAAAAAAAATAAAAAAAAAATAGAGGAAGATGGAAAACCAGTAAATGGCTGTCTTTCTTGACCAAGGGGATTGAAAACCAGCAAATGGCGGTTCCCTTCTTCATGCTAGATATGAATAATCAAGCTACGGAGGTAATCACGTGCCAGGAGTTACCCATACACATCTCCGGTGCTCACAAACTAGGAGCATCTCTGGTGCTTCACAGACTTGGAGCACCTCCGGCGCTCGCCAACTAGGAGCACCTCCGGCGCTCCACCAATAGAGGATTATTCACAACCATAATAAGTTGGGAGGGGACCCACCTCTCCAGGTAATAAAGTAGAGATGTCATTTCATGAGGTCATCATGACTCACCCTCCACTTTATGACAGGGACAGATGAAATCAACACGCATTCCAGGAGAAATCATTACTCTCGTTTGCACAGGTACCTACAAAGGACTGCGCTGACGTCACCCTGGATGCATGGATTCTTGAACCACTCTGCGGGAATGAATGCAGGAAGTGTGACAATAAAGATGATTGGCGTCATTCCAAACCACAAAAAACTGCTCAAGTGCCACGTCGCGTCCAGTCTCATCAACGCCGCAGCATCTCAACCATGTACATCGCGCCCTCATCATTAGGAATGGTTCAGGTAATTCTCTTTTAATTAAGAATTAATTAGCAACTGTCTTGTCATTTCTATTTTTGGGTGCCGTCATTATGACACGTCCTCCTACCATCATTTTCCTTCCCAAATTCATGCATGCCGCCATCTTTGCTGTGTTGTTACCATGTCTACGGAATGTTCCATCACTCTGCTGCACTTATGACCGCCTAGGCACCCTAACCAATTTGCAAATCTTTTTCCATAAGCCTAAGCTGTTAAACGAAAAGACATAATAATCCTCATTCAAACCTCCAAAATACCTTGAAGAACAGAGTAAGCTGATACAGTCCTTCGGAGCCTACGGAGTTAAGAAGAAAGGACAAATTACAGAGGAGAGAGTGAGGAATTGAGCACAGAAGGTGGAAAGAATTTAGAAATGGGGGTTAAGAAGAAGTCAGAGCTAGAGAGTGCTGCAAGTCTTTTGCAAGATGATGCTGCAGTAGACATTTTGAGGAATGCAGGATGGTTGGAGTTTCTGGAAAAGTTTGAAGGGTTTCAAGAAGATATCGTTGATGATTTCCTAAGAAACCTAAGGGATAATCAGATAGTTGTGAGGGGAGTTAAAATCAACCTCTCTGCCACCACTATCAGTCATATTTCTAGGTTGCCTGAACAAGGGGAGAGGTTCTATCACCTTAAAACCTTATATACTGATTTGATTAAGAATTTCTCTATTGAAGGTGAACCTGCAATTCAATTGCATTTAAATAAAAATGAGGTTAAAAGGATTTCTTAGGACCTCGCTTCCAAACCCTTGGCAATCTGTAGCTACATGGCTAATGAAATATTTCACATATGATGGTCAATTTTCCTTAGTTCTAGGACCAATAATGAAAATGTTGATTTTTCTGAGGCATGGGAATGGACACCCTGAATTCAACATAAATATTCCCAACTTTTTATACTCTGCCATTAGAGCAACTGTAGAAAAGTATCAACAAAACAAGGGTCCTATGAAACATCATAGCCTCGTTTTTCTGATAGTTAAACACCACTTTCTGTCTCAAGCTAATGGGGAAGAATTATGGCAGACATTTCTTGAACACAAACCCCAGGACAGGGAGCCACAGAGGGCACAGGAAGAAGGTGAGGGTTCCTCTACCCAGCAAGAAGAAGTAGAACCCTCAACCTCCTCTCCAGCTATTGAAAAAGGTAAAAAGCCCTCATTGGAGGCAACTTCATCTGCTACCCCTGCTTCTGACAGGAAGAGAAAAGGCAAAGAAGTTAAAGAACCTATTTTGGAGCACATTCCTTATATGACTCGCTCAGTCAGGAGGAAGATGACTTTGGCTGGGGAATCTTCTCCTAAGGAACCAATAGGGGAGAAATCAGGGCAGAAAGCAAAAGGAACCCCAAAGAAAGCTGACTGTAGAATACACTATTGGGCTGAAGAAGCATCTCATTATTCAGATGAGACCCCTCTAGTGAGGAAGAAAAGACAAAGAGAAGTCTCCTCAGAACCATCTGTCCATCTGGGTTCAAGTCCAACTTCAGAACCATCACCTGCTCTAGAGACAGAACACAGGCAGACTCTTACTATTTCCTCTGATTATGAGGATGAGATACCCACTCCGGAGGCACCTGCCCCACCTATGCTACGGAGAAGCAAAAGAAAAAGGCAGCTCTCCCAAGCTGAGAAAGATACTGCTCTCCTAGCTGAAGTGCTTTTGGGTTTCAGAGCTTCTGAAGAGAAAGCTGGGCCTTCATGCCAGCAGATTTAGAGAAAAACCCAAGAAGACCCTCAGGACAGGGAGGCTGCAGGGAAAGATGAAACAGAGCAATTGAGTGCAGCTGACAGTGCAGGACAAATGGCTATGGAAGATCCTGATGTGCAGCAAACAGAAGAAGAAACAGGAACCTTCTCTCACCCCTCTGATCAAGAGGATATTGAGATCTCAAAAGAGCAGCAAATGTTAGAAGAAATTGATAATCTAAAGAGACTACTATGGGGGAAAAATCAGATTATCAGCGATCTCAAGAAGGTCAGAATGGAGATAGAGATGGAGCAAAAACAAGTCATTGAAAAACTGCAGACAGAGCTCCAGAGCAAAAAACTAGATAATTCAGGAGAAGGAAGCAGAATTGGAGGCCCAGAAGACTGAGGTAGTCAAAATAATGAAGGAAAAAGAGATAGAGGCAGCACAGAGTGTTTCTAATCTCACCAAGGCTAGAGACAATGGTCTCATGATAATTGCAACATTAATTGAGAAGGCACAAAGCCAAGATAAACAATTGACTTGGGCCAACAACAAAATAGATGATCAAGAAGAATATATCCATGAGTTAGTTGGACCAAGGCCAACCATTGAACAAGAGGTACAAACAGATCCATATGTGGGCCCAATCCCCATTGATATTCCTAAGGCCCTGTTCAATTGGGAGAGGAGATGTAGAGAATGGCTTGCAAGCCTATGCTGCAATTACGGAGGGCAGTTACTGCCATGACAAAAAGAGTAGAAACTCTGGAAGGAAAAGTCATTCAAATGGCCTCCATTTCTTTTGAAATTCTATCTTGTAGGCCTCCAAGTGCCAGTTATGCTATGTTCTTACAGGAAAGAGTCCTGCAGAGGAAGTTATCTTTAGTCCTGTCTAACTTGACTGAGAATACAGAGACAGCAGAAGGGTTCATGGAAGCATATACAAGGAGTTCTGATGAATACAAAAATTTCCTATGTGAATTATATCTGCATGGTTTCTGTGTTAATGATATAACCTTCATTCTTAATTATTTTGTGGGGGAATGCCAGCTTAAAGCATTCATGTCACTGATGAGGAATCATCAGATCTGGAATGAACGAATGGAGGCTCATCTCAAGAAGGATACAGAAACAAATCTCTTCATCAGAAAAGAATGTCCCAACCCCAATGCTTTTGAGGTCTAATTCAGAGCTTGTCTATCACCCTGAAAGTCAGAACAAAATTTTGCCATTATACCTAAAAAATCTGCAAGAGTGCTCCATTGATTTTGGACTTTTTATGAACAGTTTAGCTAATTCAGTACTTGCAGTAGCAAAGAAAAGGTGGAACATTCTGACTTCAGAGTAGAAAATGAGAGAAGTGGTGACCCCTACTAACTTAAGATTATTTATGAGGAAGGCAAGATCAATATCCAAATTGATGGATAAATACAAACAGGAGTGGATAGGTGGCCGTTTCAGACCCCCTCTCATCATTGAGCCACTACCTGTCTGGGCTGAACAGATGGAAGATGAAAAGTTGCAGGAGTGGTTGAAGCAGGTTGACAAGTACAAAGGAAATGGCAATACAACCCGCACCACTTGGTCTACCTATGCACAGGACTACAGCTTAACTGACAGGCTACTCCACTAGAATAAGTCCAGATTGTGAGAAGCAGGGGGACCTGCTAAACCTTAAGTATGGGGGGATGATGAGTGCCAGGTAGCACCCATGAAATACATCCTTTTACCTCTCCTTTTCTCCTTTCTGATTCCATCTTCTTGATGACTGCACTTGAATAGGCTAGCAAGATTGTTCTAAATAATGATTAATAGGAGATGAATTACTTAAGATCATGATTTCTGATTAAAGGACTAATGTGCATGGAATTGATGGAAATATGCAGAAAAACTTCTCTTTTTGAATCAACAGGTATAGATGTTTGGGACGACAATTTTGTGCATCTCCGGAGACAATTTTAGAATACCACGACATCAGAAGTTTTGAAGTATAGAGGAAAGGCATCTCTGGAGCTGGGCTAAAGTCTAAAGCATCTCCAGAGCTAGGCTAAAGTTTGAAGCATCTCTGAAGCTGGACTGGTGTCTAAAGCATCTTCGGAGTTGAGCGAGAAGGCCACAACTATATCTCCAGAGCTGCAGACTATATATCTTCGGAGCTGTAGACAGAGACATACATCTCTGACACCTCTTCAGAGCAGAGCGGATTTCCAGCACAGCTGTCGGTCGGACACTTTCAGTAGTGATCGTGGTACCCCTGATATTACTTAAATCATCACTTGAGTGATCAAGGGCAATCTATAGTTAACTATTGAGAGTTTTTATCTCTTTTTAGTTTTTGCATGAGTTACTGATGAAATTGATTTAGTATCCATATTTTTAGGGCCTCGCTGCCCAAATGTATTAAGACTGAAACTTAGATTTGGAGTGGACTTCTGTTCCACTCGATCTATTTTTATTGCATGGTTATTTTCTGTAGTTAGACAGCTAGTATAATAAAGAGATGAATGTCATCTCATAGAAGAACTGGTAGATAAGTGATATCTCATCACTAATTATATATATACAGATAGAAGAAGTAGAAAAAAAAACAAGCGATATTTATATTATTCTGATTTCTGTAATTTCATTTTGATATCAATATTTCTCTGAATACAAGCGAATGGAATTAGACTGAATCATATTGTGATATAATCCTTTGGTGCTGATTTCCTACTTTAGTCTTTAGCCCTAAGGGTGTGGAGCAAGGGCCCACTCTCACCACCAAGGCAGAAGGCTAGTACCACTGTTTTATTGTTTTTACAGAATACTTACTGTTTTTGATAAATAGATGCATGTTGTAGTTTATAGATTTGCTTTGAAATAATCCACTATTCAATTCTATTTTCAGTATTCGTGAATTTATTTAAACAACAGATAGATTACTCTCTTTAAATCAGTAGAAGTAATTAGAATTAGCTAGAGGAAACTGGTAACTATAGAATTCCTAATTGCAAATAGCCAAGGACACGGCCCTGGATTTGACATCTGAAATATGATTAAATGATGAGGTACAATGACCCTTGTCAGGCCACATGGGCTGTGCTAGAAATCACTATAGATTTGGAGTGCTTGTCCATGCTCTGCACAAAATTAATTATGGAAGGGTCCACGGTAGCTTGGGGCGGGTGGAATTCACCTACCATGCCATCGGGCTCCAAAATGATCATTAATGGTGGCCCAGAGAGTCGTTGAAGCATCCCATTAGAGATGCCTCTGAATTTACTTCGCAAGGTGTGGAGGCTTGCTGACTCACATGCAGTAGTTAATGGTGCGTCACCTTCCTTATGTTGGCTCTGAAGGGCCCTTCATGATGCTAGGATCGTTAGATGCATTTTGGCTCATGATTGGAGGGTCTAGAGCCCTCTTTTGATGCCTTGGTCACTGGTGTGTCCCATTGCCACCACGTAGAAATAACATGCAATATCTCCTTTCATGCTTTCGTTTGACCTCTCCCTTAGCAAGAATCTGGTCCCACAACTAGGCTGAGTCATCGCTAATATCCAATGGCACACTGTTTAGAAGTTGTCAGAATTGACAACTTCTATATGTGTGTGGTATCACCATGTGGAATCTCCTGGAACCACCTCGGGACCCATTGTATGCTACTTTGACTCATCAGGCTCAAACTAAGTGGGCCCAACAACAATCCAACTTGGTTGGTCCGACTAATGGCACACCATTTAGAAGTGTTAGTGTTGCCATCTAGCCGGAGATGTGCGTGGTTGATATGTGGCATTGTGGAAACTGCTTCGGGACTCATTGCCTCCAACCTTGCTCCATCAGCTTTGAACTAAAAGGGCATGACCATAGGTTGATGTGGACGCTCCAGCCAATGGCGCATCAACGAAACTGTGTCAGAACTAACACACTGCAGGTGGTGTGAGAAGCCTCTGTGTGGCAACTAATAAGTCAAAAATTGATGGCCCGTCATAGGCTTTCAGCAAAACAGGTGGTTCACGAACTATTCAAACTACTGAAAGCCTTTGGTTGACTCGTTACTTATTCATTTTGATGTTTCGATGCTTTGACGAACCGGAAAACCATCCCTCTGTGCTTGCTTTTCGGCGATTCGAGAGAATGGCGAACTCACAAACTCCTGAACCATTTCGACAAGTTCACAAGTTTGCGAACTTACCAAATTGCCGAAACGTTAACCTTTTCTCTTTCTTTGCCATCTTTATCTTCCTTTTCGGTGATTTGGCAAAACCTCGAACTGTCGAACCACTTTATTTTTCTAACTTCTTCCTTGCCTTCCTTTGACATTTCGGCGAAATTGCCGACCAGCTTAATCACTTTCGACAGGTTCGCAAGTTTGTGAACTTGACGAAACACCAAAACACAAGGCCTTTCGGGCTTTCGGTGGGTTTGTGAACTGACAATCCTTGAAAAAGGCAAACAGATTTTTCATACTTAGGAGGATTCGAAGGACTTAGAAGATTTGTCACTTAGAAGATTCTTAGGATGGGGGCCCATATTAAAATGTATCAGATCGGATATAATTGATGGGCAATGACCAAGGCAACAAAGGCATAAATAGGGATATTGATGGATGTTGAGGCACGTGCAACATTGGCTCTAGTTGGGGACGTTTGCCTCTTGTAGGTACAATGAGAATCCAATTATCTCCATGTTACAAACCAAGACACCAAAAAGGGGGGCGGGGAGGTAGGGAAACAAAAGCAAGCCAAAATGTATAGGGTAGAACAACAACACAGAGACTATGTACAAAAACAGTTACAATCAATGACATGTAAGCATAAGAAAAAGGATGTATGGTTGCAACAAACTTCAAACACATGTAGGTTATACCCTGCAGAAAAGATCCATGACACCATGCTATGGACAAATTGATGCATGCAACTTGCCTTTGTCAAACACAAGCCTATTGAAGGAACTTAGCATCCTCAAGTTAAAATTGCATCCTTCAATCAGCTGCAACAAATGAGGTTTCTTCCAAGATGCGCAAGCAAATGTCAACTATTCATATCATCATGTTGGAAATGGAAGTGATTGTCATCAAGACATGGCAGCCACAGATAATAATACCCATCATCGTGTTGACCCGGATAGAAATATTCACTTTCAAGATCCTTGGTAGCGTGATGCATAACTAGACCTGCACACAAATTAGCATGAGGAAACATACCCTCTTGAACACCAAGCTGAAAAGTGCCAATTTTAGGTGCAACTTCAAGTTGGGTAATGTCATCTGATTGTTCAAGTTCTTGCAACCTAGGGTGCTGCCATAATAATGTGTTACACTTTCTGGGACATCCTAATTTTTGCTGAAATCACATATTTTTAGAAAATATAATGATATAAGCCTTGAAAGGTTCCATTTAAAGGATTTTAATTGAAGAGGGTTTGATTAAACCCCCTTAGATTCAAACCCCCTTGGATAGAACCCCGCTAGTTTTAAACCATACCTATAATGGAGTCTCCTCTACACCTATCAAAATGCTGATAAAAAATCACTTTTGATTTACCTTTTGGGGGATCAAATGAATTCATTTAAAATTTATGTTTTGTAAGTATGTAGTCCTTATTATAAGCTTCCTAAAAAGTATAATTTTGAATATATTTAATTTGATTGTTATGTTTATTTTTATTTCTTGTGAATGTAGGTTTTTCATCAAACATCAAGTTCTCTGTTATACACACATGGAAAATTAGTAAATTAGTGAAAAAAAATTCTGAAAAATATCTATGCCCTAGATATGGATGTCCTTGTTTCAACAAAAAAAAAAAGAATTTCGATACATACAGAAAAAGTTATGTTTTACGGAATACGCCTATGTCTAAATTATAATTGGTTTGACTTCAAAATTTTATTTAAAAAAATATATTCAACAAAACATTATGAAACTAAATGCATGCCTTATATATTGGTGTTACCAATCTAAATTCAAAAGAATCATAATTTTATCCTTTGTAGAAAAAAAGTTATGTGCTACGGAATACACATCACTTTAAAAAAATGTTGTTTACTATTAAAAACTAGATATCAAAGGAGACGTAAAAAAAATTATAATTTAACTCCAATTTAAAAAAAAAATATATTTAGAATCTACAAACAAAATCTCACAAATCACTAGTTCGCATCATCTTCAAATTCCTAACGGTTTAGCGGTTATAGGTGTCAGAAAGTGAAGATTTAGTTCAAAATGTTGATTTCAATGTCAAGTTTGGCCAAAAAGTGTAACCCATTATTGTGGGATGACCCCCTAGCTGCACTACAAATGCTGATGTATTCTTCCATGATTGAATCAAAGACTTGATTCAAATTTAGTTCTGCACCTTTAGTATACAATTCAAAAATTTGAGACATTTCAGATATGAAGACTCACAATCTTCAAATTGTCTCACTATTTTAGGCCCTTCCATGCAACGACACTATTGCTCAGAAAATAATCAATAATTTGTTTTTCTTCTTCACCCTCATGCAAGCAAGCATTTTGATCTTTATCAGAACACACAACATTGATACCAACATGCTCAACCAAAGAGCCCAGAAATGTGTTGTCAATGCAACCCACATCAGCATGAGACAATTGCTCCAAACCAAGTTCTAAAAATTCATCAAGATTCAAATTTTTTCGACTTGGAACGACAACATGATCATGCACACCCTCACATTCTTCTTTCTCATTTGCAACTAGGAGGGCATGAGTATCATCTTCAACGAAGAAAGGACACACATCTAGTGAATAACAAAGATCTTGGACTTCATCTTTCTTACTTGTCTCCACAATAACAACACGATCCTCCAAGGCAAGGCCCTCAAAGTGAACACTAATGTCTGCACCAACATTTGTCTCAGTTTCTTTATCATTGAGTGCAGGCATGTCACTATCATCTTTGACCTCAGGTTTGGAGTCACATGGCAAAGAAACATCATCATTATCATCCCCAAAGGACGATCCATCCAACTAAAGATAAGTGGCCACACTATCTTCACTTTCCACACAACTATTATATGATGATGCACCACACAACTCAACCTTTCTGACTACACTATCATATTTGTTTGATGTTGTACTCATTTGATTAGTTGTATCCACATGACTGTTGTTCATATTAGCTTGTTCCTTACTAGCAGTACTTGCACTTGTGGATAACAGCTTTACCATGTAGTCATCCCTCATCTTTTCCAAGTAGTCTAGGCATAAATATGCCTGCTGCAAACTCGTTATTTTCACATTCTTCCGCATTGAACACAATCCAGCTTCATATGCTTCAAAAAACATATCAATGCAGGCAGGAGTGTCATGTTTGAAATCATCTAGAATATTGGAAAGGGAAGCTACAAACTTGTGAATGAAGTCCATACTAGAAGTTCTCTCTCGTCTCCTAATTTTTTTTAATTCGTTGACAAGATCAGCAAGGTCTAGACATTTTGCAAATTAATCCTCGAATGTAGCCACAAGTTCATTCCAAGAGGCAAAGGATTGCCTTGGACAACTCTAAATCCATTTCTTTGCCTTTCCTTGTAAAGACCTAACAAAAAATCTCATACACGTCCTCATCCTCAAATTGAAACTCATCCATGAAATTGGAGAAGTCATCAACATGTGTATCCCCTTCCCAAATGATGAGTGCCAAATTGCACTCATGAAATACATCTTTTTGCCTCTCTTTTTCCCCTCTCTCAGTTCATCTTCCTAGTGTCTGCACCCAAATAAGTTAGCAAGATCGTTCTATTTTGTGATTAATTAAGATAGATTACTTAAGATTAGAATTTCTGATTAAGTGACTAATGTGCGTGGGATTGATGGAAAAAATGCAGAACTTCTCTCTTTTTGAATCAACAGGTGTAGATGCTAGGAACAGTGATTTTGTGCATCTCCGGAGATCGTCTTCAATGATCTCCGGAGACAATACCAAAGAACCATGATACCTGAAGTTTTGAAGATATGAGGAATGCCTCTCCGGAGCTCTGCGAGAGTCTGGAGTATCTCCGGAGCTGCGGACAGGAACAGCTATCTCCGGTGCCTCCTAAGAGCAGGGCATGTTTCCAAGCAGAGCTGCCGACCAGACACTCTCAGCAGTGATCTTAATACCCCTTACTTCACTCAAAGCATCCCCTGAGTGGTGTAGGGTCAACTATTAGTTAAACAGCTGAAGTTTTATCTTTTCAAAGATTTTGCATGAGTTACGAACTGAACTAATCCAATATCCTTATTTTCAGGGCTTTGATGGCCAAGTGTATTAAGACTTAAACTTAGACTTCTGAGTGGACTTCTGTTCCACTCAAGTCTACCTTTCTCGCATGGTGATTTTTCATAAGTTAGACAGTTAAGTACAATAAAGAGATGGTGTCATCTCATAGAAAGACTGGTAGATAAGTTCAGTGATATATCATCACTCATTTTTATATATACTCTCAGAAATAGTAGAACAGGGACAATGATAAAATTATTCTGACTCTCGGAGATCTCAGTTCTGTTATAGCCATATTTTCATGAATGCAGAAATGAATGAATTGGACTGAATTTAGTTGTGATCATCTTTTGTGCTGATTTCCTGCTATAGCCTTCAGCCTCAAGGGTGTGGAGCAAGGGCCCACTCTCACCACTCAGGCAGGAGGCTAGTACCACTGTTTTATTGTTTTAGTTTTCTCTTATAAAGTTGTTTCCTATTTTAATAGATAGATGCATGTTATTGTTTCTTTGCTTTAAGTACATTTCCTATTTTATTCTGTTTTCCAGCATTCATTACATTTATTCCACAAGCAGATAGATTAATCTTTCTTTTAAAAATTAGGATTAGCTATAAACTAGTAACTATAGAATCCCTAGTTGCAGATAGCTGTAGACACAGCCCTGGTTCTTTTGACATCTGAAAAACAGATTAAATGATGAGGTACAGCGACACCTTGTCACCAAATATTATACCCATCAAAGATAAGCATCTGGTTGTAAACCTTGGTTGTCATAGTTTGTATTTCATAACCGACCCATGAGAGGTCCAGTTGTTTATAGATGGTGTCAAGGGTAATGGAAGGAGATTGAGCACTTAGACAATTTGAGGTGGAAAGAAGAGTGTCAGATTGCACATTGGACTCAAACAACCTGATTTGATTTTCATTTTCGTTTTGCTGCCTAATGAGTTCATTTTGATGGTGTAGGGATGCATGACCTTGAGAATATGTTGGAGATGAGGTATAGCTACTAGAGCTGGAATATGAGGTATCATTGAAATAATTTGTATCATACTTATCTGTATAATGCTCAGGGCGTGAATCATAAGATGGAACATAAGGAGGGGTTTCCCTAACAACATATTCGAACCTAAAGGCCATGATTGGAAAAACATGACATGCTGAAACATAACTGCATTTCTTTCCAAAAAAATTCCTTTGTAAAACAAACCTTGCTTCAAGAGGGGAAAGAAGAAATAATTTTTATATACCTTGATCTATTGCTAAACTAGGAGGAAGATTGTCCACTGCACTACCAACAAGCATTAGCAAAAAATCTAAGTTGCAATAGCAGAGTCGCCACCTCATGAAAATAGAAAAACCTTGGAGCAGATTGAACTGCTAAGGATAAAAAATTTCCTGGGTCCAATTACCAGCCGATCTTCAAATTCTTCAAACCCTTAACTTCTCCCTGACAACGACACTAGTTTTGTTGGTGCTCAAGCATGCTGTTCCACCAATCCTAAAGACTCAACACCAAAACCTAGGGCCAGGGATGTGTCGTGCTTCGGCAATGGGTAAGGCTTATGATTAGATAGTGGCACGAATGGACCAATTGCTGTGAGTGGGTAAAATCACCTTCGTCTTTAGGCTCTGCAAGGCCAAGGGGGGTATTCCCTGAGGTCTCAACAACATAAACAATTTAAACATTAGGTTCTCAAGCAGCTAGACCCAATGTGCTATGAACCCCTATAGTTGTCACTAATTCATGCCAGTACTAGCTACATACAGACCTATCAGACCTCTAATAAACAGATGTAAATTCACTCTTACCCTGCACCTAAAGATGACAGCTATATTGTGTTTCTCCAGCAGATGAATCCACTTAACATTGCATACACATGGATAAGAGAGAACACACATACATGATTCTCTAACAATGTTCAACTTTAGAATTACATAAGGTATGAGATTACAATACTGAAGCATGCATATGTGGTGGAACCTAAACCTACTCCTACAACTAACTAGGGAGAAATTTAATAATTTTAAAAGGTTGTTAGCCCTTCGCCAATTAGACTGATGCCTACTCCATTGGGAAACAGAGTCATAGATTTGCAGAAAGGAAAGAGGCACAATAGTGAAAACACAAATAGAATCTCATGTGCATCATCCCGCAATGCATATATCTCATCTCATGCAACGAACATTTTTAGTAATCCAATCAATAATGCAAAAACTCACGTGGAGCAGAAAGAAAGAGTATCACAAAAGCTTTGTGATGAATTAAAATAATGTCACATATTTCTCTAACCTTTCTTACATTCACACCAGCAAATGTTGCACGAGAGGATGAGCAACTAGGTTCAAACACCCTCCTGAATAATTGTAAACTACACTAGAGACATACCATTAAATGCATTTGTCTTTGAATAGCCTTCCTAGCTTTACAAGGTGCATATTTACCCCTGTACAAATCCGATTGCATCATTTGATGTCCTAGAACACAGCTAAGACACTTGCAGTCAAGAACTTGGTTCAATGACCAACCCCTTTTGCATCTTTAGAACATGTATATATAGCATTACCATTCATTGTTACAGCTTGGATGTGGATTTGGGGTAGTCAACACACTTGTAAGTTGCCCATAAATGCTGTGTCAGGGCCACATGGGCTGTGCCAAAAAACTCTACAGATTTGGAGTGTTCGCCCATGCTCTAGCACAAAATTCTAGAGCGGATGGAATTCACCTACCATGCCATCATGCTCCAAAATGATCATTAATGGTGGCCCAGAGAGTCGCTGAAGCGTCCTATTACAGATGCCTTTGAATTTACTTCATAAGGTGTGGAGGCTTGTTGACTCACTTGTAGCAATTAATGGAACATCGCCTTCATTATGTTGGCTTTGAAGGGGCCTTCGTGATGTGCGAACTGTTAGATGCATTCTAGTTCATGATTGGAGGGTTTGGAGACCTTTTTGATGCCTCGGTCACTGGTGTATCCCATTATCGCCACGTGGAAACAAGGTGCAATGCCTAATGAGTGTTAGGCGTGCTTCGTTGAGGAGTTGCGTGACACTGCCATGTGGCTCCTTTCATTCTTTCCTTCGGCATCTCCCTTCGCAAGAATTTGGGCCCACAATTGGGCCGAGTCATCGCTAATATCCAATGGTGCACCGTTTAGAAGTTGTCAAAACTGACAACTTCTAGACGTGCATGGTATCGCCACGTGGAATCTCTCAAAACCACCTCGGGACCCACTGTATGTTACTTTGACTCATCGGGCTCAAACGAAGTGGACCCAACAACAGTCTAACCTGGTTGGTCTGACCAATGGCACACCATTTAGAAGTGTCATTATTGCCATTCGACTGAAGATGTGTGGGGCTGACATGTGGCATCATAGAAACTGCTTTGGGACTCACTGCTTCCAACCTTGCTCCATCAGATTTGAACTAAAAGGGCCCTGCCATAGGTTGATGTGGATGCTTTAGCCAATGGTGCATTAGTGAAATTGTGTTAGAACTGACACACCTTGAGAGGTGCGAGAAGCCTACGTGTGGCAACTAGTGATTTGAAAGTTGAC
Source organism: Cunninghamia lanceolata (assembly GCA_027924645.1). Taxonomy (NCBI): domain Eukaryota; kingdom Viridiplantae; phylum Streptophyta; class Pinopsida; order Cupressales; family Cupressaceae; genus Cunninghamia; species Cunninghamia lanceolata. The sequence goes on along the minus strand of BSBN01000356.1, from coordinate 3,623,028 downwards.
AGCCCGTCACAAACTTTCAACAAAATAGGAGGTTCCCGAACTATTAAAACTACCAAAAACATCTAGTTTACTTGTTACTTATTGATTTCGGCATTTCAGTGCTTTGACGAACCGGCAAACCATCCCTCTTTGCTTGCTTTTTGACGATTTGGGAGAATGGCAAACTCACGAACTCCTGAACCATTTCAGCAAGTTAACAAGTTCACGAACCTACCAAATCACCGAAACATTAACATATTCTCTTTCTTCGCCATCTTCATCTTCCTTTTCAGCGATTCGGCAAAACCTCGAACTGTCGAACCGCTTTATTTTTCTAACTTCTTCCTTGCCTTCCTTTGACGTTTCAGCGATATTGCCAATCGACTTAACCACTTTCGACAAGTTTGCAAGTTTGCGAACTTGACGAAACATTGAAACATAGGGCCTTTTGGGCTTTCGGCGGGTTTACGAATTGGCAATCCTTCAAAAAGGAAAATACTTAGATTTTTCATACTTAGGAGGATTTGAAGGACTTAGAAGATTTCTCACTTAGAAAATTCTTAGGATGGGGGCCCATATTAAAATGTATCAGATCGGATAAATTGATGGGCAATGGCCAAGGCAACAAAGGCATAAATAAGGATTTTGATGGATGTTGAGGCACGTGCCAATAATGGGCACCATCCATCATAGTGTAGCAACTAGTGGAGTTGATTTTACCCCAAATAAGAGAATCCTGGCCTTTTGGATCAGTAGGAAGAAGGCCAAAAATTTTATTTTAAATAAGGACCACTCCCTATGTTGTGCCAGATCCAACCCAGTAAGGTGAATCTTGTCAGGTTGTAGGCCATCCCAAATGAAGAGTTGAGCAAGCTTTCGATGCCAAGATGGAGCATGTACTGAAGGAGGTGCCCAGGCATAGAAAGGCTTGGAGGCCTATTTCCAAGGATGGGCTTATCTCAACACATAATGTTGCTCCCATTTCCAAGAAACCATGAAATATTATCTTTTGTTATATTAGTAGATGTGACAATTAAAGACCAAATTTTGGAGATGCCCAGTATATGTTGGATATTGTTGAGAGTGAGGTTGTTCGAACCATCCCCATATAAGCCAAAATCTTTTTCCAAAGAGTAGTATGAGGGTTTATCAAATTCCAAATGAGCTTAGCCCCAAGGGCCTTGCTCATGACAATAGTAGTATGGATATCCAAACCCCCTAGGGATTTTTATTTTGAGATTTGCTTCCAACTGACCAGATGAAATATTTTCCAGAGAGACTATTTGCCTCCTTGCTATAAGAAGTTTGTGATTCTTTTATCTAGCTCAAGAAGGATAGAGGTTGGAGCATGATAGATCATTAGTTGATAGACAAGAAGACTAGAGACAACAGATTTTATTAAAACCAATTTGCCAGTGAGACTTAGCCACCCATTGTTGAAGCTGAGGATTCTTTTATCAAAATTTTCCAATAAAGGAGACTAGTAGTCGGCATTCTTGAGCTTGAAGCTTATAGGAACTCCAAGATATTTAAAAGGCCCATGCCCACCATGATCAAACTTGAGGATTTGGATAAAAAATTGTTTTCAGCTAAAGAAGTATTGATACTATAAAATCTACATTTATTGGCATTAATAGCAGCTCCAGAGGTAGAGACAAACGAGTTGAGACAACCCTTAAACCTTTTGACATTTTGTTTGGTGGCTTTCCCCATTAAAATAGTGTCGTTAGAAAATTGAGCATGAGTTGTTTCTTTCACCATTAACAATTTTGATTCTAGATATTTTCCTTTCCTTCCTTTCAACAAAGAAATATTTGCCCAAAGCCTCAGCCAAAATGATGTATAGATAGGGGGATAAAGGGCATCCTTGACAAAGGCCTCGAGAGGCTTTGAAGAAATGGGTAGGATACCTATTAACAATAGGAGCAATCCAAGGAGTCAAAATGCAACCAAGAGTCTATTTTAAGAAGGATAGAGGAAATACAAAGGCTTGAAGGATTTGAGCCTAAAAATCCAAATCGACTCTCAAAAGCATTTGCCATATTGAGTCAATTGCGTAGTTTTTGAGTCTAACTCAATGACCCACATTTTATGAGTAGTGGTTCACACGAACCCATGTTTCATGAGTATAAATAGTCCACTTATCACTCATTGCATCTAGGTGATTCCCACAGGGTTGAAGCATCGGGACTTCTTGGAGGTAACCTATCCTACTACTACTTTGACATAAGAGTGCTTAACCATGGTGTTTCCCCCCAAGATCATGCCCACTTAGCTTGTTAACCCATTTGCAAAACCTTAAACAAGTGTTGTGCCTTGTGAACCATTCACTATAGAGCCCCTTTAGCTCATCCATTGACAAGTATGAGGTATGTTTTTTGGCAGAGTGTCAATTATGATATTTTATCAGAATTCAACTGCATAGTTTTTTAGTCAAACTCATTGACCCATATTTCATATGTAGTGGTTCACATGAACCCATCTCTCATGAGCATGAATAGTTCTCTTAGCACTCATTGCATCTAAGTGATGCGCTTAGGGGTGAAGCACTCAAACTTCTTGGGAGGTCACCCATCTCAGTACTACTCTTACCCAAGTGGGCTTAACCATGGAGTTTCCCCAAGATCAAGCCCACTTAGCTTGGTGCCCCATTTGCAAAACCTTTAGCAATTTTTGTATCTTATGAGCCATTCATTATAGAGCCCCTTTAGCTCATCCATTGATAAGTAGGACGTATTTTTTGTATTGTGTCAAATTATTATATTTTATTAGGATTCAACTACATAGTTTTTGAGTCAAACTCATTGACCCATATTTCATAAGTAGTGGTTCACATGAATCCATCTCTTGTGAGCATGAATGGTCCACTTAGCACTCATTACATCTAGGTGATGTCCATACGGGTGAAGTGATGGGACTTCTTAGGAGGTCACCCATCCTAGTACTACTCTAACTCAAGCATGCTTAACCATGGAGTTTTCCCCAAGATCAGGTCGACTTAGCTTGCTACCCCTTTTGGAAAACCTTCAGCAAGTGTTGTGCCCTATGAACCATTCATTATAGAGCCCATTTAGCTCATCCATTGACAAGTAGTAGGTATTTTTTCTAGTGTCAAAATATGATATTTTATCACGATTCAACTATGCAATTTTTGAGTCAAATTAATTGACCCATATTTCATGAGTAGTGGTTCACGTGAATCCATCTCTCATGAGCATGAATGGTCCACTTATCACTCATTGCATCTAGGTGATGCTTGTAGGGGTGAAGCATCGAGACTTCTTGGGTGGTCACCCATCCTAGTGCTAGTTCGACTCAAGCGCGCTTAACCATGGAATTTTCGCCAAGATCAACGCACTTAGCTTGCAACCTCATTTGTAAAACCTCAACAAGTGTTGTGCCTTATGAACCATTCATTTAGTGCCCCTTTAGCTCATTCATTGACAAGTAGAAGGTATTTTTTTGCAGTGTGTCAAATTATGATATTTTAGTAGGATCCAATTGTTGCAAGGTGTGACCCTTGGTCTTCTTGTTTAGCGCTGCGCTGCGGTGGTTTGTGACAAGGGCTTAACCCCCTGCCGTGCTTGTTAAGTCAAGTGGTTGTATCGGGCATTAAAAGGTCGATCTTTTGGTGCAACGGCAACTAACAGTTGGTATTAGAGCTGAGGTCACGGGTTCAAACCATGTGCTTGCGCTGAGGGGGGGATTGTTGCAAGGTGTGACCCTTGGTCTTCTTGTTCAGCGCTGCGCTGCGGTGGTTTGTGACAAGGGCTTAACCGCCTCCCGTGCTAGTTAAGTCAAGTGGTTGTATCGGGCATTAAAAGGTCGATCTTTTGGTGCAACGGCAACTAACACCAATTGCATTGTTTTTGCATTAAACTTGTTGACCCATATTTCATGAGTAGTGGTTGACACGAACCCATCTCTCATGAGCATGAATGGTCGGCTTAGCACTCATTGCATCTAAGTGATGCCTACAGGGGTGAAGCATGGAAACTTCCTAGGAGGTCACCCATCCTAGTACTTCTCCCACTCTAGTGCACTTAGCCATGGAGTTTCCCCCAAGAGCAAGCCTGCTTAGCCTGCTAACCCATTTGCAAAACCTTTGGCAAGTGTTATGCCTTATGAACCATTCATTAGAGAGCCCCTTTAGCTCATCCTATCTTTTGTAGTGTGTTAAATTATGATATTTTATCAAGATTCAACTATGTAGTTTTCAAGTCAAACTCATTGACCTATATTTCATGAGTAGTGGTTCACACGAACCCATCTCTCATAAGCATGAATGGTCCACTTAGCACTCATTGCATCTGGGTTGCCCATACAGTTGAAGCATTGGAACTTCTTGGGAGGCTACTCATTCCAATACTACTTTGACTCGAGTGTGCTTAACCATGGAGTTTATCTCAAGATCAAGCCCACTTAGCTAGTTAACCCATTTCCAAAACCTTTAGCAAGTGTTGTGCCTTATAAACCATTCATTATAGAACCCCTTTAGCCTAAGTTGTCGATCTTGGTATGGGGTAGGTATGGGTTTGAGGTTTGGGTATGCGAATATGACAACTTTTTTTTGCTTGGGTATGGGTACACGAATACAATAACTTTTTTTGCCCAAGTACGGGTACGACAACATATATATTATAAATTGTAATTTTATAATTATAGTATACTATATAACTATAATTTATGATATATATTTGATATAGTTCTATATATATATATATATATGAATTATAGTTATATAATATATTATAATTATATATAATATTATAAATTATAAAATATATTTAAAATTATAAATATAATATATTATAATTATAAATTTTATATATATCAAAAATTATAAAATTAGTAATACTCATAATTGTCCATAAACAAAATATTTAAATACTTCATAATTTAAGAAAATCCATAAACGGTGGTAGAATAAGGTTTTATTATACATCAACCTTCAAGCGCAATATTAATTCTCATGCAAAAAAGTGAGACGATGACAAAATGAGTTTTCAACACTTGGATAACAACACCCCTATGACATTTTTCTGTTTACTTTCACTTGGATATGCACCCACAATGAACCCCCTATCGTCCTGTCACCGCACCTGTACCCAAGTTGTACTGATATGGGAACGGAAAGGTAAATAGAAGAACCCGGTAACATAACCTTTAGCTCACCGATTGACAAGTAGGAGGTTTTTTTGGAGTATGTCAAATGTCATGCCCCCTTCTCAAGCATAAGTCTGACAAAGACTCTTAGCCTATTTTCTTAATCTTCCTATAGGCTAATGGGGCGGTGCAAGAGAAATATTTTAATAATTTAATTTAAATTGTCCAAAAAGCAACTTTATGTTATATTATAAAAAGACAACTTATGTTTTATTATTAAAAGAAATTGTTTTTAAAATAGGGCTTAAAGTGTCGTTAGGAAAGGGTATAAAAGTGGTAGGACTTTCTAGACACTTTTAAAAAGTTTTGGAGAGAAAATGAAAAGAATATAAAATTAAATTATATTCCCTCAAAAGCCTATATAAGGAGGATTTGTGCACATAAGATCTTCTTCCTACTTATTATCAATTTCCACTTTTTGGAGAATGAACAAGAGTTCTTTTTCTAGTCGAGGACAAAAACCCTATAGGCTAATGGGGCGGTGCAAGGGAAATATTTTAATAATTTAATTTAAGTTGTCCAAAAAGTAACTTTATGTTATAATATAAAAAGACAACTTTTGTTTTATTATTAAAAAAATTGTTTTTAAAATAGGGACTTAAAGTGTCGTTAGGAAAGGGTATAAAAGTGGTAAGACTTTCTAGACACTTTTAAAAGTAAGTTTTGGAGATAAAATGAAAATATAAAATTAAATTATATTCCCTCAAAAGCCTATATAAGGAGGATTTGTGCACAGATCTTCTTCCTACTTATTATCAATTTCTACTTTTTGGAGAATGAACAAGAGTTCTTTTTCTAGTCGAGGACAAAAACCCTTTGGCAAGATGGTTTCAAGGACAAAAAACCCTCCTAGCCATTTGAGTAATTCCACATAGGGATTACTAAGGCGTTGAATGTTTGTAGTTTCTGTTGTTTGTGGTGGAGTTCATCTGTTGTAGTGCTATTTCTAGATTTTGTTGTGTTTTTATCTGAAGCAATTATTAATTTATTTTCTTGCAAATCTGATAGTGATCATTGGCTAAGTTTGCTAACCATACAAGTCACTTCAAGCCCTTCCTTTGTTGGTTGTACCTTTCTTGCAGGACTGTACCATTAGAGTAGGTTGTAGATCATCAAAGGGAGGCATTTTGATTTAAAACCTAGTCGCAACCTTGTTTGTGGGTAGTCTAGATTATATACAATCTCAGCAGGCTATGCCACCAACTGACAGTTGATTCCAATGTTATGCTTAATTGCTTATCTGTATAAACTGGATGGTATACCACTAGTTAGAATTGGAGTATTTTAGCTTGGATGGCAATGCCACCAAGTTTCTAAGTTTATTTCCTTTCCGTTATTGCATTCATTTATATTGTGCGGCTTGCCACCGGATAGAGTCCCAATCACTGTATGCTCTCACCTTGCCCACCTTAGAACCTTGGTGATCAAAAAGTGTGAGGGTTATGCATTTGCATCCCATATTTGTGAAAAATTCAAAAAATCAGTTTGGGATATCACATCAAATTATTATATTTTATCGTTATTCAATTGTGTAGTTTATAGAAGTTAAACTCATTGATCCATATTTCATGAGTAGTGGTTCATACGAACTCATCTCTCATGAGCGTGAATGGTCCACTTAGCACTCATAGCATCCAGGTTATGCTCATAGTGGTGAAGCATCGAGATTTTCTGGTAGGTCACCCATTCCAGTACTACTCTAACTCAAGCACACATAACCATACTCATGAGCATGAAAGGTCCACTTAGCACTCATTTCATCTAAGTGATGCCCATAGGGGTGAAGCATTGTGACTTCTTGGTTGGTCACCCATCCTAGTACTACTCTGACTCAAGCGTGCTTAACCATGGTGTTTCCCCCAAGATCTAGCCCACTAAGCTTGCTATCACATTTGCAAAACTTTTAGCAAGTGTTGTGCCTTGTGAACCATTCATTATAGAGCCCATTTGTCTCATTCTTTGACAAGTGGAGGTATTTTTTGAAATGTGTCAAATTATAATATTTTATCAGTATTCAACTACATAGTTTTTGAGTCAAACTCATTGACCCATATTTCATGAGTAGTGGTTTACATGAACCCATTTATGATGAGCATGAATGGTGCACTTAGCACTCATTGCATCTAGGTGATGCCCATAGGGGTGAAGCATTGGGACTTCTTGAGATGTCACCCATCCGAGTACTACTTTGACTTAAGCATGTTGAACCATGGAGTTTCCTTGAAGATCAAGCCCACTTAGCTTGCTATCCCATTTACAAAACCTTTAGCAAGTGTTGTGTCTTTGAAACATTCATTATAGAGCCCCTTTAGCTCATCCATTAACAAGTAGAAGGTATTTTTATTAGGATTCAGCTGCATGGTTTTTTAGTGAAACTTATGTTTTATTTCATGAATAGTGGTTCACACGAACCCTTATCTCATGAGTGTGAATGGTCCACTTAGCGCTCATCGCATCTAGGTGATGCCCACATGGGTGAAGCATCCAGACTTCCTAGTAGGTCACCCATCCTAGTACTACTTTGACTCAAGCGGGCTTAACTGTGAAGTTTCCCCCAAGATCAAGCCCACTTAGCTTGCTACTCCATTTGCAAAACTTTCAACAAGTGTTGTCTTATTAACCATTCATTATAGAGCCTCTTTAGGTCATTCATTGACAAGTAGGAGGTGATTTTTGTAATGTGCAAATTATGATATTCTATCAAGATTCAAATGCATAGTTTTTGAGTCAAACTCATTAACCCATATTTCATTAGTAGTGGTTCACTTGAACCCATCTGTCATGAGCATGAATGGTCCACTGAGCACTATTGCATCTAGGTGATGCACATGTTAGTAAATGCAAATAAATGAGATGAGAGAAATTGGCTAGGAATGACGTACTCCACAAAGAGAAGCAACATTATATAAAATTAGAAATAAACTATTACATCTACCACATTTAATGATACAACTATCATATTAAAAGATAGTACAACAGGTTCATTAAAAGCTACAACAACTACAACAACCTTATTTAGTGACCTACACCTAACTACACAAGTACATTAATGTGATGTCTGAAATTGATTTTTCGGGTTTTTACAAATTTATGATGAAAATGCATAAAACTTCACACTTTCTGATCATCAAGATCCCGATGTGAGCAAGGTGAGAGCATATGGTGTTTGAGTCACTATTTTATTGGTGGCAAGTCATACAACTCTACAATGGATGCAATTACAAACAAAAAGATTCTACGGATCTTGGTGGCATTGCCATCCAATTCTGTTACAAATCTAATACAATAATAATGGAATAAATCTGGTGCTGAACCACACATGGATATAACAACAATAAGTTTGGAACATAAATACTGTAGAAACTTGACAAGAAGTCCAATCTTCTAATAAGTTCAAGCTGGAAATAAAAATACTAATGACAATGTTAGCAATAACAATGTTAATACTTTCAAGTGATAGAATTGTAGACCTGTAGCGTGTAACAACAGATATCGACAAGCAAGTCTCACACTAATACTATCACACTCAGTCAATGAAGGCATACAACCTGAATCATGCCTAGAATGAACCAAAAATCCTCCACAAACTGATATGGATGATATTAGTGGCAATATGACTATTAAACTGACTCCCTCATAGCTGTAGCTCTTTCATGATAGATAGTCATTCCTTAATTCAATGGTACGACTTGCTGAAAAGGTTTACAATGCTGCATAAAATATATAGCATGACTAAATTAGATACCAACGACTCACTTAGACTTGGTATGGCTTCACAAACTCCTCCAAATTTCAGCAACACAACTAGGAATATAGAATGACTCTAGTATTTACTCCAAAGCAGGTCGCAACTTCCTTAATGGACTAGTACAACATTCAAACATTCATCAAGCGTTTTGCTTAGTCTTTCAAATTTGTACGACAACTAACTAGGAATAATGCGGTAGACATATGGAAATATTTAGATGTGTTGTAATCCTTTGTTTGAAGCAGTTCTATATGTTGCGATCCACTTAAATAGTAATTGGGTAGACAAAAAGGGCGAATCATGTTAGATTTTGTCTTATGCAACAGTCTTGTCTCCTTTTATGAATGTGTACGGTAGCATGCTTACCAACAATACAACATTCTAACCATTAAGAAATGGTACGACCCTAAAATACTTCCACAAAATTGATAAGATTTGCTAAAGCACCTATAAATAGAAGATAATCTCTTCAAACTTGAAAATCACATTGAAACTTACTAAACACCCAAAATCTGGAATTGTACTGAAACATCACACAAACCAAAATCTGGGAAATTTTCTCATAAAATCAAAACCCAACTGAAGCTAGAAACGTTTCTGTAACTTTTCAGCACTCTAATGGCTTTTGAATGAAATCACTCTAATGGAGATGAGGGTTTTCATCACCAAATCCAATTTTTGCAGCGCAGAGAAAATCTTTGGACAAAATTACTCAAATGAATAGGAGGGTTTTTCGTCTTCAAATCCATTTTTCCATAGCGTTTTTGTCCTAGAGCAGAAAAGATGAACAATGTTCAATCTCAAGAAATTGGAGTTTTGATAATAAACTAGAATGCTTTCTTCTAGGCACAAAACCTCCTTATATTGGCTCTTTGAGGGAGTATAATATTATTTTCCTTTTTCATGTTTTCCTCCAAAACATATTTCATAAAGTGTTCAATATAAAGTTCCATCACTTTTTGGACCCCAGACCTAGCGGCACTTTATAACATAATTTTAAGACCTGGCGGCACTTTATAACATAACTTTAAGCCCTCTTTTAAAACATTTTTTAATAATAAAACATAAGTTACCTTTTTAAAATATAACAAAGTTATTTTTTGGACAACTTAACTTAAATTATTAAATTATTTTTTTAGCTCAAAAAGGGGGACATGACAACTAAAGTGTGAATACACTTTATTACAGCATTATTATATTCTAATACCCCCCTTAATGACTAAATTAGAAGGATCTAGAGATTTAGTCATTAAATTACAATATGCTCCTTGAGATGTGTAGAAATAGGAAGGAGTATATGTGCAAACAAGCTTCCTGACAACAAGTACATGAGAAAGGTGAGAAGAAAGAACATAGTGAACATGCTCTGCTGTAGAGTTATCAATTTGGTTTCCTTCTTTCGAGGTGACACATCTGATTTAGTGAAGTCATCATTGGGCTCTGCTTCAAAGTAACACTAAGGCCTTCGAGACATAACGTGTGAATACTATGAAGCAAAGTCTCAATTGAAGATTGTCATGTCCCTATATTAGTAATTTATAATTGAATCCATTCATTCAAATTAAAGATATAAATAATATTATAAATGGAATATATTTAATATATTTAAATAATATTTATTTAAAACAATTAACAAGATATATTATTATTATATTTACAAATAACACGTATAAATAATATAATATAAATCATATATCATTTATTATAATGATATAATATAAATAAATAATATATTATAAATATATCTAATAATATAAATACGAATATTATTATTATTATCTTATATTGTAATATAAATATAAATAATATAATATAAATCATATATCATTTATTATGATATAATATAAATAATATAATAAACATCTTTTAACCTATCCTCTTATGATAAAGGAGTTATGTATGGTTAGAATTAGTTTTACCACAAAAGGGAATTAATATAAAGTAATAAAAATTATAAGAGGGTAAGTATGTCTTTTACCACCAAGTATAATAAGAGACGTGCCTCTTCAAACATATCCCTTGAAAGGGAAATATATAAAAGTTGTGAGATAGAAGGAAAACATCATCAGACGAAAATATAAAAAAAAGTATCCAATAAATACATATATTTAAATCTGCATTATATATATATATATATATTTGAGTTATAAGTAGGAAAGATATCATAAATTAATATATAGAGATATGTACATCAACAGCAAATGGGAGGAATGATTCAAGGAAAAAACATATATATAGTAGATAAAGGATGTGATGTTATTCATGATAACACTACAATAATAATAGTATTATAATAACACTAATAAATAATATTATAATATATGTTAATAATAAAATAACAATAGAATTCAAGAGTTGGCAAGCAATCAATCACATATATATATATAGAGAGAGAGAGAGAGAGAGAGAGAGATTATTAATATTATAACAAATACTGTAATATATAAATATTAAAGAATAGGCATAGGGACATTACAAATATATTTCATGTTGTATCATATATTATTGTATAACACCATTCATAATAATAAAGGCAAATTGTATGTTTTGGAAATGTGTGTGGAAACTGTATGTATTGCGTTTGTGATTCAACCAGGAAGGGAGAGTGCATAAACCTTAGTAGATTGCCTATAAACCCCATCTAAGGTTCCGTCCCCATAGGCCCGAGACAAGGGTTTGGGCATTATGCCCCCGTAGGCCTGAGTCAAGGGTTTGGACCATGGAGGGATGAGGGTCCCACATTGGAACATGCGCCCATAGGCCCGAGACGAGGGATTGGGCAAAAGGACCAGCTCCCATAGGCCCTCGTCAAGGGTTCGGGCAATAGGATTGTGGTAGGCCTTAGGCTACTAAGAGCTTATGTATTTCCCTCCCTTGGCATGATGAATGTTTTCTTTTACCTATGTGTTTCAAAATGCAAGTGTGTTTATGTTGGACTAATGATAACTAGATATGAAAACTAACATGTAGCAATATGGACTTGAATATACATGATGCTACAAGGACTAATTCAAAAGAACGTGTGATCTATTCAAACCAAGGTTTCCCCATTAAAAGAGAAAAAACCTTAAACCTAATTCACAAGCAAATTCTAGGGCACGTCAGGTAAGGGACATTACAGTGGTATTAGAGCAGTCATTCTGCCATCCTGTGAATAATACTTAATTAAAAATAAATAAATAAATTAAAAAAAATAAAAAAAAAATAAAACTTGTATAACAATAAAATTCATTAAGTAAATATACTAAATGAAATAGTAAAATAAAGTAATTAAAATATAATTTATAAATAAATATGTAGTAAGATATCTCTAAGTTCTCATAAAGTAATATATTTGAAAAAGTTATTTTCATCTCAACTTAAAGAAACACATATATAAATTAATTAATTTGTGATCATAATAACCATGTGTTTAGATCCACAACCCTATTAAACATAACTATAACATTTAAAAATAAATAAATAAATAAATAAATAAATAAAAGTAAAAAAAAAAGTATTATATACTTTAATATTAAATTTAGTATTACCATTTTTTTATGTATACTTTAATACTGAATTACTTATACTTTCGCCTAATCCTTTAAGTCTAGTTGTGATTGTTTGAGGACAAGCAATTTTGAGTGGAAAGGGTTGTCATGTCCCTATATTAGTAATTTATAATTGAATCCAATATGTATTATTCATTCAAATTAAAGATATGAATAATATTATAAATGGAATATATTTAATATATTTAAATAATATTTATTTAAAACAATTAATAAGATATATTATTATTATTATATTTACAAATAACACATATAAATAATATAATATAAATCATATATCATTTATTATAATGATATAATATAAATACAAATAATATAAATAAATAATATATTATAAATATATCTAATAATATAAATACGAATATTATTATTATTATCTTATATTGTAATATAAATATAAATAATATAATATAAATCATATATCATTTATTATGATATAAATGATATAATATAAATAATATATCATTTATTATAATGATATAATATAAATACAAATAATATAAATAAATATCTTTTAACCTATCCTTTTATGATAAGGGAGTTACGTATGGTTAGAACTAATTTTACCACAAAAGGGAATTAATATAAAGTAATAAAAATTATAAGAGGGTAAGTATGTCTTTTACCACCAAGTATAATAAGAGACGTGCCTCTTCAAAATATCCCTTGAAAGGGAATTAAATAAAGGTTGTGAGATACAAGGAAAACATCATCAGAAGGAAATATAAAAAAGAGTATACAATAAATACATATATTTAGATCTTTCTGAGTCATAAGTAGGAAAGATATCATAAATTAATATATAGAGATATGTACATCAACAGCAAATGGGAGGAATGATTCAAGAAAAAAAACAAATATATATATATATAGTAGATAAAGGATGTGATGTCCCAATAGATATCGGAACGATTAAACATTATTAAAAGTTATATTCATGATAACACTACAATAATAATAGTATTATAATAACACTAATAAATAATATTATAATATATGCTAATAATAAAATAACAATAGAATTCAAGTGCTGGCAAGCAATCAAATATATATATATATATATATATATATATATAATATAGAGATATTATTAATATTATAACAAATACTATAATATATAAATATTAAAGAATAGGCAGAGGGACATTACAAATATATTTCATGTTGTATGATATATTACTGTATAACACCATTCATAATAATAAAGGCAAATTGTATGTTTTGGAAATGTGTGTGGAAACTGCATGTATTGCGTTTGTGATTCAACCAGGAAGGGAGAATGCATAAACCTTAGTAGATTGCCTATAAACCCCATCTAAGGTTCCGTCCCCATAGGCCCGAGACAAGGGTTTGGGCATTATGCCCCTGTAGGCCTGAGTCAAGGGTTTGGACCATGGAGGGATGGGGGTCACACATTGGAACATGCCCCCATAGGCCCAAGACGAGGGATTGGGCAAAAGGACCAGCCCCCATAGGCCCTCGTCAAGGGTTCGGGCAATAGAACTCGTCAAGGGTTCGGGCAATAGGACTGTGGTAGGCCTTAGGCTACTAAGAGCTTATGTATTTCCCTCCCCTGGCATAATGAATGTTTTCTTTTACCTATGTGTTTCAAAATGCAAGTGTGTTTATGTTGGACTAATGAATACTAGATATTAAAACTAACATGTAGCAATATGGACTTGAATATACATGATGCTACAGGTACTAATTCAAAAGAATGTGTGATCTATTCAAACTAAGGTTACCCCATTAAAAGAGAAGAAACCCTAAACCTAATTCACAAGCAAATTTTAGGGCACGTCGGGTAAGGGACATTACAGAGATGAACTTTGTCTATGTTGAACTTCAGCTGGAATGGAGACACCTTCAGTTATGTGTTGTTGATACAAAAGTGGAGAAGAACCACCCAAAGGCTAATGCAACAGGGGAATCATGTCAGATTCTGTCTTATGCAACAATCTTGTCTCCTTTTATGAATGTGTACGGTAGCATGCTTACCAACAATACAACATTCTAACCATTAAGAAATGGTACGACCCTAAAATACTTCCACAAAATTGATAAGATTTGCTAAAGCACCAATAAATAAAAGATAATCTCTTCAAACTTGAAAATCACACCGAAACTCACTAAACACTCAAAATTTGGAATTGTATTGAAAGTTTTCGAAACATCACACAAACCAAAATCTGGGAAATCTTCTCATAAACTCAAAACCCAACTGAAACTAGAAACGCTTCTGTAACTTTTCAGCACACTAATGATCTTTGAATGAAATCACTCTAATGGAGATGAGGGTTTTCATACCCAAATCCAATTTTTGCAGTGCAAAGAAAATCTTTAGATGGAATTACTCCAATGAATAGGAGGGTTTTTGTCCTCAAATCTATTTTTGGGTTGTCGTTCTAGAGCAGAAAAGATGAACAATGTTCAATCTCAAGAAATTGGAATTTTGATAATAAATTGGAATGCTTTCTTCTATGCACAAAACCTCCTTATATAGGCTCTTTGAGGGAGTACAATATTATTTTCCTTTTTTCTATTTTCTTCCAAAACTTATTTCATAAAGTGTTTAGAAAGTTTCATCACTTTTTGGACCCCAGACCTAGCAACACTTTATAACATAACTTTAGGCCCTCTTCTAAAAACACTTTTTAATAATAAAACATAAGTTGCCTTTTTAAAATATAACATAAAGTTATTTTTTGGACAACTTAACTTAAATTATTAAATTATTTCCTTAGCTCAAAAATGGGGACACTTTATTACATCATTATTATATTCTAATACCCCCTTAATGACTAAATTGGAAGGATCTAGAAGTTTAGTCGTTAAATTACAATATGCTCCTTGAGATGTGTAGAAATGGGAAGGAGTATTTGTATGAGCAAGCTTCCTAACAATAGGTACATGAGAAAGGTGAGAAGAAAGAACATAGTGAACATGCTCTGTTGTAGAGTTATCAATTTGGTTTCTTGTCTTCCGAGGTGACACATTTGATTTAGTGAAGTCATCATTGGGCTTTGCTTCAAAGTAACACTGAGGCTTTCGAGGTATAACAGGTGAATGCTATGGAGACACAGTCTCAACTGGAGATGAATTTTGTCTAGATTGAGCCTCAGCTGGAATGGAGACACCTTCAGTTATGTATTGTTGATACAAAGGTGGAGAAGAACCACACAAAGGCTAATGCAACAGGGGAATCATGTCAGATTTTGTCTATACAACAGTCGTGTCTCCTTTTATGAATGTTTACGGTAGCATGCATACCAACAATACAACATTCTAACCATTAAGAAATGGTACGACCCTAAAATACTTCCATAAAATTGATAAGATTAGCTAAAACACAGAAATAAAAGATAATCTCTTCAAACTTGAAAATCACACTGAAACTCACTAAACACCCAAACTTTGGAATTGTACTAAAGCATCACACAAACCAAAATTTGGGAAATCTTCTCATAAACTCACCAACTAAAACTAGAAACACTTTTGTAACTTTTTAGCACACTAATGACCTTTGAATGAAATCACTCTAATAGAGATGAGAGTTTTCTTCCCCAAATCCAATTTTTGTAGTGAACAAAAAATCTTTGGATGGAATTACTCAAATGAATAGGAGGGTTTTCGTCCTCAAATCCATTTTTCCATAGGGTTTTCGTCCTAGAGAAGAAAACATGAATAATTTTCAATCTCAAGAAATTGGAGTTTTGATAATAAATTGGAATGCTTTCTTCTATGCACAAAACCTCCTTATATAGGCTCTTTGAGGGAGTATAATATTATTTTGCTTTTTCCTGTTTTCCTCCAAAACTTATTTCATAAAGTGTTTAGAATGTTCCATCACTTTTTGGACCCTAGACCTAGCGACACTTTATGACATAACTTTAGGCAATCTTTTAAAAACACTTTTTAATAATAAAACATAAGTTGTATTTTTAAGATATAACATAAAGTTATTTTTTGGACAATTTAAGTTAAATTATTAAATTATTTCCTTAGCTCAAAAAGGGGGACATGACAACTAAAGTGTGAATACACTTTATTGTAAGGAAGTTAAGATAGCAGAACAACTTCCTACACTAATCTTGAGAGGAGGGATATGCAGAACTTTTTAGATTTTTACAACAGTTATAGAAATAAACACAAATGACAATCATACCACAACATAGTAATTACATGGGGAAACCCTTTTAGAAGAGAAATCCCGCACTCCAAAGCCGTCCAATATGTTATTTAGGAATTAAGAAGATTACAATATTCTTGCAGAGAAAGTTTTCACAGGGGTATAACCAACCAGAGATCCGAAGGCAACTCAACATTTATAAGACTCTTACACATAGCCTCCATCTCAAGCTCTTGATATATAGGAGATACAATAAAGTAAACCATCTACGGTAAGTACAAAACCATGAGCCAAAACCACCCAAAAGTGGCGCCTAAATTATCTCCAATCAAAGATGCCTTGTGATGTGCCAAATCACACAACATGTGTAACTCTCCCCTTTATAGCTCTTTTAAGTGTCCTACATGTTTTCACATTTCCCATAACGGGAGGCCCAACTTCTGGAGGCCATAACTTTTGATCCGGGTGTCCGATTGATGAACTGTTTGATGCGTCGGAAAGATCGTGAAGAGATCCATCACGCTATAATCCGCTTCGCCGATTACGACAACTTCGGGGCATTTAGGGATCTCTAAGTGCCTCAAATATGATTTCGAAACTTTTTCGGGAGTTTCAAAAAACGGAAACTTTAATATCTTGCAATCCATGTATGATCTTGAGTCGAAACTCACCCAAGATGTTTACTTGGTAGTTTCGCACCTTTTGGGAAAATTTTGGGTCCATCCGTGTTCAAACGTAGAGTTACTAAAAATAGTAAGCCCTGCCATTTTTAGTCCCTTTTGGAAACTTTGAAAGTTCTAAACCATTCTTCAAGATAAAGAGTATTCGAAAAGACCAAAATTGGGAAGTATAGAAACCTTTTGTAGTTGCAAGGTTGAGACACATTTCCTAACATTCTCCCACTTGTTGAACACCTTGCAAGGGAAAAGGGAGTATCAAAACCATGATTTAATTGTTAGGGGCCGAGAGACCCATAGACTCCGAACACTATTTGAACTTCTCTATGCGCACAGGCTTAGGTAATGAATCTGCAACATTCATTAAAGTCTCTACTTTAACTAGCTTCACCCTACCATCCTCGACCATATCTCTAACAAAATGATATTGTACATCAATGTACTTGGTCCTCACATGAAATGTTGGGTTCTTAGCTAGGCAGATCGTACTCTGATTGTCACTGCACCTTGTTTTATTCTGATATCTGAACACAGTCTCTTAAGCCAAATGGCTTTTTTACAAGCATAAGTAGCTGCCATATACTTAGCTTCAGTACTGAACAAAACAACCACAGCCTGTCGCTTACTCATCCAACTAATTGCACCACCAAATAATGTAAACACATAAGCACTAGTGGATTGTCTACTATCAACATCACCTGCCCAGTTTGAATCCACATAACCATGAATATCAATGGAATGCATGTTTCCTATCAAAATACGATGATAACACAAGGAATACTCTGACGTACCCCACAAATATTTGAAGACTCTTTTAATTGCATCCCAATGAACTCTACTAGGATTAGACATATATATGGAAAGAACTCCCATTGCTTGGGCAATGTCTGGTTTAGTACAGATCATAACATACATCAAACTTCTAATTGCACTTTGGTCAGGCACTCTGGTCATGTATTCCATCTGTGATGGGGATGTTGGACATTGTGAAGCAGATAACTTCGTTCCAACTGTAAAAGGAACACATAATGGTCTACAATCCTGCATGTTAAACCTCTGTAAAATTGAATTGACATACTTACTCTGGCCAAGCTATAGTTTTTTGTTCACTCTATCTTTTCTTATTTCCATCCCAAGAATGTGTTTAGCTACACCAAGATCTTTCATTTCAAATTTAGCTGCAAGTTGAGACTTTAATTCTGAAATCATTCCTTTCCTTTTACCAATAAATAACATATCATCAACATATAATGCAATATATAGGAAACGATAACCATTAGATTTATAAGACACAGTGATCAGATTTAGAACGCTCAAATCTCAAACTCAACACATGTATCAAATTTCTGGTACCACATCCCTGGACTTTGTTTGAGGCCATACAAATATTTCTTCAATTTACAAACCAAATTACTTTTACCTTTCACCATGTAGTGCTCTGGCTGTGTCATATAAATATCCTCCTCCAAATCACTATGAAGGAAAGTTGTTTTCACATCCATTTGCTCAACCTCTAGATCATAAGCAACAACAATAGAAAGCAAGAATCTAATGGACATCATTTTTGCAACAGGAGAAAATATCTCACTGTAATCAACACCCTCAACCTGCGAATGACCTTTCGCAACGAACCATGTTTTGTACTTCTCGATACCTCCATCTGAACCAATCTTTTTCTTGAACACCCATTTACAACCAACAAATTTTTGTCCTTCAGGCAATGGCACTAGGTCCCATGTATCATTCTTTTTCAAAGTTGTCATTTCTTCATCCATAGCAACCTTCCAAGACTCCGCATCATCCATACCTAATGCTTCTTCTACATATCTAGGTTCATCTATGTTAGTATTCAAAGAAAAAATACATCTCCAGTTGGTTGTCTATGCCTTGTAGACCTTCGAACAAGTTGAGTTGGAGGTTCTTCCTCCTCTTCTAAAGATTCCGAGCTAGATGAGCTCTCCTCAATTTTGTGTCTATCTAGGGGCCTCGATTCAACTTTCTTAAGCGTAGAAGGGAGTTGAATCACATCTTTCTGTTCACTTTGTTCTGGCTGCAATGTAACAGAAGAAGGCTTAGTTTCTCTAAAAATAACACTTCTACTATATATTAACTTTTGTGCAATAGGGTCCCAAAGGTTGTATCTTTTCACACCATAACTATACCCGATGAAGATACATTTCAAAGCCTTGTTCCTCAACTTTGTTCGCTTCTCCTTTGACACATGTGCATATACCTTGCAACCAAAAACTCTAAGATGTCTTAGCAAAGGTTTGTGCCCCGACCATGCCTCCATAGGGGTTTTATCAATAAGAGCTGATGTAGGAGACCTGTTAATCAGGTAGTAAGCAGTAGCAACAGCTTCATCCCAAAACCTTTGTTCTAGACTAGCACCACTAATCATACTCTTCGGCTTCTCCATCAGTGTCCTATTTATTATTTCGAGTTGTCTTTTGTCTTTGAATGCCACAATTTTTACATAATATATCAAAATCATTAGAGAAAAATTCACCACCATTGTCAGTCCTCAAACATTTTATTTTCTTTCCAGTTTACAACTCAACCATTGCTTTAAATTCTTTAAATCCACTGAAAACTTTAGACTTATTCTTTAGAAAATATACCTATGTCTTTCTGCTATAATCATCAATAAATGAAACATAATATGTGAATTTCGCAATGGAAGGAACATCTACAGGACCAAGCACATTAGAATGAATAAGATCCAGTACACCACAAGATTTATGAGAACTTGAGTAAAATTGAACGCGGTTTTGTTTATCATAAATGCAATGCTCACAGAAATCAAAATCAAGATTACAATTAGTCAACCCTTCAACAAAGTTTTTATTTTTCAAGGTCCTTAGACCATTTTCTCCTATGTGGCCTAATCTCTGGTGCCATAACAGTCTTCTCTGCAAGCAATTTTGATTTAGAAGAAAGAGCACCCTTAGGTACCCAGAAGCCATGACCATCCACTGAAAATGAAACCCTCTCCTTTTCTAGTGAAGTAGTCACAGATTTGCTTTTTGCAGAAGTACTATTGCACTCAACAGTGCATGCATAAAGTTTATACAATGTGTCAAATTTGACACCTCTAGCAATCACCATAGCACCTCTTACCATCTTGCATCTTGAATAAAAAAAAGACTACTTGCATACCCGCATCTATTAATTTGCTCACAAATAATAAATTTCCTGCTAATCCAGGGATAGGCAACACAACATTAATCTTTTTTATTTTACCATCAGAAAATCTGATTTTAAATTTACCACGGCCAACAATATTTAAATGAGAATCACCATCCAAGTACACTTTACCTCCATCAAATTCTTCATATTCAGAAAACCAATCTCTATTAGGGGTCATATGGAGAGATGCACATGAGTCAATTAACTATGCATTATTACTTGCACGAGTGGCCAAAGCTGTAATGAACGCATCACCATCTTCCTTCTTAGACTCAGAATCATAATCAAATTTTTTCTTTTTCTTCTTCTTTTCTTCTTTACACTCTTGACGGAAGTGTATAGTGTTGATAACTGAGAGGGGGGGGGTGAATCAGTTATCCTAATTATTTCTTCTTTTGAACTTTCTTATTAATCAATGCAGCATTGAATCAAACAAACAAACATTACCATGAAATGAAAAAACACATGACACAGTATTTTTGACGTGGAAACCCTGTTAAGGGAGAAAACCACGGGGTGATTAACCCAAAGATTATTCTCTGTTAGAAGAATAAGGAATTACAAAAATGGCACTTGCCAATTAGGGCTCACTGCCCGAGCACACTGCTCACAAAGAGGCCCACTGCCTACAAGGAGACACACTGTCTACAAAAGTGATAAGAATCACAGTCTTGAACTGATTGGAAGCATCTACATATGCTGGAGTTCAGTTCCGGTTAGGCTCAGTACACTGATCTGCTGCACTTCATCTTTCCTCTGTTCTTTATTCTGCTATCCTTTCACATACCGGATCTTTCTTACTACTTCTGCTCTGTTCTTCACTTATTCGCATATACCTTCACACAATTCATATCTTCACAACTAAATCCATCCTCTATATATATCCGCACAAGTAATTTCATCACCTTTCTAGTCGGCATCCAGAACAGTCTAGTTTCTTACAAACTCTGTTCTGTCGGCTGAATCCTTGCTCACCAAGCAATGCGGATCAAGCATATACTTGTAGATATCACTAATCATGTCGGCCAAACATGATTCATGCCTTCACAACCTTTACCATCAACAATAACACATCCGGAAAATAGTCTGATACTCTGTCAGTCAGTTCTTCCTCTGTTCTCACTGTCTCTCAGGAATCCGGTACTCAACTATTCATATCTTTTTCTTTGTTCATCACCGGAGGCTAAATCCTTGGAATATACTACTCAAGGTAGTCCTCTTGACTTCCCCAAATCCGCACTGCACCAAGACACTTCCTCTGAGAGATCCGGACCAATCTGTCGGACCTTGCCACATGCTCTGTTCTTGTTCACCGGACCACAACAATCTTCATTCTGACTTCCGGTAGAGACACACCATGACTTGCGGATATGTGGGATGACCTTTGTTGCCATCAATGACAACAACCATGAATCCATATAGTGTCTCTTGCCAACAATCTCCCCCTTTGGGATTGATGGCAACACTTAGTGAAAAATGACTAAGTGTTTACACTATGCTCCCCCTTGGCTGATGCTCTATCTTTATATACAATTTCCGGAACTCTCCCTTAGTTGGATTCCTCATTTTTCACTGCTCCTCACTCCCCCTTTGACATCAATGGCAAAGGGTAGGGTCCGCACACCAAAATTTTCAAAAATTTTCTATACATAGCCGCATATTTACATACTCACATATACTGAAGAATGTCTGCAAAGGATGTCTTCAATTGGATCAGTTCTGTAGCCCAACTTTGCTTCATTCTATCCAAAATTGAAATGTGACCACTCAACAAAAATGCAAAAGCTTCTGCCCTCTTGAGATCTGTCGGATCATTTGTTTGGGCGGTGGTCTGAGCATCACTGATGGCCTCATGCATAGTTTCTAACTTAGGGATTATAATCCTTCTAAGTTCTCCCATCCGGTTAGTGATATTCTTCCTTTCCTTCTCAAGGTTCTTTATTTCACTCAAGACTGCAATAGTCTGACATTCTTGATTTACTATGGAGGAGGAGAGAGGATCAAAACTTTGAGATAAACTTTGTAGTTTGTCCTGTTCCTCTTTTATTTTCTTATCAATTTTTGCTGTTGCCTTTGACCAGGATATACAAAATTTGTAAATGTCACCACCATCTTTAAGAGCATTTTCTAAGCTCTTTATTCCAATGCTCATATTTCTTCTATCATTAGAGATTGATCCTAGTATTTCTGAAAATCTTTTATCCAAAAATTCCTTCCGGACTTTTTCTTCAGCTGATTTTTCTAGAGATTCAAAATGTGTACTAACACTGCTGACTAAGGTTTTGAGATTACCGGAAGAGGAGGCTGCCGGATCTATCTGGACCGATGGCATAATCTTCTCAAGCACTCCGGAGGCAGCCTCTATCAACTCACAGTCTTCCATATGAGACTTTAGTAGTTTCTCTTTGACTTTCTCATTTGCAAATGAGGCTATTTTCATTGTTTGCACCGGTGACAAAGAGTCAAAATCTAATGGTCCTTTTAGCAGGTCCGGTTCATCAATTTCTATAGTGGCTTTTGTCAAGAATTCTTGAACAGTTTGTGCTGTGTCTCTTGCCGGAGACAGATGTTTCTCTGTTGGGGTCTTCTCTTTCTCTGCATTCTTGGTGCTGTCAACCTCTTTTTCTTTGACTGCTGCTTCTTTCTCCTGTAGTTTCTCTTCTTCTTGGGATCCGGAGATTGTAGGGGAAACTGGAGGAGAGATGTTAGTCTGTTCAAGGCCCACTTCTTCCGGAGCAGATGATTCCAAGTTCACAGCTGTTTCTGCACCTAAGTCCTCTACAACAGGAAGATTGAACCTTTTGAAGGCCTTTCGGAGGATCTCTTCTGTCTCTTTGGCCACTTTGTCAGTCTCACCAAGCATGAGTTGATTCATCCTGGCTTTACTTCTAAACTCATCTTTGCAGTCTTTGAATATTATGTTCATTGTCTTGGGATCAATTTGAGGATATAGCTGAATAGCTATCTGCTCCCGGATCTCAAGATCTTTTGCATGAGCATTATTCTTTCTTATTTCTAATTCCTTTTCTAGGCTTTTAGGAATTAGAGATATGATCTCAATGAAAGCCTTATTGTATATGTTCAGATACTTGATTGTGGCTTCCTGCAGAATCTTTTGGTCAGCCTCATTGTAGTCATCATAAAATTCAGTCATTGGTTGAAGGTTTCCATCCACCGTAACCGACTTGATTACACTCTCTAGAGACAGAGTGGGCTTTTCAACAAATACCTCTGCCATTTCATCCTTGTCTTGGCCTGTGGAGGGTTTACCGGATCCTTTCTTCTTCTGCTTCTTTATTTCTTTTACTCCCTCATCTGACTCAGTTTCCTCTTCATCCTTTTGGCTTTCATAAGCCCTTGTGGATTTTGTCTTAGATCTTTTACCGGATGCCTGGACTTCCGGTTTTGAACTTTTGGTTGTGGGAGGTGCAGATCTTTTTGATGATCTGGTCCGGGTGGAAGTTTCAACCGGAACACTTTCTTTACTTTTCTTTTCTTCCTCAGCCTTTCTCCTCTTTTCCCGGCTGGCATCAAGTGTCTCTTTTGAGATGCCTAGGCCTTGAGCAATATGCTCTACTTCTTTTCTCACTTTCCTCTTTATCTCAGGTTCCCTGAGTTCTACATGTATCTTTACACTCAGCTCTTCAAAGGTTCCAAACCTTTCTGCCTTTGGATCTTTGGGCTGACTTAGCATGTGTTGAACATGCAGTTCCACTATTTGTTTATCCACTTCATACCCCATGGGCATGATCCATACAGTTCTTGGTTCTACTGCCTCCATTAGACACTGATCTGTTTCTACCATGAAGCATACTGTGTCTTTGTACTTTTCAACAAGGGATTGGGGTATTCTTTCTCTTGCATGCATCATGCTTTGGAAGTTCTTGAAATATCCCCATAGAGCTGTGTTTCTTGCTTTAGCATCCCCAAGTCCATGCAAATAGTCTCTGATTTGGATGGCAACCGGTCTGTCATTCTGCCATATCCATCCACTGGATCCGAGAAGTTCATTCATGTAGTAAAAGAAGAGACAAAGGATCAGATTGCCATACTTGAAGGAGTTTTTCTTGTCCTTCTTAATCTTCTGCAGATTTTCAAAAAGTTGGTTTACAAGAAGCTCACACAAGTCATAGTCTGCATTCTCCTTTAACATTTGATAAGCTGTGTAGATTGCAGTTCCCGGTACTGAATTTTCCCTACTGGAGTGATAGATTTTGTAACCAATTATCATAGATGCAAATTTGACATCCGGTTCAGTGATGTCATCAACTGTCATAGCTCTCTTGTCAAACTTGGATCCGGTTGCATCACTAACTGTCTGATTTTTGACAGACTTGAGAACAGGTAATCCACCGGATGAATGCAGACCGGTTACAGCCCTAATTGCATCTTTGGTAATCTTGAAGGGCTTGTTCAACCATAGGAAGTTGTCATGTACTCTACTTAGTACATACCGGACCCATTCATCTTCTTCAAAACAGGGGAAATGAATGCATTGTGCAAAGTGTTTGTCCCGGATGGCTTTGTACTGAGGTTTGATCTCAAAGGAGTCATCTATCAATTGTTTGTGATAGATATCCATCAGTTTTGATTCTCCAAAGTCTTCAAAATTCGCATGGATGTAAGCCCTAATGTCTTCCGTATGCAATACACCATGTGGAACACTAGAGAAGGCTCCTAGTGGATCTACCTCCAAGGATTTGTAAGGATGTTTCTTGAATGTGGGGCGAGGTCTATCAGAGATCTTAACTATATTCAGAGTAGCCATTCTTCAAAGATTTGCAGTGAGATAATGAAAACGGAGAATACCTTATGCACCTTCGGTTTGCACGGAGTGGTTGGATTGATTTCTTTATGCAATGACTTCGGCAGGAGATCTTTGGTGTGCTTGATGAATCTTGTTGCAGAGCTCCACTTTTCGCTTCTTCTTGAGTGCAGAATGAGCAAATGATTTTTGAGAAATCCCTTATATTGCTCCGCAAACCCTAATATCTGATGGCAATAAATGCTCGACCTATATTATTCCGGTTTGCCTTATCCGGATAGCTTGGAGTATCCCGGATCAGTCCTGATCTGTGAACATCATCCGGATCTTTCAATCATGAGTAAATCGAGGTGACACATTACAAGAACATCCCAAACGTTCTGTCCAGCCCGCAGAATAAAATAATGTACTTCCGGATCTCTCCGGACCCTTTTGTAGTCCTCTGTCATTCCGGAGCATCTCCCGGAACAGGTCTTTACTTGATCGATCACAACTTCTTTATATCTTTATGCGGACCTCTGAAATCTTGTCTGGATCATCTCAAGACTGGTATCTTCAAACCCTTTACTCCGCATCTTGTGCCACATCCGGCACCACTTGATTGGCTGGGGGAACAGGATTTTCTTTGAGTCCCCCTGAGCCAGAGCTCACTTTTTAATTTCCGGAAGAAATATCAGCACCAGAGTCTGGTGCGGATCCAACCTCTACATTCTCTGAACTTTTCTTCACCCAAATCTTGCTCATTTGATTCCTAACTTCATCCGCATTCATCTTTTGTTTACCCTTGTCTTGATTCTGATTATACACCGAACCTCTTTTGTCCTGATTCTTGCTTCTGCAGACTTTAGCATTATGACCGGACCTATTACAGATTTGGCAAATAACATTTCTTTGCATATTTGACTGATAACCTCTTGATCTGCATTGATTAGCCATATGACATACTCTATTGCATGTAAAGCATCTACCTTTGAATGATTTGTTTACTTGCATATTTCTGCATTCATGGGATTTGTGTCCATACCTTTTGCAGTTAAAGCACTGTCCGGAGAAGGATGAATTAATCTGATTCATTCTCTTTCTGCACTAATTAGCCTTGTGACCAAAGTGGTTGCAGCTGTGGCAGTATCCATTGAAAGATGGATATCTTTGAGCATTGGGCTGTCTTACCGGAGGTCTTCTAGGCCTATTCCTTGGATTTTCTGATCCAAAATTCTTTTGACCGGATCCGGAGCTTTCTCCTTTCTCATATCCCAAACCATACTTGTCATCTGTCCTCTTTTGACTTCCAAGAAGAACTTCAAGTTGAGCAGAACTTATCTTGAATTTCTCTTTATATTCATTTGCTGTTTGAAGGTCTCTTTTGAGAGAGACAATTTGATCCTCAAGTTTTTCTTCATTATCTTTGGCATCTTCAAGATCAGATTCAAGATGTCTGATAATCCTGTCCATCTGGTGGCATTCTTCTGATTTTTCTTTAAGAGATTGTCTTAGATTGTCTTCAGCTTTTCTTTTTTCTTCAATCTCTTGAGTAAACTTTATAGTTCCTGATTCCATTTCATGTCTTAACATAATGACTTCTTTTGATAACTTTTCACATAACTTTGTTTGCTCAGTCAATTCTTCATTTGTATTGCTTTCTTCACTTTGTCTTGCCAATTGTTGGAGCAGCTCCTTTCTCTTTTTCATAGAGAGACTTAATTTGTCCTTTAATTCTCTCATGAATTCATCAGCCTGTTTGAGTCTTTCCTTTAATTCATTGACTTCAGAATTTGACTGTTCAAGATCCTCAAGGGCAGTCTTGAGTTGCTCCCTTAAACCATATGCATCCATTTGAACTCCCAGATCTTCCTCAAGCTGTTAGGCTCTATTAGGAGGAACCTTGCTCTGATACCAATTGTTGATAACTGAGAGGGGGGGGGGTGAATCAGTTATCCTAATTATTTCTTCTTTTGAACTTTCTTATTAATCAATGCAGCATTGAATCAAACAAACAAACATTACCATGAAATGAAAAAACACGACACAGTATTTTTGACGTGGAAACCCTGTTAAGGGAGAAAACCACGGGGTGATTAACCCAAAGATTATTCTCTGTTAGAAGAATAAGAAATTACAAAAATGGCACTTGCCAATTAGGGCTCACTGCCCGAGCACACTGCTCACAAAGAGGCCCACTGCCTACAAGGAGACACACTGTCTACAAAAGTGATAAGAATCACAGTCTTGAACTGATTGGAAGCATCTACATATGCTGGAGTTCAGTTCCGGTTAGGCTCAGTACACTGATCTGCTGCACTTCATCTTTCCTCTGTTCTTTATTCTGCTATCCTTTCACATACCGGATCTTTCTTACTACTTCTGCTCTGTTCTTCACTTATTCGCATATACCTTCACACAATTCATATCTTCACAACTAAATCCATCCTCTATATATATCCGCACAAGTAATTTCATCACCTTTCTAGTCGGCATCCGGAACAGTCTAGTTTCTTACAAACTCTGTTCTGTCGGCTGAATCCTTGCTCACCAAGCAATGCGGATCAAGCATATACTTGTAGATATCACTAATCATGTCGGCCAAACATGATTCATGCCTTCACAACCTTTACCATCAACAATAACACATCCGGAAAATAGTCTGATACTCTGTCAGTCAGTTCTTCCTCTGTTCTCACTGTCTCTCAGGAATCCGGTACTCAACTATTCATATCTTTTTCTTTGTTCATCACCGGAGGCTAAATCCTTGGAATATACTACTCAAGGTAGTCCTCTTGACTTCCCCAAATCCGCACTGCACCAAGACACTTCCTCTGAGAGATCCGGACCAATCTGTCGGACCTTGCCACATGCTCTGTTCTTGTTCACCGGACCACAACAATCTTCATTCTGACTTCCGGTAGAGACACACCATGACTTGCGGATATGTGGGATGACCTTTGTTGCCATCAATGACAACAACCATGAATCCATATAGTGTCTCTTGCCAACATATAGAAATACTTTAATTGCAACAAATAACTTTGGACTTTCTAGGAGATTTGGATTTCCCTTTGGACTTGGATTTGTCATGCTTCTCGCTCTTCTTGCCTTTATTTTGAGTCTTCCATGAACACTTAGGGCTTCTTTGGCACTAATGAATACCTTCCTCATTATTTCTTTAGAAAGCAAAGAACCCACAACATCTTCAACTTTCAAGACAACAAAAGTACTCTCAATTGCCATAACAAGAGAATCCCATGAATTAGGCAAAGAACAAAGCATGATCTGACATCTCTCCTCATCCATTTTTACACCAACTGATGCCAATTGAGCCAAAAACATATTGAATGCTTCCAGGTGGTCTGCAATTCGTACACCCTCTTCCATGCTCAAGGAATACAATTTCTTCCTCAAGAAAATCTTGTTCACTAAAGATTTGGCTTGATATATCTCACCGAGTTTCTTCCATAGTTTCTTTGCAGAGGGCTCTTCATGGACATTGATTAAAACAGAGTCTTTCAGACACAATTTGATTAGACCCTTGGCTTTACGGTCTATGACATCATATTCAACAGGCAAAGTAGCATCTGTGGGCCTTGTAACATTCTCATCAATAGCATTCCATAGATCTCGATCAATTAACAGATCCTCCATCTTTAGCTTCCATATCTCAAAATTGTTACCAGAAATATTTTCTACCTCTATTCTTCTTAATGTGCTCGCCATCTAAAAATTCCTGCAACAAGATCACAAAGTATCTTCTGCACAAGCTCCCACTCAAAATTGGATTAGTTCAAAAAACCCAACAAACCACAACTGAAACCAAAGGTGATCAAGCTCTGATGCCACTTGTAAGGAAGTTAAGGTAGTGGAACAATTTCCTACACTAATCTTGAGAGGAGGGATATGCAGAACTTTGTAGATCTTTACAACAGTTACAAAAATAAACCCAAATAGCAATCATACCACAACATAGTAATTACGTGGGGAAACCCTTTCGAGGGGAAAACCTCATACTCCAAAGTTGTCCAATATATTATTCAGGAATCAAGAAGATTACAATATATTTACAGAGCAAAGTTTCACAAGAGTATGACCGACTAGAGATCCGGAGGCAACGCAACATCTATAAGACTCTTACACACAACCTCCATCTCAAGCTCCTGATATATAGGAGATACAATACAGTAAACCGTCAACGGTAATTACAAAACAATGAGCCAAAACCACCCAAAAGTGGCGCACAAATTATCTCTAATCAAAGATGCCTTGTGATGTGCCAAACCACACACCAACATGTGTAACTCTCCCCTTTACAGCTCTTTTAAGTGTCCACGTTTTCACATTTCCCAAAACGAGAGGCCCAACTTTCGGAGGCCACAACTTTTGATCTGGGTGTCTGATTAATGAACCGTTTGATGTGTCAGAAAGCTCGTGAAGAGATCCATCACGCTATAATACATTTCGCTGGTTATGACAACTTTCGGGGCATTTAGGGACCTCTAAGTGCCTCAAATATGAGTTCGAAACTTTTCCAAGAGTTTCAAAAAATGAAAACTTTAATATCTTGCAATCCAGTTATGATCTTGAGTCGAAACTCACCCAAGATGTTTACTTGGTAGTTCCACACCTATTGGGAAAATTTTGGGTCCATCTGTGGTCCAATGTAGAGTTACTAGAAATAGGAAGCCCTGCCATTCTTAGCCTTTTTTGGAAACTTTGAAAGTTCTAAACCATTCTTCAAGATAAAGGGTATTTGAAAAGACCAAAATTGGGAAGAATAGAAACCTTTTGTAGTTGCAAGGTTGAGACACCTTTTTTAACATTTATTACATCATTATTATATTCTACTACCCCCCTTAATGACTAACTTAGAAGGATCTAGAAGTTTAGTCATTAAATTACAATATGCTCCTTGAGATGTGTAGAAATGGGAAGGAGTATTTGTACAAGCAAGCTTCGTACTATGTACATGAGAAAGGTGACAAGAAAGAACATAGTGAACATGCTCTGCTGTAGAGTTATCAATTTGGTTACTTGTCTTCCGAGGTGACACATCTGATTTAGTGAAGTCATCATTGGGCTTTGCTTCAAAGTAACACTGAGGCCTTCGAGGCATAATAGGTGAATGCTATGGAGACAAAGTCTCAATTGGAGACGAGCTTTGTGTAGGTTGAACCTCATCTGGAATGGAGACTCCTTCAGTTATGTGTTGTTGATACAAAGCTGGAGAAGAACCACCCAAAGGATAATGCAACAGGGGAATCATGTTAGATTTTGTCTTATGCAACAGTCTTGTCTCCTTTTATGAATGTTTACGCTAGCATGCTTACCAACAATACAACATTCTAACCATTAAGAAATGGTATGACCCTAAAAAACTTCCACAAAATTGATAAAATTAGCTAAAATGCTTAGAAATAGAAGATAATCTCTTCAAACTTGAAAATCACACTAAAACTCACTAAACACCCAAAATCTGGAATTGTACTAAAACATCACACGAACCAAAATCTAGGAAATCTTCTCATAAACTCAAAACCCAACTGAAACTAAAAACGCTTCTGTAACTTTTTAGCACACTAATGACCTTCGAGGCATAATAGGTGAATGCTATGGAGACAAAGTCTCAATTGGAGACGAACTTTGTCTAGGTTGAACCTCAGCTGGAATGGAGACACCTTTAGTTATGTGTTGTTGATACAAAGCTGGAGAAGAACCACCCAAAGGATAATGCAACAGGGGAATCATGTTAGATTTTGTCTTATGCAACAGTCTTGTCTCCTTTTATGAATGTTTACGCTAGCATGCTTACCAACAATGCAACATTCTAGCCATTAAGAAATGGTACGACCCTAAAATACTTCCACAAAATTGATAAGATTAGCTAAAACGCCTAGAAATAGAAGATAATCTCTTCAAACTTGAAACACACAGTTAAACTCAATAAACACCCAAAATTTGGAATTGTACTAAAACATCACACGAACCAAAATCTAGGAAATCTTCTCATAAACTAAAAACCCAACTGAAACTAGAAATGCTTCTGTAACTTTTTAGCACACTAATGACCTTTGAATGAAATCACTCTAATGGAGATGAGGGTTTTCATTCCCAAATCCAATTTTTGCAGCACAGAAAATCTTTGGATGGAATTACTCAAATGAATAGGAGGGTTTTCGTCCTCAAATCCATTTTTTCATAGGGTTTTCGTCCTAGAGAAGAAAAGATGAACAACGTTCAATCTCGAGAAATTGGAGTTTTGATAATAAAATGGAATGCTTTCTTCTATGCACAAAACCTCCTTATATAGGCTCTTTGAGGGAGTATAATATTATTTTGCTTTTTCCTATTTTCTTCCAAAACTTATTTCATAAAGCGTTTAGAAAGTTCCATCACTTTTTGGACCCCAGAGCTAGTGAGACTTTATAACATGACTTTAGGCCCTCTTTTAAAAACACTTTTTAATAATAAAACATAAGTTACCTTTTTAAAATATAACATAAAGTTATTTTTTGGACAACTTAACTTAAATTGTTAAATTATTTCCTTAGCTCAAAAAAGGGGACATGACAACTAAAGTGTGAATACACTTTATTACATCATTCTTATATTCTAATACCCCCTTAATGACTAAATTAGAAGGATCTAGAGGTTTAGTCATTAAATTATAATATGCTCCTTGAGATGTGCAGAAACGGGAAGGAGTATTTTTGCGAGCAAGCTTCATGACAACAAGTACATGCGAAAGGTGATAAGAAAGAACATAGTGAACATGCTCTATTGTAGAGTTATCGATTTGGTTTCCTGTCTTCTGAGGTCACACATCTGATTTAGTGAAGTCATCATTGGGCTCTGCTTCAAAGTAACACTGAGGCCTTCGAGGCATAACAGGTGAATGCTATGGAGACAAACTTTGTCTAGGTTGAATCTCAGTTGGAATGGAGACACCTTTAGTTCTGTGTTGTTGATACGAAGGTGGATAAGGACAACCCAAAGGCTAATGCATTGGAACACCCCATGAATTGGAAGGTACATTTGGCAAGGGTGTTGGTAGCATGGTACTCACTTTTGTTTTGACCTCTTTAGATTTCTAACCTGACCATGGTTCTTCTAGTGTAGCATGCAAAACACGATCAACTAGTTTATATATGCTTTTGTAAACATCCCCTGGCCTAACAATTTGAGCAATTATTGTATTCTGTTTGACATTAGAAAAATACACTATGCCCCACAAAACTAAACTAAAATGTTAGGATTTTTTGTAATATGGCTGATAGAGTAAATTTTGTTTCAATGATAGAACATACCTAACATTCTGTATTAGATGTTTGATGTCATTATTGAGTGCAATTTTCACATCACCTATCCCTTTAACTTTATATGACTTGTCGTTGCCAAGCAAAAAAGAATCCCTGTAACTATCATCAACTGGTAAACTTAGCATACCGATCCTTTCGATAGGTGAAGTGCCTAGATGTGTCTTAATCAAAGAACCAACAATTGCTTTTAGCACCATCTGAAAGAGCCATCAATGCAAATTCTTCATCATGGTCTTCCTTAGCTATATCCATCACATTAGCTTCATTTTGTTGCTTCTTGTGGTATAGATCATATTGTTATTTTTCTTTCAATCATTCTTCACATGCCCAATTGTAATGTCCTTTTTATGTTCCATTCCAAAAATTATTGGAAATCTCCAAGATTTTTGGAGAATTTTGTCATCCTTGGAGAGTGTCAACTTTTTGTGGATGGAAGACTTATGCACTTAAGGTGTTGGTGGAGTTAACAGAAAAGTATAATTGGTCCATTAATATTTTCCATAGACTTAACTTAATATTATTTTCTTAAAGGCAATTTATGTTTAGTTATTTATTTAAAAGAAGGGTGGTCAACGTCATAAAATGTTTTTAAAAGAGGGCCAAAAGTGATAACATTAGGCATGTGGTACAAAGTAATGATTTAAAAAGTTATTTTAAAAATGGGCCATAAAAGTGACGTTGAAAATGGGAATTAAAAGTATTATCAAATAAAATTTGAAAGTCACTTTATTTTTATTATTCAAGGGAAAAGTGAAAATAAAAGAGATAATATTTAGTTGCCCTAAAAAGTGCCTATAAAAAAAGGAAATTAGAATAAAAAGAGGCTATTGCTGATTTTCATAGCCCTTTTTTCTCAAGATTGAACTCAGTTCATCTTTTTCATCTGGAACGAATACCCTCTTGGTGTGAAATCAGAGGATGAAAAACCTTTTGGTTTCTGAAACGGATTGGAGGACAAAAACCCTTTGATTCTTAAGAGTAATTCCATCCAGGGATTTCTTGTGCATTGCAAGGTTTTGGATTTGGGGACAAAAGCCATTGATTCCTTTAGAGTGATTTCATGCAGGAATCACCAGTGAGTTGAATCACCTAAAATTGCATTCTTTTTGTTGAAGCTTGACAGTTTCAACAATTTCAGAGTAACATAGGAGTGGTTTTTAGGTGTGGGACCTTGCAGTTGAGACCAAACCTCTTGAGAAGGTTGGTTCCTCTTTTTGAGTTAAGGCTCAGAGAATTAAACTAAATTTAATGCCGCTCACATGGAAAAGGGGAAGAAAATACTAGAATTAAAAAGGGGGTGATCCACCAGATTAAATGTGTTAACTGTGCCTGTATTAACACAACAACGATCTCAAAACTGCAACAAACTCACACAGATTCACGTAAACATCACAAAGGTTCGTGTAGAAAATTGAAGCTATTAAAGGGATCGTTTTGTCCATAATGCAAGCATACAATTCTTGAATAAACATAGTGTAAAAATTTACAGAGAGGCAAAATAGCAGTTTGTATTAATCATGAAGGCTAGAAAGCCATTACAAAAGGGAGATAATGTCACAGAAAGGTAGACACAAAATAACCATCTACATTCATGGGTGAACAATCAACCAGAGACAACAAAGGCTCAGAATTGAGCACAATGTATCAAATCCAGTTGGTTCTTGTAGGTGCATTACAAGGTCAATGGCGGCAAGCTAACAGAATTACATCTTTTTTACATGTATATATAACATTTCATAATCCATTGTGCAGCAATAGGCATTGAAAATCAATCAACTATCTTGCCTAGGCGTCCACGCTGCATTAAAACCTGGCTCAGAAGCCCTATCAGAAGATCTACAGAAAAGGACGACAGCCATGCTCTACCAGGTTTGCAATCTTGCAGAAGATCTCCTGCACGCATGGGATGTCAGACATATTGAAGAAGGAAGGTATGAAATCCTTCCATGTACCAACAAAATCCATTTTTTCCTTTCTTGTACAATCACATTAAAGGATTTAACTGTTTCAGCTCCCTGATTCTGACCTTTTTGCAATAGTTGTACTTCAGGTGTTAAATTCCTTATGCAACAACAGAAAATTGTCTTTCAAGCTTTTACAACACTTTAAAATATTTAAATTTCTTTAAATATTCTAAAGCATTATACCTCATTGATTTCATCAATTTCCCTTTTATTCTCATTCTTGCATTTTATTTTTCCTTATCGGCAAAATCTCTCTTTCACGAACGAAGCCTGCCTCTGACTTTCCCTTTAGCCCTATTGGAAAAATCCCACTTTTTGCGAACTTTTTCTCTCTTTTTAGTCAGTGAATTCTTCATTTTTAGAACCTTCTTTGCTTCCCAATCGCCTTATCGGCGAAGTTCCCTATTTTCAAACTTTTGCATTTGCATACTTTTCGCCTTATCGGCGAATTTGCAATTTTGCGAACTGCCTGTGCCATTGGCCTTCTTTCTGCTTTAGACTCTCTATCGCCTTATCGGCAAACTGTAGAAAACTCGAACTACTTAGTGGGTTCGTCCCTTTGTAGATTTCCCGACAGAGCCTTTCTTCATCTCCTTTTCACCTTATCAGCAAATTTTCACTTTTGCGAACCATCCCTCCTTCGCCGCTTCATCTTCTTTCTTTTTCTTTTCCTTTAGTCAGCGA
The DNA here is from genome assembly GCA_027924645.1 of Cunninghamia lanceolata. Lineage (NCBI taxonomy): Eukaryota > Viridiplantae > Streptophyta > Pinopsida > Cupressales > Cupressaceae > Cunninghamia > Cunninghamia lanceolata. The sequence continues at coordinate 3,587,872 of BSBN01000356.1, read as the reverse complement.
AATCTGACTTCGCTAACCTATCTTGCCTTTGACCTAGCTGCATAATTTGGTCTTTGGCTTTCGTCGGCGATTCGCCTTATCGGCGAACTGAGGAAAATTTGAACTAGTTAGCGGTTCGACATTTTGCCGACTCCCCGACTTCCCTTCATTTCTTTGAGGCTGACTTTCTTTTGCTTTCCCTTGCCTTTGCTTTTTCTCTTCGCCTCTGTCTTAGTTGTTTCTGCCTTTGTCGGTGAATTTGCTGATTGGCGAACCAAAGGTTCGCAGAACCAAACTTTTGTCGATAAGGCAAAACTCTTTCCCTAGTGAATTTCCAAGTGTTTGCCTTGGACATTTTCCTTCCGCCTCGCCCCTTCAGTAGACAAGTCGACGAATTGGCGAACCGTCGAACTGCTGAACCAAAGGTTCGCCAAACTAAAATTTTACCGACTAAGGAAAATAAAAGGCAAAAGATTAGAATTTTTTTTTGGATTTTCTAAGGGGAACTTATCCTTCTATTTATGCTTTCTCGGATCAGATTTCTCTGATGGAAGGAGGGATTTTTGGGTTATTTTGCCCTAGGCAAAAATAAGACAACATTTTGGCGACAGTGCGGTGTTGTTTGCCTGCTAAACACAGGGATCCAATTGTCTTATACAATCCATTGGGCATAGGTTCGAAAGAAACTGCAACAATATGACCAAAGAGAACTGAAACTGCCTCCAAAAAACACAAAAACACACAACAAGGCAAACAATCTACTAATGAGAATGTTGCCTGTGCAAAAGCACTTAGAGGATGGGAAATCTAAAACAGAAACAAGCCTACTCTAAATATTTACAAGGATCCCAAAACCAAACTCAGAAGTATGGTTTGAGATGAATCCCATTCACTGGGATCAGAAGTGATTCACCAATCAGCTTGGAGAGTTGAAAGGCATTAGCTTGCATACAACTGGTGATGATGTAAGGGCCACTCCATAAGGCGTCAAATTTAGAATGCCTCCTAGCCTTAGCTCTGTCTTCATCCCACTTTAGCACCAAATCTCCCTTTTGGAAGACTCTGTGAACTGATTTTCTATCAAAGGTCCTCGTGACCTGATCTTGGTGGGCTTCAAGGGTCTTCATGGTAGCATCCCTTTTATCTTCGAGCTCCATTACCTCAGCACACCTGACTGTCATGGCATCATTTTTCAGCAATTCCAGCTGCTGGGCCAGCTCAAAGGAAGGCAATTCCAATGATAGTGGAAGCCTTGCTTCCTTTCCGTATACCAACATGAAGGGTGAATTACCAATGGCCCTCTTAGGGGTAATCCTATCGGCCCAAAGAGTTGTCTTCAACTTGGAATGCCAAGCTCTTTGATTATCATCCACTGTTCTTTTGATGATTTTGATCAGGTTTTTATTTGTGGACTTGGCTGGGACGTTCCCTTGAGGGTAGTAATTGGATGATGTCTTCAAATAAATCCCATAATTAAGTGCCCATTCATTGATTTTCGTGCCTACAAAGGCCTTGGCATTGTCAGAGATAATGGTGAATGGAACATCGAACTTGGTAACTATCCCCTCAAGGAAGTCTAAAATGGAGGCCTCGTGGCATCCTTCAATGCAACTGCCTTTGTCCACCTGGTAAAATAATCAGTGGCTGCTAAAATCCACTTGTGGCCAGCACTGGAAGGTGGATTAATCATCCCACTGAAGTCCAAACCCCATTGGGCAAACAACTGATTAGTTTGAATTGGGTGCAGAGGAAGAGCAACCAACCTTTGTTTTCCTGCAAATAATGCACATTCTTTGCGACTTCTTACCCATCTATGGGCGTCTCTGAATAAATTGGGCCAATAATAACTAACCCTCATGATCTGAACAACAGTCGTTCTTGGAGAATAATGGCCACCGACAAGACCATTATGAAATTCTTCTAGCACCTTAGAGGTTTGATCTTGTGCAATGCATCTAAGAACTCTGTTGATGTCTTTTCGAAACAAGACACCATCAGCAAGAACATAGGGGATGGACTGAAGTCGGAAATACCTTCTTTTGGCCTGATCCAATCCATTTGGGCATCTACCTGACTGCAGAAATGTGACCATATCATGGTACCAGTCAGTTGGAGCATGGGAACTGGCTGGCTGTGTCTGCCCAAGGACACACAGAACGTCACCTCTGTCTTCAAGGTCCGCAGCCATTTGCTCACATAGGCCTTTGCCGCGTACTAGCTTGGTGATGTTGATGTTCACATCATATTCCATTACTTTTGTAATCCACCCAGTGCTTTTTTCATTGATATCTCTGGTCAAAAGAAACTCTTTAACGCCAGGGTGGTTCACCATCAACTTTATCTTGCTGTTTGAAAGCATATGCTTGAACTTTTTGACTTCTTTCACCAGAGCAAACACTTGTTTTTCAACAAAATTGTACTTCAACTCATATTCTTTGAGCGGTTGGCTGAAGAAAGCAATTGGCTGTTCCAATTTCTCTTCATTCTGCTATGTTAAAACTGCTGATATGCCCTCCTTGCCTCCAAAGGCATAAAGGATAAAATCTTTCTCATAGGGTTTATCAGCGTAGGAGCTTGTGCAATAGTCTGCTTGACAACTTCAAAATTGTCTCATCCTTTCTTTGACCATGTGAAGGCAACGTTCTTCTTGAGCATGGCGGTGACGGGTTTTGCTATTGAAGCAAAATTGGGTATGAACCTCCTCACAAAATTAATCTTTCCCAGAAAACTTTACACGCCCTTCTTGTGATTGGGAAGGAGAGCCAAAATGGCGCTGGTCCTTTCTGGATCAATAGCCAATCCTTCCTTTGAAACCACATGTCCTAGCAATTTGCCTTCTAGGACAACAAACACACATTTCTTTGGATTCAATGATATGTCATATTCTCTGCATCTTTCAAAGACTTTTCTCAAATGACCTAGGTGGTCAGCTGCATGCTTGGAATACATAGTCAAATCATCAAGATACACAAATAATATCATTGATTAGGCCTTTAAATGCCAAATCCATTGCCCTTTGGAAGGTTGCCCTAACATTAGTCAACCCAAATGGCATTTTTTGATAAGCCAAAGTACCCCACTTGGTGGTAAAGGCTGTCATGTCCCTATAATGATTTATAATTGAATCGTTTAATTAAATAATAAGTTAGCTTTATATAAACTAAATATATAATATATTTATTTAAAATATATTATTAATATGTATTAGTTAATAAATAATATTATTAATTTAAATATTATAAAATATATGAAATATATATATTTAATTTTAATATAATATTTATGTGAATAACTAATACGATATATTATTATATATAAAAATAAATATTATGAAGAGTCTTACCCAGTAAAGCTAGAAAGTAAAGTAATTTGGAATAAGGCAAAGTAATACGGTTGAATAAAAGGTCAAATTCAAAATAAAAGCATATAAAGATAAAAGTCTAATAAAGATAAAGATAAAAGTCTAATAAGACAAAAACATTATCCCACCATGTTATATGCTTGTGAATAAAATAAGATAAAAGTGCTCCCATGCTTAATAACAAATGTATTTATTTATACTATATATATTATATAAATAATGCACTTTAAAAAGTTTAAGGGGAGGCTGAAGGAGGATATTTATAAGTGTAGCAATTAAGTTGGTTGACACCAGCAATCATATTAATAAATAATATGTTATAAATATATCTAATAATATAAATACAAATATTATTATTATTGTCTTATATTGTAATATAAATATAAATAATACAATATAAATCATATATCATTTATTATGATATAAATGATATAATAAATAATATATCATTTATTATAATGATATAATAATATAAATAAATAATAATATAAGTAAACATCTTATGTATGGTTGGAACTAGTTTTACCACAAAAGGGAATTAAAATAACGTAATAAAATTTATAAGAGGCTAAGTATGTCTTTTACCACCAAATATAATAAGAGACGTGCCTCTTCGAACATATCTTTGAAAGGGAAATAAATAAAGGTTGTGAGATAGAAAGGAAAACATCATCAGAAGAAAATATAAAAGAGTATTGGATAAATACATATATTTAGATCTACATTATTATATAGAGATATGTACATCAGCGGTAAAAGTGTGAAATATATATTATAAAATATATAAACGACAACAACAATACAATAAAAATAATATTACGGCGACACAGGTAATAAATCCCAGGGTAAAGCTACAGCAGGTAAGTAAGCAATTATATTTACTTATTCAATTTATGATTTGTAAGAATTTATAAGATAAAGAGTAAAAACAATAGGAGAAAAGATATTTTTAAGAGAACATTTCCGAGTTAAATACAACTTTGATATTGAAAATAAATAAATATAATAAAGAGTAATCGCATTTGATTTATATAAGAGCATAGCACATATTGAGAGATTGGAGGTAAACTTGTTAGGAAGAAGTACCATTAATACCTCAAAGGTAGATAAGACCGGCAGTGGAATGGACCATGTTACATCATACTTAGGCAATGGATAAGACCTGCGGTGGAATGGACCATGCTACATCATACAAGGGCAATAAGTAAGACCTGCAGTGGAATTGGCATGTGTTACATCATACAAGGGCACTTAGTAAGACCTAAGGTGGAATGGGCATGTGTTACATCATACAAAGGCACTACCCGTAGAGGATGATTCATGCAACCTAACAAGAGATAGTACCCCATCTCCACTAGGGTTTGAAAATAAATAAAATTAACATATAATAGACAACCCTAAATATGAATCCACTCAAGGATTGAATAATTGAATTATTGATATATGTTGAGATATTATAAGAAGAATTGATTACTAATGTTCTCTTTTACAAGTTGAAATCCTGTGCAAGGTTAATAAAATTTTGACTTGCTAGAAGGGGACATTACAAAGGCTGTCTTGTACTGATGTGATTCTTTTACAAGAATCTGGTTATAGCCTGAGTAGATGTCGAGGAGTGAAAATCTTTCAGCGCCTACCACTGTTTGGAGAATTTGCTCCATGGAAGGGAGTGGATAGTGGTCTTTGAGGGAAGCCTTGTTTAGGTCTCTAAAGTCCATACACAATCTGATTTCCCCATTTTTCTTCCTCACTAGAACTAGGTTAGCCACCCAAGAGGAATGTTTAATTCCAGATAAATGATTTTAGCCTCTGAGTTTGGATATCTCTTTTCTCATTAATGGCTCAATTTTGGGGTTGACTGGGTTTTGTTTTTGGCAGACAGGTTTTGCATTGGGATCTAAATCAATGGTATGTTGGATTAAACCATGGTCAAAGCATTTCAAATCCCTATAATCCCAGGCAATTAAATCATCAAATTCATTACAAAGTTCAACAAAACCTTGCCTTTTGATCACATACCTTGCCATGGTTTAGAAATTGGCCCTGTGCAATCTCCACCTCTTCATAGTCTTCTTTCTTGACTGTCATGTTCATTTTCTCTTTCTTAGGTTGATCATCAACACCAAAAATGTTCTCTAAAGTGACCAATCCCCTGGGCAACTTATTGGTCTTCAGCTGGATCACCTGGTCACCATATTGCTCTTACAATATTGATTGATTCTTGGCAGCAAACTCTGCCTCATCTTGCAAGAAATTCACAATCTGTTGGTCACTCTCAAATACTTGCTAGCTAGTTACATTGTCAGGCACAACAGGTTTCACAACAATCTTCACATGCTGATCTGAGTTTTGTTTGACATTCTGGGGAATATCAAACTGGGCACCAACTATAGCCAGCTTATCAACATCCTTGTTTCTCCATCTGGGCACTGCCTGTAGGTTGAAGACATCAAAGTCTTCAATTAGGTCCCAGACTCTGTGTTTATATGACTTGAGCAAGTCATTCTTTGAAGCACTTTGTGATCTGATTTGGTGGACTACAAGTTCACTGTCACCAAATGCCTGTAAAACTTTTATTCCTCTCTTCTGTGCCAGCTGTATACCCTGAATCAAGGCTTCATATTCAACCACATTATTAGTACAACTGAACTGTAATATGAAAGTAGAGAAATAACTTTCTTTCTGAGGTGAAATTAGTACAACCCCAACACCTGCTCCATTTTTGCTTCTGGAGCCATCAAAATATAACTGCCATACCCCATCCGGATTTGATGTTGCCTTTTCAAGATTAGGGATGATGGCATCATCTTCATGGATACAATAAGTACCCAGCCTTGTGTCTTCTATATGATCAGGAGTATCAAATTAAAAACAGTTTGCCCACTCATCGAGCAATATATCAGGGATTTCTTTGACGGGCGTTGCAGCCTCGTGCATATTGCCGTCATCCTCCTCTGGATCATGGATTGTGCAGTTCATGTTGAAAGGGAAGGGTGTATAAGGCTCTACATGATCATTAGCAATAGGCTCAGCCTTAATGGTCACCTTAGTGCCATATCTAGTTCTGAATAACATATGGGATCAATCAGAAGATAGTTACCCACCTATTTTGCCAGTGAAATCCTTGGATAGGCATATGCCAAAGTATGCAGGGAGGTCAATAACTAAGATGTCTTGTGAAACAGAGCAGCTAGGGCATGCATGCAGAGTGAGTTTTAAATCCTTAATCACACCTACTGTCTTGAGAACAGTGCCATCTAATTGCACTACCCCTTTATTCACAGGCTTATATTCTATGCCTAACTTATAAAATATATTTTTGGGCATAACAGAAGTACCCGCCCCATAATCTATCATGCAATCATGCAACAATTTATCACCAATGATTAGGGAAACATAGAATGGAGGGGGCTTACTGATTTTGCTTGTGCTTGCCTCCTCTTTTTCTGGTTGGCATAGGCTTGCTGGGACGATGGCCTTTTCTTTTGTTGCCTCTAAGGCAGGCTGATTGAAGCTTGTCAAAGCTTCCTGCAACAAATCCCTCTGTGATGAGATCAACAGAGCATCCCACATAGTGATGCTGAGGTTAGACTTCTTCATTCGATCGACTATACTGGAGGGAATTTGACTGACCTTTTGAGAAGTTTTGACAACAACAGAGTCGACATTGGATCGTTGACCAGCCTGAGGTTGCTATTGTGGTGCCGAATTCACCTGCCCAGTAGAATGATCTGCCTGTGTCGAAGGCGTCCCTGGCATCCTTTCTTTCGTTGCATTTGCTAGGAACGTATTAGGCGTGGATGCGTGAGAAGTGGAGGCGTGAGTAGTTGTAGGGATCGCTGCATCCTCAGTCGCCCTCCTTTTGGCTCTTGTGTTAAAAGCTATTGGGCTTGTGCCTTGATTGACATCACAGAAATCATCCTGTGTCTAATTCATCAAGGTAGAATTGGTTTGCATTTGTTCTTGCTCCACTACCATCTCTTGACTAGAACTGGCCTGTTGCTCTAAAGGAACTAACTGGTTTTGCACTATCAAAGCCTGACCGAATTGTCCACTTTGGCACAAATTCTGATCATGCGGTTGATTGCATGGATAACACAAATCATTATCTTGAGCTATGTTGTTCTGTATAGGCACCAAAGGTCCAGATGTGGTTGCAACATTGGGATGGACGGCATTCAACGATATGATATAACTAGGCTGATTTTGCCTCTGCACATTACCCTGATATGGCGATCTATTGTGCTGATAAGCTTGATTGAGTGGCTGATATGGTTTGTTAGGTTGTGCATTCTGTGTTTTTAGTGCTACCAGTTCATTTCCAAAGCTTTGCAATAGAGCCTTAACTTTGTGCAATTCATTTGAGGATGCCATCAAAGAGGTTGTAGGGGTGACCATTGTAGGAATTGGAGCTACAACAGGATGAATGACAGGAGCCTCTAGACAAAAAGGCATTGGTGGCCTTGGAGCAATCTTCCCCGCTTGAATTAGATAGTTTTCTGCTCTTATAGCTATGTCATATGCATCCGGTAACACAGCCCCTCCCATAGATTGAATCATGAAGCAATGTCAGAATTCAAAGATCTCAGATAATATATGAACGCGGTGTTTAGGGAGGGTTTTACCAATAATGGGATCCTCTCCCATGTCTTCTGAAACCTGTAGTTTAAGTCCACCATGTATTTATGGGGCTCTTTTGATTGTAGCTAGCTGCTCCATCAGAGACAGGTGGTCACTCTTGTCTTCAAAGTGTTGGCATAATCTAGTTCCCAAATCATCTTAGTTGTGAATGGAATTCGCTGGGAGACCTCTATACCACTGAAGGGCTTTCCCTTTAAAAGAGGAAGTTAGAAGTCTCATAGCCACATTATCTGCAGTGCCATTATGAACAAAGCAGACACTAGCAATGACTTGGATGTGCTTAGCGGGGGTGGTGGAATTCTCACCAGTAAAATGTGCAATTGCTTTTAGAGCTGAGCTAGGGATGTCATCATATTGGGCTAGGTTAAGAGGACTACCCTCATTGAATGCAACAAAGGGAAGGTTCCTTGCCATACTGGGGCTATTCAAGTTGATTTTGGATATATGCAAGCTCCTTCTTGAATATTGGAATCTAACTGGAGGGGATGTAGACTGGGCTCTTGAAGGAGATGGATCAACACTCATATTTTCCCTCACAAGGGACCTAGATAGTCTACTTCTTCTTGAATCAGTAAATGATAGCTCAATGAATCGAAAGTTACCTCTAGAAGAAGAAGTTTTGGTCCGCACTTTAGGCATGAAATGTTGAATTGATCAGGATACTGGACCAGTAGAGTCACTAAGTACTTGTTGAATTCTTCTACAACAACGAATGAACGAAGAGCAGCACCAAGATTTCTCAGTTCAACTCTTACTTAGAGCAGAGTCCCACCGGGCGTGCCAGAAACTGTTATCACCTGAAACTGCACCCTTTTTGTTGAAGTTTGACAGTCTCAACAATTTAAGAGTAACATGGGACTGGTCTTTTTGAGCTTAAGGCTCAGAGATTTAAACTAAATCTAATGCTGCTCACAAGGAAAAGGGGAAGAAAATACTGGAATTAAAAAGGGGGTGATGCACCAGATTTAATATGTTAAATGTGCCTGTATTAACACAACGATCTCAAAACTGCAACAAATTCACACAGACTCATGTAAACATCACAGAGGTTCGAGTAGAAAACTGAAGCTATTAAAGGGACCGTTTTGTCCACAATGCAAGCATACAATTCTCAAATAAACACAATGTAAAAATTTACAAAGAGGCAAAATAGCAATTTGTATTAATCATGAAGGCTAGAAAGCCATGACAAAAGGGAGATGTCATAAAAAGGTAGACACAAAATATCCATCTACATTCATGGGTGAACAATCAACTAGAGACAACAAAAGCTCATAATTGAGCACAATGTATCAAATCCAGTTGGTTTGGTGGAGTTAACAGAAAAGTATAATAGGTCCATTTTAATATTTTCCATAGACTTAGCTTTATATTATTTTCTTAAAGGCAATTTATATTTAGTTCTTTATTTAAAAGAAGGGTGGTCAACGTCATAAAATATTTTTAAAAGAGGACCAAAAGTGATAACATTAGGCATGGGGTACAAAGTAATGATTTAAAAAGTTATTTTAAAAGTATTATCAAAATAAAAAATTTGAAAGTCACTTTACTTTTATTATGAAGGGAAAAGTGAAAATAAAAGAGATAATATTTAGTTGCCCTAAAAAGTGCCTATAAAAAAAGGAAATTAGAATAAAAAGAGGCTATTGCTGATTTTCATAGCCCTTTTTTCTCAAGATTGAACTCAGTTCATCTTTTTCATTGGAACGAATACCCTCTTGGTGTGAAATCAGAGGATGAAAATCCTTTTGGTTTTTGAAACGGATTGGATGATGAAAACCCTTTGATCCTTATGAGTAATTCCATCCAGGGATTTCTTGTGCACTGCAAGGTTTTGGATTTGGGGACAAAAACCATTGATTCCTTTAGAGTGATTTCATGCAGGAATCACTAGTGAGTTGAATATTTGTAACATCACTATCGATAATGCTCAAGATTTAACATTAAACATGTATCAAAATCAAATGAATAGTTAACAAAATGAATGAGCTAATCATTTTTTTTAACCAAAGAAACATAATCTTTTCATCATTTAAGCATGTCAAACTAATCAAGTTATAACAAAGCTTACATTCCAATAATCATTTACAATCTTTAGTGTGCAACCATCACTAATCAAATACAATATATGCCCAAGGCATCATAAATCAATTTATACATTACAATAGACCAGCTGGTCATAAAATGCAAACACTGTATCTGGAGCCAATGACATCTGTCTGCATGAGCCTCGGCTTGTCTTATGCTTGGGAAGGAGATCATCATCCTGGTGCTTTTCCACCAACCACGGACCCGCGGTCCCCCGCTCAACTTCCTAATTGGAAGTGGCCCTACCCTTCACGGAAGGGTTAGATATTAGGAACCATAAGGTTAGCCATCTGAGTATCTGGTGTTGTGTACTTCTTAATGTCTCACGGTCACACAACTATAGATCCACTCTAACTATGTATGACACTACTGGAGACACTAGGCCATCTGGAGCACTGTAGACCGACAATGCATGCAGAGACGAATGTATTAGTTTGGCCAAAGATTTACATACATATACGTTTCGCAATGAACGTACTCGTATGTCCACCACCCTTGCTTGACTTAGAATTTGTCATGTCCTACAGTATATTTAATGCGACCTCTCAGGGTCTAGTAAAATGTGAATTCAGTTCAATTCATAGTCCTATACTAGGACAATCAACTCCTATCTAGGAGTTTATCAAATGTAATAGGCTACTTTCGCACCAAGGAACCTGTGACTCCTCGTCACCCTGTTCCATTTTCCAACATGACTAAAGTCAAAACAAGTAGGTTGCTTTCACAACAAGGAACCTGTGACTCCTCGTCACCCTGTTCCATTTTCCAAAATCTCAATAGTCAAAACAAGTTTTCCAACTTCTGACCTTCCTAGGTTCACAATTTCATGTTGACCTATCCCAAGGTTTACATTCAAGATCATGACATTTAAGACTTATATCATAATAGTCTAATGTGATGGACTTACTAAAAAAACTCTATCTCAAGCATCCTCATGGGTTTTAATATCTCATACCTTTTTTGTGAAGTATGGCCATCCGTAAAAGATGACTTCCATTTATGTTGAAATACAAGAGTTTCATACTAATCTTAGTATTCATTCTAATAAGTATATAATTATCTAGGAGGAATAGTACCTCCAACAAACCCAGTAGGCACTTAATGCTTCCTACAAAGCAAGACAACTTACCTCTGATTCATTTTCTCCTTCAATCAAGAATCAACATATCTTTTAAATACATTAGATGCATCATAGCTATCATAAAACTATCATTAATAGTCAAGTTCCGTTATAGGGAATCTGTGACTCCACGTCACCTTATTCCACCTTCTAATCATGTCAAAAGTCAAACCATATTCACCACCCTAGGTCTAGTATGCATGGGATCAATTCGATTCATTGTCCATACTTGGACAATCGACTCCCATCTCAAGTTCGGATAAGACTAAATGGGTTACTTTTGTAACAAGGAACTAGTGACTCCTTGTCACCTTGTTCCTCTTTCAATTCATATCACAATTCGACCAATTTTTACCACCTTGGGTTTTCTATGGTCTACAATTTTGATAACGAATCATCACATATGATGAAGTCATTTTCATGGTACTCAAGGCATACCTTGCCTTAGTAAAATAAAATGGTTTCATTAGGATTAATAGCTCTTATTATCTTTATGAGCTTTAGGTGTTAATCACCAATCCTATTAGATTACACTTAAGTAAGTAAAGGAATTATAACTCATAACATTAACCAATAAGTCTTAATTCAGACACATATAGAACAAGTCTATACTCTTCTATAAGCACATTCTAATTGTTTCGGTGAGACCATGATCTTGAATGGTCTCACCACCTCCATAATCGAGGGTTTATGTATGCAATCCTTGACAGTTTATGTAACCCTATAAATGATTCATAGTTGGCTTTCCATACAAGCCCGACTTGGTATTAGTTTGGGTGTTGTAAACACACTGACATTTAATTGCCTTCCCGGCTGTCACCACAGTGGAGTGACTGTATTATTGGTATTATTGCCTTCTCGGCTGTTACCACAGTCAAGTGACTGCATTATACATTTATAACTATCATCATTCTGGAGTTACTCTTTACTCCATTCGAGAGCTCTTAAGCTCTAACTACGTCATTATATGATGTGTGTTTAACATGCTTTGATAACAAGCTCAGCCATAACGGCTTCGAGTACTGGTTTTTCATAAAGTGTAAAATGTATTAGAGTTGGGTTGTGAGACCCTAAGCTATAACTTAGAAAAGAATTCATCTCTAAAAGGCTCGGCCTTGTGGCCTCGAGCAAGTGACACAATTAAAACATGTTGTAGTCGCTGCTCGGCTTCTAAGCCTCAAGCTTAACCACCGGAAAGAATACCATGCTTCACTGCCTCGGCCACACTGCCTGGAGCGCAGTCTCAAGAAAAGGTTTCAATGTTTCAATATTCGGCCATACGGCCTAAAGTGTATTCTCAAAAATATTACTGTGGGTTTCATTGCTTGGCTCTATAGCCGTGAGTTCATTCATAAGAAAGTTTACTTGTGTTGTTAGCTCAGCCATTATGGCTTCGAGCTTGTTCACATCATAAAGATTACATGGTAAGGCTCGACCTTAAGGCCTTGAGCCACAGCAAGAAATAAAACTTTGAAACAATGATAGCTCGGCTGTAACAGCCTTGAGCCACGACTATGAAAATATTTACATATATCATGGCATGGCCTCACAGGCCTCGTGCCTCTGAGTTAAATATACGATATGACAAATAACATCACACTATCTCTGGTAGAGATTTAACACAGTCAAGGCTCAATATATCAAAGGTAAATAGAATTTTGTCCACCATATTACCTGGACAATGCTTTCAATGGGAACATTGTTCTGGTCCTAGTCTCCTGCGACCTGCACACAACTTCAAATCTGCCAGTGCTATCTTAGTGTAGCTTTCACCACCTTGCTCACAAACCCCCAACAAGGAACTCTCTTCAGCAATAGTCTACTAACAAAAATAAATAATCAAAGCTTGATAACCGACCGAGTCTTGGCATGCTGTTTTGGAAGGTAACTACCTTTCCACTCGGCTGGTTCCCACAAAAGGTGGCTCGATCTAGGCATTGTGCGGGAAAGGATGAGCTCAAAGCTCTCCATCATTTCTCAAGGCCGACTAAAAACAAATTAATAGCATTCGATAGTAATTGAATATTATGATAAGAAAAATAATAACAATATTATTGCAATTCAACCTATAAAAAGGTTTTCATTCTTACTTAAGGATTATCGCTATATAATAGAAAACACAAATTGAGTCACAACAAGATCGTCGGTTGTCGGGGTCGAGTAATACTCCCCTGAAATCGACTATCATCCTTAGTCAAAAGACTAGGGAACAATATCCCCGAGAACAAAAGATTACTAGAGACTTCCTTGTCTCTTAACACGATTGTCCCTCGACTTGAGATGATGCTCCAAGAACATCGTCTGGTCATCACAACTAGTCATGATGGCATCAACGACATAACGACTTACAGAGAACATGAAAACTAAGAAAAGAGACATGACACGCGACAACTTATGAAGGGGTTTAGAAGGACAGAGAGGCCGATACTCAGATGGCTAATCAATCTTGTTTTCACAACATCTAACCCTTCCTCCAGGATGATGGTCTCCTTCCTTCTTCTAAGGACGTTACATTTCCCTGTTCACACTTAGGACCACAAAACCATGATCAGTGCATCATTATCATATCCCATAATTCAAATTAATTAATATTCATAACTAAGTATCGTCGGTCATTAACTGCATAATCAAAGATTAAATCAGATATTTCCACAATATCAGATCAGTAGACTATGGTTAATCTTCCTGATTACCACACAAAATAAGATTAATGCTAAATCATAAGTTGGGGATGTAACAATATTACTTGTCTATTCAGTATTTAGTGTTTTGGAGTTGAGTTGCAGATTTGGAGATTTATCAAAGCTAAATGTTGGTAATTTTTCAATTGGTTTGTGAATTTGGTGTTTGGTGGATTTCAGAATAAATATATTTTTGTGGTTTTGGTGTGAGTTTCTAGATTTGATATTGATAACTATCTCTTTTACTTGCAAATCTTAATCTTTCATTGTGAGAATCTAGAGCTCCCAAAAGAATTGGTTGTACAACTCCTTATGTAGGTTGTACCATAATGTGGGCTGATATTTCATAACTATTGAGCCGTACCAAGTCAGAATACAAGTTGCACCCTTCATTTCAGTTGTATTTGAATTTAATGTTGCTACTGCAACAACAATAAATTACAATAGTTCTAAGCTATATTTATGGGTCGTATCAATTTGGGGCTTGGTTGTACCTGTCACAACAGCCTGTAGCAAGCCATACAATAATTTGGGAGAGCTTTCAACAGTCTGGAATTGTTTTAAATCAGCAACATCTCTTCCCATTTCAGTCCAGATAGCTTGTTGGAATTTTGTGCTTCATCCTATGGTGGTATTCATCGCTGCACGGTAGGTAAATTTAGGTATTGTTGATTTTGTTATTCTCTATCGTACAGTTTTAGGTACAGTTCATACATATCAGGTGCTAAATTCTAAGTTTGGGGTCTCATTGTAAGTTTGAAAATAGAGTAGATTTGGTCTTATTTGGATTTAAGTTCATTTTCATTTGGTTGCATCAAGTTGAATCTAACAGTAGTTTGGTACTTGAAATTTAGGTATTGTTAATTTTGTTATTCTCTATCGTACAATTTTAGGTACAGTTCGTACCATATCAAGTGCTAAATTCTATGTTTAGGGTTTCATTGTAAGTTTGAAAATAGAGTAGATTTGGTCTTATTTGGATTTAAGTTCATTTTCATTTGGTTGCATCAAGTTGAATCTAACATTAGTTTGGTACTTGAACTGGTGGGTTGTTGAAAAGCAAAGCATTTTATTATCAGTTCTTGGTTCATGAAGAATACTGACAATCCATCCATTTCATGCTCATTTGATTTTATGTATGAAAATCCATCTATTTCATGCTCATTTGATTTTATGTAATACTGGATGGTTTACCGTTAGGCTTGAGTTGCATCGTTATTGTAAATCTGCATGGTAGTATCACCAGATATCATTACATTACATCCTGGAAGGTTTACCGCCAGATCCATAGGAATTTACATTTATATTTTCAGCCCGTTTTGGCATTGATTGGGTCCACTTGTTATCAACCAATTTGCCTTGATTAGACCTACTTGTAATCTACTAGTGGCTTTGTGTGTACATGCATACTTGTTCGCCAAAGAGGTGTTGATCTGGTCGGCTATCCCACATGTATGCTCTGGTTGGCTATGCTGCTTATTTACTTTTCCAGCATTGCATTCAGTTAGATAATGTTTCCGCATGTTCTCACCTTGCCCACATTAGGATCTGGGTGATCAAAAAGTACGAGGACTTGCATTTGCATCTTTCAATATTGTTAATTTTAAAAAAGAATTAGTTTTGGACATTACACCAAATTATTGACAATAGAAGCACTATACTTTTCTTTGAAGGATGAGAAATGCGGTTTGTACCATGTGACTGTGCAACAAGTGCACTTTCTGAACTCCTAGAAGAAACTCCACTCATCTGCTCTTGTCGTTGTTCCTTCTGCACGAAGTATGAACTAACCTTGTCAAAGGTCAAAGACCGACTTTTCGCCAATAGGTTTAGCGACTTCACAAAGGTCTCATAGGAGGGTGGTAGGTTGTTGATGATCAAAGCGACCATATCTTTCTCGTCCATTGGTTTATTGATTGTGGCGAGCTAATCCCTAAGATCTTTGATTTTCAAATGTGCTCTAATAGAGACCCACCCTCATGCAATTTTGTGGAAAGCAACAAATTCCTCAAATACAAGACTTGGCTTTTCTCGAAGACTTGATACTTATTTTTTAGATTTTCACATAATGTAAATGCAGATGTGGCATTCCAAACTTCGGGGATTAAATAATCAGACACAAACAACTTGAGTAATAGTAGGGCTTCTCAGTGACACTTGTCAAAATCATTTGGGTTGGTTGCAAGCCTGGTTTCGGTCCCTAGGATAATTCTGTCACACATCTAATACTCTGTAATTATGAGTATCTTGTAACTCCAAATATCATAATTTTTCCCAATGAGTTTTTATGCCTCTGAGAACACTAAATTTTGAATATTGGCCATTATCTTAGAAAATAAACTTTTCCCAAAACTCTTAACAACCCCTTTTAAATTTGACCTAGAAAACTTCCCAGATTTTTTAAAATATGGTCCCCAAAATTTTTCAAACCCTTCCAATCTAAAGATTTTGAAACCCTACTCTGCAAATTCCATCAAATTTGAAAAGCCCCCCACTCAAACTAGAATTTGTAAACCCTAAAAACTTACAAATAATTTTAACTATAAATTGAGAAAATTTTAAATAAGGAAAATACCTAGAATTTTTGCCCTATTTTTAACTGTTAAAATATCCGACCTTTGAAAACTGCACTTCTCCAAAACAAAAGAGATGCTTGGAATCCCATGCCCTAGTTGCACCCTTATTTTCTTCTACAGTCCTACTTCATGCCTTAGCTGTGATTTTTAGCAATCCTATCCCCTAGTTTTAACTATAAACCCATGAAATATGGCTGCTATCTTTGCTGGTTGTGCATGCAGACTTCTGGTGACTCCTACATGCCCTAAATCGTTGAAAAATGTCTAAGATCCGGAAATTTAATTGAGCTGTGACCTTCCCATGTGATCCTAAAAATCTAGCATTTTTCTGTGATTTTGTGTAATAAATGACTTTTTTTGCTGTAATTGCACGACCTACAAAAAAATACTTGTGATCTTTGGTGAAAAATAATCGACAATTTTCACTATTTTGGTGGATTTTCGAGCCCCCAAGAAATGTGATGTTCTAACTGATTTTTGGCGACGATTTTTTATATTTTTAGTCACGATTTTTGCAGTTTTTTGACTAAAATCCTGACATGTGCCGTTCTCGGTATGCTATGATATTTTTATGTTCTTTTCAATTATGCCAACAACTGATCTAATCTATTACGAAAATCAATGTCTCCGACACAAAATCTATGAATTATGAAGTTGCAAATATAAACTATATATTGACACTTCCAATGGAGCAATACAAATATACTCACAAGTTTAATGATAATACTTGACTCAGCCTTGCTATGATAGAGTTCAGGTTTTACAATATTCAACCACTACACTAACTATGGCTTATGATAGCCACGTTCTAGAGCTAATACAATTCAAATTCAAAGTCTCACAGTACAATCATGATATGTGACTTGGGATAGCCACAATACATTCCAACAATAGTTCCAATTTCCTGTCGCACAAAGATGAGACAATTTCTACATGCTTGATGTTGTTAGAGATGCAAATCGATTCCTGGAATCCATAGCAAGTCAACACACGGTGGAATGTCTAGCTGCTCGTTGTCTCTCTCACACCCGATGGATGTAACAGACCACGGAGTTCTCAGATGTGTCACGATTCCTTTATCCAACCTGCTGCTGGTGCTATCACTTGATGTGAAATCTCTGCCAGAGGAAGACTTGTTCACTCGCCAGTCCTTCAATATCTCGATACCAGATGTTACGATGAATGCCAATCAACCTCCCAAACAATAGAGCTGATCCCTGATGGATCGCGATCTATGATGATATATGCTCTTGGTTCAATGTAGGCATGCGATGAGTGTGAGGAGTCCGCGCCTCGAATGAAAACTCAATGCCCGAGTTCGTGGCAAAGTCTACTGTGAGGTGGCTCTTGACGTGGATCTTCCGAGCACTCCAAATACTCCCTTACGAATTGCGATCGAGTCTATATTGAGCTTTGTGCTAGATGGTGTTGCAACCAATACACGGAGATTACCACTGCAATGATCTTCAAACCCGTCGATGGTGCATGCTGTGGAACTGGACAACCTTCAATGAAGCACAAATTGAATCAAAGAAATTCAAACAAGATTCTTGTTAGAGCACAAATGGCGAATCCTGTAGGAATCCGCTCATACGGATGAATATTGGGTTTTCGTCCAATATCACTAAAAATATGAAATGACAAGCAAATTTGCTAACATACCAAAGTTTCATGATAGTCGTGATAATCGAAAATGAAGCACCTCTTCTTTTATAGCCAATTTAAATTGAAGATTTGAATTGTGAATTTCCCTCCATGATGGTGCTTCATCGAATGCTAGGACCTATTTGAAATTTTATTCTCCAATTTACATCAAGAACCAATATTTTATTTCAAACTCCAATGAGCGAGGACCTATATTTTATTATTTTATTGTCCTTTACATCATCCCAATGTGGGCACTCAATAAGTCCAGACCTATTTGTTATTTTGGCTTTTAATTAAATAATATTATTTAATTTATTATTTTTGCATGGTGTAAATTATTATTATTTATTTATTTACAATTGTATAATTAATGCAAGTGCATTAATCTCATTTATCATCTTCGCCAAATTATTCCCTTGCTTTGATGGGCTAGCCTATGGGAATGAGATAGGCTAACTCAGTTTTCTCATTGGGTGATCATGTCGAAAACGGGGACATGTTAGTCCTCCCTTCCCGAGATTGCTTGCCCTCAAGCAATATCAGATTTAGATGCTGCAGAATCTGCTTTCCTTCCCAGGTTGCATCTTCCAATGACAAATCTTTCCATTTCACCAAATATTCTCTGATCAGCCTGTTCCTCAAGTGTCGCTCCCTTGTCTCCAAAATGCTGTCAGGGACCAAAATCAAAGTACCCTCTTCATCAAGAGGTGGAAGATCAGGCAAAGAAACAACTTTATGTACCAATGCCTTCTTGGGGCATAATGAGTTTCTTGTTTCCTGTCGGCAATTCAAGCTCATATACCAATTCACCAACTCTCCTTAGAATCTTGTAGGGACCATAGAACCACGGCTTCAACTTCTTAGCATCGTTCTTCAATGACTACTGTTTGTATGGTTGTAGGCGCAAGAAGACCAAATCACCAATCTCAAAAGTACTTTCCACCCTGTGTTTGTCTGCATACATCTTGTACTGATTCTGAGCCTGCTTGATGTTATCCTTGAGTGCCTTTAGAATGTCCTGATTGTCCTGTGTCAACTCCTTAGCTCTAGGAGCTCTGTACTGTTCAAAGGCCAAATCTACGAATGATGGATCATCATCGCTGTACAAGGCCTTGAAAGGTGACATGCCAATTGACATGTGATAGGTGGTATTGTAACAATACTCACCCAAGTGCAACCATTGGACCCAAGCACGTTGTTGCCCTGCAACATAGTTGTGAAGGTAACCTTCAACCCATTTGTTCACAACTTCTGTCTGTCCATCTGTCTGAGGATGATAACTTGTACTTGGTGTCAACTCCGTTCCAACCAATCGGAACAAGTTCTGCCAAAACATGCTGAGAAACTTGCTGTCCCGATCACTGACAATGGTCTTAGGGTGTCCATGCAAACGAAACACCTCTCTGAAAAACAACTCTATAAGTTGAAGTGCTGAATAATCGGTCGGAATTGCAAATAAGTGTGCGTACTTTGTCAACCTATCAACCACCACAAAGATGCAATCCCTACCTTGGACTCTTGGAAGACCAATAATGAAATCCATCGAAATACCTTCCCACCTCTACTCTGGAATTGGCAATGGTTGATACAACCCTGCTGAAAAAGTATTCTCGGATTTGTTCTGTTGACAATTCATACACTCTCTGACATGCTGCATGACATCATGTTTGAGACCCTTCTATGAGAATATCTCTCACCTTCCTATAGGTTTTGAAGAAACCTGGATGTCCTACAAGTGGATTGTCATGAGTAGCTCTCAAAGTCTTCTCCTTTAGTTTTGACTCAGGAACCAAGTAGATCCTATCTTTGTAGTAGATCACATCATCAATCACCTTGTACCTGTCATCCTGAATCTTACCACCCATGATCTCACAAGCAAAAGTATTCTTGGAATACTCAACCAAGAGATGAGACTTCCAATCCGCTGAAATCTCTGATAATGAACAAAGAGTAGGCCTCTTGGATAGAGAATCGGCAACAACATTATTCTTCCCCTTCACATACTCAATATCAAAATCATATGCCTGAATCTTGCTCACCCATTTCTACTGTCTCTCATTCAAATCTGTCTGCGACAAAAAATGCCTCAGACTATTGTGATCAGTCTTGACCACAAATTTGTTACCCACCAAATACTGTCTGAACTTCACCAATGCATGCATGATGGCGAGCATCTCCTTATCATAGGTGGAATAAAGCCTTTCTGCATCCCTCAACTTCTTGCTCTTAAAAGCAATAGGATGCCTATTTTGCATCAACACCGCACCAATGCCTGTTCTTGATGCGTCGCACTCCAACACAAAAGGTTGTGTGAAATCTGGCAATGCCAATATTGGACATGAACTCATCACCTTCTTGAGTTTGTCAAAAGCAATTTGAGCCTTATCTCACCAACTGAATGCCCCTTTCTTGGTGAGATTTGTGAGAGGTGTTGCTAATTGTGAAAACCCTTTTACAAACTTCCTGTGGTAGCAACATAGCCCATGAAATCCTCTCAAGTCTGAAATGTTTTGCTGAGGTGGCCAATCCAGAATTGCCTGTATCTTCTCCTGATGAACTCTGACTCCATCAGCTCCAATCACATGCCCCAGATAGAGAATCTCCGTCATACCAAACTCACACTAAGATGCCTTTGCAAATAATGTCTGAGCCTCCATGATACCCAGTACTTCATCAATATGCTGCAAATGTTCTTCCCAAGTCTTATTGTATATCAAAATTTCATCAAAGAACACCAACACAAACTTACACAATTGCCCACGAAAGATGTGATTCATGCATGATTGAAAAATAGTAGGTGTGTTGGTTAGATCAAATGGCATAACCAGAAACTCAAAGTGTCCATAGTGGCATCTGAAAGCTGTCTTATGAATATTCTCTTCACGGACATGTATCTGATGATACCCTGAACGAAAATCAATCTTAGAGAAGTACACTGCCTCGTGCAATTCATCAAACAACTCATTGATCCTAGGAATGGGATATTTGTTGTTGATTGTCTTATTCAGAGCTCTGTAATCAATGCACATCCTCATTGTGCCATCCTTCTTCACCATCACAACTAAAGATGCAAATGGGCTAGAGCTAGGATGAATGAATCCCATCTCCAACAATTCCTTAATCGTCTTTTCAATCTCCTCCTTGAAATGCCTCGGATGACGATAAGGTGTAGTGATAACGGTCTTGGAGCCCTCCTCCAACTCAATGACATGCTCAAATCCACGATTTGGTGGTCTACTAGGAGGAATCTCTCCAAACACCATACTCCTGTTCTTTTGAAGAAGATTTAGATGATACAAAGCATTGCGCTGCCCACGCAACATCATCATGTCTGAACAATGTTTCCATTCTTCTTGTTACAACTCTAGGGCCTCCATTTGAGAGTGCTCTCAAAATAATCTTCTTTCCATCATGAATGAATTCAAGTTGCATCTTGAGTTCCATCTTGTTAAAATACTGTATGTATCTGCCAAGTAATTGCAACCACTATACTCCCAACACAATGTCAATCTCTCCCAATCCCAACACATAGAAGTCATCAGTCAATTTCTAGTCTCCCATTCGAATGTCAAGTTGTGGTCCATCCTGGTGCAATCCATGGTGAATCCATCTGCAACTGTCACACTGAATCCATAAAATCCTCATCTTTTAGTCCTCTTTTCACAACTACGCCCTCATCAATGAAGTTATGAGTGGCTCCACTGTCAACCAGACAAGTGACTATCTATCTGTTGATGGCTCCCTTCAATCAAAAATCATGATATCTAGGTACCCCTGAAATTGTTGCAATGGTTGCATGCCTTTTATTTTCAACATTCAGCTCAAGCTCCAATTGTAACTGTGGTTCCTCATGATCAACAACATCATTCAAGTTATTATCTTCTGCAGTCTCACTCTCTTCATCATAAATGACTTCAATGAGATGAACCTTGCCTTTTCCTAGGCATCAGTGTCCTGGTTCCCATGGCTCCTTGCAAGAAAAACAAAGCTTCTTCCTCCTCAGTTCATTCTTTGTGTCTTGATCCATCTTAGGAAGTGGATACTTTTGTTGATTAAATCCCTTTTGATTTGAACTAGAGCCTTTGAAAACTTTCTTTTGTGGATAAAATGATGCAAGTGTGGTATCAAGATCAAGTGCCAATTCAATAGCATCATCAAGTGTGCTAGGCTTGTGTGCCTTCACCAATCCTTTCAACTTATCATTCAACCCTTCCACAAACAACATTATTGTCCTCTTTTTTGTCATGTCAGGAACCATTACTGCAATCCTCTAAAACTCACTGATGTAGGAATCCACTTTACCCATTTGTTTCAGCTGTGCCAAATCTCTATAATACACTTCCACATCCTTTCTATCAAATCAAGTGATAAGCTTTTGTGTGAACTCATCATAGGAATTGATCATTGCATGTCTTTGTGAAACAAGTCCATGATGCCACCAATCATACGCTATCCCTTCAAGGTGCATTATAGGCAACTGTATAGCCTTTTGTTCATCCATTGGTTTGAGTGTGAGGAATGTATCAAGTTTGTGTACCCAAGCTCGTGCACTCATCTTTCCACTTCCATCAAAATTGGGTGTCTGTATCTTATTCAATGCATCTTGATATTCCTTGTTTTGTTTCGTTGGCCTTTTAGGTCTTTGTCCTCCCTTTGTTCTTTTCCTCTCCTTCCTTTCACTCATGAATTGATTGAGGCTAATTCTTCTTCTGAGATTTTCAGGTAGGGCATCATATTCATCACATACGACAAACAATTCTTCTGCAAAAGTTGGTTCTTCTTCCTCTTCAACATTCTCTTCCTATTTCTCTTTGCTAGGCAAAAACTTAGGCCGGAAGGGCCTATCCAATGTAGACACATGTATTCTTCCTCCACGCGGCGTACCAACTACGCTACCTTCTCCTGCTAGTGTTTCATTCACTTTCATGTTATTCATATTTTGAGTCATCATTTGCAACAGTCGATTCTATGTAGCCAATAGTTGTTCCAAATTCTTGTTTGTTCTTTGTTGTTCCAGCAGAAACAAATTTTCATTATCTCCCAGTGGGCTTCCCATTCTTCTGTTTCTATCCATCCCAGCAAAAGGATAGATCTCTTCTTCTTGTCCACTTCTTCTTTTGTATGTATGACCAAATGGAGTCAGTGTATGCATAACAATTACTTTCCAACTAGGTCAATCTTTTCGTTCATAACACTCGGATAAGAGTAGAGTTAAATCACAACCTAATGTAGGTGGATATAACCGCTAAACTTATGCACGAAATGCTACAGGAAGAAGACTTTCGTCAATTCCAATTATGCCCTGCAGGCTGGCAGGATCTCTTGCTCTGATACCACTGACATGTACCGTTCTCTGTGTGCTATGATATTTTTATGTTCTTTTCAATTATGCAATCAACTGATCTAACCTATTACAAAAATCAATGTCTCCGACACAAAATCTATGAATTATGAAGTTGCAGATGTAAACTATATACTGGCACTTCCAATGGAGCAATACAAATATACTTGCAAGTTTAATCATAAGACTTGACTCAGCCTTGCTATGATAGAGTTCAGGTCTTACAATATTCAATCACTACACTAACTACGGCTTATGATAGCCACGTTCTAGAGCTAATACAATTCAAATTCAAAGTCTCACAGTACAATCATGATACATGACTTGGGAGAGCCACAATACATTCTAGCAATAGTTCCAATTTCCTGTCACACAGAGATGAGAAAATTTCTACATATCCGATGTTGTTAGAGATGCAAATCAATTCCTGGAATTCGTAGCAAGTCAACACACGGTGGAATGTCTAGCTGCTCGTTGTCTCTCTCATACCCGATAGATGTAACAAACCACGGAGTTCTCAAATGTGTCACGATTCCTTTATCCAACTTGTTGCTGGTGCTATCGCTTGATGTGAAATCTCTGTTAGAGGAAGACTTGTTCACTTGCCAGTCCTTCAATGTTTCAATACCAGATGTTACAATGAATGCCAATCAACCTCCCAAACAATAGAGCCAATCCCTGATGGATCGCGATCTATGATGATATATGCTCTTGGTTCAATGCAGGCGTGCGATGAGTGTGAGGAGTCCGTGCCTCGAATGAAAACTCAATGACTGAGTCCGTGGCAAAGTCTACTGTGAGGTGGCGCTTAACGTGGATCTTCCGACCACTCCAAATACTCCCTTACGAATTGCGATCGAGTCTATACCGAGCTCTACGCTAGATGGTGTTGCAACTAATACACGGAGATTACCACTGCAATGATCTTCAAACCTGTCGATGGTGTATGTTGTGGAACTCGACAACCTTCAATGAAGCGCAAACTGAATCAAAGAAATTCAAACAAGATTCCTGTTAGAGCACAAATGGTGAATCCTGTAGGAATCCGCTCACAAGGATGAATTGGGTTTTCGTCCAATATTGCCGAAAATATGAAATGACAAGCAAATTTGCTAGCATACCAAAGTGTCATGATAGTCGTGATGATCGAAAATGAAGCACCTCCTCTTCTGTTATAGCCAATTCAAATTGAATATTTGAATTGCGAATTTCCCTCCATGATGGTGCTTGATCCAGTGCTAGGACCTATTTGAAATTTCATTCTCCAATGTACATCAAGAACCAATATTATATTTCAAACTCCAATGAGCGAGGATCTATATTTTATTATTTTATTGTCCTTTACATCATTCCAATGTGGGCGCTCAAAATAGGTCCAGACCTATTTGTTATTTTGGCTTTTAATTAAATAATATTATTTAATTTATTATTTCTCCATGGCACTTAGTTAAATAATAGTAAAAAATTATTATTATTTAATCATTTACAATTGAATAATTAATGCAAGTGCATTAATCTCATTTACCATCTTCGCCAAATTATTCCCTTGCTCTAATGGGCTAGCCTACGGGAATGAGATAGGCTAACTCAGTTTTCTCATTGCGTGATCGTGTCGGAAACGGGGACATGTCAAATCCCTAGCTGCGATTTCCAACCCGTTACCTACAATTTTCAGCACAAAAATGACAACTTTTTACATGCCCTAAACACTTGCTGAAACCCTGAGAATTGCTTGTGACTTTTGATTGATTTTTCGGATTTCCTACTCGTGACTATGCCCTAGTCGGCCTCATGACCTCGACCAACAATCACAATCTCTTCCCAACGTTCTTTGCACAATCAAACCGTAATTTGAAACCCTACCCTGGAGCTCTGATACCAATGTTAGTAAAACAAAGAAATGAGATGACAAAAATTGGCTAGGAATGGCTTACTCCACATAAAGGAGAAACATTATATAGAATTATAAATGAACTATTACATCTACCACATTTAATGGCACAACTACCATATTAAAAAACAATACAATAGGCTCTTTAATAGCTGCAACAACAACAACAACCTTATTTAATGACCTCCCCTTAACTACCCAAGTACACTTAAGTGTGAATACACTTTATTACATCATTATTATATTCTAATAGTGCATAGGGGTGGAGCATTAGGAGTTTTTGGTTGGTGACCCATCGTAGTACTATTTCAACTAAAGCTTGCTTAACCATGGAGTTTTCCCCAAGATCAAGCTCACTTAGCTTGTTGCCCAATTTGCAAAACCTTTAGCAAGTGTTGTGCCTTATGAACCATTCAGTATAGAGTTTGTTTAGCTCATCCATTAACAAGTAGGAGGTATTTTTTGTAGTGTCAAATTATGATATTTTATCAAGATTCAAATGCATAGCTTTTGAGTCAAACTCATTGACCCATATTTCATGAGTAGTCTCATTGACCCATATTTCATGAGTAGTGGTTCACACAAACCCATTTCTCATGATCATGAATGGTCCACTTAGCCCTAATTGCATCTTGGTGATGCCCTAAGGGTGAAGCATTATGACTTCTCAGGGGGTCACTGATCCTAATACTACTACGACTCAAGCGCACTTATCCATGGAGTCTCCCTGAAGATCAAGCTAACTTATCTTGCTACCCCATTTGCAAAACTTCCAACAAGTGTCATGCCTAATGAACCATTCATTATAGAGCCCTTTTAGCTGATCCATTGACAAGGAGGAGGCATTTTTTTCTAGTGTGTCAAGTTATGATATTTTATCAGGGTTCAATTTTGTAGTTTTGGAGTCAAACTCAATGACCTATATTTCATGAGTAGTGGTTCAAATGAACCCATATCTCAGGAGAATGAATGGTCCAATTAGCAATCATTGCATCTAGGTGATGCCCATAGGTGTGCAACATCAAGACTTCACGAGAGGTCACCCATCCCAGTACTACTTCGGCTCAAGTGTGCTTAACCACAGAGTTTTCCCAAAGATCAAGCTCACTTAAATTGCTATCCCATTTGTAAAACCTTTAGCAAGTGTTTTACCTTATGAACCATTCATTAAAGAGCCCCTCTAGCTCATCCATTGATAAGTAGGTGTTTTTAGTAGTGTAAAATTATGATTTTGCAAATGGGGTAGCAAGATAAGTGAGCTTGATCTTCAGGGAGACTCCATGGATAAGTGTCATGCCTAATGAACCATTCATTATAGAGCCCTTTTAGCTGATCCATTGACAAGGAGGAGGCATTTTTTTTCCAGTGTGTCAAGTTATGATATTTTATCAGGGTTCAATTTTGTAGTTTTGGAGTTAGACTCAATGACCTATATTTCATGAGTAGTGGTTCAAATGAACCCATATCTCAGGAGAATGAATGGTCCAATTAGCAATCATTGCATCTAGGTGATGCCCATAGGGGTGCAACATCAAGACTTCACGATCGGTCACCCATCCCAGTACTACTTCGGCTCAAGTGTGCTTAACCACAGAGTTTTCCCAAAGATCAAGCTCACTTAAATTGCTATCCCATTTGTAAAACCTTTAGCAAGTGTTTTATCTTATGAACCATTCATTAAAGAGCCCCTCTAGCTCATCCATTGATAAGTAGGTGTTTTTAGTAGTGTAAAATTATGATATTTTATCAGGATTGAATTGTGTAGTTTTTGAATTAAACTCATCGACCCATATTTTATGAGTAGTGGTTCACATGAACCCATCTCCCATGAGTGTGAACAGTCCACTTAGCACTCATTGACCCCTATTTCATGAGTAGTGGTTCACATGAACCCATATTTCATGAGCATGAATGGTCCACTTAGCACTTATTACATTTAGATGATGCCCACAATGGTGAAGCATTGAGACTTCCCAAGAGGTCACCCATCTCAGTACTACTCTAACTCAAGCGTGCCTAACCATGGAGTTTCTCCCAAGAACAAGTCCACTTAGCTTGCCCATGGAGGGGTGAAGCATTAGAACTTCTTCAAAGGTCGCCTAAATGCAATGAGTGCTAAGTGGACCATTCATTTTCATGAAAGATGGGTTCATTTAAACCCCTACTCATGAAATATGTCTCAATGAGTTTGACTCAAAAACTACGCAGTTGAATCTTGATAAAATATCATTATTTGACACATTGCTAAAGATACCTCCTACTTGTCAATAGATAGGCTAAAGGAACTTTATAATGAATGGTTCATAAGGCACAACACTTGTTGAAGGTTTTGCAAATGGGGTAGCAAGCTAGGTGGGCTCATTCTTGTGGGAACTCCATGGGTTAAGCATTGTTGATTCAAAGTAGTAGTAGGATGGATGACCTCCTGGGAAGTCTTGATGCTTCACCCCCATGAGCATCACTAGATGCAGTGAGTGTTAAGTGGACCATTCATGGTCATGAGAGATGGGTTCATGTGAATCACTACTCATGGAATATAGTTCAATGAATTTGATTCAAAAACTATGCAATTGAATCCTTATAAAATGTCATAATTTTAATAACATGTTTTAAAAATTTAGTAGCTTAGTGGGAAACAAATGTTTTAGGACTACTGACATGATAGTCATTTCTTAAATTGTTGTAGCCTCAATCTTTTTCTTGATTTTCATCATGTTATTAAAATTTAGCAGCTAAATCAGTGTGAAACATATCTTTTAAGGCTACTTTAATGACAATTTCTAAGATTGTTATATCTTAAATTTATTTTTCTATTTTTCTTTTTGTTTAAAATATTCAGCAGCTGTTTTTTGTGAAACACATCTTTGAAGGGTACTTCGATGGCATTCAATTCTTAAAATTGTCACAGCCTGTGTTTTTCTTGATTTCCAAATATGTTTCAAAGTTTAGCAACTATATCCATGGGAAGCAAATCTTGTAGGCTATTTCAATGGTAATTGATTAAAAAATTGTTACTTTCAGGTTTTTCTCTTGCTTTTCAAATTGTTATAAAATTTAGTAGCTACAAGTCTAAACCAGTAATAATTCAGGGCTACTTCAATGACCCTTACATCTAATTGTTATAGTCTTGGTATTTTTCATGATTTTCATTTTGTTTTAAAAAACCTAGCAGCTATGTCAGTATGAAAGAAATATTTCAGGGCTAAATTAATGGCAATCAATTGTTAAAATTGTTAGTCTCTTTTTTTATTTTGGATTAATTGAGGGTTACTAATAACATCATGTAAGAGACCCTACTATATATGACTGAAAATTTAATCAATTTTAGATAAGATTTCTTGCACAAATCAATAGCCCTGGAAGTACAATTATATTTGACTGATATAAAAGATCAGCTGGCTGCCATGACTGCTGTAGGTGCATATTTCAATCAGCCCATGCAAAATGTCTTCAAATGCTTCAATAACCCACTCCCAAGCCAAGTGATGGTTCCTTATGCAACTTGCAACTCCTAGAATCCTTGTAGACTTGTCCAATATGCTCAAAAAGCCCTTGATAATGCTTCCAATGGATCAAGGGCTTCAATATGATAGCAAAAGTACTTCAATAGCTCCTCTAAACCTGCAAATTCAAGCTCAATGGTGAATATTCGCACAATATCACCTCACATAGAGTATGGGGACATCACCAGACAAACACAAGGGGTCATCACCTTGCAAAAAGACATGAAAATTGGAATTCTCAGTCAAAACAAATAGAATAAGAAACATACCAATGCATCCATAGTTGCAAATTGAGGTTCAAGTCCTCTATTTATCCTCTCCATGGATATCTTAGCGAATCTGGATTGAAATTTGGTTCCACCAATGATGAGCAAAAAACTTGAACAATTGTAAATGAGCTGCAACTAAAACTCATTCATTTAAAATCAATCTTCAATTGTTTTAAATGAAAGGCATCTATTATTTCATATGGATCGATCCATAGCAATAGAGCTCCCTCTTATCATGGC
Source organism: Cunninghamia lanceolata (assembly GCA_027924645.1). Classification (NCBI taxonomy): domain Eukaryota; kingdom Viridiplantae; phylum Streptophyta; class Pinopsida; order Cupressales; family Cupressaceae; genus Cunninghamia; species Cunninghamia lanceolata. The sequence continues at coordinate 3,558,535 of BSBN01000356.1, read as the reverse complement.
GGCGGCTGGAAATGCTTGTTCACAAGCATTTAAAATCTTCATTCTTTTCATTTAAAATCCTTCGCAAAGCTTGGGTGATCTCAACCACTTAGGCGTTGGCATTTAAATTTCTCAATCGCTCCATATGCAAATATTTAATAAATAAAATTTGCATTTCAAATCATTCTTCTTTACCTTGGCCGTCGATCCCTTGCTTAGCATTTAAAATAATTGTTTTTGAATATCTTTGACTTGGGCGAATGCATCTTCCTTATGGCGTCGATCCTCTACTAGCATTTAAAATTATTCGCTAGCATTTAAAATTGTCTTGCATTGGATCGATTGACCCTCATAGCCGTTGGTTCTCCCTTGAATGCACAAATACTATTTTAAATGCATTTACCTCTTTTTTGCATCGATCCTTCTCACTAGCACATGATCCAATGGAAATTGTGTACACTTTTACCTTGGGCGAACTCCTTATGGGCGTTGGAACAAATGGGACCAATATCCAATGAATTTTGCACTCCACATGATAGTCGATCCTCTTAAAATAGCCATTTTGAAATATTTGAATGAATTTGAATAGCTTGGACCTATTTTCCTTCCATGTTGGCTTTTGATGACAAATAGGTCCCACCTGGAGTAGCTCCTTATTCCATATTCCATACAAAAACTCCATAAAAATAGATTAGAGAAAATGCAATTAAAGATTTCATTTTCCCTTTTATTCCATCTAACAAACTAAATCAAATGATTGAAAATACAATTTCAATATTGCATTTTCCAAATAACATACTAGTTGAGTCAATTTTCCGGTTCTCCATGTATAGACATATACCAACTTTTTGGTTCTCCATGTATAGAAACAAACTCAATCTAGCAAATATAACTTAGCTCAAAATGGGGACATTACACATCACCTGTCCTAGACCAGTTCTGCAGGGAACATGCCTCAGTCCTGCACCCATTATATGTGCTTATGGGTTGCCTTATTGTGGTGTGGTTTTTTGAGCTCAGGTCGCTGTCTTTATGGATGCATCTTTAACCGCTCCACCACAACCCTTTGGACTCATCTGTTCTTTTTCTTGATTTTCAGATTATTTTAAAAATTTAGTAGCTATATCAGTTTGAAGAAAATCTTTTGGGGCTACTTCAATGGTAATTAATTCCAAAATTGTTATAGCCTCTGTTTGTCTCACTTGATTGTTAGTTTTTAAAAAAAAAAGTTTTAGGTTTACTTCAATGGCCATTACTTCTAAAATTGGTACAGGATTTTTTCTTGATTTTCAGTTTGTTTAAAAAATAATGTATTTGTTTTAATTGTAAGTTTAAAGATTAGTGCTGAAAAGAGGTTTCATATTTCAGAGTTATGCAGAAATTAACTTTTGAATAAAATATTTGTAGGTCTATTTCAATGGCAAATTTCATTTTACTTTAATATTTTTCTTTCTTGGAATTAGATTGTAATTACCTTAAGCTTTTCTACCCATGACATTTGATGTGTATTCAAAGTTTTCTGTTCAAGATTATTGAATTTGCATAGTTGTTTCTAAAACATTAAATTTTAGTGCTGAAAAAGAGGTTTCGCACTTAAGAATTGTAATGAATAAATTAGGTTCCAAAATTCAATATACTACCTCATTTTTCCTATAAATTTTCCACATTCTTCTACTTTTCGGGCAACTTCAATGACAATTTTTATTTTTCTGTAATATTTTTCTTTCTTTTTTGAGTTAGATGTGGAAAATGATATGAGATTTCTAATGATCAATGAGACTCATCCATGGAGGTATACGTTGGAGAAAATAAAGGGTGATTTAAGAGAATGTTTTCACAAATTTGAGAATTATGTCAAAATGTCAAAGCCTGGCTATGCCAAGCCTGCTTTTACAGCTCGATTTGGAAAAACTCTATTTTACGGGTGCGCTCTATTTTCTCTTCACTAAATTTTTGCCAATGTTTAGCATTCTTTTGCATAAATATCCTTAAATTCTGAAATGGTGCTTTCATTTGTTTTGCATATGTTGTTTTCCTTTCCAATTAGACATAGAGTATTTAAGGCTTACCTAAAGTATAAATTTACTCTAAAGGGCAAGATTTTGGGCAACTTTTTAGCTTATAAAGGATTGCCAAGATCCTTTCTTATTTTAATAAAATTATGAGTAAAATTCACACTTTAAAAGAATAGGAAAAAATAATGTTGAGTGACCTATTTGTAAATGCATAAGAAGAAAGAAATGCTTTTCATGCCAAGTGACAAAAATAGGCCAATGGACTCCAAAAGACATCTAGTTACAATAGCAAAGACTTATGGTAGAGAAAATCCTAAGGGCAAAACTGACCAAAAGGCAAACCAATGAACCACCTAAAATGGAGCACATCAATCAAGATTATAAAGAATCGATGAAAGCCTAGGTTGAAGATCTGGAGTGGAGATCCATGCAATCAAATATCATAACCAAATATTGGAGCAGAGGGCGTGGCATCATCATGTGGAACAAAACGACCCGTAACATAATCGTCTAACATTGTAAAGGGGTCACTGCACAATCTGATAATGCTTAAAAGGGGAATACCCAGGACCGAGAGGTCCTGGTTGTAGGAGCAAACTAGTCATAGAGGTCTGGCCTAATGGGCTGGGCTGTGGATAATGGGAACTAAATTGTGCTCGACATTGAGTAGAGGAAGATCCCAGAGTCCCGGTATGAGCAGCTCGTGGAGGAGGATGTTGTTGCTCATATTACTGTGTTAACCAATTGCATCAAATGGGTGTGTGATACTGCCAAAGCTAGTAATAGCCTGATAGAAGGAACCGATCAACGTAGTTGCTATAGAGGCTCACTGACCTATTATAATTTGTTAACAGTGACAACCTTCTGGCTGTAAGGAGCTAATCATTGCCGATCAGAATTATGTACAAAAGAGGAGAGGGAGTCTCCAAAATCTCTTTATAAGCAATGATGCTGCCCTCAAATTTCATGATAAATAGGACATCTTAAATTGAACTCGTCTTTTTACGTTTCCTGTACAGAACAAAGTCAGCAAGTCCTGTTAACACTAGGTTTCATTGTTAAGAAGAACAATCAATTTTACATATGACTATGTACCAATGCACTATATATATGCATTTTTGTATGTGTTTATGCTTTTCAATATGCTGCAGTGAATATTCAGATGCAGATATAGGTGCACCCATTTTGTTACATGACTTCATACCAAGTTAACAATTCAGATAGCATGTATACAGTACACAAGAATTCAGATATTGTTATACTAATACACAAAATAATTTCAGCATGCCCAAAATGACTTTGTTATTAATGCAGCCTGAACCACTGAAGTTTTGAGTCTTGAAAGTAGCAATCCGATGAAATTTAATTTGGGATGACATTTCTACTGTTCAAGCTTTGCCTATCCAAAGATTTTAGGTTGTGGCTCCATGAGGGAACTAGGCTTAATTTGTAAATAACGAGTTGGATTGAGTTTTCTTTTTTCTACATAGATGAAGAGTAGAACTTGGATGAAAACATTATATTCTTGGGCATAGCTACCAAAATTTGGATTGACATGTGATAGTGTATGCATTGATTTTGTTTTTCTGTGGGATCACTTTCACTGCAGCTACTGGAAAAGATAATTTTGCATATGCCTCAGCTATTGGTTACGTGGTGGTCTTGAATTAGGAAATGGAGAACTAATCTAAGCTTGCTGCCTTGTTACATTCTATGCTTGGTACAGATGCTTGGCTAAATCTTCATACATTTTCTTGTTTGAATGGGTGTCTTAAATGCTAATGAATGGTGGGCTTCCATGAGTCGCTAAGTTCCAAGCCTTTACCTCTATTTAGATTAACAGGATTTTTCCTAATCTCTATAGCTTTTCTTAATTTTATCTTCATGAAGTGATACTCCTTCACCAGAACTTCAGCGTGCTCTATTCAAATTTTGCGAGTGGATGAATTGAGTAATTTGCTAAAGTGGAGCTCTTTACTTGGCAATGATGGATGTCTGCAATGTGTTCCTTGATTATTTACTAGAAAGTTCTCCCTGTTTTTCCAATGTATGGATGACCACATGAGCAATCTATGCAATTAACCCTACTCAATTTTGAATCAAGATGATCTTTTGTACATTTTAGCATATTCCTGATTTTATTTTGTTGCAAGAAAAGGGATTTTATGTTGTGCTTTTTCAAAATTATTTCCATTTTATTTGATATTTCCTTAATCTATGGTAGATATCTTTAACTCATCTTCGATATGGCTTGGAGTTGATTTCTTTTCAAATACTTTTGAAAACCCTAGAGATTGGCTACATATTGTAGCTGTCTTTTTTTAATGTCTTGAATTGGATTTTTTTTTTAATTTTTACAAATTTATAATGAAAATGCATGAAACCTTCATGCCTTCTAATCAGGGCAGGGTGAGAGCATATAGTTATTAAGATACTAACTTATTGGCAGCAAGCCACACAACTCTACAATGTATGCAATAGCTAAAAATGAAATTAGTGTACTAAGGTCATGACAGCATAGTCTTTCAACCTTACACTACTGAAATAAACTACAAAATTAACAATATTTCTGACAGTGAACCGCACAGGAATTACAAAGAGAAATATTAGATTATTAATACTTTTTTGTTTCATTGGGGTAAAATCAATCACAAATCCATGACTCCATTTCAAACTCCGTGCATAGTTTTACATTGATTTTTAAGAGTTTTAGAAGTGAGTTGTCTGTTGAAGGATGTTCAGTCATTGTTTGGTTGTTTCTAGCCTCTATTTTGATGACATTGCTGATTTTTGCAAGGGATTTTCAATATGGTAGCTGCTATACCATTTTTATACTGTTGATTTTCAGGATTACTGATTTTGGACTGCTTTTACCAGTCATACAACCACCGGTTTGTAGATTTCAAGATAATTTTCTTGTATCATGTTTGTGAAGCGTTTTAGTCGTTGGAGTTACTGAAAACAATTAATCCAACTGCTATACTGCTATTTTGGATGAAGGTTCAAAGGAATTATGATTGTTGCAACTTCGTTTCAACTTGCATATAAGTTAATTTGCACAAATTTTTGAGGGTTTCAGCCTATAGTATTTTGGTAAGATCTATCCAAACTCAAGGGAGTTATTATCATACTCATTGTGATAACTAAGTGGCACAACAAAAATGTGGTGGCAAATTCATAAGGTAGCCTTTGGCCTTGTGGGAGCTTGAAGATGTCCTCAAGCATTGAGAATAAGGCATTATTCGTCATCGCGTCAAAGAGGAGCATATTGTCAGTTGGATGCTTTCATTTCTTGATCCAAGTCAAAAGTGGGGAAGTATTATCATGCATCTCATCACGGGTCTCCCAAAGGATTTCTTTATGTTGAGTCATGCACATAGTGTTATTTTTCTTCAAGAGGTCAAATTGTTTTTCAAAGAGGTCATTAAGTTTTGTGGATTGCATAAGAATGTGGATGATGGAGGTAGTAGATTTCCTAGTGATTTTTGGCAAGAGTTGTTCCACTTTACAGATACAGGATCTAGATGCTGATGCAATGGCATCGTTTCCCCATCTAATTCTATTTTATTTAGTTGATGTTTTATGATGTCTAAGTTTTGTTTGTTGAAGGCTCTCTTGATTAACTTGTTAACTCCCTTAGTTTAATGTAATCGGCCTCTCAAGGGGAAATTAAATTAGTTTTACATGGGTTCCTATTGCTCCATTTTTGGGATGGTTGGTTCCTGTCCCCAAAACAGTTAGAAAATTACCAGAACATTTGGAAAACGAGAGGACTGTCTAGATTGGGAAGAGGTATTCGCCATCAAGAGAAAAAGAAGGAGAAAAACGGCGGATGTGACAGGAGGTGTGCTGACTGTGTGTTGGAGCACGACTCGGGTTGGCTGGTGAATTGAGTGTTTATAGTCCGGGGAAAATCCAAGACTATTAAGTCTAAGGATCAATCAATGCGTGCTCGTTGTGCTCTTGTCCGATCTGTTTGGTTGTTGAATAAAAGTCTCTTGTTAAATCAAGTTCCTGTAATCAAATGCCTGTCATTTAAATGCTGACTTGTTCTCGTCTACATCTTACTGTTATATGTAAGCCTTGTTCCTGTCGCTTGGGTAAAGGGTCGAACTATTGGATGAATAACATTCTGTAATTTTAATTTGCTGTTTATTGTTTTTCTCTGTTTCTGGAAGTGTTACTGTTTGTCTGTAACCAATTTGGGCTGCGATCAGATGCTATGGACATTACTGCATGATTCAGAATGTTGGCACAATGGTACTTGAGCATCTGAGTTTGCATGGTGCTTTTTGGCAGAAATTGTTTCATTTGACAAGTACAGGGTCCAGACTCTATGGACATAACAACATGATTCATCATATTGGCACTATGATACTTGAGCATCTGGGTTTCCAATTGCTTGTGGGCAGGCAATTTTGGGAAGGGCAGATTGTCATGTCCCCCTTTTAGGACTAAAATAATTAATAATATTATTTTCAATTGTGCCCAATAATTTCATATTTAAGGGGAAATTTAATAATATTATTTATATAATTTTAAAAAGTGTTTTTAAACACTTAATTATAACAAATAATTTTAAATACTTTGGTAGAAATTTTTTAATTCAAGGGCTTGTTTTGGAGAGGAAAAAAGGGTGGCAATTGGTTTCATTTGGCATTTTCATTTTGGAGCTTTGTGATTCACTTTCACAACTGAGGACGAAAACTATTGGCTGTTCAGGAGTCTTGGAGGACGAAAATCTCTTGGATTTTCATTTTTGGATTTAGGGATGAAAACCGTCATCTCTGTTTAGGGCATCTCTGAATAGGGGTTGCATTGGAGCTGAATTTTGGTGATTTCATGCACATTTTCAGAGTTTTGACGATTTAAATTTGCAAGCAAATATTGTGATCGTGTTTGAAAGGATTCCATTGCTGATTTTAGGGGTTATTGGCCTCACTTTATCATCATTGATTGCATGTATAGTGCTGCAATCCAAGACTAGCATTCTAAGGATATTTCAATACCATTTCAGGGGCAGATTTACATTGTTTTGGTTGTGATCTGCATATTGCTTACACCATTGAGGAGCGCAAGCAATAAGAGGACCTTTCGCCATCATTTAGTGCTGATTGCCCATCATTTATTATCCTTCACTATTGATCACCACCATTTATTATCATTTTTGTTGAAGTACCTACATTAGGGAGGTATCATACTTATCTTGGGGTGATTTGAGACCATACAACAATCCGTATGGGTGTGTGAAGTCAGGTTCTTCATTGGCACAATGTTCTACAAGTGATACAAGAGTTGTTCCATCCACACCTTGGCACATTTTCAGTCATATGGTCAACTGCACATCCTATTTACATTTTTTTGACATTTAGTGAGTGAATTTTCATCATTGTAATTCTTAAAACTATGTTACAATTCTAGATATCAGCATTGTATTTGTTGCAATTGAACAACATATCATATTTGAAGTTATATGATGGTTTTTCCATGATTTTTCTACTCTCAAATTTAATTCATTTCAACGCATGAGGTTTTCATATTTGTTGCCTATTGAATTGAGGGATTGGCATAGTAATTGTCAGTCGTTTACTGTTGTAACCAACATTCCATTCAATTCTTCAATTTGTTCTAGTTTAGTTTTGTCATTATAAACCAAAAAAATACAAAAAAACAAATACATCAAATTTTTTTGATTGGGGACATTACATGAAATTGCTATTCATCGGGTATCCAATGTTATTGTAATTTTATTATTCGCTCAAGAGAATTTATTACACATATCTTGCATCAAAGTATTTATTGAGATGTTTCGTTATGTGTGCTAAAGATTAAGTTGCTTCATTGAATTTGCAAGATTCATATTGTAGGTGAACTTGAAGGTATAGTTGTTGTAAGGTGTGTGCCCTTGGTCTCTTGTGCTGTGCAACGTAGCGCTTGGGTTTGTGACGAGGTTTAATCACCTCCCATGGATTCATTAACTCTGGTGGTTGTATCGGGCATTAACAAGTCAATCTTTTGGTACAACGACAACCGTCTTGCTAACAATTGGTATTAGAGCTTGGGTCACAGGTTCGAACCCCTTGCTTGTGCTGGGGGGATTGTTGCAAGGTGTGCGCCCTTGGTCTCCTTGTGCTGTGCAGTGCAGTGCTTGGGTTCGTGACAAGGTTTAACCGCCTCTCGTGGATTCATTAACTTTGGCGGTTGTATCGGGCATTAATAGGTCGATCTTTTGGTGCAACGACAACCCTCTTGCTAATAGTAGTTTGTGGCTTTTTACCGAGTCCTACATTTAATTTAACCATAGCATTTGTGTCTATGTGTTAATCTATCGAATTTGTATGTACTTACCCTACTCAATCTCTATTTTTAACTAAACGGTGTGAGCATCTAGCTGTAGGATTTAATTCAAGTCAAAAAGCATAAAATCCTTTGCCTTGAGTTGAAAGAGTGTTTTAGCGTTTTACATTAGGCAAACCCAAAAAGATACACATCTAAAGTTTTATTCACACTGAACATGAAATCACCTCCGAAAACACTATAAAGTTTGTAAATTGCAAGTACATACTATGTAGTTCTAGGTTAGTTTTATTTTATAAGGAGCTTCCCCTTCTAATTTGAAGAGCGGTAAAATGCACATCTATTTCATTTTGGGTTGCACTAAAAGGTGCGAATTAAAACGCTAACAATTTTGATGACTTTGTTGGGGAACGACATATGACTATCCTCTTATCCATTGCAACATTCAAAGTTTGGCACAAAGGGTCCAAAACTCACAAATATTTCTCAATTTTAGATGAAGGATTCCTATGTCTGGTCAAGAGGGTAATCGTGTCAACAACAATCGTCTACCTCCTTTATTGCCACGGGGAAATCAAATCATCCACTGGCACTGATAAAAAATCATGAACTTCCTCAAGGATCAAGGAAGAATTTTCCCAAGTTCTATGGTGACAACAAGCAACATCTTGACGAGCATATTTTTGTGATGTCCTGATATTAAGGCATTGTTTAAATTAAAGATTTAAACATCATGATAAAAGATGGTGAAGTTGCTTTCGTAAAATATCAATCCGAACGATAGAAATAATTATGTATAGACATATATTATTAATATATATATTATTTAATGAATAATATTAATAATATTATTATATAAATATTTAAATATAAATGGCAAATATAAATATAATATATATATATATATATATATATATAATAATAATAATAATAAATATAAATATTATTATAGTTGTCATATGTTATAAATATATATGACTTAATCAATAATATAGTAGCTGGCCAAAGTAAGCGCTCGCCACAAATAAGACAAAAGTCTTATTCAGCCATCAATATGTTATGAAAAGACAAATCCAACGATATGAAAAGATAAATTAAATAAAACAAGTTTAAATTGGCCAATTCTTCCTAAGGCCGATCCTCATAAAGGAAATGTTAGGAGTCGTCCCACATATGTTTGAAGGGATGAGCCTATGTTTAACGCAACACTTGAAGACCATTAAGTAAAGCAGCGATTCGTTTCTGGAAAAGGTGTATGTTAAACCAATGCATCCTTTGATATAGTCGACTCCCCTCATGAAGGCATATAAAAGGAAGGATATAATTCTGTTTGGGAACAAAGACAATTCAATCATTCGATTTAAAAGCAGAAATAAGGCAAATAAAATCTGAAACAGATATTTCTAAATATATGAAACAATATCTGATTTGAATACACCGAATCAAGGGAAATACATTTTGGAATTAAGGTTATATATATATATCCTAAGTATGAGATATGCACATGAAGTATATAAGAAGAGGCATGGATCAAGCAGAAGAAGAATATTGAATTTGAATAGGCAGAAATAAAAATGATATACATTCTAAAATAAAGATAGCATAGAAGGAAGGAATCAAATCCTTAAGAGTTTTAAGGATACAAAGGCAAGATTTATCCTCCTGGTATGAAGTATCTAACCCTATGTTATTGTGATGAATGCCATGTGGTAAGTAGTGACAAATGCATTTAATTGAAAGATGATGCAGGAGCATCCATGGCAATGTGCAATCCTGTATCGGTTTGGAGATTTTAATTTTGTTTCAATTTTGAAATTTTGATTGTGAGATGGATTATTTAGTGGAAAATAATGTTGGATTGATTAATTTCATCTAACCTTGTGCCAAATGGTCAAAAGCATGGGAAACATTGCTAAGGTGAAAAAGTAGGTGAAAAAGCAGGGTAAAAAGCAAATTTTGATTTTTAGATTTTAAAACTCTTGAAAATGAATTTATGGGGCATTGGGGATTGAATGAAATAATGTTTTAAAGCATTTAAAATAATCCCTAAAAAGTAGGGACTAGAGGAAGTGGACGCCAAGGTTAGCCAATCTTGCATTTTTGGCTTTTCGGGTAAAAATAGTCAATTCTATCTTTGAAGGGAGTTATGAATTTGATTGGGTAGGATATTATGGCTTTTATTTTTTGAGCTTTTTGGGGTAAAATGCAGTAGCCTAGAAGTTGGCGTGCAGATTTGGGGAAGAGAAGAAAATGAATGTGAAAACATTCACCAAAAAGTGTGAAATTGGAGTTGCAGGAAGCCACTTTTGGGGGGATCGAAAGTTTGAAGAAGAGAAGCAAGAGTAGAGAGGAAGGCGTGTCATTCTTGGAGGGGATTGTTTGAAGCTGTTATTGCAGGTTTGGGACTGCTTACCACATTCCATATCATTTCCAAATTGAAGGGTGCAAGATTCAGAAGCTACAGGAGGGTTTTAGGTGCTGGAGAATGCATTGTTTGGCAAAAGCTCTCATTGTTTGAGCTTGAAACCTTGTGAATGTAATTCCATGGCATGTTTGATGTTTGTATTTGCTTTTTAGCTGCTGTTATTAGTCCATTTTGATTGATATATTGATGTAATCCAACCTCCTTTTTATTGCAAATAAGAAATCATGTGTGCAGATCCAAATTTCTGAGTTTTGAGTTTTGTTGCCAACTGTTTGTTTTTGATAAGATAAGGCGGCTAAAACTAGGGGCCGAACCCTTTAACAAAACCAAGCCCAGGGGGCAAGAAAACAGCATACGGATAGTACTCAGCGAGCACAGAGAAAAGACCAGTAGCAAAGGCACAACAACCTTGCTATAAAAGAAACAATAGCAAAGCCCAACAGACTAAGCAACCAGGTTGTAAGGAGCAACAACCTAAACAATAGTAGAACCAGACCTATCAGGTCGAACACCCTTGGCACGAGTGCGGTTCAAAGATACATGCTTGGGAAGACCTCGCTTTCTCCTTTGGACAATAGTTTGTTGAAATGTCTTAAGTGTTTTTTTTTTTTGAGAGGGTTTTTAAGTGTGATTAAATCCTTACTACATTAGTGGTATTAGAACAGCAAGGTGTCATAACCCGATTTCCTTACAAGTGATAAAGACATCATAAACTCCATTATGTAAGCATCATAAGGATAAGAAGAAAGATCTGATAAGTACTTGGCATTTTATAACTATTGGTATCAACAAAGCCAATATGGGCGTCTCCCAAGTAACTACACAATATATTTATGATAATCAATAAATAATACAATTCAGCAATGAAAAAGAAGGATCGGCTGTACACAATTAAGCTTACAAATGATTGACTAACAAAAAGGTGGCGTCCATTCGGAAGTATCATGTCCATTCGAATATTTCAAGTATAAAGGGAGGAGCGAATGGATGGGAAAAGCATCAGATTGGAGAGCAAAAACATCATTAATAAAGAGTATCGATTTACAAGGAATCGAATATCAAGAGAATTGCAGCGATAACCATCACCATATATCATTGCTATTGAATCATTCTATTCTCAATCATTAATTACAGCCGAATATATATATGTTCTCAGCCGAATCATACAGCAGAGGAGATACATATACAATTCTAGTCAAACAATAATTACATTGCAGCCGATTAAGGCCATCCATTCGCTCATCTCTTCACACTTGAAAATCGAATTAATTCTGATCTCATTATAGCATCAAGTTTATCATTGTATTGCAGGCAAACATTATATTCACGACTTCCACAGGAGCCTCAAGGTATGTCATTTATAGTTGAGTCTGTTATTTATATTTATGTATCATTGCTGCAATTGTTCATTGTTTTGATAAGCATTAAGTAGTGAAACTCACATAGTGGAAATGTTAGACATCACATGGGATAAGATATATCATTGGTGAAACATATTAAGCATTAACTTCATATGAGAAGGATGAGTATGAGATGATTAATGGCCAACCATGGGTATTTAGAGGCCCTTGTCTCAGCTGGTACAAAGGTACTCTTCGAGGCAAGTGGATAGTGGCCTTTGTCACAGTGGTACAAAAGGTACCCCTCGTGCCAAAGGATTATCATAATGGCCTTTGTCACATGCTGGTACAAAAGGTACCCGTTGTGCAAATGATTATTATATAGTGGCCTTGGCTACAACTGATGCAAAAGGCATCCCTATGAGGATTCTCATAGAGGCCTTGACTCAACGGGTACAAAAGCTATTCCTCGAGTCGAAGGATAGAGATAGTGGACCCATAATGGTAATTGGCAAAAGATATCCTATCACTCGTCTCATATGAAATTAATGATTAATGATAGAGAATGTGAAATATAAATTGATAGCGAACTTAAGGTTAATGAGGGAACATGTGAAATATATAATGATAATAATTAGATATTGATAGTGATCATAAGTTTATTGATAAGATGTGAAAAGATACATTTGATGTTGATCATAATGATTATAAGGGCAATGTTATTATGTGATTTGAATATTTCTTACATCTATTGCAATAAGTGGAAATCAAAGAGGGTTTAGTGTACTAATGTTCTCTTTTTGCAAGTTGAAATTTGTGAAGAAGGTTGAGAAATTTTGATTTGTGACAAGGAGACATTACACAAGGCCCTGTGCGTGTGTAAACAGATCGTCGAAGAGAGGCAGCTTACACTAGGATTTGTAAGTTGTGAGTGACTGGAAAAAAACATGGGAGAGGAATCCATCGTGGAAGAGGTAGAGGAAGAGGAAGAATGGACAATTTTGTCCATGATGATGATTTTAGAGCTTTGAGAAGACAAGTGGAAACACTCCAAGAAGAAATAAGAAGAGGGTTTGCACAGAGAAGAGAACCAGAGTGATGAAGAAGAAGCCTTGGAGAATGCATGCCTGACAAGTGAGCAAAGAGATGCAGCTGCAGTAGTTGCAAATGACCCATTGTTGAGAGCCCTTTCAAAGATTGGAAAGAGGCCAAAGATTGATGTTCCTACCTTTAATGGTAATTTGAATCTAGAGGAGTTGATAGATTGGATTAATGATGTGGAGTATTTTGAATTCAAGGAAACTGAGGACCCTAATAGAGTAAGGTTTGCAAAAACCAGATTAAAGGGTTATGCTTCCATTTGGTGGAGAGAGATTCAGATGGAAAGAGGAAGAAAAGGGAAGGAGAAAATAACAAAATGGGACAAAATGATTGAGAAAATGAAAAGGCAATTCATCCCAGTAGACTATGAGCTGGATTTGCTTAAGAAGATGCAAGCATTGAAACAAGGAACAAAGACAGTAAAAGAATACACTGAAGAGTTTCATCAGATTCTCATTAGAATGGGACATGCTGAAGCAACTAAGGAGAAGGTTGCAAGGTACATTAATGGTTTGAGGCCAAGCATTCAAGAAGAGATGACCTTGGTGAGAGTTTTGACAATGGAAGATGCATATCAAATTGCCTTGAGGATTGAAGAAAGAATGAACAATAGATTTGAAAATAAGCAAAGAGGAAAGGGTAAAAATAATGTGCAGTAGTATGAGGACAAAAATCAGGTTCGAGACACTAAGGGCAGCAAGGAAGAAAGAGGTGAGTCCAAATCAGACCCATGATCAAAATTTCAAAGGAAGAGGAAGATCGGGTAGAGGATTTGGAAGAGGAAATTATAAATTAACTTGTTTTAGATGTGGAGAAGAAGACATAGATCTTATGAGTGTCCAGAGCAAGAGAAGACAACTAAGAGGACTGAAAATAATGCAAGGGCAGCGAATGTGAATGAGGAAGATGCTAAATTTTCGCACTCGCAAGAGGCAGAGAGTGGAGAAGTACTTGTTTCAAGAAGAGTTTTGATGAATGAGGGAAAAGAACCTGATCAAAGGAGAAGATTGTTCAGAACGAGATGCAAATGTGAAGGTAAAGTTTGTAATGTTATTATTGATGGTGGTAGTACTGACAATCTTGTTTTTGAAGAAATGGTGAATAAGTTGCAGCTGGAAAGGAGAAGACAGCTGCATCCATACCGGATTGCTTGGTTGCAAGATGATCGCAAAGTTCTAGTAAATGAACAATGTCTGGTAAAGTTTACGATTGGTGATTATCATGATGAAGTATTGTGTGATATAATGTCTATGGATGTTTGTGATGTGTTATTGGGAAGACCTTTTGGCAGTTTGACAAGTGTGCAGTGCATGATGGGTATGCTAATGCATACTCTTTGACAAGGGATGGAATCAAACACAAGTTGAAGCCCTTGAATGAGGAAGATGGAAAGATGTCATAGAAATGGAAATCGTTTGGTTAATGAAGTTAAACAATTAGTGAAAGAGGATGAAGATGAAGATTTTGATTTACTAATGCAAGTTGCAGCAATATTGATGGCATACAAGAGAGGTAAAGTGAAGGTTTTAGTGGAGAAAAGAAGAAGAGGTAGAATCTGATTTTTGCAAGAATGATGTTAAATCTGATTTATTTGAGCATGGTAAAAGTGTTTTAGAAGATGAGGTGGCAACAAAGAATGCACTAGTAAAAAAAAGGCACAATGGTTGAAAGTAAGGAAGGTTACAAGGAGGATGTTGAGTTGTCTGGTGAACTTCCATTTGCATCATTTCTTGACTTATGTGATAAAAAGATTGGTATGAATGATAGTTTATTGCAGGTTGGAGAGGATAAATCTTTTGATTATGTCACTAACATTGATAAGAATGCAGAGGATGAAGTGATTGCAGCTGAAAATTGTCTTTTAGAAGGCATGGAGGAGGAAGAGCATAGTGTTGTAACCAAGGGTGATGATGAACAAGTGGTTGCAGAAATAATAAAGAAAGCAGTAATGCATGGATTTAATTACTTTCATGATGATCAAGAAGCTAATGTTTATGATTTTCCAGAGTTTCACAGTGTAAGTTGATGGGAGATGAATTATGTGAAAAGAGGGAGAAAAAGAGGAGGAATGAAGGATGGAAGAGATATCAAATTGAAGGGATATGTAAGAAAGAATGTTCAGGTGGACAAGATGGGAAGATGGATTCAAAAAGAGCATGGAATCTACAAATATTTGAGTCACACTCACGAAACATTTTCTTTCTACCATGGGTGTTTGATGCAGGAGCATCCATGGCAATGTGCAATACTGTATTGGTTTGGAGATTTCAATTTTGTTTCAATTTTGAAATTTTGATTGTGAGATGGATTATTTAGTGGAAAATAATGTTGGATTGATTAATTTCATCTAATCTTGTGCCAAATGGTCAAAAGCATGGGAAACATTGCTAAGGTGAAAAAGTAGGGTAAAAAGCAAATTTTGATATTTAGATTTTAAAACTCTTGAAAATGAATTTATGGGGGGTGGTGGGGATTGAATGAAATAATGTTTTAAAGCATTTAAAATAATCCCTAAAAAGTAGGGACTGGAGGAAGTGGACGCCAAGGTTAGCCAATCTTGCATTTTTGGCTTTTTGGGTAAAAATAGTCAATTCTATCTTTGAAGGGAGTTATGAATTTGATTGGGTAGGATATTATGGCTTTTATTTTTTTTGAGCTTTTTGGGGTAAAATGCAGCAGCCCAGAAGTTGGCGTGCAGATTTGCGGAAGAGAAGAAAATGAATTTGAAAACATTCACCAAAAAGTGTGAAATTGGAGTTGCAGGAAGCCATTTTTGGGGAGGATCGAAAGTTTGAAGAAGAGAAGCAAGAGCAGAGAGGAAGGCATGGCATTCTTGGAGGGGATTGTTTGAAGCTGTTATTGCAGGTTTGGGACTGTTTACCACAGTACATATCATTTCCAGATTGAAGGTTGCAAGATTTAGAAGCTATAGGAGGGTTTTAGGTGCTAGAGAATGCATTGTTTGGCGAAAGCTCTCATTGTTTGAGCTTGAAACCTTGTGAATGTAATTCCATGGCATGTTTGATGTTTGTATTTGCTTTTTAGCTGCTGTTATCAGTCCATTTTGACTGATATATTGATGTAATCCAACCTCCTTTTTATTGCATATAAGAAATCTTGTGTGCAAATCCAAATTTTTGAGTTTTGAGTTTTGTTGCCAACTGTTTGTTGAAATGTCTTAAGTGTTTTTTTTTTTTTTGAGAGGGTTTTTAAATGTGATTAAATCCTTACTAAATCAAAAGATTATCATTAGGCATGTATACATATAAGCATTGTGAAACTTGCTATGAAATATAAAAAGGAAAACATCAATAGAATTTACAACACATTAAATAATGGTATGCTCAAACTCAATGCCTATTTACCTCTATTGCCTTCAACTCATGAGTGAGTGGCATGGTGTTGTTAGGGAGAGGCAGAGTAAACCCATCCAATGGGATGGGCCCCAAGGGCGAAGGACGAATGTTACAGAATCTGGGTTCATGCTCTCGAGGTGGTGTCATTGCGTCTTAGACAAGTAAATCCCTATCCATGGTTGAGGATTAGAAGAGAAATAACGATTGAAACTTGAATATAGCCAATACAGGATATGCTATTAATAAATGTGATCATTTGGTATGTTGAAGTATATCGAAGTATGTTCAAGTTAATACTTAGTTATTTCTATTGCCTCCAACCTTAGGGTAGGTTGGTGTTGTTAGGGAGAGGCGGAGTAAATCAATTCAATGGGATGGGCCCCGAGGGTGAAGGACAAATGTTCCAGAACCTGGGTCCATGCTCTCAAGGTGGTGTCATCGTGCCCTAGACAAGTAAATCCCCATCCAAGGTTAAGGATTAGAAAGGAAGTAAGGATTAAGACTTGAACATAGTTGATACTGAATTGTGTTATGAATTGAACTAAATGTGGATTATGCTATGATGATTTGATCTCATTGTTTATGTTATGTAGTATTGTTCTCATTATTAATTTTGCTATTATAGATGAATCTAATATGAATGATGCTAGGAACTGAATCTTATCTTAAATTATTGATCTTTCATATTTCTAATGTCCCTTTCTAGTGATATATCAGGAATATCCTAAAAGGGGACATTACAAGTGGTATCAGAGCATGTTCTTGCCAGCCTGCGGGACATACCTACTGTAACTGCCATTCAATTAGGATTAACTATTCAAAGTTGGCCAATCTTGCATTTCTATAGGTGTGTGCCTTCCATGTGTATACTTTGTGACTTATGCACTCATTTGAATACTTTGTGTATTACGTGTATTCGTGTGTATGCTTCATGGTTGTTGTGTATACTTTAGTATTACGTGTACTTATGTGTATACTTGTTGACCTTTGGATGGTGGACGGACCCACGGTGTAGCATGGGATGCACTGAATCCCCTTTGCAGTTGTTCGACGGTATACATACATATATTAATGCAACTTACGTGTATTCATACTTTGTGACTCCGTGTATTCATGAGTGTGCTTCATGACTCACGTGTACACATGATTCATGTATTACGTGTATTCACATGCTTCCTGAGTATACTTTATGTATTAATTGTATTCAAAAGAATACTTTGTGACTTACGTGTATTCATACCTTGTGACTTATGTGTATTCAAGGGTATACCTTGTGCTCTATGTGTAATTGAGTGTATTCAAGTGTATACTCTATGACTTTGTATTTGTATTTGAGCATTCAAGTGTATACTTCATGACTATGTATTCAAGTGTATACTCTGACTTTGTATTTGTATTTGAATGTATACTCTATGACTTTGTATTCAAGTGTATACTTCATGACTATGTATTCAAGTGCATACTCTATGACTTTGTATTTGTATTTGAGTGTATACTCTATGACTTTGTATTAAGTGTATACTTCATGACTATGTATTCAAGTGTATGCTATATGATTTTGTATTTGTATTTGAGTGTATACTCTATAACTTTGTATTCAAGTGTATACTTCATGACTATGTATTAAAGTGTATACTCTATGACTTTGTATTTGTATTTGAGTGTATGCTCTATGACTTTGTATTCATGTGTATACTTCATATTTGTGTAATAAGTGTGTATACTTTGCGTGTTAAATGTATGCTTCATGCCTTATGTATTACGTGCACTTTGTGAATTACATGCTTATGTGTTACATGCATACTATGTGCGTATACTTGTATGCTTCATGCTTTTTGTATCAAGTGTATTACGTGCGTATACTTGTGAATTACATACTACGTATACTTTTGTATTATGTGTATATTCCATACTCCATGTATTAAGCATATAAGCTTGTGTATGCTTAATGTATTACGTGTATTTATGCTTTGTGTTTTACGTGTCTACTTCATATATCACATGTATGATTCATGCTTCACATATATTTGTGTGTATACTTTGCACATTCCATGTATCTATGTATATGCTTCATACGTGTATACTTCGTGTATCACGTGTACTTATGTGTATGATTCATGCCTCGCATGTATTTAGGGTATGTTGTACCCAATCAAAATTTTTTGCTTCATTAAGCCATTTTGAGCAAGTCTAGAAAATTTTTCGTCAAAAAGCCAAAAAGTCAAAATTTTTAAAAATAGAAATTTCTATTTTTAGAAAGTTTCTAAAAATAGACGTCAAATTAGGTTTTCTGGGTTTCTTGAGATACAGATGCTGGCAAAATTTTCTAAAAATAGAATCTCCGATTCAGATGTCGTGCCTGATTCTCATTGGCTGATTTTGCTTCATGATCAAGGTGGTCCAGACAGAATCTGCAAAAGGTCAAGTTTTCTATACTGGGTCAATTTTGCTTTTTCAGAAGGCGAAGCTCGAGCTCCCGAGTCATCAATGGAGGAAGTTCATCTGCCATAGCTCATTGTCGAGTTTTCAACGCTGTTCCGACAACGCAGAATAGACAAATAGTCGTCGATTCGACGAAGAACGCAAAACGGAGCAAGATGGATCCAAAATGAGGGGAAAAGTTGGAAATCATCAAAATTGGCTAAGGCATGGATTTCCAGGGGCCCCAGGAGGCTTGGGGCGCCCAATTTTTCCAGTGTTAGTTTTTTCCGCATTTTGAAAGAAAATGCGAGAAATGTCTCCGTCGGTCAGTTCCGGTGAGGATAAAAGCAGTCATTTCGGTCAACAGGCTTTGAAAAGCTGGAATCCACGTCAGATATACCTAGGCAATCCAGTTCATTCCTCATACAGCGACAGTTGATTGACGAATCGCCGAAATTGACATTAGGAAGCAGCTGCCGGCACACGAAATGGAGCAAGTTGCAAATAGAGGTTGAAAATCATGAATTTGGCTAAGGCACAAAATTCTAGGCGCCCAGGAGGCTAGGGGCGCCCAACTTTTCATGCCTTGGAATTTCTTACGCGTTTTTCGAGAAACGCCAAAAAAGTCTCCGGCAGCCTGTTTTCGAGTGGTCAAACTTGGTCAAACTCGGTCAAAAGCTCGAAAAAGCTGGGATTTCATCACAGGCATGTTCAGGCTAGACAGATCACCTCCCGTCCTGCCTCAGCAGTCATCTGAACGACAGAAAACGATGATCAAAAAGGAGCTATTGGCACGAAAATGGAGGAATGGCATGAAAAGTTGAAAATGTCAAAATTTTTCCAAGGCACAAATTCCTAGGCGCCCCACAAGGCCTGGGGCGCCCACTTTTCCATGCCTTAGAATATTTTTCAGTTTTTTCAGAAAACGACAAAACCTCCTCCATCAGCCCGGTCAGGTTCACAGGAAATCAGTTTGGCATGTTTTCTGAGGCAGACAGGGGGTACAATCAACTTAGTTTTCATCAGGCTTGCTTGTATGCTAGATCATTAGACTCAGTTTTGCTCTGACAGGCGAAAATCGACAGCCAAACAGGGGTCATTAGTCACCGGAATGCGCGCGGAAGTCAAGAAATGAAAAAAGTTGAAATTTTTAGAAAAGTTTCTAAGGCATTGAAAACCAGGTGCCCCTGGAGGCTAGGGGTGCCCAAGATTTCATGCCTTGGTAAATTTCATGTTTGACGGTGTTCTTCAACAGCCGCTTCCCGATCTTCGTCCGGCGATAGTTCCCGGAAGATAGATTTGCAGTCAAACGTCGACGGATCATCAGTTTGAGGCTGGGGATGAAATCGGGGTTGATAAATCTTCAAGGTGCCATGATCAGTCAGCTCTTTGAGTCAACGGTGTCAGTTTGCAATCTTGTTGAAGTCAAGAATAGGCCATACTGGAGTCAAAACGAGTGCAAATGTGTCGAGAATGAAGGAAAAATTGGCTAACACTTATGCAATATCGCGTGTTTGATGATGACATCAAAGAAGATATTTTTATCATCTCACACATGAAGCCATAGGCAGCTATAAAATAGGGATTCTTCCTATTCGAAGACATCTACTTGGATTTGTGCTTTAAAAGTCGTTTTCTTCATGGATAAGATCCAAGTTTTATTCTTTCACAAAGAAAGCTGCTTTTTTGCCCTAAAGTTCTATAAAGACAAGCTTTTGGCTTCTTTTATTCATTATCTTTTGCAGGTTGCATCCAGAAGAAGACATATTTTTCTTTCCACGAAGATTCGAAGACCCAAACGAAGTGCTTTTTCAGCATTCTTCATAGTTTCGGGATGAGGAAGCATAGGGGCACGCTTTTTCGAGGTTCTTTTTTCTAAGGGATCGTTTTTCAGAAATAGGACCGAAGCTTTTTCAATTTTCATCGAGATGGGTTCATCCAGAATTTCATCCTCTTGAAGATTTGGGAATTTCACCTTTTTCGGGAATCTGCTTTTTTGCCGCTCTTTCAGGAAAGTCTACGCTTTTTCGAAATCCGACAATCTGGGTTGCTTCAAAATGGAATTGTCTACAAAACCCATGTGCCAGCTTTTTTGCTCGCAATCTGCTTTTTAGAAGAAATCAGCAAGTAATTTTAAGCGTTTTGTCCAAGATTTTTTCGGTATAGGTGTGTTCATAGTCATTCTTTGCATCTTTCAGTATGTAGTATTCTCCAACAGAGATCAGGCCTAAAACGACGTTGGTTCACGATTACCTGAGAACTTTCGAGATAGACTTGCATAAAGTACTTCCAGTGTTCAATTTACATCCTTTGGAAGATGCAGGAAACAATGCCATCAGGAATCTGAATCACTCTGGGTTACTTGCAGTTGCTTCGTTCCCCATCACAATGCAAAGTATTGAATTTGTAATTGCTTGTATGAAGCATTACAATTCAGTCACGAGAAATCCAATCAGCAGATGGAAATGTGCTCTGCAGCCTCAGACCAAACGACATTGAGAAGTGTTTTTCAATACCAACATGGAGGGAGAACTCAGTTGTTTCAATTGAAGAATGCAAGAGGGTGTGGCACAATGATAAAGAAAAATATCAGAAAAGGTTGCTCAAAAGTGGTTGAAAGAAAAGCAGAATGTTTTGCCAAAGAACATTGGACGTGGATGTCTTCAAGGTTTTCAGAGCCAACCTTGGTAGGAGTACCCGACATACAGATGTAAATCTCTTCGAGGTTGCATCGGATAATTTGAAGGAGAGGGTGTTGAAAGATGGAGAAGATAAAGCAGTCCTCAAGGCTAAAGTTAGGCAGTTGCGGCAGTATATTTCCAGTCTTTTTCATGGCATATCACAGGTTGATTTATTGCTTCCTCCGATTCTGGGATTACCGAACGATCAACAACAGTTCAGTCAGTTGGTCATCTATGGGAGGCACATGAAAGATTGGGTGGAAGAATTCGTGACTAAAGGAAGAGTTGTACTTTCACAGATCTAGCAGTTAAAGTATAATGACCATGATCTACGTCAAGGCATTCAGGGGTTACAGCAGACCCTGGCTGAAAATAGACTGGTGTTTGAGATCATTATCTCCGACTTGAAGACAACACATAATTCTGTTGATTCAGCTGAAGATAAAAAGATTGTTTCTACTTGGAAAGCACAGTACCTTTTCACAGTAGAAACTTATGACAGTGTAACTTCAGAGTTAGCAGAATGGAAAGAAAAGGTGGTGAATGTTCTCAAGTTTGTGAGATCTTTTGTTTCTTGAATCCCGTGTTCATATGAAAAAGAAGATGGTACCCTGTATGATCTCAGGGAAGTACAGACAAAGTTCCAGACTCTCATCCGCAGCAATTTTAATGGTGATGTCAGTGCCGGTAAGATGGATCATTTTGCCGCAATGACAGTTAAGTTTGATAAAGCTGTGGGTGAAGTCCATGAATTCCTTCAGATGGTTGCAAATGGTGAAGAAATGTTGGAAAGCCAGAATATCATCTTAGAGAGTATCAGTGTACCTGGCAAAGATGCGGTCACGCACTTTTTAGAAGATATTATCTCTTAGAATATCAATGGATGACATCACCATAAAGCAAGAATGTTGATGAGGATGTGAGGAAAAAGAAAGCAACTTTAAATCAGATGCTTTTTGTTTTAAAGCATTTGCTTTCATCCTAAGCTCATCCATTCTTTATTTAGAAAGAAATCACTTTGTATTAGTTGGAATTTTCTTTGCTTTAAAGCAAATTGCTTCAAAGCGTTTGTTAGTTGTTTCTTTGTCTTAGAATAGAATTAAATCTTGCAAGTTGGCAAGTTAGTTAGGGTTAAGCAAGGAGATTTTAGGGTTCCCTACTCCTTTGATTTAGTATAAATAAGGGTAGCCTTGCCCATTGTAAGGGAGTTGCGTTTGTGATAACAAATTTGTTGTGCCTATTCTAGCCTGTAGAACTTGTTATTCCAAGTGTTTGTTTATTTTGTGTAATCTATTTCCAGTGTTTGATCGCATACTGTATGCCTGCCTTTTGCTACAGTATTGTTGTCTTGGAGTTGTGTCAACTTTATGATATTGGAATAGAAGTCTCATGCCTGCCTTTTGCTCTGATATTCTATCTCATTAATCATCAAGTTTTGTCGTCAGATGTGTGGCTTGGTTAAATTTTATTTCAGCTTTCATCATTAAAGTACAATGCGTCTTGTGATGTGAATCTGGGAGAAACGTATTCGAGTTTTTGTGTTAAAAACAAATCATTCCTTGTCCACTTTTGATTTCTGTGCTCTGTGTTTACTCAGACAGTCAAAACCATCATTTAGTTTAAGCCTAGTTGTAGTTAAAAGTTTTAAAAAGGAAAAACCTCTGCTGCAGCGAAAAGAGTTTTATAACCTTGTGCTCGCAGTTGAGAATCAAAAAGAAGATAGGCGAAATTTAATTTATTTATCTTTTCAGCGAACATCAGCAAAAAGGGAACTTCCCCTCACAATAGGAGAGTAGTTTATCTGTGCATAGCTGTTCGTTTCCAACTTGCATTCTAGAGGTGTGAATTGAAATGCCAACAGTTTTTTGGCGCCCACCGTGGGGCACGAAGCATAAAATTTCAAGAAAGCTTAGGCTTATGTCACGGGAATGACTCTCTGGCGTCCTACTGCTCCAGTTCAACAACCAAATTTTACACCACTTGCCATTTAACCAAATCTTGTACTAGTGGAAGGAGAGCAAACGGACATCATTAGTAGCCTGAGGAGTTTCATATTTACGCAAAAGGAAAGTCCTGATTAGTGGAGAAACGCGGCTACTATTCTTGATGAAGAAGAGCACAAAGCAGATCTTGCGGCTGGAAGACCAATATTACCACCTCCTGTGTGGCAATAGATAATCCTAGCTCATAGGGTTTATACAAGAAGGGGGAAAGATAATACTACAGATCCTTTCTTCAAGATCTTGTTTCTACACAAGTTGGAGAAGCATCCAACATAGTTCTTGAAGTCCAGATAGTTCGTGAAGTCCAGACAGTTCCTGAAGTCAAGCAGGAAGAAACTCAAGAGGAACTAGTAATCCAACCTAGAACAATGGGTGATGCAAATAACAACAATCAAAATGATCGGAATCAAAGGCGTCCACCCCCATGGCCTTGGGGTGACAACATTGGATATTTGGCCCTGCAAGCACATCATGAGTTACTAAAGGGGTCTAGAAAGCACTTTCCCCGGTTCCACGGTGATGGGACTCAACATCCTGATGAACATATCTCCGCATTCACAACAGCTTGCGCCGTTTTGCATGTATCACATGAAGATGTTGCTGTGTGTCTCTTTGTTGAGACTCTCGTGGGAAATGCTGCCGACTGGTTCAATCATCTGGAGCCAAGCATCATTACGAATTGGGCAACTATGAGTGAGAAATTCTTGCCAAGGTTCAAGCTTGCTGAAGATGGACATAGATTGTTTGCCCAACTCTCAAATTCAAAGATGGAAAACAATGAACCAATGAGGGAGTTTGTAGTGAGGTTTAATCCCCTGGTTACACGCCTTTCTCATACACTCAATCCATCTCCGCAAATTCTGTTGAGCAGTTTCATAACGCTCTTCCTTTTGAGATAGCCTTCTTTTTGAGATTGACTAATGAAACAGAATTATCCAATGCACAAGAAAATGCCTTCAAGTTAGAGGATGACATGATCACCTCTGACAAGATGAAGACGGATTCAACCAGGCCTCTTGTTCAGAGTTCTGCAGATCCACTGCTATAGAAGGTAGCAAATGAAGTGACTATTATGAAGAGATAGTTGCCTATTTAGGGGCAACCTGCGCAACAGCCATATCAGTCACCACAACAACAATACCAACTGCAGCAACAGTATCAACCACAACAACCATATCAGCCTAAGAGGAACAATTTCCAGCCTTTCAATAACTACATGCCTAGGTTGCCAGCACCTCCACCAAGACAAGCAGTTGATGCTGCTCAAAATGCAGTGTTTTGCTCCTTTCACGAAACCGATGCACATACTAGAGCCACATGTCCTGAAAGTTTAAGGATGAATCAGATTATGGGATATGCTGATGCTGCACCCATTTCAAACATTGTACCTTCCCCAAGTGCGAATGTTGTCTTACCACAGACAGACAACTTCTATGGCGACTCTACTATGGGATACTTCCAGAAAGAACCCGTTCAAATAAAGGAAGAACAAGAGGATCTTCGTCAATATTCTCTTGCAGTGAATCATGAAAATCTTTCGACGCTTGTGTTTACACGTGCTCAACATTTCAAAGCACAGAAAGAGGAAGAAGACAAGCAAAGATCGAAAGAAAAGGGGAAGGAAGTGGCTTCCACTTCTAATGTTAAGCCACCACATGAAAATGTCAAGGCTGCTCAAGATTCGTCTTCGGAGAATTTTGATATAGTGGATTCTATAATGAAGACGAAGGTGCAGATTTCTTAGCTGGAATATCTTCAGGATCATCCAGATCGACTAGATAGAATTGTTAAGTATGTCAAGAAGGAGACTGTCGTACAACCTACTTTGCTTGTATCTTCCGTTCCAGTAGAAGAGAAGCCCAAGCCTTTCTATGTATCTCTGTATATAGGAGGCTATAAATTGAGCAATTGTATCATCTATTCAGGAGCCTCGGACAATGTCATGCCCTTACAGGTGATGAATGCATTAGGACTCTTGTGCACCAAGACACGTGACAAGTGTTATTCTCTTGAATCTAAGTCAGTGCTGTTGGTTGGACAATTGAAGGATGCTCAAGTACGATTGGCGGCTTGTCCCGAGAAGAAAATAATGATGACTATCTTGGTAGCCGACATTCCAGCCAGTTACAGGATGCTACTAAGTAGAAGTTTTTGCAAAGATCTCGGAGGAGAGATACAATTGGATTGGTCATCTGCGACCATTCCTTTAAAGAAAGGAAGTTTCAAATTGGAACCAGAAACTAAGTCACAGTTCACGGTTGTGAAATCTCAAGATCCTCAAGCACAAGTGCTATATCAAGAAACAGGTCTTGGTACATATGTGGTGTTGTCAGAAATAACCGAAGAAAATCTGGAGGTTGTTTGCGCGGTTGGCGAGTCAAAGGAAGAACCTGAAGAAATGTATAACTTGCATACTTTCTTTGAGGAGGAAGAAGTGCAACAATCTTCCCAAGAGGAGCATCATGAGGAAGAAACCAGATATACCACACAGAACAGTAATGAATCTGATTTGTTCTTCTCATCTTTTGAAGGTTGGTTTGAAGAACCTGTGTTAGATACATTCAAAAAAGAAACCAAAGAAACGTTGCAATTGGAGCAGGGACATGATCTTCCTTATTTTGAAGATGATTTCTTCCTAGAAGAATTTTTCAAAACTAGAGATCATATGGAAGATTCATCATTGGATCTCAACTGTTTTCTACGTCACTGGGAAAGTGATTCTTCAATAGAGGATGCTGTAGATCTTCCTTTACAATATAGCCCGTCTTCACCCTTTGTCCCAAGACTCCTTAATACATACCGGAGAAGAAGACGATGTTGAATCCGTCTATGAACCTGTACAAGAAAGAGACTTCACCGATACTATACGGCCAACGCAAAATGCGACATATGAAGAACTTGATGGAGAAGAAGAGTTCGTGGAATATTCAGTTTTGGTCACTAAAGAGGATGATATTGAAAAGTCAGAAATTCTTGACAAATGTCTTGTGAGATACGCCATATGTGAAATCGATCAAGAAGATGAAGCGTATAGCTTCGATGAATTTGCCTTTGATTCTATTTACTTACCAGAAGAAGAAAGATACATGATCGCTGAAGATGAGACGATGCCTGATATCCGCATTGATGAAGATTACTCTATGGAGGATGACGGGATTCAAAATAATGAATGGCAAAGTGAGTTGTCAGGTGAAGATGTTGTTGATAATAATCAAGAGCATGAGCATTCAGACCAAGAAAATTTATCAGGTTCTGAAGATTGGATGGATGAAAACATAAACAATGAAGAAGAAGAAGATCCTCAAGCACTGGAAAAATGGGTGACAATAGTTGTGGATCCGATAAGCCAAGAATCAGTGATGAGGGTCGTGTATGAGCAGCTTACACCTTTTCCAGAAGATGATACATTGACAAAGTTCAAAATTGTGTATGTTCAAGATATAAATGAAAGTCAAATTGTATATGTGGTGACTACCATTCCCACAAGCGTACTTTGGCTACAAGACACTCCTACATATCTTCAAAAGGAGGTTTTGTACCTACACTTGTTGCAGAGGTTGCTTGCTTTAGAAGAAGATGCTCCACCTGATCTTTGGCGTATCAACCGGTTCCTCATGAACTTCTTATGGCCTGAACGTGAATACCCTCCTGAATCATGGCTTTTTGAGATGTTGCAGAGAAAGAAAATTTTTGTGTTGCCAAGACAATCTTCACAGCTGAGGAGAGATGGTTCTTATTTTTTCGAATCGGTTGACGGTTGTGTGACAGTCTTTGTTCTTCTCGTCCTCGCTCAGGAAAAAGAGCGTTTGTGTGAACACCTTTTGTTCTCGTGATGTGTTTCCCCTTTCCGTGATGTGATCGTTATGTTGTAATGTTTTTCCCCTTTTTGTAATGTGACAGTTGTGTTCTTTGTGTTCTGGGAAGTCCCAACTCTTAGGTGATTTTAGGAAGTCCGGTTTTAGGTAATGTAGGGAAAAGTCTTGTTCTAGGTGATTAGGAAAGTGACCTGATTCTATTGCCCAACTGATAAGAAACTGGTGCAAGCTTAAAAAGTCCAGAGATTCTCGGTTCTCCTATGTTGTAAGTATCCGACATGGTCCCCAGATAGAGCCAATTGTTGTACCCAATCAAAAAATTTTGCTTCATTAAGGCATTTTGAGCAAGTCTAGAAAATTTTTCGTCAAAAAGGCAAAAAGTCATTTTCTAAAAATAGAAATTTCTATTTTTAGAAAGTTTCTAAAAATAGACGTCAAATTAGGTTTTCTGGGTTTCTTGAGATACGGATGCTGGCAAAATTTTCTAAAAATAGAAAGTTTCTAAAAATAGAATCTCTGATTTAGATGTCGTCCCTGATTCTCATTGGCTGATTTTGCTTCACGATCAAGCTGGTCCAGATGGAATCTGCAAAAGGTCAAGTTTTCTCTACTGGGTCAATTTTGCTTTTTTAGAAGGCGAAGCTCGATCTTCGGAGTCATCAATGGAGGAAGTTCATCTGCCAGAGCTCATTGTCGAGTTTTCAACGTTGTTCCGACAACTCCGAATTAACAAATAGTCGTCGATTCGACGAAGAACGCAAAACGGAGCAGGATGGATCCAGAATGAGGGGAAAAGTTGAAAATCATCAAAATTGGCTAAAGCATGGATTTCCAGGCGCCCTAGGAGGCTTGGGGCGCCCAGTTTTTCCAATGTTAGTTTTTTTTGTGTTTTTCAAGAAAATGCGAGAAATGTCTCCGTCGATCAGTTCCGATGAGGATAAAAGCAGTCATTTCGGTCAACAGGCTTTGGAAAGATGGAATCCACGTCAGATATACCTAGGCAATCCAGTTCATTCCTCATGCAGCGACAGTTGACTGACAAATCGCCGAAATTGACATCAAGAAATAGCTGTTGGCACGCAAAACGGAGCAAGCTGCAAACGGAGGTTGAAAATCATGAATTTGGCTAAGGTACAAAATTCTAGACGCCCCAAGAGGCTAGGGGCGCCCAACTTTTCATGCCTTAGAATTTCTTATGCGTTTTTCAAGAAACGTCAAAAAGTCTCTGGCAGTGCTTTCCCAGGTGGTCAAACTTGGTCAAACTCAATCAAAAGCTCGAAAAAGCTGGGATTTCATCACAGGCGTGTTCAGGCTACTCAGATCACCTCCCGTCTTGCCTCAGCAGTCATCTGAACGACAGAAAACGATGATAAAACAGGGGTTGTTGGCACGGAAATTGAGGAATGGCATGAAAAGTTGAAAATGTCAAATTTTCTAAGGGACAATTCCTAGGCACCCCAGGAGGCCTGGGGCGCCCACTTTTCCATGCCTTAGAATATTTTTCAGTTTTTCTGAAAAATGCCAAAACCTCCGTCAGTTTGGTTAGGTTCATAGGAAATTAATTTGGCACATTTTCCGAGGCAGATAGGGAGTACAAACAACGCAGTTTTCATCAGGCTTGCTTGTATGCCAGATCATCAGACTCAGTTTTGCTCCGGCAGGCGGAAATCGACAGCCAAACAGGGGTCATCAGTCACTGGAATTCGTGCGGAAGTCAAGAAATGAAAAAAGTTGAAATTTTCAGAAAAGTTTCTAAGGCATTGAAAACTAGGTGCCCCTGGAGGCTAGGGGCGCCCAAGATTTCATGCCTTGGTAAAATTTTATGTTTGACAGTGTTCTTCAATAGCCGCTTCTTGATCTTTGTCCGGCGATAGTTCCTGGAAGACAGATTTGCAGTCAAACGTTGACGGATCATCAGTTTGAGGCTGGGGATGAAATCAGGGTTGATAAATTTTCAAGGTGCCATGATCAGTCAGCTCTTTTAGTCAACGATGTTAGTTTGCCATCTTGTTGAAGTCAAGAATAGGCCATACTGGAGTCAAAATGAGTGCAAATGTGTCGAAAACGAAGGAAAAATTGGCTAACACTTTTGCAATCTCACGTGTTTGATGACATCATCAAAGAAGATATTTTTATCATCTCACACATGAAGCCATAGGCAACTATAAAATAGGGATTCTTCCTATTCGAAGACATCTACTTGGATTTGTGCTTTAAAAGTCGCTTTCTTCGGATAAGATCCAAGTTTTATTCTTTCACGAAGAAAATTGTTTTTTTGCCCTAAAGTTTTATAAAGACAAGCTTTTGGCTTCTTTTATTCATTATCTTTTGCAGGTTGCATCCAGAAAAAGAAGATATATTTTTCTTTCCACCAAGATTCGAAGACTCAAACGAAGTGCTTTTTCAGCATTCTTCATAGTTCGGGATGAGGAAGCACAGAGACACCCTTTTTCGAGGTCCTTTGTTCTAGGGGATCGTTTTTTAGAAACAATACCGAAGCTTTTTCAATTTTCATCGAGATGGGTCCATCCAAAATTTCATCCTCTTGAAGATTGGGAATTTCGCTTTTTCCGAGAATCTGCTTTTTTGCCGCTTTTTTGGGAAAGTCTCCGCTTTTTCAAAATCCAACAATCTGGGTTGCTTCAAAATGGAATTGTCTACAAAACTCATGTGCTAGCATTTTTGCTCGCAATTTGCTATTTAGAAGAAATCAGCAAGTAATTTTCAGCCTTTTGTCCAAGATTTTTCCGGCATATGCGTGTTTACAGTCATTCTTCGAATCTTTCAGTATGCAGTATTCTCCAACAGAGATCAGGCCTAAAATGGCGTTGGTTCACGATTACCTGAGAACTTTCGAGATAGACTTGCATAAAGTACTTCCAGTGTTCAATTTACATCCTTTGGAAGATGCAGGAAACAGTGCCATCAGGAATCTAAATCACTCTGGGTTACTTGCAGCTGGTTTGTTCCCCATCACAGTGCAAAGTATCGAGTTCGTAATTGCTTGTATGAAGCATTACAATTCAGTCACAAGAGAAATCTGTAATAAAACAACTTGCACAATATCTAAATATAATAGTAAATATGTTGTAAATACTTGATAATAATATGCCACTTTGAGGGGGCAACCTCCTAATCCACTTCGAGGGGGATACCTCCAATAGTCTTCAATGAGAACACAATACACAATATGATCATCCAATAAGACTCACTACCCCTATATATACCTATTTATGCCTAGGATGTCACCCAGGCCGACCTAGATAACCCTATAGAAGCCTTAGGCTGACCTAAACAACTAAATAACAATATGATAATGATAATATGACTTAATTAAGAGTTAAGATAGCCACAAGCCGACTATTCATAACCATATACACTATAGAAGTAAGGGCATAACATGCCCCCCACCTTTACAAAAGCGTTGTCCTCAACGCTGATCAATTGTGGTAGTTTCTTCATATAATCTTCATCATCCCATGTGGTAACTTCAACTAGAAGATATTTCCTTATAACGAGGTAATTTGGAACTATTGATGTCCTCAGCTTATTCATGTATGTCTGGAAAATTAACTTCATCTCCAAGATGTGTCTTCCCTTTGCATCTAGCTCTTGATGGTGATGAATGTGTTCTTCCTTTACTTGAACCTTTTGATGTGCCATAGAGGAAGAGGTGAGGAATAGTACATGGTACCCTTGCATTGGTTGAATAGCTTGACTAGGAAGTTCTTCTTCTTTCACTTCTTCCTCTTCATTGCCTTTTTCTTCTTCTTCTTCATCATCTTCTTCTTCTTCTTCTTTTTCTTCTTCCACTTCTTCTTTTTGTTCTTCTTCTTCTTCTTTGTCTACTTCTTCTTCTTCGGGTTCTTCTTTTTCTTCTTGTTCTGCTTCTTGTTCTGGTTCTTCTTCTTTTTCTTCTTCTTTGTCTAGTATTGCTACTGCTGCTGCTTCTTCTTCTTCTTCTTCTTCTTCTTCTTCTGGTTCTTCTTCTTTTTCTTCTTCTTCTGGTTCTTCTTCTTCTTTGTCTGCTTCTTCTTCTTCTTCTTCTTCTAATTCTTCTTCTTCTTCTTTTGCTTCTTCTTCATCATCATCATCATCTGCTTCTTCTTCTTCTTCTTCTTCTTCTGGTTCTTCTTCTTTGTCTGCTGCTTCTTCTTCTTCTTGGTTGCTTGAGACCTCCTTTCTTGGTTCCTTCAATAAGGCACTTAACATGCTTCGTATATATGATATATCTCCTCTTAGGTCACACATATCCCTCTTGAACTTACTTATTTCCTCATCCTTATCAGAGGATTTCCCCGGTGTGACAACATTCTTTTTGCCTCTTGTTGCAAGTCTCGTCATGATAGAAACCAATATTTTTGAAATAAATCACACAAATGAAATGTAAATTCTCTGAAATTTTTACTATAACTTACTACAGCCAAGATACCACTTACCCAGAAAAAACTCCAAAAAATAAGCAAATTTGCTGCCTTGAGAGCGAATTTTTTGGAAACCCTAATTTTGCAATAACTCTCTTATTTTTGCTTCAATTCCTCTAAAATCTGGACTGTATCTTCTTTAATATTGTCTTCAAAAACCCTTTAAAAATCTTTAAAAAATTCGCTAAGATCTGAAAGTTATGCTCTACCCAAAATCGCCTCCAATGTTGAGAAAAAATCTTGCCTCTACGGTGCCCAAGATCATGCTCTGATACCACTTGTAATGAAACAACTTGCACAATATCTGAATATAATAGAAAATATGCTGTAAATACTTGATAATAATATGCCACTTCGAGGGGGCAACCTCCTAATCCACTTCGAGGGGGATACCTCCAATAGTCTCCAATGATGAGAAAATTTTTTGCCTCTACGGTGCCAAGATCATGCTCTGATACCACTTGTAATGAAACAACTTGCACAATATCTGAATATAATAGTAATATGCTGCAAATACTTGATAATAATATGCCACTTCGAGGGGGCAACCTCCTAATCCACTTCGAGGGGGATACCTCCAGTAGTCTCCAATGAGAACACAATACACAATATGATCATCCAATAAGACTCACTACCCCTATATATACCTATTTATGCCTAGGATGTCACCCAGGCCGACCTAGATAACCCTATAGAAGCCTTAGGCTGACCTAAACAACTAAATAACAATATGATAATGATAATATGACTTAATTAAGAGTTAAGATAGCCACAAGCTGACTATTCATAACCATATAGGAAGAACTTTATGATATTGGAATAGAAGTCTCATGCTTGCCTTTTGCTCTGATATTCTATCTCATTAATCATCAAGTTTTGTCGTCAGATGTGTGGCTTGTTTAAATTTTATTTCAGCTTTCATCATTAAAGTAGAATGCGTCTTGTGATGTGAATCTGGGAGAAACTTATTCGAGTTTTTGTGTTAAAAACAAATCATTCCTTGTCCACTTTTGATTTTTGTGCTCTGTGTTTACTTAGACAACCAAAAGCGTTATTTAGTTTAAGCCTAGCTGTAGTTAGAAGTTTTAAAAAGGAAAAACCTTTGCTGCAGCAAAAAGAGTTTATAACCTTGTGCTCGCAGCTGAGAATCAAAAAGAAGATAGGCGAAATTTAATTTATTTATCTTTTCAGTGAACATCAGCAAAAAGGGAACTTCCCCTCACAATAGGAGAGCAGTTTATCTGTGTATAGCTGTTCATTTCCAACTCGCATTCCAGAGGTGCAAATTGAAACACCAACAGGGTATACTTCATGTCTTACGTATGCATCATGTATTACGTATATCTATGTGTGCGCTTCAAGACTAATAACAACTCTCGAACATCACTAGTTACCGAGTCTTTTTGTTGAGAGATATTGGGAAATACAAATACACAAACAAAATGGAACGACAAATTTGATTGAGACAAGAATTCTAAGAAGAATTCTTCGAAGAGATCGATTTAGGATCCTGATGGTTTTAAAAACATTCTAATTATGATTGGTTGAGGACAAGCAATCTTGGGCAGGGCGGACTGTGATGTCCCGATATTAAGGCATTGTTTAAATTAAAGATTTAAACATCGTGATAAAAGATGCTGAAGTTGCTTTCGTAAAATATCAATCCGAACGATAGAAATAATTATGTATAGACATATATTATTAATATATATTATTTAATGAACAATATTAATAATATTATTATATAAATATTTAAATATAAATGGCAAATATAAATATAATATATATAAAATATAAATAATAATAATAAATATTATTTTAGTTATCATATATTATAAATATATATGACTTAATCAATAATATAGTAGCTGGCCAAAGTAAGCGCTCAACACAAATAAGACAAAACTCTTATTCAGCCATCAATATGTGATGAAAAGACAAATCCAATGATATGAAAAGATAAATTAAATTAAAAAAAAAAGAAGTTTAAATTGGCCGATTCTTCCTAAGGCCGATCGTCATAAAGGAAATGTTAGGAGTTGTCCCACATATGTTTGAAGGGATGAGCCTATGTTTAACGGAGCACTTGAAGACCATTAAGTAAAGCAGCAATTCGTTTGGAAAAAGGTGTATGTTAAAACAATGCATCCTTTGATATAGTCGACTCCCCTCATGAAGGCATATAAAAGGAAGGATAGAATTCTGTTTTAGGAAGGAAGACAATTCAATCATTCGATTTAAAAGCAGAAATAAGGCAAATAAAATCTGATACAGATATTTCTGAATATATGAAACAATATTTGATTTGAATACACCGAATCAAGGGAAATACATTTTGGAATTAAGGTTATATATATATATCTTAAGTATGAGATCTGCACATGAAGTATATAAGAAGAGGCATGGATCAAGCTGAAGAAGAATATGGTATTTGAATATACATTCTAAAATAAATATACAGTAGTATATTGGGCTGCAGATAGCATAGAAGGAAGGAATCAAATCCTTAAGTGTTCTAAGGATAAAATGGCAAGATTTATCCTCCTAGTATGAAGTATCTAACCCTATGTTATTGTGATGAATGCCATGTGGTAAGTAATGACAAATGCATTTAATTGAAAGATTATCATTAGGCATGTATACATATAAGCATTGTGAAACTTGCTATGAAATATAAAAGGAAAAACATCAATAGAATTCATAACACATTAAATAATGGTATGTTCAAACTCAATGCCTATTTACTTCTATTGCCTTCAACCTGTGAGTGAGTGGCGTGGTGTTGTTAGGGAGAGGCAGAGTAAATCCATCCAATGGGATGGACCCCAAGGGTGAAGGACAAATGTTCTGGAATCTGGGTCCATTCTCTCGAGGTGGTGTCATTGCACCTTAGACATGTAAATCCCCATCCATGGTTGAGTATTAGAAGAGAAATAAGGATTGAAACTTGTACATAGCCAATACAGGATATGCTGTGAATAAATGTGATCATTTGATATGTCGAAGTATATCGAAGTATGTTCAAGTTAATACTCAGTTATTTCTATTGCCTCTAACCTTAGGATAGGTTGGTGTTGTTAGAGAGAGGCGGAGTAAATCCATTCAATGGGATGGGCCCCAAGGGTAAAGGATGAATGTTCCGGAATCTGGGTCCATGCTCTCAAGGTGGTGTCATCGTGCCCTAGACAAGTAAATCCCCATCCAAGGTTAAGGATTAGAAAGGAAGTAAGGATTAAGACTTGAACATAGTCGATACTGAACTGTGTTATGAATTGAACTGAATGTGGATTATGCTATGATGATTTGATCTCATTGTTTATGTTATGTAGTATTGTTCTCATTATTAATTATGCTATTATAGATGAATGTAATATGAATGATGCTAGGAACTGAATCTTATCTTAAATTATTATGATATTTCAGGAATATCCTAAAAGGGGACATTACAATTTCATCCTCATGTGGAATTCTGAGTGTAGTGTATGAAGATGTTGCAGGTCACTTATTTGTGGAGACTTTGCAAGACACAATAGTTGATTGGTTTCACCACCTTGTTGCCGACTCAATCACAAGTTGGGAATCAAGGCGTGATAGGTTTCTTGCATGTTTTAGACTTGCGGAAGACACTCATATCTTGTTTGCACAACTCTCAAATGCCAAGAATGATGATAGTGAACTGATGTGGGAGTTCATTGCATGTTTCTATCGTTTGGTTACCAAAGTCGTTGACACTCTAAATCCTTCTTCTGAGATTCCTTCACGCTGCTTCATCAATGCTCAATCTTTAGAAGTTGCTTTCTTTCTCAAGCAAGGAAACATTATAAAATTGAGGGAGGCTAAAGAATATGCCATTTAATTGGAGGATCATATGATCACTTGAAGAAAGATACAAAAAAAAATCAATCAAGTCACTGGTTCCTTCAAATATTGAAGCACTTTAGCAATATCCACCTCCTTCAAGTAGAAAAGATTCTTTCATCAATTATGTTAGTGAAAGTTCTCATGTGCCTACTTCATCAACAAGGCAAGTGGAGGAAGTGTCTTCTCCTACACACACATATTGCTTTTTCCCTGCAATGATTCAACATGATGGAGAAAGTTGTCTTCTGATGCACATATTCATGCAATATTGATAGATTCAAATGAAAGTCAAGGATTTTTTGATAGTCCTAAATGCCTTTTAGACAAATCCAAAGGTGGCTTTGTTGTGAGATATACCCAATGTGAACTTGATATGGGAAGGAATAACTCTCATAATCATATATCAAATGATATCATGTGCTTGTATAACCAAGAACAACAAATGGAACAAGAGTATCCACAAGAAGCAAAAATTTTGCCTATTTTGTTCAAGTTCTTCAAGGCTAAAGAAGGGATATTGATGGAAGAAGAGCTGGATGTTACACAAGTATTGCATATATTCTTTGAGGAGGATTAAGTCACACAAACATCTTAGGGCTAGAATTGCAAACCAGAAGTCAAATATACCAAAGAGGACGATGATGAATCCAATTTCTTCTTTTCATTATTCAAAGGGAGGTTCGAAGAGCCCACATTGAATATGATCATAGAAGACAACAAAGATATTTTCTCTCAAGGGTTTTCAGCTTCAAATTCAAAAATTTTCATAAACACTAATGATGAAGAATCTCAGTTGATATCAGTGGAAGAGGCAGACTTGGTCATCAGGGGTTGGTGTTTTTATTCAAAACATTGAAGAAACATTGGGTAAGTGCAAGAAGATGAGTCCACTTTTTGGCCGAAAAGTGGAAGTGTTTTTCTTGTTTTTCAAATTTTGTCATACTTGGAGTAAAAGTTTGAAACACTTGCACAGAATATTAATATGATGTAAAAATATGAAATGTAGGATTTTGTTTCTAGGTTTCAAATATGTAATTTTTACTAATACCCAGATGATAAAAGTTGGTTTTCTATAGGATGTACAAAAAGTAGTTTTTTAAAAGTCCCCTATTTTTTGCCAAAGCATGCATGTGTATGGATAACATAACTTGACCTAAATGAAGGTATTTTCTAATTTCTTTTGTGGAAAGATGCACAGGATGATGAAGTTTGGTTAGGATACTTTTTTGTAATTTTTTGATATATATATTTTTTATTAATTTCTTTTTGGCCCTAATTAGTGTTTTTTAAAAACCCTCATGTACGACCAACATAATTTGAGCTAAACTAATCATAACACTAATATTTTTCATCATGTAGAGAATGATGTCTAGATTGGTCAGACAATTTTTTTTGAAGAAACTTTCAAAATCAAAAGTTATTAAAAAATGGTAATTTATGTAATTTCAAGTTTATGAGTCTCTTCATTTAAAAAAAATTAATAAATAGAAAATTGTGTCCAATAGTAAAAAAAATTGCATATCTGAAAACTAGACTTTGTGATCTCTAATGGGTTTTAATATCATCAAAAAATTATGAAAAAAAGTCGTCAACCATATTGGTGAAATCAATTTTTTCTCTTGGTGTTTACATGGCCTTGTACTTGCACGTCCAAGGCTAAGGCTTGGGTTTCCAAGCCTAAAACCAATGCAATCATCCAAGTTTCAATATTCAATTTTTTTTGGAACGGGTACTCGCTCAGAAATGGGTGCCTATTCTAAAATAAAACGGGTTACTGTTCTAAAATGAAATGTGCAGGCAAAAAACCTCGACAAGCACCCGTTTTTAAAAATAACGGGCACCTGAGTCCATATGGGTGCCCGTTTAGGATCTGGCGCCCAAACCTAAACGAGCGTCCATTATTTTCAAAACGGGCACCCATTTCTTTCGGGTTTTTTTTTTCTTGCGTGACTTCCACGAAAAGTGGACTCCTCTTCTCGTGGGCACCCCATCATAGTTATATCAAGAACAAGGTTTTCTTCTTATTGAAGATAATTCAACCTTTGAAGTATTTGTCAAATCAGAAACCCATGTGGAGGATTCATTATTAGATCTTGACAATTTTTTGCATCACCTAAAGAGCGAGGCTTCAATGGGGGATACAATGAATTTCCTTTTATAGTTCAATTCATCTTCACCCTCGTCTCGAATAGATTCCATACACATTAGTGAAGAAGATAATGTTAGACACTCAAAGGTTATCAATGAATCTATGTAAGAAAAGGTTGCTATAGACTATAATCATGTTTCATTGATGATAAAATCAACATAAGATTTCTATGTTTCAGTGCATAAAAGAGAAGAAAAGCTCATGGAACATTCAGTTAGTATCAATAAAGACAATGATATGGAAAAGTCATTTTCAATTTATGTCTTTGATTAAGTGTCTATCGAAATCCAAGTTGTCATAAAATATCATGTTGCGAATGTCTTTAATTGGTAATTTTAATTAGTGATTATTTTTAATGAAAATAATTATTAATTATTTTTAAAATAAAATTATTGTTTCAAGTATAAAAATCCAAAATTAAAAAAAAATGGAATATCCAAAAGTAAAAAAATAAAAAATAAAAAATTCAAAAATATAAAAAATAATAATAAAATAATTAAAAAATCCTA
The DNA here is from genome assembly GCA_027924645.1 of Cunninghamia lanceolata. Classification (NCBI taxonomy): domain Eukaryota; kingdom Viridiplantae; phylum Streptophyta; class Pinopsida; order Cupressales; family Cupressaceae; genus Cunninghamia; species Cunninghamia lanceolata. Next base: position 3,520,159 of record BSBN01000356.1, on the reverse strand, counting down.
AAGGTGCTTAAAAAAATAAAAGTTGTTAAAACTCCTCATAAGTATGTGCCTGTTTAACGCACGCACCTATGGAAGGAGCATCAAAGGTCTTTGGAAATCAAAACAAGAACTATGCAAAAATAATTGCCGACCAAGGATGAAGGAAATCAACGACCATTTCAATTGCCACATCAACATTCAACTGCAGAAAAGACAAGTAGTCAACATTCAGACAAAGGAAATTCAAAGGACTTCACAAAAGCTAATAGGCGATTGTCGCCAAAGGAGAATAAAGTCACGCCAAGTCTTCAGAAACGCACTAGACAACAACTAAAACAAAAAAATCAAAACACCTAATCAAGAAATGAAACGCGCCTATACAAGGCAAAAGCGATAGAGATCTTGAAGGATCATGCCATAACAAAGGGGCGTTAAAAATCAACACGCCAAATAGGAAATTAAAAAAACTCAAACAACGAGGAGTCAATGCCAGGTCACCATTCATAAAACAATAAGGAACATCTTAGTTAGGAGATGTCGTGCGCAACATAACAAGATTTAAAAAAGAAGCAAAAGACAAAAATCATTTTAGGTAAAAGTTCAAACTTGTATCAATTTCTGCCAACTAAATAGTTTCTCTAGAAACAGTTTCGCCCTAAGTTGTTTTAGGAGAAAAGGCTTCATCCGAAACTACGTAGCACTTATGTAGCATAAAGAATTTTGGGCGGAACCTTTTCGACTGAAAATTTTAAAAACTATACAATATGATTTTGACTTTATTTATTTGCATAGAACGTTCCGAGCGGTAGAGTTTTGCCTAGAACCTTTTTGGGCGATACCATCTCACCTGAAACTGTTTATGTGGCATCCCATGTGACAGCCAACTCCTCTATTTTAAAAAAATTGAACAAAATTTCAAGTTCAACTCCAAATTTCTCCAACCAAAAGGTACTTTCATGAAAATCTGAAAATACCTTTTGGTAGATCTCAGAGCCTAGAACTTAGATACATAATTTTTTTAATATTTTGATTAGTTATATTAGCATTATTTGAAAATTTGTTACAAGTAGGTTATTATAATCAAATATGCAGCTGATTAGAAATAAAAAATAAAAAAATAAAATATATTTAAAATTTTGAAAAATATACGGTGCACTAGAGGAGAGAATCTTTTCCAAGAGGGTATTTAAAAAAAACTAAAAAAATTGTACAAAAATTGATGTCCCATAAAAACTATATTGTTCTGATTAAATTTGAATTTAGAAAATTATTAAAAAATAATTATTCATCAAAAATTAATTTTTTTTTCCATGCACTAGATATTAGGAAAAAAAATTTAAAAAAAAGTTAATTTTACTATATTTTCTTGACGTTCCATCGATGTGACTTTTAAAAAAAATCAGCATTTAAAATTCATCTATTAAACTCATTAAAAAATATCTAACTACTTTTGAAAAAAATTAAAAAATTATAATTATAAACTATATTAGAATTTTATATTTCATTAGTTTATGTCATTTTAAAATTCAAAACATATATATGATTTTTTCATCATTTAAGTTGGAAAAATATATTTGTGTTGGTTGATTCCTTTATAAAGTGTGACACAGTTCTGAACTTTTACCAAACAAAGAAACCGTAAGTTTAAAAGGAGCATTTGCACCATTTCCCATGGTTAGTTGGAGGATGAGTTAGACTAATCAAAGGTTTGAGAAAAGACAAAAATATCTCCACATATGTTAGCAAAATATCTAGCGAAAGCATGGAGCAGACAAAGCAAATTATCAAAGACAAGCAAATAAAAGAAGAATTGCAGCTGTTATCACCTAAATATGCACCCTTGCTAAGTTGCAGAACTTAGCTTACTTGGTGAAACATGGGATCCTTTTCAGGTTCGTGGGTTACCTATGACGAAAAGGAACCACTAGAGTGAGCTGGTTCTTTTGGTTCTATCACCTAAACTAAGCTACCTACTGTTGTTTGCAGAGAAAAGAGAGAAGGATAACATGTAAATGAAGCCTAAACTAAAAGATGATACACCAAAAAGGTTTTCAAAGCGTACACTGTTGTTTTAACACACAATCCCCTCAATAGTTTAGTTGGTTCTCACACAACTCAAAAATTTACACATATTAATGCATAAGTGTTTCATAGGAAGGTTTAAGTTTTACAGTTCAAAAGGAAAAGAAATATTTCACACTTAATGACTGTTTAAATGAGTAACACAACCTATAACCTGCACTAAACATGAGTTTTTTCTATTTGAAGGTGCTGATATATGAGACATACAATAAAAGATTTGCATATAAATCACAAGATAGTACACCAATCATTTGTTTCACACAATAAAACAGAATATTGAGAAGGCAAAATTTGATTTTATTGATATAAAGGGTGCTTACACAACTGTACAAGTCTGAAAAATGAGTTACATTCTGCTGCTCTAGCAATGAAAGAACTCCTAAAAAGATACAATACCATGCCTAGAGAGAAAGAACGGCCTAAAATCTGCTCCAAAAGCTTGCCTCTATGTTGTTTAACAGCTTACAAAAGAATAGGGACGTGTTGAGGAAGTCTTCACTCCATCTTGCTGAGTCAAACCTCCTTTGGTCGTCCAAAACCTTTTCCCCTACTTTTGAGCCCCCAAAATTGCTCCAAAAGGTTGTTTGAGTGGTGAAAAAGTCATCCCTTGACCTTCTCTACCATCAAGGCTTCACAAACAGCTCCTAAATGCTGATAAATGCTCAAAAACTGGGTCAAAACTGCCCCCTATATCTTCTCAACCAGTTGCACAGCTCACTCAACTTCCCTAGATGCTTGCAAAGTAGTTGAAGTTGCCCATAATGTTGCCACAACTACTCAAACTGCCTCATAACCTCACTTGCATGATAATAGGACATGTGTTTCTCAATGAGTTTGAAATCTCTTCCATGGTTGCATGCATATACTGGTCCATGTTATTATTTAGAAGCCTTTTGTGACTGTCATGTTGGTTTATGACAACTATCTTTTATGCTGTCCTCATGTTCTACATTACACTTGTCACTATATGCAGACATAATGTTGACTGAGGCTCCATTCACTGTATTGCCTCACTGGTGTTTTGTATGGTGCAAGGCTGTAAGGCCTTTCAAAATTCTATTCTGTCCTCTCATAATGACAAAATGACCCCTAGGACAGCAATGTGAGACCTTTCAACATTGACAAGGTGTGAAAGGTTGACAATCTTCAGTTGGACTCATTATAAACCTGATTCATGCCTCCTTCTTTAATGCTATGCATGGTTTGTCTTCATAATATGTGCATATTCACTGTTGTCTTTGCATTGTATCACAGTCCTACCATCTTGTTTGTATACTATGCATGTCACTACCTCTTAGGTTGCTTATGAACCTCCTCTTTGGCTTCAATACATTACTGTTTTAGTCTCTTTCACTATCCAAGTCACTGAAGTGCAGTCCTCTCTGTCGTTGTTTTCATGACTGCTTCACTTTTGAAAGTGACTGCTTTTGTCCAAGTTCTAATCACTGCCAATATTTCTAGGTCTCTATCAAGTGATCACTTGTACTCTTTCATGTTCTTTACCCCTATGCTTTCAAGTGGTTCTCTTTATCCTTGTATGGCTTTTTTAGACTGTTACCAACATTGCCCCTGAATGTCTTAGACACCATTTTCTTAGTCACTGATAGTCTCTTAGTCATACATGCATTATTTTGGATACTTATTCAACTTCAATAGGCCTGTCAGAGATTAGAATCAATCCTTTTGATGATGAAGAGACAGACAATATCCTCTATGATCACCTAGAAGCTTGGTGTTCATACTTACCTTTGAGGCCTTGTATTCTTGCATGGCTTTATAAGACCACAGGTAGGGAGATTATTGTTTTCACTTTCAAGCCTCTTTGTTCTATTCATTCTTATTGTGTACTGCTGCTATGACTGTTCAGTGCTTGCACTTGACTGTCCCATTTGATCTCTGTTGTCATTTTGTGGCATGTCTTATAAGAGCCTCTGTTAGGTAGCACATGACTGCTCCTTTTATGTGGACTGTTTATGATTGCTGCTCTTCTTTGATGGTTGTTCCTACCTCTAAAGACTGATCTGCAGAATCATTCCCATATGCATTTGATTTTATGACTGCCTTTGGACCTCTGCTGTGCTACTGGACTATACTTGAGGTGTGACTGTCCCTCTCTCCATTTGCAAAAGACTGTGGCAGACCTTTGAAACTGCTCTCTTGACTGTACTTGAGTCTCCTTGTTTCTCTGTATACCCCTCGTACAAACTGAAAACAAAGATCAGACCCTAGCAAACTTGACCATACCTTTGATTGCCTCTAAATGCTCTTCCTTGTTTGCTGTTATCAAAACCTTCAATAGACTTTTACATTTAACAGTCCTCATACTGTCAAATAGAGCTTGACAGACTTGTATGATATTTTTAGGTTTAGGTTAGCCATGTCACTCTAACAAGGATTATACATTCTCAAAATGAACTTACAGTGATTTTAGACAGCCTGTCATACTTTCTTAACTTTGCATGCTGCTCCTTGATGACTGTGTAGGTGACTGTTTGCTGTTGTTATTTGACTCTTAACAGTCACTTGACATGACTACCTTTCTTTTAACTCTTCATCTAATCATCCCTAAATGACTGTAGCAGTCATCTTCAGGGACTAGTGAACATATGACTGTGACAGTTGTTTCCTTAGGTTTTGATGACAATGTTTTTTCAATGATTACTGATGACAGTCTCTCAATGACTGCTAAACAAATTTTAAAACAAATAACATAGATAAACCCTAAAACCTTCAGACCTTCTAGGATTGTCATGAGACTTACAGACCTTAAAACAATACCAACTTACCCATATATTATCTCATTACAATCTCAAGTCTTTGATGCTAAGTGACTGTGAGAGCATTGAGTTTATGCTGCTTTTATCAGTCCCTATTAGGTTGCTCCTTTCCTTGCTGCATTAGCTGCTCCTTTATCGAGGACTGCCCTCATATGATACTGTAGACTGTCTCCTTCCTGATGCATTGTGTCCTGCAGGGTCTATCCTTCTTGCATGGCTGTCATGCTATTCCATTTCAAACCCTACACACTTGACTGCACCTTCTATTTCATGTTTGCTGCTCCTTCACAGGTGGCTGTCATATCACATTTGTTTTGAGTATGGTTTGTGACTTGACTGCCATGATTCAATGTCACTGCATAGTTGATGCTTTTGTGACTATCATGTTGGTTTATAACAACTATCGTTCATCTATCAATCTTCCTTGGTCTTTGATATATCTCCATGCATGACTCAGAGATGATCTAACACAATGTATGTATTGATGAGTAGCACTGGTACAGAATAAAAAGAACCTCTGCAGAAGATTGACATATATGCTCCATACCTTGCACTGCTTGACAGACCTTTAAGACTGCTGTTCTCTTGACCTTTAAGACTGCTGTCCTCTTGTAGGACTTTTGTGCATGATGTATGGTCTCAGTCCCTTATGACTGTTACTGTTCATGAGACTGTCATACATCTATATGACTGCTGTCATAGACCATTTCCTGTCCCTTATGTCGTCTACAACCTCAAAACCTTTCTAGTCATACACTGTCCTGGTACAGTCCTGCTCTTGACTATTTTTGTGTGTGTGTGCAGTCATTTGACTGCATTTTCCAGTATGCAATCCCTTAAAACACCACTGTCACAGTCCTTTGAATGCCAATGTCTTTGTTTAGACTGTCTTCAATCTGCATCCGCAGCCTCCAATCTGCAAAGATCTCCATTATACTAGCAGGCAGCTTTCACTATGACCTTGCAAAACCATTTTAAAGTCTTGCATGCTGCTCCACTAGACATTGGACTGTCATGAATTGAGGAAAAGTCGGCAGATATGAGTCTCCTTCAATGTCCAAAACCTTGCATGGTCTCCTGCCCATGAACCTTCATGCTCTTCGCTTAGCTTCCTGAGGTTTTAGACCTCAGAACCATAATGGAGTTGCCCCAAAACATTGAAACCTGCAACAAAACTCCCTGAAACCCCAACTCATTCCTCATGAGAAGAGAAAAACACAACAGAAGGACTCAGCAGAAAACCCTAAGAGGAAACCTAACTCAACCCAAGACTCTAACTCAAAACCACGACCTTAACCTAACTCAAATCATACGATAACTCTCCAGAACATGACATTTTTTTGAAAAAAAAGTTCCCTCCAAACATGTACGGGCCTTTTTACAATACTTAAAAGTAACTTGGACGTGGGAAAAACAATAGTTTCCTTCCTTTGACTAAATCATGCATACATACAACGTGAAAATATGCCTTTTGGACGTGGCAAAGGTTATTTTGGATTAATATGATATTTAGAAACCACTCAAAAAAACTTTTAAACTTGCTTTGTGAATGAAGTGAAAGCTATTTGAAAGTCTAGAGTTCAAAACACCATAAGATTCGTACAAAGAAAATCTTTAGAGTTTATGGAACATGACATAACATCTGTGAGACTGCTTACATACTTGTATCATGAGACAATGACCAACGACCAATAATGACAAAAAGACCCTCCAGACAAAATCTTAACAGCCTAGAAGCCATTTTTGAGCCAAAAAGCGAAAAATAGGTAACAGCAGCATCCAAAGTCAGTTTGTAGCCAACAAAAGGATAAAAAAGACTATAAATGAGCATTCAGAGAGGAAGCACTAGAAAGGAATGTAGCCAAGAGAACACCGATTTCAAAGTGAGAAGCATAATTCCAAATGGTAGTTTGCCACAACAACAGGGTAGAGTTTGACATCAATAGAATGTTAATTTCATGGAATAAAATCAAATAGAATATGGTTTTTGATATTTCTGTTTTGGCCTAGTTTTTCTTAGATTTCATCCATCATAGAAGACAGATCGATGAATTTGTTATCAAATCGTTGTCAAAAAACATTTGTTATCAACAATGATCTCTATCATTTCAAGCAGATTTTGATATCAATTCGAGTGATGTTTACAATTTTCATCAAAAAACTTTGATTAAAGTTGGTTGTCATAAATCCCTTTCATCATCAAACATTTTTGTTCTCAAAAGGGTTTTATTTGAAAAATTCAAGGTTTTCAAAAAGGACAAAGATAAGACTTCTCAGATTCAAACAAAGACAAGCTTCATTGAAATCATCGAATTAGAACCATTTAGAGCCACCTTCCAAGAAATTCTATTTTTAACTCATGCTAAAATTAGTTTATCATCATTTTCAAAAAGGAGAGCATATTCTATTATTTACTATTTTTAGCTTTTTGCTATTTTAACTTGGAGTTGACTTTTGTTCAATCGTCAATCTTTTGTCATGTGAGAGACGAGAGCTTTCAAGGGATAATTGTAATATTTTAATCGTCAGTTGAATTGACAATTGCATGTTTGTAATTTAAAATTAGTGGACTAGATGAATTGTAATAAAACTTGCATGCCATGCAAATAGTTAGAATTAGGATAGGAGTGTAGTTAATTATTTCATTTATTTTCATGCAATTTTGTAAATAGTATAAATAAGTGCTTTTTTGCACTTAGAGGGGTTAGTGATATTATTTGTATCAAACAAAGAATATCTATGCTCCCCCAAGTTTCGGGGATAGGGACGGAGGGGGACAAGTTTCGGGGATGGCATTTTTTTGGCCATTTTTTAGGGGACGGTAGGGGTTGACTACTAAAAAAAAAAGATTTTTTTAAAAATATAAGGAAATTTCAAATATTTATATGATAACATTGATAAGGCATTCATTATAGGCATTACAGAACCTTAAAACATGAATACATAACCATAACATTACACATGAACTTAGTTTTCAACTTGTTACATGATAATTAGCAAACAAATAAACAAAATTTAATTGTTTTCAATGACAATCTGCATATATATTATATCAAAATAACATCAAAATGCCCAAAGGCTGCAAGTTTCAACAACAAAATGACAAAAACATAGAGAATATATGGCTGTCCCTAATCAGCCTTTCCTAAGACTGCATCAAAATTAGAATCTGAGTCCGAATCACTGCCACCATGAGGGTATGTCTCATCCAGTGGAACCCCAACCAATCCCTCCGGTGCCTCCTCCTCATCAATCTGCATAACATCTTCGGGATCAACATCCCAACGTGCAGCTGGAGTTTGACGATACTCAAGTCTCTGTCGATCCTATAGCCGCAAGACACTATGCACTACCACCAACTTCTTTGACCATTTTGAGGTAAGGTTGTTCCTCTTCACCGACTGAATGAAGCTATATGTGGACCAATTCCTCTCTGCAGCAGAGGAACTGACAATCTGTGAAAGGAGGCGAGTGGCAAGTGTCCTCAATTCTGGTGCATCCATGCCATGTCACATCCACCATCCAATAGGGTCAGTTTGAGCTAATGTAGCTCTATCCATCCTCGCCTCTTTTTTGCTAAAGTTTGGACCACATAGATTGACAAAGGCCATCCATTGTGAGCGAAGTATAGAAGCCTCCTCCTCAGTATACATTTTTTCAAGGGCCCTCATGAACCCATGTTTCACCTCATCATCATGAGATGGAGGCACTCTTCCAGGTCTAGCTACATACCATTTGGGATTTAGAGCATATGCTGCCATATGAAGTGGGATGTTCATAGTGTCTCACCTCCGTATCACAATGGGCCTAAGATGCTCCTCATAAAATCCCAAAGTAGGATCCTTTCTCTGAATGGCTTGCTTCATTTTCCCAAGCATGCTATCAAATGTTTCATAAATCTCTCCAAGACTAGGAGAGTTTGGGTCAGCATATCTTATGATATCTACAACAGGTGCAATGAAGGAGCAAACATAGCTGAAAACAAGTTACAAAAATCAGCAATTTAAGAACAAGATTTAAATTTTTAATAAATTGATAAATCATAATATAAATAAAATGAAAAATTAGCAATTTGAAATTTCAATTTCATACTTTATTCTGGACCGCTAATCATTGTCAAGGACCTTTTGCCTCACACTTTTTCCTTTAGCTGAATTTGACTCTGGCCATCTACTCCATTCTACATTAACCATCGATAATTGTAGAGGCTCTTTCACTTCAACTATCGTCTCTAACAAAATGAAATAGTTCGCATATCTAGTTTCCATGGGCTTGAGGAATTCCTTCTTCGAAAAAGTCTTGAACAATGCAAGTGAGGTTTGATGGTTGCAAATGAACATCTGTATATCTCTAGCTTCTGCCACCACTTCCTTCACCCAAGCAATCTTCTCAATGTCTTTCAATGCGTTGTTCAACGCATGAACACAACATGGGGTCCAGAAAATGTGCTTATAAGCACCCTCCACCATGAAACCAGCTGACTTACATACACGGGCTGAATCTTTTACCACTTGGACAACATTAGATGCCCCAACCTCTTCTATGGCATCCTTCAAAATTTGAAATTGGAAGTGTGCATCCTTCCTCTTCCCTATACAATCAATAGCTCTAAAAAAATAAGAGCCAGCTAGACATGTGACAATGATATTGATGAGTGGCTAACGTTTGATGTCGGTCCACCCATCCATGACAATAGAGCAGCCATCCCTAATCCAAGTTTGTCTCATGTCTTCCATCAAGATACTCACCTGAGAATATTCCTTTTCAAATAAAGTGGTGCATAGCTTATGTTCTCCAGGGGGGACATATGAAGGACCAACAACCGTAGCGTTTCTGAACATTTGATTGAAATAGGGAGAGTGTGCCACATGAAATGGTATGGCATGGGCATAGAAAAATTTAGCAATGGAAGAGTCAGCCACTTCTCGTGTTTGTGCATAAAACAACCTTGCAACAGTAGTAGTTCTTTTTTTTCCCTTACTAGAAACCTCTTCCACTTGGCTTTCTGTAGGCGATGACACACTAGGCATAATTTTAATGTTATTATTGACAACCATCTAAATGAGACATTATAAGGCCTATGTATTACTCCAATTAAAAAAAAAACTTTTTATCACTTAAAGGGAAAAGTGAAAATAATAAAGGACCCAATTGGGGCACCTATATAAGAGAGGCAAGTGCCCAAGGTAAAGTATCCATAATCTCATTGTTGCGAACTCAATTTTCAAATTTCAACTCTTAAGACAAACCCCCTTGATTAGAGAATTCTAGAGGACAAAACCCCCCTTGGAATCAATTGGATTTGGGGATGAAAACCCTTTATCCATTTTGGACGATTCTACTTATGAGTTGCATGTGATCTTGATTGTTGGAGCCATTTGATTTGCAACCAAATTTTAGTAACACCAACATCATTGAAGGATACAAGGTCATTCATTGTTGCGCCAAATATCTGATTTATTTGTTGTTGTTGCATTAATTAACTGCTGTCATGTTTGAATAAAATTCTGGAATTCACTTTGTGCTAATTTGACATCATCAAATATTGAATCCAATTGCTGTTATTGGCTAGGCTAAATTCTGAAATTTATCTGAATTCTACTTATTGTTTATTGTTATTCTTTAAATAAATAAAAAATCAAATTTAGAAACTTGTTATTTAATCATATCTAGTGTAGGGTTTTAGTTCACAGCTTAGCCTTTATTTCAAACTTTTTTTGTATTGAAACAATGCAAATTTACAAATAATAAGCAGCAGCAGAATGCTGTAGAAGGAGAAATAAACTATCAAAAATTGTCAAAACAATGTCACAAACATTATGGCGCATACTCATATGATGAAGCATCGGGCACAAAACACAAACAGCAGCATACAATTTGTCTGTAATGACGGACCTGCCCTTGAGTATATATTTTAAAAAGAATACTGCACAGGTTACAATTACAAGGCAGTCCTCAAGAGCACATGCCTTACAAACAGCAAGGACTCTCGCCTTCTATTACAGAATTAGCAGAAAGCCATCATGGAGACAGCAGTGAAGACCACTCAAAGCCTGAACATCAGCAAAATAGGCAGCCAACTGCAATCCTATCCAAGCAATACAACTGTACCAATGAAGTGCAGAGAGTTGCATACAGTACAGAGCCCATGACCAGCGAAGGAATCCGGACGGAGATAAAAGAAATGTACCCTTCTAGCAGCCTGAAGACAGCCAGAATCAATCACCAAAAAATAAACAACACCTCTACCAGAAGCAGACGACTAGAGGTCCATGCAAACACAACTCAAACCATAGAGATTTCACATGTGGGGTCAACTATTTGGAGAATTCTGTCAATTTTTTCTTTATCAAGTGCCACAATCTTCTTATTCTGAAGCTGATCCAATTGTATTTTAATACACTGTAGTTGAAGTCTAAGCTTTAAATTCTTTATCTTCCCATGAAATTGAGCAACAAAGGAGGCAATTCGAAAAAAGACATCAGCGTAAAGCTTTAGGATTGATGTTTCCTGATGAATGTTAGATTCGGCAAAAATTACCAAGCATCTGATTTTCCAAACATGTACTAAAATAGCCTGCCTAATAGAATCGGCTATAACATTATTATGCAGCCCGACCCCAAAAAGGGCTTCTTTCCAGTTCAGTCGATGACCAAAAATAGCTGGTAAATCATTGAAAATAACATTCCATTGTCTTTGGACAAAAAACAGTCCCAAAAGACAAGTCTCATACTTGCAGTACAATTGCAGAACGGGCAGTTGATTGGTTGGACCATAATACATTTCAATCTGTTACTGATAGACAGTTTGCAATGTAGTATTTCCAACTTCATGTAATCAGAAAATACAATTTTTTTTTTTGATATCGTTAGCATTCATTCCAGTCATAAATTACCTAGGGTTTATAATTTAGTATTTACTTTCAGTTTGTTTTAGTTATTTAAATAAAAAAAAATTGCAAAATTCAAAAAAATCCAAAAGGGGACATTACAAAGCCTTCTTTGTTTCCATTATTGGATTGGAGGACGAAAACCCTCGTCTATGTGAGGTGGTTCCATCTAGGGATTATCATTGAGCTGAAAGGATTGAAGTTTATTTCGAGGAGTATTTTGAAGATTTCATTTGTGTGAAGTATTGCAGATCAATTCCTTTTTTGTGAAGATATTCCGTTTGCTACAGTATTGCTATAGTACATTTGTGTTGATTATTGAGTTTATTTCAAAGATTTCAGTTGTGAAGGATTGAATTGATTGAGTATTTGCAAGCAAATCAAATTGATGTTTCATTGGTGGCTTTTGCGAAGGAATTTTCAGTCCGTTTGCATTATTATTGTTGTAGTATAGGGTTAGATTTGTTGTTCGTCAAGAAGTTTTAAGCTTATTCGCTGCTGTACAACATTGTTCATTGTTTATTTTTGGTAGATTTCAGCATGGTTGTTGCTGTGCAACACATTAATTACTCTGCCTAGGGTTATTTAAGGCTTCCACACCTCTAATACCATTCCTTGTAGCCACCAAACCCCTAATTAGACTGTCGTCGTCATGTTCCTCGATCACTCGAGCATTACATTCCAATTAAAGATTGGAATGATATGGCAACATCAAATTTGCAAGATCCACCAATCCAAATTGAAGAACTACATCAATTACATAGTATGCATAATGACACCTTATATAATGATTAAATATCTAAACAAGTTTAAGAGAGATGGACGTGGAACACAAGTTGGCAATCGGTGCCCAAGCCATAAAGGATAAGACAAAATACATATAAGACAAAAGACTTAACAAATGATTATGTTTCCATAAGGAGCGCCGATAAGGTGTGATGTTTAATGAAACATGGTGACTCTTCCAAAGATCGGGGAGTATAAAGGAGCATTCGATGGAACCGAAGAAGGCATCAAGTAAGCAATTATCACTTAATACATTAAAGGGAGTTATAGATCGAAGTGAGAACCATCATACGAAGGCATTATCCATCAGCATCGACCAAGTGAATATCAAATATCTCCAGCATTTTGAATTGGCTAACCATTGCCAGGGTTCAAGACACAAATTAAGCATCAAAGACTACCTAATACAGTCCTACAATAGATCGATCATTCAAGCCATAATTATCATCGAATATATATATATAATCTAGTTCGAGTAATCAGAGGCATGTCTGAGTAACGACCATCAAATAACATCATCGCAAGGTATGATACGATCTCCTTATCTTATTCTAATCGATCTGCATATGGATTAAAATATGATTGCATAACATCTAATATAGTGAAATGATTAAGGATCATATCTAATGAACTGTAATTGAAATAAGGAAATCAGTATCTATAGAAATCATTGTAATCAGAAATTGCCTTGATATTATAGATGTCTCTATCTGCATTATGAAGTAACAAGAACTGAACCTATAGATTTGAATATGAATAAGTATATATGGCTATTGAAAACAATGTCATTATATAGGAAAGGATAAAAGATATCATTAGAAATAAGAAAGGAAACTTACATAACATGAAATGAAGAATAAATAAAGAGATTGGGAATAATATGATTACATGAGATAGTATGATTAAATATACTATCTCGTGATCCAAGGGATTAAATATACTATCTTGTGATCAAAGGGATCACGAGATAGATAGAAGGATTCTAAGGCATAAGGATGAGAGTGTAGGATGATGGTCCATCATGAGTGCTTGAGAAGAAGTCCTTAGGTTAACCCCCTAAGGAGAAGGCCTTAGGTTAACCACCTAATGAGAAGGCTTTAGGGTAAAACCTAAAGACTAATGAAGGCCTTAGGGTAAAACCTAGGGAGAAGGCTTTAGGGTAAAACCTAAAGATTAATGAAGGCGTTAGGGTAAAACCTAAGGAGAAGGCTTTAGGGTAAAACCTAAGGAGAAGGCCTTGGGGTAAAATCTAAGGATTAATTATGAAGGCCTTGGGGTCAAACCCAAGGATACACGAAGGCCTTTGGCTAAGTTGAGGATTATTCCCACTTGGGACAAAGGAATTGAATATCAAGCCCATGGTGACCACTCATGCCTAACTCATCATCCCTATGAGAGAAAGATGACATGATTATTATGATGAATATGTTATTAATGTGCATGAATATATGGTTCTAACCCTGAATGGGAAATAGAAGAATATGAATTTTATGAGATGACTAAGATATGAAAGTGAACTATGTACTAATGTTTCCTCTCACAAGTTGAAATTGTGTGCAAGGTTGTGAAAAAAGTTGGACTTGCTAGAAGGGGACATTACAGTCGTACAACATGTGACATGTGCCAAACATCATTATTGTTGCTGTACAATTCAATGTTACAAGACTCGGACACGCCTCGAACTCGACAAGTTTATTTTTGACCTAGACCTGGACTCGACGCCCAGACTCAGCAAATTGAAAAGCCCATGAAATACAGAGTTTTTTAAGGATTTAAAACTTGTTTCATGCACCCTTTGATAAATAAACTTTAAAGACACAATAAATTAATCAAATAGAAGCTACTTTGATGACATACACAAGTATACATCAAGCGGATTTTAGCTGAAGAAAACAACATTGTTAGATATATAGATATTGTCAAGTGTTTTAGGTGTACAAAACTCATGGATTATGATATCCATGGCATCAAAAACAAAAATCACAATATGGAGTCAAGAACTATGGTACAAAGGAGCTTGTATCGCTTGGCCCAACATTGCTAGCTCTATGTGGAGTCATGTATTTGTGTCTCAAGAAAATTTGCAAATGTTTTTACAGCCATAGGAGCATTACTTATGGTAGAAATTGACTTAGAAAACTAGAAGTATAAATGTATTTCAATTACTTGGGATTTAATTAAAAAAATTCAAAAGAATAAAAAAATGTTGCTTTTCCATCCAACATGGCCCAAAATGATTTTTTATTTTTGGTCTTTAAAACTAGTGTGGGAGTTTGGGGGTAGTGCCCCCAGCGGGGTTGAGGGGCAGCGCCCCTCGCGGGGTTCAAACAGGGCGGGGTCGAGGGGCGGAGCCCCTATCACCAAGACCGAATTAAAGCCTGAAACAGTTTAGGTGTGAGGGTTTGATCAATTATTGCTATTCATATCATTATTTATTGCCTAATTGCTGCAACATCAGTATATCATTTTGAGTTGTAAGGGTTTCATAATTTACTACTGTTATATGAGTATTTTTTGCTGTTTGTATCAGCTGTTACGTTATGTCAGCATCATTAATTATTCAGATCTGCTGTCATGATTAATTGGGTTTGGCATGTGAGGGTTTCCATATTTATATCAGTACTATTTATTGTTGGATCTGCTGTAATATCCATGATATTTTGATGTATGAGGGTTTCCCATAATTATTGCTGCTATTAAATATTGCCCATCAACATTTTGTTATTCTACATTTATTTCAGTTTGTTCAAATCAGAAAATTCAATAGAACATTGCATATTCCCTAGGTTTTGTGGTCTGGGACATTACATCAATTATATTTCAATTTCTCGATTCAAATTTAAAATTTTTAAAGCTTGGCAACCCATTTTGCCTTCAGTTTTTGAACCATGCTTTGATAGCACGTGTGACACGTCAACGAGTTTGCCAAAATCAGACTGAGTTTTTTTTATTTGAACATCTAAATTAATCACCTAAACGCTTGACATGATTATCACCACTTAATCGAGATATCATGAGTTTTGGACACGGGCTTATCTAGTCCCATGGAATTATTTTTCCATGTCATCTATAGTAAAGAGAATGTGGCCTTACAACAGAAATAATTTCCTTTGGTAAGTCGAGACTTGAATTTCTTCCTTACTTTAATCTTATGTAGGTTCTTGAAGCTGATAGTAGCATTGAGCTCAAGAATTTATAGCTAGGTTCATATTGGTCCAAGCACTCACACTAGTCACTAAGCACTTGCAAGAATGGATGGTCATGATCAAGGCACTCAAGATCATGCAGTGGTGGCAAAATAGGCTCATGATAGATGCATGGTCGTTGTTTGGCAGTTTGACCATTGGACAACTCAAAACTTGACACTTGGCATTCTTTTTGGCTCCCTACAACATTTCTTCAGTAAAACTCATTAAATATGTGGACTCTAGGAACTTTGGTCAACAAAGACTCTAAGCCTAGTGAAGAGGTCATGTGGCCAATTCTGGTCAGCTTGGTCTCTTGGCTCTTGACTTTCTCGAATGTGGGCTTAACTTATTCATTGCTACAAACGTGAGTTTTATTGATTCAAACCTATTTGGCACTCTGGGTCCGAAAAGTTAAGGGCCTTAGTTTTGAGGCTTCCATTGATGCAAAAATCTGATTTAAATAGGACATAAATTACGTTGGTTCTAGTTAAAACAAGGTTGTGTTCGTTTTTCCTTTCGGAGACATGCGTCGAACTGAGGTTAACCCAGAGAGATCAACGATTAAGAGCCGCTTCAAGGAATTGACAAACACGGTGATCCCCAAGGTTGAGCTATGAATACTTTGTAGTCTATTGCGAACAGGATTATTATTACTAGCACTTGCACCCATAAGAGGTTAAAGGAATACGCCGATAGGAACAATCGAGGACTTTAGAAAATTTCCCGGCGTGAATTTTATGGTGTGAGACAACTCCGAGCACTATAATGTTTACATATAAAAGTCTATCGGCTAATTAACTCTATCTTACTTACATTCTTAGGTGTAGATTCCATATACATTACCTTCTCCAAGGGACCTGATGGACATGAGATCATTTACTAGAGGTAGTTTAATTGGTGTTAGTTCCAGAATTAATTAGACATTGTCTTCAAAGTGTCCAATGGATGCAAGAACATTATAAACTTGGGTTTATTTGGGTGTTTGGGTTCAAGAATTATAGGGGCATGTTCCCATGCCGTTGTTTAGGAAGCGGTCCCATGGAGGGGGGCTTCCTGAATTATCTTAGCGGTGTTGCTGAAAATTTTTAGGAGCATTTTAAAACAAGCGGCCCCATGAATTTTGTAGGTGGAGGCAGGCTTAAAACTTTAAGCACCGAAATTTATGGAAGCTAATGGTCTCATGGCCCCATGAATTTTGTAGTTGGAGGTAGGCTTAAAACTTTAAGCTTCGAAATTTATGAAAGCTAATGGTCTCATGAGGTTTTTAGTTTAATGCTAATTGATTTAGCAGAGATGTTTTAGGACGTACATATAAAAAGATTAAACCCTCCAAAATAGTTCCTAAATTAAATGGAAGCAATCTAAAAATTGGTAGAAAAATTCTTAAGCTGGTAGAGGAAAGTTTCAGCCCCACCTCAAATGCCCCTGCTCAAAATCAACCCCCTAAAAAACAATTGCTCCTATTTTGGAGGAAAAGATTCTAATTTATGCAGTAGCAATTTTATTTTGGTTTCATGGAACCCCTTGCTCCACAAAAATAGATCCTTTAGCAGTTCCATGGGACCCCTTAGCTTATTTTGGTTAGCAGCCACTGCTCAATTTTTTTTAGGGGATATTTGTGGAGCTAGTGACCCCATGAATATTTTATTTTTTTGCTTATTTTAAGCTGTTATTTTAATTTGTAGTTTTTTATTATATAAAAAAACAGAAATAAATTCTCTTATTTATCTTAATTTAGAAGAAAATAAAAAAAGGAAGGAAAGAAATATATGCAGCTACATGGCATATTTTTGAAACTTATTTCCAGCCCCCTTTTTTTCCACAACCTAAGCAAAAAAATAACTTAAGCAATTGCATGGGGACATGGGGTAAGTATAGAATTTATGGAAGAGCTTCGGACACAAGAATCCTTATTGATTAATGTTTGAGTTGTCGGTTGTTGTTTGGGTTCGCGGATTCGGCAAAAAAAAAAAATTGGGGGTTGGGTTTGTTTGTTCATACTATATATATTTTACTAATAATAAATATATGTATGTATGTTCATATTTATATTATATTATTAATATTATAAATATTATAATAATTATTAATAATATATAAATATTATAATATAAAAATTTGGATGTTGGGTTTGTTTTGGGTTCGTTCGTACAAAATACATGTTATACATATAATATTAATAATATTATATTAAAATGGCTCGCAAGTTGAAAGCAAGGGAGATTGTGCAACCCCAATGCCCTAGATGGTCATGGCGAAAAGGTGAAACAAAGACTGGAGGAGAGGAGAGAAGCATAATTCTTTTGGCTTTCGAAGGGAAGGCAAACATCACAGTTTTGGGAATGGGTGGAGGACTATGCCAGTTTTTCCCAAGGATGCATATCCCTAAGGGAGGGGCGCACATTTGGACTCAATTTCTTTTGAATAGACACAGGTCTAGAAATGACAAGAGAAAGCAATTAGGGTAGAAGCGAAGGATGAAAGGGAGAAAGGGGCAAATATTCCAGATTGCGCGATTGGGGCAAATAGAATCCCAGTGAAAACTAGGGTTGAAGAAAAATCGTTGGAGATCAAAAATAAGACTTTTTTAGAAGAGTTAGTGAAAGATCTAAGAGAGAAAGCTTTCTTCATAAAATGGGCAAATTTGTGGCCAACATGGGATAGGATCAAATCTTGGTGTACAACAAATTGGGGAGATTCCGTGATTTTGAGGAACTTGCCTAAAGGATTTTTCTTAGTTATCTGTGAAACTTGACTATGGGCAGGGACAAATTGAGGAGGGTAAACTTGACTATTGGCAGGGACAAATTGAGGAGGATAAACTTGACTATTGGCAGGGAAAGGTGTTACAAGATATTTTGTAGAAGAGGAGGATAAACTTGACTATGGGCAGGGACATATTGAGATGGAATTTCTCAAAGAGTGGGGAATACAGTGCGAAAATTAGATTTCTGGTGGTTGAAGGGGGATTTGAAAAAATAAAAATACCTATTCACTTGTGCTGGAACAAAGCGTGCCTTCCTAAGGCGGGGGTCTTTCCTTGGCTGCTCTTCGGAAGAGAATTCTAACAGGAGATAGATTTAAGAAATTGGGATATGAAGGCTCGTCGCGGTGTGTGATGTGTTTGAGGGTGAGACAATGTGCCATTTGTTGTTAGAATGTCCATTCGCACAGGAGTGTTGGAAATGGTTGTGTGCTAAGTTGGGGTGGTATGGAGCACTGTCGAATGATATAGTAAGTCTTTTCAAGGCATGGCCAGTATTAAATCAGTATGCAGTTTATGCTAGCATTTGGATTGTCAGCCCTTCCATTTTGGTGTGGGAATTGTGGAAAGAAAGGAACAAAAGGATTTTTAGAAGGGAATGGTGTTGGATGCATTTAAGATTAAGGTTGAGGTGGCCATAACTGAAGTGGTCAATAGCAGAATAATGGAAGGAGTTAGCAATGGTTTTACGACAGATGATGATAGGATGAGAAGGGAATTTTGCAAGGGTTGAAACTTCCCCTTGGTAATGGGGTTGGGGGAATTCAATCTCAGAAGAAAAGATTGGAGGCCAATGGACTCCACCAGAGGAAGGGTGGTATAAATTGAATTTCGAGGGAGCTTCCAGGGGCAACCTTGGAGACTCCGGGGCAGGATGTATAATGAGAGAATAGAGAGGGGTGGTGTTGGGTAAAGCAACAAGGAATTTCACCTATGGCGTAGACAACGAGGCAGAACTTCAGGCTTTACTATTGGGTCTTTAGATGTGCCAAAGTCTCAATTTGAAAAGAGTAGCGGTGGAAGGGGACTCACAGATAGTGGTGAAAGCAGTTAGGAAACAAGACATACAAAATTGGAAGCTAAGAATGCTTCTAAGTGAAGCCTTGATCGTTATAGATAAATTTGAAGGGGTTCCCATTAATCATATATTCTGGGAGGCAAATGGAGAGGCAGATACTTTGGCAAATCTAGACATCGATACTTCACAAGATATGCTTTGGGAGATGTCGAGTTAATGACGACTATCCTAATTACAACTAATGAAAGGTCCTTCAGTCTTGAGGTGGTGAAGCATGTGATGAGATGGTTGATAGGAGTGAGTTCTAATGATAATCACAAAAAGAAATGGCATTCACATTTGAGTTTATTCTCATTGTTCATCAGAGACAGTGAATAGGGAAGGATGGAGACATCGATCAGGTTGTTGAGTAGCTAACGACAAATGTCTTTTTTGGGTGAGATATCTGAGAATAGATTGAAAAAGGTGTTTAAATCTGTAATGTGCCGTACCTGTTTGTATATTTTTAAGATCTTTTATGTGTGATTTTTATTAAATTTTTTGTGATCTTTTAGACTAGACATAAGAATGCAGAAGGGGTTTTCAGTTTTCTTGCAGATGTGTTGTCGGAGCATACAATATATAGTAGAGTGGAAACCCAGAAAATATATAATGAATATGAAGAAACTAGTAGATACCCAGATAGCAAAATGGCCAATAAACAATTACTAACACATACCCATGTCGAGATTTACAACTTCATACAACAACTGTAGTCGGACCGGCAATGGGTATGGCTGGAAATCACTCCAAACTCCAGATATATTGATAGTAATTGATATGCAAAGGATTACAATGAGCAAGGGGGCCTATATGCCGAAAATGATGAGTAATACAGCTGCCCAACACAAAGAAATGAGTCCTGAAGGAGACCCATGACCCTCCATGTGAAGATGTATGGCCCAGCCAAGGATGAACAGCAGAAATTAGTCGCTAAACAGGCCTGAACTCTTTCTTATGTTGCTGCACCTCCAAGAAATACTCACGCCAAGTATGGAGTAGAAATAATGAAGTTCCAATGTCAAAACCACCTCCAAGACAAGGTACGACCCAGCTGAAAGGTACAGCTAGTAAGGGGGTTCAATACAGCAGCAATAACTCACTTCTAACACACTAAAATCTGCCTCCAATCCCTCAGAAAATCAGAATACTCCATCACTAGTGATAGATGTAGCAAATCAG
The DNA here is from genome assembly GCA_027924645.1 of Cunninghamia lanceolata. Taxonomy (NCBI): domain Eukaryota; kingdom Viridiplantae; phylum Streptophyta; class Pinopsida; order Cupressales; family Cupressaceae; genus Cunninghamia; species Cunninghamia lanceolata. The sequence goes on along the minus strand of BSBN01000356.1, from coordinate 3,499,455 downwards.
TTCCAAAACTTCATCTCATAACTCCATTCGCGGTTCATCGTGGCAACAGAGGAAAATGTTTAAATTTGCGATGGATTCGCTGGGGTTTGTCTTGGCCGAACCATCACTACATTTTTAGAACTAGGAATGAATTGCCCTGCAAACTGAATCCGGATCCGTATCCGGGCCGAATCGGACTTGGATCGAGGGTCAAAATGAGCGGACCCAATGATAGAGATTAATGTAAACTATCATAGTCTAATTTCGGGATTGACCTTAACAATGATTGATTTTCGATTCTCATTTGTTTATGGACACGTTTCACATGGGGATTTACTCTAGTAGATATGTGGTCAAGAATTCACCTAGTGAATAAATTGTTAGGAATTCTATTGGGGCTTGCTGCTATTGTGAAGCATTTATCAATTCCTATTTACTCAAGGCTCCTGGGTTTGCTATTCTTATAAATTTATTCCTAAGGTGCTCCCCTTGTAATATTTAACCTAACTTGTTTTTGGTTCTAGTTTTAGCAAGGGCAATGTCTGGACCTACCACTGAAGGGACACATGTCAACATACGATTGGCTTTGGTCAATCAACGACTTAGAATTTGTTCGTTTGATCAACGGATAGTGATTTCTTCTTGGCTTAACTATTGACTTCTTACAAATTGAACAAAAAGTAGGCTTTGTGGAAATAAGAGAAAAACCTATCTCTAGGGCATGGTTCAACATAATTTCCTTTCGTGAAGGGAGCTTAAGTGTTGTCAAGTCTCATGCAGACAACAACCTCTATGGCTCATCTAAACCAAGCTGGTTTGACTTAGAGCAAGGCCCTTAATACCTCTTAGCAAGCCTTGCCCACCTAATTTGTTCACCCTAGGTCATAACACTTAATCAATTAGCTGCAGTCACTAGAACAATATAGAATCCTATCAACCATATTGCAGTCTCAATTAGTCAAGAATTACAATGATACCTTAAGTAGAAAATTCACAAAATCTTATCTTGATTAGAGGATTGGATTTGCCTCTTGAATTTTCACAAGTCGTTTTAAGATAATTGTGTTGGAGGAAAAACGAGTCTCAACAACCTATTCAACATTGATTTCAAAATTAAAAAAATAGAAAATAAAGATTCTTAACTTATTGACTCTTAAAGAAAAATTAAAAAAACATAAACTTTTGAAAAAAAAATAAAATTACTAAATTGAAATATAAATCTTATTCCTTGATTTACTTTCAACAATTTCAATTTTGAGAATGATCTGAATATGTTTTGTGACATATGGTGGTTGGTGATGAACATTTGGATATCTTCAGCCTCATTGCACACCTGCTTAATCTAATCAATTTTGGTGCCAATTTTTTATAGCATAAGGTTAAGGGAGTGGAGTACACAAGGTGTCCAAAAGATGTGTGAGTAATGCTTGTCAATCAATAAACTAGCCGCTCTACAGTTTTTGGCGTTGTTCGTTATGACTTGAGCAACATTTCAAGGCTCCACTTCCTCATTGGCTTGACAAAGAATATTAACATTAAATGCACCATCATTCACCTCCCCTTCACAATCCATTGCCTTTAGAAACATTGCCCCTTTAGGAGACACTGCAATAACATTGATCAATGGCTGATTTTTTGCATCCTTCCATCCATCGGAAATGATGGATACCCCTGTCTCCACCCAAGAATCCCTTATGGGCTTCAATGAATTCTCTACAAACTTCACCTCCTTTTCTAACAAGGTAGTACACACCTTTTCATAGCTTGGGCCTTTGTACCCTTTTGGAGCCTCATTAATTGCTTTCACTATTTGTTGCCAATAGGGTGAGTGATAACATTGAAAGCCAACCCGTTTGCCTACAAACATCTTATAATGTGTTGATTGACAATCTCACGAGACTCATTTTCAAATGTCACTTCCAATGGGCCCTTTGATCTCTTACATGCAATAGGTTGTTCTTCACTTTGAGGTGTGCTTAAAAATGGGTGGCTCTCTACAAGTTGAAGATTAGATGACAATGAAGGGAGCTTCATTCCTCGAGACCCTTTCTTTAGCAAACATGATGATTTGATTATGACATGTTGCTTCATCTGCTTTCGCCTGCTCATTAATATAGGCTATGACTTACTCTGTTGGGATGAATATAGGCTATGACTTACTCTGCTGGGATGGGTACATTATTTTTTCTTGGGCAAGCTTTGATGCCCATCCCAAGGATGTTACACAATGGACTTTCACTTGACTATATGTTCTTGAATACTTGACATCATACCAATTGCAAATCCAAATATAACACCCACCACCTTTTACTTGATGTACCATATTAACATATTTCCAAAGGGGTGAACTTGGGTCTATTTTGAAACGGGGTTTGCCCATGGAGGATGAACCGGTTGCCATTGTAATCCCTATGGCAACAAATTCAATAAACAACACATTTAAAAATTGAAACAAAGGAAAGCAATTTTTTTTATATGGAACTTAATTGAATTTAAAAATTTAAACATTTGCCATTGATTCATAGAAGAAATGAAAAAAATTAAAAAATGCAAAACAAAAACAAAACAAAAATGTAGGAAAAAAAACTAAATAATCCAACCTTTCTTGTAGAAATCTTCCTCTACAATCTCCTTTGTAGCAAATGGGTTGTTGCACATGTGTAGAAATAGCAAACTGATGACTTGGGAACCTTCATTGATCAATCTTCAACTCTATTTGTTTGATGCAAAGCAAGAATGAAAGTTCAGCAAAAAATGAATGAGTTGTGTTTTGCATTCACATTGAGGTAAATAGTAGTGTGTTTGTCTTTAAAATGCATTGGAAAAAGACTTCTACGGCTAGGGTGAAGTCAACTCATAGTCAAATGAGTTAGAATATTAAAAAATAAAAAAACTAAACTAAAAAACTTGTCTATATTCCATGGATTCATTGATATTTCTAGATTCATCCTGGATTCACTTGGGTTTGTCCCTGACGAATCCACAGGCTTTTGGGTGGATCTTGTTCAAATCCCTCGCTAGATCAGATTCAAATCTGAATCTGATTTGGATAGAACCTGAACCTGGCCCTATTGGAGACGAATTCGGTAACATAGCAACAATGTATGAAACTACTGTGAAAGATGAACACAAAGGAAATGTTAAAAAAAAGGTAAAATAGGCTAATTGTAGACAAGATGAGCACTAGGCAATTAGAGTATACTTAATTGGCTAAGTTACCGATCCTAATATTGATTCAGATTTGGATTCGCGGGTTCGATTCATGGATCGATCAAATTTTTTTTTTTGGTGTGGATTCGTTAATACAAAAACATATAAAAGTGAGAAATATATACATATTTGCAGCAGTAGTTAAGTTCAGAATACCACATAACATCATGATCATTTAATTATAATAAACAAAACCTACATAAAACAATATAGGCTAATACTTGCTCTAGTGGAATGGGTGTATCTTGTTTTCCTGGGCAAGCTTTTATGCCCTACCTGAGGATATTACACAAATGGGCTTTCACCTGGCTATATGAGCAAGTACTGGACATCACATCCATTGCAAATCCAAATATAGCACCCATTACCTTTTTTACTTGTTGCACCATATTAACATGTCTCCAAAGGCGTGAATTTGGGTTTGTTTTGAAATGGGGTTTGCCCACAGAGGATGAATTGGTTGCTACTGTAATCCCTATGGCAACAAATTCAATAAACAACACATTTGAAAATTGAAACAAATAAAAACAAACAAAATTATATAGAACTGAATTAAGTTTAAAGAATTTAAGAATATGCCATTTGAATTGTTGTACCCACTGAAATTTGACTAAATCTGAAAAATTATAATATCCTCCAAAACCTAGAATTTGCATTAGAACTCCTAGAGATCTGAAACCATTCTCAAACATCCTGAAACTATATACATGAAATATAACTTGATGTATAAGGAATGTCACTTACACTTAAATCTTTATTTCATGTATACCTCCATTGGGAAATGCTTGGATTCAGCCAGGTTCCTCTGAGACGAATTTGAAGGCTAAAAATGTTTCATGGACACTCCCGCTGGCGGATCGAATCTGGATCTGGCTATGAAACGAATCGGACTGCGATTCGGGTGCCCAGGACAAAGATCTGGTAACATAATTAATTGGTAATGTTTTAGAAAGCAAAACAATTGTTTAGCACATAGACAAGATATTTTTCTATAATAACTAACTATATTCATCAAAAAGGTACTAAGCATATTTCTAGATTTTTAAGAAAATTATATTTGCCTTCTTGTGATATGAAATAGGAGACAAGTTTTACGGAAATTTGTGACAGTTTGCTCAAAGCTTGAGCAAAGGCAATAATGATATCAATCTTGAATTATTAATTTTTTCGAGGTTTAGTCATGTGTCCTAGCACCATGATATGTTTGATGCTCATATTTCTTCCGGGTAATATTGTAATTTTTTGATAGAAATAATTTAACAATACTTTTTTGGATTGTTGATGTTTTTATATCAAAAGCAACAGAGATGGATATAAGGAGCTAATGGATTGTCATCTATACTGTTAAAAGGGTTTTTTAGCAGATGCTGCACAACTCTAGAGATTTTAATGCTTAAATTTTGGCCATGCATGAGAAGTATTATATTACACAACATATTCTTAAAGAGTCTTAATTATATTGAATATGTGAATGCTAGAATGGTGCAAATTAGATGCTAATTTTCTCACTAATCATTACGATGTAGTGGTGGGTTACCATGGCATGAATATGTCAGCTCAGACAACCTGGAGAAAATTTTGAAGGGTGAAAGGAGGCTTCAAAATCCATTGAAGAAAGTATTTAATACAAACATTCCAAAAGATATTTTTGAAGCCTTAAAAGAAAAGGCCATTACGAGTTTGGCATCACCAACATTAAAAGAGAAAGTTGTGTACCTTATTATGGTAATTGTTTCTTCATTGTACCAGCGATGGCAACCTTTTGCTGAATAAGCGGTGCTTTAAAACAACAATTATTTAATCATGCTTTAGCAGTTTTGATATAATCTAAAGCTTGATTTGTAGTGATATAAGAAGTTGACTTCGCAGATGTTACTACTGTAGGTTTACGATACTTTGAATGAGGTGGGTTTGGTGCTGACATGTTGCAAGAAAGGTATAGATGGTAAACAACTTGAACTCAGGAAGGTACATATCTAAAATTTATCTTCTGCCCCTTTGGTCTTTACTTAATATAATCCAACTTTAGTGCTATAGTGCTTGTGACATGGATGTATTATTAAAAAGTAAACATGCTTATATCCTAACCTCTAGGACATGATTTTACAGGAAATCACATTGCAACAAAAGACATTTGTTTACGGATGAAATTAGGAAACTTCTTTTTCATGTCTTTGTCAACTTGTCTTATGTCTAATGTCTCGGAGAAGTGCTGATTGTCTCTCAAGGAAAAATGCAAAAACGATGAATAAAGAGTAATGAACATTTGCAAGATTGGGGCATTGGAGTAAGTGAGATTAGCACATTCCATAAGGTAAGAATGGAACGAGCTATGTGGATCGTACTTCGTCAAAATCTTTTATGGGGATGTCATATGTAGAAGTTAGTCTGGTATAGTATCTCATGCAATTTGCAATGCAATTCGATTGAGAACATAATTTTTTTTTATTTTTATTTTTTAAAGATTTAAGATTTTGTCCTTTTCCACATAGGTAGAAAGAAAATAGTAGTGAGGCCTATTGTAGGATCCTAACGTACATTGTATTGGTCCTCAAATATGAGGAATGCTTTGGATTTAGTTTTGTTGTGTCTTAATCCTAGTTTTGGATTAAGTTTTTATAGTTTTATTTGTCTCTCTTGATTTTGATAATTGTTTGTGCTAATGGTTAAAACCAGAGTTGAAATACTCAAACTTGGCAATTATTCGGCTGACCCAAAAAATTTAAAAGCTTTGGACTAGGCAAAAGTTTGGGGAAAAACTCGACAATAACTCAACAAATTTATCAAACATTTAAAAATACATAAATTTTAAAAAATATTCTTCAAATGCAAATATTACTAAATTTGTAGAATATATTATTGATTTCCTTCATATATAAATCAAAATTAAAGTTTAATACATATAATAAACCAAAAAAAGAGTTCAACCTCTTAATACATATGAACTTCAAATTGCAACATCAATAAAAAACATAAACCATAAATTTCTTCTACTACTAAAGCTCAAAAAAATATTTTGCTGTTGTGTGGGTGTAATGGAAGTGGATGATATAGCTGCAATATCTTCAACAAGAACCTCATCCATAGGATCATGCTGTGCATAAGATGAACCTGCCCCTAATGGCTCATGAACCTCTCCTTTTGCCTTCTCATATGCTGCCACATTTGCTTGCCATTCAGTTGCATTCCTCTCCAAATTAGCTATGTCATCATTAGTAAATAGTGGATCCACATAAACGTCCTCAACAATCCAATCTGAATATGGATTAGTGTCATCAAGGTCAAGTGCATGATATGTATCCTACCCTTGTACTCTTTTTTCATGCAACCGAAGGTTGTTCCGCATAGACAAGTTCATCCAAGCACTTTTAAGTCAACTTGTACTTCTTTGTGTGAATGGCCTAAAAAACACTCCAATTGCACTCACAACCAAAAGCACTACAAGGTTGGGATAAAATACAAATGTCAAGCTTTTGAAAATTAGGCATTATGGCTCCATAATCTTCCCAGCACAAATCTGTAAGGATAACATTTATAAGTTTGTAATGATTTTAGTAAACTTAAAAGTTCAAATAAATAGTAAATTAAAATTACTATATATATATATATATATATATATTTTACTTGGCTATAAAATGGCTCTCCTATGAATGCAAAAAGTTGATGAAAATAATTCCCCCTCTACCCGCTTGTAACTTTGTATCTCATCGAGTATGAAGTCTCGTAGGTTGTCATCCAGGACCAACCTCTCAATACATGTGTTGAGGCCAAGCATAACCTATGCATTAGGTTTGAATGAAGTGTGTAATGTCTCTTGTAGGACCATTAGCTCAAATCTTCTAAAATTTTTTTGCGACCACTCAAATTCTAACTCTTTCTGATCACCAAGTTCTCAATGTGGGCAAGGTGAGAGCATACGAAGATTAGAATTAGGATAGTGAAATTGATTGAAAGATGTTGGCGGCTAGCCGACTAACTTACAATATAAGTAGAGTCATACAATCGATCAAGCAATTGACTAATAGTGAATGCAAATCTCGATCAAGCCAAATTGGATGAATATGAGTAGGATTGTGTCAACGCCAAATTGGCGGACTAATTCACCTGATTTTGGTACATGCCTTGCAAAGCAGAAAATATGTTGAAAATGAAAAAAGGATCCAACAAATAAACTAACCAAGGTCTATTACAATGAAGTATGGGTATCTGATGGTAAACCATTCAGGATCTTCAAAATATCAAATATTGGTCAACACTTGTACTAGTACATTTAGGCATTTTGTCAAATAACTATCCATCATCGAAAAAGAAAGCATTTTGTCAAACAGATGGGAGCAAATGTCCAATCCCCAATTAATTGATCAGGTTAGTACCCATGCATAGCAGATATAAAAATAATTTTTTGAAATATATACCTGAAAGTTGGAGTTCCAAAGATTAATTTCTGATTTTAACTGTCACACAGCTGTTGTATGGCTCAAAATTCATACCAGCAGTACTTGCAACTGCCAAAACTTCAAATATACCAATTGCAACAGGAGCAGTCAGTCTAGATAATGATAATGCAGACCATAATCAATAGAGTTCTTACCCCAAGCAGCAGCGCTTCATCTTCAAAGGCCAGTACGGCCAAGAACAATAGTATGGCCACCCTTCAATATGTAGCGCCCAACTCTTCAACACTTATATCAACCTTAAATCTTGATGTCTAGGCTTGGGAAATGTTAAGCAACAATCACAAACTCGTTTTGAAAATTTATTGAACCATTATACTCCAAATTATAGATATGAAGAGGTACGACTCAAGTAAAATGGAGATACTAACTTCTAAATTATGTATAGCCAATCCAGGGTCTTCTTCCACACATTAAACTAGCAAATTGCAAAGCAAGTGATTGTAAGATACCCAACTAATGCTACTAAAATTTTTCCTTACTTAAACAATTTTACTTGCTATCAATTCATCAACTACTGCAACAATACAAAGATATACATCAAAGACAACTACTTGAATGAGAGTTGGGTACTTGTCTAGTTACTTGATTCAATCAACTTGCAATGTCTTATTACATGGATAATGCTTTCAATAGCATGAAGTACAACTTATTCAAATGGAAATACAAAGGAAAGGCCTTGAAGCCTTGATGATTACAATGGCGCCTATACTTGATCAACTCAATTGAACTCAATGATGTCAACTGAATGTCAACATCTCACAATATCACAAGGGAGCATCACCTTGCTTGTTGAGGGAGCATCACCCCAACACTTGAAACTCGCAGGCCTCAAGATTACAAGCTCAACAGCTTTGCAAAGAGAATTTTGTCAAAATGAACAGATGCCAAATGAATGAGAGAGCTCCTCCTTTTATAGGCCTTCCAAAGGCAATGAAGGCACGTTTTTCAACACACAAAGAGGAACCAAGGCACGTTTCCCAAGAAGCATATCCAAGGGAATATTCCATCTGATGACTCATTCTGAGTTGGCAATCTTATCAGAGGCCTTGATACGGATCTCGAAGACATTCTATTGACCAATGAGAGCTCAGGTAGTTACAACTACCTTATCTTCTGACTAGGCGCCAACTGAAGGGAGTGAAGAGCAGGATAGGCGCCTTTCCAAGCTAGGTGCTTCCTAGAGGTGGTAGAGACTTAGAAAGTGCGCCCACACTTGCAAGCGTCCTTCTTTATGATCTAGGCGCCAAAACTAGACTATTCATACTGGGAAGTGTGCCTTGTATGCAAAATATCTTTCCTTGTCATTTCTTCAAGTCTAGTTGATTTGGGAAGTAGAATGCCTCTCCCTAAGGTGAGCTCCTTACTTTTCTAGCGTCCTTAACATGTGAAAAAATGTTCATTGAAGGTCTTCTGACAACATTTGATGTTGTTCCCTGTCTAGGCGCCCATTTGAGGTGGTTCCTGCATGGAATTGCGCCTTACTAAAGCTAGGCGCCAATTGAAGGTTGTCGAACCTTGAAGGTACTTCTCACTCTTAGAAAGATGACTTTGACAACCTATCAAACCACTCCTTAGGCGCTCTTTGAGATCTCAGAGTGTGTATCAATCCAAAGCGCATTATCAGTGGTGAAATGGTGCCTAATATCCTGGGAGTGAGTCTTAACTTCATGCAAGTCTTTAAGGAGTTTCCAAGTCCAAAGCAAGGTCGTGGGTGAATAGAACTGCGCCCTAGGAAATGACTGGATCCTAGGCGCCAATCTGGAGTTACAGTGGACTTGACATGTGCCTCAACTAGTTTAGGCGCCCATTTGAAGTGATGAAGACTTAGAAGAGCGCCCTCACTCCTTCAACACATCTCTAATCTAAATTGACAATCTCAACTGCAAGGATGATCTCCTAATCCAATCTTGATCCTTAGGAGATGCAAATAGTTTTTTTCATTTCACTAGGCGCCATCAATGATATCCAACCAAGGCGCATTTTGAAGGTAGGATAGGCAAGTGAGGCGCCAAACTAGTCAAAGCTTCCAATTTTAGGCGCCAAAGCCAAAGAGTTTTACACAACACAAGCGCCTGGGCTAGGAATTCACTTTTAATAGACAACACTTAGCTTTAAAACTTTCCATCTGTATCTATCTGGGCTAGGCGCTCCAATGGAGGATCTTGGAAACCATGCATTGGCGCCTTCTGGTTCTAGGCGCCCATTCTTGGTAGTTTGATTCACAATTGGCGCCTTGTATGCTTTGGATATCCTGTCAACAATCTCCACTTGCTAGGTGCATATTTGATGATGTATTCTATCCTTAGGCGCATTCCTTGAGTTGATCAATCACAGTCTAGCGCCCAAGTACCAAGGTGCACTTTTGAGTCTGATTCACCCTCAACCATGTAGCGTTCATACTTGTAATCTTTGTAGTGAAGTAAATCACCTACCTAACCAAGCGCCCTGACCACTTGGAGTGATTGGAAACTATCTCCCCACTTAGGCGCACTTCATGGAAGATCAAGCGCCTCTCAAGGATCTCTTACAAAATACTTAGTGCCTAAGGTGTATAGACCTTCTTCACCGTCCAATTCACCTAGAAGACTTCATTCTAGAAACTTATCAATCTTTTCTTGTTAAGGCGCCCTGTTGGAAGTGCTCCCTAACATGCTACTTGATCCTAGGCGCCCTTTTGATGCTTCAAACCCCAGGGCGCTCATTTAGGTGAGTTCAACCTGCTATTGGCGCCTAAGCATGAAACTTCATTCCAAACCTGCTTAGCTTATCTCAGAACTGGGCGCCAGGTTGGAGAAGGTTAAATCACAAGGAGCGCCTCAATTGGATGCTTAACTGAGTGCCAGAATAGACTTTGGAAGTTGGGCGCCAAAATGAGCCTGTCTTGACAAGGAAGGCGCCTAGAAAATATGCTCCCTGGAGTTGATGAAACTACTCCCAGACTTAGTCAAATTTCAAGTTTTTGACTTATTCCTGCAAAACAACAAATTAAGTTAGTCAAAAACCAATTCATTCCCTCATTACTTAGAATTAGCCTCCGGGAATGAGGAATAGGCTAATCCATTATACACTTGATGATCAAGCTGGAAACAGGGACATGACAGTCTCCCCTTCCCGGGATTGCTTGTCCTCAAGCAATTGAAGGTTAGGATGCTCTAGGATCTTTTCTCCTTCCCAAGTAGCATCTTCCATTGGCAACCCTTTCCACTTCACCAAATATTCTCTTATGCTTCGGTTGCGAAGTTTCTTCTCCCTTATATCCACTACATTTTCAGGTTCAAGGGCTAGCATTCCTTCTTCATCAAGTGGTGGTAGTTCATCAGTTGAAACCACATGTTGACCTAGTGCCTTTTTGAGACACGACACATGAAATACATTGTGGATGCGGCTTCCTGCCGGCAAGTCAAGTTCATATGCCACTTCCCCTAGTCTTCTCAACACTTTGTAGGGCCCGTAGAACCTTGGTTTCAATTTCTCTGCACCTGACTTCTTCAACGTACTCTGTCTATATGGCTGAAGGCGCAGAAACACCATGTCACCTATTTCAAAGCTTCTTTCCACGCGGTGTTTGTCGGCATACAGCTTCTGTTGATTTTGAGCTCTTTGCAAATTGTCCTTCAGGACTCTCAAAATATCTTGAGTGTCTTTCATCAATTCACTTGCCCTGGGAGCTCTACTGTCATCCAATGCCAGATCAACAAATGAAACGGCTTCATATCCATACAAAGCTCGGAAGGGAGTCATGCCAATTGACATATGAAAAGTAGTGTTGTAGCAGTATTCACCCAGATGTAACCATTTAATCCAAGCACGCTGATGATCAGACACATAGTTTCTCAAGTATCCCTCAAGCCATTTGTTTACAATTTCAGTCTGTCCATCGGTTTGAGGATGATAACTAGTGCTTGGAGTCAGGTCAGTTCCAGCTAGTCGGAATAGCTCTCTCCAAAACACACTGATGAACCGGCTATCTTGATCACTAATTACGGTTTTAGGCAGGCCATGTAGTCGGAAGACTTCACGAAAGAATAACTCAGCTACTTGCAATGCTGATGACTCAACTGGGATTGCAAAGAAGTGAGCAAACTTGGTTAATCTGTCCACAACTACATAGATACAGTCTCTTCCATTCACCTTCGGAAGACCTGTGATGATGTCCATAGAAATACTCTCCCACTTATGTTCTGGAATTGGCAGTGGTTGGAGTAATCCAGCTGGAAATGTATGCTTTGACTTATTTTGTTGACAAGTCAGACAGTCCCTGACATACTGAAGAACTTTTTCCTTCAGACCTTTCCAAGTGAATCTTTCCCTGATCTGTCTGTAGGTCTTGAAGTAACCAGGGTGTCCTGCAAGTGGAGCATCATGGTATGTCTGCAAAATCTGTCGCTTCAGCTCCGATTCAGGAGTTAGATAGATTCTGTCTTTATAATAGATGATATCATCAATCACCTTGTACCTGTCATCCTGAATGATTCCATCCATGATCTCACAAGCAAATTTAGATTTGGAATACTCAACCAGAAGCTGAGCCTTCCAATCCACTGAAACTTTGCTTAGGGCACAAACAGCAGGTCTTCTAGACAGGGCATCGGCAACCACATTCTTCTTGCCTTTCACATATTCAATGTCGAAATCATATGCTTGTATCTTGACAACCCACTTTTGCTGTCTTTCATTCAAATCTTTCTGCCCTAGAAAGTATTTCAAACTGTTGTGATCAGTCCTGACCACAAACTTAGATCCAACTAGATACTGGCGGAACTTAGCCAAGGCATGCATGATTGCCAGCATCTCTTTGTCATAAGTTGAGTACAACCTTTCTGTTTCTTTCAACTTCCTGCTTTCGAATGCGATGGGATGTCGATCTTGCATCAAAACAGCTCCAATACCTTCTCCTGAAGCGTCGCATTCTAAAACAAAGGACTTAGTAAAATCTGGCAAAGCCAGTACTGGTGTTGTACTCATTACTTCCTTCAACCTGTCAAATGCAGCTTGAGCTTCTATTGACCAAATGAAAGCTCCTTTCTTTGTTAGATTTGTCAAAGGTGCAGCAAGCTGAGAGAATCCCCTAACAAATCTTCTGTAATAGCTGCAGAGGCCAAGGAAACCTCTTAATTCCGATACATTCCTGGGAACTGGCCAATTGCGAATGGCTTCAATCTTTTCTTCTTGAACTTTCACACCATTGGCTCCTATCACATGACCCAGGTACAGAATTTCCTTTAAGCCAAAATCACACTTAGACATCTTTGCATATAAAGATTGATTCTCCATTACATTCAATACTTCATCTAAGTGTTGGAGATGTTCTTCCCATGTCTTGCTGTAGATCAAGATGTCGTCGAAGAAAACCAACAGGTACTTCCTCAACTGCTTGTTGAACACATGATTCATACAAGACTGGAAAGTAGCTGGTGCATTCATCAGCCCAAACGGCATCACCATAAATTCATAATGCCCATAATGGCATCTGAACGCTGTCTTTGGAATGTCCTCTTCTTTGACACGAATTTGATGGTAGCCGGATCGAAAATCTTTGAGAAATAGACTGCTCCATGCAGTTCATCAAGGAGTTCATCAATCCTGGGTATTGGATACCTATTCTTGATGGTCTTCTTGTTCAATGCGCGATAGTCAACACACATCCGCATTGTTCCATCCTTCTTCTTCACTAGCACCACAGATGATGCGAATGGACTTGATGATGGCCTTATGTGCCCCATATCGATCAATTCCTTGATCGTCTTCTCAATTTCAATCTTGAAATGCCGAGGATGCCGATAGGGTGCAATGTTAACAGGTTTAGCCCCATCCTCCAATTCAATTACATGTTCAAAACCTCTATCAGGAGGTATTCCTGGAGGTATGTCCCTAAACACCTTACCATGCTTATCCAACATTGCCTGAATATCTGCAGGATAAATTTCTTCAGCAGAGAGGATTTGGTTGTCCTTGATGCAAACCTGTGCTGCCCATTCGATGTCATTATGCCTGAATAATGCTTCCATTCGTTTTGCTGAGACAACTTTGGGGTTTCCATCAGACACTGACTTCAGTTTGATCTTCTTTCCTTCATGCATGAATTCTAACTCCATCTTTTGAAAGTCCTGGACAATTCTTCCAAGCGAATGCAACCATTGTACTCCAAGTACTACATCAATATGCCCAAGTCCAACCACATAGAAATCATCCTGTAAAGAATAATCTCCCATTTGAATTTGCAGTTGGGACACTTTTCTGGTACAACTCATTAGGAATCCATCAGCAACAGCTATTTGAAATCCTTCGAAGTCTTCAACTGTTAGACCCCGCCTCGCTACCAAACCTTCATCTATGAAGTTGTGAGTAGCACCACTGTCAATTAGACAGGTGACTCTTTGACTTTCACAACTCCTCTAATGCGGAAGGCATGATACTTCGGTACTCCTGAGATAGTTGCTAATGTTATTTTGTCAGATGTTTCTTCTGAGACAACATTAAGAGTTGGTTGTACCTCCTCTTCACCTTGGATTGATTCTTCTTCACTCAATGACTCTTCTTCACTTCCATCATCAGATACAACTTCAATCAGATGTGCTTTACCTTTACCAAGGCATCTGTGTCCTGGTTCCCAGGGTTGCTTACAAGAAAAGCAGAGTTTCTTCCTTCTTAGCTCATCTCGTTCGGCTGCAGATGGACCTTGAGCCATCTTTTGAGGAAAAGAGGGTCTCCTTTGGGTAGAGCTAACTCCTTTATAGAACCTTTTCTTAGGCTGATAAACAGGAGTAGTATCAAGATCTAGAGCAAAGTCAATTGCTTCTTCCAGGTTTGCCGGCCTTTGTACATTTACCAAAGGCTTGATCTGATTGTTCAATCCCTCAATGAACAGCATAGTGATTCTTCGGTCAGTCATATTAGGTACCATTACTGCGATCTTCTGAAAGTCATTAACATACTGCACAACCCTTCCTTCTTGCTTGAGTTGAGCTAGTTCACGATAGTACACTTCGGTGTCTTTTCTATCAAACCTCTGAATCAACTTAGTTACAAACTCATCATAGGAAGTTATCCTATCATGATGTTGAGAAACTAGGCCATGATGCCACCATTCATAAGCCAAACCTTCAAGATGCATTGTAGCAAATTGAATTGCCTTCTTCTCTGTCAATGGCTTAAGTGAAAGGTATGTATCCAGCTTGTTTACCCAAGCCCTAGCACTGAGCTTACCACTTCCATCAAAGGTAGGAATGGGAACTCGATTCAAGGCTTCTTTATACTCCTTTGTATCATCATCCCTTCTAGGACGAAAGCCTCTAGTTCTACCTCGCCTGTCTCTATCTTCCCTCTTCTGTCGGCAATATTCATTGAAAGTCATCATATCTCGAACACGTTCCGGAAGTCTGGCATAAAGATCTGCAAAGAGAGCCATCTCATCTTCAAAATTGTTTGGTTCTTCTTCGTCAAACTCTTCATCAGCTTCATTGTCCTGTTCAGGTGGTGGTGGAAGGAAGGTTGGTCTTAAAGGCCTATCAACTGTAGGAGTTCATGTGCGAACTCTTCTACCTACTGCACTACCAGCATCGTCATCAACATGTCTTTCTTGTCTCTTAGGTCTAGCTGCATCTCGACGACCTTGTCCAGCTACTTCACCTTGATTCATGTTTTGAAGGGATTGTAGGACATGTTGCAATATTTGAGCGGTTTGTTGTTGTTCAGCGGCAATGTTCCTAAACATCTCCCTTGCTGCACGTTCACCATCTGCAGGTGGACTTCTACTTCTTCTTTCCTCAGCCATGTTAACCTGTCTAGCTACAATTGCTTCTGAAAGAGTATCCTGTTGTGGGTAAGGATGAGTCCACTGGAACTGCCTTCGTTGTTCACGCGCAATGTATCTCCTTGTTCTATCACTTTGTTGATTACCTTCTTGCATGAAAACCCAAAGGCTGGCAGGATCCAAGCTCTGATACCACTGTAAGATACCCAACTAATGCTACTAAAATTTTTCCTTAAACAATTTTACTTGCTATCAATTCATCAACTACTGCAACAATACAAAGATATACATCAAAGACAACTACTTGAATGAGAGTTGGGTACTTGTCTAGTTACTTGATTCAATCAACTTGCAATGTCTTATTACATGGATAATGCTTTCAATAGCATGAAGTACAACTTATTCAAATGGAAATACAAAGGAAAGGCCTTGAAGCCTTGATGATTACAATGGCGCCTATACTTGATCAACTCAATTGAACTCAATGATGTCAACTGAATGTCAACATCTCACAATATCACAAGGGAGCATCACCTTGCTTGTTGAGGGAGCATCACCCCAACACTTGAAACTCGCAGGCCTCAAGATTACAAGCTCAACAGCTTTGCAGAGAGAATTTTGTCAAAGTGAACAGATGCCAAATGAATGAGAGAGCTCCTCCTTTTATAGGCCTTCCAAAGGCAATGAAGGCACGTTTTTCAACACACAAAGAGGAACCAAGGCACGTTTCCCAAGAAGCATATCCAAGGGAATATTCCATCTGATGACTCATTCTGAGTTGGCAATCTTATCAGAGGCCTTGATACGGATCCCGAAGACATTCTGTTGACCAATGAGAGCTCAGGTAGTTACAACTACCTTATCTTCTGACTAGGCGCCAACTGAAGGGAGTGAAGAGCAGGATAGGCGCCTTTCCAAGCTAGGTGCTTCCTAGAGGTGGTAGAGACTTAGAAAGTGCGCCCACACTTGCAAGTGTCCTTTATGATCTAGGCGCCAAACCTAGACTATTCATACTGGGAAGTGCGCCTTGTATGCAAAATGTCTTTCCTTGTCATTTCTTCAAGTCTAGTTGATTTGGGAAGTAGAATGCCTCTCCCTAAGGTGAGCTCCTTACTTTTCTAGCGTCCTTAACATGTGAAAAAATGTTCATTGAAGGTCTTCTGACAACATTTGATGTTGTTCCCTGTCTAGGCGCCCATTTGAGGTGGTTCCTGCATGGAATTGCGCCTTACTAAAGCTAGGCGCCAATTGAAGGTTGTCGAACCTTGAAGGTACTTCTCACTCTTAGAAAGATGACTTTGACAACCTATCAAACCACTCCTTAGGCGCTCTTTGAGATCTCAGAGTGTGTATCAATCCAAAGCGCATTATCAGTGGTGAAATGGCGCCTAATATCCTGGGAGTGAGTCTTAACTTCATGCAAGTCTTTAAGGAGTTTCCAAGTCCAAAGCAAGGTCGTGGGTGAATAGAACTGCGCCCTAGGAAATGATTGGATCCTAGGCGCCAATCTGGAGTTACAGTGGACTTGACATGTGCCTCAACTAGTTTAGACGCCCATTTGAAGTGATGAAGACTTAGAAGAGCGCCCTCACTCCTTCAACACATCTCTAATCTAAACTGACAATCTCAACTGCAAGGATGATCTCCTAATCCAATCTTGATCCTTAGGAGATGCAAATAGTTTTTTTCATTTCACTAGGCGCCATCAATGATATCCAACCAAGGCGCATTTTGAAGGTGGGATAGGCAAGTGAGGTGCCAAACTAGTCAAAGCTTCCAATTTTAGGTGCCAGAGCCAAAGAGTTTTACACAACACAAGCGCCTGGGCTAGGAATTCACTTTTAAGAGACAACACTTAACTTTGAAACTTTCCATCTGTATCTATCTGGGCTAGGCACTCCAATGGAGGATCCTGGAAACCATGCATTGGCGCCTTCTGGTTCTAGGCGCCCATTCTTGGTAGTTTGATTCACAATTGGCGCCTTGTATGCTTTGGATATCCTGTCAACAATCTCCACTTGCTAGGTGCATATTTGATGATGTATTCTATCCTTAGGCGCATTCTTTAAGTTGATCAATCACAGTCTAGCGCCCAAGTACCAAGGCGCACTTTTGAGTCTGATTCACCCTCAACCATGTAGCGTTCATACTTGTAATCTTTGTAGTGAAGTAAATCACCTACCTAACCAAGCGCCCTGACCACTTGGAGTGATTGGAAGCTATCTCCCCACTTAGGCGCACTTCATGGAAGATCAAGCGCCTCTCAAGGATCTCTTACAAAATACTTAGTGCCTAAGGTGTATAGACCTTCTTCACCATCCAATTCACCTAGAAGACTTCATTCTAGAAACTTATCAATCTTTTCTTATCAAGGCGCCCTGTTGGAAGTGCTCCCTAACATGCTACTTGATCCTAGGCGCCCTTTTGATGCTTCAAACCCCAGGGCGCTCATTTAGGTGAGTTCAACCTGCTATTGGCGCCTAAGCATGAAACTTCATTCCAAACCTGCTTAGCTTATCTCAGAACTGGGCGCCAGGTTGGAGAAGGTTAAATCACAAGGAGTGCCTCAATTGGATGCTTAACTGAGTGCCAGAATAGACTTTGGAAGTTGGGCGCCAAAATGAGCCTGTCTTGACAAGGAAGGCGTCTGGAAAATATGCTCCCTGGAGTTGATGAAACTACTCCCAGACTTAGTCAAATTTCAAGTTTCTGACTTATTCCTGCAAAACAACAAATTAAGTTAGTCAAAAACCAATTCATTCCCTCATTACTTAGAATTAGCCTCCGGGAATGAGGAATAGGCTAATCCATTATACACTTGATGATCAAGCCGGAAACAGGGACATGACAGTGATATTTGGTAATCTTCCAAAAGATAGACAAAAGGCTTTTTCCTAGTTAGACTTTGTCCCTTGATGGTACGACACCAAGTTTTGCATCAAATATTTCATATAATAAAGTCTAAACAAATTAATCCCATCCTATTGTGAAGTGCATCATCTCATATAATCCATTTCTCCTTAATTTGAATCGCCACTTCTCTATTTGTTGAATGGCACTTCATATAAACTTTCAAAGTATGGGTGCCAAAAATATTTAATATACAAACAATTTAAATTGCAACTGCTAAGCCAAAATATGGTACAACCAACTTAATAAAGGAAGTGAGATTTGCAAAGTGAATAAAATATCTATAACCACCTCTAGTCACATATTCGTCCTTGGACAAACTCTCATTCCCAAACTAGGAATAGTGCAGAAGTGAGCTTTCACTTGACTATATGAGTTATTATATTTATTCTGATATTGGCTACAATGCCAACGATAACCCCCACCACTAGCTAGTTGTTCAATCATGGTTGTATGTTGCCAAAGAGGTGACGCTACATCAATTTTAAACGTGCTCTCTACAGGTTTTGCAGCTAAACTAGAAATGCCAACTGTTATGTATGAAGACAGCAAAACAAAATAAACATTACAAATTTACAACACTACAACTTCACAAAAAAATTAAAAATTGACATTATAACCCCTATATTATGTATAAAAGGTTTAAAAAATATTTAAAACATTTTAAAAAACTAAAAAAAAAAATTGAAAAATCTTGAAAAAAATTTATGAAAACTTGAAATTTTTTTCAAGATTCACTCACCTTTGGTAGATAAATCTTCTTCTTGCAGCTCTTTCTCTCCTATCGATGTAGCTTTTTCACTCCCATAGCCTTCACCTTCGAAGAAAAGTGTAGCAACCTTCAACGATCAACAATGGCAGCTTGGAGGCAAAAAATGCAATTTTACCCTTTTGCTTTGAGGAATGGAAGCAAAAGATATTATAAATTTCATTTTTAGGGTGAAATAGACTCATTGAGGGTTTTTTAAGTGATGCAGGAGCATCCAAGGTGTACGGGCAATCTTGCATCACCAAAAATATTGTTATTTTAATTTGGTTTATTTTCAATAAGGGCTTAGTGGATAGAAGAATAAATATTTTGATTTGTAACTTTGTAATATTCCTTGTGGCAAAAATTGTAAATGTAATTTTGAGGAATTATGTTCTCGTAAATGTTTCAAAGGCATAAATGGTGGAATATTCCATTTGGGCATCCCATTTCTAAGTGGGACCACTTGGTATGCATGTTATTGCATTCTTTGCATGCATTTGCATGTTGGCCACAAGTTTTGCATGTTGTTGCATGTCTGGGTTGTAATTATGAGACCCAATCTCGGTAAAATGGGCATAACTTTCTCATTTTTGATCAAAATAGAAAAATTCAAAATGTTCTGGAAAGCTGGGAAGGAGACACACAAAACTCAGAAACGGTTTTAGAAAATTCGGAAAAATGAGGGAGCAGTGATAGGCAGAAAGTAATGGGTTTTCTTGGTGGTTTAGTGGAGGTTGTTTTGTTAAACCAATAGTGGTTTCTTCTCACGCAATTTCTATATATTGATGCTTGCTCATTTGGTGAAGGGGGCTTTTGGAGAAGTTGTGGTTGCATATCTAGATGCTGCTAGAATGAAGTTAGAATGTTGATTTGCAGATTTTAGTATGTTTGAAGCCCATGTTGTATGAGAGCATATGAGCTCCATGTTTGTTTATCTCATTTTTAGATTTTCAATATAATACATATTGCAGATGTTTTTTCCATTTTGTGTTTCAAATTAATTTGCTGCCTTCTTGCATAGTGTTGTATGTGTGTTTGTGATTAGATTTGAAAGGAGAGAGTCCCACTTTCATTAGTGGTATAAAAGCCACAAGATCTTGATAGTGCAGAGTATGCACCAGGACCTGCAGGTGAAGAGGAGTGAAGAGTGGTGAAGAGCGAAGTGGTGAAAGAACAAGAGAGTTGATTATGTGAGAATCATGTTGGCTGTACTCCAACAGAGATGAAGCTGGGTAGAAGGTGTGCAATCTTCTTCCATTGAAAGGAAGTGGGTAGAAGAGGTCTTAGAGAGGTGCATCTTCCAGCGTTGGGTAGAGGATAGTTGTGAGATTTTTGTTGCAGGGAGAACCTGTGATTGCCAAGAGCGTTGGCTCTAAAAGTTTGTGTAGATTGAGAGTGTGATGTGTGACAAGTTGCAATCGATAAGATGGGGATATTGTTGAGGAAGAAGCCCGTGGTATGGGATGGATGGATACAGTATGAAAAGAGGAAGATCCTTGAGACGATGGAAGACATTAAAGTGAGATTGGATAGATGGGAAACAGGGCAGCGAAAGGAATTGGTCAAACAAGATGAAGAATCATGTGCAACTGTGATTGAGGAAAGTGAGTTATGTTGAAGAGGAAAATATTGAGGATAGAGATGTGATTGAAGACATGCCCAAAGAAGGTGAAGGTATAGAAGACATGGAAGTTTCTGTGACAAGCCAAGAAGATACTCAAGATGTGAAAGATGAGATGATGGACTTTGAGGGTCCTATGATGAAGAATTTGGGAAAGATGAAGATCTCCTACTCAAAGAGGAGATGAGGAAGATAGATATCTTATTTGAAGGGCAAATGTCTGATGAATGTGATAAGGGAATGGAGAAGATGCAGATGGGAGAAGATAAGTCCCATGGTTATGCTAACATTGTTTGTTTGCAGATGATTCTTTGTGTGCAGGTAAGGAAGATAAATATGAAGAGGTTATTCATGAGGAAGCTGAAGAAGTTGCAGCAGTATGCTTGGATGAAAGCATGGAAGAAGAGGAGAAAAGTGAAGAAATGAAATTTATTGCAACATTGGCTAAAGATGGAGGAGTTCCATAAATGAGTAAGTTGCAACAGTTGAGAATGTTGCAATTGAAACAAAGTATGCAGTGTTGTATGAGGATCAAGTGTTCAATGAAGAACCTGATGAAGACTAAGAGTTTCTTGAGGAAGAGATTGTGGAGGTAGAGAAGTTGTTCAGAGCAACAACAGAGATAGTAGCATTCAATAGTGAGGAAGAGGATGTTGTGACAGAAGAAGTTATTGAGGTAAAATCTGATTTATATGAGTTTTGTAATGTTGAATTTGAAAATGATTTGCATTTTGAGATGAGCAAAGAGTTAGAGAAGAAAGAGGATTGTGTAGATGCAGAGTGGTATACATATGTATGTGTGCAGGTACGGGCTGTAGAGGAAGCTATAGGAGAGATCTGGTGGAGGTGGTAGGTTTGTGGTGGGTTGAATCCCACGAAGAAGGAGAAGAGAGGAGAAATAATTTGGTAGAGGAAGACAGTGCATGGTGGATGCAAGTCCACGAGAGGAGAGAAAAATGAAGTGCAGATTTGTTTGAGAAGAGTGAAGCTTGTTTCGACAAGATGCTAGAAAAAGAGGAAAAAGAGAGCATTTTTGTGCACATATTTGTGAGTATATGCTCACAAACTTCTTACCATGGGTGTCTGATATAGGAACATCCAAGATGTACGGGCAATCTTGCATCACCAAAAATATTGTTATTTTAATTTGGTTTATTTTCAATAAAGGCTTAGGGGATAGGACAATAAATATTTTGATTTGCAACTTTGTAATATTGCTTGTGGCAAAAATTGTAAATGTAATTTTGAGGAATTATGTTCTCGTAAATGTTTCAAAGGCATAAATGGTGGAATATTCCATTTGGACATCCCATTTCTAGGTGGGACCACTTGGTATGCATGTTATTGCATGTTCAATTGCATTCTTTGCATGCATTTGCATGTTGGCCACAAGCTTTGCATGTTGTATGTCTGGGTTGTAATTATGAGACCCAATCTCGGTAAAATGGGCATAACTTTCTCATTTCTGATCAAAATAGAAAAATTCAAAATGTTTTGGAAAGATGGGAAGGAGATGAACAAAACTCAGAAACGGTTTTAGAAAATTTGAAAAAATGAGGGAGCAGTGATAGGTAGAAAGTGACAGGTTTTCTTGGTGGTTTAGTGGAGGTTGTTTTGTAAAACCAATAGTGGTTTCTTCTCACACAATTTCTATATATTGATGTTTGCTCATTTGGTAGTCCTAATAACATCACAAATGAGATTTATATCATTGGGAGAAGTTGCAGGAGACTCAGGTTTGATTTGTCACATGCTAGTGCTTATAAACAATGGAAGGCATTTGGTGAGTTCACTGAATTACATGGGGAAGCTATGGGTCAGATTTGGAATTGGAGTGAATGTAACAAAGTTTTGCATGGATATGTTTGTTGGTTTCATGACATTTCTACACATAAATTTGAGTTTTTAGATTTGCATTGTGTTCTATGGAAACAGTTATCTCACTTGACAGGTACAAGAGCTAGGCTCTATGAACAGTTTAGCATGACTTATCACATTGATACCATGATTCTAGAGCATCTTGGTTTGCATTGCTTGAGGACAAGCAATCTTGGGGAGGGAGGACTTGTCATGCCCCCTTTTCTTAATATTTGATTAAGGATCAATATTAACCCATTTTACTCTCCTGTGGGTTAATTGGACAAGCATAAGAAGAATAAATAATTTAATATTTATTATTGTCCAAATATAATTCAAATTTTGAGTACAATTAAATATTAAATATTTTTATTTAATTGCACAAGTGGGCATGGGGTTTAATGAGGTGTAATTATAAATCCCAAGAGTGAATTTAGAAGATTTTATGACAGTTATGACAAGATTCTATGACAATATCTATGACAAGTTGTCATAGTGGGAGTTATTGCCTATTTTTAGCCGGAAATCAAGTGGAGGTTATGAAAAGTCTTTTATGGGACCTATTTTGGAGGGAAATTGGTGGGAATAATATTATGTTATTTATCTTTCCAAGAGGGGGTCGTTTGGGTTTGCTCCTCTATATATTTGCAGGCAAAAACAAATTCAGGCATCTCATTTTTATCATACAAAAATTCTGCCAAAATTTGTCTGGACATTTGTGTTTAAATAATCTTCTGTGTATGAAAACCCATTGAAGCTTGGTGACTAGTGGACAAGAACGCATTGGTTGTAGGTATCAGAGGACGAAACCCCTTTGGTACATGAGGGTAATGTCATACAGAGGTTGCATTAAAGCTTCATGTAATTGCAAGATTTTAGCTTGTTCAGTTTGTGTGTTTTGCAGGTTTTGATAGCAGTATTATGGAGTATAGATTTATGGCTTGTGTGTGTTATGGTTGCTGTAGAAGTTATGTTTTAGATGTTTTATTCTCATTATATCCTTTTGGTTCAGCTACAGAGGTTTATTCAGAGATTTATTTAGTGTAGTTTCAGTTGGTGAGCACAATTTCAGTTGGTGTTGTTGCAGGCTTTTTGAGTTGTACTTTGAGCAAATTTCAGAGTGGTGTTTCCAGATTTGTTTCAGTTGTTTATTGTTGTTGTTGGGACTATACAACAACATCTTTATGCTGATTTTACTTCAAATATATCATTAATATAAGTTGGAGGTTATTTGTTGTCATTTTTGTGCTTTCTAGTGAAATCGGGTGAAGTGAAATTGTTAGATTTGCATGCATATTTATGCTTGTGATTAAATCTTGTAATTTTATGATATCCTATAGCAAGAGGCCATACATTTGCTATTATTTTTTGTTAACTATCATAAATTTAAGTTTGGCAAATATTTCCTTTGATTTGGCTAAGAAATTGTCAATTTTGGGTACCATTTGTGTAGTGAAAATTGGGTATTTGTCAAGATAATTAAAACATACAATTTCAGATCTGATATAGTTGGAAATATTTTTGTTGGGGACATTACAGAGAATTAGAGTAAGGGGGAGCAGATGCAGAAGATATAGGGCATCAATAAAAGATAGAATATTCATTGGTTGCTATCAATGACAAAGGGGGAGATCGTTGAATTATTGTCATTGATGTCAAAGGAAATTGTTCAAGATTGTCATTGATAAGTCTAAGATCAAAAAGTTTAAATAGACTAACTGACAGACTTTTTTTTTGCAGTTTTTTGAAGTTCAGAGCTTCAGCCTACTCCATTATGAGTTTTTCGGAGTTCAGAGTTTCAGTCCTCTCTGTTCTAGTTGTCAAAGAAAAGACGAAGATCCGACAAAGAAAATTTTGATGTGCAAAAATCTGCTAAGTATAAAGAAATCGGAGTATCAGAGATCGGAGGTGATCCCTGATCAATTTCAATAAGGAAGCTGGAAAGAAGAAAGACTGACGCGCAAAAACTCGTTAAGTATAAGGAAATCGGAGTATCAGAGTGGAAGGTGAAAGAGCAAAGTCTGTGGAAGAAAAGGAAATGATGGAAGTTTGAAGTCCGCTGTGGAAGGCGAAAGAGCGAAAGATCGAAGTCTGCTGAAGAAAAGGAAACGACGGAAATTTGAAGTCCTCTGTGGAAGGCAAAGAAGCAAAGCCCGATAATATTGCCCATGGGGCAAAGTTGTACACGTGGCATCATTCTTCGGTTTCACTGAAATGATTTGTTCATTGTAAAGTGTTTCTGCAGAATGGTGGAAATCAGAGTTTCTTTTTGTTTCATTCCTAAATGGAAGGCAAAAGAAAAGAAGTACGAAGCCTGGTAAGGAAGGAAAAAGACCGAAAGTCTGACACCTGATAAAGAAGAGGAAAAACAAAAAGTCCGACACCTGATAAAGAATAAGGCAAAAAAGAAGAATTCTGAAGCCCAAGAATATTGCGCAAGAGGCAAGGATGTACACGTGGCATCATTCCGTGATTTCGCTGGAATGTCTTGCCCTTAGTATTTTGCTTCTGCGGAATGGCGGAAAATGGAGTTTCATTCTAGTTCTTTCCAAAACAAAAGGCAAAAGAGAATTCAGTCCTTGTAAAAGAAGGTTTCAAAGAGCATTTCTCAACATTCAAATCATTAAGTACAATCTGTTTTGTTGAGCGAATGGCTAGTCCAGTTAAAGGTTTGTTGGATAGTTGTGCTATTAACAACTTTTAGTTCTTCCCAACATGTTACGGTTTTGCAACTGTTTTGTTTCAGACGATCTTCTGTTGATGTTTCAGTTCAAACTAAATGGGATGCTTGTTGGTTTTCCTGACATTCTGTTTCTTCTCATCGAAGTGTTGTTCAAAATTCGTTGAGCAATTTCTTCTCACTGTAGTGTTTGTTGAGAATTCGTTAAGCAGTTCCTTCTCACACAATTGTTAATAGAGCGTGTTGTGTTGCTTAGTGTGGAGAGTTCTCTACGCATATAATGTGCGATGTTATGGAGAATAGGTGAGTTCTCTGCGTGTAGGACATAAGATAATGTTATTAAGGAGAACAGAGGAGGTAATAACGCTTTGAGCGTGTATTGTAGAAGAATGTGTTAGTGAGAACACAGGGAGTCTAGGGGTGTTGCATAAGAAGAGAAGACTATGTATGAATTGGATAGGTGCATTTGAGGTTAGTGAAAGAACCAAATGTCTGCATATGTGTATTTGTAAAGATTTAGAGGTTGGATCCTCTGATGGACTAAGTTGGTGCTTAGTTTAGGGGATTGTAGTCTCCTTAGAGTTGGAGCTCTTAAATCAGGGGTTTGGCGACTCCTTAGGGTGGGTGCTCTTAAAACATTGTAATCAATGGTTTATTCTGTGAGGCTGGATTAGGACGGTAGATCCTAGTAGCATTTTCTCACTATGGTTTTTCCCATCTTTGGGTTTTCTATGTATATATGGTGATCATGTCTGTATGATCTCTTATTGTTCCTGTTTAAGCGTTGAAAGTTATTTTGGGTTTTCTTTCTAGAGATTAGAAATTTTTAAGTATTTTGATCTACTGATTCACCTCCCCCTTAGTAGATTGCGTGTGTTCTAACAGGATTGTTGTCTTTGGATGTGGTTGCTATAGATGACTGAATTTCTGATTTAAATGATGAAGAATGTGTCGAGCTCAACTCCAAACAAAGCTCATCAACTTGATTTTCCGATTCTTGAAGGGCTATTTGAGTACTCTTCAAGGAACCCATAGTAACCTTAAGCTGAAAGGTAAGCTTATCAACTTCATCTTCTTTTCCCTCCAAAGCATCAAAATATATCTCATCAAGCTTGAAGAGATGATCTCTATCTGAAATTAGATGTAAGTAATTTGATTTCATTACTACCAAAGCTTATTTGAGTACCTATATGTTTGCAAGAGATAGTTCTCCTTCAATGTTTTTGTGTCTCCTTTGAGCCTTCCACAAATAATCTGTCATCATCTTATGAGTATTATCAAATTGTGTTAGGGCTGCAACAATCATATTTTCATTGACCTTCAATTGATTTTCTAAACGATGTGACTCATGAGGCCTATCATCTTCATACAAATTTTTTGATTGTTCTTCACAATCATGCCTCTCTAAATCAGCTATCTCCATGACATTTTCTCCACACAATTCATGTTTTGAAGCTAGGTCAATATCATGCTCAATCAAGGAATCATCACCATAACAGTAAGTAGAATCATCTTCAACATGTTTTTCTTCAATTGCTGGTCTAGAAAGTGTATGCATAACTATTACATCCTTAATCATAAAGTGATCCTTCAATTCTTGCAATGCTAAATCAATTTATCAAAGTCCCTTTGTTCAGTACATAACAAAATTTCTGAATTGCCTTCGTATGTATGAACAACATCATCTTCAAAGTCACCCAATGCACAAATTGGTTCCTTGCTACTATGATGTAGAGATGGTGAGGCAATGATATGCTCAAGTAATGGATCATTAGTAGAAGTCATACCTTCATATAGTTGATCAATTACCGCTGGTTGGGTAAACTCCGTGACAACATACCCTCTAACCTTGTGGTCACTATGAAGACACATGTGCTCTTCACTTGTGGATGCGAGAGGTGATTCTTCTTTGTCTATATCATCATCCCACTGAAGTAAACTTATGGCTTCATCTTCTTTAGGGCTTCCACATGTATGGCTAGGTATCCAAACTTCTAGGCATGTGAAACAACGTCGTTCTCTCTCAACTGATTTTTTTCTCTTCTTAGGATTGCTTGTAGGCTTCAAATCATAAGGAAGCAATTCTTCTTTCTTCTCTATCTTCTTTTCAATGATGACTTCTGATTTTTTTTTCTTAATTTTATGTAGTTATATAGGTCTTTCTTTCCTGTATTCCCAATTTCATGTATTCTCAGATAAACATCAAATGACATCTCTTTCTTGAAACCATTTGGTAAACCCTAGTATTCATCAATGATTTTTGTGGCCTCTTGTTCATACCTCGATTGATCAAACTCTCCTTCCAATTCAGCCCGACTTTGTCTAAGAGATTCAAGCAAAGGTTTCATTGTTACTCTACCTTCCATGATTCATAGATAAATATACACCCTCTCAAAGAAGGGCGAAACCTTTGGCAATCTCCACAAATATGGCGCTGAAAATGTCTTCTTCAATAAACCCTTCAGGCTGGCAAGATCAAAGCTCTGATAACACTGTAATATCCCCCACAGGATCTGCCCTAAAATTCTGAAATTTAATTTTCTGAATATTGCCCTAAATTTTTGTACTTTAGTTTTCTAATCAAAACCCTAGATTCTGATTTTATTTTCAGAAGTATAAACACTCATAGGCAACCAATAAACATGCTCGAAACATCGATAAGATATATGCCAAACATGTAGAAACATCAACAAAGATATCAACCATGAAAACCAACCATCCAAAGGCCAAACATATGCCAAACAAATCTGATTTATGATTAAACAAGTCTGCTGCTCCAAATCTGACTATGCTGATTTGGAATTACACCAAATTCATGGGCTCAAACATGACAAACATTGCATAGATTTCTGCTCTTATAATGTTCAACCTAAATTAAGTTTATACATACGATGGAATAGTAAAAATGACTCAAAATAATGAAGTCACCCTCGTAGAGAATTGGCGCTCAACCTAGGGCATGAACCTTAGTCAATCTTCGTCAAAAACTCCTCCAAAAGGTGGCTCTCAAATCTTCTCCAAAATGATCTCCAAATGCTGCTCCAAAATGATGTGGCTTGAATGCTCAAGATCCTCCAAAACTCCAATGAAGTGCAAGTGTGAACTCCATGTGAATTCACCTCCAAGATGGAATTGGGTTTTCGTCCAATCCACCTAATATTTATTGCAAGGATGTGCAGTTAGTGATGTCATCGATGTCAACATGTTAGCTTGGTGTTGTCATTAGTGTCAATTGGTTGAGTAGAGATTGTTGCAATGTTATGAACTGTTTGGTTGAGTTGCTTTGCTAAAGATGATTTAGTTGCTTTGAAGAGGTGCTGAAGATGTCAAGAATATGTTTCTCTTGGTTGGTTTCCAAGTGCTTTTGAGAAAATTTGATTAATAAATGAAATAGTGTGTTGAAGTGGCATTTTGGTTTAAAGAGTAGTGTTCTGGTTTTGCTCCGCATTTCCTCTATATTGAAGATTTGTTTTTGTGGTTTGGATATGTTGTTCATAGATGTTAAGAGATGTTATATTTCGAATTTGGTGTTCTGGTTCGTGGTGTAGAGGAAGTTGTTTTCACTAGTGTGTGGACTGTGTTTCTGAGCTTTGTAAGGTGTCTAGGAGAAACTGTTTTGCTCCACATTTCTCCGCAGATTTGTTTTTGGATTTGTGCTTATAATGCTTATATATTTCTTTAGTTCAAGTTGTTCGTGGTTTGGTGCTCCGCAAGTTGATTTCTTAAGTTGCAGTGTATGATAGAGTTGTTTGAGTGCTCCGGTGTGAACTTCCGTCAGGTGAAAGTTGTTGTGAAAGGATTTGTTGGCTTTGAGGTGTTTGTGGATATAGATCATGTTCAAGCTTGGCGCGTGGTCTGCATGTTGTCTTTTGAATGTTGAGGAAGTGTGTACATAAAAGTTCATAGTGTTAACACAAGTTCGACTTGGTTGTTTACACTACTTGCGGTTGTGCTTTGGTGATTGTGGAAGCGTGGAGTAACGTGTAAAAGTGGATTTAGGTCCGAGCTAAGGTGTGGTGTGGTCCGCATTCATTCCTTTCCATCGTGGGAATGTTTAGGTCTAGACCTAATTTGAATTTTCTGGGTTAAGGTGATTTGCCGACCTTGGAGAATCTTCTCAAGGTTGAAGACAGTATAAATAAGTTTCAAGGGATCATGATCGAGTGTGCGCACGATGAAGGTAATGTGAATAACAGTGTGGTTGAATGTGTGGTGCAGTACAAGCTTTCATGTGTTAGATTACTGGATGCAGTGAGCAGAAGGTGTCTACAATTCTTCAGTATGACTGCGAATGTGTTGATGGTGTTGCGGTGGAATTCTCTGTTGCATTGAGATAGTTTTCTCCTTGTAACAATCTTTTCTATCTTCTTCTCTATTCTGACAGTGAGCCCTTTGGCAGTGAACCTTCTGTCAGTGAGCCTATTGTTTTTGGTGTTGATATTACTTTATATTGTGAGCTAGTCCTAACCGTTGGTTTTTCCCTTCTTGGGTTTTCCACGTAAATCTGGTGTTCTCTTGTGTCTGATGTTGAGTTGATTCAGTTTCTATTATTTGCTTTCATGCTTAATCATCATAACAGTTTAAGGGTTAATTGAATTGATGCGGATCTAAATGTGTTTGAGGGTTTTGGAATTATAGGTTACAACTGATTCAACCCCCCCTCTTAGTTGTCTTGTGTATTCAACAATTGGTATCAGAGCAAGGTCCTTGGAAGAAAGCTTAACCGCTTGAGGTAGATCAGGGATGACGCACAAGAAGGATGTTCCTTTGTTCGGTGGAACATATTATACATTTTGGAAAATAAGGATGAAAGGTTATCTAATTTCTCTTGGATATGAGATCTGGAAGGCTGTTGAGACTAAATAAACTATACCGGAAAATGGTGCAAGTATTGCAAATGAGATCAAGGCCTATGAAACCAATGGTAAAGTGAGGTATGCTCTATTAAGTGGTCTTACTAATTTTGAGTTGGTGAAAGTTATGAATATGAAAACTGCTAATGGAATTTGGAAAAAGTTAAAAAGTATTTATAAAGGAGATTATAAGGTCAAACAAGCTAAAATGCATAATTTAAAGCTCATGTTTGAGACCATGCGAATGTCTGAAGATGAAAACATTACAAGCTACTTATAAAAGGTGGATGAAGTTGTCAATGGCATCAAAGGACTTGGTGGAGATGTGGATGAAAAAGAAGTGGTATTGAAGGTACTCAGAACTCTTCCTAAAGCTTATAGTCATAAAGTTTCTGCTATTGAAGAATTTCAAATTCTGAATTAGTTTACCAAAGGTCAGTTGCTTGGTACCTTAACTACTTTTGAAATGAGAGAATTTGGTACAAGTAGTGCAAAGGCTGAGACTGCCTTCAAGGCTAGCAAATCTGAGAAGATTATGGAATCAGATTAGGAGGATTCAGATGATGTGGAAGCTAGCTTTGTGAGAAAAATGAAATTGGGTACTAGCAACTACAGGGGTAAATTGTCTTTCAAGTGTTTCAGTTGTGGCAAGATTGGTCATTATGCTTCAAGATGTCCAAAAATAATTTTGATAAGTAAGAATAGGGAAAACAAGAGTAGAGTGCCTAAAAAGAGCTACTATGTTAGAAAAGATGCAAGTATGTCTGATGATGAATCTGATTATGAAAATGATGAGGATAATGAATGTTTGTTCATAGCTTTAAAAGATGATACTGTTTCTACTAACTCTTAGAAACGTGTGAAGGAAAAGGCTTCGGAGGTAAGTCTTAATACTTAAGGTACTTTGATCTTTGCTTTTCATACTAGATAGGAAAAGAACTATTGGGTTATTGATAGTGGATGCTCAAATCATCTGACCGGTGATAAAAGTAAGTTTGTTAAACTTGAAAAATATGGAGGACTAGTTAGATTTGGTGATGATATAGCTGCTAATATATGTGGAAGAGGCTCAATTAGTTTTGATGGCAAACATAAACTGATGATGTTCTTTATGTTAAGGGTTAAAAGCATAATCTCTTGAGTGTTAGACAAATATGTAGCAAAGGATACAATCTTGTGTTTCAGGATGGTGGCTATGAGATTAGGAAAAACTCCGGAACTGTGATAGTTGTTGGAAAGAGCACAGATGGAAATGTTTATTAGCTCAAAGGTGGTGATGGTTCTTGTTTCATGACTCAGATTAGTGAGAGTTGACTGTGGCATAAAAGATTGTGTCACATCAATTTTGATAGCCTAGTAAGAATAGGTTCAGTTCAAGCTGTGAGAGATCTGCCAAATATTACAAAGCCTATCAATGCTATTTGTAAGGAATGCCAAATTGGAAAGCAACCAAGAAGTAGTTTTAAAGTCAAGGATCAATCTTCTACTAGACTGTTGGAATTGGTGCATACAAATCTTTGTGGTCCTACCAAGATAAGGAGTTTTCAATGTGGCAAGTATTTCATGCTACTGATTGATGATTATTCTAGAATGTGTCATGTCCTGATATTAAAATTAAAGATTTAAACAGTACGATAAAAGGCGATGAAGTTGCCCTCGTGAAATACGACATTTAATGATAAACAATAATTGTATATATTGAATATACATATACAAATATAAATATTGTCAATATACGTATTATAATAAATATATAACGATTCTAATAATATATTATATATATATGTTAATATATAATAAACAAATATTATTATAATTAGATATAAACATAAATATAAATATACATATATTAATTTATTATTTTAATATATAATTGAAATATAATATATATTTTAAGATATATTATAATTATGAATGTATGTATAAACATTGACAATTTAATATTATTATAAATATAAATAACAGATATAAGCAGTAATCATATAAATATATATTTTATCATATATTATAATATATAATAATAAATATTATCACCACTAGTATGACAGCGATCTTATTACTATTAATAAGAGGTCAGCGATCCTAAATAAAGGATCAGACCAAGTAAAAGGAAGAGATGTTATATGAGGGGTGCGATCTATGAAATCGCACCCCTTCCATAAGACACTCTGAAGATATAAAAAGGGGTTCGGTGAGGGAAAAGTAAGGCATCATATGCAAGGATATATCACCAGTTTTGATTTAGAAGTCTGCAACAATAAAATAACATCAGCAATCAGACAAGGCAGAAATTAATAAAAAAGCAGTAGTGTATATTTAACTTAATGCTCATGATATGTTAATAGTATGGAAGGAAATAAGGATCCTAAGTTAGGAAGATTGAATGTATGGATCCATGATGAATAAGAATAGTTCTAAATGAATGAATGAGATAATATATTAAAGAATAAGTTATGTTATGATAAGAGCAATGGATACATGAATGACCATAATTGATATAAGGCCAAGTATATTATAATCATGTTATCATTGACTTATAACTCATAGCCTTATGCCATATCTGACAGGAGCTCCAAGCATTATCCTTAATCATCTTATCAACCTATGAGTATGGGGTTAAGTTAAGGATGTGAAATTGGACCTAGGTGACCCTCAAGTGGACAAAGAACATCGGGTGTGTGTGAAGTCCCTTGAGCCAAGAGACGAAGAACTCTGGGTGTTGAGTGAAGCTCTTGGGCCTATGGTATTATGAGCTCATAATAAATGTGCCCGATGGTAGGTGACTCTCGATGGGATGAAGAATGCCGGGTGTTGCATGGGAATTGTGAATGAAAGAATGTGAATATGAAATGTCTATGTTTATTAATGTTAAGATGAAATCATTGTGATTAAGATCATAAGGTTATAAGCCTCAAGGATAAATGAGGAAAAGTATATGAACTGATAATTGATTAATGAACTCTAATGATGATATGAAAGGGAAAAATTTGAATACTAATGTTCTCTCTTGTAAGTTGAAATTGTGCTAGGTTAAGAAAATTTTTGGCTTACTAAAAGGGGACATTACAAGTGGTATCAGAGCAGTCATCCTGACATCCTTTGTATACTTTGTGATTTATGTGTATTCAAAGATTTACCTTGTGGCTTATGTGTATACATGTATTTGTGCGACTTATGTATTTGAGTGTATACTTTACGACTTACATGTATGTTTTGTGACTTGAGCTACTTGCTTGTCTACTTGAGCTACTTGCCTACTTGCTTGAGCTACTTGTTTGTCTACTTGAGCTACTTGCCTACTTGCTTGAGTTGGTTGCTTGCATTCTTGAGCTACTTGGTTGTCTAGTTCAATTTTATAATGTAACTAAATGGCTACCTTATATGAATGGCATGTGCCACATAAGGACAATAACGGACTTCATATGAATGGCATGGGCCACATGAGTCCGGGGTGACCTCATATGAATGGCATGTGGCACATGAGGCTGAGGCGATCTATTATGAATGGCATGCGCCACATTAGATCGAGGGTAGCTTATATGAATGGCATGCGCCACATAAGGACAACGACACTCCATATGAATGGCATGCGCCACGTGGGGACTAGGGAGGCATGGTATAGCCACCTTGAGACCTAGGAAGAATTCTCTCTATCATGTTCTTGTCAAGAGGTGATAGGTAGGAAGTGTGCCCTCCATCATGCTCCAACTTGCAAGTATTTCTATGATCAACTTGAGGTGAAGAAATTAGTATATCCTATAAAGAGACATTAGGGAAGTATAGAAAATAAAAAGTTAATTTCATTAATCACAAGACCCATGAACCAAATTCATTTCTTCCAAAGAATCTCTTCTGAATTCTTCTCTTGATTTAAGTAACATAAAACCGATACTCATATTATGGGCCCATAACCCACAAATTCCCAGGATCATTCTTCATCACTTAAAAATCATCTATAATGCCATTTCCTCAATCATATTGCTATCAAAGCTTACCAAATCTTCTTTAATCATCATATAGTCAAGAACATGACTCTTCTCAGTTTTGAGGTCAATAACATATCAAAAGATAAAATTACAAGATGACAAGTACAAGACTGAATCTCGTAATCAACGATCAAGATGTCTTCATCATTCATCTATGATTATCCAAAACATCAAACCAATACTTACCTACACTTCTCAAAATCATTTTATCTTCACTCAAGCATGTTCATTCTGCATCAAAACCATGACTTCGTCTCAACTCATTGGAAGGTAGACGTTAAAAGTACAAAGTAATGAAAGAACTTGTTGCGATTGCTTGAGGACAAGCAATCTTGGGCAGAGTGGACTGTCATGTCCCAATATTAAGACATTGTTTAAATTAAAGATTTAAACAATACGATAAAAGGCGATGAAGTTGCCCTCGTGAAATACGACATTTAATGATAAACAATAATTGTGTATATTGAATATACATATATAAATATAAATCTTGTCAATATACTTATTATAATATAATATATAGCGATTATAATAATATATAAATTTATTATAATTGTAAATGATATTCATTAATAAATGTATATGTATATATATATATATGTTAATATATAATAAACAAATATTATTATAATAAAATATAAACATGAATATAAATATACATATATTAATTTATTATTTTAATATATAATTGAAATATAATAAATATTTTAGGATATATTATAATTATGAATGTATGTATAAACGTTGACAATTTAATATTATTATAAATATAAATAACAAATATAAGCAATAATAATATAAATATATATTTTATCATATATTATAATATATAATAATAAATATTATCACTACTAGTATGACAACGATCTTATTACTATTAATAAGAGGTCAGCGATCCTAAATAAAGGATCGGACCAAGTAAAAGGAAGAGATGCTATATGAGGGGTGTGATCTATGAAATCACACCCCTTCCATAAGACACTCTGAAGATATAAAAGGGGGTTAGGTGAGCGAAAAGTAAGGCATCGTATTCAAGGATATATCACCAGTTCTGATTTAGAAGTCTGCAAGAATAAAATAACACCAGCAATCAGACAAGGCAGAAATTAATAAAAAAATAGTAGTGTATATTTAACTTAATGCTCATGATATGTTAATAGTATGGAAGGAAATAAGGATCCTAAGTTAGGAAGATTGAATGTATGGATCCATGATGAATAAGAAAGTTCTAAATGAATGAATGAGATAATATATTAAAGAATAAGTTATGTTATGATAAGAGTAATGGATACATGAATGGCCGTAATTGATATAAGGCCAAGTATATTATAATCATGCTATCATTGATTTATAACTCATAGTCTCATGCCATATCCAATAGGAGCTCCAAGCCTCATCCTTAATCATCTTATCAACCTATGAGTATGGGGTTAAGTTAAGGATGTGAAATTGGACCTAGGTGACCCTCAAGTGGACGAAGAACACCGGGTGTGTGTGAAGTCCCTTGAGCCAAGAGACGAAGAACTTCAGGTGTTGAGTGAAGCTCTTGGGCCTATGGTATTATGAGCTCATAATAAATGTGCCTGACGGTAGGTGACTCTCGATGAGATGGAGAATGCCGGGTGTTGCATGAAGTCCCTTCAAGCCAAATGGTGAAGGACACCGGGTGTTGTGAGAAGCTTTTGGGCCTCCGTGTGGGATGGATAAAGCCTTAACAAAGCATGCTCATATGGGAGATAGGGTTGATTAATGATAGGGCTAATCGAGAACTCTCTCAAGATAGTGCATGGGAATTGTGAATGAAAGAATGTGAATATGAAATGTCTATGTTTATTAATGTTAAGATGAAATCATTGTGATTAAGATCATAAGGTTATAAGCCTTAAGGATAAATGAGGAAAAGTATATGAACTAATAATTGATTAATGAACTCTAATGATGATATGAAAAGGAAAAATTGAGTACTAGTGTTCTCTCTTGTAAGTTGAAATTGTGCAAGGTTAAGAAATTTTTTGGCTTACTAGAAGGGGACATTACAGAATGACATGGGTTACTTTTTTCAAACAAAAATTAGAAGCCCTAGATAAGTTCAAAGCATTCAAAGTCATGGTTGCGAATGAAATGGATATGAGAATCAAATGCTTGAGGTCTGACAGAGGTGGAGAGTTCACCTCCAATGAGTTTGACATGTTTTGTGAGAATCATGGATTTAAAAGGTATTTATCTGCCTCTAGGACTCCTCAGTAGAATGGAGTGGTTGAAAGGAAGAATAGGACTGTTCAAGAAGTTGCAAGGACAATGATAAAAGAAGCAAATCTACCAGAGGTCTACTAGAGAGAAGCAATTCATACTGCAGTTAATATACTGAACAGAGTGCAAACAAGAGCAAACAGTACAAAGACTCCTTATGAGTTATGGTATCGAAGGATTCTTACTGCCAATTACTTCAGAGTGTTTGGAAGCAAATGTTATATCAGAAGGGATGAAAAAAATCTAAGAAAGTTTGATGCAAGGTCTGATGAAGGTATCTTCCTTGGGTATTCTACTGAAAGCAAAGCTTACCGGTGCTACAACAAGAGGCTAAGAAGGATTGTTGAGAGTGCAAATGTCAAAGTTGATGAAGATCTACAAAAGAATTCAGAAGTAAATGGATATGAATCAGATGAATCCTCTTGTGGAGAAGAAGAAAATGATAAGGAAAAGGAAGTGCAGGTTGAAGGGGAAGAAGCTCCGAAAAAGGCTCCTAAAACTCCCAAGTATGTGTAGAAGCATCACTCTGAAGATTAGATCATTGGTGACAAGAACAATGGTGTGTTGACAAGAAGGAAAGCTATTGAAGAACAAGTAAATCTATGTTTACTCTCTAAAGTTGAACCTAAAACAATGATTGAAGCATGCAAGGATGAGTATTGGATTAAGTCTATGCAAGTAACTAATGTAGATTGAAAAGAATCATACTTGGGAACTTATCCCAAGACGGACAAACAAAAATGTGATTCGAACTAAGTGGGTATTCTAGAACAAACTGAATTAGAATGGAGAAGTGGTAAGAAACAAGGCAAGGCTTGTGTGTAAAGGTTACTCAGAAGTAGAAGGAATAGACTATGAGGAAACTTATGCTCCGGTGTTAAGAATGGAGGGCATCAGGATGTTTTTAGCTTTTGTAGCACATAAGTGTAAGGAAATGTGAGCATCTCAGAACGTATTTCTAAGAACAGTGGTGTCTTCGACAGATTTAAATTCTTTTCAATTGCTTCAAAAACACGCACAACTATGCCATTAAAGCAGAAATTGACATAGAACATTTCCAACATTGACCCTTAGAGGAAAGCACAAGCGAACATTAACCAGTTTCAACAGCAGAGACATTAAACATGAAAGACAGAACAAGAACACAGATTTACGTGGGCAAAACCCTTACGGGTAAAAAAACCCCACACTCCAAATCACAGAGCCATTGTATTATTCAACAACCACACAGTTACAATACATTTACAGGCTCATAGCCTTTACAGGAGATTAACATCTTGTTCCTTCTGAAGAATATCTGACAGTATAACCCTGCACAAAGTTCTTTAGCACTCGGTTGGTTCTTCATACTGTTATCGTGCCACAAATAGCACACAGTATAGAACTTCACCTTCTTGGCCAGAACCCTTTCACCTGAACTCTGTTTACACTCTCTCCTCAGTCCTTTTACATACTGTTAACATGCTGCGTACAACATACAGCATAGTACTTCACAGAAGGAGAAAACCAGAGCTCACCAGATTGATCGCACCGTCCAACTCTCTCTCCAACCAACCCCAACGACACCAGCAGATCTATATTTATATCCAGTCTTCAAGAGCAAAGACAGTTATTCAACTTTTGCCCTAACTGATCAATCTGACTTCCCCAGCGCCGCTACCTACAAACCGTCGTAACCATTCACATTATCGCGAGATACTTTAGTCCCACATGCATCCGTAACAGGTCACTTTTCTAGTTTAAATGCTTGAGCACTCGGTAAGACTATCATCGACACTTTTGCCGCTGACGACCCCAGTCTAACCTCATTGGTGTAATCCAAAACCATCGGCCAACCACTCAGTATTCACAGCGACGCATCCTTGTCCCATCGATGCCCAAGACTTTGTACCTTCATCGGAATAATAGAACCGTCGGAAAGACATCGACCTTCGGTATAACTTCATCCTTCGCCAACCATGTTCCTCTTGCTGATGCCAAACTTTTGCATATCGTTGAACCTATTGAACCATTAAACCTTGACGCGAGGTTCAAGCCTTTCATCGGGGAGACACTATCGTCGGAGTGATATCTTTAGCTAAGTCCGATAGCTAGAGTCAAGTCGATGGACCATTGAACCACTGAACCGATGAACCATTGAACCTATCCCGTTGAACCAAGGAACCAATGCCGCTTAACCATTGAACCAAGGAACCGTTGAACCAATGCCGTTGAACTAAGGAACCTTTGAGCTATTGAACCTGTAATCTGAGTCACTAGTACTCAACAATAAGGATTTCAAAGTATATCAAATTGATGTAAAGTTTGCTTTCTTGAATGGTGAATTGGAAGAAGTATACATAGAACAATCGGATGGATTTCATTGATCATATA
Source organism: Cunninghamia lanceolata (assembly GCA_027924645.1). NCBI lineage: Eukaryota > Viridiplantae > Streptophyta > Pinopsida > Cupressales > Cupressaceae > Cunninghamia > Cunninghamia lanceolata. The sequence goes on along the minus strand of BSBN01000356.1, from coordinate 3,460,775 downwards.
AATCGGATATGGTTTGCAGGTTGAAGAAGGCACTATATGGATTGAAGCAAGCCCCCAAAGTTTGGTATGCAAGGTTAGACAGGTACTTGTTACAACAAGGATTCAATAAAGGCATTGCAGATAGCAATATGTACATCAAAGTAGGAGAAGATCAAATTCTGATTATGGAAGTGTATGTAGATATAATCTTTGGTGGTGTTGGTTAACAAATTTGTCTTAGTCTAAAAATGTTTTATTCTGACTCTATAACCCTTTCTTTTAGAACGAATAAGTTAAACAACAAATGGGTGAACTATCAGAGATAATTCCCCTCTGAATTAAGGTACAGCTCCTTTTTTAATCTTCAATGAATTCAAACTATTCTAATCATTCAGATACACTTTTAACCAGAAAGCGTTTAAGGCAAACTAACATCCATACATCACCATGTTATGAATGCGATATCTTTCCTTCATATAACATCATTCGGTGATAGAACACATAGATTCTATCTTCAACAATGATCAGATATATAAATATGTATATTACTGAACCAGCAAATGATAAAACATATATGATGAGTCATCCAATGAAAGACTAATTACCATATGAAAGAAGAGTTCGCATAGAAACCCAATTTCAAGTACTTAAACACACATATAGCAATCATTTCTTATTTTCATTCACAGATGAAAATCCTTTAGACCAATATCAAATATATTGTAAAACATAAAAGTTCAGCTCCAAAATTCCTTGTATCTTCTTCTTAACTTTTCTGTATCTCAGTTTTAACAACTAAAAACATATATATAGTTACCCTAATTAACTGTTCTTTTAAACCCAGAGTTAAAACAAACTCTGACCCATATGGGATTTAGTTTCTTACAAGCTCATTGAAAGACAGTTTTTAAACATAATTCCAACTAAATAACTGAATAAAGAGATTATGTAAGGAAAGATCATGACTGGGGCAGCGGATTGGAATCTCCGGATTTGTTTTGTTCGGCTGAGGAGACACGTTGCACTTTTATTTCTGATATGCGGTAACAAATTCTTAGATTTTCGAGAAGTTGGGGATGCCAATGTGTTTAACCCTTGCTTTCCAAACATGTTTCTCTCTTCGAATTTTCGCCACTTTCTCCGCATGCTTTGGGAGTGCATTGACACAAGTGAAGAAGTGATTCCACCTTTGATATCCGAGAGAAATCTTCAATTAATAGGTTATCATTTTCTTTAACAAAACTGATTTTCTCTCTGAAGGATTGAACCACAGTATCGATATCCTTTTCTGGCTCCCCGTCATCTTTTATATATTTCATATCGATACATTCCAAATCATGCTGTAAAGATTGAGTGAACTCAGTTATTTATTTAATCATTTTTGTAAATTCAATTCGTCCTTGACGAGATACTGAATTTCTCCATTCGACGTTTCTCTTGCTTACATACAGTATATCATCGTTCAGACTTGTCGTATTCTTTTTTGATAAAAACTTTGTTACCCCATACTTTTGAACTTCAACAATTTGATTCATCACATTCATCCATTTCCCTTCATCTTTTACCCACGAAGCATTCTGTGTTTTCAAATCTTCGATAGTAGCCATGGTTTCATCATATATACTTTTCAATTCATTAATGTATTCTGTACCTTTCTGGATGATACCATCCAACCAATCATCAAACACTTTGGTCACCATTTTGTTCCTGTGTATCTGATCTAGCATTTTCTGATTGACTGGAGATTTTGGGTCGAAAGACAGAGGTAGTTGAGAAATAGGTTGTGGATTTGGATTATGAATGTCATCAATATACTCTACCATTGATCATAAAGTTTGTTTTAACTCCCTCTGATCTTTTTCATCTTTCCTGGTACGGCTGACTATCCTTTTGGTAGATGCTTCTAAGTGGTGCACATCCGCAGCATGTGATGCAATCCCAAGATCTATTCTCTCTATTGTGAAATCTTGAACTATGGGGTCCTGAACTTCATCTATTGTCGGCCGGGCTATTTCTGCACTCCAATTCCCTGTATTAGGGTCAATGTCCACCCTAGATGTGGTTTTCAGCTTTTTGGACTTAGGAGTCTTTCCCAGGCACTTGCTAACTATGTCCTCCAATGGTAATGAAAACGGAACTATTTTTCTTTTATCACTAATTGAGTTTTCCAACCATTTGGGTGCAAGGACCAGAACTTCTTTACCAGGATTCAGTTGTTCAGAAGGTACATTTGATATCATCATCAGATCGGTAGAATTCGAAGCAACCTCTGCTTGTTGGTTCATACTAATCTCTTCTGCCATTGGTGAATCAAACCCTTTATCGCCCGTTGCCTCCCCCGAATCTTCTTCAGAGTTTTAGTCCACAACTATTCTTTCTGAAATCTCCTTCTTCCTGCTTTTAGTCTATAATCTGGTGGTACGAGAAGGTAGAATAGTCGCAAGCATTTTCTTGGACTTTTTGATAACATAACCCTTTCCTATTTTTCGCTTGGGAGTGCCTGCATCACAGATAGTAATAGGCCGATTAGAAGAGCTTATTGGAGATGATGATTCATCAATTGCTGCACATCGCTGGGAATCTTCATTTTGAACCTCCTTCAGTCTACATTCCCTTAAACATTTCTCAGTTCTCCTTATTACTGGGAGGGTTTTAACTTCAATCCGATCCTCTTCATCTCTATTCCAATTAACTTCTGGAATAGGTTGCTGTTTTATTTGTTCAAAATGAGGATCAATCACCTGTTCCTCATCATCAATTATTCCAAAGATATTCAACTCAGATTGAGGGTAACTATTTGCCCTAAGGAGAACCTGCACCAAAGCCTCTTTCTTACTTCAAATTCATCTGAACAATCCTCCCAATAGTCTTCTATTTGGGGAATGTGTGAAAATCCCGTTCCAAAATCCAAATTGTCCCTAGCGAAACCTTTGCTGTCGAACTGGGGTCTGGCAGTATAGTACTAAAAATTGAACTTTTTCAGGCCCACCTCCAAATTTAAAGCGTCAGAAATTGATTGGCATGAATAGTGACCAAGTTCAATGGGAAAAGATATACCAGATTCTTTCTTCATTGGAAATTTCTTATCTACATGGGCTAACTGCCTGCAAACTTCTATCAATACAAAGTGGTCAAAAACATATCTGGGTAGCTTCATAGGTCCACCATCAAAACCACCAACTGTGATATAAGTAAATTTGGGAAACTGAATGAAGAAACTACCATAAATACTGATTAGTTGCATGGCTTCATCAGACATTCTCTTATTAACATTGCCTGTCAATTCATAAGTCATCCTACCAATAAAAACATCATTAACCCTTCCATAGTTTTCATAACAATTTTGCATCTGTAAATGTGAATAATAATCATAAATTTTGTTGTCTTGAACCAAGGATGCACGAGGCAACCCTCTCCATTCTCTTGTAGACGCTAGGTAGTAAAAGAGATATGAGGACATATAAAAGTCCTTATTCCCCAAATAATTACTCAAACCTAGATGCATTCGGCTATGATTTCCACCCAATCCAAATACTGTTCTCCTTGGAGGATCACTTGAATGAAGAAATACATCCAGTCCTCCCAATAAAATGCTTGGGAGTTACCTTTTATCCTGTGTAACAATACCATAATATCCTTTACTTCCGGTATCATGTGTTCTCTTGTTAGTGGTCTGGGCAGTCTCAAACCTCCTTTTTGAAATTTCAATAGCCAATTTCTTGCAATTACACTCCTGTAGTTTGATTTTTTCAATGAAAAATAGCTATAAGAAGAAGTAATATTAAGAACAGAATATGGCTCCTTAGGCGGAATTTTCACCATAGCCATTAGGGTTTGTCTATTGACAGGTAGTAACACATTGCCATCCACAGTTCTGATACACCTATTTTGGGGGTCATATCTGCTCATACATTCCAGAACTAATTCAGGGCATTGTACTGCCATGGGAAAGGCTGCAGCTTTGACTAAACCACTTTCCACTATTTTCTCCATCATAGGAGTTGACATAGGATTTTTAACCCTCTTCTTAAAATCCTCTAAATCATATTGAGCTAGAGAGGTATCCCTGAATTCAGGAAGAGAACAAACAAGATTGGAACTGTGTTCGGAACCAAGACAAGTAGATTGCATGGCTACAGATTGGATAAATATAAAAAAGCTTTGAATTTCTTTAATAATACCAGAAACCAAAACGATTCTCCTTTCCAACAAAGTAATGGAATTAGCTATAGGAAAAGTCAGACTCACCTTCAATGGATCAGAAATTACTGTCAAACTGGGCAATAAAAATCTTATACCTCCAGCACTGTTCTCCTTTTGCATCACCCTGTGTGATTAGTGTTAAAATTGACTTGTTCTCTCTCGATAAAGGTATTAAATCAGGTCGAATAATTACTAGCTCAAATAATTCGTGCTGAAAATGCTTGATAAGACATGAACTCTAACAGATGCATTAACTGTAAGCATTTCTCGCACATGACCTTGATGTGTAATTATTACTCGTAACCTTTCGAAAGTTAAAACTTTCCATTTCATAAAATGTCCCGGATATATTTCCCTCTAAATCTCCCACAAATTTTGACTTAAAGAAGACTTCGAGAAAAGTGGGACTAAAGTCACGGAACGTTGAACCTTTGAACCTTTGAACTTCGATATGGGGTTCAACTCGAAGGTTCAAAGATACAAAATTAGTTACACAAAGGGACCAACAGTTAAACGACTTCTCAAGAAACATTGAATATTGAACCATTGAACTGCTGAACTCTTGAACCGTTGAAAATGGTTCACGTTCGAAGGTTCAATTCTTCAGTAATTTCACACAAGACGACAAGCAGACCAATTTTTAAAAACAAAGAGCCGACTTAAGAAATAAACATATAACCAATAAGGTATGATGGTAGGTCAACTTCTGCTTAGGGAAGGATCGTGAAAAAAAATGAATAAGGGTGAATTAAAAGATAATAGGTGGAAATGAAGGTATGTGCAAGAGTTTTGCAGATGAAATGTAGAAAGGATGTGAAATGTCAATGTGTGGGGAAATGAACTTCTTCCTTGAGCTACAAATCCATCAGACAGATAAAGGTATTTTCATTTCACAATCAAAGTATGTCAAGGAGATGTTAAAGAAGTTCGGAATGGAAGATTCTAAACCAGTATGTACCCCTATGACAACTGGTTGCAAGCTAAGCAAGAATGACATGAATCTCCTAAGGGTAATCAGAGCAGGTATAAATCAATGATTGGAGGATTGCTATATTTAACTGCTACTAGACCGGATTTTATGCATGTAGTTTGTCTTGTGGCTAGATTTCAAGAAGATCCTAGAGTCACATGTTGCAGTAGTGAAGAGGATATTCAAATATTTAAAGGGCACTCCGGATCATGGATTGTGGTATTGCTCTAAGTGCTTACATAGATGCAGATTGGGCTTGCTGTGTAGATGATAGGAAAAGTACAAGTGGTGGTGCATTCTTTCTTGGTGGCAGTTTAATGTACCCTTTTAGGATATTCCTGATTTCTTTACTTGCACACAATAATACCACTAGAAAGGGAAATTATAGATATTAAAGATCAATAAATTAAGGTAATATTCAGGTCAATTCACAACACAATTCAGTAGCGACTATGTTCAAGTCTTAATTTTTACTTCTTTTCTAATCCTCAATCTTGGGTGGGGAATTACTTGTCTAGGGCGCACTAAACCTTCTCCAATGTAATTGGGATGGGATTACTCCACCTCTTTCTAACAACCTTGTCTAGGGCGCGCTAAACTATCTCCAATCCCATCGGGATGGAATTTCTCCTCCTCTCCCTAACAAAACCACCTACCCTAGGGTTGCATGCAATAGAAATAACTAAGTATTAACATTGAACATACATTTGTTATATATCAACATACCGAATGATTATATTTATATATAGCACATTCTATATTGGCTATGTCCAAATCTCAATCCTTATTTCTCTTCTAATCCTCAACCATGGATGGGGAATTACTTGTCTAGGGCGCGCTAAACCTTCTCCAATGTAATTGGGATGGGATTACTCTACCTCTCCCTAACAAACTTGTCTAGGGCGCGCTAAACCATCTCCAATCCCATCGGGATGGAATTACTCCACCTCTCCCTAACAAAACCAACCTACCCTAAGGTTGCAGGCAATAGAAGCAATGAGTTTGAACATACCATTACTTAATGTGTTGTGAATGTAGTATATTGATGTTTTCCTTTATAGCAAGTTTCATGTTGTATATATATATAATGATAGTCTTTCCATTATTTGTCATTACTTAATACATGACATTCGTAGATAACAATAATAAGATTAGATACATCATACTAGGGAACTCTTGCCTTTTAGAACTCCTAAGAATTCCTTCCTTGTTGCCTAATAGATTGTTGTGCCTTTCCTTTCAGATGCTCTCAAGTGACTTTCTTCCTAATTCTGAAATATATCTTCTTTTTCTCTTTTATACAGTTCAGAAATCTTTTCCTTGATTGATGTGTATATGATATATCTTCTCGTGTTAAGAGATGACTACTACCTTTTAAACTCTAGTGCTTCCTTTTTATATATTAATCACTGCTCTTGTTAAGCGCTCCCCTTTCTATTTTCTTTTTCCTCTCTTTTTTTTTGCTATCCACAATTTTTCTTATGACCTTTATATCTTTTAAAATGTATAATCGTTGGTAAGGGGTATACCCCTTCCAACGGTCATATCTTTTATTATTTGTTTTCTGTTTAGTTAACAACGATCACTTAGATGGGGTCGTTCTTTATATTGATCAGCCCACTTTATACTTGGGCTCAATGGTTCTTATACCATCGCTGCTTAATGATTTAAAATATTTAATTAATAATTAATTTATAATATTTGATTTATAATTTATAATATTTATAATAATTAACTTATAATATTTAATTTAGTTTTATTCTTGTATAATATAATAATAATCATTAATATCTATATTTATATTAATAATAATATTTGTTATTTATATTTAATAATATAATTTAAATGAGTATAATATATATTATGTTTTAATTATATTAATTTATATAAGACTTAATTTATTATTTAAATATATTTAATCTATATTATTTAATGTAAGCATATTTATTTTACAATATTTTCATATCATTCATATCTTTAATTTGAATGAATAATTCAATTATAAATCATTAGTATAGGGACATGACAGCCCTCCCCACTCAAGATTGCTTGTCCTCAAGCAATCACAACGAGTTCTTTCATTACCTTGCACTTTTTAACGTCTACCTTCTGATGTGTTGAGACGAAATCATGGTTTTGATTCAAATTGAACATGCTTTAGTGAAGAGAAAATGATTGTGATTCCATGGAAGAGAATTTGTGACGAAAGAATACTTGAAAAGTCTAATGAAAGATAAATGTATAGGTAAGCATTTGTTTGATGTTTTGAATAACAATGACGTGATGCAAGTATCATAGATTAAGATGTGGTTTTAGACAATGAAAATATTTTGAATGTTAAAAAAGATTTTGAGAGTATTGAGATTCCAAGATTGCACAATATTTCAATATGAAGCAATATTGATGAAAGACATGAATGATGAAGTCATCTTGAAAATTCGGAGAGATGAATCCAATGATGTTGTAGAGAAGGTAAATTCAAGTAAGACTTTGATTATTTCACAAGTCGTAGAAGTGTATAATAAATGATGATAAGATAGCGTGGAGACAATCAATAATAGATAAGAGTATTAGAAGAGAGAAGATCTATATTGTTGAAGAGAGTTTATGTGAGACACGAAGGATGAAAGAAATCAGAAAGTGTATTATAATTGAATGTAGTTGATGAAGGATGCAATCAAGAATTTGAATTTGATTTTCATAATTGAATCCACATTGTCTGTTATAGATCTACATGCTCCATTTCCTTATGGTTTTATTTCTAACTCCTTGTTATAAATTAACTCTCATCACAGAACTTTAGTCATTTATTGTTCTCAAGTTCTAGTTTTTGAATATTCAATTATCTTTGATCCCCAGGTTGGCAAGATCAAAGCTCTGATACCACTTGTAATGTCCCCTTTTAGGATATTCCTGATTTCTTTACTTGCATACAATAATATCACTAGAAAGGGACATTAGAGATATTAAAGATCAATAAATTAAGGTAATATTCAGTTCAATTCATAACACAATTCAGTAGATCGACTATGTTCAAGTCTTAATTCTTACTTCCTTTCTAATCCTCAACCTTGGATGGGGAATTACTTGTCTAGGGTGTGCTAAACCTTCTCCAATGTAATTGGGATGGGATTACTCCGCCTCTCCCTAACAACCTTGTTTAGGGCGTGCTAAACCATTTCCAATCCCATCGAGATGGAATTACTCCGCCTCTTCTAACAAAATCACCTACCCTAGGGTTGTAGGCAATATAAATAACTAAGTATTAACATTGAACATACATTTGTTATATTTCAACATACCAAATGATCATATTTATTCATAGTACATTCTATATTGGTTATGTCCAAACTTCAATCCTTATTTCTCTTCTAATCCTCAACCATGGATGGGGAATTACTTGTCTAGGGCGCGCTAAACCTTCTCCAATGTAATTGGGATGGGATTACTCTGCCTCTCCCTAACAAACTTGTCTAGGACACGCTAAACCATCTCCAATCCCATCAGGATGGAATTATTCCACCTCTCCCTAACAAAGCCAACCTACCCTGAGACCCCACAGGAGGGGTATCCCCCCTGCAACCGCTCGAAATAACCTACATTCGTGAAGTACTGGAATCAAACATGCGGCTAAAACAAGATAGCTACTTGGTGAATGCTTCATCCCTAATGAATGATTTACAAATAATATTATGAGTAATTAAATATATAGGATTTATAAGGTTGATGGCACCTTAATCCTAACAGTCTCTCACTTGATATCATACATTGTAAATACATCCATAGGAAAACATAAAACAACTAAGCACTAGGAACAAGGTCCATGGCCTTCCTATACCACAAACTTTTTTGTGCTCACAGGTTTAGTAAGTGAATCTGCAAGATTCTCCTGAGTCAACCTTCGTCAGCTCAATTTGACCATTAGCAATCATTTCACGAACAAAATGGTATTGAACATCTACATGCTTAGTGCATGCATGATACATGGGATTCTTGGCCAAACAAATTGCACTCTGGCTATCACAACCAATTTGAATAATCTTACAATCAAAACCAATACCTGTACATATTCTCTGTAACCAAACTGCTTCCTTAGAGACATGAGTAGCAGCCATATACTATGCTTCAGTGGTAGATAAAGCAACGGTGGACTGCCTTTTACTCATCCAACTCACAGTTCCTCCAAACAAAGTAAACACATAGCCACTAGTGGACCTTTGACTATCCAAGTCACCTACCCAATCTGGATCAACAAAACTCTATATGTCCAATGTCTTATCCACACTGTTAGTACTAGAATAAATCAAATAGTAATCAGAAGTACCACACAAATATCTTAACACCCTCTTTTCATAATTTCATTGTTGTCTACCAGGGTTAGACATAAACCTGCTCAAAACTCCCACTGCTTGGGCAATATCTGGTCTAATGCAAACCATTGCATACATCAAACTTCCTACAACACTAGCATATGGCACATCAGACATCCTCTAAATCATCTTCATTCTTAGAACACATATCTAATGAAAGCTTAGTATCAACTAGTAAAGGAATTCTAACTGGATTGCAATCCTGCATGCTAAATCTATGCAAAATAGTATTCACATATTTTGTGATAACCAAGGCTTTCTCTTACCTCGATCCCTTTTGATCTCCATTCCTAGAATATACTTGGCTGCCCCTAGATCCTTAATGTCAAATGCACTTGAAATTTGAGCCTTCAACTCATTGATCATACCCTTGGTGTTACTGAAAAATAACATATCATCCACATACAAGGCAATAATCAGAATATGACCATGAATACATCGAATGTAGACACATTGATCTTCTTCACTTCTAACAAAGCCCAATTTCAAAACAACTAAATCAAACTTCTAGTACCATATTCTGGGGGATTGTTTGAAACTATAAAGAGATCTTTTTACCTTGCATACCCAATGTTCTTTCCCTTTTACCTCAAAACCTATAGGCTATTGGATATAAATTTCTTCTTCCAGATCTCTATGCAAAAATGCAGTCTTAACATCCATTTGCTCAATTTCAAAATCATAAGTTGTAGCAATCGATAAAAAAAATCTAATAGAATTTAATTTAGTGACAAGAGATAAAATTTCACCGAAATCAACTCTCTTTGGGAGTAGCCCTTGGCTACTAGTCTAGCCTTGTGCTTCTGTAATGAATCATCTTCTCCAAACTTCTTCTTGAAGACCCACTTATATCCTATGGCGTTTCCTTCTTTGGGCAAACATAAAAGATCCCAGGTGTCACACAAGTCTAAAGCCATCATTTGCTCTGCATGGCTAGTTGCCAAGACTCACTATCATATGCATGAATAGCTTCCTTGTAGGATCTAGGTTCATCATCACAACTCAATAAAGAAAATATACAACGAAAATTTGGTGGATTATACCTATCAACTAGGTTCCGTTGTCTTGTGAATCTTCTCAAAGGTGGAGTAAGAGATTCTTCCTCATGTTCTTTTGTATGTTCAACTTCTTTTGTAACAATAGAGTCTTCCTTATTTGAACTTTTACGTGAATCTTCTTCTTCTCCATCCCCTAATCCATCATTTTGTTTTTCCTAATTTTCATTTTCTTGCTATAAATAAAAATGCACTATCCTCTTTTTTTCTTTTTCTTTTGGCTGTATAGGATCAAAACTAGCTCTAAGTTCCCTGAAAATCACATCTCTAGAAAAGGTAACTTTTTTGGTTAGAGGATTCCAAAGCTTATAACCTTTTACATTCTCACCATATTCAATGAAGATACATTTCTATGTTATAACTTTTTTGGTTAGAGGATTCCAAAGCGTACAACCTTTTACATTATCACCATATTCAATGAAGATGCATTTCTGTGTTTTTGGATCCAGCTTAGATCAATTTTCCCTAGTCACATGAAAAGAAACCTCACAACCAATAACCCTTAAATGTGAAACAGAAGGTTTCTTACTTGTCCACACTTCATAAGTTGTCAAATCAAGAGTCTTACAAGGAGATCTATTTAACAAGTAACAAGCGGTACTCACAACTTCTGCCCAAAAACATTTATCCAACTGTGCATCAGTTAACATAATTCTGGGTCTTTCCATTATTGTTCGGTTCATCCTTTCTGAAACACCATTTTTTGTAGTGTATATGGAGTTGTCTTTTGTCTTATGATACTTGCATGCTTACAAAACTCATCAAATTCCTTAGAGCAATATTCCCCTCTATTGTCAGATCTTAATATTTTTATCTTAAGTCTTGATTGGTTCTCTACTAAGACTTTAAACTCCTTAAACTTAGTGAAAACTTCATATTTATGCTTCATAAAATAAATCTATGTGAATCTAGATACATCATCAATAGGTAATGAAGTAATGAGATTTTCCAATAGAATCATTATCCACAGGTCCAAACACATCTAAATAAATAATTTCTAATTTTTCTTTTGCTCTATTGTTTCTTGAAGGAAAATAATTTTTGTTCTATTTACCAAACACATAATGCTCATAGAAATCAAAGTGGTCATTAGAATAGGAGAAACCATCCAACAACTTTTTATTCATAATTGTTCTTAAAACATTTTCACTTGTGTGGCCCAATCTGCGGTACCTCAACATACATGCATTTTTAGTAGTTAGTGGATCTACAAATAGTAGTGGCCTCAATCCTAAACACAGTTCCCATTCTTGTTACCCTGGCTCCCACCAAGCTTCCTCTCACCAATCTACAACCATGCTTATTAAATGTTATATGCATTCCCGAATCATTCAACTTTGAAATAGAGATAAGATTTCTATCGAATCCAAGAATATGTAAAACACTAGGGAGGGCTTTAATCATCCCATCACTGAAACACAGTTGTATTTTTCCTTGGCCAACAATAGGATATGTAAAGTTGTCCCCAAGGTAAACATTACCTCCATATTTCTCATATGTGGAGAACCATTCCTAATGAGGAGTCATATGATACAAGCAACCTAAGTCGATCAACCACTCTTCATTAGACATAACATTACATGCAAAAAGTAAAACTTCATCACCTGCATTTGAGGACTTTTTGGTAGAGGAAATCCATTGTTTCTTTGGGTTGTTGCATTTTTTCTTCACATGCCCTCTCTTATTGCAGTTCTAACACTTAACTCTGTTCTTCTTCCAATGAGTTTTAGACCGACCTTTTGATTCCTTAGGCCCCTTCTGATCTCCTTTTGGTCCTCTTTCCTTAGACTTCCCCCTGACACTAAGAGCATCCACCGAGCTATCCATAGCCTTCTTCCTCATTTCTTGTGAAAATAGAATTGCAACAAGGGCATCCATCTTTGGATCTTCAAGGTTAGCAATGATAGCAAGAATAAAATTCTCCCAAGACTCAGGCAAAGAACAAAGAAACATAATACCCTTTATCTTCTTCATCTATCTTAACATCCATAGAAACTAATTGACTCATAATCAAATTAAATGTATTCAAGTGGTTAACTGTCGAATCACCCTCCATTTTAAGGGAAAATAACTTTTTTTTGAGATACAGTTTATTTATTAGGCTCTTGGCTTGATAGATCTCACCCAACCGCTTCCATAAAGCATGTGCAGTCTTCTCAGCAGAGACATTCAACAGGACAGAGTCTGCAAGGCATAATGGATTGTTCCTCTTGCCTTTTTGTCCATCTTGTCCCACTCATCTTGATTGATAGTATCATGTTTCTTCTCTTTTGTTGCAGCCAACCATTGATCTCTTTCTTCAAGCAGATCCTCCATTTTCAACTTCCACAGCTCATAACTTGTTCTATTAAATTTTTCAGTGTCCAATCAGGATGAGGATGTAGCCATGGCTTCTACACAAATCTGGAAAATAAGTTCAACCAGAACTTCCACTACAACTTAAAAAACCCTCACACTTCCACACAAGACATATAACTCCCACTACAACTCAAAAAACCCTCACACTTCCACCCAAGACACAGAACTCTCACTATAACTCAAAAAACCCTCACACTTCCACCCAAAACACAGAACTAGCCAGGCTTTGATATCAAATGTTAGAAATGAAGGTAAACAACTATCAATGAAAAACTGATTGCAACTGTAATATGGATATTTAACTGTGCAGAACCAAATGGAGATGGTATGAAATCAAAACAAAGAAATGACAAAACAAAAGATCAAATATATAACATAATGTTTACGTGGAGAAACCCCTTCAGGAAAAAACTCCACACAAGAAGAAATGCATCGGTCTGTATTAGCTTCAATAGAGCTTACAATACAACACTATCAATCTCCTCTTCAGTCGTCAATCCAGCAGCGCCTGTAATACTCTCAACTCTTCTCATACACAACAGTAATACAATATCCTGATAAGGGGTTGCCTTTTAGGGCAAGACAAGCCAACATAACCTCTATTATTAGATCTATGACCTAATGATGAACGGTCTAGATTTACAATGAGAAAATATGTATAAAATGTGGCTTTCGAGGGCGTTGCCCCTGGACCCCCACTGGAGCACGCAACCCTTGGATCCCCCATCGAGGGGGTCATCCCCCCAAACCCTGTAGGGGTACCCACCTACAACCCCCCGGATAACCTACATTCGTCAGGTATCGAGATCAAACATGTGGCTGAAACAAGATCGTTACTTGGCGAATACTTCATCTGTTATAAATGATTTACAAACAATATTAGGAGTAATTAAATACATAGGATTTACAAGGTTGATGGCACCTTAATCCTAACAAGGTTTTCCCTTGAGAAGGTTTTCCCAGGATACATTTGGTGTTATCTTGTGGTATGCCTTGTTATTCTTTTGCATTGTGGATTTTGAATACTTGGTTTATCAATCAAATGCCTTGCAAATGAAACTAATTACAATCTTCTGCTATATAGCAAGCATCCGCTTATTCTGCGGGCATCCGCTTATTCAGTGGGTGGGCTGAATAAAGAAAGATAAACATTATATTTTCTCCACACTGGCGGTAAACCATCCAGAGGTTACAATGTGTTTGCAATGGAAGTAAAGATTACAATATGATGAATAAATTGCAAACTAAACCATCACCCTTGATTTGCACAATGTGTCAGGCTGAACCAAATAGAGCATAACAAATCACTATGAAATGAAGATAGTGCATACAAGATTTAACATAAAATCAATATGCAAATACCAATGGAGGAATCATGAAGAAATGACGGTATGTTGTCCTTCTGTAATGCTGTTGCTGAACATTTATTGTACTATAACATATGCTGGCAGCCATGATCAACCTTCTAAACATGCTCCAATCCTTCTCATTCCACCTTTGATTCTTCAAACTCAACAACAACCACCTTAGACACCATCATAAGAAAGATTGTCACTGCTCAAACTAGGGCGATTTACCTTTGAGCTCACTTGCCCAAGAACAAGCTAGTACGACCTTGCCAATATGTACGTCCTGTCAAACAACATTAAAATCTGCAACATATCCACTATAACAAATCTGAAATGGTTTTTTCAACATGGCAGTAATTATTCAATGTCAATCCAAAACATGCAAACATTGTACACAACAAAATCTGATTGCCCTCATGCTGTGGTACGGCCCAACGAACTGTATGACACACATAGGTATTCCAAATTGCGTCAAAAACTATTAAAATCTACTCAGAAATGAGCGCCGAAAAATGGCAAACATCATTCCAAAGGTTTTCAAACATTTATGCATTGTTTCCATTACCAACTCCAAACAACCACTTGCATATGTACGACCAAAAAAGGGTACGGCCAGCATTGAAAAGCTTCACAAACCAAATCAAAATGATCAATAAACTGATTCAAAGAATCACTAATAAATATTGATCAAACATTCCATCATCAGAAAATATTTAAACCAAACTTCATTTCAGCTCATATGTGATCTCTGTATGAAATCACCATTACCACCTAGGGTGGATCTTTCACCACCGAAACTGATCATCTCCAAGAGGGTTTTCATCCTCAAGAAGGAAAAATAGAAGAACACGCAGATTCAGTCCCGCAACATAACAATATCAAATCCAAAAGCATAACCCTCCAAATGAGCTCTCATCCCTTTTTTATAACCTTTTGAGAGGAATAAAATATTATTTTCTTTTTACCTCTTCATATTTCTCCTCTCAAATAGACCTTTTTGAAATAATATTAATATGTCATGTGTGAGGCCCCTTTTTAAGTGTATCTTTTAAAACACTTAATTACGTTTCCAATGAGCTATAACACTTAGTTCCTTTTTAATTATTTCCCACCCTTTGGAGACTTAAGTGAAAATAATAATTAAATAGCTCAATAGCTCATTAATCCACCCAACTTTACGGAAAATCCCAAACTTAAGCGAACTACAAATTAAATCATACCATCGCCTTCCATGATGTTTGATATGAAGAACGACACCTTTTGGGTGACTTACTAAAAATAGACAACTCCTCCAAGAATCTTGGAGAGCAATCCGAGATGTTGAAAAAAACCTGAAAGCATCACTGTAATCTTGAACATCCACTAAGCTCACTGTCATAGAAAATAATCCATTTCTAGAAGTGAATGCCACTTTATAATTAATATTACACTAAGTTGCTAATATTTATTCCACACCTTAGGCAACCTTAGTGTCATATTAATTAAACTGCTAGATAATAGTCCCAAGCTACATAAAACCTAGAAATGCACTGATTGAACAACTTTGACCATACCAAAGTGTAATAGAAGACTTGGGACAAACATCGAAGGTCGTCGGGTGACTTTCTGAAAATAGCATGTTTCTCCAAGAAAATTGGAGAGCACTCGAGAGGACATAACCAAATTCTAAAAGCAAACTCCAAATGACTAGTCGAACTCAAAACCACAAACAACTGCTCCACAAGACTGAGCCACGACCATCCCAAGAACATTGGAGTTCTCCCAAACATGTTAGATAGCCTCTAAAAGACTAGGAACAAGCGTAATGCGCACAAAAGGTTTATGCGCCAAAAAGGGGACATTACAACACGTTAATCCTAACAGGGTTTTCCCTTGAGAAGGTTTTCCCAGGACACATTTGGTGTTATCTTGTGGTATGCCTTGTTATTCTTTTGCATTGTGGATTTTGAATACTTGTTTTACATATATTTCTCTCATTATGGTTGTGGAAATATTATATTTTGCTGCAATTTCCTTTCGGTTGGTATTAGAGCTTGGTTTTGAGGTTGTAGGAGACATCTTCCTAGTATTGTTAACCTTTTGTTTGAGTGGAAGCTTTTGCATAGTTGAATCCATGGTCCTGTAGGAAAAGAATGAAGGCATTTCAAGGTTTTAGATGTCTTGCTGATCTAGGGTATTTTAGATTTGAGGTTTGTGTGTTCATTTGGAAAATGGATTTTTGTTTGTGTTCTTTTTTAAAATGTTTTGGAGGTGAAGTGTTGCAAATGACCTCTGGGTAAAACAAACCTCACTATTGGATCTAGAAGTCCCAAAAACTATGGATTGACGTAAAAATCAATAAGTTTTGGAGAAAAAAATTTGGGCCATTTTTTGGGGGCGGTGTTTTTAGTCTGTTGTATAGGGAATATTTTGTCGCTTGCATAGGGCCTACATCAAGCATCATATGGTCGATAGAAATCAAATAAATTTTTTTATTGGGCATAGGGTATAGATAGCGTCATAGTTGCAGAGGATAAGGTATGACAAAGAAATGATTGGTTGAAGTGGGTGTGAGACTTGTTGATAACATGCCCCATGTAGGTTTAAGGGGTCAAAGCCTTGGTCATATAAGTGACTAGGGACCTATTAGCAATCCTTGGTCACATGGGGGCCAATCTAGGGGGCTTAAACCCTAGCCCCTTGAGTGCCACTAGCAGTGGGTAGATCCGTCACTTCATCGTCTAGCGTCACCTATGCACCGCCCCACTCCGCCTAGCCACCACTTGGGAAGGCATCACTCCATCCATCCACCACCGCCTAGGTTTTGCCACCTAGTGCCACTGCCATTGGCCAGCCGTTGGTGACATTACCCACCAGCCACTAAAACAATGCAAATTGGTGTTTTATTTGCCTTAAGGGAGCTTATTCATTTTAGAGTGATAACTTTCATCCACGATGTCAAAATTTCAACTTCTTAAGTCAATGGAAAGTTATTTCCAAGTACTATGCAGTGGTATTAGTGGTTTTTCCATATTTTGTGGTTTATGATAGAAAATGCTAGTTGGAAGCCAATTTTGTTCTCATTGATTCGATATGTCGTATCTTGTGCCCATAGTGTTTTATTTTGAACTTCTTGTAGGTGACGAAGAGCATTTTCTAAGTATATCAAAGTCTAGATCAGGTTTGGAAGTGTTGGTATGTACTTTGTTCACTTGTATTTTTGTAGAGTTGTTCGATGGGTTCCTAAATTGGGGTACTTTGTAGGTTTGCGGAAAGTCAAATCTAGTGTTGATTGGTGTTTAAGTTGTAGGAAATGTACATGTTAATCTTTGGTTGTATCTATTTCACATGATTGTTGATGTAATGTTAGACCTGTATATTGCATTGTGAGATCTACAAGTTGTACAGCTTTTAAAGTTGTCTATACTAATAGGTTGCATGGATAACTTGAATATGGGTCGTTTATACTCAGATCTTTCAGTGTTGTAATGTCCCCTTCTAGAATATTCTTGATTTCTTAACTTGCACACAAGAATAACTACTAGAAAGGGACATTAGCAATATTAAAGATCAATAATGAAATCAATACATATATTCATTTATAATAGTTGGGGTTAATAACATCATGATCATAATCAATAATAATGAACAAGTACATCTATTTAATTGCATCTCTTCATACTTTAGTATACTCTAACCACGTTTACGCCTCATGATGTACTTTAGGAATGGCGACATCGAGCCTGGTCGTTAATCTAGCCCAATCATCTACCCTAGCGGATGAGGGGAAAACATTACGTTAAGGTGCTGGATAACTAATCCCCACTGCCATGGGCCCAAGGATTTCATGAACGCCCATCAATACCACCACTTGGCCCAAAGGTTTCATGAACACCCATTGATACCACCATTTCGGATTCACCCATCGTGTGAGACATTTATAACTAATCTCCACTGCCATAGGTTCAACTATAAAATATGGTGACAAAATCTAAGCTACCACAAGCAAAAGGTTCCTTTTGGTAATGTTTGGATTAGAAGCATGACACACTTCCTAGGATTACTAACACATAACCCACTTGTTAAAGATAGAGGTGAGAAAAATAGTATAAAAGGAAGAAGAGAGAGATTGGAGAGAGGGAGAGGGATATGGAGAGTTAGAGAGGGAGAGAGATAGATAGGGAGGCCCCAGCGAGGGAGAGGTAGAGGTAAAGAGAGTTCGCAACTTGAGAGAGAGTGGTGGACAGAGAGGGAGAGGTAAAGAGAGTTCACAACCTAAGAGAGAGTGGTGGACAGAGAGGGAGAGGTAGGTAGTTATCTCTAGGTAGAGGGTGGGGATTATAGACGAGAATGAGGAATGACTTAAACTAAATGACATTCTAGTTAGATGAAATCAATGTGTATATATTTAAGCGTAAATCAAGTGACCTGGATTAAATGACATCCTACTACATGATTCATCAATACATGTATATTTTTTAAGCATAAATAAAATGACCTAGATTAAAAATAGGAAAGAAAATATGCATCCCTTGTCTTTGTTTATAATATTTTTGCAATCTTTCTTCATTTAATTTGTGTAGTTTCTGTGGAATACTTTCGTGTAGTCTTATTTTGTCTTGTCTTTTTGTTTCCCATCTCCTTTGTAAAATATGACTTGAAAATTCTTCTCTCAAAGATTTTCTCCTCCCTTGCAGAACAAAAATGTGAATTTATCTTGTTACATTGATTTGTAAAAATGAAAAACAAACATCTATTTATATGCAATACGAAAACATTTAAAAAAAACAAAAGTCGGCTATACCTTCGAATGAAGGTCGGCAGTTAAAAAGTTTAATTATTTTTTTAATGCAAAGAACCTTCATTCGAAGGTGGTCATTATGGGGATGTTGGCACCATGTTTGGACCTTCGTTCGAAGGCAACTAGAGTTCGAATGAAGGACGTCACCTACCTTCATTAGAAGGGGTCTTTGAATGAAGACCCCACTAGACACCTTCCCTCCTTCCCTTCCCTTTTCTTCTGCAAAATTTTGGCTTTCAAAGCCCAATTGAAGGTCCAAATGGAATCACCTTGCCCAACCAAATTGGATGATCGTAGTCCTCGAAACGAGCTTTCCAACAAGTATAGTTTTGATATATTTTGATTTTATTATGATTTTTTTTTAGTTTTACTAAACATAGGTTTTTCACCGAACATCAAGTTCTTTGTTCTACACACATGGAAAATTAGTAAGTTAGTGAAAAAAATTCTGAAAAATATATATGCCCTAGATATTGATGTCCTTGTTTCAACAAAAAAATAAAATTGAATTTTGATACATATAGAAAAGTTATGTTTTATGGAATACGCCTATGTCTAAATTATAATTGGTTTGAGTTCAAAACTTAATTAAAAAAAATATTCAACAAAACATTATGAAACCAAATGCATGCCCTAGATATCGTTGTTATCAACCTAAATTCAAAAGAATCAGAATTTTATCCTTTGTAGAAAAAGAGTTGTGTTATGGAATACACATCATTTTAAAAAAATGTTGTTTATTATTAAAACTAGTTATCAAAGGAGAAACAAATTTTTTTACAATTTAACTCCAAATTTTTAAAATTTTTGTTTTCAGAATCTACAGACAAAATCTCACAAATCACTAGTTCGCATTATCTTCAAATTCCAACGGTTTAGCAGCTATAGGTGTTAGAAAATGAAGATTTAGTTCAAAATGTTGATTTCAATGTCAAGTTTGGCCAAAAAGTGTAACCCATTATTGTGAGATGACCTTGGCACTCAGAGGAGGGGAAAACATTACGTTAAGGGACTCGATAACTAATCCCCACTACCATGGGTCTAAGGGTTTCATGAACGCCCATCAATACCACCACTTGGCCCAAAGGTTTCACGAACGCCCGTTGATATCACCATTTGAGTGTCACCTACCGTGTGAGACATTAATAACTAATCTCCACTGCCATAGGCCCAAGGGTTTCGTGCTCTCCCCACAATACCACCATTTAGCCCAAAGGTTTCACGAATGTCCGTCGATACCACCATTGGGAGTCACCTACTATGTGAGACATTAATAACAAAACTGCACTTCCCTAACAACTGAAACGTCCTCATAGGGGCAAAAGTGAAAGATTAAAGATGTGACAAGCCGCGCTCATCCCTCATATATCACGAGTTAGGTAAGTATAACTACTTAAGGATAATCATATGAGTTAGAGAGATCTTTCCATTCCTCGATTTCTGTGCCAGCAGCTCCTGTTTGATCTTCGTTTCCGATTGTCTGACTGACTTCTGAAGTAGGACGGGAGGTGATCTGAACTGTTTGAACACACCTGAGATGAATTTCCAGCTTTCTTGAGCATTTCGACCGAGTTTGACTGAGTTTGAGCACCTGGAAGCGGGCTAACGGAGACTTTTTGATGTTTCCTTGAAAAACGCAAAAAAAATCTATCATTGGAAAAGATGGGCGCCCTTTTCCTCTAGGGGCGCCTGGGATTTCATGCCTTAGAAATTTTTTGGAATTTTTCAACTTCTTTTGCAAATCTTGAACTCTGCCAAATTTTGAAGCTCTCTGCCTGACGTATATTTCAAAATATATTTAAGTAGAATTTCCTATACTCTAAATATTTTGAAATATACTTTCAAGATGTTTGAGATAGGTCTCAGATCCATGGGATTTGACATGCAGATTCTAGATTTGAGGATCCACTAGATTTCAGACTTTGTCAAATTTTCAGGGCTTCAGGACATCAGAGTTAATCAATTTTAGGATCCCAAGGACATGCATCAGGATGAGGGTAGATTGGATAGCTTGAGCATATCTGAGATGAATCTCCTGCTTTTACGGGCCTTTTGACTGTTTTTATCCACTTGAAAGTGGGTTGATGAGGCATTTTTGATATTTTTCGAAAAATGCAAAAAGAACTAAGGCAGGAAAAGATGGGCGCCCCCAACTTCGAGGGGTGCTTGGATTCTAATGCCTTAGCCAAATTTATGATTTCCAAGCTTTGTCTACAGTTTGCCTCGTTTCACGTGCCGATAGCTGCTTCTTGTCACCAATTTCGTCGTTTCGCTAGTCAATTGCCATTGGATGAGGGATGGACTGGATAACTTGGGTAGATGTGACATGGATTCCAGCTTTTCAGGATCTGTTGACCAAAATGACTGCTTTTGTCCACCCCAGAACTAACCGACGGAGACATTTTCAACATTTTCTTGAAAAACGCAAAAAAATTAACACTGCCAAAGCTAGGCGCCCCCAGCCTCCAGGGGCACCTGGAAATCCATGCCTTAGAAAAATTTATGGATTTTCAATTTTTCTCGTCATTCCGGAACTATCCTGCTCTGTTTCCTGTTCTTCGTCAAATCGATAATTGTTCGTCAGTTCTGCATCGTCTGAACAACGTTTAAAACTTGAAACTGATCTCTGGGGAACTTCCTCCATTGTTGGCTCCGAAGCTTGTGCTTCGCCATCAGAAAAAGCATAATTGACCCAGTAGAGAAAACACGACCTTTTGCAGATTCCATTTGGACCACCTTGATCGTGAAGCAAAATCAACCAATCAGAACTAGGCACGATACCTGAATCGAAGATTCTATTTTTAGAAAATTTTGCCAGCATCCATATCTCAAGAAACCCAGAAAACCTAATTTGATGTCTATTTTTAGAAAATTTGACTTTTTGACCTTTTTTTTTTTAACGAAAAATTTTCTAGACTTTCTCAAAATGCCTTAGAAAATTTGACTTTTTGACTTTTTTTTTAACGAAAAATTTTCTAGACTTTCTCAAAATGCCTTAATAAAGCAAAAATTTTGATTTGGCACAACAAGTGGGAGCTTTGGTAGTAATGTGGATTTGTGATTTTGTGATGGACGGTCTTTTGTTGTGGTTTTTGGTGTCATGAGAAGCTCTTGGATTCTATCTCTTGTATGCAATGAGAGTTCATTGGCATCTTTAGTTCTACTGGTAGGGGAAGTTAGCTTTATGGGGTTTGGAGATGTTGATAGCTTGTTACTATGGAGGGCTCTTGGAGTCTTTGGTTGAGTTGTTAGTTATGATTTGTTGGTTTAGACATTTAATCCTTGGTTTAGAGAATGGTTTATTATGCCATGGTGGACTCTTGATCTTGCATTAGAGTTTTGGCATGATATATGTGCTCTTGAGAGCAAAAATGTTCATTCTAAAGAGACACATGATCTTCTTTTGAGATGTATAACACGACGTCATGGTGAGTTCCTAGTTTCTGTACTAATCATGTAGAGGGAGCTTTGGCAGTGATTAGTGGTAGTCTCCTAGTATTGAGTGTAGTGATCATTTTGTATTGGAGCTTATGGATATTGTAGTGATACAATTGGAGTTCAGTTGGCTTGAGATGGTTGGTTGGGTGCTCATGGATACTTGATAGACTTGGGTGAGGCTGGAGATCTCTTGTTTAGAGGGATCATGTGTTGAGATGGCTACTCTTGATAAAATTTCAGCAAAAAGACCAAGGAGCCTACTCCTGGAGCTAGACATGAGTTCAACACGGACCTAATGAGGAGATTGTTCATGGAGAGGGTCTATGTGACTTGGTGTATCTTTGGAGGAGAAATCTCATTCCCACTTTTAGTCCACTTAGTGGTGAATAATTTGATAGGTATTGCCCACCTTGTTTTTAGATGTATTTTGTTCCATGCTTTGTCTTGTCATAAGGATTAGTCTTGAGATGTGGATGTCGGTTTTGGAGGGCTAGTTTGAGGAGTACTTGGCAGGGTTTCTTTTTCCTTTGTCTCCTTATGCATATGCATTTGTTATGAAGACTTTTAAGAAGTGCAGTGGATGGTTTTGGGAATGGATGTTTTGTTTGATTTTCCTTCGGTTTGAGAGGCTTACATCCTGGTTAGTTTATTGATTTATGGTATGTTTGACCTTGGGCTTCAACAATTGGATGTTGAGGAGACTTTTCTATTTGAGGTTTTGGGAAGGAGATCTTACTTCTCATAGCTTTAGCACATTGGGCATTGGTAGAAGGACATGCTACATGGTTTTGATTTGTAGGTTCTCTCTTGATGGTCTATTGCTTCTTCTTGGAGGTTCGCATTCATATGACATTGGAGTTGAGGTTTTTATGGATCTATTGTGATCACTATGTTTGTGGTCATTTATTGTTATTGCACTTTATTGTTTTTTATTAACATTATGGAGGCTATTTAATCTTTCTATGTTTTGTGATGTGGAGAACTGGGGAGAGCTTTGGAGATTAGTGGTGAGTTATTTTACAGGGATTTAGTTTCAAGGTTTGTAGATCATTGTGTATGTTCTTTGGTATTAGATGATATTGATAACATAAGCCACACCCTTCTTGTGAGTGCTATTGGTGGACTTCTAGATGCTTTGATTGATTTGAGATTTGACATTAGTAATTACCCATGCAGTAGGAGTTCTAGGATGTATGTGTGTCCTTTGTTGGATGTTCTCATTATACTATGGTGTTGAAGGTCTTCAAGTTTTTTGTCATGTGTTTATGGTTTTTGTTACTTGGGAGGACTTCTTTGTGTAGGATAGTGTTTATACAGGGACTTGTGATTATGGATTGGGTTGGATATGTATGATGATGAGTATACCTTGTTTCTTGAGGTATGGTTAGTTGGATGTGTTAGCAAATAGTTATGGTTGCTATTCCAACTTTTGGTGAATTATTGGCAGCTACTCAGGCTTATTTGTTACCATTGGATTTGGTGTTTGCGTTTGGATATCAAGTTGAGGCAAGATTCAGTGATGCTTCTATGTGACAATTAATGTGTCATCACCTTTGGATAGGATCTTATCTTTCATGCATTGGCATGATTGATGATGAGGGAGTTCTTGATTGAGATGGTGGTCACCTTGGTTGTTGTAGGTATTTTGAAGAACACATGGATGTTTATTGAGTACATGTTGGCTACAGGGATTGTTCCCTTGATGATTGAGTTTACTTTTGACCCCTTATGCAATGTATACAAGTGGGAGAATGTTGGGAAAGATGTGTTGTACACGTTGCATAATAATAATAATGTCAATAATGTAAAATAAATATTTAATTATGGTGCATTTTAGAGATGTGCATACCACATGGATTAGGCATTCTTGGGGACACTTGTATGTTGTATAAGGCATTGGGATAAATATTTAATTTGGGGCCATAGTTTAGTGAGTTCATGGTTTTGAAGCATATGATTTATGTAATACCACTTAGTGGTTTTGTGCAAGCTGTTCAATAAAAGTAAGCACATGAGTAGTTGTTGATGTTGGCTTGTGTAACCTTTGGCTTGTTGGTTAGAGGTTGGATTAAGCATCTCTTGTAGGTTGCATATGTGATTGGAGGAAGCATGGATTGAGATGTGTGGCTACATGGTTCTCATTTGTTTGTTCACATGGAAGAATGTAACTAAGGGGCTTGATGCTTCAGAAGCCTTGCATGGAGACTCTGCAAGTGTTGTAATATTGTTCATAGAGATAATACTTGTGTGATTACTTTTGGAGGTTGTGTTTTTATCTTGAGAGGGTTTTCCCAAGGTACATTTGGTGTTATCTTGTGATATGCTTTGTTATTTTTTTGCATTGTGGATTTTGAATACTTGTTTTGCATTTATTTCTCTTATGAGGGTTATGTGGAAATAGTATACTTTGTTGCAATTTCTTTTCAAATATCACTCCATGTGGCACTTTGAAAAGGTCCTTAGCGCTTTTTAAAAAAGGGCTCAACTTCCATGTGTCGCTTAATGGACATGCAACACCACTTGGTTGGATAATCTAACAATATAGGTTCACATGGGCACTTAGGTGCACAAGTTCGACCAATAAATTATTAACATGTGAACCCAAGAATATTAAACAAAGCCCCATGTGTATCACATTGGATGACTCAAAGAAAGGCATTGAGATCTAACGACTTGGGATCAAATGCATGGGAGAGTTAAACAAAGGTTGTTCCATTGTTGAGCCAATGTGGACATGACACTAGTGCATGGTTCAAGCCTTAGTGTATTAGCATCAAGCACTCAGTGCATTGGAGAGTGGCTAGGGGGATACATAATGGTCCAATCGATAGGTTGCGACCAATAAAAATTAGACATGTCATTCCCTAGTGCTCAAAGCATTACGAAGCCTATGATGCTTGGCAAACAATTGAACCGAGTCCCACATTGCACCTTGTCATTAGATAGGTGCCAAATGATTATTGGCCTTCGAAACATTTTTGCATGCAGATGCCTGCTCATTTACCCTATTACCAATGAAACACGTGTTAACATGTTAATCATCAAGGTTATCACATTTGTAATTTATTTTTTCAGTTTAGATAGTTTTGGCAGTTAAATTTTTCTTTGCCTATAAATAAGAATGTAATCTTTATTTTGAAATCAATAAAGTTTATACAATTTTGTCATCCTTTTCAATCCTAGTCTAATAGTGGTATCAGAGCAGTTCTAAGAAGATGTATAACAATTACTGGTTATAGGAGACAATGGGAAATTCAAGCACCCATTAAGGTATGTCCTAGAATTGTTTTCCAAATCAACCAAAGAAAAAAAATATTAGCAGTATTTTGAAAGATGAACCCGTGTGCCCTTAGTCATATATATATCTTTTGCAAGAGTGGGAAAGACTGAGGGTTTTGAATGGTGTAATCATGGATGTCTCTTGATTATTCTCCCTGGCGATGCTATTGTCTCTGTTCTGGAGAAACTATTTTACATTTCACATGACTAATCAATGATTTACAATGTTTGAGTCTCAAGTTTCATTTTTTGGTTAGTTGAGATCAGTACATCTGTGTGATTATGTTCGAAGAGGAACCAGTAAACTAGAGTTTAACAGGGCAAATATCATTCTTCATTATTATGAAGTCCAAATTGATGAGTAGGCAGTTTTGAAACCCATTGAATTGTTACATGGGTAGCGAATACGGTGTTAGATATCATCCTTCAAGAGAGTTTGGAGTGTATTCTCAGTACCTTCACGTGCTTATACATCGTTTCGAATAGTAGTTATTTGAACCTATTTAAATCAACTTTTAAAACATATGAGTTGAGACTGACCATTATGTGGTTTGTGATCTCCGATGGCCACATTCTGTATGCTACAGATATTTGTGGAATGATACGTTGTTTTATTACTTGCAAGGTTAATTAGACTTGTAAAGTATATTTTTGCAGCCATTGATATTCTCTCTATTTTTAATGTTTTGATCATTTATGGAGTGATAAGAAGATATAAGATCTTGATTTGCAGTTATAAGAAGTTTTTGGTATGATAAGGAAAAATAAATGTTTGTACTTAGAATTATAAGGTGTGTAAAACATGACAACCTTATATTGTGATGGCATATTGTCCTTACAAATTCAAGCAAACACAAAAAATGAGATAGAATTGATATCTGAATGTTGGAGAAAATACAAACCTTTGTTCATGCAATTTTGCAACCAATACATATTATTGAGAAAAGAACTCAATAGGTTATAAGATCAGTTGGGAGACATAGAAGAAAAACATTGTGTCTCCTCTTGTGCCACATCAGCAAAATGTTGTGTCTAAGTCTATGGCCCAAAAATGCCACCAATTAAAGTCACAAAAGAAAAAACCCATTGAGTCAAAATTTGTTACTTAATCAAAATCCATTGTGAGAGTTTGGGAATCCCAGAAAATAAATAGGGGAAATGTGGTCTTGGTTATAATGGTTTTGTTGGGTCTTATGTCCTGAAGTATTCTAAACCCATAAAATTTGTATTAGGAGGACATATGAATAAATGTCATGTTGAGTCTTCACCTATTGGTCAATCAAAAGCAATATGTCTTAAGTTCAATAATGTCCAAATTTGTTGCCATTGTGGACATTAAGGTCATTTTTCTAGTAATTGATTTGATCTACACCTTTGTACATCATGTGGTTTGCATACTCATTATTGTTATCTACTAGATCCACCTCCAAAGTCTATGAGGCATATGTATAAGAGAGTTCAGTCTGTTATTGATGATGAAAATGTGCCTACTCATAATGCTGATGATGTTCTCCATCATAATTCTTCTAATGATGATGTGGATCTTATTGAGTCTACATTGACTAGTGCTAATGTTGATATTTCTAAAATGCCACTTGGTATATTTGATAAGCCACTAATTGTTGAGAAGATTGAAGAATTGAATATGCTTCCTATAAAGAATGATTTTGCTAAGCAATGTGATCGTATTGAGTATATTGTGTTGGCAATATGTGTTGTCATTGATGTCAACACTTAGAGTAAGGGCAACACTCAGTTTGTGATGATACAAAGATACAGCGGTGATGCTGATGTTTAGGGTTGCGGATATCCAGTGATGTTCTTGAGGTTCATAGTGGGTTACTGATGTTCATGGTTGGATGTTATGCCTAGATTAATGTCAAGACAAGGTGTATTAGGCATTCTTATGATCAACAAAGTAGTGAGACGCAGTGATGTTCCCAATGTTCATGGTTGGATGTCATGTCCTAGTCAAGTTGTTGGTCAACAAAGATGTTTTCATGATGAAATATTAATATGGGAATTAGAAGCACAAAGACGAGTTCATGATGAAATATTAAGTTGGGAATTAGAAGCACAAAGATGAGTTCATGATGAAATATTAATTTAGGAATTAGAAGCACTAAGATAAATGATGATACATTAAGCTATGCTGAGGATGAGAAGATGTTGCTAAGGACCTATGGCATGGTTCATGATCCTTCCTATTGTTCCCAAGGATGTATGTGTTGTTACATGAAGACTTTGGCTTTCGGATGGTGAAAGTTTCTGCTACAAGAAGATTGCTTTGAAGACTGTCTGGGAGAATGCTTTGCATTTTCCTACTGTTGGTGTTGAGCCTCTACGGATTGGAAGATAGCTTCATATAGTGTCAAAGCATGTATGTTCTAAGTTTCATTGTGTTGGGTTACCGGAAGGGTGTTTTGCAGGTGACAGTTTGAAGACAGTGTTGGTTGTAAAGAAGATATTCACTATGCAGCAATGTTTGGCCTTGCATTCCTCTGCGCTTGAAGATAAGGTCCCGCATCTTAGTAGTTAATCTCAGTGCCTTGTGAAGGTGCTATTTCCAAAGTTTCAAGTCTCTACACCTTCTACAGTGAAAGTATAAGTGGTAGAGTTCTGGTTTGTATTCTGATAGAGAAAAGTAATGTTGAAGGCTTGTTGAAATGCTCTGCATTCCTCTGGAAGAGAAGAATTGCCTATGCGGTTTGGTGGACATGTTTAGAGATGTGTATTACATGCATTCTTGCAGTTTTAGGTGTTTTGGTGCTCCGCAAAGTCAGTTTCTCAATGACAGTGTGTTCAGTAGTAGAATTTGGCAAATAACTAAAACTTTTAGTCACAACAACTAAAAATGACTAAATTCTACTAATTTTTTGCAACTCAGCTATAAATGAGTAAATAAATGACTAATTTGGTCGTTGACTAAAAAATTATTTAGTCACAAAAATAAAAATGACTAAATAGTTAGTCACACAATTATAAATTAGACAAAATTTTAAAAAAAACTTTTTGGGAAATTATTGGTAGGATGTATTACGCGTGATTCATTATTCGTGTTCATTGAATTCCTTGCTTCTTTTGTAGGTTTCATCTCTTTGGGCATTGAACTCAAGACAAACTCATAGGCCTCATAGATTAAATCCACAGCTACTTCGCATTGAGGTGTTTTGTAGACGTTATAGCAGCTACTTGCATGGGCGATAAAGATTGTTTGGAGAGGACCTGGAGACTTTTGAAAAGGCGGGCAAGGAATTCGGAGTTTGTTGCAACGAATTTGAAGTCGGCGAGGCCCTTTGCAGCGAAGTAGGATTTGGGGACGCCCTTTGCAGCGAATTGAAAGGTAATTCGAAACCCTCATTACATTTATAAACATAAAATCTATAGCTTTGTGATTGGCAACTTACAGTAGTTACAATTTGTACTGTTCTTAATAATGTTCTTTTACAATCTTGCCACTTTCTGCTTCATAATGTGTTCGAACTAAATATAATAAAATTTGGGTGTCAGTACCAAAATAGAATTTCCTCAAACAATTTTGATACATTTTCACTGCAAGCACAAACTGTCCTTGTGCAAAGTAAACATGTACTAGATTTACCCACACATTAGGGATCTGAACAAAGATGTTTCTTACTGCAGCTTCTTGTACCTGTTTAAAAATTTCCTTTGCAATATCAAATTGATCCCTTTCAGCTAGCACAATGGCTGCCCCATTTGCAGCATAAACATTTTCTGGTCTTTGTGCCAACACTTTACAATACAGTTCTCTAGCCTTCTCAAGATGTTGTGCCTCCGCCTTTGGATCCCTCCTCTCATTGCGAAAAGCTGCAAAATAATTCCAATTTCCAAGTGAAATGTCAACATAAGAATTCTTTGCATCTGATTCACTTTGTGCAGCTTTAATTGTTTCTTTTGCTTTAAGCCAGTCATTTGTTTTCAGTTCCATTTTGCCAAGCATAGATAAAGCATTTGATGAGTTTTTATCCACCTTAAGTGCATCCCCAATCAATTCTAGGCTTAGTTGGATCTCATTTCGAGCCTGAGCCATGGCTGCAAGACGTAGATATGCATCCACATAATCAGGAAACTTGAACAATATTAGCCTCTATAAAAGATTTTCTTTTTCAGTATCATGTAGCTGTTCAAAACTTCAAACAACCTAGTAAGATTAAATAGTGTTGTGACTTTATCCCATGGTAGCTCAAGTGAAACACCACCTTCTTCTAGTCGATGGAAGAATTCCATATCCTTAAAGAGCACAGGAAAAACTGCAGAATTGACACTGGGGCTTTTATTTATGAATTCAATGCAAATGCCATTTCCTAATGCCTCCATAAAAGTTTGTTGAGTCAACTCTAGTTCATCACGCTCAAAATGAAGAACCCCAATGTTGTTTAATAATTGAATGGGTACTTCTTCTCTGCTCTTCTTCAGAAGAGACTTTGTTGTCTTAAGAGAATCTAAGGCTGCACTGGGGTTTGATGATATTAATAACACACCCATCTTGATAAATGCATGGGCATGGCATGGATCTATGCGAGTTGACTTTCTTAAAATTTCCAAAACCTTCTCTGCTTGCCCTTGCTGAGCATATATATGGCCTACAACTTTTAAGCTCTCATAGTTCTCAGGGTGGACCTCCAAAACCTTTTCAAAATTTGAGAGAGAACTCTTAAGATCTCCCAACTTCAATTGAACCTGTCCACAAAATCCTGTGGACTCTGGTTTTCCTTGACTGATACCATGTAGTAGTGGCCAATGGTGTCATAATCACCTTTGCTATGATAAGATCATGGAAGATTATAATATGAATGAGATTTCATGAGAGGGGGGTTAGTTGAAACAAGAGCTGTCTCAGTCAACTTTTCCACAAGAAAATGCTGCCCTGTGAAGAAAAAATGGTTTGTTAAATGATTCAATGCCATTGCACAGTATGGTTATAATTCAAAGGCTCTACGCATCTTTTCCATTCCTTCATGAACACTATCTTTTTCACTATCTATGAGAATCCTACAATTAAAAAATGCACAAAACTGACCACAAAGATTTTTCCCCATTTCAAACAACAAAATTGCCAAAAAAATGCGTTTAAAACCTGCAAAAAAATGCAAATAAAATCATGCTGATTGTTGTGCCAAAAAAAAAACCATGAGACCATAGCTTGTTGCTTAGTATTATGCTTTGATAGATTTTTTTCAAGCATCCATAGCTTGTTTGAAATCACATGTTTTAGGCTTTTAGCCATAGCAGCAAGGCAGTGAACTGTTTGATAAAATGCTTTGGTAGAAATGTATGAAAAATGTGGTAGCATAGACAAGGCAATGAACTTTGGAAAAAATGCCTCAAAGAAATGTGGTCTCATGGTGATGGAATGCCATGACAAGCAAATTGTTATGGATTGTCATGGCATTCCATCACCATGAGACCACATTTCTTTGAGGCATTTTTTCAACCAGTTCACGACCTTGTCTATGTTATTGCTTACTATTATGCTTTGATAGATTTTTTCCAAGCATCCATAGCTTGTTCGAAAGCACTTATTTTAGGTTTTTAGCCATAGCAACAAGGCAGTGAACTGTTTGATAAAATGCTTTGGTAGATATGTATGAAAAATGTGGTAGCATAGAGAAGGTAGTGAATTGTTTGAAAAAATGCCTCAAAGAAATGTGGTCTCATGGAATGCCATGACAAGCAAATGCAATTGGCAGCTGCTCCTAGTTATTAGTTATGCAATGCGAAGTAATGCTTTGAGTTTGAAAGATGTGCAATGCAATGTAATCAGCAATTTGAATATAAACTACAAAAATCTATTTTTTACAATCATTAGTTAAACTCTCTATTTTATTTTCTCTCTATAACTCTATTGCTATGGAAATGCCTTTCAATTAAAAAAAGCAGTTTTTGTCTCTTATTCTACAATTTTTTACATTTTTTTAAAATCTGATTTTTTCAAAAAATCTTGAACTTTTGGTTTGCCAAATTTTTCCCCAAAAGATTTTTGTTGCTATGTGTAGAACATTACAGATGAATCAACGTCAAAGGTTGACTACGGATCAATATCATGCATTTGATGAGAGAGTAGCTGATAAGAGGGACATGGACAAATATCCATGTCCATGTAACGACTGTCTTGCTGGAAAGGTGAGAAAAAGAAACCTGATTTATCGACATATGATAAGATATGGGCATAGTGGTATAAGCCCTTGGGATTACAATTATTATGAAGATATGATAGAATTGCAGAGTGTGCGAGATGAAGAGGCAACAAACATAGATGAAGTGGCACCAAACATGGATGAAGAGGCAACAATGTTAGACGAAGGGTTTGAAGTTGATAGAATGTTGAATGACGGTCTAGATGATGATTGGGCCAAGTCGATGGAGGATGCTTTAAAGCTTGTGTATGCTAATTGCAAGTTAAGTCATTTGACAACAATCCTTCAAATTCTTAACTTGCAAGTGGTGCATGGTTGGACAAATGAGAGTGTAGATCAGTTATTGGCATTATTACTGACTCCACATTGCCAACAAAATGAAGTCAATGTAAAAAGCAAATCACTAAGCTAGGCTTAGGGTATGAAAACATCCACACATGTGTGAATGGTTGTGTATTATTTCACAATAATCTTTCCAGTGAGAGTGAATGTCTGAAATGTCATGAAGCGAGGTATAGACAAGGGTTGAAATCCGTTGTGGTTCCTAGAAAGGTTCTTCACCACTTTTCAATAATTCCACGATTACTCCGAATGTATTACTCCGAATGTATAGGTGTAGAGACATTGCTGAACGTATGCAATGACATGCCCAAAATAAAAGCACCGATGGAAAACAACATGTGCCTAATTCTAAGACGTAGATGGAAATTGATAGTAGATGGCTTGATTTTTCTCAAGATCCTTGTAATAAAAGGTTGGGTTTGGCTCTAGACGGGGTGAACCCATTCTCAGATCAAAGTACTAAATGGTCAACTTGGCTAATGTTTTTAATAAATTATAACTTGCCTCCATGGTTAGCAACTAAACCATTTTTCTTAATGCTATCATTGATTATGCTAGGAAAGAAAAGTGTGACTTCATATACAATCGATGCTTATCTAGAGCCATTAGATGATGAGCTAATGTAATTGTGGAAAGGAATTGAAGCAATTCAATCTTTAAGGGATGGTCATTCAATCAAATTCACTTTAAGAGCTTCCTTGTTTATGATTCATGATCTTCCTACATATGGAAAATTG
Source organism: Cunninghamia lanceolata (assembly GCA_027924645.1). Classification (NCBI taxonomy): domain Eukaryota; kingdom Viridiplantae; phylum Streptophyta; class Pinopsida; order Cupressales; family Cupressaceae; genus Cunninghamia; species Cunninghamia lanceolata. The sequence continues at coordinate 3,427,757 of BSBN01000356.1, read as the reverse complement.
TCTGGTCTCAGTGTTCATGGATACCATGGATGTCCTGCTTGCAACTCTAAGGATTTTGTGAGGCACTCAAGAAGTTTGTGTAAGTGTATTTATTGTGGACATCGTGCTTACCTTAAAATGGATCATCCATATCGTTGACAAAAAACATGTTACAATGGTCAAGAAGAGAATCGTGAAGCACCATTGCTAATAACAGGTGATTACATTGTTGAGAATAGACATAAAAGAATGTCATTTATTGAAATGATGGGATTGTTGGTAGTAGATATGATCCATGTAGTGAAAGCGGTGTAAAACGGTTGTGCATATTTTATAAGTTGCCATACTTTAAGGATATAGCCATTAGGCATACTGTTGACTTATGCATACTAAGAAAACTATAGCCTATGCTATTATAGAAACTCTTTTTGGTGCTTTTGATACTGTTTCATCACGTGAAGACTTTTGCCAACTAAAGATTCGTCAAAATTTTGGGGTTGAAAAATATGCTGATGAAAAATATAGAAAACCTAGTGCTCCTTATGTCTGGACAAAGGAGCAACGTGCACAATTCTTACAGTTGTTTTAGACTCGCTTTCCCATCGGATATGTAAGTAGTAGTATTAGAAGCCAAACTGACTTAATGGCTTAAGAGGCCTCAAGACCCATGACTATCATGTCATAATTGAGAATATTTTACCTATTGTGGTAAATGTATCAAGTTTGGCAAAGGGGCCAAGATTGAAAGTTATAAGATTGGGCCTAATATTAAAGAGAATGAGTTTACATGTATTAGATCCTTCGAACTTTGATAGTTTGAGAGAGGAGTTGTTGAAGTCCTTTTTCTATTAGAACGAGAATTTCCACCAACAATCTTTAACATTTCTATACATCTTTTGATACATCTAAAATATGAACTAGAGCATTGTGGCCTAGTAAGAATGAGATAGATGTATTCTATAGAACGATATATGAAGGTTTTGAAAAAAATGTTGGTACTAGGGCAAAACTAGAAGGCAGCATGTCTGAGGGATATTCAATGCAAGAGGCCATGGGATTTTGCACAGAATATATGAAGGATTTTAAAAATGTCAATCGATGTGTATGGGATGATGACGAAGATGAGAGAGTTGCAGGTGAAGTATTAGAAGGCAATGGATGTTGCTTCAAGCTATCACATCAATAAAGTAGTGCAATGCATGCCTATATTCTTCAAAACACATCTTCATTCGATAAGTGGCATAGGTAAAAATAATTTTGCACAATAATTTATTTACTCAATTGCATTTACACATTTATATTATTAATCTTACTATTTGTACGTTGATATTCTATGTAGAAAATATGAAGAAGAGAATCAAGCTTGGATGCAACATCGACCTCAAAAGCGTAGACGTCATGATTTGATTGGAGGTGATTCTTTTCCAAAATTTGAAGAATGGATTGCTAACGGAGTCAGTGATGCAAAAGAAGGTCAAGATATAACAACGGAGGAAAGTGAGCTTTCACAATCTCCACATTTATGGGCTATGCATTTTAGTGGAATGTGGGCCTATGGTAGTCATTTAAGAGTGGAAGAAAAAGACAAAGCAAAAGGCAAATTGTGATTGTGTTGTCAGTGCTGAATTTCTTTACGAAACTAAGAAGAAATTTTATGTTGGATTCATCCAAGAAATTATTCAAGTGGATTTTGGTGAAAATAGTCCTATATTATGAAAATATAAGTGGATCCGACCATCCACAGTACAATTTAATGAGTATGGATTTGGATGCGCAAATACAGGGCAATTTTTATCAAAGATGGATGAGCCATATGTTTCCCCTCTTCAAATTAACGAATCATTTCTAATTGATGATGTAAGAAGCCCAGGATGGTCGTATGTCATTCAAGGAGAGTCTCGTTCCAAATGCAAATTCATGGAAGTTGTCAATATAATGCCTGATGTGCAATATGTTAATTTACAAGAAACATTCAAAGAAGTGGATGAAGATGATGATGGATTGTTTGAAGAAGAGATTTTGATTACCAATGAAGAGATTGGGAGAGAGAATGAGCAGCATGTCACAGATGAGGATGAGGAAGAAAATCAAGCAGTTGCAGACACTAGTGATCAGGATTCTGATCTTGCTGGCAATGTAGATGATTATGATGATGTTTTGTCACCTTAACTAGCCTGTCACCTTAAGAGGTTAGCTTCTCACCTAAACTTTGGTTATATGTATGGTGTAATTTATTATTGAATGTAATAAAGATCTTAGTATAGGTATGCTTATTCACTGTTGTTTTACTGATACATTTCTGAATGTCATCATCATTATTCTGCTGGTACATTGTACACAAAACCTGAGATGTTCACTGCTGATTTGAAGTGCATTTAAAGTTAGGTTCAATCATTCTTCTTAGTTTTCTTACTTTGGTTGAAATTAATTTTGTTTGGTTAGAATATAATTTCTTGTATGTCCTGTATGTTTTTGAAATGCTAAACTTTCTTGTATGTCCTAGATGATAGCTTTAGTTTGTAATACAACTTCTAGCTTCCACATGCATTGAATATGCTTATGTGAAGGAAACAATAATGAACATCTGTGATTTAATAATACATATAGGTATCTTAACATTAGGTGAACTAAGCCTCCTTATTACAAACAAAGAAATGATCTCTTAGATATCTTAACCAGAATTCGAGCACCAGATTAAATCTTCTTCTCCATTGATTGCTTCAAATAGATATTACAATATAATAGAAGTCTCCTTATATATGTTTCTATAAATGCCTATGATGATGATATTAAAATTTGGTCTTGGTTTCTCTTTTATAAGAGAAGCAACAAGCTTCAGACTATTACAAAATATGGCATCTTTTCAAAATTCATGCCTCTTTGTATAAACTAAACATTAGTTTTGCTTAAAACATAATTAAGAGAAAACAGAGAAAGTAGACAATATTGATTTGAAGCCCGTAGCACTTGCAATATACTTGTAGTCCGTTAATTAACATAGGAGACCCGTGATCATCCCGATCTAGCAAAGTCCCCCTCTCCATGATAGTGTTTGAAGGCTCGGTTCTTCCAGTGCAACATCTTCAAGGCCCTATTCTTCTGGATGAGCCAAATACTTTTTCTCCCATTGGTCTACTGTGTAGTCATGAGGCCATTTGTATTCTTTAATCTTTGATATATTTGTTAGGTGATTCCTCCATCTGTTGTCGAGTAATCCTCTGCCATCTGTAATGAATTTAGAATATCCAGTATCTAAGGCTATTATTCCATCCACGATCAAATTGGGGCTTTGGACATTCAATTCACCATCCTTTTGTACATGAGCAATGCAATCAAGAACAATTTGGCCAAATTTCATTCTCCATTTATTGAGATTTTTCAATTGGTCATCATCCTTTAATATCCTTGGCACAAACCACTGCTTCAATGTATGAAAAGATTTCATCCTTGTTTTGATCTTTTGATCTTCTCGATTAATATACTGAGATTCATCTATAACTATCTTAACCATCTGCTCAGTTGGCTTCGAAGCTGAAGGAGCTTCCATAGTTCTCTGTAATACCCTGCATAAAGTTATCAAGGTATGATTAATTAGCTGCTACTTCTTGAAAAGAGGATCCAGTATAAGTGCATGGGCTTTCATTTGGTCAATTGCTTGGGATAATGAAGTGTAGCAATCATACACACTTTCCAATTTGTCCTCAATCAGTTTGATCCTGTGATCCAAGATTTTTTCCAAGGTATTGATGATCTGGTCCCTCACTTCCTCGACCTTGGTTTCATTATTGGCATTTTTCAACTCTTCGATCTTCTGTCTTAGTGCATTCATTTGTTCAGAGGATGCACTATCTATATCGGTTGATTGGGTAGTAGGAGGTTGATACAATACTATTTCTTTACTCTGTGAGGGCCCTGCTCCTTTCAATTGCTCTTTCAGTCTTACATTTTCTATGAACAGTTTATTTACCTCATCATTTAAGAATTTTTGTTCCTTTTCATATTCAATCAATTTGTTTTCCATTCCCTTAACATTAGCTCGAGTGAACATGGCCGAGTGCATTGTCAAGGTTGCAGCTTCTAAAGGAGACGTGTCTTGCAATATTTTTACCATAGCCGTTCCTCTCATCTCTTGTACCATATCTAACTGAAAGGAAGCTAGGTGTGCGGAAACGCTTCCTACACTAATCTATTGAGGAGAGGCTATGCAAATTCAAATTTATCCTAACTATTACAGTGATGTTAAACCATTAACATGAGATATAGTAGAAAAACACAAGAGCCAGAAAGAAGACAGAAGAAGAGAGACAAAGATTTACGGCGGGGAAAACCCTTATCGGGTGAAAAACCCCACACTCAGAAACCTGCACAATGTATTAACAAATCTGAAAGAATGTTTACAATACACTTGCAATGCAAGCTTCAATGGTCTTCGACACTTGTGTCTGGAGTCAATCCGGCAGCATAACAGTACCTGTAAACCTGTGATACAAACTCCATCTCCAAGCACCTGTTTAAATAGAACATACAAGGCAATTTTGGATCTTTCTTGGAATGGGCGTCCAATATGGCATCTTGGACCAAAACCCATGCCTAGGGACACTTGGTCAACATTGTAGAATGTGTCTGACACTTGTCCACAGCTCCCATCCCAAAGAGGTCGCCTATTTCCAAAATGGGCTATGACAGATGCTCTTACGACACTTACGACCGTCATAGAATTTGTCATAGCGGTTACAACTTACAACTATAAGAGAATCTGCCATACACATGCTATAAATAGCATATTCTCTTACAACACATCATATTCCACCTTGGGGTGCCCAAATATGCCTCATTCAAAGATGCTTCATGACACATGTCATTACCTGTCTTACAACCTTCTATTCTCGACTCTTACATGTCATAGATTCGTCATAGGACTCCGTCATAACCGTTTCGGTCAAACATTCCTTACACAACATAGAAGATGCCAACACATGGCAGAATATTCCTACCACTAAGTGGGACGCCTATCTCCTCATGTGAGGACAAAATAACAAGTTGTCATAATCCATGTAGGATTGACACATCACCGTGCCACATCCCACAATATGACAAAGTGGAATTTTCAATTATTTACAACATAGGCAATTGAATAATAAATACAAACATTACAAATGCAGAGAATTACCAAGGTTGAGACACCTTAATTTCCAACATTAACCTTGGTTTTTGTGTATTTCTTTACTTGGCCCAAAGTGCCAAGGTCTCAACCTTAGGGTTGTACCTTGTACTACTTATCCCCTCATCAGAATGAAATTCAACAATCATCATTGGGTCTTCTTGTGCTCTTACTTGGTCAAGTAAGAATATCTTCTTTAGTTCTATACCCGGGATAATGAGTATATTACTCTTCAAAACCATATCCCTAGCTTCTTGTGGCCTAATATCAACATTATCAATTCTTAATTCATTGAAAGTCTGGGCTACAATCTGATTGTGCTAAGACTCTTCAGCACCCATCTTGTTTATCTCTACTCTTTCTTCAAACTCTCTCATTTTCATTTTAATCCAGAAATCCTTAAATTCAGGGATCTTAATGAAATCATCATCTTCAACAAATCTGAGAGCTGCAATTTCGTTCTCATCATCCTGCATTTCCCTTTCTCCCTGCATATGGATATCAATTCTAGCCTTTGGTTTATGAGCTTCAGTCTCATGGGCTGGTTGATCTACCTCAATATCATCCTTCAAACTTCTCAGTACACTGGCCACTTCTTTTGTATCTCCCACTCCTTCGCTCATTACATAGGAGACCAATCCATATGGCTCCTATGTCTTCTGTTTCTTAGGAAGTGGCTGTTTAGGAGGTGATTCTTAAGGAACATGACATATTGAAATAGTGTCAGGAGATGACTTTGAAATTACAATACCACTTGGCCTTTTGGGAGATAATTTAGTGGGCCTCTCCTGCTCTGCTGCAGACTTATTATACAATTCCTCAAACTTATCAATTATCAAATTTATCCTCTTAAGAGGATCTGCTTCTTGTACAAAATACCCCATGAAGTTACTGTTCTTCATTTCTTGCTCAAGCTTCATCATGATCTCCCATTTTCATGTCCTCTGATATACCTCTTAGGGAGTGAAGCAGTTTCTAATCACATCCTCTTCATAATCCACTTGATGAGTGATTGCGGCCTTTGTGAGGAGGTTTTGTCTTATAAAATTCATATGGCCCTCAAGTTCAAAAACCCTTTCACTTCCAGGCCTCAGAGAATATCTTGTCTTATGGTAATGTTGTAATTCTTCAATGGTGTTAGATCCAACAGATAATTCTTCACATGTTGTCAAGTTAGGTAGAAATGTACTCTTCTTTTGTTTGTGCATGACATCCTTTTCCATCCACAACATCTGCCACATAAATTCTAAAAGGGCTAGCTGAAGAACAAATTTTGGTAATATATGTGGGGCCTGTGGGCACCCATAAATCTTGATTATTGTGACATCTTGCAGAAAAAACCAATCACCAAAGTTATGAGTATGACCTTGTTCTGGTTTCAAAGCCAAGGGCCTCAATAGTTGTAGTATAGGTGTGTGTAATCTTGGTGATAAGTGGCCAAGAACTCTCATAACTCTGCTCACAAAGTCATCATGGAGCACTACATAATCGGAGCTTTTGCATCTGCTATCCCATATATAACATCATCGTTGCACAGGCAATAACTTCGCTTGTCGATCAATCGTACCCAAGCACATCCTTTCTGTCCATCTATCTTTGTTCTGGTACATTATCAAGTGACACAGTAAAGAATATTGCCTAAATGTTATAGGGGCCCTGTTCTCTCTGACTTGCAGGAAGCCTTCATGCAATGCCTTCTCAAGATATGAGGCAAAGTCATATTCAATGTTTTTCTCGGGGTTCTGAATTCTCATAGCCATCATCATCAAACTAATTGGCATTTTTTCTTCTGCATCTATCCCAAGTACTTGACACAAAGCAAAGTCGGTTTTCTTAAAATAAGTCTGAAAATCTTCTACATCAAACAGTTCGGTGGCAGAGGGGAAGATAGGTATTACCTTGCTGTTAACACCCCTTTTCATGTATATGGGGAGTTCATCACTTCTGTGTGTTCTCCTTAACCTAGTATATTCTTCCTCACTCTTTTGCAAGTCAACCTTAGTGAGGGCCTGTTTGTTTAGATTGAAGCATTTAATGATTGCAGCTTTTGTTAATATTACCAACGGTGACCCATCTATTATCCTCACGGTCCTAGTAGCAGGGTGGTAATTCTGGGCTAGAACTCTAATGAACACATCTATGAAGATATTCGGGACAATTATCTTAGCTAAGTCTAATGTCCACGGATTTGATACTGGAATTCTCCCTTCCCTCTTTTGATAGAAATACCAAAACAATTCCCACCCCAAAACAGGAATAAGGGCATCCCTACAACCATGAGCTGTATCCCAAAAAAACTTCTTGTATCCTCTCTCAATCGAGTTAGGCAAGATATCTAAGATTGTTGTAATGATCTCTTTTTTACCCTTAGCCTCTTCCTTCTTAGTCTCAGGTTCTTTCTTTTTAGGTGGCATGATATCTAATGTCAACCTCTACTCGAGATTTCTAAGTGTTTAAGTACAAGATTTCAAACAATTCTATGCTTGTAAAGCTGCTTCAGTAAGTTCAATGTACTTACCCGGTATGTGATAGTTGCAGAACTTTGCCTTGTTGAACTCCTAGCGTCCCGCATGACAATCCTTGCAAATGAATGCCAAAACAGTGTCGAGTTCTCAATTTTAATGGCTTATGAGTTCAGTCATATTGTCATTAATATCAACCTTATGCTCATACTTCGAGTTTGAATGTGCGCTATTGATTTTCACAAGATCTGAGGGCTATTAAGAGTTATGCATTTAATATTGCAACTAGTAATAATGCCTTGACAGTCTGTACTGCAACACCGCTGCCTCTTTCTTTAACTGGTGCGGGATAGCGGGGTGTATACCGCTATACCGCAAGCTTCCTTATGCTTCATCGCGGGGCAACGGGACTCTTATCGCTATACCGCATGTCTTAGAAGTCTTCTTTGTGGTACTACGGTTCTTACCGCACTACTGTTCTTTATTATCTCCTTCCTTGCGGGGTGGCAGATTGTTCCCCGCTATATCGCAAGCTTCCTTATGCTTAATTGCGGGGCAGTGGGACTCTTATTGCTATACCGCATGTCTTAGTAGTCTACTTTGCAGTACTGCAGTTCTTACCACACTACCGCTTTTTATTATCTCCTTCCTTGCGGGGTGGCGGGTTATTCCTCGCTATACCGCACTGTTCACTTTTCCTTGCCGCGGTACTATGGTTATAATGTAATTAAGCTCTTTTATACCGCTCAACTGCACCTTTATTATAATACCCCCATGGTATTGTGGTGAACACTTTTATGTTGTCTGCTATATACTGTCAACCCGCTAAGGGTTCAAATTGTTGTTGTGGAATTGCGGTAAAGGACTTTTATGGATGTAAAATAGCTAGACATGTTTTTGCTTAAGTATATATGATGAATTTTTGGCTTTGTATAGGTCTTTCAGTGTCAGTTAGACCTAAAAAATTTATATGTTTGTTTACAGTGGGGACGCCCAGTCAAAAATAAAAAGGAATATAAGGGTCAAGGCTCAGGTGATGGAGCTCAAGGTTAGTTGTGATGATGGAACTAGGCAAAATTTTAAGGGTCTAACACACCTCATGTTGAACTAGACTATGTTTTTCCTTCATCCTGCTTCTGTTATGTTTTTGAGTTATTTTCTTGTGAATATATCCCTAAAGAAAATTTATCTGATACCTATAATTGTAAACATCTTCTTGGTTTTTGACTGCAAATTCTTTCTAATTTGTAAGCTGAATTCTATTTTAAGTTTCCATTTGCAGTTATCAGCGGATTGGAAAATCAACAGTTATCAACTTATGAACTCAATAAAGTTTTATTGATTCAAGTTGTTGATTTATACATTATTGTTTATTTGAACTTCAAGAAATGAAGACAAGGGCTGTAAGGCGCAAATTAGATGATAGTGATCATAATGCTGAAACTTCAGTGACAGATTATGAGCGCCTTTGTAGAGAAAAAGTGGCCAAGAATAATGAATATTTATTGACTCTTGGTTTGACAAATAGGAAAGTTGTAAATCCACTAAGTAGTATATTATTTGTTTAATAGTGTTTAATGAAATTTTATAGGCAAGAGCTTTATATATATAAGACATAATATGATTTTTTTTTTGTTTTACAGGCAACAAAATGAGTGCAAAGAAAATGCAGAGAAAAAAAAAAAGGAAAGAACAGATACAGTGCTGTCATCTCGTAGAAGGCTATGCCTTTGTGGTTCAACAAATGTAGTTGGTGAAAACAATAGTTGCAGTGATGATCATGTGCAACTAGATATAGCATATGCTGATGTGCACCCTGATATAGCACATGGTGATCATGTGCAGCCTGATATAACACATGGTGATGTGCAACGTTGTGATGATCTCTCAGCACAAAGTCTAAGAGAGATTATTGAAAAACATTAGAGCAAAGGAACAACAGGTCTGCAGATGATTTATTCAAGATTAAAGGATGTGTTTGAAGTGAAATATGCGGAGATTGGTACTCATGATCTACCTACTCATGCCACACCTGATGTGGCCAAGGAGCATGAAGTTTCGGTTAATGAAAGTCATGAAGAGAGACCGCTTGCATTTGCTGTGCCTCAGAGTGCCCCTATTGCATCTAGAACTTTTGATGGAACTAGTGGATCAGCCAGAAATACTGGTAGTGGTTTAATAGAAGATGTGGATGCTTTTGTCAAAAGACAAAGATTGAGTCAAGATTTGTACAGATGTATAGAGTGGAATGCAAAAGAAAGAAAATTAGAAGGCAAGAAGCTATTCTTGCTTGAGGTATCGAGAGATGGTGAGCCCATTGGGCCAAATGCTGCAAAGTGGGCTTGGAGTTGAGTGTAAGATGTAGGGCCAATTTGGATATTTGCAAATCAAGTTTTGCAGAGCAAGATCCACAAACTGTGGAAAATGTTATACAAAAAATGGAAAATGCTTTTGAGACTACTGGTGGACAAATCTCTAGAAAATATTACAAGCAAAGAATGAGAATTTTGATGAACAATTTTAGATACAATTGCAGAAAAACAATCATGGAGGGAAAAAAGAGGTTAGACTCCACTCTATCTCCCATACAGTGGGAGGTATTGAAAGAAAGTATGTATTTCAAAGAATATTTGGCAAAGAGTAACAGAGGCAAGAGAGCAAGAGATAATGTGAGGGCTGGATATACATTTGGCCAAGGCGGGTTGTAGGCCAAAATGGACAAATTTTGAATAAGTATATGGCTTTTTGGTTGAATTTACATTGTGTTATTTATTTCGATTTTTTATTGAACTCACTATATGTTGAAATTGACATTGTATTTTAAGTGGAAAATAGTAATAGAGAAGCAGGTGCAGAAGATATTGTCAATTATATGGCAACACTAGATCCTAGTAAATCTAGTTCATCAACAGAGATTTCATAGCCATCTATTACATGCCTAGAAGGATCAGCCTCTCTAGATCATGTCAACTCAAATGAAGGGTAACAACATTAGTGAATTGCATATACAGTCTCAGTCAACAAGTTTCGTAGTTGGTTGCCTCCATTAACCCTATAGTTTCTGCATGGAATGAGCATAAATCCACAGATTCAGATGAGGTAAGAGGCTCTATTGATCTCATTTCTTCTTGTTTGGCAATTCTGTATACAAATGCCTCTTAATATGTAGATTATTAAAATCCGAGCGTAGGAGAATCCAACCCAGTTTTGTTATTGTTGGAGTGATCTAGAAAATGTTCTTTTGGACAAATTTATAGCTTGCATTCTTTACTTGACTATTGAATGCTTTGTATATTTTTTTGCATGATGGTTAAACCACATGTAGAGCAATTTTATCAAAGCAACAGGAAAACGAAAATGCCTTAATGATGTCAAAATAGCTGTTGATATTGATAGTGATCATGATGAACTGGACAAGAATGTGCAGCACAGTCATCATAGTTATGTTGAAGTTGAGGTAATATAATAGTTGTCAGTTATTTGTCTCAATGTTTTGTCATGCATTCTTTACTTGACTTATATTAATTTTTGCATGATGATTAAACCATATGCAGAGCAATTATATGAAAGCAGAACAAAATGAAAAAGGCCCTATCAATAGAGCTCTCTGCAAAACTGTACAACTTCATGTCAATGTTGATAGTGATAATTATGATGATGAACTCGGCGAGCATGCACATGCTATTCATAGTAGTAGTCGTGCTAAACTCGAGGTGAGTGCTATGAAACCACATGCAAGTAAGTATTATTCAAGTACTATTCTAGTAAGTAATAGTTGTTTTATTATGTAAATAAGGGTAATCATTACCTATTTGATAGACACTAGTTAGAATAGTAGTGAAGTGTAATTAGCTAGTATACATAGATTATGGAAATAAGGGACAACATATAACTTACGTATGGAAGCTTAGAGCTTAGTTGTAATAGAGTGCATACATAGATTTTGACAATGCATTAGTGCATTGTGATTGGGGATGTCATGGTCCTCAGTTGGGGGGACTTCATTGCCAATCCATGTCTCTTTTTGGAGTACTCGTACAATCTAGCACTATTGTAGTCTTTCCCTCCATTTGTTTGTACCTTGTAATGGATTAGTTTTTTTTTTTAGAGTAAAAAGTTGCTTCTTTGTTATTCAACAGAATAAAAAAAGCACATACAAAAACTGATTTGTTCCAAGACATAAGACATTACATATATACAGCTTTCAAAAATATTATAATGTGTGTTTTATATCTCAATATAATGTGTATTTTTTTTGTTTTTGCAGACATTTAATATTGATAAACTCTAAGAAGGGGATAAAGTTGGCGTGTTGGATCCGTTTGATGGTGCTTATGTGGGCATTGGGCGGATTCACTCACTATATATTGTACATGGAGTCGAATTGAAAGGAATAGGAGATGCAAATGTAAATATTTTAAAGGTCACAAGTAACATACCCCATGCTTACGACGACAAAATAGATGGAGCTGTCTGTTTAAAAGAGAAAGAAGGGACCTTCACATGGTGGCCACTAAAATATTTGAAAAAAATGACAGTTGATGTTTATCATGTACTAGCTGTTAGACGGCTTGGCCCACTGCTTTATGCAATAGTTTAAATGTGTTGTTCAGGGATCTTAGTGTTTTTTGTCTGTTTTGGAGATGTATAAGCAAAAAAAGGCATTGTAACTTAGTTTTCTTAGTGACAGCGCTAAGAAACACACTTTGTAACTGTTCTATAACAGAGAGATAATGAGTGCATAGATGTTCATGGTGAGTGGCAATGGTCAATGGTTCCTAGGGATATAGGCATAGTAAGCATGGTTTAAGTGGCATGGGCAAATGAATAGAGGACTGCAGTGTTAGCATTAAAGGGCAAGTATATGAAAGTTGTAGGGCAATCATCTAGAACGCAAGTATGCATAGTTTAGTCACTACAATGAGCAAGACCAAGGACACTAAATATGACTGCGTGCCTACCAAGTGTCCAATGTAAAAGAGGTAGGGTAAGTGAACGGTTTAGACTCAAAAAGAGGCTTTTGAAGATACATTAATGAAGGAAGAATATGATTCCATGCCCTAACAGGATCTGATATCTTCAAACTCAATAAAAACATATCTCATAAGCAGTGTTGATGACAGTACAAGACACAAGAATACAATGATGTTTCATTAAGGAAGCCTGATCTAGTCCATGTTTCACATTATGAATATCCTATCACAGACTTGACTACATATGACAGTGCATTTCCTTTGGTTGCAGTGAGGAAGGACAAGTGCTAGACTGATGGGGTAGATTAGATGACCTGTGGCAGTAGTTAGGCTGGTTGAGAATTAGTTACTGATAGTTCACTTTTTGGCAAAGCATTGTAAACATGGAGAAGTTTCTTAATTTCTTGTCATTTCTGGGCATTCTAACTCAGATTTTCAGTCTTGTGACTAAAAATAAACATTGTAATACTCTATTTCTAAGCATTTTTCAAGAAAGATAGATATTTTAGACTTGTGCAAGGTGTAAGAACACCTTTCTTTTAATAAAGTTTAGCGATTTTGCCTTCTCAATCGCTGTCTTTATATTGTGTGCAATTGATGATTGATGTGTATTTTTGTGTTTTATGTTTAAATCCTAAAATATCAGTCAATTAAAATGACTAAATATACTATACTAATTGACGTCAATTAATAATTAAATTGACTAAATATACTACCAATCGACAGAAATTAGTGAACAGTGAATAAATATGACTACATATATTACCAATTGACAGAAATCAATGAACAGTGAATAAATATGACTAAATATATGACTAGTGTTAAATCAGTGAATAAAAATGATTAAATATACTACCAAATTGATCAAAATGATGATTAAATTTAATGACTAAATACACTACCAATGGACAAAAATTAGTGAATAAAAATGACTAAATAAGTGGCTAGTTAACAACAATCAATGACTAAATTAACGACTAAATATATCAGTGAATAAAAAATAACTAAATAAGTGACCATATTACAACAATCAATGACTAAATCAACGACTAAATATACTACGAAATCGATTAATCAAAACAACCAATAAATGACTAAAATGGTTGTCATCAATTTGGTCGCGTTATAAATGACTGGCAATAAACTACTAATGGTCACATGACCATGTTTGGTCATTTATAAGTAGTTTTTAGTAGTTTTTTAGTCATATTTTTTTGTTTATGTACTAGTGGTTACAGTGTGTTTCGGATGGCTGTTTGATCTCAGTGTGCATGTTTTAAGGTATGCGGCACAATGTATTTGTTGTGCGGAGTTACAGGTGTATTTGAAGGTGTTGTATGAGTCATGAAGACTCATTTGGAAGAATTTCATGAAGATATTTTATGTTTCCAGTACCACGCAAGGTTTTCAAGTGGTGGTGACTGTTATACTTTAAATTTCATGTCTTCCTTCTTAAGGCTGTCCTATTTCAAACAAGTGATGTGTGTAGATGTGATTCCTTGATGAATGATGTTGTGAATGATGTTTCGGACCAGACTAAGCATGTATTGGGATCCACAAGGTGTGTGTTTGCTTCTGGAGTAGTGTGTTGTTAATGATAGGGCTTGCCCTATGCACGTTTGTAAAATGTAATATTCTTGTTGTATTGGTTGACTTGTTATGAAAACAATGTAATGTCATGTATATATTGAAAACCTAGTTGGTGTAGGTGAAGTATGATTGCGAAAATGAAAAGATGGAAGTGTGAAGAGCAGAATATGAAAATCATATGCATTGTGATGTCCGACTGAAGGAGATAGAGCAGATGTGTTAGAAGCTGTCCTGATTCATCTTGATGACATTTTTGTGATAGGAGGGAAGTGAAGAGTGTGCCTAATTGATCCAATTATCAAAAGAAGCAGAATTGCAATCATCAAAGGTGTGATCTTCAATGTCAATTTTCAGGTAGTAGAAGGATTGTCATACTATAATCTTTTTTGAGTTTATTCTCAATTCAGGGAGTAGTTGCTTCCTTGGGAGTGACCCTAAAACAAAGTCTGCAGGGAGTTGTAACTTCCTTGGGAGTGACCCTAAATCAAAGTTTTCAAAAAGTAGTAGCTTCCTTGGGTTGTAGTCCTAAAACAAAGTTGTAATTTTGAGCTTCATATATTGTGAGTTAATCCTCACTATGGTTTTTCCCTTCTTAGGTTTTACACGTATATCTGGTGTTATGTGTTGATGCGCATTGTGTTAATCTTTCATATTTATGTTGATATTGTAATGCTTAAGTTTTAATTTGCTCCAAAGGACTTGAAGTTTGATAAGATACTGATTCATCCTCTCTCTCAGTATTCTGGTGTGTTCAACAATTGGTATCAGAGCCAAATTACTCAGAAGAAGCTTAACCACTTGAGGAAGGTCCGGGATGGCTCAAAATGGTTCTCTCATGGTACCCATGTTTGATGGGACAAATTATTCCTTTTGGAAGTTAAGGATGGAAAACTATTTGACCTCTCTAGGGTATGGCATCTGGCAATCGGTCAAGAAGGGATACATTGTTCCTATTAGTGATCCTAAAGATGCAGATGAGATTAAGTTGTATGAGAACAATGCCATGGTAAAGAGTGCTATCATGAGTGGACTAGTTGATTCAGAACGTGTGAAGATTTGGTTGTAGATATGCTTAGGATGTCTGAAATAAACTTGAAAGCATTTATGAAGGAGATAGTAAAGTGAAGCAAGCCAAAATACAAATTTTCAAGAGCAAATTTGAAACCTTGAGGATGATATAAGAAGAAGACATTGCTAGTTACATGCTCCAAGTGGATGAAATAGTCAATGGCATTAGAGGTCTTGGTGGGGAAGTGAAAGAAGATAAATTGTGAAGAAGGTTTTGAGATCTCTTCCTAAATCTTACAGTCATAAGGTGTCTGGCATTGAGGAATCTTAGGATTTGAATAAATACACAATAGATCAATTGTTTGGCTCTCTCACAGCTTTTGAAATGAGAGAATTTGACAAAGATGCCCAAAGAAGGAAGCAACATTCAAAGCTAGTAAGAAGACAGAAAATGAAGCAGCTAATCAAATTGATGGCCTTAATGAGGTAGAAGCAAACTTTTTAAGAACCTTGAAGAAAGGCACATGCAAATATAGAGTTAAGTTACCTTTCAAATGTTTTAATTATGGAAAGATTGGTCATTTTGCTTCTAAATGTCCTTTAAAAGAATCAAGGGGTGATAACAAGAAAGACAAGTTCAAAAGAAGCATGTATTCCATAGAGAGCAGTTGTTCTTTAGAAGATGAGGATCATGATGATTCAAATGATGAAACACATTTCATGGCCTTGAATGTTAGTGAAAAAAATGATGTTGGAAAATGTGAGAAGACTGATGCCTTGCAAACAAACCAAAACAATGATAGATCAATGGTAGTATGAACTGCCTTTTATGCAAGAGAAGAAGCCCAGGCTTGGGTAATTGGTAGTGGTTTCTCAAATCATATGATTGGTGACAAGGAGAAGTTTATCAACCTTGAGAAGTGGAATGGTGGAGCTATCAAGTTTGGTGGTAATGATTCAACACAAATCTGTGAAAATGGTGCTATAACTATTGATGGGAAGAACAAGACTGAGGATGTCTGCTATGTCAAAGGGCTAAAGCACAATCTTCTCAGTGTCAGTCAGATGTGCAATAAAGAATACAAGCTTACCTTTCATGCCAAAGGTTGTGAAATCAAGAAGGCAGGGTCCGGAAAACTAGTTGCAGAAGGATCAAGTCATATGGTGATATGTATCATCTGAAGGAGGTAAATGGAAGAATATGCTTGTTGGCTCAATCCAGTGAGTGTTGGCTATGGCACAAGTGAATGGGACACACCAACTTTGACAATATGATAAAGATTAGCTCTATTCATGTAGTGAGAGATGTGCCTAAGATAACCAAGCTTGCAAACATATTATGCAAGGAGTGCCAAATGGGAAAGCAAACAAATACAA
This sequence comes from Cunninghamia lanceolata, assembly GCA_027924645.1. NCBI lineage: Eukaryota > Viridiplantae > Streptophyta > Pinopsida > Cupressales > Cupressaceae > Cunninghamia > Cunninghamia lanceolata. Next base: position 3,411,207 of record BSBN01000356.1, on the reverse strand, counting down.
GTTTAAAGAGGGAGTATTCTTCTTTAAGGCCATTGAAGCTGATTCATATTGACCTATGTGGCCCTACAAGAGTAAAGAGTCAACAAGGTGAAAAGTATTTTATGTTGATCATTGATGATTATTCTAGAATGACTTGGGTTGCTTTCTTAAGAGAAAAATCAGATGCCCTTCATAAATTCAAGGTTTTCAAAGCTATGGTTGAAAATGAAACGGATGCTAAGATCAAATGTTTAAGGTTTGATAGAGGAGGTGAATTTACTTCAATTGAATTTGAAAAGTTTTGTTAAGATCATGGTATTAGGAGACATCTGTCAGCACCCCTCAGCAAAATGGGGTAGTTGAAAGGAAGAATAGGATTGTGCAAGAGATGTCTAGGGCAATGTTGAAAGATGCAAATTTGCCTGATATGTACTGGAAGGAAGCAGTTCACACTGTTGTCTATCTAATTAACAGAGTGCAATTGAGGGTCAATAGCACTAAGATCCCTTATGAGCTATGGTATGGAAGACCTCCCATTGTCAGATACTTTAAGATCTTTAGCAGCAAATGCTATATCAAAAGAGATGAAGAAGACCTAGGAAAGTTTGATTTAAGAAGTAATGAAGGGATCTTTCTTGGCTAGTCAACCAGAAGCAAGATCTATAGTTGCTACAACAAAATATTAGGAAAGATGATTAAAAGCACAAATGTCAAAGTAGATGAAGACTTGTATCAGATGTTGCAAGAATCGGATGACTTTGGATTTGATATCTTTCCATGCATTCAAGATGAAGAAGAAGAAAAATAAGAAAAGGAACAAGAACCAGGGAAGATGCCTAAGACTCCAGCAAAGTATGTTCAGAAGAACCGCTTAGCAGATTAGATCATTGGAGATAAGAATGAAGGTGTGCAAACTAGGAGAAGGTTTGCTAAGACACATGAGCAAGTAGACTTGTGTTTTATATCAAAAGTAGAGCCCAAAACCTTTGTTGATGCTAGAAAAGATGATGGATAAAAGCAATGGAAGAAGAATTGGATCAGATAGAGAAGAATCACACAGGGGAATTGGTTCCCAGACCAGCCAAGAAGAATGTCATAGAAACAAAGTGGGTGTTCCGGAACAAGCTAAATGAAGAATGTGAAGTTGTGAGGAACAAAGCAAGATTGGTGTGTAAGGGCTATTCACAAGTTGAAGGCATTGATTTTGAGGAGACATATGCTCCGGTAGCCAGAATGGAGGCAATCAAGATGTTTCTTGTCCTTATTGTTCATAAGAACTTCGTGGTCTATCAGAGGGATGTTAAGTCAACATTTTTGAATGGGGATCTAGAGGAAGAAGTCTACATTGAGTAACCAGATGGATTTCAGATATCAGATGCTACGCCCTTAATATTGGTGTACATAGGGTTATGAATAGTTGGCTTGTGGCTATCTTAACTCCTAATTAAGTCATATTGTCATTATTATATTGTTATTTAGTTGTTTAGGTCGGCCTAAGGCTTCTATAGGTCTATCTAAGTCGGCCTGGGTGATATCCTAGGCATAAATAGGTATATATAGGAGGTAGTGGGTCTCATTTCATATCATATTGTGTATTGTGTTCTCATTGAAGACTATTGGAGGTATCCCCCTCGAAGTGGATTAGGAGGTTGCCCCCTCGAAATGGCATATTATTATCAAGTATTTGCAGCATATTTACTATTATATTCAGATATTGTGCAAGTTGTTTCATTACATCAGAAGATCCAGACATGGTATGCAGACTCAAAAAAACTTTGTATGGTCTCAAGCAAGCACTTAAAGCTTGGTATGCTTGGTTGGATATAGTGAAAATGAAGGTAGAACTGCTGCTATAAACTTTAAAATTTTGTGTATGCATAGCTGAAATAAATATTAATTTGTAACAATTAATGAACAATTGATTTGCACATTCAATCAAATGGAGAAGAGAAGAGAAGAGGAGAGAAAATGCTTGCACAATATTTACGTGTAGAAACCCTTTCGGGAAAAAATTCCACACAAAGATGTTCCTGCTTGTATTACATCTCTTTGGAAAAGGTTACATTCAATATTGAAATTTCTCTAAGTCCTTGATGCATTTCACAAAAAAACTTCTTGCTTTTTTCTTTAAGTCTTTTTCCTCAAATCAACTCTCTGGAAAATGTATGGGGTTTACAATTAAATCAAAAAGCTTCTTTTAATTCAACTTCTTAATTCAAAATCTTGGAACTCAAATTACAATAAATTGTAGTTGATAACATAGCTTCCAAAGTTCATGCAAAAACTAAGCACACTTAAATTGAGAAGACTGAACTCAAACAAAGTCCAAACTTTGAGTTAACTGCTCCTTCATGATGTCGGCGCCCAAGATGGCTAAATATAGCTATCCCAACATCAAACCTATCACCAAATAAAAGCAACATCAAAAACTCCTCCATTTGGGCGTCCATATTTGCCCAATGAGTTTCTGTTAACTGAAGTAACCAAGACACATCAAAATCATGCAATCAACATGCAAGATTGATGTCCCAAAGGTTATTCTGAAATATCTTGTTTTGTACATGCAAGTGACATGCAAACACCAGATCCAACATGCAACTGATACCCATTACCTAAAACACTGAGATGTACCATCCTGCAACTTTTGGGAGTTGGAGTGTCCTGCAAATAATATTTTAAAACTGACATGCAATTGACATGCAAGCATTTTCAACAACATGCAACCGATACCTATTTCCTGAATCACTAAGATGTACCATCCTGTAAGTTTCTAGAGTTGGAGTGTTCTGCAAGTAATCTCACAAAATTGACATGCAACTACATGCAAGGTCATATAATTGACATGCAAGAACATGCAAGGTCATATAAGTCCATAAGAATGACATGCAACAACATGCAAGCACATGCAAGTGACATGCAATAACATGCAAGTCAATATGAATAACGTGCAACATGTAGCAACATGCAAGTAACATGCAACAACATGCAATTACATGCAAGTCCATGCAAGTCCATGCAAGCTATTCTGACCACATGCAAGCAATATCCAATTCATGCATCTCTAACACTGTAGTTAACTCCAACATTATATCCATGCAAGGTGTCTCAACATTATCCACTCATGTACATAAAAAACACAACTCTAAGTCTAAATATAAGTCTCAAGTCTAACTCCTACTCACTAGGAGTTATCAAACTCTAAATTTAGACTTAGGAGAAGTCAACAAGGTCTTCATAGCTCCCATCTCGAAGTGGGTGCCCAAGTTTGACATTATCCGTTTAGAACTTAATTGCAAAAGTCAAAGTGATATAATTAATAAATAATTAATCTCTCAAAGTCCTAATGTGTTGGGGAACACATTCCAAGAACTTTGGAGACACATGAATTGGTTAGGATTGCAAGTTAATGGAAACTTATCCTAACATTCTCCCACTTGATATTATACATTGCAATAATTCTAAATGATATAATTCAAACTTTAAATCAAGTACAGTGATCAAGGGCAATGGCCTTCCTGCACCAAGAGAACTTATCCGTAGTAACTGACTTTGTAAGATAATCTGCAGTATTAACCAAAGTGTCAATATTTCCAATCAAGACCTTACCATTTTCAACCATTTATCGCACAAAGTGATACTGAACATCAACATGCTTAGCACGAGCATGATACATAGGATTTTTGGCTAAACAAATGGCACTTTGACTGTCACAATTAAGTCTTAGTATCCTGCAATCAAAACCAATACCTTTCCCAAGTTTCTGTAACCAAACTGCCTCTTTGGAGGCATGTGTAGCAGCCATATACTCTGCTTCTGTAGTAAACAAAGCAACTGTGGGTTGTCCTTTACTCATCCAACTTTCCGCAACTCCAAACAAAGTAAACACATAGCCACTTGTGGACCTTCGACTATCCAAGTCACCTGCCCGAGCAGAATCAACAAAACCCTGTATGTCCAATGATCTGTCAACACTATCAATACCATGATAAACCAAACAATAATCAGAAGTGCCTCGGAAATATCTAAACACCCTCTTAATATGATTCCAATGTTCTTTAGTAGGGTTAGACATAAATCTGCGTAAAACTCCCACTGCTTGTGCAATATCTGGTCTAGTGCAAACCATTGCATACATTAAACTACCAACAACACTAGCATAAGGAATATTAGACATCTCTTCAAAAGCATATTAAATCGTTGCAAAATTGTATCAACATACTTACTCTGACTTAACCATAGTTTTCTGTGAACACGATCCTTGTTGATCTCCATTCCAAGAATGTATTTTGCAGCCCCTAAGTCCTTCATATCAAAAGATTTACAAAGCTAAGTTTTAAGCTCTCTAATTATTTCCTTGTTGTTCCCAATAAACAACATGTCATCAACATACAAGACAATGATTAGAACCTGATCATCAATAATCTTAAGATAAACACAATGATCTTCACTTCTAACAAAACCAACTTTCAATGCAAAAGCATCAAACTTCAGATACCACATTCTAGGTGACTGTGTCAAACCATACAAAGATCTTTTCAATTTGCAAACCAAGTCTTCCTTCCCTTTAACAACAAAACCATCAAGTTGCCTCATATAAATCTCCTCTTCAAGATCCCCATGCAAGAAAGCAGTTTTAACATCCATTTGCTCAATCTCAAAATCAAAATTTGTAGCAATAGACAAAAGGAATCTAATAGAAGTTAATTTAGCAATTGGAGAGAAAATTTCATCAAAATCAACACCCTGTGTCTGGGAGTAGCCTTTGGCTACCAATTTAGCCTTGTACCTTTCTAGAATACCATGTGCACCAATTTTCTTTTTATAAACCCACTCACAACCAATGCACAAGATCCGAAGTGTCACAAGTGTCCAAGGAATTCATTTCCTCATGCATAGCTTGCAACCAAGACTCACTTTCTTCTGAAGAAAGCGCCTCCCTGAAAGATCTAGGTTCATCATTAGTACTCAATAAAGCAAATATACAACAAAAATCAAGAGGGTTATACCTATCAATTGGATTCTGTTGCCTTGTGGATTTTCTTACAGTAGGAGTAAGAGGCTCTGTATGTTCTTTTGTATGCTCATCCTAAACATCATTATCTGAACTTCTTGAACTCTCTTCTTCTTCATTCCCAAAACTATCTAGTTGTTCTTCAACATGTGCATCTTCTTGCTTATTTGTAATTGTTCAAAAATGCACTATTTTTCCTTTTTCTTGTTCCTTTGGTTGTTCCTCACCTTCATAAGCTCTAAACTCTCTAAAAATAACATCTCTTAATAAAATCATTTTCTTGGTTAGAGGGTTCAGAGTTTGTAACCTTTTACATTCTCACCATAACCTACAAAAATAAATTTTTGAGCTTTTGGATACAGTTTAGTTTTTTTCTATTTAGGTATATGAACAAAAGCCTCACAACCAAAAATCTTTAAATGTGAAACAAAAGGTTTTCTTTATAACCACATTTCATAAGGAGTCTTATCTTCAAGAATAGAACAAGGAGATCAATTAATTACATAACAAGAAATACTTACATCCTCAGCCGAAAAACACTGATCTAGCTTAGCACTACTTAACATGCTCCTAGCTCTTTTGTAATATCCACGTTCTAAAAACATAGTAAAACCGGAAAATTTACCATAAGTAATTTAGCAAGGTAAAAATGAGATAGAGAAATTTTTTCTTTTATTCAACATATAATCAAGTAACTACAATTACAAGATTTCTCATTACAAAATACAATAAACCATATTGTCTTTCTCAAGTACAATGTTTACAAAAGTAAATCAATTACAAATATCTGCATTAAATAATGTTTTACAGTCTCAAAAAATACAAGTCTCAAAGATATACTGCATCCGGAATTCTGACATCTTTATCACAAGCCTCGGTATGTCTTCTGCTAGAGAGAGAAAGTATCTTTCCAATGATTTACCTCCATCCACAGACCGGCGGTCTCCCACACATCTTCCACATAGGAAGTGGCCCTACCCTTCATGAGGAATATAGACCAAAGGTGACCAGTGGTAATTTGTCTTTCCGAGTACATAGTGTTGTATCCTACACAACTCTATCAATCATACAACCTTAGATACACTCTAGCTAAGTATGATTTCCGATAGGTTGTGCAATCCAGATACAGTGAACTGACAATGCATGCAGAGACATGCATTACTATGGCCATAGTTTCAATATAAATTGACGTTTGCAATGAACATTGTCGTAATATTCACCCAACCCAATTCGACTTGGATACTATCATATTCCTACAGTTGACTTGGTCAACTACATTCAACTTATGAAGTCAAGACAATTTCAATATTTTAGTCTTCCCGACTTAGATAAGTTTACATTCACTATCTATTTTCCACAGACCTTATCGTCTACTTTTCTTTATGAGGATTCTCATTGCATCATTGCAATACCCGAAATCCAAGACTTATCAACTCATAAGAATCTCAAATCGATTCATAACGACTAAGATGGTTACCTTACCTAGGATAAGCATTGTAGTCTAGGAAACTATTTTTTTTCTTACAAGTAAGAATAAATATACATAGTTAGGGTACTTGTCCCTTCAATCATGATCTATATAATGATCACAATAATTTAATATAAATAATTACCATATCTGGGTCAAGTTAAGGTTTAACTAAAGAGTTATGTCTAACTCAAATCAAGTCTTTCTGACTTAGGTGTATTCATAAGACACTGTCACTGCTCCATTGACATTTATGGAATGACTATCCATTCCTGGGTATCTCTCTTTGCATCTTTGCAACATTTGAGATTCACCACTTATCGACTAGTAATAGTTAAGAGAAGTTGTGACCAATAAGATGTAATAAACTTTATGGTTGACTAACCATACCTCTTGCATGCTTGCAAAATCCGAGGCTTATGACTTATATCTCAAGTCGACTTGTAACCCAACAAATAGTTTTCTCTACCTAAGGTTAAGCATTATTGACTAATAACAAATCTCTTTTCACTAAGATAGATGAAGCATTTAATATTTAGGTTTCTCGACCCTTTAATGTCTACCCCCATAAAATAACTAAACAGGTTATAACCGTAAAGGTGTCATCAATAATCTTTAACCCTTCTAGGTTAAACTAGGGTTTTATTTATCCTATTCCAATGCAATGGAGTAACAATCATACATATTCTACAAAGTAAGAATATCATAAGAAATGATTATCCTCTAGTCTACTTTTAACTAAGAGGTCGTTTAAATCTTTCAAAACATGTCTAGATCATTACACAAGTATAATTTTAGATTTATCTGAACCAAAGGTTCAAATACAAATCTAAACTTTGTCTAAGTTTGGTTTGACTCCCTAAAGACGATGGACTAATTCCATTTATTGTCCAATTGTATTCCAAGTCTAGGTTTCTCTTTTTCTTATACAAAATACATTATGTCAAAACAATAATATAACAAGTGTTTTCATCTAAGCCTGATGTAGGGAGTATCTCACTCAATGCACCCTCGCAGAAAAGTTTATTCATAGAGATAATATTTATTAGAACTAAAGTGTTCTCTTCTATAATAAGAGTACTTATTTCCCATAGTATCCTAATGCATGCAAGTTCTACATTGTCATAATATATTGGTTAATACAGAAAACTATGGTTTATATAAAACACAAACATAATTAAATTGTTTACTCAGTGTTGAGGTAAAACTATTCAGTATGAGCATATATAACTCAGATACCTCTTCGACAATTACATTCATAAACTATCTGTATTTTAACATACGTCCTTGCATAAGCCTAACTAAGTTATCTACTGACAAATAACAAAGCCTCTGCTTAGAAAGCATTTGAGGTAAATAATAAAAGCTTATAATACTTATAAAGAGGAAGATTTCTTATAAGAAGATAACCTGTCCAAATCTTCTGGTAGATTATGACCGTCCTTGCAACTCTCTGATATCTTCCTTTTAGTCTCTAGCTATTCCTATTGTCTTTTCCTGTGATAGCTCTACGGTACCCTACCTTCTACATTAATAAAGCTCTTCACTATAGATAACAGAGCTCCTGCCTTCTATGATGATGATGCCCTTCTATCCTTGACTCAAGACTTAGTCGAAAAATGGTGCATGCACTAAACTATCCTGCCCCTATGCTGAGATAGTTACTGTATTCTTTATGATGTGTTAAGCACCTTCTACGACGTGAATACTCCCTTTTTATACGAACACTACCACGACAACATTTAAGATTCATTTCCCATACCCCCACGACCAACAACTTCGAAAGGATCGACACCTGAAACTCCACGACTCATGATAATAACTAAGTCATCATTAGGAGTTGGTTTAAAACCAATTCACTTAGGTCATATGACACTATTTCTTTACTGAGTTTACGATGATCCTCAAAAAGACCTGCACCCTCCTATCACTATCCGGGCACCGACTCAAGTATATTAATTACCTTTAATGATTCCACATATAGGTTGTTTAAAGAAACTCCCTCGAGGCTGTGAATATGTCTCAGAATAAAGCCTCTATTTGCCCACTATACGAGCATGCAGACACCAAAAGAGCACATCTCGGGGTTTTGTTAAACCATAACTATATTTATAACGTGAGGAATCCATTCCTCACTGACGTCTATGTCCTCTTTTAACAACGGAGTCCCTATTCCTTAAAACTCCCACTACGTCCAATTAAGCAGTTACTCGAAACAGTAAAGACGCCCTACATGGCAGTGAGCAATATGCCATTAATAGCACAAGGATCATCCAACGAATTGAGAGGTGTTCGCAGTTTAGAAGCACCACTCTATGCTATAATGAACACACAATAAATCATTAAATAACGACTCTGATTCGAGCCTAACCACTCTCGTCCACTCGGAGATGATTTAAAAAAAATTCCCACAAATTGTGGACTTCTCCACACTAAAAGAGATGCACTAGTTATAAAGAAAATATGCGCAATAATTGCCTCCTAAAAGTTTAAAGATTCCCTCTTCATTACATCTCAAGAAAAGAATAGATAGACATGATAATAGAGAAAGCGATTAATAATAATTTGACGATTAACTCATTTTGACCACTAAGGTTTACGGATGATGTGAATGGGTTGAGTTTACCTCCCCATCACAATTTGTCGACAATATTCACGTCATCTGAACTCGACGAAAACGTCTTGACATTAAGAATCGATAATAAAACCTCAAGTGACTCAAGAATAATAACACAACCATGTTACGACCGGGACGTCGTAATGTTTACGTTAAACATAAATAGCCATAATTCGTATTCAAATGATGTCGTTAATGCTACTAACCACTATGACGACACATTACGACTTACAATGATTCGTGAGATATCGACTATCTGTCAATTGGGTTCAAAAGAAAACTGACAAGACTTACTTCTTATGACACATTAATCCACATTTTCGTTAAACACTTATACTCGATTTGGCAAATAAACCACTCGTAACTTGAGGTCTATAGCTCTCTCGTCGAAAGATTCTCTCTTTTCTCCGAGAATCATTTGAAAACCTGTAATCCTATATCAATCTTGTAACCAACAAATTATGATTAGTGCATCATTATTCAGATAATAAACCAAATCTCATAATGCTATATTAAATTAACAACAATAAAATATTCATTTTCGTAGTTCCATATATGACTTTTGATATAATCTATGTCTTTCCTTGACATTAATTTAAACATCAAAATAGATTTACTTACGTCCAAGTAAAAGTAAAAAGTATAGTAGGACAAAAATTAGGGATGTAACATATCCTTCCCCTAAAGATTCATCGTCCTCGATAATATAAGGTATCAAAATGTAACTAAAAATAAATTCATTGTTTAACTGCTATAAGCATAAAATAAATGAGGAAATTTCTGCTAGATTTCATGGTAATCCCCCCCCAATGTAGAACTATTCTATGTATACTGGTCCCACTGGACCTTGCACTGCAAGACCTCTATGTTACACAAGCAGTGTTTGCAAACCACAAGCATTTAAGAAACTCGATCATAACCATTCCTAGGTTCTATACTTGTAAATCATTCTAATTATATAATAATCATATATTATATATAATTATCTATATATCTTTCATATAGGAATCATAACAAAAAAAAAAAAAAAACATTATGCCACCTGGCTATAATTGGTAGTAGATTGATTCTTGTAATCAATAGAATTGATAACTTTGAGAATTTTGAAAATTCCTTTATATCTACGAGCTGGTTTGGAATACATTCCATGCTTTATGAAACTTTTCTGGGATTCTACCCTCAAAAGAACTTTTCTGCTCTAACCGAGAATTGTCTTAATGTACACTTAACATCAACATAACCTTTATATTTATTATCTATTTCCACTGATCTATTCTGATCAGCTAAATCTGTTTGCCCATTTCAAACATCATTTCTGGATTAATGCTAATCCTATATTCTAGCTTACCCAGCTTATAGGAGTTCGGCATCTTTTCTATCCAATGTTTCAATTCAAGCCATCTTAATAGCAAAAGTTAGGTATTGCTAAAAATTTCACAAGTGATAAGTAGTCTCCCTACTTATACTGTTGATCCATGCAATACTTTTGCAACAAGTCTACCAAACCCTGGTTAACTCTCTCAATTTTCCCATTGGTTTCAGGATGATAAGTTGTAATTTCATTGAGTTTAGTCCTTAGCACAGAAAACAAAGTTTGCCAAAACCTTGATGTTATATGCATATCTCTATCCGAGATAAGCTATAACGTTGGCGAGCCAATACTAGTGCTCCTTCAGTTAAATTCCCTCGTATGGAATGTACTACCTTGTGAGTTATCAACCATAACTAAAATGGCATCATGTCTATTCGTAGACATTGGAAGTCTATGAACGAAGTCCAGACTTATGTCTTGTCATTTTCATACTGGTAGGTCATGTGGATACATCAATCCTACGGAGTGTTGATGTTTATCTTTTACCCTCTGGCACTCCCAACAACTTGCTACAAATTTTGTAGTATCATTCTTCATTCTTTTCAAGAATTGAAGAGGTTTTACATTAGTAATTGGTTACCCCTGGATGTCCTAGGTATGGTACGATATGAACTTTCCACACCAGTTTTCTTAATTCAATAGAATTAAAAACATATATTCTTCCTCTGAAACTCAGTAGTCCATCAGACTCAAAATGAAAACCTATCATACCTTGAATCTTTAGGATTTGTCATAAGAGCTTGCTTGACTTGCTCATATTACTCATCACCTAATAAATTTTGCAACACCTAATCTTTAAAGTTTGCATGAATAGTAATAATTGAAGAAATATATCCCCTCAGACTCAGAGCATCAGCCACTCTGTTCCCTTTTTGTAAATCAATTGCCTCTTTGACATTTATCTGTCCACTCAAATCATTTCTCTTAACTATTGCAGAATCACTTGCACATATTGGTAATGTTCTCCTTCATTCTTAGAATAAATAAGTATATCTTCCAGAGAGGCTAGAACAAACTTATCTAAGCAATCTCTAAAACACACTGTTCATAAGATTCATGAATGCGACAAGGCATTTGTAAGTCCAAAAGACAACACTGCAAACTCATAGTGCCCATTTCTTGTCCATAATATGTTTTATGGGTATCCTCATCCTTCAATATTGACTGATGATATATTGATCGCTAATCAATCTTTGAAAACACTATAGTTCCACGCATCTAATCAAAGATTAACTGATGGTTTATTCTCTTCTAGTCTCTCACCCTTGTTTGTTTTTGTATGAAACATGTCATTTTTCTCATGCCAGATAAATAAGTTGTCTCATAGTTTTCTGAATCTAAAGCGACTCAAAACATCAAAACGTTTTGTTTTTTTAAACTCATAACAATCAATAGATTCATAGAAAACATTCTCATCTTTATCATAATTTATCATAATTTATTCAGGAGTAACAACATCCGTATTCATATAGTTGATAGGACAAGACTATATGTCACTATCGATTTACAATCTTCCAATTAAACAAACATAGAGGGTGGATGTACACACAAGTACTCCTCCAACACCTCTTTGCTAAACAGAAGTATCACAACAACCCCCAAGTGACATGTCATAATTGGCTACAGTTTACTAGGTTTTTACTACACAAGTAGAAATAGTAGGATTCTTGGCCAGTTCAAAACGTTTTCTTTCTAGCCGAATATACTTAAGCACATCAGCAAAAGTCTCTGAATCCTCCAGCCATGCACCTTCAGAGTAAAAAATATGCTCTTTAAGTTCAACCTCCTCGATAGGTTTCTTCTTAACCACTAATTCAGGCAAATGCTTGGGTGCAGACTTCCTAGTAGTTTTCTTGGTTCTTCTCCAATCCATTCTGGCACAAGAAAATTCGAACATTAGCTAACCGCATAATGGTGACAACATGTTAGCACAGTGGACTCATAAGCCCTAGTGTCGAACCTGGTAGCTCTGATACCATATGTAATATCCACGTTCTAAAAACATAGTAAAATCGGAAAATTTACCATAAGTAATTTAATAAGATAAAAACGAGATAGAGAATTTTTTTCTTTTATTCAACATATAATCAAGTAACTACAATTACAAGATTTCTCGTTACAAAATACAATAAACCAGATTGTCTTTCTCAAGTACAATGATTACAAAAGTAAATCAATTACAAATATCTACATTAGATAATGTTTTACAGTCTTAATAAATACAAGTCTCAAAGATATAATGCATCCGGAATCCGACATCTTTATCGCAAGCTTCGGCATGTCTTCTGCTAGAGAGATGGTATCTTTATAGTGATTTACCTCCATCCATAGACCGGCGGTCTACCACACATCTTCCACATAGGAAGTGGCCCTACCCTTCATGAGGAATATAGACCAAAAGTGACCAATGGTAATTTGCCTTTCCGAGTACATAGGGTTGTATACTACACAACTCTATCAATCATACAACCCTAGATACCCTCTAGCTAAGTATGATTTCCGATAGATTGTGCAATCCAGATACAGTGAACCGACAATGCATGCAGAGACATATGCCTTACTATGGCCATAGTTTCAATATAAATTGACGTTCGCAATGAACGTTGTCGTAATGTTCACACACCCCAAATCGACTTGGATACTATCATATTCCTACAATTGACTTGGTCAACTACATTCAACTTATGAAGTCAAGACAATTTTAATATTTTAGTCTTCTCGACCTAGACAAGTTTATATTCACTATCTATTTTACATATACCTTATCGTCTACTTTTCTTTATGAGGATTCTCATTGCATCATTGCAATAACCGAAATCCAAGACTTATAAACTCATAAGAATTTCAAATCGATTCATAACGACTAAGATGGTTACCTTACCTAGGATAAGCATCGTAGTCTATGAAACTATTTACTTTCTTACAAGTAAGAATAAATATACATAGTTAGTGTACTTGTCCCTTCAATCATGATCTATATAATGATCACAATAATTTAATATAAATAATTACCATAACTGGGTCAAGTTAAGGTTTAACTAAAGAGTTATGTCTAACTCAAATCAAGTCTTTCTGACTTAGGTGTATTCATAAGACACTGTCACCGCTCCATTGACCTTTATGGAATGGCTATCCATTCTTGGGTATTTCTCTTTGCATCTTTGCAACATTTGAGATTCACCACTTATCGACAAGTAATAGCTAAGAGAAGTTGTGACCAATAACATGTAATAAACTTTATGGTTGTCTAACCATACCTCTTACATACTTCCAAAACCCGAGGCTTATGACTTATATCTCAAGTCGACTTGTAACCCAACAAATAGTTTTCTCTACCTAAGGTTAAACATTATCGACTAATAAAAAATCTCTTTCCAATAAGATAGATGAAGCATTTAATATTTAGGTTTCTCGACCCTTTAATGTCTACCCCCGTAAAATAACTAAACGGGTTATAACCGTAAAGGTGTCATCAATAATCTTTAACCCTTCTAGGTTAAACTAGGGTTTTATTTATCCTATTCCAACACAATGGAGTAACAATCATACATATTCTAGAAAGTAAGAATATCATAAGAAACGATTATCCTCTAGTCTACTTTTGACTAAGAGGTCGTTTAAATCTTTCGAAACATGTCTAGATCATTACACAAGTATAATTTTAGATTTATCTTAACCAAAGGTTCAAATACAAATCTAAACTTTGTCCAAGTTTGGTTTGACTCCCTAAAGATGATGGACTAATTCCATTTATTGTCCAATTGTATTCCAAGTCTAGGTTTCTCTTTTTCTTATACAAAATACGTTATGTCGAAACAATAATATAACAAGTGTTTTCATCTAAGCTAGATGTAGGGAGAACATCTCACTCAATGCACCCTCACAGCAAAGTTTATTCATATAGATAATATTTATTAGAACTAAAGTGTTCTCTTCGATAATAAGAGTACTTATTTCCCATAGTATCCTAATGCATGCAAGTTCTACATTGTCATAATATACTAGTTAATACAGAAAACTATGGTTTATATAAAACACAAACATAATTAAACTTTTTACTCAGTGTTGAGGTAAAACTATTCGGTATGAGCATATATAACTTAGATACCTCTTCGACAATTACATTCATAAACTATCTGTATTTTAACATACGGCCTTGCATAAGCGTAACTAAGTTATCTACTGACAAATAACAAAGCCTCTACTCAGAAAGCATTTGAGGTAAAGAATCAAAGCTTATAATACTTATAAAGAAGAAGATTTTTTATAAGAAGATAAACTTGTCCAAATCTTCTGGCAGATTATGATCGTCCTCAGAACTCCTTGATATCTTCCTTTTAATCTCTAGCTATTCCTATTGTCTTTTCCTGTGATAGCTCTACGGTACCCTACCTTCTACATTAATAAAGCTCTTCACTATAGATAATAGAGCTCTTGCCTTCTATGATGAGGATGTCGTTCTTGTTGGCAAGAGACACAGTATAGCTTCATGAGTGTTGTCATTGATGGCAACAAAGTTCATCCCACCCATCCGCAGGACATGGTGTGCCTATACTGGAAGTCAGATTGAAGAGTGTTACGGTCTGGTAAGCATGAACAGAGCATGTGGCAAGGTCTGACAGTCAGGTCTGGATCTCTCAGAGTAAGTATCTTAGTAAAGTGCAGACTTGGGGAAATCAAGAGGTGTACCTTGACTAATACATTCCAGAGATTGAGCCTTCGGTGATGAAAGAGTGAAGAGATATGAGCACCTAAGTGTTGGGTTCCTATTTGGTAGAATTGACAGAGGAAGAACTAACCGGCAGAGCATCAGACCTTAATCCGGATGAGTTATTGATGGTGATCAAGTTTCTTAAGGTATCATTCATGATTGGCCGACATGATTGATGACTTCTATAAGCATCTCTTTGATACGCATCACTTGACAAGTAAGGATTCAGCCGACAGATCAGAGTTTGGGAAAATATTGACTATTCCGGATGCCGACTAGAAAGGTGTTGAAATCATTGGTGCAGATATATATACCAGATGGATTTGGATGTGAAGGTGTGTGTTGTGTGTTGTGTTGTGTGAAGAAAAGCAGAAGAGCAGAGTGAAGACAGTAAGGTAGGTCCGGTATGTGACAGGACAGTAGCACCAAAGAAGAGGAAGAATGAAGTGCAGTAGATCAGTATACTGAGCCTAACCGGAACTGAACTCCTGCATATGTGGATGCTTCTCATCAGTTCAAGTATTCTGTTACTCTCTTTATAACTTGTAGACAGTGAGTCTCTTGTAGGCAGTGAGCCTCTTGTGAGCAGTGTGCTCGGGCAGTGAGCCCTAATTGGCAAGTGCCATTTTGTACAATCTTATTCTTTTAACAGATAATACAATCTTGGGTTAATCACCCCGTGGTTTTTCCCTTAACAAGGTTTTCCACGTCAAAATTATTGTGTCATGTGTATTGATGTTATTTATGTTTTCATGGGTATGTTTGCTTATATGATTTGATGCTGCACTAATTGCTAAAGAAAATCAGAAAGTTAAAATAATTAAGATAACTGATTCACCCCCCCGCCCCCCCTCTCAGTTATCACAATTGGTATCAAAGCCAAGTTCCTCCAAACTGAGCCTAACAACTTGAAGAAGATCCGAGAATTCAAATGGATGTATATGGTATGAGGGAACAACTTCAGTCTGCCCTAGATGATCTTGAGCAATCTAACTCCGAAGTCAATGAATTGAAGGAAAGACTCAATCAGGCAATCTAACTTCAGCAATTGGCAAGTCAAGGTGAAGCCAATGATACAAATGAAGATCTGAAGAAGAAAACCAAGTTATGTGAAAAGTTATCAAAAGAGGTCATTATGGTAAGACATGAAATGGAATCAGGAGTTATGAAATTCACCCAAGAAATTGAAGAGAAAAAAAAAACTCATGATGATCTAAGACAATCTCTCAAGGAGAAATCAGAAGACTGCCACAAAATGGATAGAAGAATCAGGCATCTAGAATCTGATCTTGAAGAAGCTAGAGATAATGAAGAACAACTTGAGAATCAGATTGAGACTTTTAAAAGGGATCTTCAAACAACAAATGAATACAAAGAGAAATTCAAGATAAGCTCTGCTCAACTTGAATTTCTTCTTTAAAGCTAGAAGAGGGTAGATGACAAACAAGGCTTGGGGTATGAGAAAGGTGAAAGCTCTGGATCCGGTCAGAAGAACTTTGGATCAGGAAATCCAAGGAACATACCTAGAAGACCTCTGGTAAGGCAACCAAATGCTCAAAGATATCTATCTTTCAATGGATACTGCCACAACTGCAATAACTTTGGTCATAAAGCAAATCAGTGCAGAAGAAGAATGAATCAAACTAAATCATCCTTCTCCAGACAGTTTTTCAATTGCAAAAGGTATGGTCACAAATCTCATGAGTGTAGAAATATGCAAATGAACAATTCATTCAATGGAAGATGCTTTGCATGCAATAGAATGGGTCATATGGCTAATCAGGGTAGATCAAGAGGATATCAGCAAAATATGCAAAGAAATGTTTTTTGCTACAATTGCAATAGATCCAGTCATATTGCCAAATTCTGTAGAAGTAAGAATCAGGACAATAAGGGTCCGGTACATCATAATCAAAACCAAGACAAAGGAAAAGGAAAAGTGAATGTGGATGAAATTCAAAGGGAGATGAACAAGATT
Source organism: Cunninghamia lanceolata (assembly GCA_027924645.1). NCBI lineage: Eukaryota > Viridiplantae > Streptophyta > Pinopsida > Cupressales > Cupressaceae > Cunninghamia > Cunninghamia lanceolata. The sequence goes on along the minus strand of BSBN01000356.1, from coordinate 3,394,071 downwards.
TGGGTGAAGAGGAGTACATAAAATGTTGAGGATGGATCCGCACCAGAATCTGGTGCTGATATTCCTTCCGGAAACTAAATAGATGAGCTCTGGCTCAGGGGGAGTCACAAAAGAAAATATTTTCCCCCAGCCAGTCAATTAGTGCCTGAAATTGGCACATGGAAGGTTGTAGGCTAAAAGGGCTCTCAGAAAAACATCTAAATAACCCTTGGGAAAGATATGAAAGATCTGCAAGGAATTTGAAGAGGTTAATCATTTGAGATTAATCCGGTTTAACAGTCATTTGGTAAGAATAGGATTTTCATAGACAGATCCGGTATGATTCAAATTCGTAGTATCTTGATCTCCGGATAGATCAAATGTTTGGAGAAAGGAGGATAGATTGTCACTAATCTCGTTGTCAATAAGATGGGCATAACTCTGCAATTGTGTATTTAGTATCGTATGCTCATTAAAGCAATGATAAAGAACAAATATCTTTCACCACATATTGATGACATCTTTGATTAGATGCGTGGAACTATAGTGTTTTCAAAGATTGATTAGCGATCAATATATCATCAATCAAGATTGAAGGATGAGGATGCCCATAAAACAATTTTTGGATAAGAAATGGGCATTGTGAGTTTGTAGTGTTGTCTTTTGGACTTACAAATGCCTTTTCGCATTCATGAATCTTATGAACAGTGTGTTTTAGAGATTGCTTAGATAAGTTTGTTCTATCCTCTGAAAGATATACTTATTTATTCTACGAATGAAGGAGAACATTACCAATATGTGCAAGTGATTCTGCAATAGTTAAGAGAAATGATTTGAATGGACAGATAAATGTCAAAGAGGCAATTGATTTACAAAAAGGGAACAGAGTGGCTGATGCTCTGAGTCTGAGGGGATATATTTCTTCAATTATTACTATTCATGCAAACTTTAAAGATTAAGTGTTGCAAAATTTATTAGGCGATGAGTAATATGAGCAAGTCAAGCAAGCTCTTATGATAAATCCTAAAGATTCAAGGTATGATAGGTTTTCATTTTGAGTCTGACATTTGCGCCTCTTTGAGATGATGTTGCGAGATGATAAGATTTATGTCAAGTAACATCATTTCAAAGAAGCTAAGGAAATGGATAGAGGAAAAGGATAGGGTGATGATGCCCCCTTGAGAGGATAGGTGGGTTGGACAAACACAGGTAGGCTCTCAAAATGAAAGGATTGGCTAAGGAAGGAAGATAAGGGAATGGATAGAAGAAAGCGAAGGATGCGTTATGCTGCAATGAAAGTGAGCAACCATGATGTTTGATGTTGCACTAGACGTTATGCACCAAGGTATAAGGACCAAGGTGACTATGTGTCTCGTGCCCCAGCGTAATACAACCTTGTCTAGATACAAGATATGAATATTAAGTGGGTTGGATTTGGATACAAATGCAAGATAAAAATGATAACTCACACAAGCAAGCAAGCAAGCATGCACAAATGATACAAACACAAACAAGGTATTGCCCTTGTCAATCTATAAACCAATGACTGAGTGATTGATTGATTGATGATTTGATAAAGATAGTGTTGTCATGGTGGGGAACGATATATCCCATTGATGATTGATGATTGATTGATTAGGTTTACAACAAGATTAGGATCAAGACCGTTGATTGTGATTGGATAATTTGACAAGATTGATTAGCTTGATCGGTATGGATTAAGGATGAATTGCATTTGGATCATTGCTTGAATTGATTTGATACGGACCAAATGGAAGAAGTGATTTGAAGGATAGATGATGATAATTTGAATTGAAGAAGTGATTGAAGAAGTGAGGATTGATTGAATTTGTTGTGATGATTAATTTGATTGAATTGATGAAGATAGATGATAGAAGAATGATGAAAGAAGAAAGAGGAATATTGTTGCAGTGAATATTAGGATGGAAGAAGTCTATCGCCTATGCTTGAATGTAAGCACTTCCTTTGTATCCTAGATTGCCTACATACCCGTATCCACGGGATCAAGGCACTTAACGATAAAGATGAGATGTAGTTTTGATTTGTGTTTTATTGATGGTGATGGTATGGATTGGAGTGATGTGATTATGGATTGATAGATTGGCTTGATTTGATTGGATTTGTTTTGATGGATTTGATGCGATGGATTGATTGATTGGGATTGATTTGATTGGAAGAATGTGATTTTGGTGATTTGATGTGGAATGGTTTTATTGCTTGGATTTTGTTGGATTTTTGAAATGTTTCGATGTTTTTGGAGTTTTGAAGTGTTCTATTTTTTTGTGTTTTTTGAAATGTTTTGATTGATTTTTTTTAATTTTTGAAATATTTTTATTTTTTTGGGTTTTTGAAACATTGGCATTGGATGATCATTTTGATAGCCTTTATGCTAGGTACCAATGACAAGAGGGAAACCAAGTCTAGGTGCAAGGGAATGAATGGGATTGGACAAAAGGATGGACGATAGTAGATGGATGAAAGGATCATGATAAATGGATGGATAAAGGGATGTGCGATAGTGGATAGGATGAAAGAGTGATGATAAATGGAGGGATACAAGGATAGGCTATAGTGGATGGAGGGGAAGGCTCATAAGGGAGCTAGGATGTGATCTCCAAAGGCTATGTCGCATATGAATAACATGCCCCATACTAGGTAGAAGACTTAGGATTTTTACATGACAAGGTTTAGGACAATGGGATGATAGGATGGATTGGATAAGATGGATAAATAGGTAATGACAAGAGGATAATGATAGGATATTGGACTGGAAAGGACCATAGGATAATGTCAAGATAAGGTATGTCAAGAGATACCCAAAACATTTGTCAACATTGTGCCCCCAATCTTTATCAAGATTGAAAGGAGATAGGGAGGATGGATAGGACTTAATAGGATAGGTATGTGAATGGATAAGGATGGTAAGATGGTATGGAAAATGAGAGGAAGTGGTATGATAGGATAGATAGTGTGGATGAGACAAGGTGCCCCCAAGTGTAAGTGACATAGAAGATCGACATACACATGACGCATGTTTACCAGGTTTTCATCATGGTACTTATCCAAGGTGTCTGTTTACCATGTTTTCACCATTGGACGAAGGGATTTATCTTTACTATTTTAATTTTTATTATTATTATTTTTGCATGGGAAAGGGGGGGTATGGGTGTTTAGGAGTGGCGGAGGGTCTGCATCAAGCGGTGGTAGTCTTTTCGACGGAGCATGGGGGCGGCGACGGGATCGGTTGAAGCACAGACAGGTGAAGCCAAGGGCGACAAGGACTTAGAATTCTAGGGTTTTTGAGGCGGCGGGGAATCCGTGAGGAGTGGCGACTGGAATGTTTGAAGGTGGAGCTTGAGGCTTAAGCGGCGGCCGAAGGGAGATCTTAGGGTTTCGACGAATGTGACTGGTGTTTAGGGTTTTAACAGAGCCAAGCAATAAGATTTAACTTGCAACCAAGAATACCCAACCTGCAACATACAAATCAAACTTGCAACACAGAACTAGAGATCGATAAGACACAGGGGTCGTGGGATCCATATGGATCCGTACTGTACGGACATGCGACCCTAAAATTTTTTCAATTTTTTTCAAAAATTTCAGTCACTGAAACCTATCAAGTTTACCGTCAAAAAACTCAGAAACAATGTCATGATCGCGATGGTGGGATCGGTTTTTGCTTAGGATGCAGCCTACAATAGCTCACCCCCAAAACTTGCAAATTTTGACAACTTAGGGTTAGAGAAAAAAACAAAATTTTGACAACAAAATCTGCAAAAAACTCATGATTAGATCCGAGACTAGGTGTGCCAAACGAAATCATGAAAAATAGACATGAAAGAAATCATAACAAATGCAAATTAAATGAATGCAAACCTCATACCAAGTCACAATCCATTGATAGGGTTGAGAATGCCGCACCCATGAACATTCTAGCTTTACCCAAAGAGATGAATATTGATTACTCACAATTCAACAACATAATAATGATATGGAGATTGATAGATGAATGGATGGATGAGAGATTGAGAGGAATAGATGCAAAAAGGATGGATTCTGGATTGAGAGGAAAATTCGGTAAAGGATGCTAGAAGAAGATTTGATACAAATGGCTCAAGAGAGGCTACCTTTATAGAAAAGACAAATTTGAATGGATGGATAGAATTGCAAGTTATGTTGGATGATATGGACGGTCTAGTTGGATTAGGGTTTCCCACTCAAAGAGGGATTGTAGTCACATGACAAGTGTGCAATGGAGAATGAAAAGTGAGGGAAATAATTCAAATTTTTAATTTGAATTATGTGAGACATGTGAAGGGGGATTAAGTGGAAGATGAGACATGTGATGTGTCACAATGTGATGAGAGGTGAGGGAATAATTCAAATTTTTAATTTCAATTATGTGAGACATGTGACTAGGTGCAATTAATTAAATAAATGGGATTTATTTAATTAATTGGGAATGGGATCAAATGGGATTAATTAAATAAAGTGGGTTTATTTAATTAATCAAGAAGGTGATTAAGTTGGAAAAGTGGGATGACTTAGGGCAAAGTGGTACATGATGTCCCTAGTAAAGTGTCGACTAGGTCATGGTAAGGACATGGACAAATTTTAGTGTCTACATTTTGCCTCTCTTTGAGATGATGTTGCGAGATGATGTGATTTATGTCGAGTAACATCATTTCAAAGAAGCTAAGGAAAAAGATGATGAAAAGGAATAGGGTGATGATGCCCCCTCAGAGAGGATAGGCGGGTTGAACAAACATGGGTAGGCTCTTGAAATGAAAAGGAATGGCAAAAGATAAAGGAATGGATAGAAGAAGGGAAGGATATGTTATGCTGCAATAAAAGTGAGCAACCATGATGTTTGATGTTGCACTAGATGTTATGCACCAAGGTATAAGGACCAAGGTGACGATGTGTCTTGTGTCCCAGCATAATACAACCTTGTCTAGATACAAGATATGAATATTAGTTGGGTTGATTCGGATTTGATGCAAATGCAAGATAAAAAGATAATACACACAAGCAAGCAAGCAAGTATGCACAAATGATACAAAAACAAACAAGGTATTGCCCCTGTCAAGCTATAAACCAATGATTAAGTGATTGATTGATTGATTTGATGATTTATGATAGTGTTGTCATTGCTGGGAACGATATATCCCTAGATCAATAGAAGGATGTGGGAACAATATATCCCATTGATGATAATGATTGATTGATTTGGTTTACAACAAGATTAGGATCAAGACCATTGATTGTGATTGGATAATTTGACAAGATTGATTAACTTGATTGGTATGGTTTTAAGATGACTTACATTTGGATCATTTCTTGGAATGAGATGAATGGAAGATTGGATTTGATGGAGATTGATTTGATGAAGTGATTGAAGAATTGATTGATGAAGTGATGAAGATAGATGATAGAAGAATGATGAACGAAGAAAGAGGAATATCGTCTTGTGCCTGAATCTAGGTACTTTCTTCATACTCTAGCGTGCCTACATACCCTATATCCATAGGATCAAGCCATTTAACAATAGAGATGAGATGTAGTTTTGATTTGTGTTTTATTGATGGGATGATATGGATTGGATTGATGTGATTTTGATTGATTGATAGATTGGCTTGATTTGATGATGTGATTGGACTTGTTTTGATTGATTTGATGTGATGGATTGTTTGATAGATGATTGATCTTATTGCTTGGATTTGTTTTGTTGGATATTTGATTTTTGTGGATTTTGAAATAATTTGATTTTTTTGAATTTTTTGAGAATATTTGATTTTTTTTTATTTTGTATTTTTGCATTTTTGAATGTCAATGGATTTACAATTTGAGGTAGTCTTTGTGCTAGATACCAATGACAAGGGAAAACCAAGTCTAGGTGCAAGAATTATGGAAGATGGATGGATAAAAGGATGGATGATAGAAAATAGGATGAAAGGCTCATGATAGATGGATGGGATGGGATGAAAATGATAGGTTATGGAGTGGAAAGCTCATGATAAATGGATGGATACAAGGATAGGCTATAGTGGATGGAGGGGAAGGCTCATAAGGGAGATAGGATGTGATCTCCAAAGGCTATGTCGCATATGAATAACATGCCCCATACTAGGTAGAAGACTTAGGATTTTTACATGACAAGGTCTTATGACAATAGCATGACATGATGAATTTTTCATGACAATGTTGGAAACAAGGCAGATAACTGAGAGGGGGGGTGAATCAGTTATCTCAAAATTTCCTTAACTTTCTTTTCTTTTGTTATCTTAATAATCAGTGTTGCATCAAAACATGAAAGCAATGTAATCATAAGAACAGAAATAAAATCAACACACATAACACAAGGATTTTTACATAGAAACCCTGTTAAGGGAAAAAACACGGGGTGATTAACCCAAGATTGTATTCTCTATTAAAAGAATAAAGGAGTCCAAAATGACACTTTCCAATTAGGGCTTACTGCCTGAGCACACTGCTCACAAGAGGCACACTGCCTACAAGAGACTTATGTCTACAAAACTTACAGAAGATAATCAAGTGTTTGAACTAATGAGAAACATCTACAAATGCAAGAGTTCAGTTCCGGTTAGGCACAATACACTAATTTGATGCACTTCATTCTTCCTCTATTTAATGTGATTGCTCTGTCACATACCGGACTTGAATTGTTGCTTTAACACTTATCCCCACTTTTCTTCGCACTTTATTCCATCACTTGTTCACCACACACACTTACATGCTGAAATCTATCTGGTATATATATCCGCATCAAGGATTCTCATCAACTTTCTAGTCGGCAACCCAAACACTCAAGATATTTTTAAGTTACTAGTCCGTCGGCTGAATCCACGCTTGATTTGTGATGCGTATCAAAACATAGGCATAGAAGTCATTAATCATGTCGGCCAAAAATGTATAGTCCCACAAATTGCTTTATCAACACCTTTTACTCGTCTAAATTGAAGTCTGATACTTTGTCGGTCAGTTCTTCCTCTGTTTGCTTTGCTTGATTGGAACCCAATACTCAAATGCTCGTATCTTTTTCATGCTTTATCACCGGAGACTAAATCTCTGAAATACAATAGTCATGATACCCCTCTTGACTTTCCCAAGTCCGCAACTTATTGAGTTACACCATCTGAGAGATCCGGACCTGATTGTCAGACCTTGTTATATACTCTGTTCTTGTTCACTGGACCAAAACAATCTTCAATCTGACTTCCGGTATAGGCATACTATGTACTGCGGATGTGTGGGATAGACTTTGTTGCCATCAATGACAACACTAATGAAGCCACACAGTGTCTCTTGCCAACAATCTCCCCCTTTGGCATTGATGGCAACACTTAGTAAAAAATGGCTAAGTGTTGTAGTAACTCCCCCTTGGCTGATGCTCTGTCTTTTGCATTGTTTTACTAGAGCTCCCCCTTAGCTGGATTCGACATTTTTCACTACTCCTCACTCCCCCTTTGACATCAATGGCAAAGGGTGGAATCCACATACCAAAATTTGCAAAAATTGTCCTATATATGGCCGCATAAGTATATATATGTTATATTTACATATAGTTAAGAATATCCGCAAAAGTAGTCTTTAGCTATACAAACTCTGTGGCCCAACTCTGCTTCATCCTATCCAAAATGGAGATGTGACCACTCAACAAAAATGCATATGCTTCTACCTTTCTTAAATTTGCCGGATCACTGGTCCGAGCTGTGGTCTGAGCATCTGTCAAGGCCTCATGCATTGCCTCTAGCTTAGGGATAATTATCCTTCTGAGTTCACCCATTCTGTTCATTATGTTGTTTTCTTTGTCCAGCCTCTTTATTTCATTGACGATAACAATAGCCCGGCATTCTTGATTCATTAGAGAGGTAGTAAGGGGATCAAAATTCTGAGATAAACTTGATAATTTACCTTCTTGTTCTTTCACTTTCTTCTCAATGTCCTTTGTCACGTTGGGCCAAGATAAATAGAATTTGTATATGTCCCCACCATCTTTAAGAGCATTTTCAAGGCTCTTTATTCCAATGTCTAGGGTCCTCCTATCATTAGTAATAAGTCCTTGTACTTCAGTGAATCTTTTTCCTAGAAACTCCTTCCAGACCTTTGCTTTTGTTTGAACCAGGGAGAGAGAATCAAAATTCATTGGTCCTTGAAATAGCTCAGGTTTATCTATCTCCATCATTTCTTTGTTTAAGAAGTTCATTGCCTGTGCAGTGTCTCTTGCTGGTGATTGAGTCTTCTTTTCTTCTGGGATATCAGAATAGTCATCATTAGCCTTTTCTGCTTGTTCTTCTTCTTTTCCCTTAACCTCTTCTTCTTGAATCACCTTCTCCTCTCTTCTACCTTCTCCTTTAGCTTCAGAGTCTAGAATGTCTGCAGTGGGATCCGGACGAGAGATGTCATGTGTGTTTACTGCTTCATGAACTTCCTCTTCTGGAACAAAGGAATCTAAGTCCTCAGATTTCTCTTCATCTATTATCTTTGATCCTTCTATATTCTTGTCAGAAGATTCTTCATTGATTACATTTAATCCTTCAACATCCATGCTAGAAGGTTCTTCACCTGTTTCCTCTATAATAGGAAGATTGAATCTTTTCAAAGCATTCCAGAGGATATCTTTTGTTTCACTTGCTACTTGGTCAGTTTCTCCAAGCATAAGTTTATTCATTCTTGCCTTACTTCGAAACTCATCCTTACAATCCTTGAAAATCATGTCCATTTGTTTTGGAGTGATAGAAGGATAAAGCTGAATCATTATTTGTTCCTGAATCTCTAGGTCTTTTGCCATTGCATTCTCTTTTCTCAGCTTAAGTACTTTTTCTAGGCTCTTAGGAATCAAAGATATAATTTCAATGAACTCTTTATTGTAAATGTTCAAATACCTAACAGTAGCCTCTTCCAGAATTCTCTTGTTAGCATCATTGTATGCATCATAGAACTCAATCACCGACTGCAGGTTCCCATCTACTGTAATTGCCTTGATGATGTCATCAGTAGAAAGATTGGGCTTTTCAACAAATTCCTCTGCCTTTTCTTCCTCATTTTTACTAGCAGAGAATTTTCCGGATGTTTTCTTCTTTTTCGTTTTCTTGATTTCCTCATCAGATTCTGTTTCTTCATCATCTTTAAGGCTTGTATATGACCTTGTGGCTTTGGTCTTCATCCTCTTTTCTCCTTTTTCGGATGTCTTGACTTCCGGTTTGGAAGCCTTTGAGCTTTTAGGAGTGACAGGTGTAGAGCTCTTGGAAGATCTAGTTCGTGAGGAGGCTTGTACTGGAACGTCTCCTTTCTTTGCTTCTTGTTTCTCTTTCTTAGCCTTCTCCATTTTCTCTCTATTTGCATCCACAACCTCCTTTGATAAGCCAAATCTTTTGGCAATTTCTTCAAGTTCCCTTCTTACTTTCCTCTTTATCTCCGGCTATCTTAACATGTATTTTTACACTTAGCTCTTGAAAAGTTCCAAACCTTTCCGCTTCAGTGTCCTTAGGTTGGCTCAACAGGTGTTGAATATGTAGCTCCAAGATTTTTTCATTGACCTTGTATCCCATAGGCATTATCCACATAGTTCTGGGCTCAACTGCCTCCATTAGGCATTGATCAGTGTCAACCATGAAGCATACTGTGTCCTTGTATTTCTCAACTATTGATTGAGGTATTCTCTCTCTGGCTTACATCATCCTTTGGAAGTTCTTAAAGTAACCCCAGAGGGCTGTGTTTTGGGCTTGAGTATCACCAAGTCCATACATGTAATCTCTGATCTGAACTGCAACCGGTTTATCATATTGCCAAACCCAGCCACTTGATCCAGGTAGCTCATTCATATAATAGAAGAATAGATACAGTATTAGACAACCATATTTAAAGGAATTCTTTTTATCCTTTTTGATCTTCTGCAAGTTTTCCAATAGTTGATTTAGAAGTTCACACAGGTCATAATCTGCATCTTCCCTCAACATTTGATATGCTGTATAGATTGTTGTGCCAGCCACAAAATTCTACCTGTTCGAATGATAGATTTGGTATCCGATTATCATTGAGGCAAATTTGACATCCGGATCTGTGATGTCATCTATGGTCATTGCTCTTTTGTCAAATTTGGATCTGGTGGCTTTAGTTATTGTTTGGTTCTTCATAGATTTAAGTGCAAGTAACCCACCGGATGAATGCAGTCCGGTCATTGCCCTAATAGCATCTTTAGTTGTCTTGGAGGGCCTCATTAGCCACATGAAATTATTATGCATCTTGCTTAGAACATACTGGACCCAATCATCTTTTGTAAAACATGGAAAATGTATGCAATGTCCAAAGTGTTTATCCCGGATGGCCTTGAATTCAAGTTTGAGTTCAAAATTTTCATTTATTAGCTGTTTGTGATAAATATCCATCAATTTTGGGTCTCCAAATTATTTAATGTTGGCATGGATATAAACCCTAACATCTTCTACATGCAATGCTCTGTGTCGAATGCTAGAAAATGCACCCAAAGGATCAACTTCTAGAGATTTATAAGGGTGTTTCTTGAATTTAGGTTGCGGCCTATCAGAGATCTTAACAATCATTGGAGTAGCCATTTTGCAAAAGATTCAGAGAGATTTTTAGAATGGAAGTACCTTTTCACGCTTTAGGGTTTGAAACAAGAGCCGGAACAAATCACTGGTTGAATTCGTTTTTGAGTTGATCTTGTAGTCTTTGTTGCAGAGCTTTTCTTTTCTTCTTTATGAGTGCAAGTGTGTAAATAATGAGTGAAAGAACCCTTTTATCCTTGCGCAAACCCTGATTTCCTCATGTAATAAATGTACAACTTAAGTTATTTGGTTGCCCTATTTTGAGAGAGATCTTCTTGAATTACTACGCCGAATTTAGAATCATTGTTAGTGAGGATTGACAACGTATCTTCTTTTCTTCAATCATGCCATGGGTCCGCAGATCAAAGCATTTCAATTTTGAATCATACCGGATCTGTCTATGAAATTCTGCTTTTACCAGATGGCTGTTGGAACTGGATTAACTCGAGCGGTTAAAATCTTGCAAAACTTCATGCGGATCTTTCGCATTTTGACTGAAGGTTATTTAGATGTTTATCTGAGAACCCTTTAATCCGTAGCGTCAAATGTTTACTCAATGTGCCGTTTTTAGGCACTAGCTGACTGGCTGGGGGAATTTTTTTTTCTCTGTGACTCCCCCTGAGCCAGAGCTCACCTTTTTAGTTTTCGGAAGGAATATCAGCACCGGATTCCGGTGCAGATCCATCCCCAATATTTTCTGTACTCTTCTTTACCCAAATCTTGCTCATCTCCTTTTGAACTTCATCCGCATTCACTTTATCTTTGCCCTTATCTTGTTTTTGATTATGTTACACCGGACCTTTTCTATCCTGATTTCTGCTTCTGCAGAATTTGGCAATATGACCAGATCTATTGCAATTGTAACATACAACATTTCTTTGTTTATTTGATTGATATCCTCTTGATCTGCATTGATTAGCCATATGTCCCATTCTATTGCATGCAAAGCATCTACCATTGAATGAATTATTTATTTGCATATTTTTGCATTCATGAGCTTTGTGACCATACCTTTTGCAGTTGAAACATTGTCAGGAGAAGGATAGATTAATCTGATTCATTCTCCTCCTGCACTGAGTTGCTCTATGACCAAAATTGTTGCAATTGAAGCAATATCCATTGAAGGATGGATATCTTTGAGCATTTGGTTGCCTTACCGGAGGTCTTCTAGGCCTGTTTTATTGATTTCCTGATCCAAAGTTCTTCTGACTGGATCCAGCGCTTTCACCTTTCTCATATCCCAAGCCACGCTTATCATCTACCTTCTTTTGGCTTTCAAGAAGCACTTCAAGTTGGGCTGAGCTTATCTTGAATTTTTCTTTGTATTCATTTGCAATTTGAAGATCTTGTTTAAGAGTGTCTATTTGATTCTCAAGTTGTTCTTCATTGTTTCTAGCTTCTTCAAGATCAAATTCAAAATGCCTAATTATTCTGTCCATTTTGTGGCAGTCCTCTGTTTTCTCTTTGAGGGTTTGTTTTAGATTATCTTCAATCTTTCTTTTTTCTTCAATTTCTTGGGTGAATCTCATAACCCTTGATTCCATTTCATGCCTTACCATAATGACTTCTTTTGACAGCTTCTCACATAGCTTATTTTTCTCATTCAGATCTTCATTAGTATCATTGACTTCACTCTGGTTGGCCAATTTTTGAAGTAGTTCCTTTCTCTTTTTCACAGAGATACTAAGTTTTTCTTTTAGCACATTTATGAATTTATTAGCTTGTTTGAGTCTTTCTCTCAAATTATTGAATTCAGAGTGAGATTGTTCAAGATCATCCAGGGCAGACTGAAGTTGTTCCTTCATGCCATATGCATCCATTGTCATTCCCAGATCTTCCTCACCCTGTTAGGCTTTGTTCAGAGCAACTTGGCTCTGATACCAATTGTTGGAAACAAGGCAGATAACTGAGAGAGAGGGTGAATTAGTTATCTCAAAATTTCCTTAACTTTCTTTTCTTTTGTTATCTTAATAATCAGTGTTGCATCAAAACATGAAAGCACATATAATCATAAGAACAAAAATAAAATCAACACACATAACACAAGGATTTTTACGTGGAAACCCTGTTAAGGGAAAAACCACGGGGTGACTAACCCAAGATTGTATTTTCTGTTAAAAGAATAAAGGAGTACAAAATGACACTTGCCAATTAGGGCTCACTGCCCGAGCACACTGCTCACAAGAGGCACACTGTCTACAGAACTTACAAAAGATAATCAAGTGTTTGAACTGATGAGAATCATCTACAAATGCAAGAGTTTAGTTTCGGTTAGGCACAATACACTGATTTGATGCACTTCATTCTTCCTCTGTTTGATGCTATTGCTGTCACATACCGGACTTGAATTGCTGCTTTCACACTTATCCCTGCTTTTCTTCGCACTTTATTCCATCACTTGTTCAACACGCACACTTACATGCTGAAATCTATCTGGTATATATATCCGCATTAAGGATTCTCATCAACTTTCTAGTCGGCAACAAGAACACTCAAGATATTTGCAAGTTACTGATCCATCGGCTGAATTCATGCTTGCTTTGTGATGCGTATCAAAACATAGGCATAGAAGTCATTAATCATGTCGGCCAACAATGTATAGTCCCACAAATTGCTTGATCAACACCTTTTACTCGTCCGGATTGAAGTCTAATACTCTATCGGTCAGTTCTTCCTTTGTCTGCTCTGCTTGATTGGAACCCAATACTTAGATGTTCGTATCTTTTTCATGCTTTATCACCGGAGATTAAATCTTTAGAATACAATAGTCATGATACCCCTCTTGACTTTCCCAAGTCCGCAACTTATTGAGTTACACCATCTGAGAGATCCGGATCTGATTGTCAGACCTTGTTGCATACTTTGTTCTTGTTCACCAGACCAAAACAATCTTCAATCTAACTTCCGGTATAGGCATACTATGTATTGTAGATGTGTGGGATAGACTTTGTTGCCATCAATGCCAACACTAATGAAGCCACACAGTGTCTCTTGCCAACAGACAAGACTTATGACAGGTGGATAATGATAGGATTGGATTGGAAAGGACCATAGGATAATGTCAAGATAAGGTATGTCAAGATACCCAAAACATTTGTCAACATTTTGCCCCCAATCTTTATCAAGATCAAAAGAGGAAGGGAGCATGGATGGGTTTGATATGATAGGAATGTGTATGCAATGGATAGGATATGAAAATGATATGTAGGATGAGACAAGGTGCCCCCAAGTGTAAGGGACATAGAAGATTGACCTACACATAACGCCTGTTTGCCAAGTTTTCATCATAGTACTTATCCAAGGTGCCTGTTTGCCAAGTTTTCACCGTTGGAAGAAGGGATTTATCTTTAGTTTTTTTATTTTTCGATTTTTTTTTTTTTAACTTTTTTGACTTTTTGGATGGAAGAAGGTGGATATGGACGAGAGGGACTCAAGTGTCTAGTGCCATGAAATGTTATAGTCCCATTAGAGAAGGATGTCATCACAAATGGACCATGTCAAGTCATTATGCTCAAGATGTTGGTAGGGTTATTGCATGAAAGTGAGATGGATTAGGTAGATAGTGGATTATGATGTGGATTATGTAGGCATGAAAGTGGATTATGATGTGGATTATAATAGACTCATGCAAAAGCATCGACCATAGGAAGGTGATGGGGCAGATATGTAGGATAATGAGTGAATGATGGAGTGATGGAGGTGTGAAAAGGAATCATGAGCAATGGTTGCACACACCGTGATAAACATGGAAGCTTTTGAGTGGATGGAGGTGTAGGAAGCAATGGCGATGTTTGCTTAGGAGATGGATGATTTAGGACTTTTGGAACCCACAGAGACTTAATGTTTTTATGATTTTTGCTTTACTTGTGGGATTTTTGAAATGTTTGAATGGAATGGCATTTTTGAATGAAGGGGGATGGTTGGGATTTTTGAGAGGTGGATGCCTCATTTGCTTTGATTGATTTTTGTTTAGATACCCATACCATTTTGTTTTTGGACTTTTCTTTTGAAGGTATGGGCTTTTTGGATGTATTTGACTTTGATTTTTTGCATTGATGTCTTAAGGTATTAGGAACCTTAGGATTTTTGGCTTTATGTGAGGAGGCATCCAAATGTTTATTTTTGAATCCCATGGACATGATGGAAACGGGGTTGGTGGAAAAAGTGGAAGCTTTATGTTTAGATAATGTGTGCATTTGTTGGTCATGATTAAGATTGTAAGGGTACTTATGGATAAATGGATAATTAGGTGTTGGTAGAAGTGGAGGCAAAGTAGATGAAGGGATATTAGGAGTTTGAAGGAGTGGAGGTAAAGTGGATGGTGGAAGGTGAATGGTCGCATGCGTTTGACATTTGTAGGATGAGGGACGTGGAATGGCGACATATGTTTTAGAAATATGATGAGGTTTATGATGGAAGGAAGTGGATTTAGGAAGTGTGGAGGAAGTACCAACATCTTTAAATTGTTGACCTTGGGGTGTGTATCCAAGGCCAAATGAGCGAGGAGGGACCTTGACATGGATTGGCTCCAAAATGCCTTGTTCATGCAGGCCTAAACCTTTACCTTGGTAGTTCATGTTTTGGAGCATGTGATTGTCTATAGGACTAGGTGCAGTTTGGACACTAGACTTGAGTTGATTATTGGATAGAGAAGGTAAAGTGGATAATGGTTGTTGGTGTCTTAAGGAAGAACACTTATGAATGAAAGTGGATAGACCAAGTGGATATGATGGATTTGAAATAGGATGAATGGTGGATGTCGAAGGATCATTAGGATCTTTCTTATGTTCATTGGGATCCAAATTATTTGTTCGATCTTCTATGTTTTCTTTGGAGGCACATGTCTCATCATGACAAGTGAAAGGTGTAGGATCATGGATTGGGCTAGATGGAGCATGATTAGGAGCAATTTGGATGTCTTGCTCAAGGATTATAGGATTATGGATAGGATCAAGGTGCTCATGGATAGCTTCTTCATAGGTATCATCTTGATCATAAAGAAGGTAAATGTTATGGATAGGTTGGATGGGGATGATTTGATTTTGATTAGAATTAAGGGCTATTGTTTCTTCATGCTTAGGATCATGCTCTTGACATAACTCTTGGTTTTCTTGAATGAAAGTGGAAGGCTTCTTTAATAATCTTGATAGCTCATAGATCATGTGATGGGGTTAAAAGACTAGACAAAGTGTTTAAGGACTCGTGGGGAGGCTCAAGAATAGGTGTTTGATGACATGGCAATGTTTTATTCCTTGCTAGTAGCCAATGGATCACATCCTTTGCAAGGGTATGGGTAAATGGGCAATATAGTGGATGGATGATAATAGTGGAAGTTGAAGGCTTAGGATTGGTATTTGTTGAATGGATTAGGATTTGGGCTAGACGGAAAGATAATGGAATTAGAGGGATTGGTCTTATCCAAGACAATCTTACCACAATCTTCTAGGTTCTTGACCAATCTTTAAAATCGGACACAAGTGGATATGGTATGGCCCCTATACCTATGGTATGCACAATAATGGATTTCATTATACCCTCTAGGTTTAATCATAAATGAAGAATATGCTTTGAACGGGTATAGCTCAATCAAATTTGCTTGGACCAATTTCTCTAAAAGTATCTCCATGGAATATTTTAATGAAGGATTAGAGGAACATGGGGATGAAGGTGATGAAGGTGATGACTTGATAAAGCTGTTGGTATAGGACTAGTTGGTTCATGTGTTGGAATATGATTGGATGGTGAAGGTGGCTCCAAGGAGTTACGTTCTAGGTTCGTTTCTCCCTTGTCAAAGGATTTTAGGGCTTGCATAAGATGACTTGGACTTTCTTGATTTATGTACATAGGGCCATTTTGACTTGCATGTTCTTGTAAGGACATTTGATTGCCATGGGGATAGGTTTGGTGATGAGGTGGCATGATAGGACTTGTAGCTGAAAGGTCTTGTGAGGTGGATTGTTGTGGACATTGGTTGATGTTGGAGGTTTGTTGAGAAAGCAGTTGGGATATGATGGCAATGGAGTTAGGATCGTTGGATGTTAGACTTATGGAAGTACTTGCATTTGGGGTGTTTCTAGGAATAGTGAGGGTGATTTGTGGTATGGCTGTGGTGGCATTAGTGTTTGGATTACGTGCTTGTTGGGCTTGTGATTGAATGTGGGATCGTTGATATTGGCCTAGAACATGATGTTGTGGGAAATGTTGATGTTGTGGTGACACATGGTCTTCTTCCTTTCTATACAACCACCTAAGTTGACTAAGCATTCTTTTGGTGCCATAAGGATCATTCTCATAGGTGTTGTTTAGAAATGCCCTGTCCATGTTTACAAGTGATAGATGTGGAGAATTGATTGGATAAAGATTTGATGATGTGTAATGATTAAGATGATGACTAGGATTGAGGTGGTTAGGATGAATGGATTGGGATGAAAGTGGTTTGAATGAGAAATGTAGGTGATGATGTGGAGTGATTGGGATCAAATTTCAAGACCTTAGGATGATTTGATTTGTTTTGTTTTTGATGGATGGCTCTCTATGCTTGAGATAGACTAATGATCTCAAACTTAAGAGGGTTGTTTGGATTGATTCTCTATACTTAAGGTAGACTAATGACACTTAAGTAATAGAGGGTTGATTGGATAGATTTAATTGGTTGACTTACTCAAGATAGACTAATGATCTTAAGCAAGTTTGGATAACGGTTGATGATGATCAACTAAGGTCTTGGTTTTTGATTGGGTTGATTTGGATTTGGATTGGGATGAAAGTAGTTGGGATGTGATTTGGCTTGGAATGATTGGATGATGTTGATTTGTTGGGATGATGACTTGGATATGAGTAGGGATGAAATGGCTAAAAATGGGTGATTAGGATGAATGTGTTGGTAGAATGAGTTGAATGAGTTGTCTTTATGTGTTTGGTGTTTAGAGCTTGATTTGGCAGTGTTCAAACAAATGATCACACATGTACAAACATGATTCACTCACGCAAGACACAAGCAATTTTGGATTTGACTTTGAAATGTGATGATTATTAAGCAAGCACACATGGAAGATACATCAACAAGCCCTATGACTAGTTTGAAATAGGGTATGGCCAATTAGGTTTTGGGCAATGTTTACACGAGGTTGACTAAGGAATTGAAAGCGAAATCCTACCACACAATCGGGAGAAAGGGGTAACCCACCCTTCACCTTCACTTTCCAAAGGTATAAAGTTCTTTGGGGCTTAGCCAAGAGTGACAAGATTCCAACTCCCAATGAAGGTGTCTTTCAATTCAGCCTCGATTGAGGTCGTTCCTAGGGGTGATGAAATCCCCTAGAAGGCCTCCTAGGAAAGGGTAAACAAAAGCAAATCAAAGATCACCTTACGATACGAGGAGAGAGCATACACACACACACTTGACTCACACTCACTTGTAAATTAACCCTTAAGAAATCGAAATGTGTGTGTGAAAATTGAATGGATAAGAGGTGTTTTTGATTCTCAAGATTGCACGAAGCGTATGAGAAGAGCATACACACCACTAATCACATGCAAATTCACCAAGCAATGAAGACACTTGTTCTTGTTTAACCCAAAATCAAGATGTGTGATTGAAGACAATGGTTAATTTTAGCCCAATTTTTTTTCGATGTGATTGCTAAAGCAATATTTGTTTTAAGCCCAAATTGAAATGTGTGATGCAAACAAGATTGATTGATCAAATGAAAGAGATGAATGATGAAATGGATACACCTGATTGTTTCGCTGTCCCAAGCTGCTGTAGATGTTGATGAGAATACTGCTCCAGCTCCTTGGGGTCATCTACAAGCCACTATATTGAAAAGTAAGCAAATGAAAGTGCCTAGGGATCCATTATGTGCAAAATCAAGAAACTGATAAAATTTGTTGTAGATGAACTGATACAGGAAAATGAATTGCATGAGCAGATTCTACACAAAATTCTAAGCAATTTCAAAAAAAAATCGCTGAAAAAGGATAAAAAAACACAAAAGTTATGTGCGTTTGAAGTTTTTATGCATGTTTGACTTTGACTGAGAAAAAAGTGGGAAAAACAATATAGTCACCTGATAAAACCTGCACTGTTGCGAAGTCCTCTGAATCTTCTTTCCAACGAGCCCTCGTTTGCAAAATTTCGCCTCCGTATGCGAAAGTTGTGATCAAATGAAAAAGTCAGCCTCCTTTGACATGTAGGAGACACAAGAGGTTAACCTGGCAGTTTAATCTAACCGCTGACAGTTTGCATTTGTTCTGGTCACATGTAAAGGTTTTTTCTTGGCGGTCAAGGTTAATATTGGGCGAAATAGGCCCCTGGTTGCTGATATGACCAGGGGCTCGAAATTTTGAAAAAAAATATATGAAGGGAGCTTTTTGATAGCCCTCCACCTCCAATTGTTGAGGGAACCGCAAGTTACTACCTAACCGTGACCCCGACCCTAACCATTAGAAATGGAGACCGCTGTAGGAGATGTGATCAGGATGCTAGATAGCAACAGTCAACTGGTAGGTGGAGGTCGACGGATATGTCAAAGGCGGTCTACAGTGGGAGAGGTGGCGACGACGAGCGTTTCAGAGGAGACGACTCTAGGGTTTAGGTGGCGGGTGAGCGACTGGTAATAGTCGCCACCACTAGTAGCGGATGGGTGTTTAGGAGTGGCGGAGGGTTTACATCAAGCGGTGGCAGAGTCTTTTCGATGGAGCATGGGGGCGGCGACAGGATCGGTCGAAGCACAAATAGATGAAGCCAAGGGTGACAGGGTCTTAGAATCCTAGGGTTTTTGAGGCGGCGAGGAATCCGTGAGGAGTGGCAACTAGAATGTTTGAAGGTGGAGCTTGAGGCTTAAGTGGCGACCAAAGGGAGATCTTAGGGTTTCGACGAATGTGACTGGTGTTTAGGGTTTTAACAGAGCAGAGCAATAAGATTTAACCTGCAACCAAGAATACCCAACCTGCAACATACAAATCAAACTTGTGACACAGAACTAGAGATCGATAAGACATAGGGGTCATGGGATATGTACGGTACGGATCTGTACAGATCCGTACTGTACGGACTACGACCCTAAAAAAATTTCAGTCATTGAAACCTATCAAGTTTACAGTCAAAAAACTCATAAACAACGTCCTGATCGCGATGGTGGGGTCGGTTTTCGCTTAGGATGCAACCTGCAATAGCTCACCCCCAAAACTTGCAAATTTTGACAACCTAGGGTTCGAGAAAAAAGCAAAATTTTGACAAGAAAATCTGCAAAAAACTCACAATTAGATTCGAGACCGGGCATGCCAAATGAAATCATGAAAAATCGACATGAAAGAAATGATAACAAATGCAAATCAAATGAATGCAAACCTCACACCGACTCACGATCCATTGATAGGGTTGAGAATGCCGCACCCATGAACATTCTAGCTTTACCCAAAGAGATGAATGTTGATTACTCACGATTCAACAGCATAACAATGATATGGAGATTGATAGATGAATGGATGGATGAGAGATTGAGAGGAATAGATGCAAAAATGATGGATTATGGATTGAGAGGAAAATTCAGCAAAGTAAGGATGTTAGAAGAAGATTCGAGACAAATAGCTCAAGAGAGGCTACCTGTATAGAAAAGGCAAATTTGAATGGATGGACAGGATTGCAAGTTATGTTGGATGATATGGACGGTCTAAATTGATTAGGGTTGGATTAGGGTTTCCCACTCAAAGAGGGATTGTAGTCACATGACAAGTGTGCGATGGGGAATGAAAGGTGAGGGAAATAATTCAAATTTTTAATTTGAATTATGTGAGACATGTGAAGGGGTATTAAGTTGAAGATGAGACATGTGACACGTGTCACAATGTGATGAGAGGTGAGGGAATAATTCAAATTTTTAATTTGAATTATGTGAGACATGTGATTAGGTGCAATTAATTAAATAAATGGGATTTATTTAATTAATTGGGAATGTGATCAAGTGGGATTAATTAAATAAAGTGGGTTTATTTAATTAATCAAGAAGGTGATTAAGTTGGAAAAGTGGGATGACTTAGGGCAAAGTGGTACACGATGTCCCTAGTAAAGTGTCGACTAGGTCATGGTAAGGACATGGACAAATTTTAGTGTCTACAAATTTAAACATCAAAATAGATTTACTTATGTCCAAATAAAAGTAAAAAGTATAGCAGTACGAAAATTAGGGATGTAACATATCCTTCCCCTAAAGATTCATCGTCCTCCATGATATAAGGTATCAAAATGTAACTAAAAATAAGTTCATTGTTTAACTGCTATAAGCATAAAATAAATGAGGAAATTTCTGCTATAATTCATGGTAATCTCCCCCCCCCCCCCCCCGATGTAGAACTATTCTATGTATACTGGTCCCACTGGACCTTGCACTACAAGACCTCTATGTTACACAAGCAGTGTTTGCAAACCTCAATCATTTAAGAAACTCGATCATAACCATTCCAAGGTTCTGTACTTGTAAATCATTCTAAGAATATAATAATCATATATTATATATAATTATGTATATATCTTTCATATAGGAATCACAAAAAAAAAAGCCATTATGCCACCTGGCTATAAATGGCAGTAGATTGATTTTTGTAATCAATAGAATTGATAACTTTGAGAATTTTGAAAATTCCTTTATATCTAGGAGGTGGTTTGGAATACATTCCATGCTTTATGAAACTTTTCTAAGATTCTACCCTCAAAAGAACTTTTCTACTCTAACCGAGAATTGTCTTAATGTACACTTAACATCAACGTAACCTTTATATTTATTATCTATTTCCACTGATCTTTTCTAATAAGCTAAATCTGTTCGTCCATTTCAGACATCATTTCTAGATTAATGCTAATCCTATCTTCTAGCTTACCCAGCTTATAGGAGTTTAGCAACTTTTCTATCTAATGTTTCAATTCCAGCCATCTTAATAGCAAAAGTTAGGTATTGCTAAAACTTTCACAAGTGATAATTAGTCTCCCTACTTATATTGTTGATCCATGCAATACTTTTGCAACAAGTCTACCAAAACCTGGTTAAATCTCTCAGTTTGCCCATTGGTTTCAGGATGATACATTGTATTTTCATTGAGTTTAGTCCTTAGCGCAGAAAACAAAATTTGCCAAAACCTTGATGTTATATGCATATCCCTATCCGAGATAAGCTATAAGGTTGGCGAGCCAATACTAGTGCTCCTTCAGTTAAATTCCCTCGTATGGAATGTACTACCTTGTGAGTTACCAACCATAACTAAAATGGAATCATGTCTATTCATAGACATTGGAAGTCTATGAACGAAGTCCAGACTTATGTCTTGTCATTTTCATACTCGTAGGTCATGTGGATACATCAATCCTATGGAGTGTTGATGTTCTACTTTTACCCTCTGGCACTCCAGACAACTTGCTACAAATTTTGTAGTATCATTCTTCATTCTTTCCAAGAATTGAAGAGGTTTTTACATTAGTTAGTAATTGGTTACCCCTGGATGTCCTGGGTATGGTGTGATATGAACTTCTTTCCATAGCGGTTTTCTTAATTCCGTAGAATTAGAAACATATATTCTTCCTCTGGAACTCAATAGTCTGTCAAACTCAAAATGAAAACCTATCATACCTTGAATCTTTAGGATTTATCATAAGAGCTTGCTTGACTTGCTCATATTACTCATCACCTAATAAATTTTGCAACACTTAATCTTTAAAGTTTGCATGAATAGTAATAATTGAAGAAATATATCCCCTTAGACTCAGAGCATCAGCCACTCTATTCCCTTTTTGTAAATCAATTGCCTCTTTGACATTTATCTGTCCACTCAAATCATTTCTCGTAACTATTGCAGAATTACTTGCACATATTGGTAATGTTCTCCTTCATTCTTAGAATAAATAAGTATATCTTCCAGAGAGGCTAGAACAAACTTATCTAAGCAATCTCTAAAACACACTGTTCATAAGATTCATGAATGCAACAAGGCATTTGTAAGTCCAAAAGACAACACTGCAAACTCACAGTGCCCATTTCTTGTCCAAAAGTTGTTTTATGGGTATCCTCATCTTTCAATATTGACTGATGATATATTGATCGCTAATCAATTTTTGAATACACTACAGTTCCATGCATCTAATCAAAGATGTCATCAATACATGGTGAAAGATATTTGTTCTTTATCGTTGCTTTAATGAGCATACGATACTAAATACACAATTGCAGAATTATGTCCATCTTCTTGACAACAATAACTAGTGCACCCCATGATGAAATGCTGGATCTAATCAAACCTTTAGCCAATAATTCTTGTTATGGGGCTTTTGATTTCATTCATTTTGTAGTTGTCATATTGCAAGGTACTTTTCTAGGTATTTCATCCCAAAACTCTAGGAGGAATTAATTTTTCAGTTGTTCCAAACGCCCATTCCATCAAACCTTGGTGGAATGACTTTCTTCATATCTAGGAAAAATTCTAAGGCAATCCTATCTTTTGCTTCCTTTTAAGGTCTATGATTCTCAAGGTTCGCATTACTCACACAATGGTCTTGGTGATTTTCCGTGCTCATCCCATGAGATTTTTTTTTCCCTTTAGGGTTTTCCTTGATTTCTCTCTTTCTTTTCCAAAATACCAAGTCTCTCTTAAGTTTTTATAAACATGGTTAGGATTGCTCCAATTTATTCGGGAGATTAACTGATGGTTTATTCTCTTCAAGTCTCTCACCCTTGTTTGTTTTTGTATGAACCATGTCATTTTTCTCACGCTAGATAAATAATTTATCTCATAGTTTTCTAAATCTAAAGCGACTCAGAACATCAAAACATTTTTTTTTTAAACTCATAACAATCAATAGATTCATACAAAACACTCTCATCTTTATTATAATTTATTCAGGAGTAAGCACATCCTTATTCATATAGTTGATACAACAAGACTATATGTCACTGTCAATTTACAATCTTCCAATTAAACAAACATAGAGGGTGGATGTACACACAAGTACTCCTCCAACACCTCTTTCCTAAATAGAAGTATCACAACAACCCCCAAGTGACATGTCGTAACTGGCTACAGTTTACTAGGTTTTTACTACACAAGTAGAAATAGTAGGATTCTTGGCCAGTTCAAAATGTTGTTTTCTTTCTAGCCGAATACGCTTAAGCGCATCAGCAAAAGTCTCTGAATCCTCCAGCCATTTACCTTCAGAGTAAATAATATGTTGTTTAAGTTCAACCTCCTCAATAGGTTTCTTCTTAACCACTAATTCAGGCAAATGCTGGGGAACAAACTTCCTAGCAATTTTCTTGGTTCTTCTCCACGCCATTCTGGCACAAGAAAATTTGAACATTAGCTAACAACATAATGTTGACTACAGGTTAGCACAGTGGACTCATAAGCCCTAGTGTCGAACCTGGTAGCTTTGATACCATATGTAATATCCATGTTCTAAAAACATAGTAAAATCAAAACATTTATCATAAGTAATTTAACAAGGTCGAAATGAGATAGAGAAATTTTTTCTTTTATTCAACATATAATCAAGTAACTACAATTACAAGATTTCTCATTACAAAATACAATAAACCATATTGTCTTTCTCAAGTACAATGTTTACAAAAGTAAATCAATTACAATATCTGCATTATATAATGTTTTACAGTCTCAATAAATACAAGTCTCAAAGATATACTGCATCCAGAAATCTGACATCTTTATCACAACCTTCGGCATGTCTTCTGCTAGAGAGAGTATCTTTCCAATGATTTACATCCATCCACAGACCGACTATCTCCCACACATCTTCCACATAGGAAGTGGCCCTACCCTTCACAAGGAATATAGACCAAAGGTGACCAGTGGTAGTTTGCTTTTCCGAGTACATAGTGTTGTATCCTACACAACTCTATCAATCATACAGCCCTAGATACCCTCTAGCTAAGTATGATTTCCGATAGGTTGTGCAATCTAGATACAGTGAACCGACAATGCATGCAGAGACATATGCATTACTATGGCCATAGTTTCAATATAAATTGACGTTCGCAATAAATATTGTCGTAATGTTCACCCACCCCAACTCGACTTGGACACTATCATATTCCTACAATTGACTTGGTCAACTACATTCAACTTATGAAGTCAAGACAATTTCAATATTTTAGTCTTCCCGACCTAGACAAGTTCACATTCACTATCTATTTTCCATAGACCTTATCGTCTACTTTTCTTTATGAGGATTCTCATTGCATCATTGCAATACCCAAAATCCAAGACTTATCAACTCATAAGAATTTCAAATCGATTCATAACGACTAAGATGGTTACCTTACCCAGGATAAGCATCGTAGTCTAGGAAACTATTTCCTTTATTACAAGTAAGAATAAATATACATAGTTAGGGTACTTGTCCCTTCAATCATGATCTATATAATGATCACAATAATTTAATATAAATAATTACCATATCTAGGTCAAGTTAAGGATTAACTAAAGAGTTATGTCTAACTCAAATCAAGTATTTCTGACTTAGGTGTATTCATAAGACACTGTCACTACTCCATTGACCTTTATGAAATGACTATCCATTCTTGGGTATCTCTCTTTGCATCTTTGCAACATTTGAGATTCACCACTTATCGACAAGTAATAGCTAAGAGAAGTTGTGACCGATAAGATGTAATAAACTTTATGGTTGACTAACCATGCCTCTTGCATGCTTGCAAAACCCGAGGCTTATGATTTATATCTCAAGTCGACTTGTAACCCAACAAATAGTTTTTTCTACCTAAGGTTAAACATTATCGACTCATAACAAATCTCTTTTCAATAAGATAGATGAAGCATTTAATATTTAGGTTTCTTGACCCTTTAATGTCTACCCCCATAAAATAACTAAACGGGTTATAACCGTAAAGGTGTCATCAATAATCTTTAACCCTTCTAGGTTAAACTAGGGTTTTATTTATCCTATTCCAACGCAATGGAGCAACAATCATACATATTCTAGAAAGTAAGAATATCATAAGAAACGATTATCGTCTAGTCTACTTTTGACTAAGAGGTCATTTAAACCTTTTGAAACATGTCTAGATCATTACACAAGTATAATTTTAGATTTATCTGAACCAAAGGTTCAAATACAAATCTAAACTTTGTCTAAGCTTGTTTGACTCCCTAAAGATGATGGACTAATTCCATTTATTGTCCAATTGTACTCCAAGTCTGGGTTTCTTTTTTTCTTATACAAAATACATCATGTCAAAACAATAATATAACAAGTGTTTTCATCTAAGCTAGATGTAGAGAAAACATCTCACTCAATGCACCCTCACAACAAAGTTTATTCATAGAGATAATATTTATTAGAACTAAAGTGTTCTCTTCGATAATAAGAGTACTTATTTCTCATAGTTTCCTAATGCATGCAAGTTCTACATTGTCATAATATACTGGTTAATACTGAAAACTACGGTTTATATAAAACACAAACATAATTAAACTGTTTACTCAGTGTTGAGGTAAAACTATTCGGTATGAGCATATATAACTCATATACCTCTTAAACAATTATGTTCATAATCTATCTGTATTTTAACATACGGCCTTGCATAAGCCTAACTAAGTTATCTACTGACAAATAACAAAGCCTCTGCTCAGAAAGCATTTGAGGTAAAGAATAAAATCTTATAATACTTATAAAGAAGAAGATTTCTTATAAGAAGATAACTTGTCCAAATCTTTTGGTAGATTATGATTGTCCTCGCAACTCCCTGATATCTTCCTTTTACTCTCCAACTATTCCTGTTGTCTTTTCCTGTGATAGCTCTACGCTACCCTACCTTCTACATTAATAAAGCTCTTCACTATAGATAACAGAGCTCCTGCCTTCTATGATGATGATGCCCTTCTCTCATCGACTCAAGACTTAGTCGAAAAATGGTGCATCCACTAAACTACCCTGCCCCTATGCTAAGATAGTTACTCTATTCTTTATGTTGTGTTAAGCACCTTCTACGACGTGAATACTCCCTTTTTCTATGAACACTCCCACGACAACATTTAAGAGTCATTTCCCATACCCCCACAACCAACAACTTTGAAAGGATCAACACCTGAATCTCCACGACTCATGATAATAACTAAGTCATCATTAGAAGTTGGTTTAAAACCAATTCACTTAAGTCACATGACACTATTCCTTTACTGAGTTTACAATGATCCTCAAAAAGACCTGCACGCTCCTATCACTATCTGGTCACCGACTCAAGTATATTAATTACCTTTAATGATTCCACATAGAGGTTGTTAAAAGAAACTCCCTTGAGGCCGTGAATATCTCTCACAATAAAGCCTCTATTTGCCCACTATACAAGCATGCAGACACCAAAGGAGCACATCTCAGGGTTTTGTTAAACCATAAGTATATTTATAACGTGAGGAATCCATTCCTCACTGACCTCTATGTCCTATTTTAACAACGGAGTACCTATTCATTAAAACTCCCACTACGTCCAATTAACCACTTACCCGAAACAGTAAAGACACCCTACATGGCTGTGAGCAATATGCCATTAATAGCACAAGGATCATCCAATGAATTGAGAGGTGTTCGCAGTTTAGAAGCACCACTCTATGCTATAATGAACACACAATTTAAATCATTAAATAACGAATCTGATTCGAGCCTAACCACTCTTGTTCACTCAGAGTTGATTAAAACAAATGCCCACAAATTGTGGACTTCTCCACACTAAAAGACATGCACTACTTATAAAGAAAATGTGCGCAGTAATTGCCTCCTAAAAGTTTAAAGATTCCCTCTTCATTAAATCTCAAGAAAAGAATAGATAGACATGATAATAGAGAAAGTGATTAATAGTAATTTGACGATCAACTCAATTTGACCACTAAGGTTTACGGATGATGTGAATGGGTCGAGTTTACCTCCCCATCACAATCCGTCGACAATATTCACGTCATCTTAACTTGACAAAAACGTCTTGACGTTAAGAATCAACAATAAAACCTCAAGTGACCCAAGAATAATAACACAACCATTTTACGACCGGGACGTCGTAATGTTTACGTTAAACGTAAATAGCCATAGTTCATATTCAAACGTCGTTAATTCTACTAACGACTATGACGACACATTACGACTTACAATGATTCGTAAGATATCGACTATCTGTCGATTGGGTTCAGAAGAAAATTGACAACACAAGACTTGCCTCTTACGACACATTGGTCCACGTTTTCATTAAACACTTATACTCGATTTGGCAAATAAACCACTCGTAACCCGAGGTCTATATCTCTCTCCTCAAAAGATATTCTTTCTTTTCTTCGAGAGTCAGTTGAAAACCTGTAATCCTGTATCAAACTTGTAACCAACAAATTATGATCAGTGCATCATTATTTAGATAATAAACCAAATCTCATAATGCTATATTAAATTAACAACAATAAAATATTCATTTCCCTAATTCCATATATGACATTTGATATAATTTGTCTTTCCTTGACATTAATCTAAGCATCAAAATAGATTTACTTATGTCCAAGTAAAAGTAAAAAGTATAGCAGGACGAAAATAAGGAATGCAACATATTTCCATTAAGGTTTAGTTCATTCTTTCTGCTACCCCATTTTGTTGGGGAGTATAAGTTGTTTTCTGTCTCACAATACCTGCATGCTTACAAAATTCATCAAATTCCTTTGAACAATATTCATCGCTATTATTTGATTTCAACACCTTTATTTTACAATTTGTTTGCTTCTCAGCTAAGGCTGTAAATTCCTTAAACTTAGTGAAAACTTCAGATTTTGTATTCATAAAATAAATCCAAATGTATCTTGATACATCATCAATGAATGTGACATAATATCGAGATTTTGCAAAAGATTCAATATCCATAGGTCCTAAAACATCTAAATGTATAATCTCTAATAAACTCTTTGCATTATTTGTTCCCGTAGGAAATGAAGATCTACTTTGTTTTCAAACACACAATGCTCACAAAAATCATTTTTGCCAACAGAATAATTTGAAATAGTAAATACTGTCAACCAATTTTTTTATTAATAATGGTCCTAAGATCTTTTTCACTGATGTGGCCCAATCTATGGTGCCACAACATACATGTATTTTCAGTGTCTGTTACATTGGCTGAATTATTCAAAGTAGATGCATTTAATCTAAACAAGTTTCCCATCTGAGATCCTTTAGAACCACCCAATTCCCTCTCACCAACTTGCAACCATACTTATCAAATGTCACATTCATTCTGGAATCATTTAACTTTGAAACAAAAAGTAAGTTTCTTACTAGTCCTGGAATATGCAAAACATCATGAAGGGTTTTAACCTTTCCATCATTGAAATACAACTTTACCTTTCCTTTGTCAATTATCTGTTTTGTACTATTGTCACCAAGGAAAACTTCACCTCCATCATATGCTAAATATTTTGAGAACCACTCCTTGTTTGGAGTCATATGGTAGGAGCAACCTGAATCAATAAGCCAAGCATCATTACTTATTATGTTAGCTGAAATAATTAATGCATCATTGTCACCATCCTTTGAAGATTTTTCAGTGGAAGAATTTGAGCTCTTTTTCTTGCTCTTACAATCTTTCTTCACATGTCCCCATTTGCCACAGTTCCAACATTTTACCTTGATCTTATCAGATGGGGTTTTAGAACGACCTTTAGACTTACCCTTCTTATCTCCTTTGGGTGTCTTTTCCTTAGTTCTACCCCTTACATGTAAAGCATTTTGGGATCCACCATTTTTGCATTTTCTTCTCATTTCTTCTAAAAAAAGTGTAGCAATGAGATTGTCCATCTTTGGATCTGTACCACTACCACTGATAGAAACAATTAGATTTTCCCAAGATTCTGGTAAAGAACATAATAATAAGATACATTTATCCTCTTCCTCAAGCTTAACACCTACAAATGCAAGCTGACTTAAAATCAAATTAAATGCATTCAAATAGTTTGCAACAGAATCTCCATTCTTCATTTTTAATGAATACAATTGTCTTTTGAGGTATAACTTGTTAGTTAAACTTTTGGTTTGATAAATATCACCTATCCTCTTCCATAGTTTGTATGCAGTAGCTTCAGTAGAAACATTCAAGAGGATAGCATCTGCAAGG
This sequence comes from Cunninghamia lanceolata, assembly GCA_027924645.1. Taxonomy (NCBI): domain Eukaryota; kingdom Viridiplantae; phylum Streptophyta; class Pinopsida; order Cupressales; family Cupressaceae; genus Cunninghamia; species Cunninghamia lanceolata. The sequence goes on along the minus strand of BSBN01000356.1, from coordinate 3,364,325 downwards.
CACAACCTTATGGTTCCTTGTGCTTTTTTATCAAGTTTCAACCATTTTTCATCAGACATAGTTATATATAGATTCTTCTCATTTGAAACAGCAACCCATTGTTCTCTTTCTTCTAAGAGATCTTTCATTTTCAATTTCCACATCTCGTAGCCAGATCCATTGAATTTATCAATATCCATACGAGAGGTAGAACACATTATGTACAATCTTTTTCAAATATCTGCAAAATCTACAAAAAACAAAGCTCCCATTGCAGCCAAAAAACCTTCAACACTTTAAGAGAAAGGCGTCCCTCACTCTACACAACCGTTAGCTCTGATATCAAATGTTGAAAATGAAGGTAAAACTGCTGCTATAAACTTTAAAATTTTTGTGTATGCAAAGCTGAAATAAAGATTAATCTGTAATAATTAATGAACAATTGATTTGCACATCCAATCCAATATAGAAGAGAAGTGAAGAGGAGAGAAAAAGCTTGCACAGTATTTACGTTGAGAAACCCTTTTGAGAAAAAACTCCACACTCAAAGATGTTTTCTGCTTGTATTAAATCTCTTTGGAAAAGATTACATTCAATATTGAAATTTCTCTAAGTCCTTGATGCACTTCACAAAAAAGCTTCTTGCTTTTTTCTCTAAGTCTTTTTTCCTCAAATCAACTCTCTGGAAAATGTATGGGGTTTACAATTAAATTAAAAAGTTTCTTTTAATTCAACAACTTCTTAATTCAAAAGCTTGAAACTCAAATTACAACAAATTGTAGTTGATAACATAGCTTCCCAAGCTCATTAAAAAACCAAGCACACTTAAATTGATAAGACTGAACTCAAACAAAGTCCAAACTTTGAGTTAATTGCTCCGTCATGATGTGGGCACCCAAGATGGCTAAATATAGCTATGCCAACATCAAACTTATCACCAAATAAAAGCAACATCAAAAACTACTCCATTTGGGCGTCCATATTTGCCCAATGAGTTTCTGTTAACTATAATAACCAAAACACATCAAAATCATGCAAACAACATGCAAGATTGATGTCCCCAAGGTTATTTTGAAATATCTGGTTCTATACATGCAAGTGACATGCAAACACTGGATCGAACATGCAACTGATACCCATTACCTGAAACACTGATATGTACCATCCTTCAACTTTCGGGAGTTGGAGTGTCATGCAAGTAATATCTTAAAACTGACATACAAATATTTTCAACAACATGCAACTGATACCCATTTCATGAATCACTGAGATGTACCATCCTGTAAGTTTTTGGAGTTGAAGTGTTCTACAAGTAATCTCACAAAACTAATATGCAACTACATGCAAGGTCATATAATTGACATGCAAGAACATGCAAGGTCATACAAGTCCATAGGAATGACATGCAACAACATGCAAGCACATACAAGTCCATAGGAGTGACATGCAACAACATGTAAGCACATGCAAGTCAATATGAGCAACATGTATCAACATGCAAGTAACATGCAACAACATGCAAGTCCATGCAATTTATTCTAACCACATGCAAACAATATCTAATTCATGCATCTCTAACACTGTAGTTAACTCCAACATTATATCCATGCAAGGTGTCTCAACATTATCCACTCATGTACATAAAAAAACACAACTTCAAGTCTAAATATAAGTCCCAAGTCTAACTCCCATTCACTAGGAGTTATCAAACTCTAAATTTAGACTTAGAAGTCAACAAGGTCTTCATGGCTCCCATCTCAAAGTGGGTGCCCAAGTTTGACATTATCCATTTAGAACTTAATTGCAAAAGTCAAAGTGATATAATTAATAAATAATTAATCTATCAAGGTCCTAATGTGTTGGGGAACACATTCCAAGAACTTTGGAGACACATGAGTTGGTTAGGATTGCAAGTTAATGGCAACTTATCCCAACATGATAAGTACTTATTTCAGCAAGCTTCAAGAAAGGTAGTACAAATAACAATTTTTATATCAAGGAAGGAGATATGATATTGATAGTTGTAGTATATGTTGATGACATCATCTTTGGTGGAGATGATGTGTAAGAGGTTTGTAGAGTAGATGCAAAAAGAGTTTGAGATGTCTATAATTGGTGAAATGTCTTTTTTCCTTGGACTTCAAATTGCTCAGCTATATGATGGTATCTTTATTTCTCAGGCTAAGTATGTAAGAGAGATATTGAAAAAGTTTGGTATGGAGGATTCAAAACCAGTGAGTACTCCTATGGTCATTGGATGTCACCTAAGCAAGGATGATAAGTCTTCAGAGGTTGATCAGACTTCCTATAGATCTATGATTGGAGGATTTTTGTACTTGACTTCTAGACCTGATATCATGCATGCAACATGTGTGGTTGACAAATATCAAGCCAATCCCAAGCAAACACATGAGAAGGCAGTGAAAAAGATATTCAGATATTTGAAGGGAACTCCGGATTATGGCTTATGGTATCCAGAAGGTAATAACTTTGATTTGAGTGCCTACATTGATGCTGATTGGGCTAGTTGTGTTGATGATAGAAGTACAAGTAGTGGTGCTTTCTTTTTAGGAAGCATACTGGTTTCATGGCAGAACAAGAAGCAAGAATCAGTGTCCTTATCAACTATAGAGGCAAAGTATATTGCAGCAGCATCCTACTATACAAAAGTGTTGTGGATGAAGCAAACCCTGAAGGATATAAAAGTGATGTATGATGAGCCTATTCCTATTTTGTGTGATAATACAAGTGCTATTAATATTTCCAAGAATCCAATGATGCATTCTAGAACTAAGCATATAGTAATCAGGTATCACTTTTTGAAAGAGAAGGTTACAAACTAGCATACCTATATTTAAAAAAAATATATCTAAAGTACGCCGAGAGATATCCTTCTCGAGGCGCCTATTTTTTAATCAATTTACCACACAGTAAAATAGGTGCCTCGAGAAGGATATCTCTCGGCGTACTTTAGATATATTTTTTTAAATATAAGTATGTTAGTAGCACCCGCAGCGGCAAGTCTAATTATAACTATATAATATAAAATTATAATATAGATTATCATTATATTATATTATATTAGTGTTCAAGTTAGAATTATGGTTACAATTAGTATTAGAGTTAGGGCCAGAATTAGGGTTATGATTACGATTAGTTTAGAATTAGGATTTGAATGAAGGTAAGGTTTAGAATTAGAGTTTTATTTAGGGTTAGATATTGTGTTAATCTTATAAAACAATGGTAAGTGTGATCTTACGACTATGGTTAGAATTATGGTTAGATATAGAAATAGGGTTTTGGTTAATCTAAAAACCGAGGTTAGATTAGAATTAGGGTTAGATTGAGGGTTTTGATTGAAATTTTGATTTAGGTCATAATTACTTCCATGCTTAAAATTAGGGTTAGAATTAGGGGTTATTATTACAATTAGGGTTTTGATCATAATTATAATTGGGATTAAGGTTAGACTTAGGGTTATGCTTAAAATCAGGATTAGAATAAAGTTTTGATCTAATTAGGGTTATAGTTGTGTTTATAAATCTAATTACATTTAATGTTCTGTTAATGTACCAAATAATGGTTAAGGTTAGTGTTAGGTTTAGAGTTTGGATTTGAATGAAGGTACGGTTTAGAATTAGGGTTTTGTTTAGGTATTGAATTAGGGTTGGGATTATAAATAGGGATAGATATATAGCATTAGTCTTCTTATAAAACAATGGTAAGTGTGATCTTACGATTATGGTTAGAATTAGGGTTAGATTTAAAAATAGGGTTTCGATTAAGCTAAGAGCCAAGGTTAGATTAGAATTAGGATTCTAGATTGAGGGTTAGAGTGAGGATTAGGGTAATGCTTAAAATTAAGGTTACAATAAGGTTTTAATCTATTTAGAGTTATAGTTGTGAAAAAATCATTTTTTTTAAATTTATAATTTTTGAAAATTCATTAAATATAGAATATTGCAGTGCTTGGATTTATATTAATTATCATTATAATTATGTGTTGTGGAATTAATTTAAATAAATTTTGCTATTTTAGAATTAAGATTTTTTTTTAATTTTACTTTATAATTATTTAGTTTAGTGAAGCGTAATTTCAACTTTTATTATTAGTTTAATGAAGTTAATTTCTTAGAATATGCATAAATCAACACATCATAAGACAAACATATAATATGAAGTATTCCAATGCATGTACATTGCCACCCTAGTACTTGTACACATAAGAATAGTATTTGTCCACAAAAATCATTCATATCATGGTTGTTTGATTTGAGTAACTAAGGGTTATGAGTAACTTAAGGTTATGGTAAGTGTGAAAGTATCTTTGTACAAATAACAAATAAAATCAACAAAGTTTAGTAACAAAAAATATACGTGGAGAAAGATTTTGGAGGAAAACAACACGAACAAAGAGAACCCAGTGTATATTCATTTATATAAATAACATTTGTGATATACAAGATATTATTTCTATGCCCTATTGTACTGTGCTTTGATCTACTCTATTTTCTCTACTCTACTTTTCTTTGTTTTATCTGCTCTGCTCTACTCTGCATTGTTGAGTTTGTTCTTCTCTACTTTGCTTTTCTTTGTTTTATTTGCTCTGCTTTTCTCTACTATGCTCTTCTCTGTTCAGTTTGCTCTGTTTTTCTCTACTCTACTTTGCTCTGCTCTGTTGAGTTTTCTCTACTTTGATCTACTCTACCCTGTTCTACTCTGCTCTGTTCTATTTTGCACTACTCTGCTCTGCTCTGATATGCTCTACTCTTCTCTATTCTACTATACTCTACTCTGTTCTACTCAACTGTTCTCTACTCTGTTCTTCTCTACTCTACTCTGTTCTACTATACTTTGATTTGTTCTACTCTGCTTTGCTCTTTTTTGCTCTGTTCTACTCTATTCTACTCTACTCTATTCTACTATACTTTGGTTTGTTCTAATCTGCTCTGTTCTACTCCATTGTGTTCTAATAATTTTAGTCTTTCTTCTTCAACTTTTCTCTTACCAAGTTGTTTTCCCTTTTTCATTTTTTCATAATGATCATATGTAAATGGTGGAACTATTTTGAGACCTTGTAATGACTTTACACGAGATATAGCCACAAATGTTAATCCTGTTCTTTCTTTTTGCCCTATGTCAATTGTGGTTTTTGAGAGAGTCAAACCTTGTGATTAGTGTATTGTTAATGCCCAAGCCAATCTTAAGGGTATTTGGATTGTTTGTCCCCTTTGTATTGGTGTAATAGTAACTGTATGTGGAGATTGATCTTCAAATGGTATCCCTATGTAATTATCAAACTCCACCATAACATATGTTGGTGGTTCAGGTGGTGCACTTCCAGGTTTGTATATTGTTTTTCGAACATACCCTAGAGATCCATTTACAAGGCTTGCTTCTATCCAAAGATTAGAAGTTAACATCACTCTTGCATCCTTAGCAAGTGATAACTCCATATCAATTTTATCAATCTAACTTGCTTCTGGCGCATTAACAGTACCCACTCTTGTTACAATGTTATGTGCAATTGGATGCCTCAATGAGAATAATTTCTTTTTGTTGTGACTATGTACATTATCATTTGTGGCAAACAAATGAATAGTAGAGTCAAATTCTTCATTGGTTGGTGCATCTATGCGAACATTGGTTCTTGTCATGAGCAACTTCCAGTCATCAATAGTTGGTTTTGCATCTCTTAGATTTGTTAGAAGTTGACGAAATCTTTGTTGTTCAATGCTTTCCCCTTCTTGTCTAAATATTTTATTCAAAGTACAATAGTTTTGAATTCTTCCCATAATAATTTACCATGTCTGTTACTATCATATGGTGGTCTATGATTAACAGGAGGTAATTGACCTAAATCTCCAACGAGAATCATAGATACACCTGCAAAATATTGGAAAATGATGGCATTCATTAGTGTCTACTAATTGTTCGATTTAATAATAATCAAGTTTATATTTTAAAATAGGCAAAAATTGCATATCTTCATTAAAAACAAATGTATACCTCCAAAACTCATGTTTGCTTTTTCAGGGAATGCCTGACGAAGTCGACAGTCCACCTTCTCCAACAAATTTTGTCCAATGAAGCTCATTTCATCAATCAAAATGTATTTTATGTGTCGTAACTGCTCTTGGAAACTTGTGAGTCTTGCCCCTTCTAATTGACCAAAATTTGTGACTGGGATTTGAAGTACTAAATGGATTGTTGAGGCTCCAATATTGAATGCTGCAACTCCTGTTGGTGCAAGCAATAGAAGTGGAGTATGCCTTGGGAATGTTGCATTTTGAAGAGCTTGACTAATATTAGATATGATTTTCCAGTTTCTACTGTTCCTTGAATATCATGAATAATGGTAATGCATTTTGAGATCCATGATAATGTGTCATAATTATATCAAGTGCATTTTTTTACTTGGCACCCAATGATGCATAATTGATATTTTCTGTTATATCATCCCACATGAGAAATCCATTATCTTTCATGGTGCTTATGAATTTGATTGCTTGATCTGTGTAGTGTTCACCTTGATATTCAATAGACCATGGTGCATGTCTATCAATATCTTTTCTTCCCAACATATCTATTTCAAAAACTTGCATAATTTGATTATGATGTAGCCTTGATATGATTTCCCATTCATGCTCTGTTGTGTTTCCCTGAAGAGGTTGATTATCTTCAATTTCAGAATCACTACCATTGTCAACATCTTCTGGAGTAGTTATTCTTTGCACATGCCAAGGATTATAATTGAATGACTCCCAATTTAATATTATTGCATCATCTTGAAGACCAATATCTCTTTAAAGATGACGAAATGGCTTATAAAGTAACAACTCAGACCAACAAAAATCAACCCATTTTTCTGATTGACATTGAGGGATGGATACAAACCTTGGAAATACTCTCACAATAGTTGTCATCCCCCTTGCCTCCCATTTGTTATCTCTTCTTCGCTTTGGATTATATGTCTATGATCTAGCTGCATCAATAAGTGAAACACCTTCCATGCAAAAGGGCCTATTCTTTTATCCATCAATGAAAGATTGTGTATGTTCTTCATAGTCATCTTCTTCATTTGTAGCTACATGTTTGAATACCTCACGTGAGACATTCAAATTGATAAATTTTCTACTACTCTCTACTAATGGGAGTTCGAATAGCATTTGACATATTTCTTGTGCCCCAATGTCTCTTTCTATAATTGTTTCAGTAAGAAGTCTTCTAGATGCTCTTGATGCTAAATCATGAGGGTTTTCAATGTTTGCAAGCCGCATTAACATTTGATGATAAGTTTCTAAACTCTTTTCTGCTTTAGCTGCATACTTGGTAATGTACTTGATCACAACATGTTTGGAAAGAACAAGGTGCCAATCTATATTTGCTCTCCATAATTGTAGTATGTAGCGATTGTGTGTATTTACTATATCATCATTTCTTACAGGTTCAAATTTTTTTTCACCTGTCTCCAAATCTTCATATAATTTTGATCCCTCAAGATTTTACGGCCATGGAGCATTATACCTATAATAAATAATAACAGTTTTTTATTTGTCTGCACTCATAATATATTGAAATTGAAAATAATAATTTGGAAGATTTTGAATCTTACCTACAAAGCATTCGTTCTCTTTTCTTGCATAGACATGCACCCTCTCTACACATTGTATGTGGTTCTACACAATTTAAAATTTTTTCATAGTCATGTTCCATAGGTATTTGTGTAAGTTGCCTTGTATTTCGAAGACATGGATGGTGGACAAAATTTTGCATTACCTATGATTAAAAAATGTATGAATTTATTAGTTACATTGAAACATAGTTTTCTTACATAATATATAAAATATTGATTAACAATCATTGATAACATAACTGTATGTTTCGTTGATGTGGATCTTCTCTAGGATTCCATGCATGAATAATAGAATGAAAATATTTCTCTGCACTTTTTTGTTGCTGATCATTTTTCCAATCAAGATTTTCCATATGTGGTGCTCCATCTATCCATATGAATCCATGCACATGCAGTGAACCTCTATGTTGCCATTCATATCTAGACCAATAATCTTTGACATTCATTCCTTTTCCTAGAATCTATTTTCTAAAAATTGTATGTCGTAGGTGCATGTAGTGTGCCACTATATGAGGATAATCAATAACATTCTATCTTCTCCATTTTTGGGCTTCTTGTGCATCTATTGGTGGTCTTCCAAGCATCAATGCATGCAAATCAGGCCAGTACATATCTGTTGCACTCAAAGTGAAGAATATTGTGGGCAAACCAATTTGATGAAGCATGTCAATTAACTCTGCACGACATTTTTCTCAATATGACCTTGTACCTCTTAAGGTTGTTCCAAACCTCATCAAATGATCAGCTAGACGGGAGTGGGGCACATTTTCCATATGTTCACGTAGCTTGTTGATGGTGATTGACATATCTTGAAGATTTCTTTTGACAAACACTGCAGATGAATTTTGTGCACGTAATCTCATTATCATGTTCATCACATAATATCTAAATCGTGGGTGTCAACCAAAACGGTGATCCCTATACTGAAAGAGATGTTTGACAAATTCATGTAGATGTACTCGTCTCATGCGAGGTTCTAGCCAATCACATCTACCATTAGGAAACAATGTTGGAAATGCCATATCAAATAAGCCTAATGTCACATACTCATTGATAGGAGATGAACCAATCGTTGGCCAATCGATCAATGACCCTGGATCTGCATCAGGTTATTCACCTATGCATGGATCAATTTCATCTCTCTTCTAACGTTAGGTGGTATGGAAGCCATTGATGTTGTGTGATCAATGATATTTCCTTCATCCATCTCCATCAATGGGCCCACAAATACAACTTCATTTGCATCTGAGTCAAACTCCATATGCACTGTATTTAGTTGGTCAAAGATATTTTCATATGAATTTGATGGAAGAGCAGTAAGCATTTTCATCAATTTGAACATCAGAGTAGAACTTGTCATGTTCAATTTTGTATTTGAGTGCCTTATATACTCTCTCTCTCTCTCTCTCTCTCTCTCTCTCTCTCTTTACTATAAAGTTGTAATTTGTGCCATGTTGATCTCTCTTTCGAACAATAATGATTGACAAGTCTTTTATTGCATGTGGCAAAACCTTTGAAATTTCTTTTACATCCTATGGAAAACTTATTGTGTGTTCCTTGTATTTATATTGACCATCAGTTGCATGTGTCACTTGTAGGATTGGATTGACATGTGCTATTAACATTTCTTCTACCTGTGTCAAGTTTGCAAGCTCTGGTGGTTGTGGGCCAGGATCCATATTATTTGATGCTAAAAATCGATTATTCCCTCTTTCTTGTCGACGCATGTTGCATATAGGACCTTGAGGTGTCTGAAAAACCCTTATTCCAAGGTAACATTCTTGACAAATATAACACATGTTTGGTGAAACAAAACTATCTATTCCATTTTGAAAATGCATTTGGAAAGTATTGAAATTAGTGTGAAGCATTCCATTAGGATTTGGTGCATTTTCTACATCATTTTGAACAACTTGATTCATGTCATGTCAGTGTGTATTTTCTGGGGTTTCAAGTACAAAATCTATTGATCTTGAATTTTCATCTCGAGCATTTAAATCAATATTAGCATTTGACTGATAAGGTTCTTGTCTTTCTTGTCTTTCAGGGACACCGAGTTCTCGAGATGTTTGTGCATGACTTATTCTCATCATATTTGGTTGTTGTCGATTTTGTAATTCCAACTCTTCAACTATTATTTCAGCTGCACGTTGATGATATCTTTCTCTGTCAACTTGATTTGACTGTATCCTTTGTTCTTGTCTTTCTACATCTGTCAATAGTTGGTGTTGTTGTCTTCGATACTCCCTCTGATATTCTCTTTGACGTTCCCTTCTATATTGTTCTTGTTGTTCATCAGATTCAAAATTCAACTTAGGGGTAGCCATACCTACATAGTAGTTGAAAACAGATATTTATAAGTCTAAAGTTATAACATTGACTTTAATGTGCAAAAATTCCATGCCATTGGTGTGTAATGTTGACATTATTACAATGATTACACACTTTCAAGTTAAGATAAAATAATAACACTAAGAGATAAAATAATTTTCAACACATGATGACTTTTGTTGTCAAGTTTTCATGGATTGGTTCCTTATCACTCCAAAAGGTTGTCTTTTCTCTATATTGCCAGACCAATATACCAAACCTCTCTGTATGCTCGCTCTTCCATTATACCCATCAGTACGTGGAAGAAGCCCATCCTTTCTTTATACCCATCAGTAAGTGAAAGAAATGTTAAAGCACATGAGAGGAGAGTGGTACGTGGCACATAGGAAATACGTGAAAATGATTCATCCTATCGATGACACCTGCTTAGAAAGAAATCAAATTTCTTTTCATTTAGGATTTATGTCTTACGATAGTGACGAATGGGTAACAGAAGGAAGTAAAAATGAGAGTGTCCTTATTTCTCCCTAGCGATTTATAGGGATGATGCCATAGACGTCGTTGTTGCAGCTATTTTAGGTAGCAGATACAGTAGTTCAATCACGACGGCTTGACCCGTAAACGTGAACCAAAGGTACCATGATTACCGAACGTTGTAATTGTTTTAGTTTTGGAAGAAAAATGTTTAGACTTTTTGTTTGCAAAAAAATAAATAACAACTTTATTATTCTAAAAACATTTGAAACAAATTATAATTTTCATAAAAAAAGTTTTTCCTTCTTGGAAAATGTCTTGCATATTAACTATGAATTTTGATAGATTCTATTTATTAGTCTAATGTTTATAAATATATAACTATAAGATTACCTTATATGAAATTAATTAAATTAACACTAAAAAAATAAGTCTATAATGATAAACATGTATATTTAAGGAATACATATGCATTCTTTTTTCATAAATTATAGAAAACCAAATGTTGGAAATACTAATCACTCTCTACCAAGATCAACTAAAGCTAATGCCTCGTGTTTTTACAAATAGCAGATTTTTCTATGGTTAGAGATGTTTCTACAGAAATTGATGTTTAACTTAACTTCCATTCTAGAATTCCTAAATAAATAATTAAGGAGTACTAATTACCATAAAATAGAAAATTATGTTAGTATTACTATTAAAATAATTTAATCATGGTTACCCACACCCTAAGTTAACAATTATTTTTACTTGTTCTTAAAATACTAAAGAACCTAATAGCCATAATAAACTTAACTAAAAAAGGTAGATAATACTAATTAATTTTTCCTTCATTCCAACCTAAAGAAAACTTCTAAAACAAACTAAAACTAAATAACCTACATTTATGCAATCCTTTTAAACAAACCCTTTAAATACCAATTGTCTCCTACTTTACATTGTTTTTTTTTTTTAATTTCCTTTGTAATTGGTTTGGCATGCTTTTGTGCAGGTAAGAAAGCTATGGCTGCAAGGTTTTATGTTTTGCAAGGTTTTAGTGTTTGCATGAACAGCATATGGAGCTACAGAAAGATTGATAATGTTCAGATAATTGTATATAAACACATATGTATTATTATTATTTATTTATTTATATATATATTTATTTATTTATTATATATTAAATAACTAAAACCTTTATTTAAGTGTATTAGAGTTCATTAATATGAGTATTGTTCATGCACCATTGAAAGAGGGTTGTTTTTTAAAAATTTATATATATTATTATTTCAACTTACAAAAAAATTCATTAAAAAAAAGATTGCATTGCATTCTAAATATATATATATATATTTAAAAAAAGAGGTTGCTGCTCATACAGCAGTGCCCCCAAATCTTTGTTTTTTGTTTATTTATTATTAACTCATTAAATTTAAAACCTTACCTTAAATTTAGGCCTCTTCATAATATAAAATTTCAACTTACAAAAAAATTCATTAAAAAAAAGATTGCATTGCATTCTAAATATATATATATATATTTAAAAAAAGAGGTTGCTGCTCATACAGCAGTGCCCCCAAATCTTTGTTTTTTGTTTATTTATTATTAACTCATTAAATTTAAAACCTTACCTTAAATTTAGGCCTCTTCATAATATAAAATTTCAAAAGATATATTAATTTCTATATAAATTAAAATAAACAATAGAGCATATTGTTTATTTTAGTTATTTTTTTTCCTAAACATATGTAAATCAAATCAAAACCTAAATATTGCTTTTCAGATTTCATTATACAGAAATTAATATTATTTTTTATCAGCTTATAATTTTCTTTTCCCTTCCCTCTACACCTCCTTATTTCACTATTTACTTCTCTTTTTGGAGCCTCTATTGAATAAGATTGTCTTGTTATATTGATTAAAATAATTTACCTATATTTAAAAACTATGTTGTGATTGCTTAAATATTTCATGTGGGGACTTGGACGGCGAGCTTTTCCTATTCTATTCATTGGAAAAATGTAAAGTGCGGATTGCATTTACAATATTTTTTGACAGGAAATTTTGAGTTATAATCTGTTTTTTTTTCATGTATACTAAGGGAGGGTGGGCTGTTTTAATTGCCTAATAAGGGGATTTGTGATGTTGAGCATTATTGGGTTTAGACCATCTGCAGTTTGGTTTGACAGAAATATAGAGAACGTTATTTGAGAGAAACCTTACCTCTACAATTTCTAGAGCAACTTCTTACAAAAGTTTGTAATCGTCTGTAGCAACAAAAAGCAAAAAGAGGGTTGGATCCACCTATAATCATGAGTTGGATCCACCTATTATCATGAGCATTGAACATATTAGACTTTGATAGATAAAGAAATCCAAATTATCATTCCTGATTAATTCTTACCAAATTTATCACCTCCTATTCACTCTTGAAGTTAAAGAAAAACCAACCAAATTTTTGGGTATGGAGAATTCATCTGGTCACAAAAAAACATCTTTAATCTTTGGAAATTTGATTAGAGAGATATAATGGAGCCTCCCATCTATTTGGAGAGAATGTCCATCATGAATATAAAAATAAGAAACCAGTGTACAGTAAATAAGAAAGAGCAAAAAAGAATGGGTGCACAATGTTAGAGACGTTGCCTGGGATGAGATACCTGTGGCCTGGAAGTTGTCCTTCTGTATTCTACCAAGAGCTCCTGCTGTATTCTCTATGCCTAAACACCTCCTACTACTGCTTTCTGATGAGCAATATTTGTAACGGTCGTGGATAGGGATAGGCGTTACTGCCATACCATCTGCCATTGCAGCTGTTTAAAGATAGGCATCCAATCAAAATTAATTCTATAACCCAATTCAGTCAACAATTACAAAAACTTAGCCCATTATCATGTTAAGACATTGAATTAGCTGGTATATGCACAGCTATTACTCATGGGGAGAATCATGTTAAGACATTGAATTAGCGGGTATATGCACAGCTATTACTCATGGGGAGATTACTTATTTATGAAGACTAACCAACATATCAATGTGAGTTTCCGCGTGCTTTGAAAATTTTATATCTGGCTGAAAATCTTATGTAGTCTTAGACATCTGGCATAAAATATAAAAAAATATTCAATCCTTGTTCAAAGTAAACAGTTTTCCTTCCATTATTCCTTCCATTAAATGGCTGTCGTGTAGATTTGGGAACAAAGGATTTAAATTTTATTATTATTATTATGGAATCTTGTATGTTATTTTTTTATAAGAATCTTATAAAATTATACAGAATCTTGGAATCTTTGCACTCTTCAACTCCACCTTTGTTGTGACTATAGGAACGCCTCTTGCAGACATTTTCACAAAGGCTCTTGCAGAGGACACTTTTGAAGATCTCTAGCAGAGGTTAGGGGTAATTGCCCCTCCTTGCTAGATGCATAGTGGTGCATCTATCCACGGGGAGTTCATGCTATATCTTTTTTCCTGGACTATGGTGGCTACCTCTCAAGGGGAGCAACTAGTGGTTGTTGCTAACAAGGGGAGCCTTGAGTTGTTCAAGAAACGAGGTATGAACGTCAGAGAGAGAGAGAGAGAGAATGTGCACATTAGGACGAGAGGTTGTGTCCTGAAAGGAAGATGCAGTTGCCCCTTGTCCTTGATGTCAAAGGGGGAGAGAGAGAAATGTCTATCTAAGGGGGAGTATGTGTTGCCATCAATGACAAAGGGGGAGATTGTTGGCAATATGTGTTGTCATTGATGTCAACACTTAGAGTAAGGACAACACTTAGTTTGTGATGATACAAAGATACAGTGGTGAAGTTGATGTTTAGGGTTGCTGATATCTAGTGATGTTCTTGAGGTTCATAGTGGGTTATTGATGTTCATGGTTGGATGTCATGCCTGGATTAATGTCAAGACAAGGTGTATTAGGCATGCTTGTGGTCAGCAAAGCAGTGAGATGCAATGATTTTCCCAATGTTCATGGTTGGATGTCATGTCCTAGTCAAGTTGTTGGTCAACAAAGATGTTTTCATGATGAAATATTAAGATGGGAATTAGAAGCACAAAGATGAGTTCATGATAAAATATTAAGTTAGGAATTAGAAGCACAAAGATGAATTCATGATGAAATATTAAGTTGGGAATTAGAAGCACTAAGATGAATGATGATACATTAAGCTATGCTGAGGATGAGAAGATGTTGATGAGGACGTATGGCATGGTTCATGGTCCTTCATATTGTTTCCAAGGATGTATGTGATGTTGGTGAAAGTTTCTGCTACAGGAAGATTGCTTTTTTTTCCTGTTGTTGGTGTTGAGCCTCTACGGATTGGAAGATAGCTTCATATAGTGTCAAAGCATGCATGTTCCAAGTTTCATGGTGTTTGGATTACCAGAAGGGTGTTTTGCAGTTGACAGTTTGAAGACAGTGTTGGTTCTAAAGAAGATATTCACTATGCGGCAATGTTTGGCTTCATATTCCTCTGTGTTTGAAGATAAGGTCATGTAGTTCAGTAGTTAAGCTTAGTGTCTTGTGAAGATGCTATTTCCAAATTTTCAAGTCTCTACACCTTCCGCAGTGAAAGTTATAAGCGGTAGAGTTCCGGTTTGTATTCTGATAGAGAAAAGAAATGTTGAAGGCTCGTTGAAATGCTCTGCATTCCTCTGGAAGAGAAAAATTGCCTATGCGGTTTGGTGGACATGTTCAGAGATGTGTATTACATGCATGTTTGCAATTTCAGGTGTTTTGGTGCTCCACAAGGTCAATTTCTCAATGACAGTGTGTTACAGTGTGTTTCGGATGGCTGTTTGATCTCATTGTGCATGTTTTAAGGTATGCGGCGCAATGTATTTGTTGTGCAGAGTTAGAGGTGTATCTGAAGACGTTGTATGAGCCATGAAGACTCATTTGGAAGAATTTCATAAAGATCTTTTATGTTTCCAGTACCGCACAAGGTTTTCAAGTGGTGGTGACTGTTATACTTCAAATTTTATGTCTTCTTGCTTAAGGTCGTCCTATTTCAAATGAGCGATGTGTGCGGAGGTCATTCCTTGATGAATGATGCTGTGAATGATGTTTAAGACCAGACTAAGCATGTGTTGGGATCTGCAAGGCGTATGTTTTCTTCTAGAGTAGTGTGTTGTTCATGATAGGGCTTGCCCTATGTATGTTTCATGTTGTATGATCTCTGGCTGACTTGTAAAATGTAATATTCTTGTTGTATTGGCCGACTTGTTATGAAAACAATGTAATGTCATGTATATATTAAAAACCTAGTTGGTTTAGGTGAAGTATGATTGCGAAAATGAAAAGATGAAAGTGTGAAGAGCACAATATGAAAATCATATGCATTGTGATGTCCGACTGAAAGGGAAAGAGCAGATGTGTTAGAAGCTGTCCCGATTCATCTTGATGACATTTTTGTGATAGGAGGGAAGTGAAGAGTGTGCCTAATTGATCCAATTATCAGAAGAAGCAGAATTGCAATCATCAAAGGTGTGAGCTTCAATGTCAGTTTTTAGGCAGTAGAAGGACTGTCATACTGTAATCTTTTCTGAGTTTGTTCTCAGTTTAGGGAGTAGTTGCTTCTTTGGGAGTGACCCTAAAACAAAGTCTGCAGGGAGTTGTAGCTTGCTTAGGAGTGACCCTAAAACAAAGTCTGCAGGGAGTTGTAGCTTCCTTGGGAGTGACCCTAAATCAAAGTTTTCAGGGAGTAGTAGCTTCCTTAGGTTGTAGCCCTAAAACAAAGTTGTAATTTTGAGTTTCATATATTGTGAGTTAATCCTCACCGTGGTTTTTCCCTTGTTGGGTTTTCCATGTATATTTGGTGTTATGTGTTGATGTGCATTGTGTTAATCTTTCATGTTTATGTTGATGCTGTAATGCTTAAGTTTTAATCTGCTCCGGAGGACTTGAAGTTTGATCAGATATTGATTCACCCCCTTCTCAGTATTCTGGTGTGTTCAACATATTGGATATGCAGCTTATGATGATGTTCGTCTTTGCTAATGTATTCCAACTATTTGAGGCCATGGAGATTAAGATGTTGCCTCTTGTTGATTCAGTATGATACGTGTTCTCTACTCCATCAAGGAGATCAAATTCTTGGCATTTTCCTCTCTCATATGCCACAGAGGGAATCTTGTGTGTATCCCAGATTCGAGTGGAGAATTCGAAGATTGTTGACACCTTTTGATTGATATTATTTTCAATGATAATGCAAAGTTGTCCTAGATTGATAGTTGGTGACTACTCATTGGCCACTAAGGATTGGTCATTTGTCTTTAACTACAACATGGACAAAACAAGTCCAAATTTGAGACCTGTCAAAGTAACAAGTTCAAGTCAAACAAAATTATGAGGTCTGTCAAACTAACAGGCTCAGTTCAAATAAATTTGAGACCTATCAAAGCAACACTCATTCTAAATTTAAGACTTGTCATAGTAGCAGGGTTTTTGAAGTAGCTTCAACTCAACTAGCAAATATTCTCACCAAAGTGCTTGGCCAAGAGAAGTTTGAGCACTTTAAAATACTGATTGGTTTCATGATAACCCCTTCAGATTAAGGGGTGATTTTAACGTGTTAATCATCAGAATTAAGACATTTGTAATTTATTTTTTCAGTTTAGATAGTTTTGGCAGTTAAACTATTCTTCTACCTATACATAAAAATGTAATCTTCATTTTGAAATCAATAAAGTTTGCACAATTTTGTGTAACAGGCTCAGCGAACAAAAGGATTCAGAACAGGGCAATGAAGACATGTGAACAAAGAGATTCAAGACACAGCCATGAATATCTTACAGGCTAAATACTAAATTCAAATGCAAATCTCATGCCTGCAAGTTATACACATAAACAAGCCAGAATTTTTCATGAACTCCTTTGTACTCATTGCAACTTAATGTCAAGTTTGAAAGAGCAACCAAGCACCAAATAGAAAATCTTTTCAAATAAAAAATGCCATGACACAGGTTTTAAACACTCTGAACATAGAAAATGATCCCATACCAATCACGAAAACCAAAGGCACACATGATCAAATCCAGGGTATCCAAGATGAAATATTTCAAAATCAAGATTTTTCAAACAGGGGGCCCTTGATTTCCATAGGGAAATTAGGGCATGTTGTGCAAGCAACAACAATACCCTTATTACTTGTCCCCATAATCTTTTGGGTTCTAGCTAGTGGAGTTAGTTGTTTTTTTGGGTGAGGAAGGACTATTCTCTTTCTTTTTCATTTTCTTTTTTATATCACTGTGTTTTTTATTTTATATCTTTAGAATGCTGTATTGTATTTTGGTGTACTTGACTTATTTATGTATATTTAAAGAAATAAGGTCTTTTTCTTGGCTAAAATAAATTGAATAATAATTCAGAAATATTATACATCCTAGCCATAGTTTCTAACTTTCTATATGTTGCCAACTTGAAAGCTATGTCTCTCTTACATTATCGAGCATAACTAGAAGGCACACATGTTAGATTATAATTTCATCCTTTTACTTTAGTTTTCATTTCTCGGAGACTTGGGCAGCTTCTTGAAGGCAGGAACTAAAAAGTCCTTTTCCGGGCACTTTTTCATCTCAATGCTTTCCTTTGTAAGGTGTACACTGATGGAGATTATATACCCTTGTTTCCTATGCAGATCGAGCTGGCAAATCTGAAACACTTGCTTGCAGATACATCTTGCTTGAACAAGCCGATGGATTGGCGCCTATCAGTGACAGAAAAGTATTTGATAGATCTGCATGTGAGTATCAAATTTCATAACTATAAAGAGATTTTCTAGCATTCTGTAATTTATTGGGTAAACAGAAATTTGAACTTGGCTTCTCATTTGAAATTAAACTTCAGATGAATATGGGCTGTAACTGAGTCTTTGTACACCAAAATTACAGGAAGAAGATAAAGAATGTATTGAAGGAATTGTGAATTCTGCCTGCATTGAAGTGAGTGCAAAAGGAGGATTGCATTGGCCCCATGGAGGCTTGGTGAGAAACAGATTTAGAGTTACAGGAGTATGGAATCTCAATGTTACTACCATTGTTGGGAAAACATGGGACATGAAATTTCAGCATGCAAATAGAGTGCACTTCACAGATTCTTCTTATAGTGTGTCAAATGAAGTAGATTTAAAGCTTAAAAGTATAACCAAATATTTGAGGGTGAGTTCTGCAGATGAATTTATGTAGCTTGTGCACGTTTACTACTGTAATGTGATTACTTAGTAGGAAAATTTATAACTTACTCATAAGGTGAAATGCAGGATCGGAGGCAATGGGAGGAAGAGAACATAATGAACACACTGGAAGATGTCTTGAAATGGGTTTGGATGGAAGGCTTGTAGGAATATAATCTAGTGTACAAAGAATAGCATCAACGAATTCATTTTGGAGGAGTTCGAGCCAATCAAAACCTAACATGAATTACTACTTAATTGAATTGAATGTCTTTTTTTGCTGCAAATATTGTTATTGAGTTAAAGTGTATGGATGGAAAGGAATTTGCTTTTAACTGTTCAGACCAGAAGCAGGGTTAGCCCACAGATTCTGTATTATTAATGAAGTGGGTAAACATCTGACTTAGACACTGATTCTGGATCAGTACGATTCACAGGCATTTGATACTTATAAAGTGACATAAAAAAGATATGATGTTGGATTTGAAATATGCTGATTAGACTAATAGCAAAGGTTTCTGTTTTCCAAAAAGGGGCAATTTTATATGCTTTTGTCAGCATTTGTATGAAACATTTGTCAGATGTGAAAAAATGGATGATTTTGTTCTTGATTCCAGTGGCAATTAACCCAAAACTAATTATAATGGCATCCGGTCATTCATTTTTCTGGTTGCTCTATAAATTAATGGGATATAGACGTTTAAAGAAACAAGGCTGTAAATGGACAGACTATGGACTTTTCTTAAATTGGTCATAAGAAGATACCACGGGAGCCAAAAACCAATAGATGTAAATGGGCTATTCTTAAATTGGTCATTAGAAGACACCACGGGAGCCAAAAACCAAAAGGGGTTGTAATCATTATGTATCCACGCTTGATTGGGTTATATTGCATTTGAAGATTAATATTTTAGTAAAATAATTTCTTGCATGTCGATACATTACATGGAAAATATCAATCAAGAACTCAGCAAACTCATATTTTTACAAATTACACTGAGTTGAGGCTAATCGTTTTCAAGATGACTGAAGAGTCTAGCGGGACCTGTAAGTTTTTTCATCTTCAAGCTTGCATCCCTGAGGAATGTCAAGATATATAGATTTGACAGTGGAGAATGAATGATAGTAAATTAGGAAATTGTGTTATGACTAGGAAATGTGTGATTAAGATCTTATTGTTAAAAGGTTAAGATCTGATTGCACAAGATAGTAAATTAGGCATTGTGTTATGACTAGGACATGTATGATTATAAGCCGAAGGCATAAATACATGCAAAGCCATATGCATATGTTAATGTAACTTTTAATTATTTTGTAAAAGATTCAATTGCCGGGCAAAGAAATTTGTACATATATATAAACACTTGAGAAATGGGAGACGACTGTTAGTTCTTTTCTAGATCTGTATTTACATTTCTTACTATAAGGATGTTTTAGTGCTGATACCCCCTATTTTTAGGAAATTGGGGTAACAACTCTGAACGCTCCATTTTGAGATAATTGGAGGCATATTATAACTTTAGGGTTTATATTTTTTTTAATTTTGAACATATACTGACAACCTTGGATACATGGCTTCACCATGCACATGCTTCCCAAAGGGAATTACCGTGTGGGAACATTTTAGTTATGAAATTAGTTGTGGTTGATATATTGTTTTTTTTCCCTCCTCTGTCCTCTATTTTCTCTTTGTTTAGTTGTTCTTTTGTGAATTGATATATTGTTTTTTTTCCTCTCCTCTGTCCTCTTTTTTTTTTTATTGTTTAGTTGTTCTTTTGTGTTTTTAAAGGAGAAAAAAAAAAGAGCACACAAAAATACAAATCTTAATTATATTTGGGAGCTGTCTCTTTTTTAATGAATATTCTTATTTAACTTTATATTAAAGATATAGTAGTACAATATTCACAAAAATGTTATGATGGTATAATGACACACCCACAAAGTATAACTAGACCAAGTCCAAAACAAGGACGAAAAACATAAAAAGGTGGAGCCCCCAAAACACTAAGCAGCTAAAGTAGTGCTAGTAGAGGGCGGATCTTGATCATCAGGTTTTCCCCACACATCTCCAAGGGCAACATCATCAATCGACTCCCGACTAGTGAGACCATCATCTTCTTCTTCTTCTTCTTCAAGGGTATCCTCTATGGGTTGTTGGGCACAAACTGGAGATATGGCAAGTTGTAGGCGAGGAAACTTGCTCGAGTCAGGCTAGTCAACACGCCCACACCCATGTGAAGAAGTAGAGGGCGGCTTGGAAGGTTGGGACCATCCTCCATGAACAACAATATCCCTAGAGTTTTGACGCTGGGGTCAATGGTATCTTTTAAATGTAGGGGGAAATCCCTTTGTTCAAGGTGCATCAATTATGAAAATTGTTTCCATCCATTCGGTGAATTACATATGTTTTATAAAAGATTAAGGTGACAAATTCAAATGTTAATTTTTGCAAAAAAGTTGAATCCAATGATTTTTGTTTTAAGGGTTAAGAGATAATTAGTTACATAGATTGGAGGAAATGAGAATCGACTAGACAAGGAAAAGGAGGTTCGGATTCCTCCTTGGTTGGTTTCACCAGACTTAACTTTGATGAGGCTTTAAGGGTAATTTGAGAGCATGAGTTATTCTACATGCAGGGGGGAAAAGGGAGGGATTTGAAGTTATGTCTAGGATTGCTTTTTTGGGGGGTCATTGAATTAATAATGGAGTTGAATGAAAAGGGGTTGATGTTTGATGGGGAGCGCACAGTGAAAACGTAGAACGGGTCCCACTTTTCTCACAGATGGTAAGACTTAACAAATGAGCCGCCGATACATCCTAGTCACCAAACAACAAGGATCGGTATGACTTTCTCAAGTCTTACCGTTGTTCTACCTTACATCGATAGCTCAATTGAATTTATCTTCGGTGAGATACAACAGGACTCACACCAAGTCGATCAACTCTTCATCGTTGGCGAGACTTACTTCTATCGGCGAAGTCTTCTACCCTTCAACTGATGCTCCGATGACGGTTAAGTTCCCCTCGTCTTAACAGTGACGGCTTCAACGCTAGTTGGGCATGACTTTATCGGTAAACTCCTTTGATGTGCTTCCAATATGCCGGTGAGACTCTTCTCATCGGCGAGCACTTACAAATTCTGGCTGATGCGCCGATGGACCAACTCCCTCGATGAGACTGCTTGACTTCAGCAGACTTGTTGTGAGTCCCAGCGATTCACCAATGCACAGCTTACTTTCTTCCTCTTCAACCAAACCTTAGCACATGGAGATGCTAGGTCAACCTACTGTGCAAAAACACTCTGTCTGGATCCTCTGCACTGTTGAACACAAAAACAAAACAAGAAACAAAACAAATACTTGTACAACGAAACTATTCCATTGATTTCAACAGAAATCGTACTAGTGGAATGCTTCACGTCGACATACTGCAACAATGGAAAGCACAGAAAGAATAGAAATCTACAGTTATACAAATTGCAGTTACAGGGAACGGAAATCAAATTGACATAACATAATAGTTTTATTTCTCCTTAGAACAATACACAATCGCATTCACACTTTTTCTCCTCCTTAGATAGTTCCTTCCTCTGGTTGTTATCAACTCAACCTGCCAACAATTGCAAAACCAACTGATGCAAACAGTTGGGAGACCAACCGATCCAAAACTGCTTCAAACTGTCCTATTGCCCTGTTTTAGCACTATGTGATTACAATATGACAAAAGTGTGTTTTAAGTCACTTTGGACTTACAAAAATGGGTTCTAGGTCCTGAAGGACCTAGAAACAAACTGAAATGAAAATGCATTGGTCAAATAGACGTTATTACAAAAGAAAACATGATTTTCTAGGTGATCTTGCACCATACTCCCTGGGTGAAAGTTGTCTCAAGTCCTATTAGAGACTAACTGCTGCAAATCACCACCCTGTTTTTTGATGTCTTCTTCCAGCATCCATGTGGCTTCTGAGTCTAGAAGTCCTTGCCATTTGACTAAGTGCTCAAAATAGGTCTGATTTCTTGTCTTCTTGGTTGTCCTGCTATCCAAGATACACTCCATCTTAGGTGGTTCCTTAAGTGGTACATGATGCACCCACTTTGCATTGTCTTGGACAGAATCTGCTATACCTTCACCTATATCAGGACTCCTATATAATGTTAGATCAGCAACATTGAATATAGGGGAAATAGCAATATCATCAGGAAGTTCAATTTTGTAAGCATTAGGACCATATTTCTCTAAAATCTTACAAGGTCCAATTTTTCTCATCATCAACTTGCTGTGGCTTCCCTTGGGTAGTTTATTCTTGTTGAGATGAACCATGACCATATCTCCTATTTGGTACTGCACATCCCTTCTCTTTTGATCCACTCTAGCCTTGATCTTCTGACTATTCTTGTGTAGAGTATCTCTAACTTGTTGATGGATCTCTTTCATAGCCTCTGCAAATGTATGAGCATGTTCACTCCTTTTGTCCAACCCTTGAACATCTCTCAATTCAAAAATTCCTCTAGGATGACTACCATAGACAACTTCAAAAGGACTTAGACCTGTACTTCTGTTTGTGGAATCATTATAGGCATATTCTGCTTGTGGGAGTACCACATCCCAACTACCTCCATGTTCTCTTGTCAAACATCTCAGCAGATTGCCTAATAACCTATTCACAACCTCAGTTTGGCCATTAGTCTGAGGATGATAGGGTGAACTAAAGGACAAATTTGTACCCAATCTTTTCCACAAGGTTCTCCAAAAATGTCCCACAAATTTGCTCTCTGTCAGATACAATACTCAAAGGCAATCCATGAATCTTGACAATTTCTTTAAAGAACAATCCTGCAATGTAACTAGCATCATTGGTGGTTTTACAAGGAATAAAGTGAGCCATCTTGCTGAACCTGTCTACCACAACAAACACACTGTCATAACCTATCCTTGTCTTTGGTAACCCCATCACAAAATCCATACTCAAACTTTCCCAAGGTCTGTTTGGTATGGGCAGAGGGTATAGTCCTGCATTGGTTGGGACCCCCTTTGCTCTCTGGCAAATCATACAACTCTCAACAAACCTTCTGATATCAGATTGCATCCTTGGCCAAAAGTAAAATCTTCTTACTAGATCTAAGGTCTTATTGAGCCCAAAATGTCCTCCTAAACCACCACTATGTTTCTCCTTCACTATATTATCCCTCATTGAACACTTAGGGATACATAGTTGACTCCCTTTAAACAAAAGTCCATCCTGCAATGTATAATCTGAAAATTCATTGTGGAAAGCATTGGCAAACTCATTGCATACCTTGTAAATCTCCTTGAAATCTTGGTCCTCTGCATACAATCCTTTGAGTGCCTCAAAACCCATGCTTTGTAACTGCACTTCTTGTAATGTCAACACCCTTTTGCTTAAAGCATCAACAACCTTATTGGTTATCCCCTTCTTATGTTTGATGATGAAAGTGTATGCTTGAAGACTTTCCACCCACTTCATGTGTCTATGACTGAGCTTTTCCTGACCATTCAAAAAACTGAGAGCATGATTGTCAGTGTATACAATAAATTCTTTAGGAAGCAAGTAGTGCCTCCATTTTTTCAGAGCTTGTACCATGGCATACAACTCTAAATCATAAGAGGAGTACTTCCTCTTAGCTTCATTCAATTTTTCACCTAAAAAGCTATTGGTCTGCCTTCTTGGCTCAACACTACCCCTATGGCCAGCCCACTTGCATCACATTCAATGGTGAAGACTTTATTGAAATCAAGAAGTACTAAGATAGGATACTCGGCAACTTTCTGCTTCAGACTTTCAAAACTCTGATCTGCCTCTTTTGTCCACACAAACTTCACCTTACCTCCACCCTTAATGGTCTCTAACATAGGTCCACAAATATCACTGTAGTTCCTAATAAATTTTCTATAAAATGTGGCCAAACCATGAAAACTTCTAACCTCTCTTGCTGTCCTAGGTGTAGGCCAATTCAAAATAGCTTCTACCTTGGAAAGATCCATTTTCAAATCACCCTTAGAGATGACAAAGCCCAGGTAAATCAATTCTTGTTTCATGAAGTCACACTTTTCCAAGTTTATCATTAACTTCTGATCTTGTAGCCTCTTCAAGACTATCTCCAAATGTTTCAAGTGTTCTTCCCTACTCTTACTAAACACCAAGATATCATCAAGGTAGACTACCACAAATTTCCCTATGAATTCCTGCAACACCTCATTCATTAGTCTCATGAAGGTGCTAGGGGCGTTTGAAAGATCAAAAGGCATCACAAGCCACTCATACAACCCTTCATTGGTTTTGAATGCTGTCTTCCACTCATCCCCCTCTCTTATTCATATTTGGTGATACCCACTCTTTAAGTCTATCTTGGAGAAATAAATAGCCCCTCCCAAACAATCCATTAGATCTTCTATTCTAGGAATAGGAAACCTATACTTGATGGTTATCCTATTTATGGCCCTAGAATCGGTACAAAGCCTCCATTTCCCATCCTTCTTTGGGGCTAAAACAGTAGGTACTGCACATGGGCTAAGGCTCTTCCTTATCAACCCTTTGTTTAGGAGTTCTTGAACTTGATTTGCTATCTCTTCATTCTGCTGAGGGGTCATTTTATATGCTGCCTTATTAGAAAGTACTGCTCCTGGTATGAGGTCTATCTGGTGGCTACTATCTCTGACAGGTGGCAGGGAATCAGGTAAATCTGTTGCAATCACTCCTTTGTAACTTTCAAGCAAATCTTTAACCTCCTTAGGTCCTACTTCCCTCACAATTTCCTTCCTTTCCCCCTTAGGCTTCATAATCAAAGCAAAACCTACTTCATCACCTTCCTTTAATGTGTCCATGAATTCTTTTTCTCCTACCATCATTACACTAGACCCTACATGTTGTGGATCCTTTTCTACCAATGACTGTATCCTATAAGTCACACCATCCTTTTGGAATGAGTAAGCATTCTTTTCTCCATCATGACAAGCCTTTCTGTCAAACTGCCATGGTCTACCTAACAAAAGATGGCAAGCATCCATTGGAAGGATGTCACACAAGATTTTATCTCTATATGCCCCAATACTAAATTCTACCCATCCTTGTTCATTGATGAGTATGTGTTGCCCCTTATTCAACCAACTGACTTTATATGGGCTGCTATGGGGTATCTTTTCTAGATTCAACTTATTCACTGCTTCCAAAGATATAATATTATCAGTAGAACCAGAGTCAATAATAACTTTACAAACCTTACCTTGGATCTTGCAGTTGATTCTAAACAAAGCCCTTCTTTGAGATGGTTCAGTTTGCACTGGTTCCTTGAGCAACGTCCTTTTGATCATCATATTTTCTCCCATTTCTGATGCTAGATTCACTTTAGGAGATGTCACACTCCTTGCATCTTCTTGAATCAAAGTGGTTCTCTTCTCACCACCATGAGAAGTTGAGGCCTTCTTTGGACTCTTGTATGCCGCGTGCCCTATCTGATTGCAGTTGTAACATCTCATATTGGAGAACTTGGATCCTCTACCTAATCCATTTGTCCCACATCTTCCATTAGGCCTTCTTCC
Organism: Cunninghamia lanceolata; assembly: GCA_027924645.1. Taxonomy (NCBI): domain Eukaryota; kingdom Viridiplantae; phylum Streptophyta; class Pinopsida; order Cupressales; family Cupressaceae; genus Cunninghamia; species Cunninghamia lanceolata. The sequence continues at coordinate 3,338,194 of BSBN01000356.1, read as the reverse complement.
TCGGTAGCTTCCTCTGCTACTTGAGTCTCCAACTTGCTCTTCTTGGTTAGACTCACCACTAGGCCTCTGATTAGGACTTCTTCCTCCAAAACTACCTCTGCCTCTGAAACTTCTTCCTCCTCTACCTCTATTATTCTACTCACTCTTTCTCTTTATCTTCTCTTCAGCCCTTAAGGCCATTTGGAAACACTTGTTCACTGTTTCTGGTGCTAAGATGTTGATCTCATCTTGGATGTTCATCCTTAGGCCATTCAGATACCTTGCCACCTTCTCTGACTCTTCTTGTCTCTTTGATCTGAGACTGAGTTTATGAAACTCTTGTGTGTATGCATTCAGATCAAGGTCTCTCTGTCTAAGGTTCTGTAATTTCTTATACATCTGCACGTTATAGTCCAGGGGTAAGAATTGTGCCTTGATTTTGGTCTTCATCCTTTCCGAGGAGGTTATCATATTCTTCCCCTCCTTGACTCTCTCTCCTTACTCATAATTCCACCATGCAAGAGCAGACCCCTTCAATCTTGCCTTTGCCAACTTAACCCTCTTATCATCAGAGACTTCTTTGTATTCGAAATGATTGTTCAATGCCTCAATCCAGTCAATCACCTCTTCAGCTTCCATACTTCCACTATACATAGGTAACCCATCTATGGTGTCCCTATCGACTGACTTCAAAGCATTTACAAATGCCCTCTGGTTTGCTGGTATCTCCTCTATCCTCTTATTGGTTTCATCAATTTCTGTATCTCCTTCATCGCTATCACTTTCATCTTCCCTATCCTTACCCTTGGTTCTTTTCAACTCCTTGAGCTTGGACTCAAACATCGCTTCAATCAGTTTCTTCACTGCATCTTGTGACATGCTTTTAGGAGGCATTGTGTCAGCCTTTGCTTCACTTTCGTTGTCTGACATACACCAAGACCACACCACCCGAGTGATCTTCAAAACTTGCTCTGATACCAATATGATGGGGAGTGCACAGTGAAAACGCAGAACGGGTCCCACTTTTCTCACAGACGACAAGACTTAACAAATGAGCCACCGATACATCCTGGTCATCAGACAACAAGGATCAGTATGACTTTCTCAAGTCTTACCATTGTTCTACCTTACACTGATAGCTCAACTAAATTTATCTTCGGCAAGATACAACAGGACTCACATTGAGTCGATCAACTCTTCATCGTCGGTGAGACTTACTTCTATTAGCGAAGTCTTCTACCCTTCAACTGATGCTCCGATGATGGTTAAGTTCCCCTCATCTTAACCGTGACAGCTTCAACGCCGATTGGGCATGACTTTATCGGTAAACTCCTTTGATATGCTTCCGATATGCCGATGGCATTTGTCTTCGGTGAGACTCTTCTCGTCGGCGAGCACTTACAAATTTTCGCTGATGCGCCGATGGACCAACTCCCTTGGCGAGACTGCTTGACTTTAGTGGACTTGTTGTGAGTCCCAGCAATTCACCGATGCACAACTTACTTTCTTCCTCTTCAACCGAATCCTAGCACATGGAGATGCTAGGTCAACCTACTGTGCAAAAACACTCTGTCTGGATCCTCTGCACCATCGAACACAAAAACAAAATAAGAAACAAAACAAATACTTGTACAACGAAGCCATTCCACTGATTTCGATAGAAATCATACCAGTGGAATGCTTCACGTCGACATACTGCAACAATGGAAAGCACAGAAAGAATAGAAATCTACAGTTATACAAATTACAGTTACAGGGAACAGAAATCAAATTGACGGAACAGAATAGTTTTATTTCTCCTTAGAACAATACACAATCACCTTCACACTTTTTCTCCTTCTCCTTAGATAGTTCCTTCCTCTGGTTGTTATCAACTCAACCTGCCAGTAGCTGGAAAACCAACCAATGCAAACAGTTGGGAGACCAACCGATCTAAAACTGCTTCAAACTATCCTACTGCCTTGTTTTGGCACTATGTGATTACAATATGACAAAAGTGTGTTTTAAGTCACTATGGACTTACAAAAATGGGTTCTAGGCCCTGAAGGACCTAGAGACAAATTGAAATGAAAATGCATTGGTCAAATAGACCTTATTACAAAAGAAAACATGATTTTCTAGGTGCTCCTGCACCAATGTTGGGATTGCATTGGCTTCCTTTAGGAATCTAGTGGTTAGTGGTAGAAGGCGGTTTCCTTTTGGTGATTAGTGAGTTCTAAAAAAGCTCATGTCCTAAATAGAAACTTAGAATATTTTGTTTTAACAAAGTAAGAAAAAAGTTGGCCTTCCAATTACATTGTAGATTTTTTGGTCAACTATTGGGTGGATCAAGAAATTGTGTCAATTATTTATAGTGACCACACTAATTCTTAGATGTGGTGGTAATTTTATTTTATTTTAAAGCCCTCTTAATCATTTTTGACCAGTTATTGTGTAAGGGGCACATGGCCCTCATCCCACACTGTGATGTGTGTTTTTTTATGGTAGATCGGTTTCAAAGGACAAATAAAGGAGGATTTTATTGGTTTGCTCATGAAATTTATGTGTTGCAAGTCTCTCTATCTTGCCAATACATGTTCTATCTTGCCAACACATGTTAACTCTTATCAATACGATGCTTTAGTGCTTTGTAGAGTATGCTATGTCAGTTTGTTTTCCCTTTGGTGCATGGTGTTGGTTTGTTAGGTGTTTGTTGATGTTGTGTGTCTTAGGTTTGCTATGCCTTATAATGACTTCAAAAAGGAAGAAACTCAAGCTATGTGATCCTTATTTGTGTGGATAAGTTCCAAAAATATGCTTATGTTCTATTTTTAATTGCCATAAGTTGGCAGCACTAAGGTTTTTGAAGACTATGTTTGGAAACTCTAGGATGGGTGTTGTAAAGCCCCTCTATTCCAAAGTGATTATCAGAGAGAGCCTTTTATGTAGTCAATTATTGATGACAATATCTAGTTTCTAGATTCTATAGGGTTAGGGTAAAAGCGCAAAGCTGTGTTACACTTTCAACCAACTTATCATCACAAATGAATTTAAGTATTTCTAACTAAAAATCAATTTTGGTCAAGCATATGATCTTGTAAGATTCATTCTAGCTAAGTTAGATATGTCCACAGCTTTTCCAACTAAAATTGTTGGCTAAATGCATATGTAGCACCACTATGAAGCCAATTTACAAAAAAAAAAATTATTTGAAAAACTTGATATTTCAACTTCTACTCATGTAAATAACATTTTTTTAAAAATATAAAAAATACCCTTTTGTAGATCTATAAGTTTAGTTTTCAAAAATATATATTTTTTAATAGTTTAATTATTATTTATATTTTCTTTTCTATTTTTACTAAAAGTAGGTTATCAGCACAAAACATTAGGTCGATTACTATGTCAAGGAAAAATAGTAAAACTTATTAAAAAAATTTGAAAAAAATATGATGCACTAGATAAAAGAATCTATATCAAGATGGTATATTTTTTTTTCTATTTTAAATAAATAGTTAATATGAAAGTTTACATCGAATGGAAACAACTACGTTTTAATACATGCACATTTTATTATTTATTTAAAAATATATATTTATCAAAATTGGAAAAAAATATATCCATGCACTAAAGTTTCAAGTTATAAATACAAAAAAAAAATGAAGAAAAAAAATAAAATTTACTAAATAAAGATTGACGTCTCATGTAACTTCATTTTTTAGCATTTATCAGTAACTAAATTATAGTGTCAATTTATTAAAAACTATATTCGAATAATTTTTTATTTTTTTCAAAAAATACAAACATAAAATATACTAAAAAATAAATATTTTATTAGTTTACATCATTTCAAAATTCAAAACATATATGTCACTTTTTAGTGATTCAAGTTTAAAAGTTGGATCAACGTTGGTCATTTCCTTTATAAAAGTGTGACACAGCTTTGTGCTTTTACCCGTTAGCTACCATCTTTAGTCTAGGGTGGCTCTTGCCGAATTGCTAGAGCAATATCCAATATCTAGTTTCCATTAGGTTAGCTAGCATCTTTAGCCATGGGGTGGCTCTTACCAAATTGCTAGAGAAATATCCAATTTCTAGTTTCCATTAGGTTATCTAGCATCTTTAGCTATGGGGTGGCTCTTACCAAATTGCTAGAGAAATATCCAATTTCTAGTTTTCATTAGGTTAACTAGCATCTTTAGCTATGGGATGTCTCCTACCAAATCACCAAGGTACTTTCCAATATCCATATGGTTGGCTACCATATTTAGCAATGGGGTTGCTCCTACCAAATCACTAGAGTATTTTCCATCTTTCATTTGGTTGGCTATCTTTAGCCATGGCGTGGCTCTCGCCAAATTTCTAAACTTATAATTTCCAATTATTATGATTAGCACCTTATCATTGGCCTAGCTTGGCCTCTTTTACAGATGGCTCCTTGATATCCCTCATCACGATTCCATTGTCTCAACCCTCTAGTTTAAATTTACCATTGCCAAGGTTTCTATTCCTTATCCAATCGAGGTCACTATTGTGCTTTTCATCCTTATATTTTCTTAAGGAGTGGATCTTTAAATAGCTTTCTTGCCAAAAACAAAGTGGTTAAGATCATACTTGTTTTTGTGCAGTTATCATACGTGGTCCAAAGTTGTGCTTAGAAATCATGAGTTTTCATTGTGTAAACATGTTGAATCCAAATGATGATGTCAATTCCTTTTGTTTATGTGTTAGCCTACTTTGATTTGGTAGTGCACAATGACTATTTTCCTTGGGTGCTTTGCAAGAATAGGTAGAAGAGCCAAAATGAAGATCAAAGACAAATTGAAGAGCGGTGTATCTCCTTTTTGGTATCTAGTATCCTTTATGTTTCATGATTTATGTTACTGTACTCTTTAGCAGACTTTTTTTTTTCTGTAGCTTGTCATAAGTCTACTAAAGTGGAGGCAAAATGTAACAATAGAAAATACATTTATGTCCATTTTAGCCCAAGCCCATGTGTGTAATTTTGTAATGTTTTGACGTCTTATCCCTAGTCTAGGTCATCCCTATCAAACCATGTCCTCTTTCATACACCATTTTAATGGTTTTGTTTAGAGTTCTTATGTGTCCATTTTCATCTAATTTTTATCCCCCTTCTATTTCCTAACCCCACCTTTAATTTCCCTTTGATTTATCCCCCTATATCTCCTTTTCAAACCGTTAACTGTTGTGCCTAGCCCCATAATATGTTAAAAAACGCACTTTACCCTTCCAAAATCTTGCCTTATCAAGATTAAATTATATGTGATCACCCACCACAAGATGCCCCCCTTTGAGCTTAATGTCTCCTAAAAAATTGGAACTGATTCTCATTTGTAAACAATACCCACAGTTTGCCACCTATTAGGATAGCCTTGAATTTTTCATTCTACCACCAATTTGGAATTCAATATCATTAATTTCTAGGGATTCCCACCTACTAAGTTTCCATCCTCAAGTTCTTTAAATCAAGCCATCTTTGTTTAATTTTTACATAAGAAAAGTGAAGTTTTGAGTTACTGATTTTGTTTTTGCTAAATTTTCTGAAACAACATTGCTTCAAAAATTCCAAGAGCGAGCTAGCTTCATCCCCAACCTCTTAGATAATTTTTATTAGACCACTAGATAGTGCTACAACAAAATCTTCGATAATAGGTAGCTAATTCTCAAGGGTTTTCACTAGGTGACCTATTGCCTTTTATGGTTTTTATGTGTAATTTATTTATTTCTTTGTTTTTGTAGGATCCTCTTCATACCTCTCCCCCACACCCATCCAATCCCTTCCCATCTATTTCCCATATACCATTTCAATCATTTTTTTCATTTCCCACCCTCTCCATTTCCATTCTTGAAGCCATCATTTTTGCATGTCTTTGTTTCCTCTTGGTTTCCCTCAAAATGTCCATCAACCCACCTTCATTTTTCTTAATTTTTAGACCTTATTACATCCTCTTTCATTTAATATTAAGCCTTCATTGAGTCATTTTTTCATTTTTGTTATGTTTCACATCACCTCTTTGTGAATGCAAACCATTGCCCATCACCTTAGAGAGTTGAGCTAGCCGTTTACCTATAAAACACTCACCTAAGTGCTTTGAACTTGTGGTTTCTTATTGTTATACTATTACACTTTAAATTCCTAAAAGCCTTTTTGTTTGAACCATGACCTTGTTTTGAAAAACCTTCTTTCACCCCACTTGCTTTGTTGTGTTTTTATTGTCCATTAGTATTATCATAAAGGTTTCACATGCTTATGCTTTGATTTAAATCAATTTCATGGCATGGATTAGTTTAGTAGCCTATTATTTATTAGTATGTTAATGTGGATTGAGCTTAAAATCCTACAAGGGGTTTGATTGAGGTCGACTCCCCCTCAACCACTTGGTTTTGTAGGGTTTCCATTCACAAAGTCTATCTGTAGGTCAATTTCAAAGAATTATACAAGTTTCTAAAATAGGTGATAGAAGAAAAGTACCCCTCAAGTGTCATGAAGAACCCCTCCTATAAGTTGTAGGTGATAGTCTAACAAAATCAAGTTTGCCCTAGGAGGTCAAGGCCAACATAATAGGGTCAAGGCTACCATTTGTTGATTTTAGGCCCTAAACATTTCATTTTTAGGGTTAATTTTCCACTACAAGTTAATATCAGTTCTTGAAATTCATCTATGGTCATAGACTAGATCTTTATTAGGTGAAAACACTCTTATTTTTTAATATTTTCTCTCCTTTTCAATCATTCAAGAATATAAGGTTTGATGTTCATTTGGGATTTCCTTTATGGTTGAAGAGATGAGATCTTTTGGGACACTCTCACATGCTATTACTAGTGATCACTATAATTTTATGAGCCCATCATTGCATTATTTAGGTTAAACCATTCTATCTTTCCAAGTTACATTGTTCTTTTCAATCATGTTCAAGGCCTCTTTAATTTGTATGAAATTACATGTCTTTTGTTATAGACTAACATGTGCACACTTTTGAGAAGCTTGTAACATTTGTCAAGAACCCTACTAAGAATTTTTAGCTCCCCACCTACCTCTTGGACAAGGCTACCCCTAGATAATGTTATTATGGTGGCTGCCAAGACTAGTTAATGTTTATAATGGTGGTTGTTTTCCCTTGAGTAGCCTTGACTTTTTTATTATGAGACCTCCAAATTTCATAAGCAACATCAAGAGTATATTCTGAGCACTTTTCTATTCAACTAGTTCATCTTACAGGTGCATCTAGATCCACTTTTACACCAATCTATAATTTCCATACTTAGCCAAAATTTTGATTTTCTAATTTCCAAGTCCTAATTCTCAAGTTTTAGGATAGCCAAACTTTTGATTTGCTAATTTTCAAGCCCTAATTGTCATGTTTCAGCATACTTTGTTCAATGCTTAGTCAATTCTCACTCCAAACTCCAGTGCTTGTAAATTAGTGTTATTCTATTTAGAGACAACCTTAGGTAACATTAATTTGCACTTTATATGCACACAACCATGCATGAGAAAGAAACACCACACCTTTACACAATAAAAACAAAAGGTTCATCTTTTCAATTATTTCGCTTACACTCATATTCACCAAATTATTATATGTAAACTCTTCTTGTGGTAACACAATATCGCAATTTCCTATTTTTTCAGCCCCCAAACATTTTAGTAAGTTTACTAGGCTACTATTTACTATTTTAGTTTGTCCACCTATTTGTCGATGATATGTTGAACTAAACTTCATGGTCTTCCACAGTGTCCTCTATAAATAATCAATAAATTTTGTATATATCTAAAAGTATACTTCTATGTGATTTGTGTAATCTTATAATCTCTAAAAATAAATTAACTATATGCAATACATGATTAGTTTTATTACATGCTATGGCATGTATCATTTTTAAAAATCTATCAACCACGATACATGCTTAATCATGTCCATGCTTATATCATCCTGTTGGCATTTCAATTCGCACATCTGGAATGCGATTTGGAAATGGACAGCTATGCACAGATAAATTTCTCTCCTATTGGAAGGGGGAGTTCCCTTTCTTCCTGATATTCGCTGAAAAGATATTTAAATGAAACTTCACCTATCTTCTTTTTGATTCTCAGCTGCGAGCACAAGGTTATAAAACTCTAAACGCTGCAGAAGAGGTTTTTTCCTTTTATAAAACTTCTACTACAACTAAGCATAGACTAATGACGCTTTCAATCTCCTGAGTAAATTTAGAGCAAAGGAAAGTGAAAGTGAACAAAGAATGATTGTTAACACAAAAACTTAAGCAATTTTCCTCCAGGTTTACACCACAAGACTAAAAGTACTTTAATGATTAAATCTGAAATGAAAGCTGCAAAAAGCTACACATCTGACGACGATAACTTGATGAATCGAGATAGAATATCAGAGAAAAATAGGCATGAGACTTCTATTCAATATCATAAAGTTTGCACAACTCCAAGACAACAATGCTGTAGCAAAAGGCAGGCATACATCAAGCGATCAAACACTGGAGAACAGATTACACAAAGTGAACAAACACTTGGAATATCAAGATTTGTAGGCTAAAATCGGCACAACAAATTTGCTATCACAATTACCATTACCAACAATGGGCAAGGATCCCCTTATTTATACTAAAATCAAATGAGTAGGGAACCCTAAAATCTCCTTGATTAAACCCTAACTTGCCAACTCGCAAGATTTATTACTATTCTAAGACAAAGATACAATAAACAAATGCTTTAAAGCAATCTACTTTAAAGCAAAGAAGATTCCAACTATCACAAGGTGATTTCTTTTCTAAATATAGAATGGATGAGCTTAGGATGAAAGTACATGCTTTAAAACAAAAAGCATATGTTTTAAAGCTGCTTTATTTTGAAATGCATCCTTATCAATATTCTACCTTTTTTGGTGATGTCATCCATTGATATTCTGGGAAACAATATCTTCTAAAAAGTGAGTGACTACATCTCTGCAGGAACACTGATACTCTCTAGAACAATATTTTGATTCTCTAACATTTCTTCATCATTGGCAACCATCTGAAGAAATTCGTGAACTTCACCCATGGCCTTGTCAAATTTCACTGTCATTGTGGCAAAACGACTCATCTTGCCAGCATTGATATCATCATTAAACTTGATGCAGACAAGAGTCTAGAACTATGCTTGCACTTCCTTGAGATCATACAGGGTACCATCTTCTTTTTCATATGAACATGGGATTTGAGAGACAAAAGATCTGATGAACTTGAGGATGTTGACTACCTTTTCTTTCATTTTTGTCAACTCTAAAATCATACTGTCATAAGTTTTTACTATGAAAAGATATTGTGCTTTCCAAGTAGAAATTGTCTTCTTATCTTCAGCTGAATCAATAGTATCAAGTGCAATCTTCAAGTCAGAGATAATGATCTCGAACACTGGTCTATTTTCTGCCATGGTCTGTTGCAATCCCTGTATGCCTTGGCGTAAATCATGAGCATTGTACTTCAATTGATAAAGCTCTAAAAGAACAACTCTCCCTTTGGTCACAAATTCTTCCACCCAACTGTTCATGTGCCTCCCATAGAGAACCAACTTACTGAAATGTCGCTGATCGGCTGGTGATTCAAGATTTGGTGGAAGAAGTAAATCAGCCTGTGAAGTGCCATGGAAAAGGTTGGAAATGTACTGTCGCAGCTGTCGAACTTTAGATTTGAGAGCTGCCTTGTCTTCTCCATCTTTCAACACCCTTTCCTTCAAATTATCTGCTGCAACCTCAAAGAGATTAACATCTATATGGTGGGTACTTTTGCCAAGGTTAGCTTTGACAACCGTGAAGTCATCAACCTCGACATCATTAGCACTTCTATTTTCTAGTGGTGTTGCAGTTTCAAGAATTATTTCTCCCTCCACATTCTTCTCAATGTGAACCTGCTTCTTCAGCTGCTTATCTGGTGTGTCTTGGTAGACACTTTTTAGTTTTGTTAAATCCAGATGATATGAGGGCTTTCTCCTTTTCCTTCCCAGAATGTTTTCAAGCTAGGTTGAGCCTTCATCTCTTGGAAACTCGGTTCTAACCTTGTCAGCTCCTGATGAATCAATGTGTGCATCAGAGTTACGAACCGATGAATCTGGCTCTAAATCTATGTGGATAGAAGTGATCAGCGAAGAAGGTGGAGAGACATGATCTAAAGGTAACACTTCAACATGCAACATTGTTTCAACAAGAACTTTTGGTTCAAGTGGTGGTTGTTCTTGCTGGACATGATCTAGAGACTCATCCTTTTTCCTCTTTAACTTAGCCATTTTTACTCCTTCTGGAAGAGCACTCATAGCTTTTACCCTTCATTTTGGCTTGGAAGTGGAAGGCTCTAATGGTTGCACAACTGGCGGCTCTGCTAATGGAATATCATCCTTCCACTTAGTCTTCAAGAATATCAAACTATTTTTAACCACTCAACTTGTTCTTTCTTCAATGGAAGTGCTTTCTTTTACTGACCAATTAACGGACAGCAATGGTTGTTGCTCAATTTGGTCTCTGAAATACGTGGGAAGTAGAACTTCACCACTCTTTGTCAAACCCTCTGTGTCTTCTGATAGGATATCAGACATCTGCTGAAGAGTGAACCAGTTGTAACTGCGTTCTCGCACTTTAAACTCATCAGCACAATTAGCCCAGAAGTCTTCAACTGCATGCTTGTGCGTACAATTGTGTCTAGGATGTGATGCATAAACACCACGTGGATCATATGAAGACCTCCTGTCGAAAAACTTAAGAACATATCTGGATGATTCATTACCGATTGCCTTGGAATTTGCTCCAGATCTACATCTATAAATACTCATCCCAAGTGGAAAATTGAAAATTGTCTTGCGTCTGCTACGTAAAAATGTATTAACTTCATAGGCTTGCCTTAAAAATTCCATAAATGCTATTTCATTTGTAGGATATCTTGGCAACATGGTTGGCTCTCCTGAGAAGCCATATACTCTGATGTAGGAAAAAGTGGGAAATTGGATAAACCAATCAGCCCATTCTGCCATTGCTATTCTAGCCTTTGCTGAAAACCGTATATGCAACTTGTTGTCCATATCTCGCACTGCAAGCATCAAGAATGCATCATTCACCTGCCTATAATGTCATTCAGCTTGAGAGATCTCTAACTATGGGAAATAATGATACACATGCTGAGTACCTAGAGTTCCAACAACATTCAAACCTCTAAATTGACCTTGAAAATCCATCAAATACACAAGGTATGATATCATGTGGAATTCATGAGCTATTTGAAAATCAATTATTTGTTGGTGGAGACTATCACTGATGAGTGCCAACCAGTCATAGAATTCAGTTTCATCAACAATCTGGGACATGATGTAAAACATCCAAGGTTGAAACTTGTTTGCATCTGCTTGACCCGTGATCCGACTTAGCAGAGTAATCATTATGGCATTTTCCTTCTCGAATTCTCCACGTCCAACATTCTTTGGCATGACATTCTGCTTCTCTTTCAACCACCTCTGACGAATCTTTTTTTTGTATTTTTCCTTATCATTGTTCCAAACCCTCTTGCATTCTTCAAGTGAAACAGTTAAGTTTTCTCTCCAAATAGGTATTGTAAAACACTTCTCTATGTCACTTGGCCTCAGGCTGTAGAGCACACATCCATCTCTTGACTAGATTTCTCTTGTGACTGAATTGTAATGCGTCATGCAAACAATTACAAACCCAATACTTTGCACTATGATAGGAAATGATGCTACTACAAGCAAACTAGAGTGTCCAAGATTCCTGATAGCATTATTCCCTGCATCCTCCAAAGAATGTAAATTGATTACTGGAAGAACTTTATGCAAGTCTGTTTCATAAGTTCTCAGGTAATTGTGAACCAATGTCATTTTGTGTCTGATTTGTGTTGGAGAGTACTGCATATTGGAAGATTTGAAAATCGACTGTGAACATACCTATGTCAGAAAAATCTTGGGCAAATGGTTGAAAATTATTTGTTGATTTTTAGAAAAAAAGCAGAGTGTGAGGCAAAAAAGCTGGCACATGGGCTTTGTAGGCAATTATGTTTCAAAGCAACCCAGATTGTCGTATTTTGAAAAAGCAGAGATTTTCTTGAAAAAGTAGGAAAAAAGCAGTTTTCCCTAAAAAAGAAAAACTCCAATCTTCAAGAGGATAATAATCTGGATGGATCCATCTCGACGAAAACTAAAAAATCTCTGGTCAGATTTCTGAAAAACGATCCCCTTGAAACAAGGACCCTGAAAAAGCAAGCATCTCTTCTTCCTCAACCCGAAACTATGAAGAACGCTGAAAAAGCACTTGGTTTGGGTCTTCGAATCTTCGTTGAAAGAAAAATAAAATCTTTCCTTTGGATGTAACCTGCAAAAGATAATGAAATAAAGAAGCCAAATGCTTGTCTTTATAAATCTTTAGGGCAAAAAAATAGCTTTAGTTGTGTGAGAATAAAACTTCACCCTCATCCATGAAGAAAGCAACTTTTAAAGCATAAATCCAAGTGGATGTCTTCGAATAGAAAGAATCCTTATTTTGTAGCTGCCTATGGCTTCATGTGCAAGATGATGAAAAATATCTTCTTTTGATGATGTCATCGAACACGTGAGTTGAAAGAAGTGCTAACAAATGTTTTTCATTTTCATCACTTCAACACTCGTTTTGACTTAAATATGGCCTGTCTCCGACTTCAACAAGGTGGAAAAATGTCACTATTGATAAAAAAGATGACTTATCCTAATATTTTGGAGACCTATCAACTGAGATTCCATCCCCTGCCTCTGACTGACGATCTGAGATCGTTTGACCAATTTTGACCTCCTGAAAACTACCAACGGGCAAAGATTGGGCACAAAACTATCAGAAAACACTATGGATATGAAAAATATTCTAACACTACTCAAGTTGGGCACCCCAAGTCACCTAGGGTGCCTGGTTTCCCAACACTTAGCCATTTTTTCAATTTTTGCAACTTCTTCAATTTCTCGATTTGTGCGCGCATTCCGATGGTGGAGGACCCCTGTGTGGTTGTTGATTTCTGTCAACTAGGATGAAAATGAGTCTGATGATCTGACAAATAGGTAGGCTTGATGAAAATTGAGCTGACTGTACCTTCTGTTCACCTAAAAAAATGTGCCAAACTGATCAACTCTAAACTGGACCGGGCTGACGGAAGGAGATTCATGTTTTTTGAGAAAGTATTCAAAAATAAACTAACTCTAGAGAGTTTGGGTGCTCCAAGCCACCTGGGGCGCTTGGTTTGCCAACACTTAGAAAAATTTCTAAAATTTTTCAATTTTGTACCTTTTCTCGATTTCTGTGCCCACAACTCCTGTTCGATCTTCGATTTCAGTCATTCTGATGACTGTCGATGCGGGACAGAGGGTGATCTGAGTAGGTTGAACATATTTGTGATGAAATCCTAGCTTTGACTGACGTTTGACCAAGTTTGACCAACCAAGAAAGAGCTGATTAATGCATTTTTTATGTTTCTCAAAAAACATGAAAAAAAACTAACGCAGGGAGGTTGGATACCCCAAGCCACCTGGGGTGCCTGGTTTCACTAGACTTAGTCAAATTTATGATTTTCCAACTTTTCAATCCACCTTGGATCCATCTTGCATCGTTTTGTGTGTATCATCGAGTCAACGACTGTTCGTAGGTTCTGCGTCGTTGGAACAACGTTGAAAACTCATTGATGAGCTCTGGTAGGTAAACGTTCCTCTGTTGATGACTTTTGAGCTCATGCTTCACTTTCTGAAAAAGTAGAAATGACCCAGTAGAGAAAACTTGGTCGTTTGAAGATTCCATGTGAATCGCGTCGATCGTGAAGCAAAATTGACCAATGAGAATCGAGCGCGACACCTAAGTTAGAGATTATATTTTTAGAAAGTTTTGCCAGCATCCATATCTCAAGAAACCTAGAAAACCTAACTCAACGTCTATTTTTAGAAATTTCTATTTTTAGAAATTTTGCTTTTTTGACTTTTTGATGAAAAATTTTCTAGACTTGTTTCAAAATGCCTTAATGAAGCAAAAATTTTGGTTGGGTACAACAATTGGCTCTGTCTAGGGACCATGGCGGATACTTACAGCATAGGAGAACCTAGAATCTCTAGACTTTTAAATCTTGGACCAGTGCCTTACCAGTTGGGCAATAGAGTCAGGTCACTTTCCTAATCACCTAGAACAAGACTTTTCCCTACATCACCTAAAACTGGACTTTTCCCTACATATCACCTAAAACCGGACTTCCTAAAAATCACCTAAGAAGTTGGAACTTTAGAACGCAAAGAACACAACTGTCACATTACAGAAAGGGGAAAAACATTACAACATAACATAACATCACAGAAAGGGGAAACACATTACGAGAACAAAAGTGTTTAACACACTCTTTTTCCTGAGCAAGGATGAGATGAGATTAGGACTATCACATAAAACCATCAATCGACCCAGAAAAGTAAGAACAATCTCTCTTTAGCTGTGAGGATTGTCTTGGTAGCACAAAACTTTTCTTTCTCTGCAACACCTCCTTAAAAAGCCACGATTCAGGAGGGTATTCACGTTCAGGCCATGAGAAGTTTCTAAGAAACTGATTGATATGCCAGAGATCAGGTGGAGCATCTTCTTCTAAAGCGAGCAACCTCTGCAACAAGTGAAGATACAGAACTTCCTTCTGAAGATATATAGGAAAGTCTTGTGGCCAAAGTACATTTGTGGGAATGGTCATCACCACATATTGAATATGAGTCTCATTTATATCTTGTACACATGCAACTCTGTACTTAGTCAATCCATCATCTTCTAGAAAAGGTGCAAGCTGCTCATACACAATTCTCATTACTGATTCTTGGCTTATAGGATCCACAACTGGCATTGCCCATTTTTCCAGTGCTTCAGGAGCTTCTTCATTGGTTGTGTTTTCATCCATCCACTCTCCAAAATTTGATGAATTATCAAGATCTGAATGCTTAAACTCTTGAACATCTTCACTTGACAGCTCACTTTCCCATTCATTACTTGGACTCTCATCATCCTTTGTAGAGTAATCTTCTTCAATGCAAATATCTAGCATCACTTCCTCTTTAGCATTCATGTATCTTTCTTCTTCTATAAAAGGAGTGGAATCAAAGACATCTTCATCTGGGCCATATGCTTCCTCTTCTTCTTCATCTTCTTGATCAATCCCACACACGGCGTATCTCACAAGACATTTGTCAAGAATTTCTGATTTTTCAATATCATCCTCTTTAGTGACCAAAACTAAATACTCCATGAACTCTTCTCCATCAACTTCTTCATATGTTGCATTCCATACTGGTTGCATAGTATCAGTAAAGTCTTTTTCTTGCACATGTTCATGGATGGATTCAACATCGTCCTCTTCACTAGTGTGTATAAAAGATTCTTGAGATGCAGGTGAAGATGGACTATATTGTAAAGAAAAGTCTGCAGTGTCTTCCATTGAAGAATCACTTTCCCACTGATGTTGAAAACAATTTAGATCTGATAATGAAACTTCCATATGATCTCTAGTTCTGAAAAATTCTTCCAGGAAGAAATCATCTTCAAAAAGAAGATCATGCTCTTGCTCCATTTGTAAAACTTCTTTGGTCTCTCCTTTGGATATATCTAACACAGATTCTTCAAACCATCCTTCACGAGATGAGAAAAAGAAATCTGATTCGTCATTATTTTGTTCTTGAGAAGATTGTTGCACTTCGTCTTGCTCAAAGAAAGTTTGTAAGTTGTACATTTCTTCAGATTCTTCCTCCGATTCATCAACCACATAGACTACCTCCTGATTCTTTTTAGTTATCTCAGATAGTGTAAAATATGTACCAGGACCCATTTCTTGATATAGCACTTGTGCTTGAGGATCCTGAGATTTCACCACCATGAACCGTGACTTGGTTTCGGGTTCCAATTTGAAACTACATTTCTTTAAAGGAATGGTCGCAGATGACCAATCCAATTGTATTTCTCCTCTGAGATCTTTGCAGAAGCTTCTATTTAGCAGCATCCCATAGCTGGCTGGAATGTCCGCTACCAAGATAGTCATCATTATTTTCTTCTCGGGGCAAGCCGCCAATCGTACTTGAGCATACTTCAATTGTCCAACCAATGTCACTAATTTAGACTCAAGCAAATAACACTTGTCATGCGTTTTGGTGCACGAGAGTCCCAGTGCATTCATCACCTGTAAAGACATGATGTTGTCTGAAGCTCCTGAATCAATGATACAATTGCTCAATTTATAACCTCCTATATATAGAGATATATAGAAAGGCTTTGGCTTCTCTCCTGTTGGAACAGAAGATTCAAGCAATGTAGGTTGTACGAAAGTCTCTTTCTTGACATACTTAACAATTCTATCCATCTGATCTGGATGGTCCTGAAGATACTCCAGTTGAGAAATCTGCACCTTTGTCTTCATCATGCAATCCACTATATCAAAATTTATTGAAGACAAATTTTGAGGAGCCTGGACATTTTCATGTGGTGGCTTAGCATTGGATGTGGAAGCCACTTCCTTCTCATTTTCTTTTGGTCTTTGTCTATCCTCTCCTTCCTTCTGTGCTTTAAAATGCTAAGTACGTGTAAACATAGGAGTCGAAAGATTTTCATGATTCACTGCAAGAGAATATTGATGAAAATCATCTTGTTCTTCCTTCATTATAATGGGTTCATTCTGGAAGTATCTCGTAGTAGAGTCACCATCGAAGTTGTCCATCTATGGTAAGACAACATTTGCACTTGGGGAAGGAACAATGTTTGAAATAGGTGCAGTATCTGTATATCCAATGATTTGATTCATCCTTAAATTTTCAGGACATGTGGCTCCAGTATATGCATCTGTCTCATGAAAGGAACAAAACACTGCATTTTGAGCAGCATCAACTGCTTGTCTTGGTGGTGGTGCTGGCAACCTAGGCCTATAGTTATTGAAAGGATGAAAATTGTTCCTCTTAGGATGATATGGTTGTTGTGGTTGGTATTGTTGCTGTGGTTGGTACTGTTGCTACGGTAACTGATATCGTTGTTGCGCGGGTTGCCCCTGAGTAGGCAACTGTCTCTTCATGATAGTCACTTCATTTTCTACCTTATGTAGCAGTGGATCAACAGAACTTTGAACAAGAGGCCTGATTGAATCCGTCTTCATCTTGCCAGAGGTAATCATGTCATCCTCTAACTTGATGGCATTTTCTTGTGCATTAGATAATTCTGTTTCATTAGCCGATCTCAAAAGGAAGGCTATCTCAGAAGGAAGAGCATTAATGAAACTGCTCAATAGAATTTGCAAAGATGGATTGAGAGTATGAGAAAGGCATGTAACCAGGCGATTAACCTTGCTACAAACTCCCTCATTGGTTCATTGTTTTCCATCTTTGAATTTGAGAGTTGGGCAAACAATCTATGTCTGTCTTTGGCAGGCTTGAACCTTGCCAAGAATTTCTTGCTCATAGTTGCCCAACTTGTAATGATGCCTGGTTCTAGATGATTGAACCATTCAACAGCATTTCTGGTGCAGGAGCACCCCTTCAACAAGCTAAATATACATTTGAGGGAGAAGACTAAGGTTTAATATGTTTTATGCATTTTATGTTATCATGTAGTATTTGTGATGACATTTCATGTTTGTATGAACTGACCCCACCATGAGAAATGAAGTCCCAAATTTGGCATCCCAATAAGCCAATTTGGACATCATTAGACATTTGGGGTATGTGGAGGATTAAATCAATGTGCCGCATGATTAGGTGTTTTGTTGTCTTAAGCCAAACAGGTGTCAAGTGATTAGTTAGGGTTTTTTATTATAATCTTGGTTTAAGCAAAATCAGAATAGGGGGAGTTATAGACAGAAAAAATGAGGCAGAGGGGAGAGAGAGGAGGAGGTTGTTGGTTTTTCCATCCTCTGGAATTATCAAATGTATGAATCTCTGTAAGAATGAAGAAATAGAAATTCTGTCAGTTGTGTTTTACAAATTCTGGATTCCGTGTAAATTCCCTGTGTATTGAACTGTCCTGTGTACATTATATGTATAGAATCATTTTGTATTTAATTTAGTTTTTCTGTGGTCGAAATGTATGATTAAAGCCATTCCACTGGTGGATTTATGTGAAATTAGTAAAATGGGCTTATAAAATAGTTTTTTGTTTTATTTTCTTTTTGTTCGTGATCATGGTAGAATAGAAACTACAAAATCTATTACAGAGGAGTGTGTATGTCGCTAATGTACTTGAGTACATTTCATGTGTATCCCGCATCTGTGTGTCAGGTTGAAGCATATTGGGGAAACTGATAGTAGATGGTCGCAGGTGTTTGAACCAATTCAAAGGTTCAATGGTTCAACGGCTCAGCAGGTTCATGTTGGTTTGTCGGTTCAATGAGGAGCATCAGGTTCGACGATTCATTGGACTCAAAGGTTCAATCAACAAAGTTTATGTGACGGGAGCATATTGAACCGGTGGCGTAGGTTGAACTAGTTCAACGGTTCAACAGGTGTTGTGGTTTCATTGCCGATAGCATTAAGTGTGGCGATAGTTGAACCAATGGTTGAACCAGTTCAACAGTTCAACCATTCATGTGAATTCAAAGACTTAAGCCTATTCAACAGAGATTGTGTTAAGTACTAGCGATAGTTGAACCGGTTCAGCGGTTCAATGGTTCAATAGTTCACGAATTCAGAGTCCAGCAAAGGTTCGTTCAAGGCATCGATGGATTTGAGGAGTTCAATGGTTCAATAGATACTTGCCAATAGCTTTAAGTCACAACAATAGGAGGAGTTTGGGGTGACAACTGAAAGTGTCACCGACGGAGAGTTTATCGGTATGAGTCACATCATCGGAAGACGAGACGAAAGCTTCGCCAATGGTAGGAAGTTTGGGCAATGGAATAGGTCGGCAGGAAAAATAGTTCTCTCTTGTCGATAGAAGGAAGCATCGTGATTGTGGAGTTCTAGGAATTTGTATCAATCTCCTGATTCCCTATCGCGTCGCTGCCCACTCTGCATCAAGTGGTATCAGAGCAAAGGAGTATCTTTTGGGAAGAAGTAGCAGACAAAATGTCAGATGAAGAGGGATCATTAGAGTACCCAGCAAAAATGACCAACGCTGAGTTGGTGGCATTAGTGAGAAAGTAAATGGTAGAGAGCAGAGCAACTCGGGCTCAGAATCAGGCTTTGAAAGAGGAGGTAGAGAAGTTGAGGGATAGAGTAGAGAAAGGGGAAGAAGATTTTGGTAAGCGAGAAGATAGGGATGAAGAGGAGATCCCTAAGTAGCAAGAGATAGAGGTTCCTGTAGACTAGAGACCCTTACTTAACACCCTCAAATCCATGGAGAGAAGGACCATGGATATGAAAATAGACCTGCCAGCGTTTGTAGGAAAAATGGAACCTGATTCAGTGATGGAGTGGATAGACTCCTTGAATAATTTTTTTGAGACCGAGGAAATACCAGACCACCAAAGGGTGAAGATGGCTCAATCTAAAATGAAAGAGGTTGCACTAACTTGGTGGAATTTCATCTTAGATGACAGGGTGAAAGAGGGAAAGAGCATAGTTGCAACTTGGAAGAAGATGATGGCTTTAGTGAAGGAGTCCTATGTTCCATTGGATTACAACATCCAATTACATAAGAGGAAACAAAACTTAAAGCAGAAAGAGTTAGATGTCAGCTCATACACAGAAGAGTTCATGAAACTATGTGTCAAGACAAAGGTAAAGGAGAATGAAGAAGAGAAGGTGGCAAGGTACCTCAATGGATTAAGGTTTGCCATCCAAGAAGACATAAATCTACATAACACAGAGACAGTCCAAAAGTGCTACCAATTGGCACTCAAAGTGGAAGAGAAATTCAAGAGAAGACAAGAACAGAATAGTAGAGGAAGAGGGAGACAGCAAAGGGGAGGAAGAAGTCCTTTCAGAGGCAGAGGAAATGGATTTGGATTCCAAGGTGAATCAAATCAAGAGAGCAGCAAAGGAGATAACAGTCAAAACCAAGGGGGAAGTTACAGTCAAAGAGGAAATTTTAGGGGCAGAAGACCACCATTTAGAGGGTGATCTTAGGGCAGAGGACCTATCAGATGTTACAATTGTAATCAAGAAGGCCATATAGCCAACAGATGTCTAGGAAAGGCAACAAGTTCAATAGGAGAAAGGAGGATCAATCTGATCCAAGAACCTGATTGTCAAAGTGTGACAAGCTCAAACACTTCTCAAAGTATGAATGCTCCTGACAGCTATGGATATCCTAAGAAAGGAGAATCTTTGATGATTAGAAGAGCAATGACCACCATGAAGGTGCCTGACAAAGAACCCCCACAAAGGAAGTCTCTCTTCAGAACTACTTGCAAGGTAGGAGGAAAGGTATGTAAAGTTCTGATTGACTCCGGATCCACTGAAAATTTTGTGTCATTTGAAATGGTAGAAAAACTAAAGCTTAGAAGACTGCCACATCCTTGCCCATACAAGATCTCATGGCTCACCCAAGGTCAACAAACAGTTTTGGAAGAACAAGCTTGGGTAGAGTTTCAAATTGGACCATACAAGGATAGGTCATTGTTTGACATTGTCCAGATGGATGCTTGCCATCTCCTATTTGGAAGACCATGGCAGTATGACTTGAAAGCACACCATGATGGAGTGAGAAACACATATTCAATCACCAAGGATGGTAAGGTGATAGAATTACTACCATTGATGGAGAATGAGGTGGAATCAAAAGGGAAAGAAGTCAAGGCGATGATGATAGAAGGAAAACGATTCATGAAAGAGATAGTAGAAGAAGAAGGAGTAGTTGCATATGCTCTAATTCCATCCCTAAAGGTGAACAAGGAGCAGCAGCAAGAAGTCAAGGGAGAGAAGAGGCAAAGGTTCATAGATCCAGCTGTCCAAGAGTTATTGGACAAATACAAGGGCATCATCTCTGATGGAATGCCAAGGTCCCTACCACCTATGCGAGACATCAGCCACTGCATAGATCTGATCCCATGATCTACACTCCCAAACAAAGTAGCATACAAGCTTACCCCAGACCAGAATACAGAGGTAGCAAGGCAGATTGAGGAATTGTTGGAGACAGGCCTAATTGGCAAGAGTTTAAGCCCATGTGCGGTACCGGCTGTACTAGCACCAAAGAAGGAAGACACTTGGAGACTTTGTACTAATTCAAAGGCTATCAACAAGATAACAATTAGGTATAGGTTCCCAATCCCTAGGATCGAAGATTTACTTAATTTCTTGGGGGGTGCTAAATACTTCACAAAAATAGATTTAAAGAGTGGCTATCATCAGATTAGGATTAGGCTAGGAGATGAATGGAAAACTGCATTTAAGACCAATGAGGGGTTATATGAGTGGAAGGTCATGCCTTTTGGTTTGTCCAATGCCCCTAGTACCTTTATGAGGTTGATGAATGAGGTCTTGAGGGAATTCATGGGAAAATTTGTCATAGTATATCTAGATGACATCCTGATTTTCAGTAATATAAGGGAAGAGCACCTCAACCATATAGACTTGGTCCTCAAAAGGTTACAGGAAGAGCAGCTAATGATCAACTTAGGAAAGTGTTTGTTCATGGAGGAAGAGATCATCTACTTGGGATTTGTCATCTCACATAACAAACTGAAAATGGATCAAGAGAAGGTAAGTGCCATATTGTCTTGGCCAACTCCTAAAACCTTGAATGATGTTAGAAGTTTCCATGGATTAGTAACCTTCTATATAAAGTTTATAAAAGGGTTTAGTCATGTTTGTGCACCCATGCTTGACACCATAAAAGGAGGACAGAAGTGTGGGTTCACTTGGACAAAGGAGGCAGATGATTCATTTGAAACATTGAAGAAGAAGGTGGCAGAGTAGCCAGTCCTTGCATTTCTTGACTTCGACAAGATTTTTCAGGTAGAATGTGATGCAAGCCACATGGCAATTGGGGCAGTACTCAGTCAAGAAGTAGGCATATTGCATTTTTCAGTGAGAAACTAAATGATGTAAAGAAGAGATACTCATCATATGATTTGGAGATGTACGCTCTAGTACAGTCACTCAAAAAGTGGAGACACTACCTGATGCCAAAAGAATTCATAGTGTTCATAAAAAATTAGGCCCTTAGTTTCATAAACAGTCAAGAGAAGCTGAACCATAGGCACATGAAGTGGGTGGAGACTTTGCAAGCTTTCACCTTCACACTCAAGCATAAGAAAGGGGTCAAGAACAAGGTAGCAGATGCTTTGAGCAGGAGGGTCTTAACCATAAATCAAATTCAATTAGAGAGTGTTGGCATTGATTCTTTGAAGGCCATGTACGATACTGATGAAGATTTTGGAGAAATCTATAGGGTATGTACTTCCTTTGGTGACAAATATCATGTTGAGTTCTCTCAATTTCTAATCCAAGATGGATTACTTTTCAAAGGTGGACAGTTGTGTATTCCACGATGTTCTATGAGACTGAATATTATTAGGGAGAAACATTGTGGGGCCATGGCAGGATATTTTGGTCTCGATAAGACTCTTGATCTTGTGAAGAGACATTACTATTGGCCCAAGTTACAATCAGATGTGAGGAAATTTGTAGAGGCATGTGTGATATGTCAGAAGGCAAAAGGGAGATCCACTAATGTAGGTTTGTATCAGTCACTACCTATTCCTTCTAGGTCATGGGAGAGCATAATCATGGACTTTGTATTGGGTTTACCTAGGACAAGGAAGGGATATGACAATATTTTTGTTGTAGTAGACAGATTTAGTAAAATGGCACATTTCTTGCCATGAAAAACCACTTGTGATGCTTCATATGTTGCTGATCTATTTTTCAAAGAGATAGTAAGGATACATGGATTGCCATTGAGCATAGTGTTAGATCGAGATGTGAAATTTATTGGCCACTTTTGGAGGACTCTTTGGAAGAGGCTTGGAACAAATTTATCCTTCTCATCAGCCTACCATAGATGGTCAGATTGAAGTAGTTAACCATTCATTGGGAAATTTGTTAAGGTGTTTGACAAGGCAGCATGGAGATAAGTGGGATAACATTCTCTCACAAGCAGAATTTTCCTATAATGACACTATGAATAGGAGTACAGGGAAGTCACCTTTTCAGGTGGTATATGGTATTCATCCCAGGGGTATTTTGGAGTTGAGAGATCTACCTACAGGAGAGTCTATTAGTATAGATGGAGAAGCTTTTGCATCAGCCATCAAAGAGGTGCATGATCAAGTCAAGACACAACTCCAACAAACTACATTAAAGTACAAAGCATATGCTGATAAGAAGAAGAGAGATGTACAATTTGATGTTGGAGATTTGGTATGGGTTAATCTAAAGAAGGAGAGGCTCCCAAAAGGTAAATATACCAAGCTAATGCAGAGGAAGATTGGACCAAGTCAGATTTTGAAAAAGTGTAGGTAGAATGCTTATGAGATCCAACTTCCTCCTAATCTTGGATTGTCACGCATTTTCAATGTATGTGATTTAACTCCATTAAAGCAGAATGCAGATGTAGAATAGGAACCATTACATGATGCAATAGATGATGATAGTCCTAAGCAGGATCCACCAAAATTGAAGAAGATATTAGGCTCAAGAGTGACAAAGAAGACAAGGAACAAAGAGTACATAGAGTACTTGGTGGCTTGGCATGGGAAAGCTAATTCAGAGGTAGTTTGGATGAATAAAGATCAGATTACAAAATATGTTGTGGACCTTCAAACACTGATCTCAAGTAGGCTTGAGATCTCTTCTCCTGGGGAGTATGGTGCAGGAGCACCCCTTCAACAAGCTAAATATACATTTGAGGGAGAAGACTAAGGTTTAATATGTTTTATGCATTTTATGTTATCATGTAGTATTTGTGATGACATTTCATGTTTGTAAGAACTGACCCCACCATGAGAACCGAAGTCCCAAATTTGGCATCCCAATAAGCCAATTTGGACATCATTAGACATTTGGGGTATGTGGAGGATTAAATCAATGTGCCGCATGATTAGGTGTTTTGCTGTCTTAAGCCAAACAGGTGTCGAGTGATTAGTTAGGGTTTTTGATTATAATCTTGGTTTAAGCAAAATCAGAACAGGGGGAGTTATAGATAGAAAAAATGAGGCAAAGGGGAGAGAGAGGAGGAGGTTGTTGGTTTTTCCATCCTCTGGAATTATCAAATGTAGGAATCTCTATAAGAATGAAGAAATAGAAATTTTGTCAGTTGTGTTTTACAAATTCTGGATTCTGTGTAAATTCCCTGTGTATTGAACTATCCTGTGTACATTATCTGTATAGAATCATTTTTTATTTAATTTAGTTTTTCTGTGGTCGAGATGTATGATTAAAGCCATTCCACTGGTGGATTTCTGTGAAATCAGTGGAATGGGCTTGTAAAATAGTTTTCTATTTTGTTTTCTTTTTGTTCGTGATCATGGAAGAATAGAAACTGTGAAATCTGTTATAGGGGATTGTGTATGTCACTAATGTACCTGAGTACATTTCATGTGTATCCTACATCTGTGTGTTGGGTTGAAGCATATCGGGGAAACTAATAGTAGATGGTCTCAGGTGTTTGAACCAATTCAAAGGTTCAATGGTTCAATGGCTACAACAGGTTCATGTTGGTTTGTTGGTTCAATGAGGAGCATCAGGTTCAACATTTCATTGGACTCAAAGGTTCAATCGACAAAGTTTGTGTGACAGGAGCATATTGAACTAGTGGCAAAGGTTGAACCAGTTCAATGGTTCAACGGGTGTTGCAGTTTCATCACTGATAGCATTAAGTGTGGTGATAGTTGAACCAACGATTGAACCAGTTCAACGGTTCAACCATTCATGTGAGTTCAAAGACTTAAGCCTGTTTGACGGAGATTGTGTTAAGTACTAGTGATAGTTGAACCAATGGCTGAACCGGTTCAATGGTTCAACAGTTCACGAATTCAAAGTCCAACGAAGGTTCATTCGAGGCGCCGGTTCAACAAGGTGCCGATGGATTTGAGGAGTTCAATGGCTCAATAGATACTTGCCGATAGCTTTAAGTCACACCGATAGGAGGAGTTTGGGGTGACAACTGAAAGTGTCACCAATGGAGAGTTTATCGGTATGAGTCACATCATCGGAAGATGAGACGAAAGCTTCACCGATGGTAGGAAGTTTGGGCGATGAAATAGGTCGGCAGGAAAAATAGTTCTCTTGTCGATAGAAGGAAGCATCGTGACTGTGGAGTTCTGGGAATTTGTATCAATCTCTTGATTCCCTACTGCTTCGCTGCCCACTCTACATCAATTTCCCACGAGAGTCTCAATGAAGAGACACACAACAACATCTTCATGTGATACATGCAAAATAGCGCAAGCCGTTGTGAATGTAGAGATGTGCTCATCGGGATGTTGAGTTCCATCGCCATGGAACCGGGGAAAGTGCTTCCTTGACCCCTTTGGTAAATCATGATGTGCTTGCAGGGCCAGAGGTCTAATGTTATTACCCCAAGGCAATGGTGGTGGTCGCCTTTGATTTGGATCAGTGTGATTGTTGTTATTTGCATCACCCATTGCTCTAGGCTGGATTACTGGTTCTTCTTGTAATTCTTCCTGCTTGACTTCAGGAACTGTCTAAACTTCTCGAACTATGTTGGATGCTTCTCCAATTTCTATAGAATCAAGATCTTGAAAGAAAGGATCCATAGCACTGCCTTTTCCCCTTCTTGAATAAACCCTGTGAGCCAGGATTCTCTATTGCCACGCAAGAGGTGGTAGTGCTGGTCTTCTTGCTGCAAGATCCACTTTGTGTTCTTCTTCATCAAGGATAGCGGCCACGTTTCTCCACTGATCAGGACTTTCCTTTTGCGCAAATATGAAACTTCTAAGGCTGCTAATGATGTCTGTTTTCTCTCCTCCCACTCGTACAATATTTGGTTGAATAATAGGTGGTGTAAGATTTGGTTGTTGAACTAGAGCAGAAGGACACCAGAGAGTCATTCCCGTGACATAAGCCTAAGCTTGCTTGAAGTTTTATGCCTCGTGCCCCACGGTGGGTGCCAGAAAACTATTGGTATTTCAAGTCGCACCTCTGGAATGTGATTTGGAAACAGACAGTTATGCACAGATAAACTGCTCTCCTATTGGAAGGGGGAGTTCCCTTTCTCACTGATATTCACTGAAAAGATAATTAAATGAAACTTCGCCTATCTTCTTTTTGATTCTCAGTTGCGAACACAAGGTTATAAAACTCTAAATGCTGCAGAAGAGGTTTTTTCCTTTTATAAAACTTCTACTACAACTAAGCATAGCCAAATGACGCTTTCAATCTCCTGAGTAAATTCAGAGCAAAGGAAATTGAAAGTGAACAAAGAATGATTGTTAACACAAAAACTTAAGCAATTTTTCTCTAGGTTTACACCACAAGACTAAAAGTACTTTAATGATTAAATCTGAAATGAAAGCTGCAAAAAACTACACATCAGACGACGATAACTTGATGAATCAAGATAGAATATCAGAGCAAAATAGGCATGAGACTTCTATTCAATATCATAAAGTTTGCACAACTCCAGGACAGCAATGCTGCAGCAAAAGGTAGGCATACAACAAGCGATCAAACACTAGAGAACAGATTACACAAAGTGAACAGACACTTGGAATATCAAAATTTGCAGGCTAGAATAAGCACATCAAATTTGGTATCACAATTACCATTACCAACAATGGGCAAGGATGCCCTTATTTATACTAAAATCAAAGGAGTAGGGAACTCTAAAATCTCCTTGATTAAACCCTAACTTGCCAACTTGCAAGCTTTATTACTATTCTAAGACAAAGATACAATAAACAAATGCTTTAAAACAATCTGCTTTAAAGCAAAGAAGATTCCAACTATCACAAGGTAATTTCTTTTCTAAATATAGAATGGATGAGCTTAGGATGAAAGTACATGCTTTAAAACAAAAAGCATATGTTTTAAAGCTGCTTTATTTTGAAATGCATCCTCATCAACATTCTACCTTTTTTGGTGATGTCATCTGTTGATATTCTGGGAAACAATATCTTCTAAAAAGTGAGTGACTGCATCTCTACCAGGAACACTGATACTCTCTAGAATGATATTCTGATTCTCTAACATTTCTTCACCATTGCCAACCATCTGAAGAAATTCATGAACTTCACCCGCGGCCTTGTCAAATTTCACTGTCATTGCGGCAAAATGACTCATCTTGCCGGCATTGATATCATCATTAAAATTGTTGTGGACAAGAGTCTGGAACTCTGCTTGCACTTCCCTGAGATCATACAAGGTACCATCTTCTTTTTCATATGAACACAGGATCTAAGAGACAAAAGATCTGACGAACTTGAGTATGTTGACTACCTTTTCTTTCCATTCTGTCAACTCTGAAATCATACTGTAATAAGTTTTTACTATGTAAAGATATTGTGCTTTCCAAGTAGAAACTGTCTTCTTATCTTCAGCTGAATCAACAGTATCAAGTGCAATCTTCAAGTCAGAGATAATGATCTTGAACACCAGTCTATTTTCTGCCATGGTCTGCTGCAATCCCTGTATGCCTTGGCATAAATAATGAGTTTTGTACTTCAATTGATAAAGATCTGAAAGCACAACTCTCCCTTTGGTCACAAATTCTTCCACCCAATTGTTCATGTGCCTCCCATAGAGAACCAACTTACTGAAATACCGCTGATCGGCTGGTGATTCAAGATTTGGTGGAAGAAGTAAATCAGCCTGTGAAGTGCCATGGAAAAGGTTGGAAATGTACTGTCACAGCTGTCGAACTTCAACTTTGAGAGCTGCCTTGTCTTCTCCATCTTTCAACACCCTTTCCTTCAAATTATATGTTGCAACCTCAAAGAGATTAACATCTGTATGGAAGGTACTTCTGCCAAGGTTAGCTTTGACAACCATGAAGTCATCAACCTCGACATCATTAGCACTTCTATTTTCTGGTGGTGTTGCAGTTTCAAGAATTATTTCTCCCTCCACATTCTTCTCAATGTGAACCTGCTTCTTCAGCTGCTTATCTTGTGTGTCTTGGTAGATGCTTTTTAGCTCTGTTAAATCCAGCTGATACGAGGGCTTTCTCCTTTTCCTTCCCAGAATGTTTTCAAGCCAGGTTGAGCCTTCACCTCTTGGAAACTTGGTTCTAACCTCGTCAGCTCCTAATGAATCAATGTGTGCATCAAAGTTACGAACCGGTAAATCTGGCTCTGAATCTATATGGATAGGAGAAGTGATCGATGAAGAAGGTGGAGAGACATGATCTGAAGGTAACACTTCAACATGCGGCATTGTTTCAACATGAACTTTTGGTTCAACTCATGGTTGTTCCTGCTGGACATGATCTGGAGACTCATCCTTTTTCCTCTTTAACTTAGCCATTTTTGTTCCTTCTGGAAGAACACTCATAGCTTTTACCCTTTGTTTTGGCTTGGAAGTGGAAGGCTCTAATGGTTTCACAACTGGTGGCTCTACTAATGGAATATCATCCTTCCGCTTAGTCTTCAATAATATCAAACTATTTTTAACCACTCGACTTGTTCTTTCTTCAATGGAAGTGCTTTCTTTTACTGACCAATTAATTGGCAGCAACGGTTGTTGCTCAATTTGGTCTCTGAAATACGTGGGAAGTAGAACTTCACCACTCTTTGTCAAACCCTCTATGTCTTCTGATAGGATATCAGACATTTGCTGAAGACTGAACCTACTGTAACTGTGTTCTCACACTTCAAACTCATCAGCACAATTAGCCCAGAATTCTTCAACCGCATACTTGTGCGTACAATTGTGTCCAAGATGTGATGCATAAACACCACGTGGATCATATGAAGACCTCCTGTCGAAAAACTTAAGACCATATCTGGATGATTCATTACCAATTGCCTTGGCTTCTGCTCCAGATCTACATCTATAAATACTCATCCCAAGTGGAAAATTGAAAGCTGTCTTGCGTCTGCTACACAAAAATGTAAGAACTTGATAGGCTTGCCTCAAAAATTCCATAAATACTATTTCATCTATAGGATATCTTGGCAACATGGCTGGCTCTTTTGAGAAGCCATATACTCTGATGTAGGAAAAAGTCAGAAATTAGATAAACCAATCAGCCCATTCTGCCATTGCTATTCTAGCCTCTGCTGAAAACTGTATATGTAACTCATTGTCCATATCTCGCACTGCATGCATCAGGAATGCATCATTCACCCACTTGTAATGTCGTTCAGCTTGAGAGATCTCTAACTGTGGGAAATGATGATACACATGATGTGTACCCAGAGTTCCAACAACATTCAAACCTCTAAATTGACCTTGAAAATCCATCAAATACACAAGGTATGATATCATGTGGAATTCATGAGCCCTTTGAAAACCAATTATTTGTTGGTGGAGACTATCACTGATGAGTGCCAACCAGTCATAGAATTTGGTTACATCAACAATCTGGGACATGATGTAAAACATCCAAGGTTGAAACTTGTTTGCATCTGCTTGACCCATAATCTGACTTAGCAGAGTAATCATTATGGCATGTTCCTCTTTGAATTCTCCACGTCTAACATTCTTTGGCATGACATTCTGCTTCTCTTTCAACCACCTCTGACCAATCCTTTTTCTATATTTTTCCTTATTATTGTTCCAAACCCTCTTGCATTCTTCAAGTGAAATAGTTAAGTTTTCTCTCCAAATAGGTATTGTAAAACACTTCTCTATATCATTTGGCCTCAGGCTGCAGAGCACACGTCCATCTCTTGATTGGATTTCTCTTGTGACTGAATTGTAATGCGGCATGCAAGCAATTACAAACTCAATACTTTGCACTGTGATAGGAAATTGCTACAAGAAAACTGGAGTGTCCAAGATTCCTGATAGCATTATTCCTTGCATCCACCAAAAAATATAAATTGATTATTGGAAGAACTTTATGCAAGTCTATTTCACAAGTTCTCAGGTAATCGTGAACCAATGCCATTTTGTGTCTGATTTATGTTGGAGAGTACTACATATTGGAAGATTTGAAAATCGACTGTGAACATGCCTATGTCAGAAAAATCTTGGGTAAATGGCTGATAATTATTTGCTGATTTTTAGAAAAAAAAGCAGAGTGTGAGCCAAAAAAGATGGCACATGGGTTTTGTAGGCAATTCTATTTCGAAGCAACCTAGATTGTTAGATTTTGAAAAAGTGGAGATTTTCTTGAAAAAGCAGGAAAAAAATAGTTTTTTCCTAAAAAAAGTAGCTTTTTCCTGAAAAAAAGAAAAACTCCAATCTTCAAGAGGATAATAATCTGGATGGATCCATCTCGATGAAAACTGAAAAAGCTCTGGTCGGATTTCTAAAAAAATGATCCCCTTGAAACAAGGACCCTGAAAAAGCAAGCCTCTCTTCTTCCTCAACCCGAAACTATGAAGAACATTGAAAAAGTACTTAGTTTGGGTCTTCAAATCTTCGTTGAAAGAAAAATAAAAACTTTCCTCTGGATGCAACCTGCAAAAGATAATGAAATAAAGAAGCCAAATGCTTGTCTTTATAAATCTTTAGGGCAAAAAAGTAGCTTTATTTGTGTGAGAATAAAACTTCATCCTCATCCATGAATAAAGCAACTGTTAAAGCATAAATCTAAGTGGATGTCTTCAAATAGGAAAAATCCCTATTTTGTAGTTGCCTATGGCTTCATGTGCAAGATGATGAAAAATATCTTCTTTTGATGATGTCATCGAACACGTGAGTTGAAAGAAGTGCTAACAAATTTTCTTTATTTTCGACAGTTCAACACTCGTTTTGACTTAAATATGGCCTATCTCTGACTTCAACAAGGTGGGAAAATGTCACTGTTGACCAAAAAAGCTGACTTATCCTGATATTTTGGAGACCTATCAACTAAGATTCCATCCCCTGCCTCCGACTGACGATCTAACATCGTTTGACCAAGTTTGACCTCTCAAAAACTGCCAACGGGCAAAGATTGGGCAAAAAACTGTCAGAAAACACTGTGGAGATGAAAAATATTCTAACACTACTCAAGTTGGGCACCCCAAGTCTCCTGGGGCACCTGGTTTCCCAACACTTAGCCATTTTTTCCATTTTTGCAACTTCTTCAATTTCTCGATTTGTGCGTGCGTTCCGGTGGCGGAGGACCCCTGTTTGGCTGTCAATTTCTGTCAACTAGGATGAAAATGAGTGATGATCTAGCAAATAGGTAGGCTTGATGAAATTGAGCTGACTGTACCTTCTGTTCTCCTAGAAAAATGTGCCAAACTGATCAACTCTAAACCAGACCGGGCTGACAGAAGGAGATTCGCATTTTTTGAGAAAATCTTCAAAAATAAAGGAGATTCACATTTTTTGAGAAAATATTCAAAAATAAACTAACTCTAGAGAGTTTGGGTGCCCCAAGCCACCTGGGGCACCTGGTTTGCCAACACTTAGAAAATTTTCTTAAAATTTTCAATTTTGTACCTTTTCTCGATTTATGTGCCCACAGCTCCTGTTTGATCTTCAATTTCGGTCATTCTAATGACTGTCGAGGCAGGATGGAGGGTGATCTAAGTAGTCTAAACATATCTGTGATGAAATCCTAGCTTTGACTAACTTTTGACCAAGTTTGACCAACCGAGAAAGAGCTGACTGAAGCATTTTTTACATTTCTCAAAAAATGTGAAAAAAAACTAACACAGGAGAGGTTGGGTACCCCAAGCCACCTGGGGTGCCTAGTTTCACTAGACTTAGTCAAATTTATGATTTTCCAACTTTTCAATCCACCTTGGATCCATCTTGCATCATTTTGCATGCATCGTCGAGTCGACGACTGTTCGTCGGTTCTGCATCGTTGGAACAACGTTGAAAACTTGTTGATGAGCTCTGGTAGGTGAACTTTCCTTTGTTGATGACTTTTGAGCTCATGCTTCACCTTCTGAAAAAGTAGAAATGACCCAGTAGAGAAAGCTTGGTCATTTGAAGATTCCGTCTGAATCGCGCCGATTGTGAAGCAAAATTGACCAATGAGAATCTAGCACGACACCTGAGTCAGAAATTCTATTTTTAGAAAGTTTTGCTAGCATCCATATCTCAAGAAACCTAGAAAACCTAACTCAACGTCTATTTTTAGAAATTTTTCTTTTTTGACTTCTTGACGAAAAATTTTCTAGACTTGTTTCAAAATGCCTTAATGAAGCAAAAAATTTTGTTGGGTGCAACACATCCTAAGGTTTCTTGGGGATTGGTAATGACTGATATAAACCAAGACTTCCTAGTTTAACTAAGTGACAAACTTGATAACTTTGAACATATATTTTTCACATCCTTATATAAGTGGACAATAATAATTCTTAATTACCAATGCTACCATCTTGTCTATACCAAATGACCAATTAATCCACTACTATACTTCTCCTTGGCCAATTTTTTGCTTATAGAACTTCAAGGAATACACAACTAGTTACTCTAGAACAAAAACATTATTAATCAAGTAACCCATCCACTTATTTCTATCCATACTTATTAGTCTTTACATGCTTTTGTTGGTTTTAGGACAGACAATTGAGAGGGGGGGTGAATCAGTTGTCACAAAAACTTACTTTCCTTTAAATACTTAAATCCTTCTTATATTTCAACAACATAATAATGATTCAATCATTGAAGCACAATGCAATAACTCAAGAGCAGAAACACATTAACACATATGACACCAAGATTTTAACGTGGAAAACCCAGTTAAGGGAAAAACCACAAGGTGACTAACCCAAGATTGTATTCTCTGTTAAAAGAATAAGAAGAATAAAATGTCACATGCCAATTAGGGCTCATTGCCTGAGCACACTGCTCATAAGAGGCCCACTGCCTAGAGGAGACACACTATCTACAGAATAATATAAATATTACATACTTGAACTGGAGATTAGCATCTTCACCATGCTTGAGACAGTTTCATTTAAGCTCAACACTTCTGCTCTGCTTTTCTCTCGTCTCCTCACTACCACTCTCTCATCTTCACTAGGATACTTTGAAATGACTTTGCAATTCTTATTTATACATGACATCAACTTTGGAATGATTATCAAAGTCGGCACAACATATTCTATTACAGAGCAATCACAAAAATATAACTTGATTTGTTACAAGAACTTCATGCGTATCACCACACTGTCAACCACACATATCTGGGACTTCAATCTTCTTTAAGGAACACACCATGCTTCATAGAGCATCTTCAAGATCATCCACAAGATGTGTAGAACATCCGGTCGGCCATGATTAGGAGGAACACCATCACTCGAGAGTAAATCTTCAATTAGGAGCTCAGTCTTCAATGTGGACTGCCAACATGAATTGGACACAATCTAGAGACCCCCCACAAGCTTGCCTGAATCATCAAGAACATCCACACCACTTTTGCTTACTGAAATCATTTGCATCTTCATCCAGAACCTCAAGAACACAGTCTGTCATCACTGTCACATTAGAGTAAATGCTTGCAGACCTCCAGACCATGAACCAATTGAGTAGTGAATTCACATTGGCTTCCTAAACATTCCACCAAATCTACAGAACAAGATATTGCATTTTCGGATCTCACCAGACCTATTTGTGTCACTCTGTCACCTCTGAACAGCTGCCAAAACTAGTTTTACTCATATGGCCATAACTTCTCCAAATCGTCATGTAGACCTCTCGAATCTTGACTGGATCATCTTTAGACACATCTACAAACCCTTTGATGCGCATTCTCTGATCTTCATCTAACTGGGATCTTCACTTCATAGAGTTTCATTGTCTTCACTGTTCTTCTCTGCTTCTAACAGGACTAATTTTCTCAATTTCCTTAGCACACAGCTCATCCAATCCTTGACATCAATGCAACAGGAGTATGTTGACATCAATGACAACACCGGTTAGGCCCATACTTGCAACAATCTCCCCCTTTGTCATTCATGGCAACATATGATGTGGAAAATTGTTTGAAGCATCAAGACAAGAACTTCTCCTCACTTACTGACATAGCTCCCCTATCAACAACAATCATTCATATGTCTTCTCTTTCTTTATTTCTCCCCCTTTGATCAACAACCACTTTTGTTTTTCACATGTCTTCTCCCCCCCTTTGACATCAATGGCAAAGGGCACATACTTGCATCAATATTTCAGAATCATACAGACTGCTCCCCCTGAGTGGCAGCTTCTTATCATCAATCCAGACCACAAGATATGACTGTGAGATCCACTGGACTGATGTACATCAGTGCACCTTAATTCAGAGCCAGAGGGGTAATAACCCCTAACTTCTCCCTAAGATACTCAAAAGAGTCCTTAGATAGAGGTTTAGTAAAAATGTCTGCAATCTAATCCTTTGAGGGTACAAACTCTAATCTGACTTCATTCTTGTTCACCCACTCTCTCAAAAAGTGAAACTTGATGGATATATGTTTTGTCTTTGAATGCAACACTAGATTTTTTGATATATTTATTGCATTTGAGTTATCACAGAAGATTGTGATAGGTTCCTCATACTCCACTCTGATGTCTCTTAGCATTTGCTTCATCCAGAATACTTGAGTGCAACTATCTGCTGCTGCAATATATTATGCTTTTGCAGTGGACAGAGATATTGCCTCTTGTTTCTTCCTCAGCCAAGAAACCAATCTTTTGCCTAAAAAGAATACACCACCACTGGTACTCTTCCAGTCATCCACATCTTCTACCCAATCAGCATATGTATATGCGTGAAGAGAGAAATCATGATCCCTCGGATACCATAAACCATACTCAACTATTCCCTTTAGATATCTGAGAATTCTCTTGATTTCCATGACATGAGATTCTCTAGGATCATCTTGGAATCTGGCAACAAGACCAACATCATTCATAATGTTAGGTCTAGTTTGAGTAAGATACAGTAGTCCTCCAATCATTGACCTGTACTTTTTCTAATCAGCCTCAGGAGAGTCATCATCTTTGCTCAATTTACATCCGGTTGCCATAGGAGTATTCATTGGTTTTGAGTCTTCCATCCCAAATTTCTTCAACAATTCTTTCACATATTTGGTCTGTGATATGAAGATTCCTTTCTTTATTTGAGCAATTTGTAGACCTAAGAAGAAATTCATTTCCCCAAACATAGACAACTCAAATTCACTTTTCATTTGATTTGCAAAAGTCTTGCACATACTATCTCTTCCTCCAAAAATGATATCATCAACAAATACTTCAACAATCAAGATATTTTCATGATCAATCTTGAAATACAAGTTACTATCAACAGTACCTTTGTTGAAACCAATCTTCAAAAGATGTTTATCTAGTTTTTCATACCAGGCCCTTGGGGCTTGTTTGAATCCATACAGTGCTTTCTTCAACTTACAGACCATATCACCATGATCAGACAATTGAAATCCATCCGGTTACTCAATGTATACTTCTTCTTCCAAGTCACCATTCAGGAAGGTAGACTTGACATCCATCTAATATACTTTGAAATCCTTGAAGGCAACAAAAGAAAGAAATAAGCTGACTGCTTCAATTCTTGCCACTGAAAAAAAAGTTTCTTCAAAATCAACTCCTACCTGAGAATAACCCTTATAAACCAATCTGGCTTTGTTTCTGACTACTTCACCATCTTCATTCAGTTTATTCTGGAAGACCAATTTACTCCCAATCACATTTTTGTTTCTAGGTCTAGGAACAAGATCACAAGTGTAATTTTTTTCAATCTGCATCAACTCTTCCTCTATTGCTTTGGCCCAGCTTTCATCATTGTATGCTTCACTTACTATTTTTGGTTCAATCTTTGAAATGAGACAATACTTCTCTGAATCTTAAGCAATCTTTCTTCTTGTTTGAACACCTTTTCTTCTATCACCTATGATCTGGTCTTCAGAATGATCCAATCTTACATACCTGGGAGTTTTGGGAATTTCTTGCACTTCTATTTCTTGGATAGGTTCATTCAAACTTATCTCTTCTTCCTATATTTCAAGATTCTCCAGATCAATCTGGATCTAAATTTCAGAAGAGGCTTGAATTTCTTGGACCAAAACATCATTTTGATTATCTTCTTCATATTCATAAAACCTTGAGGGAATTTTGATGCCTTCATCAACCTTCACATTTGTACTTTCTATAATCTTTCTTAATCTCTTGTTATAACACTGGTATGCTTTGTTTTGAGTAGAGTAACCCAAGAATATTCCTTCATCACTTCTAGCATCAAATTTGCCAAGGTGTTCATCTCTTTTAATGTAACATTTACTACCAAAGACTCTGAAATACTTCACAGTAGGAGTGATGCCAAACCAGAGTTCATAAGGGGTCTTACCAGTATTGCTTCTGATTTGTACCTGATTAAGAGTGTAGACAACAGTGCTTACATCTTCTCTCCAGTAGATATGAGGAACATTTTCTTCCATCATCATGGTTCTAGATGTTTTCTGGATGGTCTGATTCTTTCTCTCCACTCCTCCATTCTACTGTGGAGTCCTTGGAGCAGATAATTGTCTTTTTATCCTATGTTTCTCACAGAATTCTATGAACTCTCCGGATGTGAATTTGCCACCTCTATCAGACCTAAGACATTTTATGTTTAACCTAGATTCATTCTCTACCATAGCCTTGAATATTTTGAATTTCTCAAGAGCCTCAGATTTCTCTTTCAGGAAAGTCACCCACATCATCCAGGAATGATCATCAATTAGTAACATGAAATATCTATCACCTTGCAAACTCCTGATTCTTGCCGATCCACATAGATCAGTATGTACTAAGTCTAATAATCTGGTAGAAGATTGTTCCTTACTTTTGAATGTGACTCTACTCTACTTACCCAACTGACATTCTTTGCACAAACTGTTAGTAGGTTTCACTAGTCTTGGAAGATCTCTTACAACCTGAGTGTTGCTTATCTTGATGATATTATCAAAATTTACATGACACATTCTCCTATGCCACAACCAACTCTGATCAATTTGAACAAATAATCAACTTCTGCCACTACCAACCAAGTGGAAGAAGTTACCTTTTGTTTGAGTACCGGATGCAACCTATGTTCCATAACTTTCAAAGATCTTGCATTTTCCATTTTTAAATTAGAGATCATAGCCTTTGTCCACTAACTGCCCAACACTAAGAAGATTGTGCTTCAGACCTTCAACATACAGTACATCACTGGTTTTGTTCTTTCCATCAAAAGAAATAGTTCCTCTACCTTTGATTCTGCCAGTAGAATTATCACCAAATTTTACAACTCCTCCTTCATATCTTTCCAGATTTATGAACTTATTTTTGTTGTCAGTCATATGGTGGGAGCATACACTATCAATGACCCATTCATCCTTTTCTTCAACTTGGGCAGCCAAAGCTCTTTCTACCATTTTATGATTGATAGATTCAATGGGCATTGGATCTTCTTCCTTGATGGCAATAAACACCCAGTCACTTCTGGATTTGTTTCCTGTCTCTGATTCATCATCTGTTACTCCTTCATCATCATCATCTTCATGAACATAGTAACATTTCTTTTGAAATTTTGATCTATTTGGATTAGACCTCAAAAATGTTTCTAGACACCTTGAAACAAAATGACAAATCTTGTTGCAGTTGAAACATTTGAAGGGCAATTTTCCTTCATACTTACCAGATCCTCTTGGTAGTCTTTTTGCAATAAGGGCTTCAAGTTGAGCAGCTTTTGCCTCATCTTCTTCCAGATATTTTCTTGCTTTTTCATACCATGATAGTTTCTTTGAGGATTTCTCTCCTAAATCACACCTTTGTTTTCCTTTTATAGAGGCACTAACTTTGAATGCAGATTCAGTCTTGGGGGGTACATCTCCAAACTCAGCCAATTCAAATGCAGCTAATTTTCTAACCAATTGATCTCTTGTGATATTTGATAAAGATCTAAATTCTTCAATAGCAACAACCTTGTGTTTGTAAGGAGGTAGGGATCTGAGAACTTTGGTAACAATCTCATCTTCATCCAAGGTTCCACCAGCACACCTAATGCCACAAACAAACTCATTTAATTTTGGCATAAATGTAGTGATATTCTCATCTTCATTCATCTTCAAGTTTTCAAATTTTCCTTTCAGACTCTGTAGCTTGGCACATTTAACATATTTGTCTCCTTCATGCAGAAGTTCCAACTTTGACCAAATCTCATATGCAATTTTCAAATCCATAACATTTGTCAGCTTTGAATCAGATAAGGCACTTAGTAAGGCTTCTTTAGCTTGAAGATTATCTTTAGCATCTCTGATTTCATCTACAGTTGTCGAACAATTTTTTGGAGGAACATACTTCTTTGAAGTTATGGTCCAATATTGCATTCCCATACATTGCAAGTGACATTCCATGTAGTTTTTCCAAAGAGTGTAATTAGTTCCATCAAACCTCAGACTATCCTTCATGTAGGAAGAGATCCTGGATCTCCTCAAGCGATTAAGCCTTTTTGAGGAACATAGCTCTGATACCAATTGTTGGTTTTAGGATAGACAACTGAGAGGGGGGGCGTGGATCAGTTGTCACAAAAACTTACTTTCCTTTAAACACTTAAATCCTTCTTATATTTCAACAGCATAATAATGATTCAATCATGGAAGCACAATGCAATAACTCAAGAGTAGAAACACATTAACACATTTGACACCAAGATTTTAACGTGGAAAACTTGATTAAGGGAAAAACCACAGGCTGACTAACCCAAGATTGTATTCTCTGTTAAAAGAATAAGAAGAACAAAATGGCACATGCCAATTAGGGCTCATTGCCTGAGCACACTGCTCACAAGAGGCCCATTGCCTATAGGAGACACACTGTCTACAGAATAATATAAATATTACATATTTGAACTAGAGATTAGCATCTTCACCATGCTTGAGACAGTTTCATTTAAGCTCAACATTTCTGCTCTGCTTTTCACTCTTCTCTTCACTACCACTTTCTCATCTTCACCAGGATACTTTGAAATGACTTTGCAATTCTTATTTATACATGACATCAACTTTGGAATGATTATCAAATTCAGTACAGCATATTCTATTATAGAGCAATCACAAAAATACAACTTGATTTGTTACAAGAACTTCATGCATATCACCACACTATCGGCCACACATATCTGGGACTTCAATCTTCTTTGACGAACACGCCATGCTTCACAGAGCATCTTCAAGGTCATTTGCAAGATGTGTAGAACATCTGGTTGGCCATGATTAGGAGGAAAACCATCACTCGAGAGTAAATCTTAAATTATGAGCTCAGTCTTCAATGCAGATTGCTAACACGAACTAGAAACAATCTAGAGACCCCCCACAAGCTTACCTGAATCACCAAGAACATCCACATCACTTCTGCTTACTGAAATCTTTCGTTTCTTCCTTCAGAACCTCAAGAACACAGTCTGTCATCACTGTCACATTAGAATAAATGCTTGCGGACCTCCAGACCACGAACCAATTGAGTTGTCAATTCACATTGGCTTCCTAAACATTCCACGAAATCCACAGAACAAGATATTACATTTCCAGATCTCACCGGACCTATTTGTGTCACTCTTTCACCTCTAAATAGCTGCCAAAACTAGTTTTACTCATATGGCCATAACTTCTTAAAATCGTCATGCAAACCCCTCAAATCTTGACTAGATCATCTTTAGACACATATCTACAAACTCTTTGATGCACATTCTCTAATCTTCATCTAGCTAGGATCTTCACTTCGTAGAGCTTCATTGTCTTCACTATTCTTCTCTACTTCTGATAGGACTAATTTTCTCAATTTCCTCAGCACATAGCTCATCCAATCCTTGACATCAATGCAATAGGAGTATGTTGACATCAATGACAACACCGGTTAGGCCCATACTTGCAACAACTTTCCATACCTAAAAAATTCCTTGTCACCCTCATATAAATTAGTTATTTCTTCAAAACCAATTGTTGGGACCCAATCTAAAACTTTTTAAATCCACCTAAGTCCTTGCTTGTTTGATGAATTTGCCTAAGTTTTGAATTTTTCCTTCCCTCATGATCATATAAATGTGTTGAGAATAAAAAAATCCAATATTACTCTAAGTTTGGAGGGTTTTTCCTTTACTTTTTCTGGTATTTTTGTGTTTTGTGGGATTTTTCCTTGCTACAGGATATTGCATGTCCTATCCTGTACCCTTTTCCCCTGTCTCCATTTTTCCTTGGGTATGTTTTTCATCATCTCCTTGTTATTTCTCATCTACCCAACATTCTAAAAATCCATAAAACTTCTAAGTTGGGTAGTTCCCTTGTTGTTTTTTGGTATTTTTTGTGTTTAATAGGATTTCAACCTCCTTTAGGACCTCTTTTCTCCCTTGTAGGATTTCAACCTCCTTCAGGACCTCTTTTCTCCATTGCAGGATTTTAGCCTCCTTTAGGACCTCTTTTCTCCCATATCTAGAAGTACCTTAGATTTTCACAAAATTTTCCAGAGCATGCCAACTTCCCAAAATGCCATCAATGACTATTTCAACTCCTGCAACTATCCATTTTGAGTAGGAAAATATTTTCAAGCCTCCTTGATACCTACACGTTGATCGAGGTGGATTTCACAAGATAATAGGTGTGCATTCAATGCTTTGGAGATATTGAAGTGCCTCAAAGTTTTGGAAAAATGATTTAGGGCCTGAAAGTGAAGGAGCTATAAATATTGATCTTGTTTTTCATTCTAAGGGTAGATCATTAAGCCAGTTTTGGACCTATAGGTGCTTCAAGTGGATCTAGGGCATCAAATATTGTTGGTTTGATCCGTAAAAGGAAGGAATACATCTTGTAAATTAGAGGAAAGATTTTCAACGTGCATTTGTATGTAATGGTATGTCTCCAAGGTAATTTGTAATGATTCAAAGGAATGCATAGTCGTGGCTGTGTATTTTCTTTTTCCAAATTTGCCGGTATGAGTGTAATGAGGATTTGATGTATGTGTGACAACATCTAATGCATTGAAAAGCTTTTTGGAATAGTCTCTTTTCATTTCACATGGGTTATTGTAGTTTTGTTTTGGATTATTGAGTATGTCCATTACATGTAGTGTTATCTAAGATTTGTATGTCAATACATATCTAGTTTTGTTGATGTTTTACAAATGTATCTCCTTCTGCCTTGCATTATGTGACCCTATTGGCCAATGAAGTAGGCACCGATCTTATTGGTGAAGGGTCAAACACTAATCATTTTATAATCATGCGTTTCATTAGTTGTAGGATTAGATCAGGGTTTCACATGATGTTCATGATTCATTATTACAAACCAGTGAACAATCATAAGTGAATTTTAGTGTTTAGATCATTAGAGAACCATGTTCTTACATTCCTACACCTTATTATTGTGTATGAAATGTTAAGTGGATTCACTTGTGGGAATGATAATACTTTGTCATCTATGGGTGCATGTGCAAGGTTACAATTTTAGCTTAGTTGGAAGTTTTATATGCAACTAGTTTGTCTTTCAACCTAGTGACAATTATAGGGGTCAAATGTACATTGGGTTTAGCTGTTATTCTTTTAGTCATGCTTATTTTGATTGGTTTAAATCCTTTTTAAGGAGTACCTCTGGGAATACCCTCCCAAGTCTAGTTGAGCTCAAAGTATAGGAGAGATTACCCACTCTCATCAATTGGCCTTTAACCATCCTCAATATTTTGATGAATCTATGTTTTACCTTCTTAATGACATGCCTTGGCCTTGAAGGTGAAAATATCCTCTAGGATTGTGGACATGTGGAACATTTAGGACCCAACAAAAGGGTGTCATTGCCAAGGAATATTTTATTCTGGTTATATTTTTACAGCTCTACAACTTAGTAAAGTTAATATGGTTACAATAGTGCCAATTTGAAAATCTTGCAAAGTATTCTCTTCCAAGTGAAGAACGTGTTAGGAAAGGTGTCTCATCCTTGCAACTACAAGAGGTTTCTATTCTTCCCAGTTTTAGTCTTTTCGAATACCCTTTATCTTGAAGAATGATTTAGAACTTTCAAAGTTTCCAAAAGGGGATAAAAATGGTAGGGCTTACTATTTTTAGTAACTCTACGTTTGAGCATGGATGGACCCAGAATTTTTCCAAAAGGTGCAGAACTATTGATATGGAAAGAGAAAGAAAAAATAAGCAGCAAATACAGAGACTAGATTCACAAAAGGACATTAATCTCTGCAAAATAATAATAATAATAATAATTCAAACTTGCATTTCTAATATGTCTCCAACGTGAGGAGAAAATACAAATATATAGGCATGAATATGCCTAAAATAAAGAATCTAGAAATATTTTCCAAATCTCAACATGAGATGGAGAATAATAACAAATTAACAAATATAATCATCATATACTAACTTATCCTATCCTCCTAACAACTAGGAAACTAACATTTTACTTTTTAGTTTTGACTTATTACATAGGATAAAAAAACTAACAAATATTAAAATAATAATTTAAATCCTATGCTCTAACCTATACCCTCAAAATCCTCATCATTCCTCCCAACAATATTAGCATTGGACTCCAATGCTTTCAAAAGAGAAGGAAAATCGTGAGATAGCTGATGGTGAGAGATCCAGCGGGCCTGATGTGGAAGCTGACCTTGCTTGGTAACAAGGTAGGAAGTGGTAGAACCATGTCGAGTCTGACAAGTCTTTGTATCAAAAACTCTATCAGAATCAAGCAGAAGCTGAATATTAGGAACAACATCTGTAGGATGACTGACAGGAAGTTCAGTCTCTAGTGTAGACTCATGGTAGTGTTTGAGAAGAGCAACATTGACAACATCATGGATGCCCAAATGAGCTGGAAGATCAAGTCAAAAAGCATTTTTGGACACCTTTTGAAGAATAGTGTAAGGCCGATAGCGAAGTGGCTTGACCTTACTATGTGCTTTCTCCTAGAAACGACGTTTATCCATGTATAACCAAACTCTATCCCCAACTTGAAAGGAATGAGGGATACGATGACGGTCCATAAGTTGTTTATGCTTCTCTTGAGTCTTCTAAAGAATTTGAATTACTTTGGATTGAAGATTCTGCAAATGTTGGATGAAGGCTTGGGCCTTATCTTTCTCTTTTTGAATATGCATAGTGGTTGGAGAGGGCAAAGATAAGGGCAACTCATATGGAGCCAAAGGTTGAAAACCAAGACATACCTCAAAAGGTGAGTGACCTGTAGATGAGTGTACTGCCTGGTTGTAGGCATGCTCTATGTGGGTTAGGCTCAAATCCCACTTGGTAGGAGAACTATGATGATAAATTTTCAAACTCTGTATAAGAGTGTGATTCACAACTTCAGTTTGACCATCTGACTAAGGATCAAAAGCAGTGGAGAAGTTAAGAGAAACTCCCAAAATGGCCCACAAAACATGAGTCACGATCAGAAACAATGCTAGTTGGTAAACCAAAAGATCTCCAAACAGAGTTGAAGAAGAGTTGTGCTAATCATGTGTAGAACTTGTCTTGTGACATGGGATGAACTTAGCTATTTTGTTGAATCTATCAACAATCACAAAAGCACAATCATGGTGGCAAATAGTAAATGGAAATCCACTAACCAAATCCATGGAAATGC
Source organism: Cunninghamia lanceolata (assembly GCA_027924645.1). Classification (NCBI taxonomy): domain Eukaryota; kingdom Viridiplantae; phylum Streptophyta; class Pinopsida; order Cupressales; family Cupressaceae; genus Cunninghamia; species Cunninghamia lanceolata. The sequence continues at coordinate 3,294,664 of BSBN01000356.1, read as the reverse complement.
TCTCCCAGGGACGAGAAGGAATAGGCAAAGGAATAATCAAGCCCATCTTTCTGTTGGTTGGTTTGGAGCGATAACATACTGTACATTGCTTAAGAAAATGGAGAACATCTCGCTGCATATGAGGCCAATAGAAGAACCACTGCAAATGATGAAGTGTTTTCTGCTTGCCAAAATGACCACCATAAAGAGTAGAATGTGCCTCCTTGAGAAGAGAAGTCTGATGATCTCGAGGTATACAAAGTTATCCAACTTATAGAGCAACCCTTCCTTGATATGAAAATCTTGAAAAGGTGTTAAGTTGGAAGTTGAAGGATTCTGAAGACTTGTGTAGGTAGTACCAAAATTAGGATCCTAAGCATACTGAGAAGACTATGTCTGAAATCCCAAATGAGAAGTGGTCACAATAGTTAAAGCATGTACTATAGGAGGATGAATCAAACAATCTACAACATTGTTCTTAAATTTGTTCTGTTGTAGATATGAAGCCCACTTCATATGTCAAGCTTCTTCGATTTTGTTCTAGGATTGAAGAAACTATAGAGGCAAGTGATTAGTGTGAACAGCTATCTCTTTTCCCAAAAGATAATGTCTCCAATACTTGATGGCTTGGACCAATGCATATAATTCCTTATCATATGTGGAGTAGTTCCTTTTAGCAACAAAAAATGTTTCTGAATGATAGGCCAAAAGATGACCATTTTGTTTTAGAATAGCTCCAAGTGCATATTGTGAAGCATCTGTCTCGATTTGAAAAGGTTGTGAGAGATCTGGTAGGACAAGAACAGGTGCAAAACATAATTTTTCTTTCAATGTGTTGAAAGAATGAGAATGGATTTCTATCCACTTGAATGCAACATTGGTCTTTGTCAATTGGTGCAAAGGTGCAGCAATGTATGAGTAATGTAGGATGAACTTATGGTAGAAGTTGGCAAGACCAAGAAAACTCCTTAATTCAGTGATATTTGAAGGAGTAGGCCACTCGAGAAGAACTTCTACTTTAGTAGGATCTACCTGAATGCCACGTGCATCAATGACAAATCCAAGATATGAAATAGATGTCTAACCAAAAGAACACTTAGGAAAGTTGGCATACAAACTGTTCTGCTGAAGAGTATGAAGAACATGTTCCAAATGTTCGAGATGGACTTTCCAAGTGTTAAGTAGATGATAACAAATTTGTCCAAACAATCACAAAATACCTCATGCATCAATCACATGAAAGTGGGAGGAGCATTAGTGAGATCAAATGGCATTACAAGTCACTCAAAAAGACCCATTTTGGTCTTGAAAGTTGTCTTCCATGTGTCCTCTACTTGAACTCTGACCTGATGATACCCACTTTTTAGATCAATCTTGGAGAAGAATTTGGCACCTTGAAGTTGATCCAAAAGGTCATCAATGTGTGGAAGTGGATATCAATTTTTCATGGTGATCTTGTTTAATGCCCGGAAATCAATGCAAAGACGCCAAGTTCCATCCTTTTTGAGCACTAGAAAAATTGGTGAAGCACAAGGGGATGTACTCGGTTTAATGAAACCTTTGGATAATAAATCTTCAATTTGCTTTTTGATTTCATTATTCTAAAGAATGGATTATCGATACAATGGGGCACTAGGAAGAGAAGCAGCAGGAACAATGTCAATAGTGTGATTGATTGCTCATACTGGGGGAAGTGTCTTAGGCTCCTGAAAAACATGTGAATAGGACTACAAATTTTTTTCAAGAGTAGCATGTGGTTTTGATATAGTGACTTTTGCTTTAGAATCATCAGATTGTGGCCTTATGAAGATTAATGCAAGCTCTTGTGCCTGATTGATAGCTTTGCGTGCCTGTCTACAACTAAGTACTAGATTTGTGGTGCTCTTAGTACATTTGATTAAGTCTGTCTTATTATCTTGCTGCAGTGTATATGTGTTATTAAAGGCATCATAATGAGCTTTCCTATCATACTAATAAAGTTTTCCTAGCAGTAAACCACAACAATCCATAGTGGTCACATCATAGGTGACCTTATCAATGAATTTGGGACCAAATGCAAAAGACATAGTGCATGTGTGTGTGATCTGAGAGGATAAACCATTATCCTTCCATCCAATTGAATATGGATGAGGATGTGGATCCACCAACAAATGAAGTTTATCGACAATGGACTTCGCAATCAAGTTTTTCTGTGATCCATTATCGATGATATAATCCACAGAGAAATCATGTGTTAAGTGAGCACAAGTGACAAACAAATTGTCACGTCCCCCTGAAATAGAATGGTGATTCATCAAGGTGACCTTATTGAGTCTACCTTTCAACTCATCATATGTCCTATCATCACCAGAAGTCTCAATGGGAATATTTTTCTTTTCCTCTTCATGAGACTATACAATCAAATTCTTCTTCTTCAACTTAAAACATTCAAACTTTTCATGTCCCTTCTTTTTACAATAAGTACAAACTTTAGATTTCTTAGTATCAGAAGAAAGAGAATGAAAAGAAGAGGAAGGAGAAGAATTTTTCTCTTTAGAAAAATTTTGTTGTGGCCAAGAACTCGAAGCTTTTGGAGGACCTGCAGAAAAGGAAGGCTTCGATGCTCGAGATTGAGCAACAAGTTTTTCTTCTGCCAATTATGCTTGGTTGAATGTAGCATCAAGTGTTTCTAGGGTAGTATCTTTCAACTCCCTAAATAAGTGTTCTTGTAATCCACTCTTGAATTTTAGGATGAGAGAAGAAGCTGAATCTTACACTCGGAGTAGTATCCTCAAGCGGTTGAACTGGTAGATGTAATCTTGCACAGACATTTGTCATCCTTGTTATAGGTGAAGCCATTTGATATGCAAATCTTGATCATAGTTTGAAGGATAGAATGTATCCTTCAAAACTATTACAAGTTGATCCCATGTGTTGATAAGATTCTGAGCATTTTGTCGTTCAGTGACCAAAACCTTAGCAACACTAGGAGCTTCAATTTTTCAAAAGGAACCTTGTCATCATCAGGGATCTCATTGTAGGCAAACCATGTCTCCATGTCAAGAATCCAAGTGTAGAGCACATCAGGATCCCGAGATCCATCATAAATCTTGACCTCACATTTGGTTGTAGGTTGGTGGCCTTCAGGACCAGGAATTCATTGAACTAGAATATCATTGACTTTATCAGTCAATGCGGTTATCACACCAGCAAGTTCAACAACTCTCTTAGAAAAATTAGTGGCCATGTTATTGAAGATTAGAGCCAGTGAAATATCTTACACCTCCCAACAATAAAAATGGATAGACAATGAGGTTCAACACTCTACTAGACTCGGGTTTGACAAAAACAATTAAATCAAGATATCCTTTATAGATGAAATGAAACTACTTTAGAGGGATGTTTGAAACTCCATTGGACATAATTTGACAAATTTTCAAGATCAAATGCCTTACGGTTTGCAAGATATGGAATTAAAGCTCTCCCAAGTAAATTTAAGATAAATACTTTGAAAACTTTTGAGAGAACTTAACAAAATAAACTTTTATAAAATAAAGAATATAAATTCTTTATTTTTTAAAGCAAAACCATGCCAAAATAACTCAATACCACATTTTTTTGACATAAAACCATGTTTTTGGGCTCAAAACAACCATCAAAACCGCCTATTTTGCTTTAATTTCATCAGCTGGAACAACAATATTAAAAATGCCATAAGTTTCTCAAATCTGAATGAAATTTCAAACTATTAGATGTTATGGAAAGCTTAGATAGAGGTTCTTATAACCCAGAAATATTTTTCCAATATCTTAAGTGTGTAAAATGCTGCTAATGAAACAATATGACAGTTTTTGAAAGAAAATACCAGAAAATTTTTCAAGAAAGAATGATAATTGTTGAAGAACAATCCCTTGAATGTGAGAGCAGAGAGCTTCAAAAACCCACTGATATTGAGAGAGCTAAAAATCAAATGGATTAGAAAAATAAATTCAAACCTATGAATCAAAAACTGCTCTGATACCAATTGATATGGAAAGAGCAAGCAAAAAGAAGCAACAATGCAAAATAATAATAATAATACTTCAAACTTGCATTTCTAATATGTCTCCAATGTGAGGAGAAAATACAAATATATAGGCATGAATATGCCTAAAATAAAGAATTTAGAAATATTTTCCAAATCTTAACATGAGATGGAGAATAATAACAAATTAACAAATATAATCATCATAAACTAACTTATCCTATCCTCCTAACAACTAGGAAACTAACATTTTATTTTTTAGTTTTGACTTATTACATAGGATAAAAAAAACTAACAAATATTAAAATAATAATTTAAATCCTATGCTCTAACCTATACCGTAAGAATCCTCATTAACTACCAAGTGAACATCTTGGGTGAGTTTCAACTCAAGATCATACCTAGATTGCAAGATATTAGAATTTTTGTTTTTGAAACTCCCAAAAAAAGTTTTAAAATCTGATTTGAGGCCTTAGAGGTCCCTAAATGCCCCGAAATTTATTGTAACCAATTAAGTGGGTTATAGATTGATAGATCTCTTTACGAGCTTTCCAACACATCAAACAGTTCGTCAATCAGACACCCAGATCAAAAGTTATGGCATCTGAAAGATGGACCTATTTTGGGAAATGTGAAATCATGTTGGATACTTAAAAGAGCTATAAAGGGGAGAGTTACAGATGTTGGTGTGTGATTTGACACATCACAAGACATCTTTGATTGGAGATAATTTGGACGCCACTTTTGGGTGGTTTTGGCTCATGGTTTCTTAATTACCGTTGACGATTTACTGTATTGTATCTCCTATATATCTAGAGCTTGAGATGGAGGTTGTGTGTAAGAGTCTTATAGATGTTTAGTTGCCTCTAGATCTTTGGTTGGTTATACTCCTATGAAAGGTTGCTCTGCAAGTATATTGTAATCTTCTTGATTCCTGAATAATATATTGGGCGGCTTTGGAGTGTGGCATTTTTCTTCTGAAAGGGTTTCCCCACATAATTATTGTGTTGTGGTATGATTGCTATTTGTTTGTACTTCTGTAACTATTGTAAAGATCTAAAAACTTGTGCATATCCCTCCCTCAAGATTAGTGTAGGAAGTTGTTCCGCTACCTTAGCTTCCTGACAAGTGGTATCAGAGATTGATCACCTTTGATTTCAATTGTGGGATGTTGGGTTTTTTGAACTAATCCAGCTTTGAGTGGGAGCTTGTGTAGAAAATAATTTGTGATCTCGTTGAAAGGATTTTCAGATGGCAAGCACATCATGGAGAATAGAGGTAGAAAATTTTTCTAGTAACAATTTTGAGATGTGGAAGCTAAAGATGGAGGATCTGTTAGTTGATCGAGACCCGTAGAATGCTATTGATGAGAATGTTTCAAAGCCCATAGATGCTACTTTTGCTACTGAATATGATGTTATGGACCATAAAACCAAGGGTCTAATCATATTGTGTGTAATAGACTCTTTTTTAATCAATGTCCATGAAGAGCCCTCTACAAAGAGACTATGGAAGAAACTCGGTGAGATATATCAAGCCAAATCTTTAGTGAACAAGCTTTTCTTGAGGAAGAAACTGTATTCCTTGAGAATGGAAGAGGGTGGACAAATCACAGACCACAAGGAAGCATTCAATATGTTGGTGTCTCAATTGGCATTAGTTGGTGTAAAAATGGATGAGGAAGAAAGATGGCAAATCCTACTTTGTTCTTTGCCTGATTTGTGGAATTCTCTTGCTATGGCGATTATCTCGAAAGTTGGAGATGTTGTGGGTTCTTTACTTTTTGAAGAAATGAGGAATAAGGTATCCATTAGTGCTAAAGAAGCCCTAATTGTTTGTGGAAGACCTAAAGAAAAAGGCAAAAAAAGTGAGAAGCGTGACAAATCCAAGTCCAAAGGGAGTTCCAAATATTCTAGAAAGTCCAAAGTTATTTGTTGGAATTGTGGTAATCCTGGACACTTATGTAAGGAGTGTAAAGAAGAAAAGAAGAAAAATAAAAAAATTGATTATGATTCTAAGACCGAGAAGGAAGATGGTGATGCGTTCATTGTAGCTTTGGCCACTCATGTAGGTAATGATGCATGGTTAATTGACTCAGGTACATATTTCCATATGACCCCTAATAGAGATTGGTTTTCTAAATATGAAAAATTTGATGGAGGTAAGGTGAACTTGGGTTCAACGATTCTCATTTAAATATTGTTTGTCATGGTAAAGTTAAAATCAGATCTCCTAATGGTAGAATAAAAAGGATTAATGGTGTGTTGCATATCCCCAGATTAGCACGAAATTTATTATATGTGAGCAAACTAATAGATGCGGGTGTGCAGGCATTCTTTTCTGATTCATGATGCAAGATGGTAAGAGGTGCTATGGTGATTGCTAGAGGTGTCAGATTTGGCACATTGTATAAGCTTGATGCTTGCACTATTGAGTGCAATAGTACTTATGCAAAAAGCAAATTTGTGACTACTTCATTAGAAAAAGAGGATTTCATTTTCAATGGATGGTCATGGCTTTTGGGTACCTAAGGGCACTTTTTCTTCTAAATCAAAATTTCCTGTAGAGAAGACTATGTTATGACACTAGATATTAGGTCACATAGGAGAAAAGGGACTAAGGACCTTGAAAAATAGAAACATTGTTGAAGGGCTGAATGATTGTAATCTTGATTTTGATTTATGTGAGCATTGCATTTATGGTAAACAAAACCGCATTTAGATTTACTCAAGTTCTCATAAATCTTGTGGTATATTGGATCTTATTCATTCTGATGTGTTTGGTCATGTAGATGTTCCTTCCATTGCAAAATCAAAATATTATGTTTCATTTATTGATGATTATAGTAGAAGTATATGGGTATATTTTCTAAAGAAAAAATCTGAAGTTTTTAGTCGATTTAAAAAATTTAAAGCAATGGTTGAGTTGCAGACTAGAAAGAAAATAAAATGTTTGAGGACTAACGATGGTGATGAATTTTGTTCTAATGATTTTGATAGATTCTGTAAATATTGTGGCATTTAGAAACAAAAGATAACTTAGTATTCTCCATAATAGAATGGAGTTGTAGAAAGAATGAATAGGGCATTAATGGAGAAGGCTAGGAGTATGCTTAGTGGTGTTGGTCTAGAACAAAGGTTTTGGGCTGAAGCTGTTGCTACTTCTTGCTACCTAATTAACATGTCTCCTACATCAGCTCTTGATTATAAAACACCTATAGAGGTGTTGTCGAGGCACAAACCTTCATTGAGATATCTTAGAGTTTTTGGTTGTGAGGCATATGCACATATGCCAAAGGAGAAGTGAACAAAGTTGGAGAACTAGGCTGTGAAATGTATCTTCATTAGGTATAGTTAAGGTGTGAAAGGACAGAAGCTTTGGGTCCCTGTTGCACAGAAGGTAATATATATAAGTGTTATTTTTAGAGAAACTAAGCCTTCTTCTATTACATTGCAGTTAGAACAAAGTGAACAAAAATATATGATTCAAATCACTTCTACACCTAAGAAAGTTGAATTGAGGCCCCTAGATAGATACGAAGTTTAGGAGATCTCATCTAGCTCTGAATCTTTAGAAGATGAGGATAAACATCCAACTCAACTTGTCTGAAGGTCTACAAAGGATAGACAACCACCTGAAAGGTATTCACTTGATAATTGGAGATGTATTTTTGCTTTAAATACTAACATAGATGAACCTAGATCTGTAGAAGAGGCATTTATTATGAATGATGCAGAGTCTTGGAAGATTGCTATGGATGAAGAAATGGCATCTTTAAAAAAGAATGATACATGGGACCTAGTGCCATTGCTTGAAGGACGAAAACCTATTGGTTGCAAATGGGTGTTCAAGAAAAAGATTGGTTTAGATGGAAGTATTGAGAAGTACAAAGCACAACTGGTTGCAAAAGGTTACTCTCAGGTTGAGGGTATTGATTACACTGAGATATTTTCTCTTGTTGCAAAAATGATCTCCATTATATTCTTGCTTTTTATTGCTCTTGCTTATGATCTAGAGGTTGAGCAAATGGATGTGAAAATGACTTTCCTTCATGGTGATTTGGAGGAGAATATTTATGACACAACTAGAGCACTACATGGTTAAAGGTAAAAACAATCTGGTTGTAGACATCTTTGTATGGAATCAAACAAAGTTCTAGGATGTGGTACTAGAAATTTGATACATATGTGTTGAGTTTGGCATTTGATCATTCTAAATCTAATCACTATGTTTATTATAAATCTGATAGTGATCGTTTCTTGTTGATTGCATTATATGTTGATGATATGTTACTTATTGGTAAAGGGAAAGGAATGATTTCAGAACTAAAGTCTCAACTTGTAGCTAAATTTTAAATGAAAGATCTTGGTGTAGCTAAACACATTCTTGGGATGGAAATAAGAAGAGATAGAGTGAACAAAAAAATATGGCTTGGCCAAAGTAAATATTCCAATTTAATTTTACAGAGGTTTAACATGCAAGATTGTAGACCATTATGTGTTCCTTTTGCAGTTGCAATGAAGTTATCTACTTCACAATGTCCAACATCCCCATCAGAGATGGAAGACATGAGAAGAGTGCCTTACCAGAGTGCAGTCAAAAGTTTGATGTATGCTATGGTCTGTACTAGACCAGACATTGCCTAAGCAATGGGAGTTATTTCTAGATATATGTCTAATCTGAGTAGAATTCACTGGGATGTAGTTAAAAGAGTCTTCAGATATTTGTGGGGTACCTTAGAGTATTCCTTGAGTTATCACGCTAATTTGTTAGGAGACATGCATTCCCTTGATATTCATGGTTATGTGGATTCAGATTGGGTAGGTGATGTTGATAGCAAATGATCCATCAGTGCTTATGAATTTACTTTATTTGGTGGTGCAATTAGTTAGATGAGTAAGAAGCAAGCTATGGTTTCTTTATCCACTACTGAAGATAAGTATATGGCAGGTACTCATGCTTGTAAAGAAGCCATTTGGCTTAAAAGTCTGTGTTCAGATATTAGAATAAAACAAGGTACAGTGACAGTTTATTGTGACAATCAGAGTGTGATCTACCTAGCTAAGAACCCAACATTTCATGCCAGGACCAAGCACATTAATGTAAAATATCATTTTGTTAGAGATATGGTCAAGGATGGTAGGGTGAAGCTAGTTAAGGTAGAGACTTTGATGAATGTTGCAGATTCATTAACTAAGCCTCTGAGCATAGAGAAGTTCAAATGGTGTTTAGAGTCTATGGGCCTCTCAGCCCCTAGAAATTAAACCATGGTGTTGATACTCCCTTTACTCTTGCAAGGTGTTCGACAAGTGGGAGAATGTTAGGAAAGGTGTCTCAACTTGCAACTACAAAAGGTTTCTATTCTCCCTAGTATTTGTTGCACATATGTTATCTAAGGTTGTCACTGATGTGGTTGTCATTGATGTCAACACTCAATTTGGGCTGTCATTGATGCTTATGTTGATGATATACTATGATGGTGTGCTAACAGTGATGTTGCTAATGTTCATGGTTGGATGTCATGCCTTGTTTAATGTCAATTGAGTATGTGTGTTGTCAGTAGAGATGATATCATAATGATATATTAAGATGAGAATTAGAAGCATTAAGATGAGGATTAGAAGTAATGTTGATGTTGGGGAGGTGTTGCTGATGGTTTATATCATGTTGTATGCTCTCTCCTATTGTTCCTAGTGTTGCTACAAGGAGGCTTTGGTCTCCTATGTTGGTGAAGGTTTCGGAAGTTTACTTGAAGACTGATTGCGAGAATGCTCCACATTCCTCCGCCTTTAAAGATACGGTCATGTAGTTTAGAAGTTAAGTTCAGTATGTTGTGAAGGTGCTACATTCAAAGGTTCATATCATTTGTCCCTCCATAGAGAAAGTTGCAAGTGATAGAGTGTAGGAATGTATTGTTTGGTAGCTAGTTTCAATGTTTGTTGGCTTGCACCAACTTGTTGCTATATGAAGTAGTGAATTGGCTGGTGGAGAATGATCCTGAGGATATTTTGATGTTGCTTCACAAGGTGTTTTATGGGTTCTCTGGAATAGGCTATGGTCCATATTAAAGGTGTTGTTGGGTTATGCTTTTACCTGGCTGACTGAGGTATGTTGAAGGTGTGTGCCATAAATTATTTGTTGTGCAAAGTTCAAGGAGTGTTTAGAGATATTGTATGGGTCATGCCAACTCATCTAGGAGAAGCACAAGTAATGTTTAATCTTCCATGAGGACCACCAAGTTGTAATGGCCAAAACATGCTACAAGCTCCATGTTTTCTTACTTAAGGATGACCTATTTCAAATGTGTGAAGTGTGTGGATGTTATTCTTTGAAGGATGATGTGGTGAAGTATGTTTAGGACCAATTTAAGCATGTGTTAGAATCTGCAAGGCAATGTTCCTCTTCCTGGTGTTGTGTGTGGTTCATTTTAGGGCTTTCCCTCTACATGTTTCATGTTGTTTGATATTTGGCTAACTTGTAATTGTAATATTCCTATTTTCTTTAACTTACATGTGAAGTAATCAATGTAATATCATGTATATATTGTAAACCTAGTTGATCTAGGTGAGGTGTGATTGCAAGTGTGAATGTAAGGAGTTGAATGTGGATGTGTAATGCATTATGATGTGCGATTGAAAGAGAAAGAGTAGAAGTAATAGATCCTGTCTAGATTCATCTTGAAGATACTTTTGAGATAGAAGGGAAGTGAAGAGTGTGCCTAATTGATTGCTGGAGGCAGTGAGCTAAAGGCAAAATTTCTTGAAGGTTGAAAGTAGTGAGTCAATAAGCTACAAAGAAGACATTTAAAGAAGTTGTCAAAGTAGAATTGCAATCATCAAAAGATAAGTGAAAAAGTAGAGTTGCAATCATCAAAATGATTGAGTGTCATTGTCAGATTCAGATAGTAGAAGGACTATCATGCTATAATCTCTTTTGAGTTTATTCTTAGTGCATGGAGTAGTTACTTCCTTGGGTTGAATCCCTAAAACAAAGTCTGTAGGGAGTTGTAGCTTCCTTGGGAGTGACCCTAAATCCTTTCTACAGGGAGTAGTAGCTTCCTTGGGTTGTAGCCCTAAAACAAAGTTGTAACTATGATTTTTTTGTGAGGTTGGATTAGGACAGTAGCTCCTAGTAGATTTTATCACTGTGGTTTTTCTCCTTTGTGGTTTTCCACGTATATCTAGTGTTATGTGGTGTTGTGCATTATGTTGATCTTTTATGTTTTTATTAATGATGTAAAGATTAAATTTTAGTTTGCTCCAAAGGGTTTAAGATTTATTTGAATATTAATTCATGCCCCTCTCAGTATTCGGGTGTGTTCAATAATTGGTATCAGATCCAAGTTCCTCAGAAGGATCTTAACCACTTGAGGAAGGTCCAAGATTGCTCATGATGGATCTTACAAGGCACCTAAGTTTGATGGAACAAATTACACCTTTTGGAAACTAAGGATAGAAGGCTGTCTATCTTCTCTAGGGTTTGGTGTTTGGTAATCTATCAAGGATGGTTACACTACTCTTGTTCATGATCCTATAGATCCAACTAAGATTAAGTTGTATGATAACAATGCCAAGGCAAAGAATGCTATCATGAGTGTGCTAGCTAATTCAAAACTTCTAAAGATAATGAATTGCAGTTCTGCTAAAGATGTCTGGAAAAAACTTACCAGCATTTATGAAGGAGATAATAGAGTAAAGCAAGCCAAGATGTAAATCTTCAAGAGAAAATTTGAGACCCTGGGGAAGATAGAGGATGAAGACATTGCTAGTTATATGCTCTGGGTGGATGAAGTAGTTAATGATATTATAGGTCTTAGTGGAGAAGTGAAAGAAGATGAGACTATGAAGAAGGTTCTAAGATCTCTCCCTAAATCTTATAGTAATAAAGTATCTGCTATTGAGGAATCTAAAGACTTGGATACCTATTCAGTAGATCAATTGTTTGGTGCTCTCACAACCTTTGAAATTAGAGAGTTTGACAAAGATGCTCCGAAGAAGGAAGCAACATTCAAAGTCAATAAGAAGACAGAAGATGAAACAAATGATCAAGATGATGACCTTGATGAGGTAGAGGCAAGTTTTGTGAGAAGATTGAAGAAGGGAACCGACAAATACAAAGGTAAGCTACCTTTCAAGTGATTCCATTGTGGGAGAATTGGTCATTTTGCCTCTAAATGTCCTTTTAAAGAATCATGGGATAGAAACAAAAGAGAGAAGTTCAAAATAAGTCTTTATTCTAGGGAGAACAGTTGTTCTTCAAAAGATGAGGATCATTATGATTCAAATTATGAAACACTTTTCATGGCCTTGAAAGTTGGTAACAAAAAAGGTGATATTGGAAAATGTAAGAAGTCTAGTACCTTGCAGGCCAACAAAAATAATGAAAAGTCTATGGTTGTGTGGACTGCTTTTCATGTGAGAGAAGAAGCAAATGCTTGGGTTATTGATAGTGGTATCTCTAACCAAATGACTATTGACAAAGGGAAGTTCATCAACCTTAAGAAGTGGAATGGTGGAGTTGTCAAGTTAGGTGGTGATGAGTCAACACAAATTTGTGGAAAGAGTTCTACAACTTTTGATGGAAAGAACAAGACTAAGGATGTCCTATATGTCAAAGGGCTAAAGCACATCTCCTCAGTGTTAGTCAGATGTGCAGTAAAGGATACAATCTTACATTTCATGCCAAAGGTTGTGAGTTTAGGAAGGCAGGGTCCGGAAGATTAGTTACAGAAGGTACTAAGAAATATGGAGATATCTATCATCTAAAGGAGGTAAATGGAAGAATCTATTTATTGGCTCAATCTGGTCAGTGTTGGTTGTGGAAAAAGTGGATGGGCACATCAAATTTGATAATATGGTGAAGACTATCTCTACTCATGCAGTGAGAGATATGCCTAAGCTAACCAAGCCTGCAAACACATTATGCAAGGAATGTCAAATGGGAAAGCAGACAAAGATAAATTTCAAGAGCAAGGAGTATTCTTCTACAATGCCACTGGAGCTGATTCACACTAACCTATGTGGACCTACAAGAACAAAGAGTCAACAAGGTGAAAGGTACTTCATGTTTCTTATTGGTGATTACTCTTGAATGACTTAGGTTACTTTTTTAAGAGAAAAATTAGAAGCCTTTGATAAGTTTAAGATTTTCAAAGAAATAGTTGAGAATGAAATGAATGCTAAGATCAAATGCTTAACATCTGATAGAGGAGGTGAGTTTACATCAAATGAATTTGAAAAGTTTTGTAAAGATCATGGTATTAGGAGATATTTGTCTGCTCCTAGGACCCCTTAGCAGAGTGGGGTAGTGGAGAGGAAGAATAGGACTGTGCAAGCGATGGCTAGGGCAATGTTGAAAGATGTAGATCTTCCTGATATGTATTGGAAGGAAGCAGTTCACACTGTTGTCTACCTGCTTAACAGAGTACAATTTAGGTTCAATATGAGCTATGGTATGAAGACCTCCCACTGTCAAATACTTCAAGATATTTGGCAGAAAATGCTACATCAGGAGAGATGAAGAAGACCTTGAAAAGTTTGATTCAAGGTGTGATGAAGGGATCTTTCTTGGTTACTCAACCATAAGCAAGGCCTATAGATACTACAAAAAGAGATTGGGAAGGATGATTGAAAGCATAAATGTTAAGGTAGATGAAGATTTGTGTTAGATCTCATAAGAACTAGAGATTTATGGGTCTGATATACCTCCCTGCATTGAAGAAGAAGAAGAGGAGAAAGAATAGAAGGAACAAGAATCAGAAAAAGACCCTTAAGACTCTAGTAAAGTATGTTAAGAGGAATCAATGAGAAGATCATATCATTGGGGATAAGAATGAAGATGTACAGACTAGGAGAAGGCTTGCAAAAGCAAGTGAGCAAGTGAATTGGTGCTTACTATCAAAGGTAGATCCCAAAACCTTTGTTGATGCTAGAAAAGATGAAGGATGGATGAAGGTAATGGAAGAAGAATTGAATTAGATAGAAAAGAATCAAACATGGTAATTGGTTCCCAAACCATCTGATAAGAATGTTATAGGAACAAAGTGGGTGTTCTGGAACAAGCTGAATGTAGATGGTGAAGTTGTAAGGAACAAATCAAGATTGGTGTGTAAGGGTTATTCACAAGTTGAAGGTATTGACTTTGAGGAGACTTTTTCTCTTGTAGCCAGGATGGAGGCAATCAGCAAGTTTCTTGCCTTTGCTTCTCACAATAAATTCAAGGTCTATCAAATGGATGTCAAGTCAGCCTTCTTGAATGGTGATTTAGAGGAAGAGGTCTATATTGAGAAATCAGATGGTTTCGAGCTATCAGAAGATCCAGACATGGTGTGCAAACTCAAGAAAGGTTTGTATGGACTCAAGCAAGCCCCTAGAGATTGGTATGCTCAATTGGATAAGTACTTACTTTAGCAAGGTTTCAAGAAAGGTATTGTAGATATTAATATTTACATTAAGGTAGAGGAAGACAAGATTTTGATAGTTGTTGTATATGTTGATGACATCATCTTTGGTGGAGATGATAATATGTGTAAGAGGTTTGCAAAAGAGATGTAGAGTGAGTTTGAAATATCTATGATTGGTGAGTTGTCTTTCTTCCTTGGACTTCAAATTGCTCAACTAGATGATGGTATCTTTATTTCTCAGGCTAAGTATGTTAGAGAGATGTTGAATAAATTTGGCATGGAGTATTCCAAACCAGTAAGTACTCCTATGGTTACTGGTTGTCACTTGAGTAAGGTCGATGAGTCACTTGAGGTTGATTAGACTCTTTATAGATCTATGATTAGAGGATTATTGTACTTGACTGCATCTAGACCTGATATTATGCATGCAATATATTTGGTTGCCATATATCAAGCTAATCCTAAGCAAACTCATAAGAAGGCAGTAAAAAGAATATTCAAATATTTGAAGGGAACTCTAAATTATGGCTTATGGTATCCAAGAGGTAATGACTTTGATCTGAGTGCTTACACTAATGTTGATTGGGCTAGTTGTGTTGATGATAGAAGAAGTACAAGTGGTGGTGCTTTCTTTTTAGGAAGTAGATTGGTTTCATGACATAGTAAGAAACAAGATTCAGTATCTTTATCAACTGCAGAGGTAGAGTATATTGTTGCAGCATCTTGCTATACAAAAGTGTTGTGGATGACACAAACATTGAAGGATATCAAGATACAGTATGATGAGCCTATTCTTATTCTATGTGATAATACAAGTGCTGTCAATATTTCTAAGAATCTAGTGATGCATTCTAGAATCAAGCATATATCAATCAGGTATCACTTTTTGAGAGAGAAGGTTGTAGATAAAGAAATGAAGTTGGAATATGTTTCAACAAAGGATTAGATTGTAGTATTTTCACAAAGGATCTTGCGAAGGATAATTTTAAGTATCTCCAGTAGAAGTTAGGTGTAATTTCCCCTCTTTATATCTAGATGCATAGTTGGTTCATCTATCTAGGGGGAGTAATTCATGATATATCTTTTTCCTAGACTAATGGTGGCTACCTCTTAGGGGGAGCATGTAGTGGTTGTTACTGATAGGGGGAGCATGTATATTTGTTTGAAGAAGTAGTTTCCCTTTGTCCTCAATGTCAAAGGGGGAGAATGAAAAGGTGTGTGTTGCCATCAATGCCAAAGGGGGAGATTGTTGCACATATGTTATCTAAGGTTGTCACTAATGTGGTTGTCATTGATGTCAACACTCAATTTGGGTTGTCATTGATGCTTATGTTGATGATATACTATGATGGTGTACTAACAGTGATGTTGTTGATGTTCATGGTTGGATGCAATGCCTTGTTTAATGTCAATTGAGTATGTGTGTTTTCAGCAAATATGATATCATGATGATATATTAATATGAGAATTAGAAGCATTAAGATGAGAATTAGAAGAATTAAGATGAGGATTAGAAGTAATGTTGATGTTGGGGAGGTGTTACTGATGGTCTGTAGCATGTTGTATGCTCTCTCATGTTGTTCCTAGTGTTGCTACAAGGGGGCTCTAGTTATCAAATGTTGGTGAAGGTTTCTGTTGCAGGAAGTTACCTTGAAGACTGATTGGGAGAATGCTCTACATTCCTCTCCCTTTGAAGATACAACCATGTGGTTCATAAGTTAAGTTCAGTATGTTTTGAAGGTGCTACATTCAAAGTTTCATATCATTTGTCCCTCCGTAGAGAAATTTGCAAGTGATAGAGTGCGAGACTATATTATTCGGTGTCTGTTGGCTTACACCAACTTGTTGCTATATGAAGTTGTGAATTGATTGGCAAAGAATGATCCTGAGGATCTTGTGACATTTCCTGTTACTCCATAAGGTGTTTTCTGGGTTCTCCGAAATAGTTTATAGTCCAAATTAAAGGTGTTGTTGGGTTATGTTTTTTCTTGGTCGACTGAGGTATGTTGAAGGTGTGTGCGGCAAAGTCTTTGTTGTGTGGAGTTCAAGGAGTGTTTAGAGATGTTGTATGGGTCATGCCGACTCATTTGGGAGAAGTACAAGTAATGTTTAATATTGCATGAGTACCGCCAAGCTATAATGGCCCACATGTTACAAGATTCATGTTTTCTTGCTTAAGGCCAACCTATTTCAAATTTACGAAGCATGCAGATGTTATTCATTGAAGGATGATACAGTGAAGGATGTTTAGGACTAGGTTAAGCATGTGTTGGAATCTACAAGGCATGTTCCTCTTCCTGGTGTTGTGTGTGGTTCATTTTAGGGCTTACCCTCTACACATTTCATGTTGTTTGATCTTTGGCTGAATTGTAATTGTAATATTCTTATTTTCTTTGGCCGACATGTGAAATAATCAATGTAATATCATGTATATATTGTAAATTTAGTTAATCTAGGTGAGGTGTGATTGCAAGTGTGAGTGTAAGGAGTCAGATGTGGATGTGTAATGCATTATGATGTGTGACTGAAAGAGGAGAAAAAGTAATAGATCCTACCTGGATTCATCTTGAAGATATTTTTGAGATTGAAGGGAAGTGAAGAGTGTGTTTAATTGATTGCTAGAGGTAGTGAGCCAAAGGCAAAACTTCTTGAAGGTTGAAAGCAGTGAGTTAGTAAGCTACAGAGAAGACATTTGAATAATTTATAGAGTTGTCAAAGAAAAATTGCAATCATCAAAGGAGAAGTGAAAAAGTAGAGTTGCAATCATCAAAAGGATTGATTTTCATTTTTAGATTCATAAAGTAGGACTATCATGCTGTAATATTTTCTGATTTGTTCTCTATTTAGGGAGTAGTTGCTTCCTTGGGTTGAAGCCCTAAAACAAAGTCTGCAAGGAATTGTAGCTTCCTTGGGAGTGACCCTAAAACCTCTCTTCAGGAAGTAGTATCTTCCTTGGGTTGTATCCCTAAAACAAAGTTGTAATTGTGATTCTTTTGTGAGGCTAGATTAGGATAGTAGCTCCAAGCATCTTTTCTCACCGTGGTTTTTCCCCTTTGGGGTTTTCCACGTATATTTGGTTTTATGTGGTGTTGTGCATTGTGTTGATCTTTTATGTTTTTTTTAATGCTATAAAGATTAAATTTCAGTTTGCTCCAAAGGGTTTAAGATTTATTTGAATACTGATTCACCCCCCTCTCAGTATCTAGGTGTGTTCAATAGTTTTGGTCTTTTCGAATACCCTTTATCTTGAAGAATGGTTTAGAAATTTCAAATTTTCCAAAAGGGCATAAAAAGGCTTGAGCTTAATATTTTTGGTAACTCTACATTTGACCATGGATGGAGCTAGAATTTTACCAAAAGGTGTAGAACTGCCAAGTACATATCTTGGCTGAGTTTTGACTCAAGAGCATACCTGGATTGAACGATATTGAAGTTTCCATTTTTTAAACTCCCAAAAAAAGTTTTGAACTTGGATTTGAGGCACTTAGAGGTCCCTAAATGCCCTAAAAGTTTTCTTAACTAATGAAGTATATTATATCTTGATATATCTCTTCACGATATTTCTAACGCATCAAACAATTCGTCAATCAGACACCCAGATCAAAAGTTATGGCCTCCAGAAGATGGACCTCCTGTTTTGGGAAATGTGAAAGTGTGTTGGACACTTAAAAGAGTTGTAAAGGGGAGAGTTACACATGTTGGTGTGTGATTTGGCACATCACAAGGTAGATTTGATTGGAGATAATTTGGGTGCCACTTTTGGGTAGTTTTGGCTCATGGTTTTGGAATTACTATTAACGGTTTACTATATTGTATCTCATATACATCATGAGCTTGAGATGGAGGTTGTGTGTAAGAGTCTTATAAATGTTTAGTTGCCTCCAGATCTCTAGCTGGTTATATCCTGTGAAAGCTTTCTCAGCAAGTATATTGTAATCTTCTTGATTCCTGAATAATATATTAGGTAGCTTTGGAGTGTGGGGGTTTTCTCTTGAAAGGGTTTCCCCATGTAATTATCGTGTTGTGGTATGATTTCTATTTGTGTTTACTTTTGTAACTATTGTAAAGATCTAAAAAGTTTTACATAGCCCTCCCCTCAAGATTAGTGTAGGAATTTTTTCTGCTACCTTAGCTTCCATACAGAGTGGTGACTCTATTTTAATGAACCTAGAAATTAGTTTATAGTTGAAATAATTAATAATGGAATGAAGAAGACAATACCAAGATCAATTGGGACATGATGATTCATCAGATGGCACAATAATTCAAAGAAATATATGGAGAGAGAAATACTGGTGATTCTTCTAAACTAAATTCTCAAGATCAAGCAGGAACATCAGAAAGAAATGATACTTTTATAGACTCAAGAAACCCGTACTAGTATACTTCAGATGATTTTGTTGATAACATGCTTAGAAAAAATAGAAAAATGAATATAAATGAGCGTGAGGTTTGAAGAAATGGAAATCTCATTGGTAGGGGAAGTAGGGATAGATCCTGAGAGGCAAACATGAAAACATCTAGCATGCCAAATCAAAATGCAGAAACACATCATGCTAGTCAGCGTCTTACTTCACACAATAGATCACAAAGGAATGAACGTGATACTATTCCTCATGATGATAATCAACCAACACATTCAAATGCTGAAAAAAAGGAAATAACTCTTTATTAGGAGTTAGAACTACTAGATCATATTAGACAAAGGAGACAAGAACTCTAAGTAGAAATTGAATTGCAAAAAGCTCAACTTGCTTAGCAAGCACAAGCTCAAGCTCAGGAAGCACAAAAAAAAAATAGGAACATAGGTCAAATGCATTATGTTCTTAATCAACCTCAACTATAGAAACAAACCAACTGACAGTTTAGTATTGTGTTGAATCCTAGACCTGCATTCTGAAGGCAGGGTCATAGATTCCCTCTAGTAAGGCAGCCTTTGGAAGCAAAGAGGTATAAACAATTGGATTTATTTGGTATCCTAGACTTCCCTGATGCAATTCTAAATAAGATAAGGAGAAAGACTCCTAGATTTTAGGGTAACAATGTAGTTACTGGAGAAGAACATTTGAGGCACTTCATCAATGTAACTGATGAATATGAAATAGATCACGAGGATGTGATGATGAAACTATTTGTGCATTCATTAGAAGAGAGCTCCAAAGAATGGTACAAAAGTCTCCTAGATAATAGTGTTGATTCATGAGAGGAGTTCATGAGAGTTTTTAGGTTATAGTATGGGGATAAAATTGATCCCATGTTTTGTATACATGAACTTACAACTATCAAGAAAGAAATAAATGAAATAGTGGTGCACCTCAACAGTAGATTCATCATGACCATGAGAAAGGTACCTCCAAACCTTAGACCAAATGAATCAATGTGTCTAGTGCTGTATTGTGGTGCATTTGATTCTAAGATTGGGTATTGTCCAAGGGACAAGAATCCTCAAACATTGAGGGAGGCTTATGCTATAGCGATAAACATTGAAAACAACATGAGAGGATAAGGTAAACATGTTAAGAGGTCAGATTTAAAGAGCTCCCAACCAAATAGGGAAACTTTGAATAAGCCTATCACAACTGAAGATAAATTGGATAAGCTCATGAGATCTATGAAGGATTTATCCTATAAAGTAACAAGAAATGAAAAGGGGCTATTACCTCAAGGTGCAACAACGCATTTCAATGAAGGCCAATGATTACATAATGGGCCTTATAACACTTACTGGTCAAAGAGGCCACAACATAATGATAGGTAGGCAACCCCCAAGCAAGTGAATTTCAAGCAATCTAGGAAGGACTTACCAGATCCATTGAGGAGGGATCAAGTCAAATTTCAAAAGGTCGCATCATGGTGCAAGGTCTATTATCTTCTACATGACTCAGCCAATTGTGTAGTTGCTTATTCAATAAATAAAGAAGAAGAATTTCCTAATGAAGAGGGTGGTGCTAAGTACTATGAGGATGAAATCAACTAGTTTGATATGGAGGACTGTGATAAAATGAATGAGGATGATGAATATGATAGCTATGGTGAGGATGATCATATTCTTCAATACGATTATAGTGCAAGTCCTAAAAGGTATAAATTTTCAGCTCATGACTTTGAGCATTTGAGGGAGCACATGCACATGAAGTATTAGCAATCCATACCATCAAAAGAAGTTATTAAATCCCTTACTAATGCAACCATAATGAAAGTTAAAGGTGGGTATCAATTAATAAATAGACATTTACCTACACAAAGTAACCCTGTTGCAAAACCAAGTAGAAATGAAGCAGACATTGAAAAAGAGAAGCAAAATGTGGATATTGAAAGAAAGAGCAACAATGTCTAAAAGAAGGTGACTAAAAAGATGAAGGTTCCAATGCAACAACCAGTAACAAAAAATAAATATGTACAAAAATCTCTAGCACATATGGTGCAATCAATTGCTACTCAAATCCCAAAAATTTAGTATTCAAAGAATGATGTCAAGAAAGACCAGACCCAATTGCCAAAAGAACAAGAAAAAGAAAGAGTTGAAAGGTGATGATATTTCTTCCAACTGGTTAATGCCTTTCATCCCTATTGCAAATGATATTACTCTCTAAGGTGACACACCTCTACCAAACTATAACCCTATAGATATGACTCAAGTTCTTAGTCAATTCAAGATTTCATTACCAGTAGGGGAAGTTCTTAGAATTCCAAAGCATAGAGATAGGGTTTTATCATATACCACTATTGTTGACCAAAACAACCTTTTGTTATTCCTAGTGACAATGATAAAGGTAAAAGTGAAGAAGAGACTGTCAAGGTTTATTTAGGTTCATCCATAGTTAATAGCAGGTTAGATGTTGATCCTTTCTATATGACATTGATCATTAATGGATGGCTATTGCACAAATGCATGCTTGATTCTAGATCCTCTAGTAATGCCATGTCATTAGTGATCATGAATGACTTGGTCCTAAAAGTGTCTAAGTCTTATGGAAAGTTCTTTGCCATGGATTCTAGGGAAGGCAATGTAATCGGCCTTATGAAAGATGTTGAGGTTCATCTTGTTGCATACCTAGGTAAGTCATTTCCAATGGACATAATCAGTGTGTACTTCCCTACTAAGTGGGATATATCATTGTCTAGAAAATGGGTTGCTTCTATGGGGGTAGTATCCAAATGAACTTATCATTTGCTACCATCCTGATCCATGGAGTAGAGGTAAAGTTATATAGGGAAAAGTGTTGGAATAGGTGTGTTGTACACCTTGCATAAAATGAATTAATTTAATATGTAAAATAAATATTTATTTGTGGTGCATCCATGTGATGTGTTTAGCCACATTAAATAATTATTTGGGTTCCACTTGTAAATTTTGTATGTCACATTGGGTTAGTTATTTTATGTGTTTGGGACAGAGAGAATAATTAATTATTTATTTAAGAAATTATTTAATATTGGGCAAAAGGGAAAACTTAGTACCAATAATTAAATGTAGGGGTCAATGATTTTGCATACTCATGGTTTTGGGATACATGGTTTTACTATACTACATCTTGTATTTGTGTAAGCTTATCTCTATAAAAGCAAGCACATGAGTAGTTGTTGTGGTTGTCTTGTTAGTTGTTGTAGTTGTTGGCTAGGTTTAGCTAGATTGAGCTTCTCTTGTAGGCTACATGTGTGAAGAGAGGAAGCATGGATTGGGATGTGTGGTTACATGATTCTCATTTGCTTGTTCACATGGAGTGCAATTAGGGAGATTGATGGTTTAAAAGTATTCATGGAGGCTGTGTATTGTAATATTTATTCATGAGATAATACAATGGTTATGGATGATTTTGGAGGCTAATTTTTTCCCTCATGGAGGGTTTTCCAAGGTATATCTTATGTCACCTTGATGGTTTGCTTATTCTTTTGAATGTGGATTTATAATTTTCATAAATATCTCTCATAGGGTTAGGAGGAAATTGTCTTTATGGTTGCATATTTCCATCAAAAGGAAAATGTTGGATGGCATTGAGGATTATTACAAGACAATTGAAGAAGTAAACTTATTTGATATTGAAATTGATCATTTTATGGGGTATTGTAATGAAGATGATCATAACATTAATGTTGGCCCTTCCCATTGTGTTGTCCCTAATCATAATGTGATTGATTTATGGATAATGTGCTTTGATGGTGCATTCTTTAGAGATAGTTCAGTTGTGGGCATTGTTTTGATATTGGAAAATGGGGAATGTTCCAAGCTGTCCTCCAAGCTTGATTTCCAATGCATGAATAATATTTTTGAATATGAAGCTCTTATATTGGGCTTGAACATTGCTTATAGACATGGAATCAAGTGTTTGAGAATCTGGGGTGATTCTGAGTTAGTTGTGCAATAGGCCAATGATGTTTATACAACCAAGGAAAAAATGTTAAGATCATATAGGAATGTAGTATGAGCTATGTTAGAGTTATTTGATGCTATTGACATTGAATGGATTGAAAGGTCTAAAAATGTAGAGGCAGATGCCCTAGCTATTGTAGATTCAAAATTTAATCTACAGTCAGCCTATTCTCATTATTAGTATGTTGTTGAGATTATTATTAGAGCTACTATACCTGACAACATCTATAGATAGAAAGTGTCTGATGATACTAATCAGATTTATAGGTTCTTGAATTGTATTGATGAATTTAACAATCAATTGATAGATTGGTAGCCCATGGCAGAAATTGAGGATGACAAAGAGATGTTATTTGGTAATGAGCTAGTACAACTGAAGACTAATATTATTCCTAAAAGGGCTTGTAGCATTGGAAAGAATGTTTGATAATTCAGATAGTTGCAAAATCAAAATCAAGTTAATTTAAGAAGATAGCATTGAAGGTGTGAACCTAGGAATTGAGGTAGCTCCTAGGATGACTTACATTGGTAAGAGGTTGAAACTAAATGAGAAGCAAATGATAATTGCATTATTGAGATGGTTTAAGAAATGTTTTGCATGGTCCTATGATGAGCTCAAGGCTTATAGGGAGGATTTATTTCAACACACCATTCTCCTCTAGCCTAATACAAACCTTTTAGACAGAAACAAAGACCAATCAATCCCACTCTTGATCCTCAAATACAAAAAGAATTAATGAATTTGAAGGAGGGAGGTATAATCAAGCCTATCCAACATTCAAAGTGGGTATCCAACCTAGTTCTCATAAGTAAGATGAATGGAGAGATAAGGTTGTGTGTGGATTTTAGGAATTTGAACATCAAGTCTCTTAAGGACAATTACCCTCTCCCAAGCATGGACCATTTTCTACAAAAACTAACAGGATCAAAATTAATGTCCATGATGGATGGATTATCTAGATATAACTAAGTGATGGTCAAGGAGTCAGAACAGTATAAAACAAAATTTACTACACCTTGGGGCACCTTTGTTTATGTGAGAATTCTATTTGGTTTGAAGAATGCGAGTTCAAAATTTCAGAGGGCAATGGATGTTGCCTTCATGGACCTCATAGATGAGATCACGGTGGTTTACCAAGATGACCAAAATGCATTCTCAAAAGAAAGAAAAGATCATTTCAAACACTTGGAGCTAATATTTGAAAGGTGCCTTGAGTATGGGATTTCTTTGAATCCCCAAAAATGTATGTTTGGGGTTAAAGAAGGAAAGCTATTGGGACATATAGTGTCAAAGGATGGGGTAAAGATAGATCTAGAAAGAGTGAAGGAAAATGACCTAATCCTTCAACCCAAATTAGTCAAAGGCATCCAATGCTTCTTTGGGAAAATCAACTTTGTGTGGAGGATTGTTCCTAACTTTGCTGAAAAGACCAAAGTCATTTCTAAGATGTTGAAAAAAGGACAATCAATCACATGGAGCCAAAAACTAGCTGTTGTATTTGTTGACATAAAGGAGGCTCTCAAAGATGCTCTATTCTTGATAAGCCCAGATTACTCCAGGCATTTCTAGCTATTTTCCTTTACTTCATTGATGCAAAATAGGGGTAATCAAACTCAAAACAACCTTAAACAAATGCCTTTGGTCATCAAAATGTGGGTTTTCCTTCACAAACCCTTGGTCTTCCTTGTAGCCTTTCAAAAAGGTAAAATTGACATAACTCCTAATGCAAATTTGATCTCCAGGAAAGGAAACATGTTTAGGATACCCATTTGGATATATTTCAACATACCTCAAAATTAGATAGAGTTATTTTGTACAGAAAGGCTCAAAACTGGACTATACCATTCAACATTAGGCCAATTAGGATAGCAAAAGGGGTATTTTTTATATAATTTGAAGGAAATAACTCAAACACATGAACTAAAAATGGTTTTGGATACACATTATTCTATTACACAACATAATTCAAAAGAAGATGGGGTTGTTTTGTAACACAAGGGTCAAAATAGGACTGTTATGTTGTAATTTAGGCCTAATTAGGCTTGTACAACTAGGTCACCATATGGTTTTCACACTCCAAGGGTTAAATCTACATACCAATGGATCAGACACATCATTTGACATCTATCAAACCCCTTCCAAGAAAATCAACCACAACTTAAGATTTGTTCTTCAAACCCCAACACCTAAGCAATTACTATGCCAAAACAAGAGGTTTTTTGCCCAGTTTTAGAAAAATGGCTGCCAAATGCTCAAATTTTAATGAAAAATGATGAGACCAAATGCAAATGAAAGAAGATTAAAAGATTCATCAATCCAAATGCTTAAATGATCACTTACAAGCCATGCCAAGCCATACTATTCTCTGTAACAGCAAGAAAACACTTGAAAATGTAGGAAAAAATAGTATATTTCTATTGTTCAACACCAAATTTCATACCATCTATCTTCTCTCTTTTTTAATCACTAGTTTCTTGCTTGGTACCTCCTTACTCAGCAAGTTTACATGGACTAATCTTCTCAACACTTCCATTCTTCTTTCTCAAGCAAGTCTCTTTCACCTTCCTTCTCCTTGTCTTCATGATACCTCACCTCAGGCCTCTTTCTTTTCCCTGGCCTAGTCTCTTGGCATCCAAGTTCTTCCTACAACCTGCAAAAAGACAACACACAAACTCTAAAAACTCACTTGCCTAGATCTTTTTTGGGCTCTAATACCAATTTGATGTAGAACAGGCATGGAGAATCTTGTAACAACTCCAACAAATCAAACTTTTAAGGTTTGAAACATTAAATGGTGGGTTTTTGGTCTCTAGACCTCAATCCTCTAGTAGCCCTTCCTAATTGGTTTTTCTATCATAACTACTTATGCAGACCTCATATCTAAACTATAAAAGCATTTTTGAATACCTTTTTTTGCATTTAACAAGATATCAAGAAATCAGATAGGGTTTCTTTGGAACAACAAGGCTAAAAATTGACTGTCCTAGTCTCTTGGCCTAATTGCCTGAACAAAACATGGGAGTAGAAAATTGAGTTTTTTGGCCATAACTTTCAGTGTAGACATGATCTTCAAAATGTAAACATTGTTCTATATACCCATTTGGGCTTTATACAACATACTTCAAAACCAAGGTGGGTTACTTTGTACAGAAACCTTCAAAAATTGATTTGTTTGCTCACTATTACCCTAAATAGGGTTTCAAACCTGTTTGTAGTAAAATAGGCATAACTTTCTTGAAACACAATGAAATTGGATGCAAAAAAAAGCATAAGAAAATAGACTCAATTGTATTTTATTTCCAATTGGTCTCACACCATGAAATGACCATACAAGGCCGTACCAAGATCTGAGACAACAATTTAACATTCATAAATGCAGAAACAAGGATGTCTTTTATTGATTTCACTTCAAAAATGTCACCACCACCTTGGTTTCGACCTCCCCAAGGCTATTTTAAATATGTACAAACCATTTACAACTAATTTTCAAACTACGACCATTCTAATTCCTTCATTTACACCTTATGACTCTTCATATTCCATGTTTTGCAACATTGGCAACATTTTGCAAAATTGACAACTTTAAGTAACTTGACCCACCAACACTCCTAATGACCTACTATGGACTCTAACACACCCAACATGGTCTTACATGACCTTATTACATAAAACCAACATAAGAAAACCAAAATTACAACTTGCACTTAACCTAATGAACCTAAGGTGCTCTTGTACCATTCATTCTACACCATTTCTACTATCCTACTTCAAAAAATAAGGCTAGATATGAGCAACCTATTGCATTATTTAGTAAATCCTTACAAGCTTCCAAAATAAAGTATTGAATCAAGGAGAAACATACATATTCCATTATTAAGGTTGCAAAAATTTTTAGATCATATCTTATGGGTACAAAAGTTATCGCTTATGTACCACATATGGTAGTGAAAGACATATTCACTCAGTGAGAAACCTCACATAAAAGATGCAGATGGATCAATAAAATCCAAGATTATGACATGGAAGTGCAAGTTACCAAATTGGTTAAGGTTCAAGGCTTAGCCAAACTAATGGCAGGTGCCAATCTAGATGTTGTAGAGGTAAATGAGACAAGTTCCATTTGTGTTTCTAGCCCTTGTCCTTTAAATGATAACCTATGGTATAAGTATGTAGTATTTTATCTAAAAAACATGTGTTGTTCTTCTGAAATAAATGAAAA
The DNA here is from genome assembly GCA_027924645.1 of Cunninghamia lanceolata. Classification (NCBI taxonomy): domain Eukaryota; kingdom Viridiplantae; phylum Streptophyta; class Pinopsida; order Cupressales; family Cupressaceae; genus Cunninghamia; species Cunninghamia lanceolata. Next base: position 3,267,689 of record BSBN01000356.1, on the reverse strand, counting down.
TTAGAAAAAACACTCAAACTGCAGTCCCAAAGGTATGTGCTAATACAAAATAATTTAATGTGGAGAAATCATGATGAGATTCTACTCAAATGCCTAGATCAAGAACAAACTAGAAGAGTGATAAATGAGTGTCATTAAGGTGTTTATGGAGGACACTTCAAGGCTGAGGCCATTGTGTACAAAATCCTTAGGCAGGATATTGGTGGCCAATAATGTTTAAGGATGTTGCTGAAATAGTAAGGAAATATGATGCCTATCAAAGGTTTTTAAGTAAGCTAAAGTTTACAAGTGCCCTCCCCTTCATGATAGTTACAGTGGAAACTCCTTTTCAGCAATGGGGAATTGAGTTTATAGGAGAAATTCAAGAGAAATATAGTAATGGATATAAATGGATCCTTGTAGCAACTGACTACTTCACCAATTGGATCAAGGTAATTTTAGCCTGCAATGCTATATCTAAGGTGGTAGTAGAATTTGTGGTGAGCAACATAACAACCAAATTTGGTGTGCTTGTGAGGATTATTGATGATAATTCTATGTGTTTCAAATCCCAGGATATCTCAAATACGTGTTCTAAATATGGGATTAATCCAATCCATAATCTCTTTATCATCCCCAAAGTAATGGACAAGCTAAATCTAATAATAAGAGCCTCATGAAGATCTCATAAAAAGAACTTTGGAGGTGTACAAGAAATGGTGGGATGATAAATTGAAGTATACAATATGGGCTAATAGGATAATTTACAAAAATGCTATTGGTAAGAGTCAATTTGAACTTGTATATGGATTAGAGGCTAAAATGTGAATCAATTAGAGTTACCAATGTAAAAGTTGTTGCGTGATATTTAAGAAGAAGAAGGTGGTGCAGCTTCTCAAAGAGTATTAGAGTTGGTAGAGTTAGATGAAAGTCCTAAGAGAGTTTCACATGACAAGGTCTTGTCACATAAGCAAACAATGAAACACTTGTTTGATAAGAGGGCACTTCAAAGAAACTTCCAAGTTGGAGACATGGTTCTAATGTGGAATACTAGATTTGAGGAGAAAGGAAATCCTGGGAAATTTGATTCTTTTTGGATTAGGCCATATGAAGTCATTGATGAGTATGGTCACAATTTTTACCATCTCAAGAATTTTTCTAGAGAAATCATGGAGCTGCCAGTTCATGGTCAGCTTCTCAAGCATTACATTTCTTGAGTAATGAGATTTTGACTTGTCCATAATCCCTTTGTGTTTTTGTATGTGTGCATTGACCCTTGTTTGTCATGATGAAGTGTGATTTTCTTAATCCCTCATTGTTTTGTTTCCTTTTTATGGTATGATCCTAGAGAATTCTTTTGGATTCTTGTTATGTCAGCAAGTGACACACATCCCCAACTAGAGCCAATGTTGGGACCCAATATAAGAAATTTCAAATCCACCTAAGTTCTTGCCTTTTTGGTGAATTTACCTAAGTTTTTCCTTTTTCCTTCCTCATGATCCTATAAATGTGTAAAGAATAAAAAAATCCAATATTATTCTAAGTTTAAAGGGTTTTTCCTTTGGTTTTTTTGGTATTTTATGTGTTTTGTAGGATTTCACCTTACTACAGGATATTGCATGTCTTGTCCTGCACCCTTTTCCCCTTTGTCTCCATTTTTCCTTGGGTATGTTTTTTATTATCTCCATGTTATTCCTCATGTGTTCAACATTCTAAAAATCCATAAAACTTCTAAGTTGGGTGGTTCCCTTGTCATTTTTTGGTGCTTTTTGTGTTTTGCAGGATTTCAACCTTCTTTAGGACCTCTTTTCTCCCTTGCATGATTTCAACCTCCTTTAGGACCTCTTCTCTCCCTTGAGGGATTTCAAACTCCTTTAGGACCTCTTTTCTCCCATATCTGGAAGTACCTCAAATTTCTAAAAAAAATTCCAAAATGTGCCAACAACTTCCCAAAATGCCATTAATGACCGTTTCAACTCGTGCAACTGCCCATTTTGAGTGGGAAAATGTCTTTCAAGCCTCCTTGCTTGACTTGCTTGTGGATTGAGGTGGATTTCTTAATATTTAGTGGGTGTGCATTCAATGCTTTGGAGAAGTCAAAGTTCCTTGAATTTCTACAAAAATGACTTAGGGCATGAAAGTGAAGGAGCTATAAATACTAATCATGTTTTTCATTATAAGGGTTGATCATTGAGCTAGTTTTGAACCTACGGGTGCTTCAAGTGGATCTAGGATAAATATTATTGGTTTGGTCCACAAAAAGAAGGAATACATCTTTTAAATTAGATGAAAAGTTTTGAACATGCATTTGTATGTAATGGTATGTCTCCAAGGTAGTTTGTAATGATTCAAGGGAATGCATAGTTGCAACTATGTATTTTCTTCTTCCACATTTACTGGTATGAGTGTAATGAGGATTTGATGTATGTGCATGATAGCATCTAATGTATTGTAAAGTTTTTTTTAATGGTCTCTTGTTCATTTCACATGGCTTATTGCAGTTCTATTTTGGATTATTGAGTATGTCCATTATATGCAATGGCATCTAAAATTTGTATGTCAATACATATATGGTTCTCTTGATGTTTTATAAATTTATCTCCTTCTGCCTTGCATTCTGTGACCTAGTTTCCCAATGGAGTAGGCACCAGTCTAATTGGTGAAGGGTCAAACACCACTCATTTCATAATCCTATGTCTTATTAGTTGTAGGATTAGATTAGGGTTTCACATGTTCATGATTCATTATTACAAACTAGGGAATAGTCATAAGTGACTTTTAGTGTTTAGATCATTAGAGAATCATGTTCTTACATACCTTCACCTTGATGTTGTGTATGAAATGTTAAGTGGATTCACTTGTGGGAATGATAATACTATTGCCATCAATGGGTGTACGTGCAAGGTTGCAATTTCAGCTTAGTTAGAGGTTTTATATACAACTAGTTTCTCTTGACCTAGTGACAATTATAGGGGTCAAGTGTACATTAGGTTTAGCTATTGTTATTTCAGGCAGGCTTATTTTAATTGGTTTAAAATCTTGTTAAGGAGTACTTCTGGGAACACCCTCCCAAGTCTAACTAAGCTCAAAGTGCAGGAGAGATTACCCATTGTAGTCAATTGGCCTTTAACCATCATCAATCTGTTGATGAGTCTCTATTTTACCTTCTTAATGACATCCCTTGGCCTTGAAGGTGGAAATATCCTCTAGGATTGTGGACCTACAATTTCAAGACCCAACACCAACAACTTCCTTTTCTCATTTTAGTTAACAAATTTTATCTTCTACTTAATGCATCAACAACTCTATTTCATTTACCACTCCTATGCTTTAAAGAAAAAGAATATCTTTTCATGAACTCAAGCTATCTTAAATATCTTTATTTTAATTTATCCTAACTATTCAAACACTATGACTCTTGATGATCTATATACAATGCTAATATCTACGATAATAAATATTGTCTCCACTTCTTCAATGCTTGAAATACGTCATTAAATTATTGATTATACATTGCATATTGTATATTGACATCATTTGATTTCTCTCTAAAATATGCTAGATGTCTTCCTTATTGATTTAACAATACACCATTTTTGTACTACTTGCATCATAATCCACTTGAAATACCCTAAAATTTGATAATTATAACATTGGATGTTTTGTAACCTTCTTCAATAATTCAATGTTTTTTTTGTAGCAACAATCCTTGAACTCCATTTTATCTCTTCTCATTATCTTAGTATTGGAAAAACTAGTTCATCCATGAAAACTTATTACCTTATAATACTTTGTAGTGTAGGCCAACCAACAATTATTTTTACCTTCTTTGGATTCTTCTTCAAAATCCTTGTTGAAATCACAAATCCTAGATATACCAATTCATCCTTCATAAAACTATACTTCTTGACATTATTAGAAATTTATTTTCTCTTAATATCTACAATACTAGTTTGATATACTCCAATTATTCTTCCTTTGTCTTACTAAAAATTAGAATATCATCCAAATAAACCATGAACAACTTATCCAAGTATAATTTTAATACTTTATTTATTAGCCTCATAAATGGGCTTAGTGTATTAGCCAAACCAAAAGGCATAACCAACCACCCACACCAACCTTCTTTATTGTTAAATGGTGTCTTCCATTTATGTCCTTCACTAATTCTAATTCATTGATAACCACCTTTTAGATCTATCTTGTTGAAATGCCTTTTTCCACTCAAATAATACATTAATTCATCCATTCTTGGCAATGGAAATATATACCTAGTAGTAACCTTATTTAGTACTCTTAAATATTTACACATTCAAGTCAACACTTTCTTCAACATCTCTTTCACTTGTTGGTTCAGTTATTTGTTCTCTAGTGGTGTCATCCTATGAACAACCTTATTAAGTAAACTTTCTCCTAGACTCAAATCTATGTGGTGACTAATACTACTTACTAATAGTAATGCATTTGGTAGATTATCTAATACTATCTAACATTCTTCCTTTAGTAACTTAGAAATATTCATCTACAACTGTAATACCTAAGTTTATAATTCAAAATGGAAACAAATATATTAAAATATGCTTCCTATTCTAGACTTACACAAAACAAGGGTTAGAGCATGAAATGAAAAGTAAATCAAATAATTCAAACTTAAAACAACACTATACCTTCCATTGATTTGGTGATTTACTCCAAGATGAAATGTTGATGATATTGTTGAATATTGAGTTACTCTTGATCTCCTCAATGTAGCAACATATACCTATGATTTTTTTCTTATCCCAAATGCTTGAGGATGTGTTGGATTTATAGGTTTGAGATGGGTGGAATGGAGGGCTAAGATTTAATCTTAGATTGAATGGTGGAGATTAATTATCTTACATGGTGGAATGAGAAGATGACAAGTGTCAATTTGAGAGAGGTGCATGTTAATAAGACATGGATTAAAGGAAAATGGAGGGTTGATATTACCTTAATTTGAATGAAGGGTGGAGATTAAAACCTTTCACGTGTGTGAAAAGACTTATGGGAATTTGGGATGGGACATATCACATGTGTGAGAGTCATATGTGTGGAATGGAGGTGTGGATTTTATTGAGATAATGGATAGTGGGGATTTAATCTTAATCTCATTTAGGATTAAGAAATGGATGGCTATCACCAATGGAGAGGAGTGAAAAGTGTGAAAAAGTTGAAAGAGATGAAGGGTAGAAGAATGTGGAGATTTTGATTTGAAATGGCACTCATTTCTCTGGGCACATGACTAGTGAAGTGAATGGAAGTTAGAAAAGAGTTGGATCCCTTTCTTGGGCTGCCAATGCAAAAAAGGAATTTCCCTTTGAGAAGCTCTAGAAATGGGCTCAAGTTGAGGCCTGGTGCAAGCATTCAGATTGGTGCAGATTCAATAATCAAAACAACAATGATTGGCATAGATGACATTGGTAGGGCTCCAAGTGGAGCTGCTCTCATTGGCGCAACAAGCGTTGGTAGAAAAATCATGAGCCCCCCACTGGTCACAGGTGGATGCCCCCCTCTGCATGGGAAACCCTAGGAATTTTGGAATGGGTGGTGTTGGTAAGATGGCCTTTGAAGAGCATAGCACTAATTTAGGGCAAGGGAACAAAAAGACAATAGTGTTGAGCACCAAGTTGCTGGGCCCATTAATAGATCATTTGGAAAAACTTGGATTAATTGTAAGATGGTTCAGATTTAATTTGAATTGGGATGGATTGATTCATTGGTGGTAGGAAAGGTGGGGTTTAGAAATAAGATTGAAAGCCTTGGCAAATGGTTACTTCTTGGTTATTTGCCCGTCAACTTCTATCAAAGCATAAATATTGGAAGGGATTTAGCTAATGGACATGTATGTTTTTTACATCCGCAAGTGGGAAGTTGGTTTTGATCCCTTACACCATTAGATGGAGTATGTTTAGGATTGGTATAAGCTACCCAAGCTACCACTAGAATTTTGGTAGTTGGGCATCTTGGAGGAAATAGGAAACAATCTAGGAAAGTGTGTGTGTGGAAGAATGGGCAGAGCATGATGGAATTGGAACATTTGTTAGAATTTGTGTGGAGAATCAACCTTCTTATCCACAATGGAGAGAGCTTGAGATCTACACAGATTGGGGAACACTTAAGCAATCTCTAGTTTTTGAACTAAAGCTTGAGGGCTACTTGGCAGACACTTTAGGATGACGTTCTTGGGAGCAAACTACACACTAGGACTGTAAGGAGAAATTAGACCCTATTCCTATGGGGCTCAACAGTGGCGGATTGATTAGGAACTTGGATTCTAATGATCCTAATGGTGAATTCAAAGAGTTACATTGATCTTTTGATGAAAAAGTGAAATCGATGGAAGTAGATCAAGTAAAGGAGTCAAAAGACCTGGCTCATGCCCTAAATGAGAAGATGAATGAAGTAATAGACATGATTGGAAATAATATTAGACTAGAAAATCTCAAATCCCTCCTGGAGGTTAGCAAGGAACTAGTGGAATTATCTCAAGAAGCTAAAAATGTGCCTAAGGTTTGGTATGTGAAGGGCCGTCTTTGGATTCAGATTGGGAAGACAATAATGATTTTGCAGAAGTAGGGCCAGAGTTGGGTGAATTGCACTTGCCCTTGGGACAAGTGGGGGAAGAAAAGTTAGGCATACTACAAAATAAGCAGTAAATACATCCCCAGACTATGGAGAAAATGAAAAGAGTTGAAGAATCCCTAACTTTGAAAAACTTAAAATTGATGGGGAGGCAAATGGGCAGAAAAAGATCACTAAGATGCTAAAAGTAGGGAAGGGTGAGTCCCTTCTTGAAGGGAAATGAAGGTCCTAACTTGGAGTGTTAGGGGCATCAATGCCCCTAACAGGAAGTGCCTAGTGAGGCATCATCTTGAGTTGTCCTGGGATGAAATTTGTCTTCTACAAGAGACAAAACTACGTTTGGAGGAGGTCGTGTCCTTGAAAAAATAATTGGGGTCTTGGAAGATTCTGACAGTTTGTTCAGATGGTTAGGTTGGTGGGTTGGTGACTCTATGGCATCCCAATAAAGTGGCATTGGAAAAAGTTTTTGTAAGTAATAGATGGATGGCTTGCAAAGTCAAAAGATTTTCTTTGAACCTGAGTTTTTTATTAATCAATGTATATGGGCCGAATTCGTCCATTCAGAAGCAGGAAGTTTGGAGAGAAATTGATCCATATTGCAGCAATGAGGCTTTTTTTTTTTGCATTATTGGGGGCAATTTCAATGCAATTCTTTACATTGAGGATAAGCGAGGTGGTTTGGTTCAAAGGCTTCAGTCCCAAATATATTTTGAGGACTTTGTTGAAAGAAACCACTTAATAGAGATCCCAACGACTAATGGACAATTCACTTGGACTAACAAGTGGCTTGGCTTCTCTTCCATAGCTGAGAAGCTAGATAGGTTCCTTTTCAAAGGGGATCTAGGAGTTTTCCCTTTCACCTTGGATAGTAAGATTCTTCCTTTCTCTAGATCAGATCATTTTCCTGTTCTCCTAGAAATAGTAGGAGAGAAGAAACTGTTTAGGAGCCCCTTCAAGTTTGAGCGGATGTGGTGAAGACCCAAATTTAATGGATCTAATGGCACAATGGTGGAACAAATCTCAGGTGATGGGATCAAAAATGTTCATTCTGGCAACTAAACTAAAATAGGTGAAGTATCAATTAAAAGAATGGACTAGGGATTACTTCAAAAACATCTTTGCAGAGAAGAGGAAGATCAAGGAAGAGATGAGGGTACTATATAAAAAAGTTTGTGTGTCTGGGATGGATAATGCTAGGTTTTTGAAAGAGAAAGAGTTACTCAAAAGTATGGGAGATGTCTTGGAAAAGGAAGAAATTTTCTGACACCAAAAGTCTAGGGAGTTATGGTTAAGAGATAAAAACACAAATTTTTTCCATAAATCTACCAAGGTAAGGAGAGAAGTCAACAGAATCACTAGCATCAAATCTTCGAATGGAATGTTACTAGACAAGCAAGAGGATATTTTAGCAGTTGTTGTTGATTTTTTTTCACAATTTTCTCAATGATTGGGATGGATCCAGGATTGATCAAAAGCACTTCATTGAGTGTATTCTAAATCTAGTTTTAGAAGCACAAAATAATTTGTTATGCAGTCACTTCTCCGAAGAGGAAGTTAGGGCAACACTATTCCAGTTGCACTCGGACAAGGCCCCAGGCTCGGACGGGTTCCCTGCCTCTTTTTCTCAACACTGTTGGGAGATTGTTGGTCCAGATGTAGTTGCAATGATCAAGGATTCAAGGGAAAGAGGAATGGTTTTGAAAGAGATCGATACTATCTTCATTGCCTTAATCCTAAAAAATGAGAAACTTGAGAAATTGGAAGAATTTCAGCCAATTTTTTTGTGTAATACAACTTATAATATTTTAGCTAAGGTGGTGGCAAATCAGATCAAGAAAATTCTTCCAGGTTTAATTGTTGAGGAACAAATGGGCTTTGTGCTAGGTAGGTCTAGTTTTGATGGGGTGATTATAGTGCATGAAGCAATCCATTCAGTTACAAAGACTAGGAAGCAATCAATGTTATTGAATTTAGACATAAAAAAGGCATATGATAAGGTAAACTAGAGATTCTTATTCAAAGTACTTGAGGCTTTTAGATTCCAACTTTCTTGGCTCGATTAGATCTTCAATTGGATTGCTTGTCCAAAATATTCAATATTGGTAAATGGTACCCCTGAAGGAGTTTTTAGCACATCTAGAGGGCTTAGACAGGGTGCTCCACTTTCTTTGTTCCTACTCATCCTCATGGTGGAGGCTCTAGGTAGATCAATCTCTAGGGATGCTAAGCTTGGTATGCTCAAAGGGATTCAAATCACAAATGGGATACCTTCAATCATGGTGGTACCTACTTAGGTTTTTAGGGTTTTGAGTCTGTTTCATGAATGCCTTCCTTATTTTCCTTAAAAACCTAAGTCTTATGGTCAAGATTTTACTTTATGTTCTATTTTACTGTTGACCACTTACCCTAGGTTCCTTGGTCACTTAAGTTATAACCTTATGTCTTTTATATTGTTTGTTGATTGGCCCCTAGTCTAAAGTTGTCCTTTATAACCTCAAGGTCATGTGTGTATACAGTTCTAAGTCTTAAGTCTTTGTAGGGGTCCGAAGGTGCCACATGGTAGGATATCGCAAGCCCGCACACTACTAAAGTTGACATCATGTCTACACTGTGAGGCTGTGAGATGAAGACAGGTGTTAAGTATAGTAAGGCCTATGGCCATAACTTTGACATTCCCTTTGAATGAATAAGATGGTGCCAGGTGTCAAAAGATTAAATGAAATAGTGGGGCCACATGTATTGAAGATCGGATGGTAGTGCATCCCTGCAGGAGAATCTTGTCAGTGGGAAAGATTCTCCATGCTACTATGAGATGGTGACACGTAGTTAGTCCCTAGAGGAAAGAAAAAGACTTGTGTAGTGGAAATCCATGTGGCAGCTTTAGCGCACACCCGCAGAGCCAAATAGAGGTGGCCCACTTTCTACTGCATGATTGTGATATGATGCCACATGGCAATGTAAGAAAAAAATTTAAAAGTCAACAAAAGGGGCATGTTTGAGATGGAAAAATCTGATTGGTCAACGACTTTTCACGTAAAGGCTTGGATTTTCAAATCTGGAGGTTAATTCTGAGATGTCAATTTCATAGTATGAAGATCGTATTAAAGCTTGAAATTCAAATTTCCTATCTAGTCATTGGAAAGATCCCCTGCTCACGAATTCACAGTAATGGCCAAAAAGACATGCATTTATGTAGCAATCTCTAGTTTGCAAGTTCAGATAAAATTGAAGATTGAGGATTTCTTGGCATTATTGCAGACACATGAAAGAATTTCTATGCATGGCAAGCAACTGAATCTGAAGATAATGTGATTTCATGCTTTTGCAACCAAAAATAGTAAGTTATTCTTGCCTGCTACATTTGCTTGAATTGAATTGTTACTTTTCTTGAAGCAATTTCAAGTATTCTTAGAAGAAAAACCCTAGTTTTGTAGAAAAATGTTCCAAAGATGAGTCAAGCAAGCCAACCCTCAACTTCTAAGAGGAGTCAGGATGAGGACTTAATGAAACAATTGCCTAGATCTTTCAGAAGGCTAGTGAATGCATATGGTCCAGGTAGGTTGAATGATAGGTTGTTGGATTTGTGTTCTAGATGTCAGGATGCTAAATTGGCTATGACAAGATGGAGTTTGTTTAAACACTAGCATGATAGGAAGGAGTACAAAGCCCCTGTTTGTAACGCTTAGAATTTGGATGTGGCAAAATTGATGTCCCCTAATGTATTTGTTAATCCTGATCTTGTGAGGGTTGTTGTTCAAAGATATGATCCTACTTCTAGGGCTGTTAGGGCAGGGAATAATGAAGGCATGATCAGTACAACAAAGGCATTCATCACAAAGGTGTTTGGTTTGAACCCTGCTGCTAACAAGAAGATTGATTATGATATTTTTATTTCAGGGTTTAACTACATAGTTTTGAGTCAAACACATGACTCATATTTCATGAGTAGTGGTTCACATGAACCCAACTCTCATGTTAAACCCTAAAATAAAAATATCATAATTTGACACACTGTGAAAAATACCTCCTACTTATCAAGAAGATTGATTTCAACATTCTGAAGGATGAATACAAGAAGGCCTGGAATGCATACAAAACCTTCAAATTACCCAAGCACAAAGAAAGAGGGATTGATGGGAAATTGATAAAGATTTCAAAAAGTGAAGAAGAACCTTTTGAAGCCTCTCATTTCAAGTATTATTTTTTAAAAATTTATCATACTCTATGCCAAGTGCTAGGGAGAGATACATTAGATAAAATTCTAGTTCCTATGATGATGTTGGTTGTAGATATACATGATATTTCAACAACTATGGGGTTTGATTATGCAACTTTTGTAGTAGACAAAATGCATGAACAATTGGTGAAAATTAAGAATAATCTTTATGTTGTAGATGTAAAGGTAGAATTTAGGTGGTATTTGTTTTGTGCCACATGTTTTTGTATGTTGGAATAGGGTTGTGGCATCAAGATCTATGTGTGAGAGAACAAGAACAGGATGGTACTCTCCTCCCTATCCAATTATGGACTCATTTACTAGATATGCATTGTGAAAGTTTAGACTATGTGATTTTTGAAGAGCATTTTGTGAGAAGGTTGCTGAACTTTTTGGAGCCTGAAGGTGAAAGAATTCCAAGGGATGTATTAGATTTTCTAAGACCATCTATGGTTGTTAGGGTAGGGAATAATGAAGTCATGATCAATACAATAAAGGCATTCATCACAAAGGTGTTCAGCTTGAACCTTGTTGGTAACAAAAATATTGATTTCAACATTATGAAGGATGAATACAAGAAGGCTCGGAATGCATACGAAACCTTCAAATTACCCAAGCACAGAGTAAGAGGGATTGATGGGAAACTGATAAAGATTTAGAAAGTGAAGAAGAACCTTTTGAAGCCTCTCATTTCATGTATTATTTTATAAAAACTTATCATACTCTATGCCAAGTGCTAGGGAGAGATGCATTAGATAAAATTCCAGTTCCTATGATGATGTTGGATGTAGATATACATGATATTTCAACAACTGTGGGGTTTGATTATACAACTTTTATAGCAGACAAAATGCATGAACAACTGGTGAAAATAAAAAATAATCTTTATGTTGTAGATGAAGAGGTAGAATTCAAGTGGTATTCTATTTTGTGCCACATGTTTTTGTATGCTGGAATAGGGTTGTGGCATTAAGATCTATGTGTGAGAGAACAAGAATAGGATGGTACTATCCTCCTTGCCCAATTATGGACTCATTTGCTAGATATGCACTATGAAAGTTTAGACTATGTGATTTTTGAAGAGCATTTTGTGAGAAAGCTGCTGAAATTTTTGGAGCCTAAAGGTGAAAGAATTCCAAGGGATGTATTAGATTTTCTAAGACCATTGGATAGAACCCTTGAGCTGGGAATTCAACATAATTGGAGAGATTGGTTCCTGCACACCCACACATATTGCTAAAGTATGTACCAAGAAGGATTGCATATTTGGAGATTATTGGGCAATTGAATGAGTCAGATAAGGAGCACCTAAGATTATAGAAGAAAGGGTCATTTTTCCCTACTGCCACCAAGTTTTCTGATTTTTGGGCTACAAACAAAGATGCTCTTGATCAAATTGATTTAGTACTAAAAGCTTACAAGATGGGGTTGGAGGACCCAAGGATATTTGATCCATAAGGTTTCATCAATAGGGTAAGACTTGGTGTTAAAAGGCCACAATTCATCCATCAGGTTGTATTTGATGAGGATATAGTAAGAAACAACTCCACCATGGATGAAATTCATTTCTTGAGGAAAAGGTGGCAAGAAGTGATGGAAGGGGAAAGAATGAGAACAAATTTGAATCATGTATATCCTGGGGATTTTACGGATGAGAGTGACCCCATAATAAGAATTCATAAAAAAATTGCCAATGTAGATATGTTAATTGAAGAGGCACCTGCAGGTGAAGAGAGACCAACATATGTCAGGGACCTAAGGATTTCAATTCAGCCTTATAGAAGAGGAAATGAATCTACTGAGTCACCTCCAGCCACAAAATTGAAAATTATTGATTTCAAGCAAGAAGAAAAAGTTATGATTGTAGACTTGGAGGAGGAGACTTATGAAGGTGGGGTTGGAGAAGAACAAGAGACTTCTCAATAGGTGAATTCACTTGAGAGAATATGCCCTTTCGCCTTTCCTAATAATAGGTTGGGAAGGTCACTTTCTAGTGATCAAGTTGATACAGAGGACATTAGAGTGCTTGCATGTGCACAATTTTTGAAGGATGATACCTTTGTCAATATGCCTAAATTTAAGGGGTATGTGCTAAAATTAATAAAGGAATAATTCTAGAGAAAGGTGGAAGAAGAAAAGATAAGAGCCGATCCTAAGAAGTATGAAGAGATAATACACAGGGTGCTCAGTGAAGTGAGCTAGGATATCAACAAAATTACCCCTGATGAAGGGAGAGCCTTGGTAGAAAAGAGTGGTCTAATGCTACTTCCTCATTGGACTTTGGTAGATGCAATTGCATTTGATACTATTATAAGGATGCGCATAGATATTTTAGATGATCAGGTGGAAAAAGCAGTCTCTGGTGCAGGGTTCAACCCCAAATTTGAGACCTTGGCAATATCGGAATTGGCCCCAAATAATAATAAGCCAAGGGTGGGCTTAGGTGAATTAACATGGGAGGTGATAACAAAGAGGGTATCAGATACTCCAGTTCCTCAAGCTACAAGATTGAGTGTTCACATAGCTCAATTTGTTGAAGTTGTCACAAATAAGTTGCAAAAGGATTATGATGATCTTTTTTTGAAGTATGGACAAGTAATATCAGAATTGAATAAGGGGCAAATGTTGTTGTCTCCAGGCACCTCAACTCAAAGTGGTTCAATTCCTGTGGATACTATAGAATCCTTCCCAACAGATAGAGATGCATTACTCTCAGAGATTAAATAGTTGAAGGAAGAAGTAAAACGTTCAAAAGATGAGAAGAAGACCACTGTCAAGGAAATGATTACAAATTTGATTAACCATAGGTTACCCAAGATTATAGCTAGGGTTGATGATACATGGAAATCTTATTCAAGTTTGAGAACAACCCCGGATAAACATGAGAAGGATAAGGAGAGCTTGAAGAACATGATTAAGGTGAGACTACCTAGAACCAGAGAAATAAGGGAAATTCATAGGTGTTCAAGGTTTGCCCCTGATGCTCCAACAGAGATAAAATTAACCCTTGACATGTTGCTTCTATTGGAAGAGGTAGTGGATTTCCAATTAAAATTAGATAAGGTTTTGAAGGAGAAAAGACAATCAATTGAGAAAAGAGATAAAAAGATCATGCCAAGCATATTGGAAGATGATGGGCAAATACAAAGGACAAATGGAAGGTTGATTTTGAAAATATAGCCAACCAACTCATATCTTCAAGTTGTGTAGTTGGTGATCCAAATATGAAAATTTTGAGTTCTACACTTGATAAGCTACATGCATTGGAATTGAATTTTGCAATATTTTGTAAGGAGACAAAAGATCTTATTGGATGCTAGGTATGCAAGGCATAATGAAAAAATAGAAAAATTGATCCCTTTCCAATGGCCATCGAAGAAATCATGTGCGGGTTGGGTGAAGTATGGATAAATGTGTCCAGGATGAACAAAGATCCAATCATATGATAGGTCATCTTCATCGTTGGGATAAAGCATCTCCAACAGTTTTTTGGCATCTCCAAGTTAAATTGTATTTTGTCTTTTCTCTTTCATATATAATTTGGATTAGTTTCCCAATGCCTATGGTGGTGGATTGTAATGTAATATTTTTAACTGGCAGTTGGTAATGAGTTTTAGGGAAATATGTTCTTGTGTCTATAAAAGAACATGTTGTTCCACTTTGTAATGGATTGGAAGATTTGGAAAACTTTGATAAGTGAAATATAAAGCAATTCTGAGAAGTTGTCCATATTCTAAGTTGTAAGTTTCAATTTCTTGCATGTTTAATGTGTTTTGTCCATAAGCATTTTTATCAATTTCATATTGCAATATATGAAAAATCTCTTTGAGCATGTGTTTCCATCAATTGTCTCCTATGTTGTTTGCATTTCTGTGTTGAATAAGGATACTAAGAGTTTCTGAGTTCTTGAATATGCATTTGCTATGTTGCATGTCTGGTTTATTGATTTTGTTCAAGGAATAGATTAAAATGCTCTAAGGTAGATATGGGGAGATGTGTTTTGCAATAGTGATATTTGTAAGAAGATTTGTTGGAAATACCCATTCTTGGATTGTTACTTGTGAAGTAGGAACATAATAAATCCTTTGGAACTGAATGTTTGTTTATTTATGAGAAGTATTATGTATGTAAGGAATTGACTCCAAACCCTAGGATTGGCACTGATCAGAGTTGGGCTTATTTTCACAAATCACCCATAATCAAACAATCATACATATATAAAAAGGACAATCAACTTATTAGTTTTTCGGAGTAGGGTCTAGTTCTATGTTCTCTGAGGCATTTAACAAAGTAATGTCCAAAGCTAGCTAACTTTGAAACAAATATACAATTTTGGTCTATACCTAAGAGAACATATATCTTCTTTAAGTGTTAATATCCAATTGAAATAAGGATTTGTCATATTGATATTGAAGTAAGGGAATACCCCTAGGTTTAACAAAGCCTGAAGTGCGGAGAACAAACAATTGTCTCCTATTTGTTGGTCATTGACCTAAGGATCCTGAGCATAAAAGATGGCAACTATTTAGGGAAAGTCAGACCATCAGTTGGGAACACTAACATATTGGTGATTCTTTTGGGGATTTGACAACACAAAGAATCTAGAATACGACTCTGAATCCTAATTTTGGGTGGCAACTCTGAAATTATCTCCCAGCCAATGACATTAATATTTGCATATACGGAAGAAGATCCCTACAAAACCCTTTATTTCAAGCACAACCAGAAAAGATGTATAGAAAGAAGGGAAATAATCAGTCCAACAAAGAAGGTTCTCCAAATCCTCAAAATAATGATAACACGCAAATTGATGTTAGGTCCTCTCAGCAACAACATTTTTTAGCTACAGAAGCTAGTATCCAGGAAATCTATGAGAAGAAACAAAATGATAGGCTGAGGTTAGGATCTGGCACCTTTCAAGAATGTCCTAAGGATCCACTTGATAGACTTGAAGATATAGAACTACAAAGGGATACAAATAACCCCATTGTGGTTAGACCATCCTCATCAATGCCAAAAGAGGATGAGTTGGTAGAAGAAGTCAAGAACCTTAGGGCTAAGATTGAATTCTTGGAAGCTATAAGAATAAGGGATGAAATGAGACTTAGGGTTGAGGCTCTAAGGGCTTCTTACTAGGATGCAATTCCAACTATCAATGCAACAAATAATGCAAATATAGTGGATAATTAACAGGCTGATAATATTCCAAAACAACAAAATAATTAGAATGTACCAGGTAACAATATATGGGATAATCAACATGCAAATCAAAATTTACAAGACAATCAAAGGCAAAATGTCAATAATAACAAAGTGCACTAGAAGTTTTTAAGAAATCCAAATGCACATGTTCAACATAATTTGAATCAAAATGTTAATGCTCATGCAAATCAAAATCAAAATGTATTTGGTAGGAGACCTATGCAGTTGGAAAGATATAGACAACTAGATTTTACTAGTATCCTTGGGTATCCTAACCCTATTGATAATGACATCAGGAATGAATTGCCCAAGTTTTCAGGAAATAATGCAATATCTGGAGAAGATTATTTGAAATCTTTTATTAATTTGATGGACAAATTTGAGGTTGAATAGGAAGATGTTTTCATGAAATTGTTCATGCAATCTTTGGTAGAAGAGGCTAGGGAGTGGTATTAGAATTTGCCTGATCAGAGTATTTCATCATGGGATGATTTCATACAGATTTTTAGAGAACAATATAGAGACAAGACTAATCCCAACTTCATTATGAATGAGTTCACTAGTATAACCAAATGATCAAATGAGCGTGTTCCTAATTTTAATGCAAGGTTTACTAGGGTATTGAATAGACTCCCACCTCAATATGAGACCAAATGAACCTATGTGCATGGTTTTGTACACAAATGCCTTTGATGCAAAAATGGCATATGAATTGAGAGACAAGGGTCCATCCAGTTTGAGAGATGCTTTCATAATTGCAACCAATATTAAGAACAACAGAAAAGCATATGGCAAAGGAAATAGGAGAGATGATGTAAAGATATTATAAAATCCAAACAATAGAGCTCAAAATAATTCTTCCACATCTAAGGACAAATTAGATAAGTTGACAAGTGCTTTTAAGAACCTAAGTTATAAACTTGCTAGAGCAGAAAAAGGACTGGGCACTGAAAAGCTGAGCAATCAAAGACAAGAAAAGAGACCACAATTGCATGATATGCCATATAATACAAACTGGCACAATGGTAAGCCCATTTCAAATAATAATAATAATCAAAAGTCTTAGTATGATAAGGAAACTCCTAACTTGTTAAAGAAAATTATCAATGTTGTTGAGGATACTCCTTGGTGTATGGTTTACCAAATGCCTCACTCATCATTGTAGTGTATGATTGCTTAGTCTCTCCATAATGATGTCAATGCTTTTAATGAATGTAATGAATCTCACTATGCTCAAGATGACAATGTTAACATGGTTTTACTAGTTGGGATTATTCTTCTTCTGATGAGGTTGATGCAAATATAGATGTGGTTGAAAAGAGATATCATAAGGAGCAGGTTTGTTAGCATATTTTTTTAGATTAAGAGGATGAAGATCAATAGATCTATGCCGAGGATTCACACATTCCTAATATAAATTTGAGGAGACCCTCTGATAAAGAGATCAGAGCCCTTATAGTTGCTACAATAGCTTAGGTAAAGAGTAATTACAATCTTAGGAGCAGGGCTCAAATTGGTGATTCTGGTCAACTAGGTAGCATATTTATGAAGCAGTCCTAGAATATTCCAAAAGGGTTTGAGCCCCAGAAGAAACAAATTAATGAAAACAAGAGGGAATCCAAAGAAAAGTCAAGTCATAATGCCAGAGGTTCAAAAAGTAATACAACTTAGAATGAGGACAGAAGTAGAAGTTCTAATGTGGCAAGTAACAGTCAAAATGTCACAGGTACCAAAGCTAGACATAATCATGAAAGAAATAGGAATGTGGGACAGAGCTTAGCTATTGTACAAAACTATGTCCCATTTGATATTATTCAGACCTTGTAAAAGATGTAGGTTTCAGTCCCATTACTCGAGATGTTGAAAATTGAAGAATACACGAATACAACAGTATCCTTAATCTCTGGGATACCCAATCAGGTAGACCAAGATGCCAAGGATCATGGCAAGGTCAAGAAAAGGATGATGAAGAAGAAGAGATTCCTTGAAGTGTATTTAGGAACAACCTTGAAAAATTGTCCATCACAGGTAGATCTATTCTATGTGTCTCTTATCATCAATGGAAAAGTAATAAGGAATTGTATGCTTTACTTAGGTGCATCTACAAACATTATGCCTTTGGCTATTATGGAACAAGCTGGACTAAAAATAGATAAGGCATGTGGCAAATGCTTTGATATGGATGTAAGGGAGGTTCCAATTATTGGAATCATGAAGAATGTGGATTTCATTCCTATTGCTTATCCTAAAAAAACTTATACTATGAATGTGATTGTGGTTGACATCAAGCCACAATATGGGATGTTTCTATCCAGGAGGTGGGCAACATTGATTGAAGGAAGTATACAACTAGACTTGTCATATGCTATGATTCCAATGAATGGTAGTGATGTTAAACTAAACAAATAAGAAAGGGCACCTGCTATAATTGAAGAGTCTAAGCCAGTTGATTAGGTTTGTTTTGTTGATACTAATTGTGATAACTTTTAGGTAATATCTTGTGACTAGAATATAAAAAGGAAGGAACCCATTGATGATGAACTAGAAAGATTGAAGGACCAAGATAGTCTCTAGTCTATGTACTTTTATGGTGCATGTTCAAAGGAGGGATCTGGAGCAGGACTAGTGTTTGTGTCCCCTACTAGTAAGATATTTAGGTTTTCTTTCCTTCTAAAATTTGGGTGTACAAAAAATATTACAAAATATGAAGTTCTTTTGTTGGGACTAAATGTTGCTATTAAGCATGGAATTAACTTGCTCAAGGTGTTAGGAGATTCAAAATTAATTGTCTCTCAAGTAAGAGGAAAGTATGCTTCTAAAAACAAAAGGTTGAAACAATATAAGCATGCAGTATGGGATACCATGGAATTATTTGATGCATTTTCTATAAATTAGATAGAGAGGTCTAGGAATGTCTTGACAAACTTCCTAGCCAATGTTACAATCTGGCCAAATGACATCACATTGGTAGACAGTGCACATGTTGACATCAAAGTTAGACCTACAGTCCCATATAACATATGTAGCTGGCAAGTCTTTGAAGATGATAAAGACCTAATAAAGTTATACATTGCATTGATGAATATGAAAATCAAGAGAGATTTTTAGAACTTTGTGGAAGTTACAGATGGAAAGGAAACCCTATTTGGAAAAGAGATAATACATCTTAAGACTAATAATATTACAAAAGGGTTGGTAGCTTTGGAAAGGGCATTTGATAACAAAGATCAGTTTGTTGCTAAGACTTCTTCTACAAACAAGCAAGATTTAGAGGAAATAAACCTGGGTACAAATAATGCTCCAAAGAAAGTCTATATTGGGAAGCAACTTAAGTCAAACATAAGGGTAATGTTGATTGCTCTATTGAGGAAGTATAATCATGTCTTTGCATGGTCATATGAGGATCTAAAGGCCTATAGATAAGACCTATTTCAACATCAGATTCCTTTGAAGCTTGGGGCTAAACCATTTAGTAAGAAGCAAAGACCCATCAATCCTACTCTGACTCCAAAGATGCAAGAAGAACTTATTAAGCTCAGGGATGGTGGAATCATAAAACCTATAAGGTACTCCACTTGGGTGTCAAACTTGGTCCCAATTAGAAAGAAAAATGGAGATATCGGACTGTGTGTGGATTTTAGAAACTTAAATATATCATCTTTGAAGGACAATTAGCCATTGCCCAATATGGAGGCTATGCTCCAGAAGGTAATAGGATGTAAACTTTTATCCATGATGGATGGGTTCTCTAGCTACAACCAAGTGCAGGTGAAGGAATTAGAGCAGTACAAGAATGCCTTCACAACCCCATGGGGAACATATGTGTATGTGAGGATGCCATTCAGACTAACACATACTGGGGCAATGTTCTAGAGATCCATGGATGTTGCATTTGCAGGGCTGATTGATTAAATATTGGTGGTATATTAGGATGATTTGACTACTTATTCCAAAAAGGAAGACTGACATTGTATGCACCTGGAGAAGATTTTTGTTAGAGCACTAGAGTATGGAATTTCAATGAACCCTAAGAAATGTGCTTTTGGGGTAACTGATGGAAAGCTTTTAGGACATATAGTGTCCAAAGATGGAGTCAAAATTGATCCATAAAGGGTTGCTTCCATTGATAGAATCCAGATGCCCAAAACTATGAAAGGTATTCAATCATTCTTTCGGTAGATTAACTTTGTTAGAAGATTTGTTACCAAGTTTGCAAAAATTACCAAAGCAATATCCAAGATGATGAAAAGGGCGAGTCTATAACATGGAGAAATGAAGCAATTCAATCATTCCAAAACATAAAAGAAGCTATATTCAAAACTGCCCATGTTCTAAAGTCTCCTGATTTCTCTAAACAATTTTAGTTATTTTCTTTTGCTTCTTTTCATACAATTGTTGCATGCTTGTTACAAAAGAATGATGATGGATATGAACAACCTATTGCTTTCTTTAGCAAGTCTTTGTAGGTTACAGAACTAAAATATGACATAATGGAAAAGCAATCTTATGCTTTGGTTAGGGTAGTGAAGAATTTTAGACCCTATTTGGTTGGAGCTCAAATTGTAGCATATGTCCCTCACTCTATAGTAAAGGATATATTTACACAACAAGAGGTAACATGGAGATAATGTAGATGGATTAACAAGATACATGAGTTTAATATTGACATCCAGATCACCAATCTAGTAAGAGGACAAGGTTTAAAAGGTGATGGTAGAAACAAATCTAGAAGCTTGTCAAGTGAATGTAATTGAAGATCTGATGTAGGATAAAATATGTAGTGTACAATTATCTGAGTGGTACAGAAACATTGTTTAGTACTTGCAAAGCATGAGTTGCCCTACTCATTTCAATGATAATAAAAAGAGGACATTGAAGTTGCAAGCCATTAAGTATGTTATTGTTCAAGGTGAGTTATATTAGAAAAACCTTGATGGTGTGCTGCTTAGATGTGTAGATCAAGATCAGGCTACAAAGATATTGACTGACATGCTTAAGGAGGTGTGTGGAGGACAATATATAGCTAAAACCACTGCACACAAGATCCTTAGGTAAAGTTATTGGTGGTTAACACTTTTTTCTGATGTATACAAGGTAGTAAGGACCTGTGATTCCTGTCAAAGATTTTTTGGGAAGTTAAAGTATGTTGGTGCATTGCCACTTAAAATTGTGACATTAGATGCTCCATTTTAATAGTGGAAAATTTTATTGGGGAATAGCAGAAACGTCAAGCGGTGGACATAGTTGGATACTTGTTGCTACTAATTATTTCACTAAATGGATTGAATCCACTCCAACTAAGAAAGACACAAGAAAAATTATATTAGATTTTGTTTTGGAGCACATAATCATTAGGTTTGGGGTACTAGCTAAGTTGGTGATAGACAATGTGATGTGTTTCAGGTCAGGAGAATTTGTTGATTTCTATAATGATTATGGTATTAATCTGTCCTATGCATCACCATATCATCCTCAAGGCAACAGTCAAGCTAAGTCCAGCAACAAAAGTTTGATGAAAATAATCAAAAGGATAATTGGTAAAAACAAGAGGGCATGGGACTCCAAGTTGAAGTTGGCATTGTGGGCTGATAGAGTGACTGTTAAAAAGGTTACTAATAAGTCTCCTTTTGAGTTCGTGTATGGATTGGAAGCAAAATTGCCAATAAATAATCTTCTGCCAGTATACAAATTCATATAGGAGAATGATGAGGACATGGAGGATCCAATGGTAAAAGGGGTAAATCAATTGCTTGCATTGGATGAGATAAGGAGAGAAGCACAAAGAATCAATATAAAAAGACAACAAAAAGTGAAATATTTGTTTGACAAAAGGGCTTCAGAAAGGAAGTTTGAGGTTAATGATATGGTTCTTGTATGGAATTCTAGATGTCAGGATAAAGACAAGCATGGAAAATTTGAGACTTTGTGGATTGGCCCATACTTGATAATCAATACTCATGGAGAAAATTCATATTTTCTCAATGCTCTTGATGGAAAATTTTAGGAATTACCTGTGCATGGATAATTCTTGAAACCCTACTTTTCATAAGTAGGTTCTTTTTCTGTGTAGATTGTAAATATATTGTATATAGTGTATATTTTTGTATAGTTGTCCTTTTGTTTTGTGTGTGTCTCTGTTCTAGTATGCTTCTGAAGTTTTCTGGTCCTCTCTGCAATTCTACAAATTGCACGTTCCCAACCAGAGCCAATGGTGGTACTTTCTTAGGTTTTTAGGGTTTTGGGTCTGTTTCATGAATGCCTTCCTTATTTTCCTTAAAACCCTAAGCCTTATGGTCAAGATTTTACTTTATGTTCTATTTTACTGTTGACTGCTTAGCCTAGGTTCCCCAGTCGGTTAACCTTATGTCTTTTATATCATCTATTGACTAGCTGCTAGTCTAAAGTTACCCTTTATAACTCATCAAGGTCATGTGCGCATACAGTTCTAAGTCTTATGTCTTTGTAGGGGTCTGAATGTGCCACTTGGTAAGATATCACAAGCTCGCACACCGCCAAAGCTGACATCATTTCTGCATCGCGAGGCTGTGACATGTGTTAAGGATAGTAAGGCCTATGGCCATAACTTTGACATTCCCTTTGAATGAATAAGATGGTGCTAGGTGTTGAAAGATTAAATAAACAATGGGGTCATAGGTATTGAAGATCAGACGGTAGCACATCCTCGTAGGAGAATCTTGTCAGAGGGAAAGATTCTCCATGCTATTATGAGATGGTGACATGTAGCCAGTCCCTGAAGGAAAGAAAAAGTCTTGTGTAGTGGAAATCCATGTGGAAGATTTAGCATGCACCCACAGAGCCAAATAGAGGTGGCCCACTTTCTATTGCATGACTGTGGTATGATGCCATGTGGTAATGTAAGACAAAAAAAATTAAAAAGTCAACAAAAGGGGCATGTCTGAGATGGAAAAATCTGATTGGTTGATGACTTTTCATGTAAAGGCTTGGATTTTCAAATCTGGTGGTTGATTCTAAGTTGTTGATTTTGTTGAAGTTGATAAACCAGCCTCACAGGTCCCAATGAACACCTGCAAGAAAATACCCTGTCATACAAAGGAGACCAAGAGGCATAATAATGGTGCTCTGCAAACCTGAAGCAAAATGCATAAAGAATTAATAATTACAATATGATCAATCCTTATGAAAGGAGATCAAAACCCTAAAAGTGAGAACCCTAGGATTAATAATAAATGATTAAAGTGCCTAAGTTTAGCTTAAGTGAAATAAAGTAAAGGTGAATTAATTAATTAATCAATATGATTAAATTAATTAAGTAATTAACCTATTACTCTAACACCCCCCTTAAGATGAACTTAGGGAGAAGCTAAAGAAACTAAGGACTAAATGTATGAAAGCCAAGATGGGTCCTGGTAACTAGGCCTGATGAGGTACCCAAATACAACCAAATCTCTGTAAAGTAGAGAAAAAGGAGAAAACCTGATGGGAAAAAAACTCCTCTCCAAAAAGAGATAAAATCATGTCTGGAAAAAACATGAAGGAAGGAAGGCTTCATAAAGACCCCCCAAGGACAACTTCCTTCACCCCAAGCATGGATTGCAACTAAAGATAGCGGGGTGATGCCAAAGGTTTCATGAAGATGTCTATAACACTCTCCTCTATAGGAATGTACTCTGAGATGAGAGAACCATCCTGAATGAACTACTTGATGAAGTGCATGTGGATCTCAATGTGCTTCGTCTGTTGATGCTCCACTGGGTTGTGTGAAATGTGAATAGCACTCTAATTATCACACCAAAGAAGAGTGGGACTATCAGGAGGAAAACCAAACTCAGTCATCAACTGTTGAAGCCATAAAACCTCCTAGCTAGTTAAAATTGTAGCTCGATACCCTACCTCTGTAGATGATAATGCAATAGCATATTTCTTCTTGCAAGACCATGTAATAGGACCAAAACCAAGGAAAAAAAGCCAGAAGTAGACTTTCGATCATTGACATCACCAACCCAATTTGAGTCAGTGAAGCCAATATTGTGAGGTGCTCCTGATGTATAGTGAATTCCATAATGAGTTGTGCCCTAAATATACCTCAAGATATGTTTGGTAGCTTCCCAATGGCTCTCATGTGGATCATGTGAGAACTGAGAGACAAGACCAATCGTAAAGGAAAGATCAGGACAAGAATGTGTCAAGTACAATAAGTTGCCAACCAACTACCTGTATAATGTAGAATCTATTGAGGGAGTAGTGCAAGTGGAAGACAAGACAACACCTGATTGAAATGGTGTGGGGGCAGGCTTGCAATCAAGTATGCCAAATCTCTGAAGCATATATTAAGAGCATACTTCTACTAAAATATGGAGATCCCATCCAAAGATTGAATAACCTGTAGACTAAGAAAGTAATGCAGAAGACTGAGATATGTCATCTTAAATCACTCCATCAAAGCTCTCTGAACACTCTAAATCATGGAGGATGAGCTACTTGTAGGAATCAAATCATCAACATATAGCACAAGAATCAAAAGATCACTCCCCTGACACTGAATGCACACTGTGTGATCAAAATGACAATGAGTGAAGCTAGAAGAAAGCATAAAAGAGTCCATCTTCTCATACCAAGACCAAGGGGCTTGTTTGAGACCATATAATGAATGCCGAAGTCTACGAACCAATGAAGTTCCCTGCACAAATCCCTGAGGCTGCTCCATATAGATCTCCTCATGTAGGTCTCCATGCAAGAATGCACTCTTCACATCCATCTAAAAAACTATCCATCCCTATGAAGATGCTAGTGAAAGTACAAAGCGAATAGAATTCATCTTGGCAACAGGAGCAAAGGTCTCAGAGTAATCAATACCCTCAACTTGAGAAAACCCCTTCACAACAAGACAAGCCTTATACTTATCAATTAAACCATCTGCAACATATTTGGTATGGTACACCCACTTGTATTGAACCAACTTTCTTCCCTTAGGAAGATGAAAAAGATCCCAAGTATTATTCTTTATCAATGAAGAATACTCCTCCTCCATAGCCCTATCCCGCTTAGGATTACCTAATGCATCTGAAAACTTCTGAGCATCATCTAAAATGGCATGACTCAAAAGACTAGAACCTGATGTCTGTGCATGGGTATGACAAGAATTTGAAGTATCACCTGTCAAAGGTCTAGCTACATCAATAGTATTATGGGCCCACTTGGATAAAGGATGAATATCTGGAGGTGGTGGTGAAGGTGGATCATCATCAACATCATCCTCAAGAGATAAGGAATCCTCAAGAGATGAAGTGGGAGGAGTAGGAAGTGAGGGAGAATCTAGTGATGGAGAATTAGGATCAAACAATCTGTACACCTTAATATCCTCACAGTAATGAACAAATATGAGTGGTCAACTTTTCCTCTCCATGGCTTTCTGCTAAGAATCAAGAATGTATGCCCAATCCTCACTACCAAAAACTTAGAATGTAGAAACATTGGGCTTGACATGGGTCCAAGCCTCCTCAAGAGTCATATGTCGTAATGCCTTATGAGGCATCTGATTCTGAATGTAATTGGCACAATTCACTACCTCAGCCTAGAATGAAGAATCCATATCATGTGACTGAATCATACAATTGGCCATATCCCATAAAGTTCTATTCTTTCTCTCAGCAACACCATTCTGTTGAGGGGTGTAAGGAACTGTAAGTTGATGCTACAAACCATGCTCAATAAAAAAGTCCCTGAAAGCTTGATTGACATACTCCCCCCCATTTGTTTGTGCATATCCTCTTAATAGAAAGTCTAGATTACTTCTCCATGAATGTCTTGAAGATCCTAAAAGTATCAAATACATCACTCTTGTACTTAAGAAAGTACACCCATGTATGCCTGGAGAAGTCATCAATGAATGTGAGCACAAATTTGGCCCCTGAGAATGAAGAAGTCAAAAAGGACATGAGGTCACTATGTACCAACTCCAAGGGTGCCTTAGCATGTGTGGCTCTACCCATAGGAAAAGAATCCCAATGATGTTTGTCAAGTACACATACTCGACAAACACCATTAGTACAAGAAATCTGAGGGAGCCTAATCACAAGTGCCTATGTACTCATCTACTATAGATAGCTGTAATTGACATGACCAAAACGCTCATGCCAAAGCCTTCTCACTATTTCTACATGTGCTATAAGTGATGAACCAGAACCATTTGAGCTCTCAAAGCCATCAAATTTGTATAAGCAGGATGCAGGATCAACACTCCCAGTAGCCACAACTAAATCAGGATCATGAAGGTCTCGAATAACCACATCATGTGGTGAGAACTCAATTGTCTTACCAGTGCCAGAATGGCAAATCTGGTAAATAGAAAGGAGGGTTGTCAAAATGTTAGGAACAACAAGAACATCCTAAAGATAACCACCATCCAGTGGAACAGGACCTGAACCCATAACTGAAAGCTATGTAGAATCACCAACTGCAATCTATGAAGTGCCACAAAGGGCAAGTGTGGTAACAAACTCCTGAGTATGTTTCATGTGGTGAGAAGCACCATAATCTAGAATCCATGTGGATGCTGAAGGTAAGACAAGGCCTGTGTAGAAAGAGCATGACCTTTCCCTGTGTGTGGGGAAGAAGACTAAGGTGAAGAGATATGATGTTGCTGCATGGCCTCCTCTAAAGCCTCTAATCTCTTCCAACACTTGGTAACTGGATGACCTTCCTTGCCAAAAAAATTGAAAGGATAACCTGATTTCTTCTTTGTCTTAGAGGAAGACTCACCAGACTTAAAAGACTTATCCTACTTAGGATTATAGTGTGGTTTGGAATGTGACTTAGGAGGAGGCTTGGAAGAACTCTCAATGCATGTTGAATCTAACTTAGGATTATGTTTCTTCTTTAGATTCCCTTTAGATGTCTGAGATACCAAGGCTTGGTTCTTAGATCCTGAGAGAGCATCCAACTATGATAGCTTGGCATTCTCATGATTCAAACGGTTGTAGAAAACCTCAAAGGTAGGCATGGTAAAAGCTTGACCCAAAGCATCCATGGTGGAATAGAATGTAGAAGAGAAGACCTAAAAGGGGCCTCGAAACTTAGATAGAATCAGGTAAATACACTATGTGTCAGTTTTGTTCTTTCCACAACCCTGTAAAAGTGATCTGTGTGATTTGAATTTCATCAAGAAATCCTCAATAGATGGAAAGGAATCAAGTACCAAGGAAGTCAATTCTGCCTCAATCTAAAGTGCTCAGAACTCATTGATGGTGCCAAATAGATCGTTGAACTTGGTCCACATTTCCCAAGGAGTTGTGTAACTCTCCAGGTGAAATAATAGACTGTCTGAAACATGCAACGATATCAAACCCATGGCCTCATACATTTTGTTTATGTGCTATAGAACCTCAAACTAACGTGTCAACTAAGGTTGAATGTCATCCAAATAGAACCACAAACCCTTTGACAAGAGCAATTTGGTCATATGCGCCTTCTAGATGTGATAATTATGTGGGGTAAGATGGTCAACTAATGAGGTGTCCTCCATGATGTTTAAGTTTTTGAAATGTGTTTAAGGGAAGAGTTTTCTATTTTTTGATGTGTATATATAGAAAGCAAGAAAAAAACACCCCCCACAACACCAAAAAAACCCCAATGCAAATATGAAAGCTAGAAAGTAGAAAAAAGTAAAACTCACTTCAGAAAATTCTATGTACTTAGTAAACTTTTTGATGAAAAACTCTACAGATCTATAAATAGCACTAGAAGACCTTTCCATCACCTATTTATTTTTGAAAAATGGAGTCCGTATGCAAAAGTTATGCCTTTGGGAGTACATAGACAAAGATCTGACTTTGATTGGAAATAAATGCATCAAAAAAAGAAAAACTAGGAAAAATCACTTACACAACTAGATAGGGCTTGAAACATGCTTTCCAGTGATATTTTATTTTTGAAAATTTGAGTTTGTATGCAAAAATTATGGCCAAAATACCAAAATTGCTCCAAAAGGGGTTTGGGGTGAAGCCTTGCAGTTAGGTTAGCCACTAGCATTAACTGCTAGCACTAACCGCTAGTGGTTAACTGATAGCAACGTCTGTGCACACTATATTTTTAATTTTTTTCTTAGATTTCGTGTCGTACTAGGCTGTACGGCCTAGAAATGAAAAAAATTGCCTCTCAGAGTCACCGTGTTTGATTTTGACAATTTGACAATCAATTTTAGGGTTTTTGGGCACTTTGAACATGGTGGTGAGGTTCGTTTTGGCTAAAAACACTCCAAAATTGTAGGTACCCTCTGGATATGGAAACCCTCGTAGTTCAAGCACTATATAACCAAAATTGATGAAACAAAGGTCAATCTTAACTATTTCAAACCTTTTGGACGCAATGGTGAGGTCCAAATTGACTCAAGATGCACTTAAATGTTTCTTTAAGGCAAGATCTCTCAAAAATGAATAGGAAGTTGCAAATATGGAGCTTTGATACCATGTTGATGTTGATAAACCAACCTCATAGATCCCAATGAACACCTACAAGCAAATAACTATCACATAAAGGAGACCAAGAGGCACAATAATGGTGCTCTACAAACCTGAAGCAAAATGCATAAAGAATTGATAATTACAATAAGATCAATCCTTATGAAAGGAGATCAAAACCCTAAAAGTGAGAACCCTATGATTAATAATAAATTTCTAAAGTGCCTAAGTTTAGCTTAAGTGAAATAAAGTAAAGGTGACTTAATTAATTAATCAATATGATTAAATTAATTAAGTAATTAACCTATTACTCTAATAGATTTCATAGTATGAAGACCATATCAAAGGATGAAATTCAAATTTCTTATCTAGTTGTTGGAAAGCTCCCTAGCTCACGAATTCATAGTAATGGCCTAAATGACATGCATTTATGTAGCAAGCCCTAGTTTGTGAGTTCAGATAAAATCAAAGATTAAGGATTTCTTGGCATTGTCGCAGACACAAGAAAGAATTCCTACACGTGGAGAGCAACTGAATCCAAAGATAGTGCAATTTCATGCTTCTGCAACCAAAATAAGTATGTTGTTCTCACATGTTGTGTTTGCTTGACTTGAATTGTTTCTTTTCTTGAAGTGATTTCGAGTATTCTTCGAAGAAAATTCCTAGTTTGGTAGAAAATTGTTCCAAAGATGAGTCAAGCAAGCCAACCCTTGACTTCTAAGAGTAGTCTAGATGAGGACTTAATAAAACAATTGGCTAGGTCTTCTAGAAGGCTAGTGAATGCATATGGTCTAGGTGGGCTAAATGATAGGTTGTTGGATTTGTGTTCTAGATGTTGGGATGCTAAATTAGCTACGGTAGGATGGAGTCTATTTAAACACTAGCATGATAGGAAGGAGTACAAAGACCATATTTGTAATGCCTTGAATTTGGATGTGGAAAAATTGATGTACCCTAATGTATTTGTAAATCCTGATCTTGTGAGGGCTGTTGTACAGAGATATGATCCTGCTTCTAGGGCTATTAGGGCAGGGAATAATGAAGTCATGATTAGTACAACAAAGGCATTCATCACAAAGGTGTTTGGCCTAAACCCTACTGCTAACAAGAAGATTGATTTCAACATTCTGAAGGATGAATACAAGAAGGCCCAGAATGCATACAGAACCTTCAAATTACCCAAGAATAGAGCAAGAGGGATTGATGGCAAATGGATAAATATTTCAGCAAGTGAAGAAGAACCTTTTGAAGCCTCTAATTTCATGTATTATTTTGTAAAAACTTATCATACTCTATGGCAAGTGCTAGGGAGAGATGCAATAGATAAAATTCAAGTTCCTATGATGATGTTGGTTGTATATATACATGATATTTCAACAACTATGGGGTTTGATTATGCAACTTTTGTAGTAGACAAAATACATGAACACAGTGAAAATTAAGAATAATCTTTATGTTGTAGATGCAAGGTAGAATTCATGACGTATTCTATTTTGTGCCACATGTTTTTGTATGTTGAAATAGGGTTGTGGCATCAAGATTTGTGTGTGAGAGAACAAGAACATGATAGTACTCTCCTCCCTGTCCAATTATGGACTCATTTGCTAGATATGCACTATGAAAGTTTAGACTATGTGATTTTTGAAGAGCATTTTGTGAGAATGTTTCTAAACTTTTTAGAGCTTGAAGGTGAAAGAATTCCAAGGGATGTATTAGATTTTCTGAGACCATTGGATAGAACCCCTGAGCTTGGAATTCAACATAATTGGGGAGATTGGTTCCTACACACCCGCACTACTTGCATTAGAGTTTATGGGACCAAGGTTGCCCCACACATATTGCCAAAGTATGTGCCAAGCAGGATTACATATTTGGAGATTATCTAGAAATTGAATGAGTCAGATAAGGAGCACCTGAGATAATAGAAGAAAGGGTCATTTTTCTCTACTACCACCAAGTTTCTAATTTTTGGGCAACAAACAAAGATGCTCTTGATCAAATTGATTCAATACTGAAAGCTTACAAGATGGGGTTAGAGGACCCAAGGATATTTGATCTAGAAGGTTTCATCAATAGGGTAAGACTTGGTGTTAAAAGGCCACAATTCATCCATCAAGTTGTATTTGATGAGGATATAGTAAGTGTTACGTCAGAAAAAGTAACCTTGGGGGTTTTTTCTATTAAGGTTTAGCTCCTAGGCCCTATAATTGCATTTAGAGCATCTTGCATGTTATTTCTAACTCCCGATGAGAAAACCCTTGGGTCTTGTGACAAATAGGACCTATGGGGCTACACTTTAATGAATTCTAAGTAAAAATAGAAGGGTGGACTTGGGCACTAGCACTCTAGTCCAACCCTATTTTGGGTCTGTCCTAATTTCAAATGTCAGTTTAGTGATTGTTATTTGGGTCCTATGCCAACATCTAACATTTGAATTATGAAATTCTTAGTAGGAATCATTGTAGTTGCATATATAAGCATGATTAAGTTTCATTTGCAAACTAGATGGACTTTATGCATACTTGTGATCATAGAGCATTCAAAATATTCATTGTGTTGTAGAGCAGTAATTTGCTGTTATTGTGTTTATATTTGCATATTTGGCATCCATCTCCTCATGGCATGAAGAGAATCTTCCTTCCATGAGATCTTCACTACAAGGTGATATCAATTGTATTTTCAATCATTTATCATTTATATTTTTGCCTCTATCCTATCAAGATACACACTCTTATCTGACAACGGTCTTCAGGACATGAATGTCTCTCTAGTACTTGACTAAGGCAAGCCCCTAAACACCACAAACTCCTCCCACACTCCTTGTGATTGCAGGTTACAAGTGTCAAGTCATGTGGAGTGGAGTTGTAGGAAGGAGTAACAGACATAGATGATTCAGGATCTAAAAAGAAACATGACACTTTTACTTTTCTTGGACTAGGGCACTAGTCCCCGTGTCTTCTGCATCATAATTTCTAGAAACTGAAGTTGCAGTGTTGATCAGTGTCAGAACAAGATCAGGATTCCACAAAGAAATAGGTACCTTGGACTTGGGCATGAGTCCTCGTGTCCTCAACTTCTCTTCCTTCCAAACTTTGAAAAATAGTAAGTTAAATATCTCTATTCTTTACCTCTGTCTGAAAGGATTTGCTGCAATTTGATAATTTGCTTATTAATTTGCATAACCATGGTTTCTAAGTATAATTGAGCATTAGATAGAGATATTGTTTGATATATCCAAGAGTCCACAGCTTCCCAAGTGGAAGCCCAACCTGATAGGTGATTACTCTCGCTTAGTGGAGATTCAACTCGGTTGATAAGCCCTTGGAATGTTTGTTGGGAAAAGAGGATTACACATAAATCATTAAAACAACAACTACCAACCATCACCCTCATTTTCCTCTACAAAACATTTTGGTGAACCCATGTTTTTGAATTTTTTGGCACCTTTCTAAGTGTTTTTTGATATATTTGCATTCATTCATCTTATTGCATTCGAAAAATTACAAAAAACTTGAAAATTTTGAAAAACAATAGCATTTTAGACTTGAATTTTAGCATAATTTGAATTATTTGGCATTCAATTTCATTAAATTTCCATAATTTTCATTAGATCTAATTTAAATTTCATAAATTTATCATTTAGAATATATTTGCATTGCATTTTGTGCTGAATTTGACAAAAAATGCTTGAAATAGTGCATTTTTCATAAAACCCTAGTTTTGCATTAGCTAGGGTTTGTAGTCAAAACATTATTTCAGATTTTACTATCATTTTCAAACACTCATTAGGACTTATTTCTAATAGTAGTGTTGCATCATACTGGTATGCTTGCAAAATTTCATGCCTAGGGTTTAAAAACCTTGCTCTTTCACTAGATTTTGGCCTTATCGTCTCTCTAAATTTGCACCATAGGGGTGTTGTAAGGGATTTTTCTACAATAATTGGATTTTATTAGGGTTATTATCTTCTTCTAATAATCAAATTCTTTACAACACCCTTTTTATTAGGCCTCCACATTGGAAATTTGCAAAAAATTGCATATTTTGACTATATTTTCTCTAGGGTTTGACTTAGATTTGCAATACAAGAATGTTGTGATGGATTTTATGGCTTTAGGTGACTTATATTACTACTATAACCTTCTGAAACTTCTAAAATTCTTTACAACACCCTTTTTATTGGGTCTTTGTATTGAAAAATTGTGAAAAAATGCATATTTTAGCACATTTTCACTAGGTTTTGACTTGTCATTACTCTAGGTTGGCACCAAAAGTGTGTTGTGAAGGATATTATTACTTTATTGAACTGATATCAGACATATTATTTGATTCCCTTGATCAATTTCCTTACAACACCTTTTCTTTCACTTATTTACATTGAAAAAAGTTGAAAAATCAAGCATTTTAGGTTATTTTCATACATACTTTTGCATTTGCTCTTGCATAAGTTTTGAAAAAATTTAAAATCTGAATTGGCATTAATTTGAAAACATACACATGGCTTCTGAATACAACAATAATGCTAGCTTCCTCCTAGGCCGCATTTGAAAAGATAAGCCCCTGAACTTGAAATAACATTTACACCTCATGACAAAGAAATAGTAGATACTGAAGGGCCTCTTTACATTACAATGAAAATAATGGAAATACATGTGCATGGAACACTCATAGACCCTAATTGCATGACTAATTTGGTTACAAAAGAGTTCCTTCTTAAACATGATTTGGTACAAAACTATTATGACCCGTCGGATTCAAGAATTAAAACACATAATGGATCTTTGATGAAAACATTTGGATTGATAAAACTGTTAGTCTTAGTTTATGAAAAATCCATGGATCAGTTATTTGATGTCATCCCCTTATCTGACCTCTTTCATGTAAAATTGGGACATCCATGGCTTACGGCTATGAATGTCGTCCCTTCAACTATTCATAAATGCCTAAAATTCCCTTTGCATGGAGAGATCCATACTGTCCGTCGTAACACATACCAATCTCTGGCTAAGAGCAAGAATTTCACCCTTGATTACTTTTGGCCGCAACCTGAAATAGAACTTGAGCCACAAAAAGACCAATCTTTCCTAAATTATAGAATATACAAAGAAAAACAACTAGATAGAGTGGCCATGCCTCCTTACAAACAATGAGGGATGAACAACATGTGTTTGAGGATCCCCTTAGAGGAAAAGGAAAATGAACACAAGACTACTATGGATATGATGAGATAATTAGTGTGATAGATGTGGATAAGGAAAAGTTGCATAACTCACCTCGTCCATGGATAGATGGTATCTACGCTGAGGTCCCTCCTCTAACATCCTTACAAGGATTGGGAGATTTTCATAGACAACAAAGCATTCCACTGAGAACAATGAAATTTGAACATGGTGCTTCCTCCTCTAATGTGCAAAACCCTATAGAAAAACATGATGATTCCTTTGAAGAAATAAGTAGTAAAACAAGAAGGAATAGACAAGCAAAAGAAAGGAGGAGGCGAAGACAAGCTTTTGCTCAATGACTTTCTGCTCAACAAGAAAACATTCAACCTAACATTGAAACAAACATAGAAAACCTCAACATTGAAAAATTGGAAGATAAGAACAAAAGTTGGGCTATGGTACCTTACACACCTCTTTCCGACAAGCATTCACAATTGGAAAGAGGATGATTTTCTTGATGACAACCCTTAGTTTGGGTATCCCTACAAGTAAGTATTTCTAACCCTTTACCTCCATGATGTGTTTCCCCCGTGATGTGTTATGTGTTGTTTAGGCCTCCTAGGATGACCCTTGATACTCTCGTAAGGTCAAGGATACTAGGAGACTACCTCTGTTGTGACCCTTCTTCTATTTGTATTATCATTCTTCTATATTGCTTCTCCTCTATTTTCATTTTTGTGTGTTGTGTCTTACAGAAATAGTGTTGTGGTTGGTGACTTGGGGGCACCCTCCTACATGATTGTCCCTAAGACACTTGTTTCTCCTCTCTTGCTTCATTGTTTCCCTTCCTCTAGTGGTTATATCTAGTGGGTGGATGATGAAAAATATTTCATACTGATGTGAACCTAGTGTCCCTTTAGCGAGAAATCAAAAAATGGATCTAGTCCATACATGACAATGGGGTTGTTATATCACTAGTAGAAAAACAGGAAAAAATGACTAAAAAAATACCAAAAATTGGTCATGTGATCAGCAGTTTGGTCACATGACCATTGGTAGTTTATTGCCGATCATTTATCTCGCTACCAAATTTATGACCAAAAAAAAATTAGTCATTAATTTGGTAGTATATTTAGTCATAAATTTGGTAGTATATTTAGTCATAAATTTAGTAGTATATTTAGTCATTAATTTGGTAGTATATTTAGTCATCAATTTGGTAGTATATTTAGTCATCAATTTGGTAGTATATTTAGTTATGTGACCATTGGTAGTTTATTTCCGGTCATTTATCTCGCGACCAAATTTATGACTAAACATATTTTAGTCATTAATTTGGTAGTATATTTAGTCAACAATTTGGTAGTATATTTGGTAATTTGGTAGTATATTTAGTCATCAATTTGGTAGTACGTATATTTAGTCATTGTAATCATTTAGTCATTGATTGTTGTTAACTAGTCATTTATTTAGTCATGGTAGTCATTTTTATTTACTGGTTTCCATTAATTGGTAGTAAATTTAGTCATGATATGAATAATTTATTAAATACCATAAATTTTATAATGCAAAAAATATATATTAAATTTGAGTTTAAAACATTAAGGAAATAAATTTGGAAAACTATATATTTTATGATGCTACCAAGTAAAGATTGATAAATTTGAGCCAACACTTTCTATTTGAGAATCGGCCAATAAGAAAATGAAACAAGACAAAGAAAAGTGACAATAAATATTTTTTTTATTGGAACAATGCAGGAAAAGAATTACAAATAATAAAAAAGTAACATAAGGCTGCCATAAGTACTAGAAAAAACCAGTTCATGAGCTTTGTCATGTATAGCAAACTACAAGGATTGGCTGAAGAAAAAACCAGTTCAGCAGCTACATTAGATACAACAGCAAAATAATGGAAAGGCAGGTCAGACCAATAAAGGCCTTCACATCTTTTGACACTTAGAAAAGAGATGTTGCCACTGAGCATTCCATGAGACATCATTTATTTTGGCATTCTATTAACTAGTTCAGGTGCTTTGACTACAGCCTTGGTGCATTCCATATTCTCCTTCACACAAGCCATTGAGCTGTTACCTGTGTATTCAAACAACCCTGAACCATTGTGAACAATATCTGAATAACAACCTAAGAATGCTACTTAGAGGCCCCTATAGCAGTGACCCTGCAACAACAAGAAAACACATCATTCCTTGTAACCTTACATAACATGGTCCCAGACAACTGAAGCAAAAGTGGAACATGAAATAGTGAAATCCATCCAGTCAACAACATGCTGAAGATGACAACATGGAAATGTTTTTGGTTTCGTACAATTGCAATAAAATATGAATTTATTTAAAATAATGTTTTCATGATATTTTCTTCATTACCTCAAGAAATCATAAAATAGATCATTACACAAAATCTCTACTCTTGGAATCAATCTCTTCCCTTTCTCACATGGCAATACCACACTTGCCTGTTTAGACTATTAAATTTTAGAAAACAAGCTAAACAACAGACAGTCAAATGACCTCCTTCATAGATAGGATCTGAAGTTCACTACTGTCTTATTGTAGCTAGAGATATAGCACATACACCACATGGCAAAACATATAGAAGAATCTTATGATGTAGAAGCTACTATTCTGGTATCAACAAAGTTCACCATTTGTTATCCTAAATGTGTTGTTTGTAATGTTGCAGGGTGCATTTTCCCATTTTCATCAGAAGGTTTTGCTCCAATCCAAAGTTCCATTGCATAATGTATCATTAGTAGTAGCTCAAGGAATTTTTAATAGCTTTTACAATTTCACCACAAGTTTCCAATCATCATTGGACAAATCATCCTGAAAAAATAAGAAGAATATTCCATTTTAGACATTAAAAAGTTGTTTTATCAGCAAAAAATGAAAAGCACAAATGTTCAATTAGTATAAAATGCATAATAGTAAATACACTATAAAATTACGTAATGTGGATATCAAATAGCCTTACCGTGAGATGACTCACAAATTCATCCTCCATTTCAAAATGCCTACCAAACATTTTCTGTGCTTCATCAGCGTTGCTCCCAACAATCTATAAAGTTCATATGATAATTCATTAACAAAAACATTTCAAAAAATAGCATCCAAAATCATATAAAACTATTAAAAACAAAGATAGCTTCTCAAAATACCTTCATGGCCACTTTTTCACCCTTCTTAGCCATTTCAATAGATTTATGATTGATCTCAATTGAGGCTATTTTGCCAATATCTATGAAATCTTTTGTGGGAACACATAATGGTGTGCCAATCTGTAGATGTAATCACCACATATGGCTTTATACAAACCAAAAACAATACAACAATCTTTTACTTGTATAAGTCATAACACCAAAAAGACTAGGTTTAGATATTGACCCTTGCAATGCCTTCAAGAATATAAACACCAACAATTATAGGATCCTTCTTGTTAAAAATACAATTTGGCAAAATGCGCAGTACATAGGGGAAAACAACATCTTCTACAACCTCCTTTTTCCTTTCTTCATTAGTTTGTCCATATATACTTTAAACTGGTAAAATAGATGATACATAATGTCCACTGCAAATATCTTGACACCAACTTCATCTGCAAGCTCTCGAGCTTTAGGAGTAATTTTGACATCAAATGCCAAAATTGTAGCATACTATTACTTTTTTTCTCAAGCATTACACTCACATGCATGACATCTTTTTTATGCACAGGCCCAATACCAATTGCACTAACTGGGATGCTTATAGCTGGGGTCTTCAAGAACTCAAGTAAAGCCTCCAAAGATCCAAGAGTTGAAGCTTGAACATAAACTCCTTCCCCACTCTTGTCAATTCAAGACATTACATTATTGATATCTTACATTGCTTCTTCCTTAATATCCTCTAAATCATCATCAAGTCCAACAACATATAACTGAGTTCCTGCTATGGCATGCTTAGGACCCTAAAATCAAGAAATTGCAGCTAAATTTCATTGTCCACATATATTTGATAAATTTATGCTCATATACATAAAATTATTAGCCTAAAATTTGATACCTGAGTGGTTATCTTGATTCCCTGTGCAGCCTTCAACTCCTTATGATGTTGATAAGATCCTTGAAAAAACATCTTAAGCTATAGAATATATTATATTATTTTAACAATATGATCAATGTGACATGGTTTGCATAATCTAAATTTGAGGTGTAGATTATTGTATTCTCACATAGTAGATCACAAATACCACCCATTCTCCTTTACTATAAAAGAGCATTTAAATTTTTTTAATGCCACATATACTCCATTAAATAATATGGCACCATAAGGCTTCCAAGAATACATACCACTATGTAGGTTACCACAATGGACCACTCGTAAGGAACATTTTAAATCAGGATCAAAGTCACCTGGATCTTGAAACCAAAAGGCAATCCCTTGGCTTTTACACCATATATATCAATTTTATTTGCCCTTTGTCCTAATGTTTCAAAAGGTAACTCCTGGTGCCTGTAATTTCTCATACTGTCTGACCATTCAACATTTACAAACTATTTTCTATTTTGAACAATTTCCATATCCAAGGTTGACTTGATGATGCTATAGTATGGTAATCTTTTACTAGAGTTCTAGCGCAAGTTTTACGATATAACATTTATTAATTGTTAAGTTACCTAATTGGCAGAAAAATAGGGCATTTCTAGGTACTATTCATCCTAGAATCAGATTTGGAATCTAATCGCCTATGAAATTGGGCATGGTTGGGATTTTTTTGGCCTAAAATGGTGTGGAATCATTAAGGTACGAACCTCAATGACTCCAGGTTAGACGTGGCATTTTGAAGAAGTTTCTATGATGATTCTAGAGGCATGTAATGTTTTCAATGCACTTTTAAAAAAAATTTACATATATGAACAAGCTACAACATGCTAGAATTAAAAGATTGATTCATCATGATAAAGAAAGGTAATCTACAATAAAAAATATAATGCAAATATATATATATATATATATATATAAAGTTATAAGATATGAAACTTGTCTAAGAGTATATATATAAATATAATCAAAAATGTCATAGTTGTCTAAGAGTTTCCAATTCTTTCAAATACACCATGAAAATTAAGATCCCTAAACAACACATTCAAAATACTGCATAAATCAATGGGCCAAGATGTCTAACAACAAATACATGATAAACATCAATTATGCCATTTTTTGTAAATATTTTAGTGGCCACCGTGTGAAGGTTCCTTCTTTCTCTTTTAGACGGACAACTCTATCTATTTTATCTTCATAAGAAAGTTGTATGTTACTTATGACCTTTAAAATATTTACATTTGCATCTCCTATTCCTTTCAATTTGACTCCATGTACAATAGATAGTGAGTGAATTTGCCCAATGCCCACAGCAACACCATCACATGGATCCAACACCCTAACTTTATCCCCTTCTTGGAGTTTATCAATACATATCTGCAAAAACAAAAAAAAATACACATTATATTGAAATACATAATAATTATTATATAGGTAAGGATTACCCTTATTTACATAATAAAACAACCATTACTTATGTTGGAACAAAATTTTAAAACCCTAAAATTTTGTTAATTCCCACCATTATTCCAAATAAACTATTCTAATGTCTCACCTGTTAGGACCTCTCAAAAATTTTGCACATTTCCATCCTACTTGATCTTTTCACTTGTATATGACCATTTCTTAATAGACATTCATGCCAAAATTTTATGCCATTTATTTCCTAGGGTCACATAACATGGTCATTTTGAGGAGTATACAATTATTCTTAATCATTTTTGTGTTTTTGTAGTTTACCGCAATCTCACAGGTCATCCTCATTGTCTTGGCGGTAGTGCAGGAACTAGAGCAACAAGAATCATGTATACCACACTCCCACTAGAAATATACAAGTTGTTCACGGCATGGTAGTAGGAAAGGCTTGGTCAAACATGTTACCGCAATCTTGCAAGTCATCCTCATTGTCTTGGCGGTAGTGCAGGAACTAGAGCAACAAGAATCGTGTATACCACACTCTCACTAGAAACATACAAGTTGTTCACGGCATGGTGGTAGGAAGGGCTTAGTCAACCATGTATACTGCGGTCCCTCAAAGGTCTCACCACTTGGTTGCAGCTTGGCGATAGTAAGTGTCCAAGTTACCGGACTCTTGCGATGGCTTTCAAAGAATGTTTGCGGCAAGGCGGTAAGAAATAAAAGTTGGCAACATAATCTTACCGTAGTAATGACAATAGGCACTTGCGGGTTAATGGTAATGGAAGAAAATGGAATAAAGAGGGCTATAAGCCCTGCGATCCCACTTTGTTTGAGCATAAGGGCCGAGGGTTGCCAGTAATCAAGAAAAGTGAACAAAAGGCATTGAAGCTTATTGCCATCCCATGACCAGTTTAAACAAGCTCCGTGGTAGTGTGGTAATGATAATAAATGAAGGCATTGAAGCTTATCGCCATCTCGCGACTGGTTTAAACAAGCTCCGTGGTAGTGCGGTAATGATAGTAAATGAAGGCATTGAAGCTTATCACCATCCCATGACTGATTTAAACAAGCTCTGTGGTAGTGCGGTAATGATAATAAATGAAGGCATTGAAGCTTATCACCATCCCACGACCAATTTAAACAAGCTCCGCGATAGTGCGGTAATGATAGTA
Organism: Cunninghamia lanceolata; assembly: GCA_027924645.1. NCBI lineage: Eukaryota > Viridiplantae > Streptophyta > Pinopsida > Cupressales > Cupressaceae > Cunninghamia > Cunninghamia lanceolata. Next base: position 3,227,400 of record BSBN01000356.1, on the reverse strand, counting down.
AATGAAGGCATTGAAGCTTATTGTCATCCCGTGACCGGTTTAAACAAGCTCCGTGGTAGTGAGGTAATGATAATAAATGAAGGCATCGAAGCTTATCACCATCCCATGACCGGTTTAAACAAGCTCTGCAGTAGTGCAGTAATGATAATAACTGAGTAAACATACTCAATGTGAGTGTGTGATTATCGATAAATTTGAAAGATCTTGTCATTTCATCTGATCGTTGGATCAAATTTGATCAAGGGCTTATATTTGAAATGAATTGAATACAAAGGTTTTATAATTTCATGGCACAAACCAAAAAATATGGTTGAATCCTAAACATTGTGGCTTGATAAAATCTAGAAATCTCTCGGCATTTTCTCAATTCAGAGATTAAAGATTGGCTCAGAGAAGGCACCCAGTTCAGTCTATTCTTAGCAAGCTTCGAATTGTTCAAGTAAGTCCATCTCTACATTCTTTGCAAGAAATTTTGAAGAATCTTTGCTCTATTTCAATTCTTCATGCATTTGCTTGAATTTTAAAACCCTAGTTTGTATAATGGAACCCAAGAAGTTTGAATCCATAATTAAGACCAATATGCCTAATCCTACCCCTAAGAAAAGATCACTACATCAATATTTGCTAGATGTTTTACCCAATTCAATTGACAAAGGTTGAAAGAAAGTATTTAGGGATGTTGTTGAGGGTTGTAGAGATGCCTTAATTCCCATTTCTAGCTAGAAACTATTTTTGCACTTCTCTCAGAAGAAGGATGGTCAGGGATCGATGGGCAATCCATGGAAGCTAGATTTGGCCAAGCTAATTGTTTCAACTGTATTCGTGGATGTGGAACTGATTCATACTTTGGTACTACACTATCACCTGGCTACTAAAACAGTAAGGTTGCCAAATGGATCTTCTATGTTGAGAATTGACAGAAGTGCTATAATTGACTGTTTTATGTTGAGCAAACAAGCTCTCACCTAAATTGACCTACAAAACATTGAACAAGAATACAAAAGTTTGAGAAAAACACTCAGAAGTGATGAGCTGCCGATATTTATGAGAAGAGGTGCAAACAACAGGATGGTTGATATTACTTCCAATGCAGTTGAACCATTCCCTGTGGAAGATTTTGCAGTCTATTTCAAATGGACCTATTATGCATTGTGCCAAGTATTGGAAATTGATGTTGATTAGAGGATGCTAGTTAGTTTGATGATGATGGCTATGAAGATACAAAATTTAGAGGTGAACATTGAGTATGATTTTGCCTCATATCTTGAAAAGAAAATACATGATGGATTCATCAGTGTGAAGGAAGATGAGAAACCCATGAACTTCAAGTTTTATTCTTTAGTTTGCCATCTAATCCTATATCAAAATAGGAGTAAATGGTCAAGTAAAATGCACATCAGCATGATTGACAGGACAAGGCAAAGAATTCCTATTCAATGTTGGTGTTACATGTGGGATTCTCATTGCCAAATTGGTAACTATAATGTATTTCATAATGAATTTTTTGTGAGAATAATGAATTCTTTTGGTATTGGGATCCCCAGATTGTTACTAGAAATGAGGGTACTTTTGAAACCTCTTGCACATAAACTAAAGCAAGGTCATACTTTCAATTATGTTGGTTTGTTCTTCTTAGTAGAGCACACAATAATCAGAGTATATGATTGCCCCCAACCACCTCACAAATTGCCAAAGTTTGTTTCTGACATAATTGCATTCTTCAAATTCATGTGGAAAATGATGTGGAAGGAAAAGGAATTGATGAAAAAGGTGAAGAAATGCACCTTTTTGCCTGATACTATCTTTGGAGATTGGTCAATTGGTTCAGACACTCTTGAGGAGCTGCAAGCCTATTTGAAGGCTAAGTACTCTTTAGAATCTGGTGTTGAAAGAGTTTGTGACCCTGAAGGTCATATGAACTTGGTGAGACAAGTGATCTTGACTAAGATGGGCATCTCCCATAAAAAAAATTTATGATGAGGATGTGATAAGGAACCTGGTTACTTTTAATGAAGTGTATGATAGGATGAGGAAATGGGAGATCCTCAAGAAAATTGAAGATGACAAAAAGGAAAAGAATCCAATTTTTGAAGGATTTTTTGCTAAAGAGAAAGATCCTCTAAGGAGGATTAATACAATGATTGAAAATTTTGAAAGTATTTATGCTAAATCTGAGTACATCCTACCAAGGCTACCAAACTTTAGTGAAGAGGACTGTAGGAATTGAGATTCATGAGCCTACCCCTGATGTCATAGCAGTAGAAGAAGTTGATCAACCATTGGTTGGTCAAGAAACCAAGGATCAAGGTCCTTGAAGTCTTTGAAAAAGCAACTAAAACAAAAAATGAGACAAGGATCAAGGTCCTTGAAGTCTTTGAGAAAATTATGGAATATAGGATAAAGCTGGTTGTGGATAAACTTGGGGATGTGCATGATTGCTACTCAATGTTATCTCAGGCCATTAAACAATTACAAGAAAATTTTTCTATTTTGGAGCCACTATACAAGAAATGGCAGCCTTCCTTGCACAATTTAGGCCTGCTTTATAGGATACTTCAAAGAAATCTTGATGCTCCTACTGAATTGAATCCCATAGAGTAGATGATGACTATGATCACTGAAGAACATTAATATGCCAGTAGTGAAGACAAAAAGATGCATGCTAGACTTGAATCTTTTTCTACTTTCAAGCATCAATTTATCCCTCCTATTCTAACAGAGGAAAACAAACAAGTTAAAGGCCTTGATACCTCGAAGGTAGAATTCAGAACAATAGTGTCTGTGGTTATGGAATTCTTGAAAAAGGAACAAGATATAAATACTTTGAGATTTAACATGATTTTGGATAGGGTCATAGCCCTAGATGTAGGATATGGAAAATTTGTAATTGATGTTAAGGCTATGTTGGATAAAAGATGGAAGGACCATCAGACAAATCTACTCTGAATTTAGGAATTCAAATGGCCCAGTGACCTTACATTTGATACGTGGGAGCAGACATACTTGAAAGGTTGATGTCTAGCTATAGGTTTAGGTGCAGAAGGAGCAACGAGTAGTTTTGCTAGCGTCAACATGGAGAACAAGGACAAATTTTTGACACTTTTTTGCGATAATAGACAGGGGCATAGCACAGTTAACAGATACTACAACATGGAGATGAGTACCTTGCCAGGCTTGAGGTCACAGGTGCTCTATCATGATTAACAGATTCAGATCTTGGTTAACTTGCTTATACCATTAATTTATCTTTATTAAACATGTTTAGTTACAAGAGGCTTGAAGCTTGTTGCTTCCCATATTTATAAGGGAAACCAAGGCCTAGACAATCATCATCTTTATGCAAGACAATTTATATATTCCAATATTATCTATCTAATCATATTTCAGATTCAAGACATTACACTTTTATGATAATTTAATATTATAATGGGCAAGGATGGTTAACTTTGTGGATATGTATGGTGTTCTAATTTTCTGTTAATATTCAAGTTCATAAGTTGTTTGATTGTCTCCATATTGGCTATTTCCAGTTATTCAAATCAAAAGATTTATCAAGGAACATTTGTTGTCATTGTGTGGATGCTTTTAATTGGTTTCTATTAGAAGTTGATGTAATTCCCTTTAAGTGACTTACATTTATTGGTCTCTCTCTCGAGTTAAATCCTTTAAAGTAAATCATACTGGTGGGTTTTTCTTCAAATAGAATTAAAACAACTTACTTGAATAGTACTTGTATGTGTGTGTTAAAACAATAATGACTACCATCAAAGACATAAAAATAATAAATAACACTCACCTCAATTCTAGCACCACTACTACTACTCTGAATATCATGCATATTCTCATCAAGATGTTCAACATAATCACTATCATCATTGTCCTCAAGTTGTGCAACTTTGTAGAGAGCTCTATTGACAGGGCCTTTTTCTTTTCATTCTGCTCTCATATAATTTCTCTGCATGTGGTTTAATCATCATGCAAAAATTAATATAAGTCAAGTAACGAATGCAAAAACTATAATTTTTTTTCAAAATAACATTTTTCTTCCACTCTTAAATGACTAAGTCAAGGTATGTTGTGAGATTCTTCCTTTATTGTAAGCAATAGATTCTAGTTTATAGGAGGATTCTTATAGTCATGAGCATAAGATTTTCAACAAGAATGCATAGTCCTAGTCCTTCATATGATAAGGAAGATAGTAAAAGTTGTAAGATGGTAGTCCATATCTTTGTCTTAGGACAGTCCATAGCATGGAAGGTTTAGGAGATAAAGAGATGCAATAGCTAGTAAGGTTTCACCAAACAAAGAGAAGAGATAAAGGCACTATCAAAACCATTAGACAATAAACAAGAACCCTTGGAATGACAGCAACAAAGTAGATATGACAACCTTGAGGGTAGGTTCATTCTTTGTTTATAGTATCCAAGAGCTATGATAACTATTGAAGTATCCAAAAAATGCAATCACAAGGAAGTATAACAAAAACATGGTACATGTTTACCCAATGACAAGCACACAAAATGAAAGGATATTGTAATAGAGCCTCTTACCTCATCTACATCCATAATATTATGCTCATTCCATGCAAAAACTATAGGATTAATTGAGGAAGCCAATTGCAACAATTTCTCAATGAGACTATGTAAGCAACTCATTATATGTTGGTACCCTTCATTTGAGTTGACATGATCTACAAAGGCTCTTACTAGGTGTTTAACAGATGGCTCTAAAATCTCTATTGACGAACTAGATTTCCACTTCATACTACCATTAGATTTACTAGGATCTAGTGCTTCCATATAATTGAGCATATCTTCCACACCTGCTTCTCTATTACTATTTTCCACCTAAAATACAATGTCAATATCAACATATAGTTAGTTCAATAAAAAACTAAAATAAATAACCAACGTGAATTGAACCAAAAAGCCATACCCTTACTCCAAGTTTGTCCATTTTGGCCTGCAACCTGCCTCAACCAAATGTATATCCAACTGCCACATTATGTCTTGCCCTCTTTCCTTTATAACTCTTTGTCAAATATTTTTCAAAACACATATTTCTTTTCAATGCCTCCCACTGTTTGGGAGATAAAGGGGATTCTAACCTCTCTTTTCCCTCCAAGATTGTTTTTCTACAATTGTATCTAAATTGTTCATCAAAAGTCTCATCTTTTGCTTGTAATATCTTCTAGAGATTTGTCCACCAGGAGTCTCAAAAGCATTTTCCATTTTTTGTATAACATTTTCCACACTTTGTGGATCTTGCTCTACAAAATTTGATTTGCAAATATCCAAATGGGCCCTACATCTCACACCCAACTCAGAGGCCCACCTTACAACATTTTTCCCAATGGGCTCACCATCTCTTGATATGTCAACCAAGAATAGCTTCTTTCCTCCTAATCTTCTTTGTTTTGCATTCCTCTCTGTAGATCTGTATAAATCTTGACTCAATCTTTTTCTTTTGAAAAAAGTAGGCACATCTTCTATTAAACCACTAGCAATATTTTTGGCTGATCCACTAGTTCCATCAAAAGTTGTAGCAGGCACATCAGATGCAAGTGATCTCTCTTCATGACTTTCATTAACCAGAACTTCATCATCTTTGGCCACATCAGGTGTGTCATGAGTAGGTAGATCAATACCAATCTCTATAGATTTCACTTCAAACACATCCTTTAATCTTGAGTAAATCATCTATAGCTCACTTATTTTTCCTTTCGTCTCATTGTTTTCAATAATCTCTCTTAGACTCTATGCTAAGAGATCATCACAACTTTGCACATCACCATGTGCTATATCAGACTGCACATCACCATGTGATATATCAAGCTGCACATCACTATGTGTTATATCAGGCTGCACATCACTATGTGTTATATCAGGCTTGTACAAGTTAGCAGCAATGTATCTTTACTTTCCTTTTGTTTTCTCTTTGCATTTTCTTTGCACTCTTTGTCTTTCCTATAAAACAAAAAAATATAATATTATGTCTTATATACATAAACCTCTTGCCTATAAAATTTCATAAACACAATTAAACAAATAATATACTACTTAGTAGATTTACAACTTGCCTGTTTGTCAAACCAAGATTTGATAAATATTCACTATTCTTTGCCACACATTCTTTACAAAAGTGCTCATAATCTATCAGTGGAACTTCAACAACATGATCATTATCATCTAAATTGTACCTCATAGTCTTTTTCCTTATTTCCTGAAGTCCAAATAAATAATAATATATAAATCAACAACTTGAATTAGTAGAACAAGAGTAGAATATAAACAAAGCCATTATTTTCAGTCAACTAGAGCATATAAACAAATGCAATCATAGTATATAAGGATTTCATTTCCATTTGAATGATACAATATATAAGGACAGTCCCCATATGAAATACATTCATAGAGCATATAAGATGTATTCGTAGAAATTAGAGGAGACAGTCTATGACAAGTGACATGACATAGGATGATAGCATATAAGATGCATTAAATGGAGTGAAAATTCAGTAAGTAAATGTGGCACACAGATCAAAACCCAAAGGAAACTCTATTTGTTTATCCTTCTATTTGAGAAGAAACTAATTGCCTTTCTGATAGTGTGAATCATCATTATTTCTACTTATATAATCCTCATTATTTCTACTTATAAAATCCTCATTATTTCTACTTATATAATTCTACACAAATTCTGAACAAACAAATGTAAGTAAACAAAAATAGTCAATATGTGCTTTAAAAATGAATAATTTATTTTTTGAACAAATATAGCTAGTTATATGCATGACCTGTAACAATACAAGAACTAGAAAAACAACAAAAAGTAGAGCTCAACAAATGAGATTACCCTTAAAAACCTGAAGTGGAAGAAATTCCTATACACTAATGCCCTTTCTTATCTTGTTGCTTCTCTACTACATTTTACAAGCTCACTATTTTCTTGATGGCTTCACTAATCATCTGCATTGCTAGCCAGATCAGAATCCTGATCACTCATGTCTACATCTGCTTGATTTTTGTCCTCATCCTCATCTGTGTCATGCAATATATTCTCTCTCCGAATCTCTTCATTCGTAATCAAAATATCTTCTCCAAACACTCCATCATTTTCATCCACTACTTCGAATGTTTCTTGTAAATTAACATATTGCTCATCAGGCATTATATCAACAACTTCCATGAATTTTTGTTTCAAACGAGACTCAATTTGAATGACATATGACCATCTTGGGCTTCTTACACCATCAATTAGAAATGATTGGTTAATTTGAAAAGGGAAAACATAGGGCTCATCCCTCTCTGATAAAAATTGTCTTGTATTTGTACGTACAAATCCATACTCATCAATATGTACTGTGGATGGTCGGATCCACTTACATTTTAATAATATAGGACTATTTTCACCACAATCCACTTGAATAATTTCTTGGATGAATCTAGCATAGAATTTCTTCTCAGTTTCGTGAAGAAATTCAACACTTACAACACAATCACAATTTGTCTTTCTTTTGTCTTTTTCCTCCACTCTTAAATGGCTACCATAGGCCCACATTCCACTAAAATGCATAGCCCATAAATGTCAAAATTTGATTCTCTTCTTCATATTTTCTACATAGAATATTAATGTACAAATAGTAAGATTAATAATACAAATGTGTAAATGCAATTGAGTAAGATTAATAATATAAATGTGTAAATAAATAATTGTGTAAATTTTTTTAACATTTGCCACTTATCAAACGAAGATGTGTTTTGAAGAATAAAGGCATGTATCGCACTTCTTTCTTGATGTGATAACTTGAAGTGACATCCATTGCCTTCTAATACTTCACCTGCAACTCTGTCATCTTCATCATCATCCCATACACGTCGATTGACATTTTTAAAATCCTTCACATATTCTATGCAAAATCCAATGGTCTCTTGCATTGAATATCCCTCAGACATGTTGCCTTCTAGTTTTGCCCTAGTATGAACAATTTTTTTCAAAACCTTCATATATCATTCTATAGGATACATCCATATTGTTCTTACTAGACCACAATGCTCTAGTTCATATTATAGATGTATCAAAAGATGCATAGAAATGTTAAAGATTGTTTCCAAAAATTCCTGTTCCAATAGACAAAGGACTTCAACAACCTCCTCCCTCAAACTATCAAAGTTTGAAGGATCTAATACATGTGAACCCATTCTCTTTAATATTAGGCCCAACCTTATAATTGCCAATCTTGGCCCCTTTGCCAAACCTGATATATTTACCACAATAGGTTAAATATTTTTGATTATAACATGATAATCATGGGTCTTTAGGCCTCTTAAGCTATTAATGTCAGTTTGGCTTCTGATAGTACTACTTACATATCCAGTGGGAAAGCAAGTCTGAGACCTCAACTATAAGAATTGTGTCGTTGTTCCTTTGTCTAGACATAAGGAGCATTGGGTTTTTTATATTTTGCATCATCATATTTTTCAACCCAAAGATTTTGATGATTCTTTAGTTCTTGAAAGTCTTCATGTGATAAAATAGTATCAAAAGCACCAAAAAGAGTTTCTATAATAGCATAGGCTATATTTTTCTCAGTATGCATAAAGTCAACAGTATGCCTAATGGCTATATCTTTAAAGTATGGCAACTTATAGAATATGCACAACCGTTTTACACCACTTTCATTACATAGATCATATCTACTACCAGCAATCCCACCATTTTCAATAAATGACATTTTTTTTTGTCCATTTTCAATAATGTAATCACCTATTATTAGCAAAGGTGCTTCACAATTCTCTTCTTGACCATTGAAATGTGTTTTTTGTCGATGACATGGATGACCCACTTTAAGGTAAGCACGATTTCCACAATAAATACACTTACACAAACTTCTTGAGTGCCTCACAAAATCCTTAAAGTTGCAAGCAAGACAGCCATGGTATCCATGAATAGTGAGACCAGACAATGTACCATATGCAGGAATATCATGAATCGTAACCAATAAGGAATATCTTAAAGTGAATTTGATTGAATGGCCATCACTTAAAGATTGAATTTCTTCAATTCCTTTCCATAATTCCATTAGCTCATCATATAATGTCTCTAGATAGACATCTATTGTATCTGAAGTCACACTTTTCTTTCCTGGTATAATCAATGATAGCATTAAGAAAAATGGTTTAGTTGCTAACCATGGAGGCAAGTTATAATTTATTAAAAACACTAGCCAAGTTGACCATTTAGTACTTTGATTTGAGAATGGGTTCACCCCATCTAGAGCCAAACCCAACCTTATATTAGGAGGATCTTGAGAAAAATTAGGCCATCTGTTATCAAATTCCATCCACATCTTAGAATCAAGCACATGTCATTGTTTTCCATCAATGCTCTTATTTTGGGCATGCCATTGCATAAGTTCAACAATGTCTCTGCACCTATACATTCAGAGCAATCGTGGGATTATCAGAAAGTGGCAAAGAACCTTTCTAGGAACCACAACTAATTTCAACCCTTATCTAGACCTAGCTTCATGACATTTCAAACATTCACTCTCACTTGCAAGATTTTTGTGAAATAATACACAACCATTAACACATGTGTGGATTTTTTCATACCCCAAGCCGAGCTTACTAATCTACTTTTTATATTGACTTTGTTTTGTTGGCAATGTGGAGTCAGCTGGTAACAACAAACTTAATAATGCCAATAACTGATCTACACTCTCATTTGTCTAACCATGCACCACTTGCAAGTTAAGAATTTGAAGGATTATTGTCAAATGACTTAACTTGCAATTAGCATACACAAGATTTAAAGCGTCCTTCATTGACTTGGCCCAATCATCATTTAGACCCTCATTCAACATTATTTAAACTTCAAACCCTCCATCTAATAGTTTTGCCTCTTCATCTATGTTTGGTGCCACTTCATCTATCTTTGTTGCCTCTTCATCTCTCACAATCTGCAATTCTATCATATCTTCATAATAATTGTAAGCCCAAGGGCTTATATCACTATGCCCATATCTTATCATATGTCGATAAATCACATTTCTTTTTCTCACCCTTCCACCAAGACAGTCATTACATGGACATGGATATTTTTCCATTTCCCTCTCTTTGGCTACTCTCTCATCATATGCATGATATTGATCTATAGTCAACCTTTGACATTGATCCATCTGTAATATTGTGTATTCCAGTATTAATTTAGTATAATAAGCTATCCTATGCCTAGAAGGTCTTTAAATATAAAATCTTAAAAGGTAACCTTCAATCATGCATATGGTCAAGCTAGGATAACCTTTCCTTCAGTTTGGGCTAGTCATCATGCAGGGTGATCATGCAAAGTAGAGGTGTGGTTTTATTTGAGTTCAAGGATCAGTTAAGGATCAATGTCAAAAATACTGAAGATAACATTTTCTTCTGAGTTTTCAAGCTTCAATCATGAAAATATCTCTTGGGGGCCGCCCACAAGAAGCTTCCCCAAATATCATGAAAATATCAATTCACTTATGGCAATGAGGGTTTTGAATTACCTTTGAATTTGTTGTAGAGTGCGTCCCCAAATTTGACTTTGTTGTAGAGGGCCCCGTCAACTTCAGATTTGTGACAACAAACTTTGAATTCCTTGCCCGCCTTTTCAAAAGTCTCCAAGTCCTCTCCAAACAAGCTTTATCACCCATGCAAGTAGATGCTACACTTATATGCACCTAAAACATTTTTTCAGGTACATACATCAGATAGAGTAAGTGCTTTAATACATGTCCATGAGAATAATAAACATCAACAACAATTCAATTTCATTCCCATGCTGACAATTATACATTTTACAAGTTGTCTGACTTAGAAATATTGACAAGCTATGTAAACCAATAGATAAATAGCATTTAGAAGAAATACTAAACAATTTATCAAGATTACACTTTAAAACCCCAATTAAATAACTATTGTGATGAAGTATTCATAGCAGCAAATCACTTGCCAAAATCATATGCAAAGTCACCAAATAAAGGACTCAAGATGTCAATCATTTCAAATGACAATCATGACAATAGGAAAAATAGCATAGAGAATACAATCATGCCTTTGATTGCAAAGGAGGGGGCATATATTACAGTTTATAGCAGCATTGAAAAGATGAAAATATAAAATCCATGAAGCCAAACACTTTTGGCCAAATACAAACCCTTACCTAATTAGTTAACTAATACTTGGAGATTTTATCAGGCAAAGATAACGATTATATAGATGCTAAAATAGTGACACAAGTGCCTTTGAAAGTGATGACAGTCATGTCATCAAACTGACAGTGAAATTAGTCATCAAAAAGAGTAATGCACAACACCATAGAAGAAAAGAGGAGATCACTACCCATTCAAACAGATGCCCTAATCATAGTCACCAAAATGGGCTACAACAGTAGAGAAAAGGCAGTGGAATATTGACAATCTTATTGCATCCAAATGGGAATTATGTGAAAACTATTTCATATATCAATAACAAAAGTAACAGAGAGGATTTTTTACAATCAAAAGTCTATGAATAGAATCTTCAAGTTTATCAAAATCAAGCTAATAAGCTATATGATAGTCATAGCAGCAGATGGACAAAGGGAATGTGACTGTGACAGATTTTTGCATACAAAGGACAGTCATCATCAATGATATCTTTGTATTAAGGAATTTGTAGGCAAGTTCATGATAGGACAACAAATATTAGTTCATGTATGAAGCAATGAACAAGGTTTTCATGATAAAGGTTACTATCAAGATAGCAATAAGAGATAGTAAAGACAATGAAGAGCAAATTTAAGGAATGAAACAAATCATGGAATAGTCTTGCATTCTCAAAAACAAGCTTTCATTATCTGTTTTGTGACAATCATTTTGAAAATACAATCATCTTTCAAAGGTTGAATCACACACACAAGGGGAGTGTCTAAGTCACAAGTTGTAGACCATCAAATTCCTTCATGCCAAGGTATTCTAAGTATAAATCATGAATGAAAAAAGTAGAACTTTATCAATAAAGAACCATGAGACCTCTTCATACAGTCATTGAAAGAGATAGAACAATCACTAATGACAGAGCACCAAGCTTTCAAAGATACAAAACTTTAGAGGAGGCTAAGAGAAGAATAGAGGTACATGGAAAAACCTACCTCTGCTTCATAAAACCATTTGTTATCTGCCATCTATCTGCTCCTTTGATATCTATCATCTATAGCTTGAAATCTCGAAATTCCCTCCTTTCTTCATTCACATGATGATCTCAAAACTATTTCCAAACTCAAAGAACTACGGCCATGAATAATCTTCTCCTATTCGACTACTCATACCCTATTCTTGGCTGCCATGAACAATCTTCTCATGTTTGACTACTCATACCCTATTCTTGGTGGCCATGAATAATCTTCTCCTATTCGACTACTCTGCATACCCTATTCTTGGTGGTCATGAACAATCTTCTCATGCTAAATGCACAATCTTTGCTTCTTCAAAGGTTTCACTTTTGTTCAAAATTCATAAATTTACAATCCCTCCATTAATTCGCTCCAAAACTAAAGTGAAAGAGAAAAGAATAGAGGAATTTATTTAGTACTTTATTTAGTCAATTTTATTTGTAGTTGTGTTTTTTTGCCCCATGACTAAATTAGTCATTTATTTAGTCATTTCAATTGATGACCAAATTAGCTATTTATTTAGTCATTTATAACTGTGTTGCAAAAAGTTTTAGTCATGTGATTAAAAGTTTGGTCATGTGACTAAAAGTTTTAGTCACCTATCATTTATTTGCCATATTTCTACTAGTGTATATTATCTGACACTTGGCTAGTAGAATCACTCCATGTGATCTTGATGTTGTCTTATCATACTTACAAACCATAACAATGTTGTTGCTTTGTGCACTTTATCTATCTTGAATCTTGCATTCCTTAGTTCTTTATGTGAATGATCAAATGCATTGTTGTTTATCATGATTATATGGACACTAACACTTTTCTTGCAGGAATGTGTTGTGGGAACATTTGGCGATTGTAAAGTACATGTCACCTCTGGGGGGCATGGGCTTTGCGAGAGCTCATGTTCCCTTGTGTGTTTGATATCGGTATATGACATCAACTACCTTAAGGTGGGGCATATATAAGGTAAGATGTCTGTTGTAGATGTTAGCAATGTGTGTTTGTGAATCTTGAATCTATTACAATCACTTAAGCCCTCTGTAGAGGTGGGATATCGTGCATATCCTTTTTCTCTTAAGCCCTTCGTGTGAGGTGGGGATGGTGTATTTCTTGAGGACAGTGCACAATCCTGTCATTTTTAAAAGTCCTCTGACCAGGTGGGGAGTGGTTCTATGACTAACCTAACCCTTAAGCATGTCTTCAATGATTGTTGTGGTGAAGCTCAATTGTTGGTGTGTGCCTATAATGTGCCTGAGATGGTGATGAACCTAGAAATAGGTACACTCCATCACTTGTCTTCCATGTTTTCTCTGTGTCTTCCATGTCTGTGTGTATGGCGTGTTTGTTCCCAAGCATAGTCTAAAGATTGGTGGCGATGAGTCCCTCCTATGCTTTAGGATTTATTTGGCATGTTTGTTCTCAAGTGTAGTCTAAATACTGGTGTCGATAAGTCCCACCTGCACTCTAAGATTTGTTTTGCATGTTTGTTGCCCCATGTGTAGTCTAAAGACTGGTGGCAATGAGTCCCTCCTACATTTTGGGTTGTGTGTTTACTTTTCATGTACTTGCATTCTGCATTTCATATATGAGAAAAAGAAAAAGAAAATAATCAGTGCATTCATTGTATTCACTATGTTTTACATGTCTTAAATGTTGTCTTCTCCATGTTTTGCGTAACTATAACTGTCTTCTTTGTGTTTTACATGCCTTTTATTGTCTTCAATATATCTGGCATGTCTTCTCCATGCTTGGCATGTTTGTTTTGTTTGTTGATTGTACTTTAATGCATGTATTGGCCTCACGTTTATACATACATTAAAGTGGGGGCTAAATGTTATGTCAGAAAAAGTAACCTTGGGGGGCTTTTTCCTATTAAGGTTTAGCTCCTAGGTTCTATAATTGCATTTAGAGCATATTGCATGTTATTTGTGACTCCTGATGAGAAAATCCTTGGGTCTTGTAAATAGGACCTAGGGGGCTGCACTTTAATGAATTTTGAGCAAAAATGGCAGGGTGGACTAGGGTGCTAGCACCCTAGTCCAGCGCTATTTTGTGTCTGCCCTAATTTCAAATTTTGGTTTAGTGACTATTATTTGGGTCCTATGCCAACATCTAAAGTTTGAATTACAACGAAATTCTTAGCTGCAATCTTTGTAGTTGCATATATAAGCATGATTAGTTTTCATTTGCAAACTAGATGGACTTTATGTGTACTTGTGATCATAGAGTATTCAAAATATTCATTATGTTGTAGAGTAGTACTTTGTTGTTATTGTGTTTGTATTTGTAGATTTGGCATCCATCTCCTCATGGAATGAAGAGCATCTTCCTTCCATGAGATCTTCACTACAAAGTGATATCAATTGTGTTTTCAATCATTTATCATTTGGATTTTTTCTGCTATCCCACCGGGATACACACTCTCATCTGACAATGGTGTTTAGAAGACTTGAATGTCTCTCAAGGGCTTGACCGAGGCAAGCCTCTAAACACTACAACCCCCTCCCACACTCCTTGTGATTGAAGGTTACAAGTGTCAAATTCTGTGGAGTGGAGTTGGAAGGACTAGAAGACACAAAGGATTTAGGATCTAAAAAGAAATAGGATACTGGTGCTTTTCCTAGACTAGGGTGCTAGTTCCTGTGTCCTCCGCATTTGAATTTTTGGGAACTAAAGTTGCAGTGTTGATTAATGTCGGAAGGAGATCAAGATTCTACAAAGAAATAGGTACCTTGGACTTTTCTGTGAGTCCCCATTTCCCTGACTTCTCTACCTTCTAAACTTTGAAAAATAGTAAGTTAAATATCTTTGTCCTTTACCTCAGTCTAAAAGGATTTATTGCAATTTGATAATTTGCTTAATAATTTGCATAATTAGAGTTTCTAAGTATAATTGAGCATTAGATAGAGACATTGTTTGATATATCCAAGATTCCATAGCTTCCCAAGTGGTAGTCCAACCTGATAGGTGATTGCTCTCACTTAGTGGAGATTCAACTCAGTTGATAAGCCCTTGGAATGTTTGTTGGGAAAGAAAGATTACACATAAATCATTAAAACAACAAATAACAACCATCACCCTCATTTTCCTCTACAAAATAATAAGAAACTTCTCCACCATGGATGAAATTCATTTCTTAAGAAGATATGGAAGACAGTGATGGAAGGGGAAAGAATGAGAACAAATTTGAATCCTACATATCCTGGGGCTTTTACAGATGAGAGTGACCCCATAATAAGAATTCATAAAATTTTTGCCAATGAAGAGATGTTGATTGAAGAGGCCCCTATAGGTGAAGAGAGACCAACATATGTCAGGGACCCAAGGATTCTAATTCAACCCTATACAAGAGGAAATGAGTCTACTGAGTCGCCTCTAGCCAAAAACTTGAAAATTATTGATTTGGAGCAAGAAGAAAAAGTTTCAATTGTAGACTTAGAGGAGGAGACTTATGAAGGTGGGGTTGGAGAAGAACAAGAGACTTCTCAATAGGTGAATTCACTTGAGAGAATATGCCCTTTCGCCTTTCTTAACAATAGGTTGGGAAGGTCACTTTCTGGTGACCAAGTTGATACAGAGGACATTAGAGTGCTTGCTTGTGCACAATTTTTGAAGGATGATGCCTTTGTCAATACCCCTGAATTTAAGGGGTATGTGCTAAAAGTAAGAAATGAAGAATCCTAGAGAAAGGTGGAAGAAGCAAAGATAGGAGTTGATCTTGAGAAGTATGAAGAGATAACAAAAAGGGTGCTCAGTGAAGTGATCCAGGATATTAGCAAAAATTACCCCTGATGAAGGGAGAGCCTTGGTAGAAAAGAGTGGTCTGATGCTACTTCCTCATTGGACTTTGGGAGATGCAATTGTGTTTGATACTATTATAAGGATGGGCATGCATATTTCAGATGATCAAGTGGAAAAAGCACTCTTTGGTGTAGGGTTCAACCCCAAATTTGAGACCTTGACAATATGGGAATTGGCCCCAAATAATAATAAGCCAAGGGTGGGCTTAGGTGAATTAACAAGGGAGGTGATAATAAAGAGAGTATCAAATACTTCAACTCCTCAAGCTGCAAGCTTGAGTGTTCACACAACTCAATTTGCTGAAGTTGTCACAAATAAGTTGCAGAAGGATTACAATGATCTTCTATTAAAGTATGGATAGGCAATGTCAGAATTGAATAAGTATAAGGGGAAGATGTTGTTGTCTCCAGGCACATCAACTCAGAGTGGTTCAGTTCCTATGGATACTGTAGAAGCCTTCCCAATAGACAAAGATGCATTGCTCTCAGAGATTAAAGAATTTAAGGAAGAAGTAAAAAGTTTAAAAGATGAGAAGAAGACCACTGTCAAGGAAATGGTTACAAATTTGATTAACCATAGCTTATCCAAGATTATAGCCATGGTTGATGATATATGGAAATCATATTCAAGTTTGAGAATAGCCCAGGATAAACATGACAAGGATAAGCAAAGCTTGAAGGACATGATTAAGGTGTGGCTACATAAAACTGGTGAATTAGGGGAAATTCATAGGTGTTCAAGGTTTGCCCCTGATGCTCCAACAGAGATAAAATTAACCCTTGACATGTTTCTTCGATTGGAAGAGGTAGTGGCTTTCCTATTAAAATTGGATAATAATTTGAAGGAGAAAAGGCAATCAATTGAGAAAATAGATAAAAAGATCATGCCAATCATATTGGAAGATGATGGCCAAATAAAAAGTTTGGACAAATGGAAGGCTGATTTTGAAAATATAGCTGGCCAATTCATATCTTCAAGTTGTGTAGATGGTGATCCAAATATGAAAATTTTGAGTTCTACACTTGATAAGATACATGCATTGGAATTTAATTTTGAGATATTTTGTAAGGAGTCAAAGATCTTATTGGATGCTAGGTATGCAGGGCATAATGAAAAAATAGCAAAATTTATTCTGTTCCAATGACCATCAGAGAAATCATGTGCGGCTTGGGTGGAGAAGTATGGATAAATGTGTCCAGGATGAACAAACATCCAATCATATGATAGGTCATCTTCATCATTGGGATAAAGCATCTCCAATGGTTTTTTGGCATCTCCAAGTTAAATTGTATTTTGTCTATTCTCTTTCATATGTAATTTAAATTAGTTTCCAATGCCTATGGAAGTGGCTTGTAATGTAAGATTTGTAATCAACAATTGGTAATGAGTTTTAGGGAAACATGTTCTTGTGCCTATAAAAGAACATATTGTTCCACTTTGTAATGGATTGAAATATTTGGGAAACTTTGATAAGTGAAATACAAAGCAATTCTGAGAAGTTGTACATATTTTGAGTTGTAAGTTTCAATTTCTTGCATGTTGAATGTATTTTCTTCATAAGTATTTTTATCAGTTTCAAATTACAATATATAAAAAATACCTTTGAACATGTGTTTCCATCAATTGTATCCTATGTTGTTTGCATTTCTCTCTTGAATAAGCATACTAAGAGTTTATGAGTTCTTGAATATGCATTTGCTATGTTGCATGTTTGGTTTATTGCTTCTATTCAAGGAATAGATTAAAATGCTCTAAGTCAGATATGGGGAGATGTGTTTTCCATTAGGGATATTTGTAAGAAGAGTTGTTGGAAATACCCATTCTTGGATTGTTACTTATGAGATAGGAACATAATAAATCCTCTGGAGCTGGATGCTTCTTTTGTTTATGAGAAGTGTTTTGTATGTAAGGAATTGAATCCAAACCCTATAATTAGCACTGATCAGAGTTGGGATTATTTTCACAAATCACCCATAATCAAATAATCATACATATATAAAAAGAACAATCAACTTATCAGTTTTTAGGAGTAGGATCTAGTTCTATGTTCTTTAAGCCATTTAACAAAGTAATGTCTAAAGATAGCCAACTTTGAAACAATTATACAGTTTTAGTCTATACCTAAGAGAACATATCTTCTTTAAGTGTCAATATCTAGTTGAAATAAGGATTTGCTAAATTGATATTGAAGTAAGGGAATACCCCCCTAGATTTAGCAGAGTTTGAAGTGCAGAGGAGAACAAACAATTGTCTCCTATTCATTGGCCACTAACCTGAGGATCTTGAGTATAAAAGATGGAAACTTTTTAGGGAAACTCAGACCATCAGTTGGGAACACCAACAATTCATGTATCATCAATTCACTGATGATACCATGTTATTGAGACATGTTGGGCTTGTGAAAGCAAGGGTCTTCAAAAGAATTCTTTCATATTACTCTGCAGCATTTGGACAAGAGGTAAGTATAGACAAATATGAAGCCTTTTTCTTTTTTACTGATCCCAATATTGAAAAATAGATTTTACAAATACTCAAATTTTGAAAGGGCGAGTTACCTTGCAAATACCTAGGCTTCTTGTTGGCAAAAGGAGTCTTGTTGGGAAAACTATGGGATCCATTGATCTCAAGGGTTGAGAGTAAACTTTCCTCTTGGAAAGGTAGATGGATTTCCTTGGCTAGGAGACTTATGTTGCTCAAATCAGTAGCTATGGCATTGCTTGTCTATATGCTCTTGTACTTTCTTATGTCAAGCAAAGAAAGTAAAAAAATAAATTAGAAGATGAAAAATTTATTTTGGAAAGGAAACTCGGATCAGAAAAAGATTCCCTTAATTAGCTAGGAGAAGATTTGTAAATTGAAGGAGGCAGCTTGAACAAGCTTAAAATTTTTGTCTTTATAGAACAAGGATTTGGGATCCAAGTTGGTTTGGCAGATGTACGCAAACCAGGACCTCAAGTGGGTCAAATTCTTGAAAGCCAAGTATTTGGATACTAAAGAAACAAGCATTTTCACATCTAGATCCCTCCCAAAAGGATCACATGTGTGGATTTTCATCAACAACTGCAAGGATTTGGTTTTAGATTTTCTCACTTGGGATATAAGAGATGGGAAAACTACTCTCTTTTGGGAGGACTCCTGGTGCGGTTTCAGCAAGTTGGCAGATATTGGAGCACTAAGGCATGTCAGGGAGGTAACAAAACAACTCTAGGGAAAGTATGTGAGGGATTTTATGAACTTCTACATGGTCGATGGTCATATGGGGTGGTAGTGGAAATATATAAAGCAACTGGGCCTTAGCAATGTTGAGGTATTGGCTGAGGAAGCTCTTATGGGTTAGATAATTTGCATCAGGGAAGGATGAGATGTTTTGAGATGGAATGGGGCAACTTCAGGAGTCTACAATGCCCATGATGGTCACAAAATTTTGATCAGACAACAAGAGGTGGTATTGGATCTGTCCAGTGCACTATGTTGGAATAAGCAATGTTTTCCAAAAGCATGTATATTTTCTTGGGTGGCAATCCAAGGTAGAGTGTTGACTGTGGAAAGGTTCAAGAAATTGGGCTTCTACGGTCCTTCTAGGCACATTTTGTCTGAAGAAGAAATTGGAGAACACCTCTTTCTCAACTACCTTTTCACTGCCAAGTGCTGGAGGTGGCTTTGTGCTAAGCTTCATCTGAGTCTAGCCTGAGCCCGAGGGACATAGTTAGTCTATTTAAAACCTAGCCCATTCTCTGCAAGAATTCTTTATATGTCAAATTATGGTGGTCTTGTCCCTCTCTCCTCTTATGGGAGGTCTAGAATGAGAGGAATTGATGAATCTTTCAAGATACTACGATTCCACTCTCATCGTTTCTAAACAAAGTAGAAGGGCGTATTGTTGAGGTGGTAAACTCAAGAATGGAGGTGGCAAGTAAATTGAAAACCTCTTTCTCAAGCTAGGGATGCAATAATGAGACAAAATTGGAATGGCTTAAAGATTCCACCTTGTGTTGGCTCGGGCAAATCTAGGACAAAAGAGGAGTGTAAAAACATCAAATGGCAACCTCCTAATTGTGGTTGGTACAAGATGAATTTTGATAGGGTGTCTAGGGGGAACCCTAGATGTTCTAGGGTAGGTTACATAGTGAGGAATTGGGAAGGCATTGTGGTTGGGAAGATTTCCTAACCACTAAACTTTGGCACCAACAACGTGGTGAAGTTGTAAGCTGCGCATCTTAGAATAAAGTTATGTGCAAAACTAAAAATCTTGAACCTAGTGATTGAGGGAGACTCAATGGTGATTGTAAATGCTCTTCGCTTAGGGAAATTATAGAATTGGAAGTTGGGGGCACTGCTGGAAGACACTTTGGGTTTTCTCAAGAGGTTTTAGCATTATACAATCAACCACATTCTCCATGAAGACAATAAAGAGGCAGATCTCCTCTCGAATCTTGGGGCAGATGGGATCTCTCTGAAAGAATCCATCACCATTGGGGGTGGTGATCGACACGTCATCTAGTGGGTAGTTGGGTGGGAGCCACTCCACAATTACATGTGTGGAGTGGCTGACATGATAGGAGGTGATGGGGATTTTGGAGTGAGGTGGCCTTAACTTGTTCGGAGCGTAGGATGAAGTTCTCATGATGGTGCTGAAGTTTTATGGGAATGTGGAGCAAGCTGGCACACTCCTCACATCACTCTTAACTAGAGGTCAGGGTGGCTAATAATGGCAGGGTGCATCGGCATTCTAACATTTCCTTGCCTCTCCTGTAGCCAAGCTTTTATCATGGCTTTCTCTCCCATTTTTATTATGGCAAAGTTTATTTTGAAGGTGATGGCAAAGGATCTAGGTATTGGTGGCATGGACACTCTTGTCTAGCTTCTTGGCTCAAAGCAGAAAATGGCCTTTTTAGGCCCAATGACCTCATACCATTTGAGAAGGATAATTAGACACCTTGACTTTCTCACATTTGTTGCGGTGGAGCGTATAACAGGAAAGGGCTTCATGGAGGGAGTTGAAGGCTACAGATTAGATTCTAATATCTCTTTGAGGGCTTCAATAGGTCTATTGGATATCAAGGTTATGAAGGCAGAGGTGAAGGAGATTATGCAGCGCTTGTTCATAAAGGCTCTATTGGTTGGGTTGGAGGAGTCTCTGGCTACAGTATCCCTGGGAGTTGGTATCCCATAGCTGTGTATTTGGAGTATCTAAAGGATATGGATATAGTGGTTAAATTTTATCCCTTTCTTCTAGACATCAATGGACTGGAATTGATCAAGCATCATCGTTTGGCTTCTGTGGGGGTGGGATTCTTGAGGAAGAAATTTAGGTTGGTGGCAGTTCATAATTTAGCCTGGGAAGATGGATTTAAAGTTTTTGTCCAGAAAAACATCTGGTCTATGTCTTAAGTTTGTGTTTCTATGTATGGGTTGGGGTTTGGGTTACAAAAGTTGGAAAGTATGTGCTTTTCTGTTTGGGTTTGTTTCAGTTGGCTTTGGCCTTAGTCTCTATTATGATTATTAGTATATAATATCATGGGTGTAGCTGGCTCTAAGGATTTTCTTGATCCTGTGTGGTCTTTTTGTTCTTTGTAAGGGTTGGTAAAATAATGGTGGTCGCTCTCTACCCCACAGTCATGGGCATGATATGAATCCTTTTATATTAAATTAATAATATACTCTATCTTATCTACCAAAAAAAAAGAAATGGATGGCTAGGATTAGCCTAGATAAATATATGGCTAGGATTTAGGATTGATTTGATTTAGGATTGGTGAAATGAATTAGAAATTATTTTTAAAATGGGTATTGACTAGGAAGTGAATTTTTAACTAGAGAAAATGGTGATGTGGATTTTTGGGTAAGGTGATATTAGCTTAGTTAATTAAATAAAATGATTTATTTAATTAACTAATGTTAGGACTTAATAAGGGTGTGAATTTTTAACACTCTTTTATGTGGGAATTTTTCGCTCTGCAACTTCACACTCTTTTGTAGTTTCAATTTTTGTCAGGGAATGGACTTAGTCTAAGAGGGCCCTACCCCCCACCCCTCTCCCCTTCAGTATGGGCTGGAATAGGTACATCCTCAGACTTTGCCTAAGAACCCGTGACTACAGCTTTGGAGACTATTCCCAAATCTTGGAAGAATGTTCTCTTGGGATTGGAGAAAGGAGAAAATGTGAACGAATCTGTTGTCCTTGAGCTATTGGAGATAGTTGATGGAACAACTATCAAACTTCCAGAATCTACTATGGAGATGATTGATGTGGAGGTTCTCAAGGAATGGAAGACACCTCAATAGGTTTTTCAAACCACTCAACAAGAAGGGAATTCACTACTTCACAAAGATAATCTTTCAAGGTTCTTAAGGCCTAAGCCAAGGGGCTCATCATGAGATATGGCACCAAATGCATGATCTTCTCAAGGGAAGTCATTTCAGAGGGTTCAAAAAAACCAACATAACCTTCCCAAACCATTGGTTAGGGTCTTGCATGTATAGGGTGAGTACTTGCTTCACAAGCCACCAAGGTTCCTAGTAGCCCTATTTTTAGAGAATAGTGGCAATAACTTTTTGCAAAGGCCTTATTTTCACAAACCAAGACTATTTTAGGGTACCCTTTTGGAAATCTCATAACATATGTTAAATTTACTAGTGGGTCTTTTGGGAAGAGTGCCTCAAATCAAGACTGGCAATTCAGGATAGAGCCCTAATTAGGCCTGTTTTACAAAAGAACTACCCTTGAATTCCCTCACAGAACTTGTAAACCCACTTGGACATATCAGTTGCATGGAAAAACACATGATTCAATGGGTTTTAGGCCCCTATAGTCTACTACACAAGATTTGAACTCGTGGGTTTCTTCTAGTGGCTTGACACATGGTTTTGTCAAGCCAAAACCATCAAAACTCAGCCCAAAACTCAACCTTCAATCCTGAAATCATTAAAAACAACAAAAAAATGATTACACAAACCCATTCCACTAGTTCTATGGTGATGAGAAATAGTGGAATGGTCAGATTCCCATCATTTGAACAAAACCCTAGTTAAGGGTTTTAGCGACCTGTCTACAGAAAAACTGTTATAAAATCATCAAAACTATTGTCAAGGGCCCAAACCAAATTTAAAGCAACATTAACACCCTACTTTATCCATCCAATACTATAGGAACTTATGGCAGTCTCGTACCAAGACAGAGTACAACCTGTAACAGCAAAAAGACACCAGAAATTGCAGGAAACTAAGTGTTTGTTATTAATTTGTCCTTCAAAAACTTCATCATGCCTTCAAATGACCATGATGAGGTTTATAAACATTTTTACATTCTCCCCAAGTATTTTGGGTTGATTTGGCAACTAAAAACTACCACTGCACCCTCCAAACTACCTCTTTTTGTCACCTTGCTACAATGCAGATTAGTGTATTTGTTTACAATGTGGATAATGCCTTCACAAGATCATTTAAAACTCTTCTAAGATAGTTCCTACATGCCATGAATGACCTTCAATCATGGCTTATATGCCTACAATTGACCATCTTACGACTTGACTTGTCTACATACAAAATTGGCACCAAGGCCTTACAAGATGACTACCAATGATTTCAACATGCTTCAAAGTGGTCCAAGGTGACCTTATTACATTCCACAAATGGTCTTCAAGACCTTATTACAATGCAAACCAAAACATAGGAAGAAAACTCATGATAGGTCTTTTGGACCTATAGGTGCCCCTGCACCAAGGATAGTCTCCCCTTTGAAACACACTTTGGTGGAAACATTTTTCTCTTTCTAACCTAATATTGACACTAAATGTCACTTGAAGGGTAGTATGTTAGTTAGTGCCATGGCGAGAGGTCTTTTTCTCTTTAAGTTCACCTAAAAGGAAGATCTTTTATCAATTCTTGTAGGCGGCCCTTGTATCTAAGGGAAACATAATCTATCTCTCTATAGATGGAGGCCTGGACTTGATGCTGTTGTAGATCTGAACAAGACAACCCCTGTTTGGGCCAGACTATCAAGCCTTCGATTGGAGTTCTGGGATGAAGTTTTCACCTAGATTTCCAACTCTTTTGGGTGTTTCATTTCCTTAGACAATACTTCTAAATCCAAATCTAGGTTAGTTTTTTATCACTTCTATGTTAGTGTTGATATACACAAAACTCTCCCTAACTTTATAACTCTTGCTTCTAATTTTGGTAGTTGGACACAACCAATATTATATGAAAATGCTACTATGTTTTCTCAAAACTATTCTAAAAAGGGTCATTTAATAACCCAATGCAAAGTCCCTCGTAAGAAATCCCTAAAGTTCAAGGAAATGGTGGAAAGTGAGAAGGATGCCTGTAAGGAAAATCCCTTTAAAGAGGATACTCTTAACATTATAAGCTCACCTCTCAAAATGGTTGGCATTCAAGAAGATCCCAATGAAAACATAGATAACAAAATTCTTGAGGGTCTTTCTCTAGAAGGATTTAGGAATCAGGATGGGATTAATAGCTCTGGAATAGTGGATGGTCAGCATAATAAAGAACAATTGGAACCACAGAAAGAGGAGAACTTGATTCTTTTTCTAAATGATAAGGAGGAACGGGAAATCCTTTCCACTGAGGAAGCCACTAATAGTCATAAGGAAAATTAGAATGCAGAAGAGATTGTCTCAATAGAGATCCAATCTATGATGGTTTTTGATATTTTTATTCAATAGATTAACAACACAATGGTTAAGGAGGGTGTGGATGGGAAGATGAGAGGAATCTCTTCACCAAAGGATAGTACCTATTCCCTAACTCTTGGGGAGGGGACTAGCAAGTCAAGTACTAACCAGAATTTGGAACTAGATGGTTGGTCTACCCGTAAAAGAAAAGGGAAGAATCAAGCAAAAAATCTGTTGATGTAGGGGTTGAGGTCAAATTAGGGAGACTCTCTCAAAGAGAGACAAACTAGTAGGAGATAGCTAAAGAAATATCCCTTGGAAGACAAAGGATATTGGAGATCTCCTCTAGAAAGTTTCGCAAATGAATATCCTCTCATGGAATATTAAAGGATTGAATAGTCCATAGAAAAAGTTCTTGGTTAAGAACTGCATTTTAGATTATAAAATCGATATCCTTCTTTTGTAGGAGGTGAAGATGAATTCTGACAACTTTCAAGCTATTGCCAAAAATACATGGCCTAATGTAGATTTCTACATTAGTGATGTTGTAGGAGCTTCTGAAGATATAGTCACCATGTGGAGTAAGAACACTATTAGAAGGGATTACCTTTCTCATTCTAGAAGTAGTTCGGAAGTGAAATTCTCTTCCCCCAACAAAATATGGAATCTCATTAATAGCTATGCTCCTAATAAGAGTAATGTTAGGAAAGAGGTTTGGATGATTTGACCTCTCATATTTTGGTCAATAAGGATGATCTCTGGATGCTAGCTAGAGATTTTAACACTCCTCTGTATCCCTCAGAGAAACTTGGGGATATCATAGATTATTCTGACATGGTTGACCTTACTGATTTCCTAAATAGTGTTAGCCTTATGGATATTGCTGATTTATGTTAGTTCATATGGATCAAGTGACAGAGCACTATTAGGTCCTTGGTCACTTAAAAATGTAGGGAAACTTGGATTAAGGTATTTGATTATCAATTTTTCTTTTCTTATGCCCAATCACACATCAAAACCCTAATTATGCAAATATGGCAATAAACAAATGAATAACGAAAAATGCTTCTACAAAAAGATAAAAAATTACAAATGACTGTGCACCTATTTTTGGGGTTTCGAGGCAGAAAAGTCAGGAAAAAAAGAGTGGGTGCCCAAGTCCATTGCCCTACCTTTTGTCAGGATCTGCAACCTATTCCTACTGCATTGAAGGTTTTTCCATCATGAAACTTTGAGGACTAATGAGTGGGCGCCCAAGTCCAGGGTTCTCTTTTTCCTACTGTTTTGCAATTCTGACACTCTAACATGCCCTCCTGAAACTTCACTTTGTCTACATCATCAATCTGTAACCTGTAATCATAAAACTTTGGGAGGGGGTTGTGGTGTTCAGGAGCTTGCTTCAGTCAAGCCTCAGAAGGACACTTAAGTCTTCCAAACACCTTTGTGAGATAGAGAGTGCATGCCCTTGTGAGGCAGAGGCAAAAACCAAATGAACAATGATCACAAACATAATAAATGTCACCTTGTAGTGAAGATCTCATGAGAGGAAGATGCCCTTCATTCCATGAGGAAATGGATGCTCAAATCTGCAAACACATACACATAGACAACACAAATTTGCTCTTGCAACACAATGAAAGCCTTGAATCACCTTGAGACAATAGCTTGCTAGTAATCATCTAGTTTACAAATGAATGCCTAAACATGCTTTTATATGCAACTACAAACATTCTCACCAAGATTTTGTAAATTCAAACTTATCGTGTCAGCCTAGGGACCAAATAATGGTCATAAACTGACACCTAAATTTTGGGACTGACCCAAAATAGGGTAGGAGTAGGGCGCGGGTGCCCAAGTCCTCTTGGTGTAGGGGTGCCTATAGGTCCAAAAGACCTATCATGAGTTTTGTTCCTATGTTTTGGTTTGCATTGCAATAAGGTCTTGAAGACCATTTGTGGAATGTAATAAGGTCACCTTGGACCACTTTGAAGCATGTTGAAATTATTGGTAGTCATCTTGTAATGCGTTGGTGCCAATTTTGTATGTAGACAAGTCAAGTCATAAGATGGTCAATTGTAGGCATGTAATCCATGATTGAAGATCATTCATGGCATGTAGGAACTATCTTATAAGAGTTTGAAATGATCTTGTGAAGGGCTTATCCACATTGTAAACAAATACACTAATCTGCATTGTAACAAGGTGACAAAAAGAGGCAGTTTGGAGGGTGCAATGGTAGTTTTCAGTTGCCAAATCAACCCAAACTTCTTGGGGAGAATGTAAACATGTTTATAAACCTCATCATGGTTGTTGGAAGGCATGATGAAGGTTTTGAAGGGAAAATTAATAACAAACACTCAGTTTCTTGCAATTTCTGGTGTCTTTTTGCTGTTACAAGCCATACTCTATCTTGGTACGGGACTGTTATAAGTGCCTATAGTATTGGATGGATAGAGTAGGGTATTAAGGTTGCTTTGAATTTGGTTTGGGCCCTTGACAGTAGTTTTGAACGATTTTATAAATATTTTTCTGCAGACAGGTCGCTAAAACCCTTAACTAGGGTTTTGTTCAAATGATGGAAATCTAACCATTCCACTATTTCTCAACACCATAGAACTAGTGGAATGGGTTTGTGTAATCATGTTTTTGTTGTTTGTAATGATTTCAGGATGGAAGGTCAAGTTTTGGGCTGAGTTTTGATGGTTTTGGCTTGACAAAATAATGTGTCAAGCCACTAGAAGAAACCCACAAGTTCAAATCTTGTGCAGTCGACTGTAGGGGCCTAAAACCCATTGAATCCTATGTTTTTCCATGTAATTGACATGTCCAAGTGGGTTTGCAAGTTCTATAAGGGAAATCAAGGGTAGTTCTTTTGTAAAACAGGCCTAATTGGGGCTCTGTCCTGAATTGCCAATCCTAATTTGAGGCACTCTTCCCAAAAGACCCACTAGTCAATTTAACATATGTTATGAGATTTCCAAAAGTGTACCTTGAAATAGTCTTGGTTTGTGAAAATAAGGGCTAGGGCTATTAGGAACCTTGGTGGCTTGTGAAGCAAGTACTCACCCTATACATGCAAGACCCTAACCAATGGTTTGGGAAAGTTATGTTGGTTATTTTGAACCTTCTGAAATGACTACCCTTGAGAAGATCATGCATTTGGCACCATATCTCATGATGAGCCCCTTGGCTTAGGCCTTAAGAACCTTGAAAGATTGTCTTTGTGAAGTATTGAATTCCCTTCTTATTGAGTGGTTTGACAAACCTCTTGAGGTATCTTCCATTCCATGAGACCCTTTGCATCATAGTGGTATCATAGCTAGTTTGATTGGGAAAGTTGTGAAGAGAATTTGTGAATGAGGTGTGTGACAATGCCTCCAAAAGGTGGATCTGTTGTTGCAAGAGAGTTGAAGGCCTTAAGAGAGAAGGTAGAGGCCTTAGAGAAGAAGAGAATGACCACTAAGGAAGAGAGTACCTCAGTAGAGGAGGAAGACCATCCTGAAGAAGAGATGCCTCCTGAATAGAGAAGGTTCCTTGGAGCCTTGAAAACCATAAAAGAAAAAGCCACTGAAGTGAAGATAGATATCCCAATGTATGGGGGAAAAATGAATGCTGAGGCATTACTAGAGTGGGTGGATGCCATGAACAACTACTTTGAATATAAGGAGATGGCAGAAAACAAAAAGGTTAAGTTTTCTCAAGACCAAATTGAATGGGGTTGCTTTGACTTGGTGGAATTACTACCAAGGAGAAAGAGTGAAAGAGGGTAAGAACATGGTGACTTCATGGGAAAGAATGGTAAGCAAATTGAAGACACAATTTCTTCCTGAAGATCATGAAGTACAAGTGTTTAGGAGGATGTAGAACCTGAAGCAAAAGGACATGGACATATCCACCTATATTGAGGAGTTTCACAAGCTTAGTATGAGGTGTGGCCATGTGGAAAATGAGAAGGAGAGAGTGGCCAGGTATTTGAATGGCCTAAGGTTCACAATACAAGATGAGATGAGCCTAGTGACCCTTAAGATAGTAGAAGAGTGCTTCCAAGTGGAATGTAAGGTAGAAGAAAAGTTGAAGAGAAGGCAGGAGCAGCAAGGAAGAGGTAGAGGCAAAATTTTTTGAGGAAGAGGCAGTTTTGGGGGCAGAAATTAGTCTGAAAAGTAGCAAGGTGAGTCTAGTTCCAATGAACAAAGTGGAGACTCAAGTAGTAGAGGGAGAAGGCTAAATGGAAGAGGTAGATTTGGTGGTCTAGGAAAAGGTTCAAACACCTTCACAGGTAGATGTTATAATTGGAATCAAGTGGGTCACCTAGCTTTCAAATGTCCAGAGAAGCAAGGCTCTAGTTCTCATGGAGGAGAAAGAAGAAATCAGTTGGTACAAGAGGAGGATGCTCAAAGTGTGGATTCACCATCTAGACCTACTGATCTTGAATTTAGAGAAGCCTTGATGATGAGGAGAACACTTCTCAAGGTTACACGTGCCAAGGAGCCACCCCAAAGGAAGTCTTTGTTCAGACCTTCATGCAAATCCCATGGCAAGGTATATAAGGTGATTGTAGATTTAGGTTCCACAGATAATTTAGTGCCCATAGAAATGGTTGAGAAACTAAATTTGCAAAGGATTCCCCTTCCTACACCATATAAAGTGTCTTGGTTGAATAGAGGTCAACAAGTGCTTGTCAATGAACAATGTTGGGTAGATTTTCAAATTGGATAGTACAAGGACAAAATATTGTGTGATGTCATTCCCATGGATGCTTGCCACATACTTCTAGGTCATCCTTGGCAATATGATAGGAAAGCTCATCATGATGGGGAGAAAAACACTTATATGATAACCAAAGATGGGAAGTCTTTTACCATGAGTCCTTTACCGGATGTAGGCATAGATAAACATGTAGGTTCTAGTGTCATGGTGTTTAGGGAAAAAGATTTTTTACAGACCTTGAAAGAAGAGGGAGGTCTAGGATTTGCCTTGATTGTTAAACCAAAGTGTAGGTCTTTGTCCACAAACAAGAAGGAACCTATCCCTAGTGAAGTCCAAAACTTGTTGGAGAAATATAAGGACATTGTAGTAGATGATGTGCCTAATTCTCTACCTCCTATCAGAGATATCAGTCATCATATAGATCTGATTCTATGAGCTACATTGCCTAATAAGGCTGCCTACAAGATGACACCTACCCAAAATGAGGAGATTGCAAAATAAGTGCAAGAATTGTTAGACAAAGGCTTGGTGAGGAAACGTTTAAGCCCGTGTTGTACCTACTATCTTAGCACCCAAGAAGGATGGGAAATGGAGGCTTTGTACTGATTCTAGAGCCATTAATAGAATAACAATCCGGTATAGATTTCCCATGCCCAGGATAGAAGATCTCATGGACTGTTTGGGAGGAGCTTTTTATTTTTCAAAGATTGATTTGAAAATTGGTTATCATTAGATAAGGATCAGAGAGGGGGATGAGTGGAAGAAAACTTGTAAGACCAATGAAGGCCTCTATGAATGGTTGGTGATGCCCTTTGGGCTATCCAATGCACCTAATACTTTCATGTGCCTTACGAATGAGGTATTGAAACCTTTCATTGGAAAGTTTGTTGTGGTTTATCTAGATGACATTCTTGTTTTTAGCAGGTCAAAAGAAGAACATTTGAGGCACGTTGACATGGTACTAAAGAGGCTACATGAGGAGAAATTGATGATAAACTTGGATAAGTGTGATTTCATGAAAGAAGAGTTGGTGTACCTTGGCTTTGTCATTTCCAAAGGAAGTTTGAAGATGGATCCTTTCCAAAGTAGATGCTATTCTTAGTTAGCCAACTCCAAAATCCAAGGGGGATGTGAGGATTTTTCATGGACTTGCAAGCTTTTACAGAAAATTCATAAAGAACTTCAGCCACATATGTGCACCAATTCTTGACACCATCAAAGGAGGTAATAAGGGTAAGTTTTCTTGGACTAATGAAGCTAATAAAGGGTTTGAATATTTGAAGAAAAGGGTAGCCTAGCAACCTATACTTGTGCTTCCTGATTTTGATAAGGTTTTTACCATTGAGTGTGATGCTAGTAACCAAGCAATAGGGGCTATTTTGAGCCAAGAGGGTAGACCGGTTGCATTTTTTAGTGAAAGGCTAAATGAGGCAAAGAGAAAGTATTCATCATATGATATAGAATTGTATTTTGTGGTTCAAGCACTTAAGAAATAGAGGCACTACTTGTTGCCCAAAGGATTTGTTGTTTTTACTGACAATCATGCTCTAAGTTTCTTGAATGGGCAGGACAAACTTAGTCATAGACACATGAAATGGGTGGAGTATCTACAAACCTATACCTTCACCATAAAGCATAAGAAAGGCCAAGCCAATAACGTGGGAGATGCACTTAGTAGGAGGGCACTTATGATGTAGGAAATGAAATTTCAAAGCATGGGGATAGATGCACTCAAGGACATGTATCATGATGATACTGATTTCAAAGAAATTTATGAGGTTTGCACTCAGTTTTTGAATACATTTCACAGTGAATATTCTAATTTTTTACTTCAGAATGCTTTGCTTTTCAAATGGAGTTAATTATGTGTGCCTAGATGTTCAATGAGGGAGAATATTATCAAGGAGAAGCATAGTGGGAGTCTTGGAGGTCATTTTGGACTTGATAAGACTTTGGATCAAGTTAGGAGGTTCTACTATTGGCCAAAAATGTAGGTGGATATCAGAAAATATGTTGAGGGCTGCATTATATGTCAAAGAGCCAAAGGAACTTCATCAAATGCAATGGTTTATTAGTCACTTCCCATTCCCATTTGGCCTTGGGAGAGTGTAAGTATGGATTTTGTGATGGGGCTTCCTAGAACACAAAGGCATTTTGATAGTGTCTTTGTCGTTGTTGACTGGTTTAGTAAAATGGCACATTTTCTTCCTTGCAAAACTAGTAAGAATACATGGTTTGCCTTTGAATATTGTCTCTGACAGGGATCCTAAGTTCATTGATCACTTTTGGAGGACCTTATGGAGGAAACTAGGCACAAAAGTCTCATATAGCTCTGCATACCATCCCCAAACGGATGGGCAAACTGAAGTGGTAAATAGGTCATTGGCAAACCTTCTAAGGTGTCTAACAAAAGACCATGGACAGGCTTGGGATCTGATTTTACCCTAGACAGAGTTTGCATATAATGACTCCATGAATAGGAGTATTGGGAAGAGCCCTTTTGAAGTGGTTTATGGAATGCATCCTTAAGGGGTGTATGAGTTGAGAGATCTACAAGGAATGGATAGGAGAAGTTCTCAAGGGGAAGATTTTTCTGTTGCAATTAGAGACATACATTAGTAAGTGAAAGAAACTCTTCAAAAGAATGTAGACAAGTACAAGGAGAGAGCAGATTTGAAGAAGAGAGACCTTCAATTCAAGGTTGGTGACTTGGTGTTAGCACATATGAAAAAGGAAAGGCTTCCTAAAGGCAAGTACACCAAACTCATGATGAAGAAGATAGGACCTTGCAGGGTGGTCCATAAATTTTGGTAGAATGCCTATGAAATTGAGTTACCTCCTAGGGTAGAAATCTCTCCAATCTTCAATGTATCTAATTTGTATCCATACAAAGGCTCCGTGGTTGGTGATTCCAATGCCAGTGTAGCAGTAGAAGAGGATGAAGATTGGGTGAAGGAGTTGCCACCTAGCCAACCCATGCAAATTGAATGCATCTTAGACACCAAGGAGGTGAAGAAGACTAGGAGGAAGACCTATTAAGAGTACCTCATAAAATGGCAAGACCTACTTGCAGAAGATGCCACATGGATGTCTGAAAATGACATCAAATAGCATGGGGTTTCTCTTGAAGACCTCATCTCAAAAGGGACTTGAGATTTTTCTCTCCCCGGGAGCATGGTGCAGGGGAACCTGTAGGTCCAACAAACCTATCATGAGTTTTCTTCCTATGTTCTGGTTTGCATTGCAAAAAGGTCTTGAAGACCATTTGTGGAATGTAATAAGGTCACCTTGGACCACTTTGAAGCATGTTGAAATCATTGGTAGTCATCTTGTAAGGCCTTGGTGTCAATTTTGTATGTAGATAAGTCAAGTCCTAAGATGGTCAATTGTAGGCATGTAAGCCATGATTGAAGGTCATTCATGGCATGTAGGAATTGTCTTAGAAGAGTTTGAAATGATCTTGTGAAGGGATTATCCACATTGTAAACAAATACACTAATCTGCATTGTAACAAGGTGACAAAAAGAGGCAGTTTGGAAGGTGCAGTGGTAGTTTTTAGTTGCCAAATCAACCCAAACTACTTGGGGAGAATGTAAACATGTTTATAAACCTCATCATAGTCATTGGAAGGCATGATTAAGGTTTTGAAGGACAAATTAATAACAAACACTTAGTTTCTTGCAATTTCTGGCGTCTTTTTGCTGTTACAGGCCATACTTTATCTTGGTATGGGAATGTCATAAGTGCCTATAGTATTGGAAGGATAGAGTAGGGTGTTAAGGTTGCTTTGAATTTGGTTTGGACCCTTGACAGTAATTTTAAGTAATTTTATAACTATTTTTCAGCAGACAGATCGCTAAAACCCGTAACTAGGGTTTTGTTCAAACGATGGGAATTTAACCATTCCACTATTTCTCATCACCATAGAACTAGTGGAATGGGTTTGTGTAATCATGTTTTTTTTGTTTGTAATGATTGCAGGATGGAAGGTCGAGTTTTGGGCCGAGTTTTGATGGTTTTGGCTTGACAAAACCATGTGTCAAGCCACTAGAAGAAACCCACGAGTTCAAATCTTGTGCAGTCGACTGTAGGGGCATAAAACCCATTGAATCCTATGTTTTTCCATGCAATTGACATGTCCAAGTAGGTTTTCAAGTTCTGTGAGGGAAGTCAAGGGTAGTGCTTTTGTAAAACAAGCCTAATTAGGGCTTTGTCCTGAATTGCCAGTCCTGATTTGAGGCACTCTTCCCAAAAGACCCACTAGTCAATTTAACATATGTTATGAGCTTTCCAAAAGGGTACCCTGAAATAGTCTTGGTTTGGGAAAATAAGGCATCTGTAAAATGTTATTGCCACTATTCTCTAAAACTAGGGCTACTAGGAACCTTGGTGGCTTGTGAAGCAAGTACTCACCCTATACATGCAAGACCCTAAACAATGGTTTGGGAAGGTTATGTTGGTTGTTTTGAACCCTATGAAATGACTTCCCTTGAGAAGATCATGAATTTGGTGCCATATCTCATGATGAGCCCCTTGGCTTAGGCCTTACGAACCTTGAAAGATTGTCTTTGTGAAGTAGTGAATTCCCTTCTTCTTGAGTAGTTTGACAAACCTATTGAGGTGTCTTCCATTCCTTGAGAACCTTTGCATCACCTCTCTCCCTATTTTGGGCAAGGTTAAGCTCAAGGTGTCCCCCTAGGACCCATTTTCCATGATACCTAGGGCTCATTCCATTGGGATGCCAAATTATGATGCAAAATGTCCTAAATGCACACAAAAGACTCAGGAGCTAAACCTTAAGAGGGAAAAGCCCCCAAGGGGACATTTTTTGACGTTACATTTAGCCCCCACTTTAATGTATGTATAAACTTGAGGCCAATACATGCATAAAAGTACGGTCAACAAACGCAACAAAGACAACAAGCATGGAGAAGACACACCAATCACATAGAAAATAGTAATAGGCACGCAAAACATGGAGAAGATAGTTACAGTCATGTAGAACATGGAGAAGATAATAAATGTATAGAAGACACATTAATGCATAGAATACATGCATGATTCTTTTCTTTTCTTTTTCTCATATATATGAAATGCAAATGCAAGTACTAGAAAGTAAACAAACCTCCCATAATACAGGATGCACTCATCGCACAGGTCTTTAAACTATATATATGGGGTAAAACACACGCAAGACACACAAAACCTCCAAAAATGTAGGATGCACTCATCGCGTAGGTCTTTAGACTGCATATGGGGCAACAAACACGCCACACAAAGCAAGCATGCCAAACACACACTTGAAGACATGGAGAAAACACGACATACAAGCGATGGAGTGTTCCTATTTCTAGGCTCAACACCATCTCAGGCACATTACAAGCACACACTGATGATTGGGCTTTGCCACAAAAATTACCGAAGATAGGCTTAAGGGTTGAGTTAGTCACAAAACCACTCCCTGCCTCCGTAGAGGACTTTTGAAAATGACAAGATGATGCAATATGCTCTGAGAAATACACCATCCACATATCTGCAGAGGGCTTAAGAAAAAGGATATGCTTGATATCCCACCTCCACAGATGGCTTACATGATTGATTGATTGATTGCAAACAAGCTCAGGATGCAAGATGCACTCATTGCACAGGTCTTTAAACTGCACCTGAGGACAAACACATTGATAACATTTACAATAGACAACTTACCTTATATGCCCCCACCTTAAGGTGGTTGATATCATACATTGATATCAAGCACGTTAAGGTAGGAATGAAACACACAAGGGAACACAGACTTTCACAAAGCCCATTCCCCCTGGAGGTGACATGTACTTTACAATCGCCAAATGTTCCCACAAACACATCCCTGGAAGAAACATGTTAGTGTCTATAACATCATGATAAACAACAACATCAATGCATATGATTAACCACACAAAGAGCCAAGGTTATACAATGAATTTGAAGTTCGAGGATAACCATGGGGCTATATCATGAAGCTCTCTAAATCGAGTACCACCAAGGCTAGATTCAAAGACAAACAAAGGTGTATAGAGCAGCAGTATTGTTAAGGTTTGTAAATGAGATAAAACACCATCAAATTTACTATGTAGAAAGCACGAGTGCTTCCACTAGCCAAGCATTAGATAAGATATACAACCCCATTGTCATATTAGGAACTAAGTCCATTTTTTGTTTGCTCTTAAAAGGGACACTAGGTCTGCATCAGTATAAGTGTTTGTTGTCATCCGCCCACTAGATAGAAGCACCAGAGGAAGAGAAACAATAAACCAGAGAGGACAAACAAGTGTCTTAGGGACAGTCACATAGGAGGGTGCACCCAAGTCACCAATTGCAATGCTATGTCTGCAAGACACAACACACAACAATGAAATTAGAGAGAGAGGCAATATAGAAGAATGATGATACAAATAGAAGAAGGTCACAACAGAGGCAGTCTCCTAGTATCCTAGACCTTACAAGAGAGTCAAGGATCATCCCAGGAGGCCTAAACAACACATAACACATCATGGGAGAAGCACATCATGAGAGAGATAAAGGGTTAGAGATACTTACTTGTAGGATCTTCATGCTAAGTCTCATTATCATAGCCCAATTCATGTCTTGCTCATCATATTGTTCATTGTTAGGATCATCTTTATTTCGGTCGATGTTAGGATCAATGTTTTCTTGTTGAGATGTAAGGTTTATGGCATGAGCTTGTCTTCTTCTTCTTCTTTCTCTTGCTTTTCTATTTCATTTTGTTTTACCACTTATCTCTTGTAAGATAGGTTTTTTCTCTTTCATAGGTTTGTGCAATTTAGAAGATGAAGCATTGGGGTCAAACCGTATTTGTCGTGGTGGCATATTTTTTTTTATAATGACCTCCCGATCCTTGTAAGGATTTTAGGGGAGGAACCTCAACATAGGGACCTTGTCCTTTCAGTCTAAGGTTCTCTTCACATGCGGGTTGTTTATCTTTTGTCATTTCTTGCACAGGAGGACTGGGCATTGGGTGTAAAAGTTTTGATTTGTAATTTCTATAGCTCAAAAAGGTAAAGTCTATTCATGGCTCTAGTTCCTTTTTAGTTTTATTCCAAAAGTAATCCAATATGTAATTCTTTTTCTCAACCAAAGGTTTATACTTATTGCGAGGGACGGTAATCACACGTCTGTCAAAAGGGAATTTTAGACAATGGTGTATTGTTGAAGGGATAGCTTTCATTTATTTTAACCAAGGGTGTCCCAATTTAGTACGGAAGAGGTCAGAAATAGGGACAACATAAAACCATTGTTTGATATGTTTTAAGATAGTGTTACCAACAATGATATCTTACCCAAAGGCTTGATAAAGGTTCCATTATGAGTTTTAATCATCATGTTCGAAGGGTCATAAGAACCTTGCATTAATTGATGTGGAAAGATGAACTCTTCAGTGGCAACATTAGTCATGCAATTAGAATCAATAAGAGTTCCATCCACAGGGTTTCCCATTATTTTCACAGTTATATAAAGATGCCCTTTAGAGTCTCCAATTGTTCTATCATGAGGTGTAAACACAATTTTAGGTTCAGGGGTCTTTCTTTTCATGTAAGGTCTAGGAGGGAACCTATTGTTGTTATTATGAGTAGAGGCCATGTTTATATGCTCAAATTAATGCAAAATTAGATTTAAGAATTTTTCCACAAGTATGTGAAAGACAAGCATAAGACTATATGCAAAAATGGCCTAAAATGCTTGTTTTTTTGTGCTTTTTCCAATGCAAGTGAATGAAACATAGGGTGTTGTAAGGATTTCGATCAAGGGCAGAAAATTATATGTCTGATATTAGTCCAAAACAACAATAACATCCTTTATAACACACTCTTGATGCAAATCTAAGATGATAATAGGTCAAAATATAGTGAAATATGTCAAAATATGCAATGTTTTCACCAAATCTCGATGCAAAAGAGCATAATAAAGGGCGTTGTGAGAAAAAATGATGTAGGAGTATCTAGTGGTGTAAGGGCAACCTTGCATCACCCAAAAATAAGTTAATTCAAAATCATTGTAGTTGTTTTCATTTCTTTCCATAATTAGTGTTTTTGGTTCCATAATATCCAGAATAATGATGTAGGACTTTCAGTTTTTCCAAACTGCTAAAAATAGCAACCTGCCTATTTTGGAAAGTGTACTTGCCATTTTAGGAAAGTTTGCATTTGGGCATGGATTGAAGAAAAAACTTACAAAAAGTTATATAATGGAAGTATAAGACCATTGGTGAAGGAATCAGGAAAAGACCATTTGTGAGCTGAAAGATATTAAAGTTTTTGTTTTCTGAAAAGGCCCTAAAATTTTTTTAAATGAGATATGAGGCACTAAAACATCCCATAACATCCCAAAAAGTTGATGGAAATCTGTTTACAAATTTCCAGCATGATATTTCACATCACAAGCTTTTCGACGCTTAAAACGATTCGTCAATCGGACACCCGGATCAAAAGTTATGCTTCCCAGAAATTGACCTACTTTTGGAGGGAGTTGCAAATTTCAAAATTTAACTGGAGGCTGCCAAAAAGTGTTATTTATGACTATTTTGGGAACTCTGGGCAGTAGTAGAGTTAAGGGGGGCAAGTGTAGACTCAAGAATAGGTGGGAAAACAGAAATCCTAGCTAATTTGGGGTTATAGAAGGCTAAAGATTCTAGAGTCTTGAGGTTGGGGAAAGTTGTAATGTGTTGCAGCTAGTAGAGGATTCATGCTTTGATTGTAATTGAGCTTCTGTAATGTAATGAGTTGCCCAGATCAATAAAAGAAAGTTCTATTTACTGTGTTCAATTTCTTTTGTTGTGTGTTTTGTGATTTACCCCCCTTCATCAAGTGGTATCAGAGCTAGGTTTTCTGAGTGTGTAGACAGATCACCGACCGTGAGGCAGTTTGCACCAGGACCTGAGGTTGTGGGTTTGTTGTGGAGATCAAGATGCCTCCACAAAGAAATCAAATTGGGAGGAATGCTGATGAGTGCCAAATTGCACTCATGAAATACACCTTTTTGCCTCTCTTTTTCCCCTTTCTCAGTTCATCTTCCTTGTGTCTGCACTCAAATAAGTGAGCAAGATTGTTCTATTTTGTGATTAATTAAGATAGATTACTTAAGATTAGAATTTCTAATTAGGTGACTAATGTGCGTGGGATTAATAGAAAAATGTAGAACTTCTCTCTCTTTTTGAATCAATAGGTGTAGATGCCAAGAACAGCGATTTTGTGCATCTCTGGAGATCGTCTTCAATGATCTCTGGAGATAATTACAAAGAACAGTGACACCTAAAGTTTTGTAGATATGGAGAATGACTCTCCGGAGCTCTGCGAGAGTCTGGAGTATCTCCGGAGCTGCAGACAGGGACAACTATCTCTGGAGCTACAGACAGGAACAGCTATCTCCGGCGCCTCCTAAGAATAGGGCATGTTTCCAAGCAAAGCTGCCGACCAGACACTTTCAGCAGCGATCTTAATACCCCCTCACTTCACTCAAATCATCACCTGAGTGGTGAAGGGTCAACTATCAGTTAAACTGCTAAAGTTTTATCTTTTTAAAGATTTTGCATGAGTTACGAATTGAACTAATCCAATATCCTTATTTTCAGGGCTTTGATGCCCAAGTGTATTAAGACTTAAACTTAGACCTCTGAGTGGACTTCTGTTCCACTCAAGTCTACCTTTCTCGCATGGTGATTTTTCATAAGTTAGACAATTAAGTACAAATAAGAGATGGTGTCATCTCCTAGAAAGACTGATAGATAAGTTCAGTGATATATCATCACTCATTTTTATATATACTCTCAGAAATAGTAATAGAACAACAATGATAAAATTATTCTGATTCTCGGAGATCTCAGTTCTATTATAGCCATATTTTCATGAATGCAGAAATGAATGGATTAGACTAAATTTAGTTTTGATCATCTTTTGTGCTGATTTCCTGCTATAGCCTTTAGCCTCAAGGGTGTGGAGCAAGGGCCCACTCTCACCACTTGGGCAGGAGGCTAGTATCACTATTTTATTGTTTTAATTTTCTCTTATACAAGTGTTTCCTGTTTTAATAGATAGATGCATGTTGTTGTTTCTTTGCTTTGAGTACATTTCTTATTTTATTTTATTTTCCAGCATTCATTACATTTATTCAACAAGCAAATAGATTAATCTTTCTTTTAAAAGCTAGGACTAGCTATAAACTGGTAACTATAGAATCCCTAGTTGCAGACAGCCATGGACACAGCCCTGGTTCTTTGACATCTGAAAACATATTAAATGATGAGGTACAATGACACCTTGTCATTTTTAGCGCCGCTGCCAGGGATAAGTTTGTGTTAATTAGGGACACTGAGTTAAAATAGTTTTTAGAATAGATCTGTATGGTTAGAGCTAGAGATCTAAAAGGAAGATATATTAAGCAGACACCCCAACAACACACCATAGGGGAAAGCAGTGAGGTGGTATAAAATCCTGTTGAAGAAGGAAACCTAGATCTTAATTTGGAACCTGCACTTCAAAATAGAAATTCCTTAGATCCTCCAGACATTCCACTTGCCAATTACATCTAGGAATTACAACAAGAAGTTGAGGTAGATCCTTTGGTAGAAAATAATTTCCTAGAACCTCAGAAAGAAGAACCAGTACTAAACATGGAAAATGATGATCATGGGGAAGAAGAAAACCAGGCTCCAAGAACCTTTTCTTATCCTATTGTTTTGGCTGCTGGGGACAATGCTCCTATGAAGAATATCTCACCAGCACATCTGCCAAATTTTAGAGGACTTTCTTCTGAGGATCCAGATCAGTTATTGTTTGAATTCAAAGTAGTCTGCCAAACTTATGATTATGGGTCAGATAACCAAAAACTCAAACTGTTCCCTTCAACCCTGAAAGATTCTGCGATGAGATGGTTTATGGGTTTACCCCAAGGTTCTATCCGCTCTTGGGATCAAATGGAAATAGAGTTTTAGGAAAAATACCAAGATTATTGCAGATCCAGTAATAAAAATGAAGAATTGTTTAAAATTAGGCAGGGGGAGGAAGAGTCCTTAGAGGACTATGTGGATAGGTTTAATTTTGCCTTGAGAAGGTTTGGGAATCCAGTGGATCACTCCTTGGCCAGAACCCTATTTATAAAAGGATTGGATAAAGAATCAAAATAGGCACTAGACCTAATGGGAAAAGTGAACATTAACAAAATGGAAATACTTGATATAGAGGAACTCTGCAGGAACTATTCCAGAACTCAAGATGGAGTAAGGTCATCCAAAAGTTTTAAAGGGAAGAATGAAATAGGACAGTTGATGGAGGAAATTGCAAATCTAAAAACAGACATTCTGGTCCAACTAAATACCACATTAGATGGGATTCAAGCAAATACTAGAACAACTGATTAAAACATAGCAACTGAACCACTCTCCATCTATTGTCCTAGGTGTAGAAACAAACACCTGTTGAGAGAATGCCCCCTGGACAAATTAGAGATCTGTCAGATCTGTGATAGGGAACATCCTACCAGTTAGTGTAGTCAACTTCTAGCCTTGAAAAGATTGAGTAGAAGAATGCTATGATAGAAGAGGAGTTGAACTATGTGGGACAAAAACAAACCAGAAATTTCCCTTATAATCAGTATCCAAACCAATCTTCTTACAGAGGTCCTTCTAATTGGGGAAATAATCAATGTAATCCAACTTGGCATGGCCCTCAAAATAATCCTCCTTGGGGACAGCAAGATTGGCCAAACCAAAACTGGCAAAATCAGCCTTGGGGAAATCAACAGTGGCCACCACAGTTTGGATCACAAAACATGCAGCCTCAATGGGGTCCTCAACAGGGATATCATCAACAATACCAAGGACAACCTAGACGTTTCCAACCTCAACAGCAGGCTTTACTAACTGGATCCTCCAACACACAGGGTCAAACACAAAATGAACCAGTTAGTCAACCACCTTTACCAGCTCAGCCTATACCAAACCCACGGAATAAACAGGGAGTAGCTGTCTACATGACAGAGCAAGAAAATCTGGCTGGAATTAATGTTATATATTCAAATAATCTCTAGCTGCATTCTGGGAAAGCATTCCCAAGACCTTCTCCTCCAACTATAGTTGAAATAACCAATGATGAGGAACCTAAAAATCCATCCAATCAACCCCCAGAGGAGATTACTAACAAAAAAGTGCTAGAAAAATCATCCACAGACAACTCCGGAGTTACTCCTAAAAGACCTGCTCTGGAGAACAGTCTTGAACACAATTCTGATAAGAGCTCTGGAGATGCTCCGGAGATGGAAAAGCTAGCACCATACCCAGAACAACTTAAACAAAGTGCTCCCCAAAGAAAGATTCTACAAAAACAAATCCAAACCAATCAGGAATCAGAACTTTTACAAGAAATCAAGTAGCTAAACATTGAAATTCCTCTTCTCTAGGCAATCAGAGATGTACCGGAACTAAATCAGTTCATCAAACAGTATTGCATCAAAACACAGGGTAGAAAGAAAAGCTTTCCCTCCACAATACAGGTGGAAGGAAAAGTAGTGGATCTATTGATGGGAGAAATTCTCCTCCCAAAATATGGAGACCCTAGAAACCCTGTCATAACTGTTTTCATCTCAGGGGTAGAAATTTCAAATTTCTGGTTGATTTAGGAGTAGCAATTAATGTGATGACAGTTC
Organism: Cunninghamia lanceolata; assembly: GCA_027924645.1. Classification (NCBI taxonomy): domain Eukaryota; kingdom Viridiplantae; phylum Streptophyta; class Pinopsida; order Cupressales; family Cupressaceae; genus Cunninghamia; species Cunninghamia lanceolata. Next base: position 3,185,380 of record BSBN01000356.1, on the reverse strand, counting down.
ATACAATGGACAGGTTAGCTTTATCAAGTATCCAATCCACAACCACAATCCTTCAACTTGCTGATCAGTCAGTAGCTATTCCAAAGGGAGTGATTACTGATGTACCTGTTGTGATAGATTCATGGGAATTCCCAATGGATTTCTTAATACTAGAACCTAGAAACTAGAGAAATGCTTATCCGCTGATTTTAGGAAGACCATGGCTGGCTACTGCAGCAGCATCTATTGATTGTCGAACTAGAGATATGGTCATTTCTAATGGGATAGATTTAAAGAAAATATCTCTGTATCCTCCAGCTAAACCATCGGTGCATTACACAGGAAGGGTATGGGTGGATGAACTAGATAACATGGACAACAGTGCCTCATTAGCTATGGTAACCATTAGGGAACATCTGGGAGAATTAGGAGAAGAAGTATACTATGATACAATGGAAGACTTCACTCACATCCTAATCAATAAAGATGTGATGGAACTTGCCCATGATCCTCAGAGAGAACTTCTTGTTTCTTCTCATTGTACCCTTGCCAACATTATTCCTTGTGGGGAAACTTTTTACAGGGACTTAGCCACCTTCCACATGTTACTCCCACATTCTTGTCCTCTCAATGCCATGACACCAATGTATGGATCTACCACATCTATGGATCAAATAACAAAACAGGTCATGATTCTGCCAGGGAAAACACTTAATATAAGTACTCAGTTAACAGCAAGTCAGGAAGAAAAACTTATCCAGCTTTTGGTCTCCCACTCAGCATCTTTTGCTTGGGAATACCAAGACATGAAAGGCATACCTCCTGAGATCTGTACCCATTATATCTACACTGAGGATATTAAACCTGTCAGGCAACCACAAAGAAGATTGAATCCTACTTTAAAGGACATTGTCAAAACTGAAATAGAAAAATTACTCCAGGCAGGGTTCATATATCCAATCTCAGACAATCAATGGGTCTCACCCCTTGTCATTGTGCCTAAAAAGAATGGGAAATAGAGGGTGTGTATTGATTATAGAGAACTCAACAAGGCCACAAAAAAGGACTACTTTCCCTTACCATTTATTGACCAAGTTTTGGACAACCTTGCTGGGAGAAAGTATTTTTCTTTTCTTGATGGATTCAGTGGGTATAACCAAATTCAAGTAGCACCTGAAGACCAAGACAAAACCACCTTCACATGCTCTTGGGGAACCTTTTCTTACAAAGTTCTTCCCTTTGGGCTATGCAATGCCCCAGCTACATTTCAGAGACTAGTTCTAGCCATCTTTGCTGAACCAGCTAATGAATGCATGGAGGTCTACATGGATGACTTTACTATGTATGGGGATAACTTTGAGGAAGCTCTCACAAACCTTGGAAAAGTACTAAAATGCTGTGATAAAAATCGATTGTCCCTTAGCTATGAGAAATGTTTTATGATGGTGGAGGAATGAATTGTTTTGGGACACCATATTTCAGAAAAAAGGATCAAAGTGGATCAGAACAAGATAGAAGTAATCACATAGTTGCCTTCACCCAAAAATTAGACTGATGTCAGAAGTTTTCTGGGTCATGCATGCTACTATAGGAGGTTCATAGAAAATTTTAGCAGAATAGCTGCCCCCTGTTTACCCTGCTTAACAAAGAAATAGAATTTCTATGGACAGAAGACTGCCAATCAGCATTTGAAACTTTGAAGGAGAAGCTTACAGTCACACCAGTCTTAAGGGGGCCTAATTGGACTTTACCATTCCACATACAAACTGATGCTTCAAATGAATCCATTGGGGCAGTTTTAGGACAAAAGGGGGAAGGAGAGAGTATGCATGCCATTTATTACATCAGCAAAAACCTTACCTCTGCAGAAAGAAATTATACAACAACTGAAAAAGAATTCTTGGCAGTTATCTATGCTATAAACAAATTTAGGCATTATATCACTGGATATAAAATATTTGTGCACACTGATCATGCAACCATCAAGTACCTAATGAATAAACCAGTAGTAGGTGCAAGGATCATCAGATGGTTATTGCTATTGTAGGAATTTGATATTACCATAGTTGATAATCCAGGGAAGTTTAATTTGGTTGCTGATTTTCTGTCAAGATTGTATACAGGAGGAGAGGACCAACCAGTGGAGGACAAATTCCCAGATGAGCATCTTTTGGTCATATCCACTACTGCACCTTGGTTTGCTGACATAGCTAATCTCTTAGCTACAGGCTTGTATCCATCCCATTTTACTTCAAAACAAAGAAAATGTTTACTTAAAGAAAGTTTATCTTACAAATGGTTGAATGGTTTACTATTTAAATGTGGTCTTAATTTCATTCTATGTAGGTGCTTAAAAGCTGATGAGACTTTTGATGTGTTGAGAGCATGTCATGATGAACCATCTGCTGGCCACTACTCCTTCCACAGGACAGTCCACAAGATCCTTGGAGCTGGTTACTACTGGCCTTCTCTTCATAAGGACACAAAGAAGTATGTACAGCACTGTGACCAGTGCCAAAGGATGGGGCAGCCAACCTTTACCCAGAAAATACTGCTACATCCTCAAGTCATGATGGAACCATTTGAGTAGTGGGGTCTTGTTGGTTTTTTTTTTTTAAATCAACATTAGGGTTTGCCAGTTCTAATGTACAGGCAGATTCAGCCAATAGAATACAGGAGGTTGCGTGAGCTCCTCCCCTTCACTTCTGGTTCTGCCGCACCAAGGGGGTGTCCCTATTTGATAAAAGTATAACCTTGACTAGCTCAATGACAGAAAGATATAACTTGACAGCAACAGGTAGAATACTCTCACGTAAGGACCAAGATTTGTATAACAAATCACAAGGTTGGCAACATTCTTGGACATATATGTCTGGTTGGGTATGAGAGTACGCAGGGATCCTAATCCTACTCCTACAACTAACAGGTGGAAGGATGAAATGGTTTGATTTGATGTTTGGATGCAAACCTAGACCTGGTGTATAACCTCAACACAGAGCTAGATTGGTGCCTATCCAGGGCTTGGAGTCAGTAGACATACACCTGTGAATGATTAGCATGAACAACTAAAACTGGATTTCAGGGGGACACATATGATACCTGCCTTATAGATATCTCCCAATACAGAGTGTTAAGCTATCTATACTTATGGCATCCCTATTGCAGTATACCCTTCCCAATATTCAATCTGAAAACAGTTTAATCTACCCCTTGAGCAGAAGTTAAAAGATTAAACATTCAACACAGGAATTCTATGTTCTAGAATCTCAAACATTCCTTAAATACCTGGACTCAGAAGAAAGATACATGCAAGACTAGAGACAGAATTAGCACAACACATGCAAACATAGCATTATTCATATAAGATTGACCATGAAATCAGTGGATTCATGCAAAAATGTACAACAGGAGATACATAAACTCACAAGTTTTGCTGCACAGAGCAACCAAAACCAGTTGTATCTTATTACAGAGCCAAAATGTCTAGTTTTCAACCACAACAAAATCGTAACACAGTCTGCCTATATTGGCCAGAAAGTGTACCTACAATAATTAATTACATGGTCAAAAATAAAAAATCCACTAGATACAGACTCCACAAAGGAATGGCGCTCAGAAGTTATTGCAGCAACAGACAAGAGAAGCCTCGAGCCCTGCGCCGCCATCTAGGAGTCTCTACTCAAAAATCAGGCAACCTGATCACTTGTACCATTGCCCATATCTCTGCATTGTCGCATTAAAGGTCTCAACCACCCGCGTTTCACTTGGAAACCGTCGCTGCGTTTCAAACAGAAGTTCCCGCCAAAACACACCTCTTCGCAGGTTTCAAATAATGTAGGGAGATTAATCCCACATGCATAGTGCGGAGACTCCCTTAGCACTTTAAAAACATGGTCGCACACATAATAAATGTCAAACGCTTTTGCCGCGCTCGATGCATAAGCCTTTGTCCAAAGCCTATCACCAAGACCCGAGCCATCGGCACACCCCAGAATTCTCCTTCTGATCTCAACGGTCTCGCCGACCGCTACCTTCGCTTCCCCATCGGCCAGAGATGCATCATCGGGCCAACCATCCAAACCTTCACCGACCTCTTTAGTTACACCGATGAAGCCACCGCAATCCCCTGTCGGCCAGACCAATACTGTCGGCCAAGCAAAAGATCCCTCTGCCGATAGACCACACTCTCACTGATGCACCAACGAGTTATACTCTGCTCCTTCATCGGCGAGACCTCCCACTGCCGGCCCACCATAATCCATCCTCGCCGACAACACAAGTCACGCTGAAGACCATACACAACACTTCCCTTCATCGGCCAGAGATAGACCATCGGGCCAACTTCCATCGACTAGGCCAATAAAACAAGTCTCACCGATGGCCAAGCAAAAAACACCCATCGCCAAGACAAAAACCATCGGCCAACCCAAAAGCAACACTCGTCGACAACAAAAGTCACGCCAATGGCAACTTGGCTTCCCATCTCCGTCGGTATGACCGAAGCCATCGGCCAAACCCAAAATGCCTATGTCAATCTTCAATGTTATGCCGATGAACATCCATCAACCAAACCAAACTTATCGGAGGGACCAAGAAACAGTTCACCGATGATGCCAATCACTCTGATGAACCAAAAACATAAAGCTCCGAACCTTTGAACCATGAACCGGTTCAAACGGATGGTTCAACCTAGAAGTTCAACGCTGAACAGAGCACTTCAAAAAGAACATTTGCTGGACACAAACACAAAGCCTTGAACCGTTGAACCATGAACCAAAAGGGTTCAATGCGGTGGTTCAAAACAATGGCTCAATCATAATCTGAGCACTCAAAAAGAAGTTTCACCAATAGAGAAAGTCACAGCGATGAACAAGGAAACTTAGGGCCCAAAAAGAAAAAAAATGCTCCAACATCTGCGCTCAGATCTAGACCAAAATTAGTGCCAACACTGGCTCTGTCTGGGGACGTGCAGGTGCAAAACTGTAGCGAGGACCTCAGAATCTCTGGTTTCATAGATTGGGCCATATCTATTGGGCAAGAGAGTCGATCATTGCACCAACCTGCACAAAAACTATATTTTTAGTCATCACTTGGGTGGCCCCGGGTAGCCAAAAAGGAAGAACCAAAATTTTTTCCTGCCAAATGCCTGATTCCAAACTGAAAGATCCCAATCCCAACTGAAAAGATTGGCATAGTATGCCCATAAGGTCATCTGCTCAATTAGATATTCCACCATTTTTAACATCTTGCCACTTGTAGTACTGCCTCTGTCACTCTGTATTTCAAAATCAAACATGCAGCCATACATGCTAAAAAATCCTTCAGTATTAAGCAACATATGCATGTTATACTCTTCAGATGGTACATCATACTGCTCTTGGTAGTCTTCATCATTTATCTAGCTACTGCACACCATCAAGCACTCATCCAGCTGATCCAAAAACTCAAAATACTCAGAAAAAATGAGACCCCCAATATCTACTGATATTGAAAACAAATCTTGATCCACACACCCAATGTTGCACATATCTAAACCAGGTGATGATGAACATCCAACATTCATAGTTTGCAAATCCATAGTATCTTCATAAGAACTGAAGATATCTGATTCATATGCCCCCCACTCACAAACTGATGTAACACCAAGGTCAACAGTCTCCTTATATTCATCATCATCCTCAAAAAGAGGATTAATCCTACACCACTGAAAGTCAAGATTCACAGCATTAAAGGCATCTGTAGACTCATCATAAAGGGGATTAACACTCACCGCAAAGGCCTCTGCTTCTTCTTCATGATACTCCAATTCTTCTTTAGTACTATCAGATCCAGAGTCATAAGAAGAACAAACCTGATCCATGAATTGATCATGGATATCATTTCTATCAACTAATTGCCCCATATACAAGATTTCTGCTGTTTCAATGCATTATGAAGTTGAGCTATCTGCATCATTCTCCATCCCTCTAATACTTCCTGATGAAATTGATACTGACTGTTGATCCACATGATCACAACCTTGCACAACTGGATCATTTAAACATGATGGCTCTTTGATAAGGGCTGGTATGTAAATATTACTTGAAAAACCATTGTTTTCAACTTCATTTGTCGGGCAAAACAAGACATCCTCCTTTATAACAGAAACATCATCAACTTGAAATGATGCAAAAACTGGGACAACAGGGGTGTGAATACTTTGACATTCATTGTCAACTCCTGAATTAAATCTTTCATTAACATCGGGGGCTGCAGGACAACAAATTTTTTTAGAAAAATAACCCTTTTGTATTCCATACCTCCAATTGTTTTCAATATCTATTGCAAACTGATGTGCCTGATGCAATGTGGTGGGCTCCTTGTCTCTTAATCTGTAACTCATTTTCTTATCAAAAGCTCCCAAATAGACAACTAAGCACAGTGCATCATTAGATCTCATGCATTCTGGAATTCTATTCAATGCCCTCATAAATCTGAGGTTAAAGGCTGGGATCAACTCACCTTCTTCAATATGGATGTACATAAAATTACTAATAACTACATATTCAGAAATTCTTTTCACCATATTGTACTAGATGCAGATTTAAAACCATGCCAAGAGCTGACAGAGTGAGCTGGAAGGTAGGAAAACCAGTCCCATGCATCTTCATCTAGAGATTGAACAAATAATCTCATAACCACATCCTCATGGTCAATCTCAAAGTCATCTATCACATTTATAAACTGTTGCAAGTGTCTCTCAGCTGATTCATCCTTTATACCATTAAATTTAGGTAAAAAAATTCTGATTTTAGGTGGAAGAGCATTTGGATAGCCACAAATGCCACTGAAATTTATGGGCTTATATCTATCTATGTTGAAACTTCTTTTATTACATTGTTGGGACTGACTACTATACATTTTTGCACTTGACACTTCACAAGGGTGCATAGGCTGATAATACATCCTTTGTGTTTTTGCAACCCTCCTCTCTACTCAGATTTTCTACAAACAATGACTTTAGGCACTCAAAATTTAAACTGTTTTTTCAAACTTTCCTAAAGTCCTTTAAATGAGTCTTTTTAGCAAACATCGCATGCCCTTTGAAATACAGAATAAGTTCTAATAAAAGCATGCAAGCTCTGCTTTCACCAATGTTTCCCTTTTAACTAGTGCTATCTCATCAAATAGGGAGTTTGTCAAACAATATGAAATACCTGGATATGTTGCAGGAGCTGCAAATTCTTCTCTGATTGATTTTGTTCTTTTATTAGGTTCTTTGATGCAGAGTCGCCACATCCTTGAAGAGGAATGAGCTTCAAACAAGTTGAAGCTGCAAATTGATTTCTTTCTTTCTGGGTCATCCACCAGCAGAGTCACATATACAACCTTTTTCTCTGCTGCAACAAACACATCCAGGCCTAATTCTTCAATCTCGTAGACTCAAACTTTCATGGATATGACATTGATCTCCCCAGTAGAGTCACCATTTTGTTGGTTTTTTTTTGAATCAGCATTAGGGTTTGCCAGTTCTAATGCACAGGCAGATTCAGCCAACAGAATACAGGAGGTTGCGTGAGCTCCTCCCCTTCACTTCTGGTTCTGCCGAACCAAGGGGGGTGTCCCTATTTGATAAAAGTATGACCTTGACTAGCTCAATGACAGAAAGATATAACTTGACAACAACAGGCAGAATACTCTCACGTAAGGACCAAGATTTGTATAACAAATCACAAGGTTGGCAACATTCTTGGACATATATGTCTGCTTGGGTATGAGAGTACGCAGGGATCCTAATCCTACTCCTACAACTAACAGGTGGAAGGATGAAATGGTTTGATTTGATGTTTGGATGCAAACCTGGACCTGGTGTATAACCTCAACACAGAGCTAGATTGGTGCCTATCCAGGGCTTGGAGTTAGTAGACATACACCTGTGAATGATCAGCATGAACAACTAAAACTGGATTTCAGGGGGACACATATGATACCTGCCTTACAGATATCTCCCAATACAGAGTGTTAAGCTATCTATACTTATGGCATCCCTATTACAGTATACCCTTCCCAATATTTAATTAGAAAACAGTTTAATCTACCCCTTGAGCAAAAGTTAAAAGATTAAACATTCAACACACGAATTCTATGTTCTAGAATCTCAGACATTCCTTGAATACCTGGACTCAGAAGAAAGATACATGCAAGACTAGAGATAGAATTAGCACAACACATGCAAACATAGCATTATTCATATAAGATTGACCATGAAATCAGTGGATTCATGCAAAAACGTATAACAGGAGATACATAAACTCACAAGTTTTGCTGCACAGAGCAACCAAAACCAGTTGTATCTTATTACAGAGCCAAAATGTCTAGTTTTCAACCACAACAAAATGGTAACACAGTCTACCTATATTGGCCAGAAAGTGTACCCGCAGCAATTAATTACATGGTCAAAAATCAAAAATCTGCCAGATACAGACTCCACAAAGGAATGGCGCTCAAACGTTATTGCAGCAACAGACAAGAGAAGCCTCGAGCCCTGCACCACCATCTGGGAGTCTTTACTCAAAAATTGGGCAACCTAATCGCTTGTACCATTGCCCATATCTCTGCATTATTGCCATTAAAGGTCTCAACCACCCGCGTTTCGCTTGGAAACCGTCACTGCATTTCAAATAGAAGTTCCCACCAAAACGCACCTCTTCGCAGGTTTCAAATAATGTAGGGAGATTAATCCCACATGCATAGTGCAGAGACTCCCTTAGCACTTTAAAAACATGGTCGCACACATAACAAATGTCAAGCGCTTTTGCCGCGCTCGACGCATAAGCCTTTGTCCGAAGCCTATCGCCAAGACCCGAGCCATCGGCACACCCTAGAATTCTCCTTCCGATCTCAACTGTCTCGCCGACTGCTACCTTCGCTTCCCCATCGGCCAGAGATGCATCATCGGGCCAACCATCCAAACCTTCGCCGATCTCATCAGTTACACCGATGAAGCCACCGCAATCCCCTGTCGGCCAGACCAATACCGTCAGCCAAGCAAAAGATCCCTCTGCTGATAGACCACACTCTCACCGATGCACCAACGAATTATACTCTGCTCCTTCATCGGCGAGACCTCCCACTGTCAGCCCACCACAATCCATCCTCGCCAACAACACAAGTCACGCCGAAGACCATACACAACACTTCCCTTCATCGGCCAGAGATAGACCATCGGGCCAACTTCCATCGACTAGGCCGATAAAACAAGTCTCACCGATGGCCAAGCAAAAAACACCCATCGCCAAGACAAAAACCATCGGCCAACCCAAAAGCAACACTCGCTGACAACAAAAGTCACGCCAATGGCAACTTGGCTTCCCATCTCCATCGGTATGACCGAAGCCATCGGCCAAACCCAAAATGCCTATGTCGATCTTCAATGTTATGCCGATGAACATCCATCGGCCAAACCAAACCTATCGGAGGGACCAAGAAATAGTTCACCGATGATGCCGATCACTCCAATGAACCAAAAACATAAAGCTCCAAACCTTTGAACCATGAACCGGTTCAAACGGATGGTTCAACTGAGAAGTTCAACGCCGAACGGAGCACTTCAAAAAGAACATTTACCGAACACAAACACAAAGCCTTGAACCATTGAACCATGAACCAAAAGGGTTCAACGCGGTGGTTCAAAATGATGGCTCAATCATAATCTGAGCACTCAAAAAGAAGTTTCGCCGATAGAGAAAGTCACAACGATGAACAAGGAAACTTAGGGCCCAAAAAGAAAAAAAACCCTCCAACATCTGCGCTCAGATCCAGACCAAAATTAGTGCCAACAGGTCTAACCTTTGTGTGACCAATTTCACCACCATCATCAGGCAAGGAGTATATTCTAGTGTGCACAGACTATGTTACTAAGTGGGTTGAGGTTCAAGCATTACAGTTTGCAAGAGAAGAAAAAGTTGCTGATTTCCTCTACAATAAAATTTTCTTGAGATTTGGAGCCCCAAGGTCAATAGTTTCAGACGGAGGACCTCAGTTTACTTCACAGGTAATCAAGGCATTCACAGATTTATACCAAGTCAAGCACAGAAAATCTTCACCTTACCATCCTCTAGCAAATGGGCAGGTAGAAGTAACTAATAAAGAACTTGAGAATATCCTAACAAGGACAGTGGCAATGAACAAAAAAGATTGGGCTAGTAGATTACCTAAAGCAGTTTGGGCTTACAACATCACTTGGAAGTCCACAACGAAGTTTTCACCATATGAATTGGTTTATGGGAAAAAGCCTATATTATCTATAGAGTTTGAACTCTAGACACTTAAAACTGTATTGGATGTTGGTCTGCCATTGTCTATAATTCAACAGAACCGAATTCTTTAGCTCAATGAGTTGGATGAGATTCAAACAGAGGCAATTCAGCAAACAGAATTGATTCAATACCAGAGAAAGCAATGGCATGACCAACATACTAAAAGGACATTTCAACAAGGAGATTGGGTTCTTCTTTATGATTCCAAATTCAAAGAATTCAAAGGGAAATTGCAAACTCATTGGCTGGGTCCTTATCAAATAAAGGATGTGTTCGAAAATGGAACTGTATTATTGCAACCAATTGATGGGAGCACAGACACATTTTTAATAAATGGTCACCAAATCAGGCTCTACAAAAGACCATCTACTAAAGAAGAGTTTCTGAATAATCTGTGTTTTGATACAGGGGATACCTCCTCTGTCACGATGTTGGATTGAATTATTCTGATTCTAAAAAAAAGAAAAAAAAGAGGTTGAAAACCAGCAATGGTGGCCTTCTAAAAAAAAATTAGAGAAAGATGGAAAACCAACAAATAGCTGTCTTTCTCATCCAAGGGAGTTGAAAACCAGTAAAATGGCAGTTCCCTTCTTCAGGACAGTTGAAATAATTGAGCTCCGGATATGATCAGTTGCCAGAAATTGGCCCAATGCATCTACAGTGCTTCTGAACCAGGAACACCTCTGGCACTTTCCAATTAGGAGCATCTCTGACGTTTCTCAACTGGGAGCACCTCTGGTGCTTTCCAATTAGGAGCACCTTCGGCACCCTATTAATAATGCCGTCAGTTTCCATAATAAGGGAGGGCCGCACCTCTCCCGGTGGTAAAGTAGACAAATCATCTGATGAGGTCATCATGACTCATCCTCTACTTCAGCACGAAGAGTAATTAAATTAGAATAATAATCATTTGCAGGAGTGTTCGCGAGCCGGTGCTGACATCACCTAAGGGCGTGGATTTTTGAACTACTCCGTGCAATGATTGCAGGTCATGTACAAGTAGGAAGTGGATGTCATCTCAAGTCACTGCTCAATTGCCACGACACGTGCAGTTTCCAAAAATGGTGCAGCATTTCCCATGTACATCACCTCATCATTAAAATTGATCTAGGTAAATCTGTTTTTAATTAATCATTAATTAGTAACAGTCCTGTCTTTCTGTTTTGGGTGCTGCCACGATGCCACGTCCTTCCACCATCATTTCCTTCTTCACATCCAAGCATGCCGCCATCTGTGCCTTAATGCCACCTTACCTCTGGAGTGCCTTGTCAGTCTGCTACATTTATGACTGCCTTGGTCCCTTAACCCATCTGCATAAGCACAGCCTAAACACAATAGCATCCCTCATTCAAACCTCTGGAATAGACTGAAGCATAAGGTAAATTAATCAATTCTTTGGAGTCTATAGAACAATTTGAACAATACTCCGGAGCCCACAGAGATAAGAGGGAAAGATAGACTACAGATTGGGGAGGTAAAAGAATAAAACACAGAAGGTGCCATCAATTCAGCAATGGGGGTCAAGAAAAAATCTGAGCCAGAAAATACTACGGGTCTTCTGAAAGATGCAGCTGTAGCAAACATTTTAAGGGCTGCTGGATGGTTAGATTTCCTAGACAAGTTTGAAGGGTTTCAGGGGGATATTATGGATGAATTCCTTAGGAATTTAAGAGACAACCAGACAACTGTGAGAGGAAATCAAATCAATCTCTCCTCAACAATTATCAGCCACATTTCTGGACTTCTCGAACAAGGTGAGAGGTTCTACCACCTGAAAACCTTATACACTGAATTAATTAAAAAAAATTCTATTCGTGGTGAACCTGCTATTCAATTACATATGAATAAGAACAAGGTTAAAGGAATTTTGAGGTCCACACTTCCAAACCCTTGGGCAACTGTTGCTACCTAGTTAATGAAGTACTTTACCTGTGATGGCCAATTCTCCATAGTTTTAGGGCCCATAATGAAAATGCTGATTTTTCTCAAACATGGAAATAGGCACCCTAAATATAGCATAAATATCCCCAATTTCCTATATTATGCCATCAGGGCAACTACAGAGAAATACCAGCAGGGTAAGGGACCCATGAAACATCATGGCCTCATCTTTCTGATAGTCAAGCACCACTTCCTATCTCAGGCTAATGGAGAAGAACTATTGCAAAACTTTCTTGAGCACAACCCCCAGGTCAGAGAACCAGAGATAACACAACCAAAAGGTGAGAGTTCTCCCTCTCACCAGGATGAGGATAACATTGATGATCAGCCAACAGCCACAGAAATAGAGGCAGAAACTCTATCTCATCCCTCTGACCAAGAGGATATAGAAATCTCAACAGAGCAACAATTAATGGAAGAAATTAAAAAATTAAAAAGAATTCTCTAGGGAAAAAACTTGATTATTACTGACCTCAAAAAGGTTAGAGTAGAGGTGGAGATGGAGCTGAAACAAACTATTGCAAATATCCAAACAGACCTCCAAAACAAAGATAAAATCATCCAGGAGAAATAGGCAGAGTTGGAAGCACAGAAATGTGAGGCAGCCAAATTGATGGAAGAAAAAGAAAAAGAAACAGCACAAAAGGTTTCTAAGCTCACCATGGCTAGAGACAACGGCCTCACAGTGATGGCAACACTAATTGAAAAGGTACAAAGCTAGGATAAACAGTTAACTTGGGCCAATAACAGACTGGATGACCAAGAAGAATATATTCAAGAATTGTCTAGCCTAAGGGAAACCAATGAACAGGAGATTCAGACAGATGCCTATGTGGGTCCAATCCCCATTGACATTCCCAAAGCACTGTTTCATTGGGAGAAAAGGTGTAGGGAATTTGAGGCCTCCAAACCAATGTTGCAATTACAAAGGGCAGTCACTGCCAGAGCAGAAAGAATAGCAACTTTGGAAAGCAAAATCATTCAAATGGCCTCCCTTTCCTCAGAAATTCTATCCTGCAGGCCTCCAAGTGCTAGCTATTCAATGTTCCTACAAGAAAGGGTTCTGCAAAGGAAACTCTCCTTAGTCCTATCTGACATAACTGAGGATACCGAGACAGCAGAAGAATTCATGGCAGCTTACACCAGGAGCAATGATGAAGACAAAAACTTCCTATGTGAATTATACTTACATGGGTTCTGCATTAATGATATTGCCTTCATGATTAATCACTTTGTGGGAGAGTGCCAGCTTAAGGCATTCATGTCCCTAATGAGAAACCACCAGATCTGGAATGAAAGGATGGAAGATCATCTTCAAAAGGATTTAAAAATAGATCTCTTCATCAGGAAAGAATGTTCCAATCCTTTTGCTTTTCAGACCCAATTCAGGTCCCTTATCTATCATCCTGCAACTGCAACCAACATATTACCATTATACCTGAAAAGTTTGCAGGAATGCTCCATTGACTTTGGTCTTTTTATGATTAATTCAGCAAATTCTATACTTGTAGCAAAAAGGAGATGGAATATTTTGACCCCAGAGCAGAAACTTAGAGAAGTGGTCACCCCTACAAACCTGAGATTATTCATGCGAAAGGCAAAATTGATATCCAAATTGATGGATAAACATAAACAGGAATGGATAGGTGGACAATTCAGACCTCCTCTGATAATTGAACCACTCCTTGTATGTACAGAACAACTGGAAGATGAACAATTGCAAGATTGGATGAAGCAAGTTGACAAGTACAGAGGAAATGGTAACACCAACAGAACCACTTGGACCACCTATCTCCAGGAGTATAGCCTGACTGATAGACTGCTTTGCCAAAATAAATCCAGGATGTGAAAGGTAGGAGGACCTGCCAAACCTTAGGTATGGGGGGGATGATGAGTGCCAAATTGCACTCATGAAATACACCTTTTTGCCTCTCTTTTTCCCCTTTCTCAGTTCATCTTCCTTGTGTCTGCACTCAAATAAGTGAGCAAGATTGTTCTATTTTGTGATTAATTAAGATAGATTACTTAAGATTGGAATTTCTGATTAGGTGACTAATGTGTGTGGGATTAATGGAAAAATGCAGAACTTCTCTCTCTTTTTGAATCAACAGGTGTAGATGCCAAGAACAACAATTTTGTGCATCTCCGGAGATTGTCTTTAATGATCTCCAGAGACAATTACAAAGAACAGTGACACCTGAAGTTTTGAAGATATGGAGAATGACTCTCCGAAGCTCTGCGAGAGTCTGGAGTATCTCCGACGCTGCAGACAAGGACAGCTATCTCCGGAGCTGCAGACAAGGACAGCTATCTCCGGAGCTGCAGACAAGAACAGCTATCTTCAGCACCTCCTAAGAACAGGGCATGTTTCCAAGCAAAGCTGTCAATTAAACACTTTCAGCAGCGATCTTAATACCCCCTCACTTCACTCAAATCATCACCTAAGTGGTGAAGGGTCAACTATCAGTTAAACTGCTGAAGTTTTATCTTTTCAAAGATTTTGCATGAGTTACAAATTGAACTAATCCAATATCCTTATTTTCAGGGCTTTGATGCCCAAGTGTATTAAGACTTAAACTTAGACCTCTGAGCGGACTTCTGTTCCACTCAAGTCTACCTTTCTCGCATGGTGATTTTTCATAAGTTAGACAGTTAAGTACAAATAAGAGAGGGTGTCATCTCCTAGAAAGACTGATAGATAAGTTCAGTGATATATCATCACTCATTTTTATATATACTCACAGAAATAGTAATAGAACAACAATGATAAAATTATTCTGATTCTCAGAGATCTTAGTTCTGTTATAGCCATATTTTCATGAATGCAGAAATGAATGGATTAGACTGAATTTAGTTTTGATCATCTTTTGTGCTGATTTCCTGTTATAGCCTTCAGCCTCAAGAGTGTGGAGTAAGGGCCCACTCTCACCACTCAGGTAGGAGGCTAGTATCACTATTTTATTGTTTCAGTTTTCTCTTATACAAGTGTTTCCTGTTTTAATAGATAGATGCATGTTGTTGTTTCTTTGCTTTGAGTACATTTCTTGTTTTATTCTATTTTCCAGCATTCATTACATTTATTCAACAAGCAAATAGATTAATCTTTCTTTTAAAAGTTAGGACTAGCTATAAACTGGTAACTATAGAATCCCTAGTTGCAGACAGCCATAGACACAGCCCTGGTTCTTTGACATCTGAAAATAGATTAAATGATGAGGTACAGCGACACCTTGTCAAATGCTTTGACAGAAGAGGGTTTTAGAGCCTTGCAAAGGCAATTTGATGCATTGTAAGAGGATCTACGAAGAGGGTTTGACCCAAGAACAAGAGAAGAAAGCAAAGATGAAGCTGAGGAAGAGTTATCTGAGGAAGAACAAGAAGCTGCAGGAGATCCTACAGAAGTTAGGTTGTTGAGGGCCATTTCGAAGATCAGAAAGAGGCCCAGGATCAAAGTTTCTACATATTCTAGAGATTTGAATCTGGAATAGCTTATTGATTGGATCAATGACATGGAGGAATATTTTGAGTATGAAGATGTGGAGGACCTAGATCAGGTCAAGTTTGTAAAAAGAAAGTTGAAGGGCCACACCAGTATTTGGTGGAAGGAGGTCCAATTAGAGAGGAACAAAAGAGAAAAAGGAAAGATCACCAGATGGGATCGGATAGTGGAGAAACTAAAGAAGTAGTTCATTCCTATGGACTATGAGATGGAGTTGTTGAAGAAGCTGCAAGGACTAAAGCAAGGTAACAAATCTGTCAAGGAGTATATAGAAGAGTTTTATAAGATTACTATTAGGACAGGCCATGTAGAGCCCAATAAGGAGAAGGTAGCCTGTTACATTAATGGGTTGAGGCCGAGTATTCAAGAGGAGATGAGCCTGGTCAGAATGACCACCATAGAAGATGCATACTAGTTTTCCCTAAAGGTGGAAGAGAAGCTGAATAAAAGATTTGATAGCAAGCAAAGGGGAAGAGGTCAAGGCAGAAGGACTAGTGGAAGACCCTATGGGGGCTGAAATGAAGATGTAAAGAAAAGTGAAGAAGCTGGCACCAGTCAAAATTAGAGAGAAGATAATACCTACCACCCTCGTGACCAAAACAATGGTGAGCAAAGAGAAATAGGAAGAGGCAGCCCTAGGCAAGGACCTGGAAGAGGAGGTTTCAAAGGAACATGTTTCCAATGTGGAGAAGAAGGGCATCGAGCATATGAGTGTTCGCAACATCAAGGAAGGACAAATAGAAGACCTGAAGGTAATGCATGAGTTGCACTTGTAGGTGAAGATGCGCAATCTGAGCGTTTTGAAGATGCTGAAAGGGGAGAAACCCTAGTTGTCAGAAGAACTTTGCTGAATGAGGAGAAAGAACCCAATTAGAGGAAGAGTTTTTTCCACACAAGGTGCAAGTGTGAAGATAAGTGTTGTGACATTATTATTGACAATGGAAGTATTGACAATCTTGTTTCAGAAGAGATGGTTGACAAGTTGAAGTTGACAAGAAGAAAGCATCCACATCCATATCAGATTGCATGGTTGTAGAAGGACCACCGAGCTTTGGTCAATGAGTAGTGTTTAGTGAAATTCAAGATTGGGGACTACCATGATGAGGTGCTGTGTGATATCATACTGATGGATGTATGTCATATGTTGTTGGGGAGGTTGTGGTAGTATGATAGGAGCATTGTCCATGATGGTCGTGCAAACACATATTCCCTAACCAAGGATGGAGTTCACCATAAGTTGAAGCCCTTGAAGGAGGTGGAAGAAAAGGTATGTAGTACTACTAGAATTTGCCTGGTAGATGGTAGAAAATTTTTGGAGGGTATGAAGCATGAGTGTCATTGCTATGCATTGATTCCAAAGACTAGTCAAGAGAAATGTGAAGATGTACCAGCAGAAGTTTCAGATATGTTGGAAGAATTTTAGGACATTATCTTTGATAATGTACTGGAGGGTTTACCACCAATAAGGAAGATAAGTCATCAAATGGATTTGATACCAAAAACTAGTTTGCCAAATAAGGCAGCCCACAGAATGACCCCTGCAGAGAATGAAGAGATGAACAGACAAGTTCAGGATTTGTTGAGGAAGGGACTGATAAGGGAGAGCCTAAGTCCATGTGCGGTATGTGTAGTACTAGCACCAAAGAAAGATGGAGAGTGGAGAATATTTACAGACTCTCGAGCCATCAATAAGATCACAATCAAGTACATATTTCCATTGCCCAAAATGGATGACATAATGGATTGTTTGAGTGGAGCCAAGTACTTCACGAAGATTGACCTGAAGAGTGGGTATCACCAGATCTGTATTAGAGAAGGAGATGAGTGGAAGACAGCCTTCAAGACAAAGGAAGGTTTGTATGAGTGGTTAGTCATGCCATTTGGGCTAACCAATCCATCGAGCACATTCATGTGGCTCATGAATGAGGTACTGAAAGAATTTTTGGGAAGTTTATTGTTTATTTGGATGATATTTTGATTTTCAGTAAGATTTGGGATGAGCATTTGATGCATATCAGAAGAGTTCTAGAGAAGATGAGGGAGGAGAAGTTGTTGATTAATCTAAAGAAATGTAGTTTTGCAAAGAAGGAGTTGGTGTACCTAGGATTTGTTGTCTAAGAGGAAGGTCTTAAGATGGACCCAGAAAAAGTAAGGGATATCTATGCCAAGGAGTCCAACGGAGGTAAGATCTTTTCATGGTGTGGCAAGTTTTTACAGAAAGTTTATTAGGAATTTTAGTAGCATTTGTGCACCCCTAAATGAGATAATGAGAGGGGATAGAAAAGAGTTTAGATGGACTAAAGGAGCAGACCAGAGCTTTGATACATTGAAGCAGAAAGTCATAGAACAACCTGTGAGGGTAAAATAGTGATCAATCAAATGAATAATAGATGACCCAAACATCAACAGAATAGAGAAACAAAGAAGATTCAAGTAAACAAAGCAATGAATGAACACAGCAAACCTCTTCCGTTTTGAAACTTCTGTTGTTCGCCTATCACGAATCATCCTTTCGCAGATGAGATGAGCCCTCAAAGAGTGCAATCTTTTAAAGCTGTTTGAGGAAGTCGATGGTGAACGACTATGGTGTGATATGCAATGAAGATGAGCTCCAATGCAACAATGGTGATCTCAAGCTTGTGGATGACAAATGGGTGCCAAAGGCGCGCTGGTGATATTTCTGCAGAGTAACGATGTCAAAAGCCTGGATGATTAGAATGGAGGGAAGAAGCTTCATTTATAGACTTGGAAGAATGGAATCAACGGTTGAGAGAAGATATGAAGATCAACGGTTGAGGATGGTTGAGAAATGTGCAACCAGTGGAAACGTGCTAAGTGTCCCAGCTCCATCATGAAAGGTGGGATGTGACAAAACTGATTGGAGAGTTAACTCCATTGACTGAACAGTTAATAGACTTGATTGATCTGTTAACAGAATTGATTGATCAGTTAGAAGAGTGGATTGTGGAACTGACTGGATTGATTGAGGATTTGACTCAACTGACAGGTTAGTTAACAGATTTGATTGATTGGTTAACTGACCTCTGATTGGAGGAGAAATAGGCCATGTGGGTGAGGGAAAATAAGGTAATTAAATATTAAATATATTTAATTACATGTGCAACTTGATGAGGTGGACAAGATGAGGTGGAAAAGGTGAGGTGTAATTTTGAATTTAGAACTTTAGGATAGAGGAATTAGGCTTAATTAAATAATTTACGATTATTTAATTGTGAAGGACAAATAGAAGAATTTTAATTAAATAAATAGAATTTATTTAATTATGGAACAGTGAATTGATTAAATAAATTTAGAATATTTATTTAATTAATAGAAGAATGGAATAAATATTTAGAATATTTATTTAGGATGATTTGTGTCATTTTTAGGCGTATACATTTTGCCCCTCTTTGATGCAATGCAGTTTACAGCGTTGCTTCAAAGAAATTGATAGTCTGAATGATGATACATGCCCCAGTTTGCCCCTGGTACAGGTTAAATGACGATAGGATGCCCCCTTGGGAGATTGGACGGGAAAAACAGCGAAAGGTTTGGAGACGGACGATCTCACGACGAGGAAGGGGTAAGGATAAGTTGGAGGAATAGGGACGCGGTCAGGGATGCGGGAAGAAAATGGGAGGAAAAACGGACACGGGAAGTAGTCACAGTCATCACCTAGCCAGAATTAGGGTTTGGAGGCTATAAATAGGAGCTGGGTCCACAAGAATAGTCATTTGCACATTTGGTTGATCTGGATTAGAGAAAGAGAGCTCAGAGCAAACTGAGAGCAGCATGGCAGCCAGAGCAGCAGACATTCCACGTGAGGAGCACCGATTTGAGCGAGTCCGACGATTCGGGCGGCCAGCAGAGGCAGGACCCCCGGTATGTGCTTCAAAAAATTTCCTCTAGGGTCGAGTTTAGGTGTCATAAATGCACGTAGAAAATAGGTGAAATGAATGCGCCGAAATGCAGAACGGCGCATATGCCTCGCGAAGCTGCGCATTTGTAATTTCGCGGCGCATATGCCAGTTTCGGCGGCGCATGCGTGAAAGTTGCGCATTTGTGCATTCTAGTTGTGCTTTCGTAATTGGGCGGTGCTTTTGTATTTCTGCCGCGCATGCGTGAAATGTAGCAGCGCATTTGTTAAAGTTGCGCATATGTGACTTCCTGCGGCGCATCCGTAATTTCGCGGTGCATACGTGGATTTCTGCAGCGCATGCGTTAGAACGGCGCATATGTGCCCTGAAGCGGCACATATGCATTTTTGCGGCGCATATGTTGATTATTGCAGCGCATATACCAGAAACGGTGCTTTTACCACCTGTAGTGGCGCATTTGCTTGGGATGGCAAATTACTTAGTCAAATTGATTCAATTAGCGTCCTGTTTGACGCAGGAATCGATGAGCTATCTCTGAGATTGCAGGAATCTAGTCAAGAGTTGTAGTGTGCTGTTTTGATCAATTTGAAATGCTAAGTTTAGTTGATATAGTTCAATAGATATGTTGAGTATGGTATATGCAGCTTGAGACTGACACCTTGTTGTGTGTGTTTGCAAGAGGAGATACGAGAGACTCTGCAGTCGAGGGAGACGTTCCCTATGCCTCTATTGCAGAGATACATGCTGACGGAGGCTGACAGAGTGGCGCTTGGTGCCATGGGTTTAGATTATGTTTGCTTTATGCCCGAGGTGCGGGCAAACCGAGGACTATTGACAGCTGCCGTGGAGAGATTCCACAGTGAGGACAGGACCTTCCACTTCCCTACCAGAGAGATGACGGTGACGCTGGAGGACGTCTACAGGATACTACACTTGCCCGTGGTAGGCGAGTTAGTGGAGTACGATGCACAGCGGGACGCGGGACTCGCCGAGTGTCAACGAGCATTTGATGATCCCGAGTTGGTGGGACAGGTCATCCCTTGGTAGGATATCTATGACTGCTACGACTACTTCCCTGGGATTGTGGCTGAACTGATTGCGGGCGTTGTATGCCCGTACAGGAGATCGCACGGGTTCCCCATTGGATGGGGCAGGATCATGGAGTGGATGCTGACCGAGGGCACCCGATATGCGTGGGGACCCTACGTGCTAGCCCACTTATATCACGACATGCATCAGGTGGTGTACCACCGCAGCACGAGTCTATCAGCTGGGGTGTTGCTGTTACAGTTTTGGCTGTGGGAGCACATAGCGGTGACCAGGCCGATATGCGTCTTTGCTAGGCAGCGAGGAGAGCCATACAGCTATGGCTATGCAGGAGTGATTTCCCAGCACAGGCTGGGGAAGCTAGAGTACTGGCGGCACACGTTGGATGGGGTAGATGTGGTCGTCTGGTGGCCATATCTGGACTGCGAGCCTTGGGATGATGAGGGAGATGAGCTGCCTTACTGCTTCCAGACCAGGTGGTTGATAGGCCGGACACGGTACATCTTGGAGAGGCAGACGGTTGGCCGAGTACTGAGACAGTTCGGCAGGAGACAGGGCATGCCACAGGGACAGGCCATGTTTGCCCAGACACATGCAGAGAGGGTTAGATGGGGGCCGATGGCTTCTTATGAGGAGGCCCTGGCAGAGTTCCAGCAGTTGCCGTATGTGGCACGGGACATGCGGCGAGAGATAGCGGATGCGGGGGTCACACAGGAGTATGAGGACTGGATTACTGCACATCCATTCCTGAGATATTCAGGACCTGGCATGTTGGTGCCTTGTATTGACGAGGCGGACTCAGAGGAGGAGGGAGAGGCTGGCCCAGGGCGGAGGGCCGCTAGAGGAGGACGAGGACGGGGTGGCCGGGCTGCAAAGAGGCCGAGGCAGCGGAGGAGGATAGATCGGGCTGGGCAGGTAGTGCCAGGACAGGGAGAGGTACAGCAGCAGGTGCAGCAGCAGGCACAGATGCCACCACCCCAGTAGGTACCACAGCAGCAGGTGCCACAGCAGCAGGTGCCCCAGCAGCAGGGGCCAGTGCAGGGTGAGGCACATGAGAGGACTATAGCCAGCCTGAGGGGACAGGTGCGAGAGCTGCAGGCACAGCTGAGGAGAGTGGAGAGGAGGCGAGATACAGACGCAGCGGTGATCGCTGGTTTGACTCGCGAGCGAGACATGGCAGACGCACGGGTACGCCTTATCCGTGTAGAGAGGGACACAGCAGTGGCTGCCATGGGGACAGATGCAGCGAGCTCGTTTCTGGTTGGGCAGGTGCAGCAGGCATAGGCACAGGTAGGCCAGTTGCAGACGCAGTTGGCACAGGCACAGACAGACTTAGCCAGAGTGCAGCAGCAGGCACAGTACTACCGAGGCTTGTACCATGGTGCCGTGGCGTCGAGCCAGAGGGCAGGGAGTTTCAGGAGTCAGTCTGGGGTGGCCCACAGAGCAGGTCCTTCGCAGTCAGGGGCATCCGTGATGGGACCTCAGCAGTCAGGAGCTGGCAGTGGTGGCCCACAGCAGCAGGGGTAGACATAGACCAGATTTTGTACATTTTGGGACATGTATCACCGTCTATTTAGACGCATATTGTATATGACACTTTGATTTTGAGAGAGATGGTGATATTGTACATTTGGACCTCTTTGTATATGATAGTATGGATGATGATGCAGCTTTGTGTATCTATTGCATGCGTTTATGAGATGATTACTTCTATTGCATGATGTGATTCTATTGCATAGTTAGATGGTCTATATGATGCTATATGAGAAATACTTTGATATGCTGCTATATGATGTCTATATGATCTAATGTGACAAATGAATGCAAAATGTAATATGATGTCTATGTGATGATGTAAATGTATGTATATGAAACATGATTTCTATGTTATGATATAACTGTATATGTGGTGTCTAAGTGAGCTAATGCAGATGTGTGTATGGAACATGATT
Organism: Cunninghamia lanceolata; assembly: GCA_027924645.1. Classification (NCBI taxonomy): domain Eukaryota; kingdom Viridiplantae; phylum Streptophyta; class Pinopsida; order Cupressales; family Cupressaceae; genus Cunninghamia; species Cunninghamia lanceolata. The sequence continues at coordinate 3,162,786 of BSBN01000356.1, read as the reverse complement.
TCTATGTTATGATGCTGTATAGATATGTGAGATGCTACCGGATGTTTATATGATGTAATGCTTTGAATGTATGCATTTGTAACATGAGTACTATGTGGTGATGTAACTATATATGTGATGCACTTAGCTATGTTGTTTGATTTTCTGGGCTTTTAAGATTAAGATGTGATGCAAATGTATTGGTGACCTAATGCCTTGGATGGTGCATTCTACTAACCTAATCATGTGCATGACTAGTTTCTACGAATGATATGATATGCTCCTACATGCCTTGTTTTTGTGATGTCCAAATGTGCTCTATCGACATAAGAATGACCTGATGGATAGAGGAATGGTTGCGAAAGAATGACTTAGGAACTTTTCTTGATATCGTTACTCTGCATAGTTTGAATAATGAGGACTGTATGGATGGGTGCATGGATATAGGACGAATGTTTTGCTTTTAGATTGCTTTATTTCATGATTGGGCATTTTGTTTTTGGTACTTTTCTGAAATGTTGTAAGTGAAGACAAGCATCTAGGTATAATTGAACCGAGATGACCTGAGTATCGCTTACATGGAGTGTGATTGAGCAAGTTAATACAAGCATCTAGTCAAAATTGAATCTAGATGACCTGAGTACTTCTTGTGTTTCAACAAGCAAGGATTGCCCCCGTTCATGTAAGACCTTTGATGTCCTTGATGATCTTTTGCTGATCATGTCCTTAGACAAGGCGTCGCATTACTAAAGTTTAAACCATAAACAACAAACAAAGAAAGTAATCATGCCCCCATCATAGCATCTCTAGCTTTTGGCATCCTTGAGTAGCATAGGAAGGTATGATAGCAAAAATCAAGACTCTGTAACTTAACCCTAGGTTCCAATCTACAAAAGCATATTTGTGTTGATATGTGCTTTATTTCTTGCCTTAATTTGCATAAAATCATTTAGAAGACCTTGGGTATTTGCCTTGCATTGGATAGGTTAAGATGCTCATAGTCAAGATTTCTGCTCGAAGCGCGGGTGTTTGCTTGCATTTGCTTGCTTGGTGAGAAGATGGCACAATCCTTATTGAGAAGACGGACCCTAAGGGACTGACCTAGTGCCTCGGGGGCTCATTGCTAAATGGCCTTGCCTACGTGACGACGCAGAGGCAACGTAGTTCGGGGTAAACCCTAATGGACCATGGATGGACTAGAAGAAAGACGACAAGAATGAAGACAAGAGAGGAGACGAATGGGACCTTGGGAGAGATGGAAGCCTCAGGGGCGCATTAGAATAATGGCCTTGCCTACGTGACGGCGCAGAGGCAACGTAGTTCACGGATTCGGACCACAGATACTGACGAGAGACACTACGCTAGGCTCACTTCGAGGAGACGGTATGGGACAAAACCTTGGTTGACAAGGCCACAAGGTGAGTATCAAGCCATGATAGGTAACTGTCAAGTGTTTATTGTGGGATGGATATGGGTCGAATGGGGAAAATAGAGGGAGAATGGGCTCAAGGTGATTGGATTCCCAAAGATGGAGAATGCGGTTTGTCACAAGTAACGCCTGTTTACCAGGTTTTCATCACTTGCTTTTATTTGCACGAGAAGCTAGAAAGTAACATGACGCCTGATTGCCAGGTTTTCATCATGATACCTATCCAAGGCGCTTGTTTGCCAGGTTTTCACCAAAGGACAATTTTTTTGCATGCTTTCTATTTTTTTTTTTTTTCAATTTTTTTTGTATTTTCTCTTTGTAACTTTTTTTTGATTTTTTTGATTTTTTTGATTTTTTTGACTTTATTGTGCCCCCTTGCATTGGGGTTCTCTTAGGTATAGAACCGGTGAAGGTGCATGCTGTTGATTGGATCATCAAACAACTCACCTTCTGATGTGGCCAACTGATATGCCCCCAATCCGTAAGCCGCTACAATTACATAGGGTCCAAGCCAGTTAGGCTCGAACTTACCTTTCTTTTCTCTGTCCTGCTGATTGCGAGGGTTCTCTCTTAGGACGAGGTCCCCAACCTTGAAGCATCTTGGTCTAACCTTGTGGTTGTAGCTTCTTGACATCATCTGTTGATAGGCTTTGAGATGGTCAAAAGCTTTTTGGCGCCTTTCCTCTAGCAGTTCTAGCTCTTGTAGCCTGGAGACTCTGTACTCTTCGTCTGATATGAGACCTTTCAACGACACCCGAAGGGATGGGAGTTCGACCTCAATGGGAAGGATGGCTTCGGAACCATAGACGAGGGCATAGGGTGTAGCACCTGTGGGAGTGCGTATGCTGGTTCGATAGGCCCACAGAGCGGGATTGAGTTGGACGTGCCAATCGCGACCAGCTTCATTGACAGTCTTCTTTAGGATTTTCAGAATGGTTTTGTTTGATGCCTCAGCTTGGCCGTTACCTTGGGGGTAATATGGGGTGGAGAAGCGATGTTGGATCTTGAAACGTTCACAAAGTTCCTGGACATCCTAATTTTTGAAGGGTTTCCCGTTATCCGTTATGATGGATGAAGGGATGCCATATCGGCAGATAATGTAATTCAGAATGAAAGAGGAAATTTGCTTTCCTGTGACGGTTGATAAGGGAACGGCTTCAATCCACTTTGTAAAGTACTCAGTGGCGGTTATGATGAATTTATGGCCGTTGGAAGAGGGCGGATGAATCTTTCCCACGAGGTTAAGTCCCCACTGGCAAAAGGGCCAGGGTGTCGTTAGAGGTCTCAACTCCTGAGCAGGTGCATGAATCAGGTTCCCATGTATCTGGCACTGTTTGCACTTTTTGACGAACTGATATGAATCCATTTCCATATTGGGCCAGTAATAACCCAAACGCATGAGTTTCTTAGCTAAGGAAGGACCGCTGGAGTGTGTTCCGCAGATCCCTTCGTGCACGTCTCGCAAGGCAGTTACAGATTCTTCTTGTTCTAGACAACGGAGTAAAGTACCATCCAGACCACGTCGGTAAAGGGTATTGGCGATAATGGTGTAACGGGAGGCTTGTCGGATGACAGTTCGTTTTTGGTTGGAAGAGAGGTCCAAAGGAAGGATATTGTCCTTGAGGTAAGTGTAGGTCTTACCGTACCAAGGTGAATCAGATCCCACTAGGTGGCAAATGGAATGGGTTTCAAGGAGATCATAAGCCGGCTGTCGAATTGTTTCTACTAAGAACTCATACCGTGACTCCTGTTCAGGTATCTCAAGAAGAGAGGCTATGGTCGCCATTGCATCGGCTGCTTTGTTCTCTATCCTAGGTATTTGCTCAAACGAGATGGTCCCAAAATGTTCTTTGAGGTCATCGACCATTCGCTTGTATGGGATGAGCTTCTCATCTTTGGTCTGATACTCGTCGTTGACCTGGTTTATGACAAGCTGAGAATCACCATAGACACATAGTGCTTGGATTTTCCACTCAGTGGCCATCTTGAGACCAATTACCAAAGCCTCATACTCTGCTATATTGTTAGTGCATGGGAATAACAACCTGTAGGACTTTGGAATTGTGTCGCCTTGGGCAGTGATAAACAAGATACCTGCCCCCGATCCATGGTTGGTGTAAGACTCGTCGAAGTAGAGTTTCCAAGGAGATGTTGACAGAGTGAATAAAGACTCATCTGGGAACTCAAACTGCATTGGTGAAGTGTCCTGTAACGGTGCCTCAGCTAGTTGGTCTGCGATGATTTGCCCCTTGATGGCTTTTCTATCCACATACTCTATATCATATTCGCTAAGAAGCATAACCCATTTGGCTAGTCGACCTGTGAGAGCTGCTTTGCTGAGAAGATATTTTAGTGGGTTGATCTTGGCAATGAGTTTGACAGGATGTGCCAACATGTAGTGTCAAAGTTTTTGTGAGGCAAAAACCACCGCAAGGCATGAACGTTCCACCTGTGAGTACTGCAACTCGTAGCCCACTAAGGTTCGACTGATGTAGTACACAGCTCTTTCCTTGTTCTCATAGTCTTGCTGCGCTAGGAGAGCCCCAAGAGCAGTAGGTGTAGCAGATATGTAGAGAATCAAAGGCTTTCCTTGGATCAGAGGCATGAGTATAGGAGGATTCATGAGGTACTCCTTGAGCTTGTTGAATGCCTCTTCGCACTGCTCATCCCATTTAAATGGAACGTTCTTATGTAGGAGATGGCTGAAAGGGTGGCACTTGTCTGCCAGCTGTGAGATGAACCTACGGATGGCCTGTAGCTTGCCCTGTAAGGATCTCAACTGTGTTAGAGTTTTGGGTGGAGGCATGTCCATGATTTCTTTGACCTTGGCCGGGTCTACCTCTATGCCGTTTGCTGACACGATGAAGCCTAGCAGCTTGCCTGATGTGACCCCAAACACACATTTCTTCGGGTTTAGTTTTACTTGGAATTGGTCCAGCCATTGGAAGACTTTCTCTAATGTGTCCAGGTGTGAGTCCCTGGTGAGTGATTTTGCCAAGATGTCGTCAACATAATCTTCCATGGTCACATGCATCATGTCGTGAAATATAGTTGTCATGGCCCGCTGATATGTAGCACCTACATTTTTCAGCCCAAATGGCATGACATTCCAGTAAAAGGTACCCCATGGACAAGTGAAAACGGTTTTGTGCTGATCCTCTGGTGCTATTTTGATCTGGTTGTACCCTGAGAATCCATCCATAAGTGACAGCATTGTATGTCCTTCCGTGAGGTCGACTATGATATCGATGTTAGGCAAGGGAAAGTCATCCTTGCGGCATGCTTTGTTTAAGTCTCTAAAATCGTTGCATAGTCGAACCCTGCCATCTGGTTTAGACACTGGCACGATGTTTGATATCCATTCGGGGTAATCAATGGCCCTGATGAACCCCACGTCTAACAATTTCTTGAGTTCTTCCTTGACCAGGAGGGCAATATGGGGATGCATTTTTCTCAGTTTTTGCTTTACGGGTTTCACCCCTGGATCCAATGGCAAGTGATGTAGAATCAGGTTTGGGTCCAAACCTGGCATGTCGGCATATGACCAAGCAAAGCTGCCTCTCTTCTTTTTAAAGAATGGTACAAACTTGGTTTTCTCAGGTGGCGTGAGAGATTTTGCAAAGTGGATTATCTTAGGCTGCTCTTCGGTTCCAATGTTCACTGGCTCTGTTGGCTCTACCACGATCTGTGACCTTTCTTGATACATGTCACTTGGGAGGGTGTCAAGCAATCCATCGTCAGGTGCCACAGTTGGGTTTTCACCTTCAGATACGTCCTTTCTTTTTACTGTTTTATGATCTGACACTGCCGCATGGCAGTTTTCACCGTCAGATCCCTTTTTGATCTTTACATTTTTGCGACTAGAAGGCTTGGCACCCTCCCCGAAGTAAGCTACAGTATTGAGTTCGATAGCGAAACTAGCTTTATGATCTCCTTTTGGTAAATGATCTCGAAGTCCCATATAGTCAATGTAGGCATCATCGTTCTGGAACACATCTAATTGGGGGGTTGCTTGCAGATCCCAGTCAATAAGCTCAGGGTGCAAGAGGGGAAGGGAGTCGGATGAAAGACCTGATTCGTTGATAGTGTGGATGGAAATATTAGGAGTAGAGGTGGGGGTAGTGTTCTGGGTGGTACTTTCTTCCAGGTTGTTTATCGCAATGGAATCGAAACTTTCCTCGAAAGCCATACTCTCAGGGAGGGGCAAATCAGACTCCAGTGGTCTGTCCCGTTGCGTTTGTCTCTCATGATATGGGCTAAGAGTTTGGATGGTGTCAATATCCTTGTCATCGTAGGAGTGTTCTGTCAGCTCATCCCATTCATATTGATTGGAATCATCTGAATCTGCGTCACTGTCCACTTGGAGTGTTTGAATTGTCTCCACTAGGCAGGCATTTTCTTTGGCTTTACCTTTACCTTTGTACCCTAGGCCAGTCGTGTTTCTAGCCGAAGAGGAGGAAGAAGGTTGTACAGGTTCGATGATATAGGACTCGCTCAAATCATCCTAAATAAATATTCTAAATATTTATTCCATTCTTCTATTAATTAAATAAATATTCTAAATATTTATTCCATTCTTCTATTAATTAAATAAATATTCTAAATATTTATTCCATTCTTCTATTAATTAAATAAATATTCTAAATATTTATTCCATTCTTGTATTTGTCAAATTTCAGGATTCCGAACTGAAAGGGGAATGGTTTCATGACCAAACTTCTGTCAAAGGGGTATGGGGCTATATCTTCCAAGGAGTAGTTCTTGGAACTGGTGCTGATCTTAAGGTTGGAGATTTCTAGCTTTAGACTCTCAATTTGTTGTCTCACATCCGCCATAGGAGCATTTTGATCTATGTGTTGTTTTCCTCTCTCATTGGCTTGGGGGACCGTGTCATTTGTGCCTCTCTCATGTGCATTTGGGACTGTGTCATTTGTGTCCCTCTCACGTTCATTGTCTGCATTTTCCATGATGGAGCTAATGTCAAAGTCTGCGGGGGGTTTGATTCTGAGACTAGCAAGATGATGGAAATATTTGGTGGGGTCCTCAAGGAGCACTTTCTCCACTAGGCGTTGGAATTTGCTATCTTGCATGTGTGCCACTAATTCTTCACGAGAAATTTCTTCATCATCATCGCGTGGTGGGGCGATGTGATCGGAAGAGTCGGCCATTTCAATTAGCTTGTTGTACTGGGATCGAGTAAGAACCATGCAAGGTGGGGTGGGATGAAATGGACTAGGATTAGAAATTTTGGCAAGGTGCCGACTAAGACTGTAATGAATGGGGTATCTAGGACAAGATCTGGACAAAGGGTTCTCTCGCTCAATGACTTCAGGTAAGACGGTTGACACAAGACTCTAGCCACTAGCAAGGGTAGTTGATACCAGTCTCACTGTGTAGGGCTTAGTCGTTCAACAAGACTACTAGCAAAAGGTACTGTGACCTACTAGGCTTACGTAAATTCACGAATGAAACGAAGAAGGACCTATGTCGAATCGGTATGGGACAGAATGACGTTAGGGCAAGAGTGACTAGGACAGAAGGTGACTGGGACGACCGTCGAAAGAGAGAGAAATGGGTGAAATGGATGAAAACTAACTGCAAGGTTGATTCTGACCTCGAAAAATGAAACTAGGCTGAAATGGGTACTCTGAACAGCTGACGAAAATTTATCAAAAATAGGGTAGATGCTCACTGTCACACATGCGCAGAAACAGATGCGCAGCAAGAATGGGTAAATGCACCGTAAGTCGCTGTATATGCGCCGCTCTGGTGAAGTATGCATGTGTAGTAACAGTGCGCAAATGCGCAGCAGGAAAATATATGCGCAGCAGGTTGGCGTATATGCGCAGCAAGTCGCTGTAAAAGCGCAGCAGAACAGTGTATATGCGCAGCAGAAAGGTATAAAAGTGCCGCAAGTCGGTACAAAAGCGCAGCAAGTCACTGTATATGCGCAGCAGAAACGGATATATGCGCAGTTCTGGTATTTTTTTGCAAATTTTTGGGATTTTTCTCTGTTTTTGGTATTCTTTGGCTGGAATAGGTCTTCCTGATCTGATATTATGAATTAATTTAGCAAGAAAACACAGCAAGCACAAAGAGTATTTTGTAGTTTTCCATTGTTTTTGTAGTTTTTCGACTCTATTTTGGACAAAAGCAAGCACAAAATCCTAGGCGAGAAATGGATTATAAGGGATTTGGGCCACTAAAACAAGAGGTAGTTAATTCGGACAACTGTTCAAGTGGTTACACGTGCGACGGCGCTACTCTCCGTTATGGAGTCTCCCAGCCTCACAGGGTTGCGCCTGAGAGGGTTTTGGGGGAGGTTGGCCGTCGGTGTAACATAACAGCACTCGTTGCAGGAGGTTTTCACCTCAAGTACAATTTATTTTAAGTGGCTCGGTAGGGTTTGGCGTTAGCCTGTTACCACTCAAGGTCGTTCCCGCTTGGACAAGCGTGCATCCAAGGGCAGGCCCCTCCTAAAGGTTAAACAAGTAGAATGACAAGTCTGGCACTTTGATCACCCAGAAGAGGGGAGAGCATAAGCCTATTGTCATTCGCAGGCACAGAATACACTGATTAATCCACCCTAGTTAAAAAGATAAAAACTAAATGGGCTAAGCTACTCAAACAAAACTTTGAAGTGATTTCAACAATATTGCAGTGGTTCAATTTTAAATCCCAGAAAGCAGTTGTGAGTTCAATTTTTAAATCCACATTGCACGAGATTTGTTAACTTTGAAATTCAGGTCTCACGATATAGCAATGGTTCATTTTAACTTCAGAAAGCAGTTGTGAGTTCAATTTTAAGTCCACGTTGCACGAGATTGTTAACTTTGAAATTCAGGTCTCACGATATAGCAATGGTTCATTTTAACTGCAAGATCAGTGATGAGTTCAATTTTAAATCTTAGATAGCAATAACTTGGAAGTTTGTTTGCAATGCAAGCATGAAATAAACCAGTTACTTCCTCCCTAATTAAGACTAGATGAAGATTTGTAATGAACAACCATTTTACTCTTTCTCCGAAAATGAAATGTGAGCTAGTTAGATGCAACTACATGTAGCTAAACCTGAGCCTACCCTGCAAAACCGCTCCAGCCAACACCTACAAAAGGGTTAGCGTTAGAAAAATACTCTAGAAAAGTACTAAAACCTGAGCCAGTTACAAATGCGCAGCTTCAGTGATCAGATGCGCAGAAGTGATCAACAGAAGCGCAACATTAACAAATGCGCCGTAAAAATGAACATATGCGCTGTTAAAATGAACATATGCGCAGCAACAGTCGTCAGAAGCGCCGTAATAGTCAACAGATGCGCCGTTTTAACGTATGCGCAGCAATATTATATGAAAGCGCAGTAACAGTTAACAAATGCGCAGTTTTAATAAAAGCGCCGTAACAGTCTGTAAAAGCGCAGCAAGGATGCACAGATGCGCAGGATTTTCAAAAGCACCGTAACAGTCTTCAAAAGCACCGTAAAAATGAACAGATGCACCGAAAGAACCTGTACGTGACTCTGCAGGATCTGTACGGAACCTGCCTTCAAAAAAGCTCAAAAATGGTGAAATAAAGGGGCAACGGCCCCACGGTGGGCGCCAAAAATGTGAGGGTAAAATAGTGATCAATCAAATGAATAATAGATGACCCAAACATCAACAGAATAGAGAAACAAAGAAGATTCAAGTAAACAAAGCAATGAACGAACACAACAAACCTCTTCCGTTTCGAAACTTCTGATGTTCGCCTATCACGAATCGTCCTTTCGCAGATGAGATGAGCCCTCAGAGAGTGCAATCTTTTAAAGCTGTTTGAGGAAGTCGATGGTGAACGGCTATGGTGTGATATGCAATGAAGATGAGCTCCAATGCAACAATGGTGATCTCAAGCTTGTGGATGACAAATGGGTGCCAAAGGCGCGCTGGTGATATTTCTGCAGAGTAACGATGTCAAAAGCCTGGATGATTAGAATGGAGGGAAGAAGCTTCATTTATAGACTTGGAAGAATGGAATCAACGGTTGAGAGAAGATATGAAGATCAACGGTTGAGGATGGTTGAGGAATGTGCAACTAGTGGAAACGTGCCAAGTGTCCCAGCTCCATCATGAAAGGTGGGATGTGACAAAACTGATTGGAGAGTTAACTCCATTGACTGAACAGTTAACAGACTTGATTGATCTGTTAACAGAATTGATTGATCAGTTAGAAGAGTGGATTGTGGAACTGACTGGATTGATTGAGGATTTGACTCAACTGACAGGTTAGTTAACAGATTTGATTGATTGGTTAACTGACCTCTGATTGGAGGAGAAATAGGCCATGTGGGTGAGGGAAAATAAGGTAATTAAATATTAAATATATTTAATTACATGTGCAACTTGATGAGGTGGACAAGATGAGGTGGAAAAGGTGAGGTGTAATTTTGAATTTAGAACTTTAGGATAGAGGAATTAGGCTTAATTAAATAATTTACGATTATTTAATTATGAAGGACAAATAGAAGAATTTTAATTAAATAAATAGAATTTATTTAATTATGGAACAGTGAATTGATTAAATAAATTTAGAATATTTATTTAATTAATAGAAGAATGGAATAAATATTTAGAATATTTATTTAGGATGATTTGTGTCATTTTTAGGCGTATACACAACCTATTTTGGCACTTCTAGATTTCAATAAGATATTTCAGGTAGATTGTGATGCTAGTGGTAGTGGTATAGGAGCTGTTTTGAGCCAAGAAGGTAAACCCATTGCCTATTCTAGTGAGAAGCTTAATGATGCCAAGAAAAAGTATTATGTTTATGATCAGGAGTTTTATGCAATAGTTCAAGCTTTGAAGAAATGGAGACATTATTTGTTGCCAAAGGTGTTTGTTTTATATACTGATCATCAGGCTTTACAGTATCTTAATAGTCAAGGAAAGTTAAATCAAAGGTACTTAAAATGGGTGGAGTTTTTATAGAGATATACTTTTGTTTTGAAGCACAGGAGTGGGAAGTCCAACAGAGTTGCAGATGCCTTGAGCAGAAGGCAAAATTTGTTGACATAAATGAAGATAGAGGTTGTTGGGTCTGATGAGCTCAAAAGTTTGTATCTTGAAGATCTAGATTTTGCAGAGGCCTGGAAGGCTTGTTTGGAACATGTTACTTGGGACATGCCAAAATGGTTGGATTTCATAATCCAAGATGGCATGTTGTTTAGAGGAAGCCAGTTGTGCATTCCAAGGAGTTCCATGAGAGAGAACTTGATTAAGGAGAAGCATAGTGGAGGATTGGCTGGACACTTTGGTCGAGATAAGACCATTGCTATTATTGGTGAAAATTATTATTGGCCACAGTTGCAGCAAGATGTGAGGAAATTTGTGCTGAGTTGCAGAGTATGTCAGATGGTGAAAGGAGCAAGTCAGAATACAGGTCTATATCAACCATTTCCTATACCAGAGAAGCCATGGGATGATATTAGTATAGATTTTGTTCTTGGTTTGCCAAGGACACAGAGAGGACATGATTCTATTTTTGTGGCGGTGGATAGATTCTCAAAGATGGCACATTTTATTCCTTGCAAAAAGACTAATGATGCTGTTCATATTGCAGAGTTATTTTTCAGGGAGGTGGTGAGATTACATGGTCTACTAAAGAGCATAGTTTCAGATCGAGATACCAAGTTTGTTGGTTATTTCTAGAGGACATTGTGGAAGAAGTTGAAAACAGATTTGAAGTTTAGTTCTGCACACCATCCATAGACTGATGGACAAACAAAAGTGGTGAATAGGAGTTTGGGTAACCTGTTACGATGCTTAGTAGGAGATAAGCCCAAGGGATGGGATTTGATTTTACCATAGGTAGCATTTGCTTACAACAATTATGTCAATAGCAGTATTGGTAAATCACCATTCTAGATTGTATATGGGAATAGCCTGAGAAATGCTTCTAAGTTAAGGAAGCTGGACAAAGGAGAAAAGATAAGTGCTGAAGCTCAAGACTTTACAGAACATATGAAGAATTTGCATGAAGAGGTGAGAAAGCACATTAATAAGATGAATATTCAGTACAAGGCTAAGGTAGATTAGAAGAGGAGGTATAAGGAGTTCCAGGTAGGAGATGAAGTCATGGTTCACTTGAGAAAAGAAAGGTTCCCAATTGGAATATACAATAAGTTGAAAATGAAGAAATTTGGACCATGCAGAATCTTGAAGAAGCATGATTCAGGAAATGCATATGAGGTAGAGATGCCGAGTGGGATCAATATTTCCCCTGTTTTCAACATTGCTGATTCATTAGAATATCATGAAGGTGGAACAAAGGATGGACCAACAGAAGCGCAGTGGAGTATTCCGGCATCTACTTCAATGGAGGATATCGAAGAGATCTTGGATAGCCGTGTGGGAAGAAGTACTCAGAACAAGCAATATGAGGAATATTTGGTAAAATGGAAAGGAAGGCCTATTGAAGATTCATTTTGGTTGTCTAAGGTAGAGGTTGACCGTCTGGGTTTTCCTCACACAAACATCTGAAACGTGACAGGGTCACTTCTCAAATTACCCTAGGTGTCTGATGCAGGAGCATCTAGTGGTGTAAGGGCAAACTTGAATCACCCAAAAAGAAGTTAATTCAAAATCATTTCTTTCCATAATTAGTGTTTTTGGTTCCATAATATCTAGAATAATGATGTATGACTTTCAATTTTTCCAAAACTGCTAAAAATAGCAACCTGCCTATTTTGGAAAGTGTACCTGCCATTTTAGGAAAATTTGCATTTGGGCATGGATTGAAGCGAAAACTTACAAAAAGTTACATAATAGAAATATAAGACCTTTGGTGAAGAAATTAGGCAAAGATCATTTGTGAGCTGAAAGATATTAAAGTTTTTATTTTCTAAAAAGCCCTTGAAAATTTCTAAAACAAGATATGAGGCACTAAAACATCTCATAATGTCCCAAAAAGTTGACAGAAATCTATTTACAGATTTTTGGCGTGATAGTTCACATCGCGAGTTTTCTAGCACTTAAAATAGTTCGTCAATCAGACACCCGGATCAAAAGTTATGCTTCCCAGAAGTTGACCTATTTTTGGAGGGAATTGCAAATTTTGAAATTTAGCTGGAGGCCACCAAAAAGTGCTATTTATGACTATTTTGGGAACTCTAGGTAGTAGTAGAGTTAAGGGGGGCAAGTGTAGAGTCAAGAATAGGTGGGAAAATAGAAACCCTAGCTGATTTAGGGTTACAAAAGGCTAAAGATTCTAGAGTCTTGAGGTTGGGGAAAGTTGTAATGTGTTGCAGCTAGTAGAGGATTCATCCTTTGATTGTAATTGAGCTTCTATAATGTAATGAGTTGCCCAGATCAATAAAAAAAAGTTCTATTTTTTGTGTTCAATTTCTTTTGTTTTGTGTTTTGTGATTTACCCCCCTTCATCAAAAATGATGATGGAATGAAAATTATATTAGTAATAACAACCACTTAATGTCAAAATATCTGTCACAACACATTTTTAGTGCCACTTAAGGTCAACCCCTAGTGAAAATATAGCAAAAATAGGCAATTTTTCATGGTTTTTCAACTCCAAGACTTAGAAAAAGAGGTTTTGTAATAAATTTTAGGAGGTACAAAAAATAAAATAAATGATATCAGTCACCTCAATCCATAAAATTTGTCACAACACACTTGGAGTGCAAACTAGGCCAAACCTTAGGGCAAAAATAACAAAAATGTGTAGTTTTTCACCAAATTTTCAATACAAGAGGCCAATAAAAAGGCGTTGTGAATATTTTTAGGAGGGGAAAAAAATAATTGCCATGATAACAGACAATTAGTGTAAAAATACCCTTCACAACATGTTTATGATGCGAATTTAGAGAGTCGAGAAGGCCAAATCTAATGAAAATCGATGTTTTTCAAGCCCTAGGTTTGAGATCTTGACACAAAATGCTATATGAGTGCTTTGAAATCTGATTTATGATGGAAATTAAATATACTCAAATCTGAAAATGACTTTCAATCTCTAATATGCAAAATGTAAGTGCAAATTTAATGAAAATGCATGAGAATTGCTAGTTTTTTGTTGAAATTTTCTATGTAAAAATGCAAATATTTGAAATCTAAATGCAAATTTACACTAAGATGAAAGACTATAGCCAAATTCAAGTTTGAATGAGTCTATAAAATTAGTAGAAAATTTTGAAAGAAGATTTTGCCTACTAACCCTAGATTTTGGAATTACTAGGTTATATGAAAATTGTCAAATTTTCTACAAAACCCTAGCAATTATATGATGAAATTGTAATGCAAATTATTGTATTTTTGTAATTTTTCTGTATTTTATATCATATTTAATACAAAAATCATAAATTAGGAAAAATTAGAATGAATTGATGCAAATTAGTAACCCTAAAATGCATTTTTTTTTTTTTTTTCAAAATTTTTAATTTTTCAAAATTTTTAATTTTTTTTAAATTTTCTCAATGCAATAAGATGAATGACTATATGAATGAATAAAATCAACCCAAATCTGAAGATAAACACTTAGCAAGTTGTAATTAAGTCCAAAAACATGGGTTCACCAAAATATCTAGGGTAAAATTTAGATTGTTTAGTTTTAGTGTTTGAATCCTCTTTTCACCCTTTAAATTCAAGGACCTTCAGATCGAGTGACAAATCACTATCAGGTCCTTGGTCACTTACAAATGTAAGGAAACTTGGATTAGGGTATTTGATTATCAATTTTCCTTCTCTTATGCCCAATCACACATCAAAACCCTAATTATGCAAATACGGCAATAAACAGATGAATAACATAAAATACTTATGCAATAAGATGTAAAATTTCAAATGTTGTACACCTATTTCTAGGGTTTCGAGGTGGAAAAGTTGGGGACAAAAGAGTGGGCACCCAAGTCCAGTGCCCTGCTTTTTGTTAGGATCTGCGGACAAGATCTGCAACCTATCCCTGTTGCATCGAAGGTTTTTCTGTCACAAAACTTTGAGGACTAATTAGCAGGTGCCCAAGTCCAGGGTTCTCTTTTTCCTATTGTTCTACAATTCTGACACTCCAACATGCCCTCCTATAACTTCACTTTGTCTGCATCATCAACTTGTAACCTACAATCATAAAACTTTGGGAGGGCGTTGTGGTGTTTAGGAGCTTGTCTCAGTCAAGCCCCGGAAGGACACTTAGGTCTTCCAAACACCTTTGTCAAATAGAGAGTGTGTGCCCTTGTGAGGCAGAGGCAAAAACTAATGAACAATGATCACAAACACAATAAATGTCACCTTGTAGTGAAGATCTCATGAGAGAAAGATGCTCTTAATTCCATGAGGAAATAGATGCTCAAATATGTAAACACAAACACATAGACAACACAAATTTGCTCTTGCAACACAATGAAAGCCTTGAATCACCTTGAGAACAAAATAGCTTTCTAGTAATCATATAGTTTACAAATGAATGCCTAAACATGCTTTCATATGCAACTACAAACATTCCCACCAAGATTTCATAAATTCAAACTTACTGTGTCAACCTAGGGACCAAATAACGGTCATAAACTGACACGTAAAATTTGGGACTGACCCAAAATAGGGTAGGACTAGGGCACAAGCACCCAAGCCCTCCCCCCCTATTTTGGGCAAGGTTAAGCTCAAGGGGTCCCCCTAGGCCCCATTTTCCATGATACCTAGGGTTCATTCCATCATGATGCCAAATTATGATGCAAGATGTCCTAAATGCACACAAAAGACCAAGGAGCTAAACCTTAAGTGGGAAAAGTCCCCCAAGGGGACATTTTTTGATGTTACATAAACATTATGATGTAAGGTTGAGACACCTTTCCAAACACTTAATCAAGGGTAAAGTAACATTGATGCTCCAAACCCATCACCCAATGTTGGTTTTATAACACTTGTTGCTTAGTTTTCCTTCTATTTATGTTTTTCTTAGAGTTGTGACTAATATGATTGTTTCCTTTTTGAAACCACGAGGGCCCTGAGGAGAGAGAAGAAATCACTCTCACCAATCCAAACCATGTAGACAAAGGACAATACTTATTTAATGGAGGGTAAGGTATCCTTGATGATCCAAACGCATCTCCAAGTGTTGACTTCATAACACTTGTTGCTTAGTTTTCTTGCTATTTTTGTAAACTATGACTAATGTGATTATTTTTATTAACTTGTTAGATTTAATTTTGAAATATAATTCCATATAACTATAAATTTTTAAAGACTAAATGTACTTTTTAACTTGAGTTTTAGCCTAGGGCTCTAATTTATTGCATTGGCTATCCAAGATTCTAAATAAACATTTAACCATATTTATTAGTACCTACCTTCAACAGTAGTATTGTAATGAGTTTTTCTTATCTAGTGATTAATGTATGTAAACTAAACCAATCACAAGATAGTATTTTTTTTTAAAAAGGGGTAAAAACTTTATTGAATCATAAAAACATTACAAAGCAAAGAGAAACACCCATAAAGGGCACAACAAAAATCAAGAATTAAGTAACACCCAAAAAGATCCTCATATCCTCCATAACCCAATCTTCAAGAACATGGGCCAAATCACTAGGATGATTGCCCCAATCAACCACATTCCAAGTCTCCTTTTGTTTAGACTCCCACCTTGCCAAACCATCCGCCACCTTATTCCACTCCCGTGGCACATGACAAAAAGTAATAGAATTTAAAGCATTGCTTAGGGAAGCAATTTGTTTGGCCACCACTACAAGTTGCCAGTTCACCTCCTCAAAATATCTCTTATTCATCATATCAATGACCACTTGAGAATCTGATTCACAAATAATCTGCCTCCAGCCAAGGGCATAAGAACACTCTAATGCTAGAAGAATAGCAAGAGCCTCCATGAGATTATTTGTATGTTGACCTTTATATATAGAGAAGAAAAAAATTACCACCCTCGAACTATCCCTACCAATCCCACCAACTCCAGCATGACCAGGATTACCTCTAGAAGATCCATCAATATTGATTTTTAGCTCCCCACAGCGGGAGGGCACCAATGACTAGTACGACAGACCCTTGCTCTCCCATGCCCATGCTAAACTGTCCTCAAATGTTTCCATCCACCCCCAGAGAGACCCAAGGCTTTAAAAACATCATAGTCACTAGAAATAATAGGGACAAACAGATCACACTTAGCAGCCAAAGTTTCCTGCAGACCCCTAGAATCCTCAACCAGAGCTGACCAACAAGTAGCTTCTTGTCTAGAAAAATTCTACAGTTGCACTCCAACCAAATATGCCGAATTATCAAAATGGGGCCAATGATCCAAGCAATGAAGAGAAAAAAGGTCTTTACAAGGGGAGGCCCCAGACTCCTCCAAAAATCCTCTAAAAAAGAAGCATGTCTACATAGTATACACTAGAGATTCCACCAGAAATGCCAAATAACTTTTGCAAAGGAACACTGAAAGAAGAGATGGGGGATGCACTCTTCATGCCCACCACATATAACACACTTAGAGGGCCCCTGAAACCCACGTTTCCATAGGTTCTCCCAAGTAAGGCACTTCCCTTGAACAACTAACCATGAGAAGAAGTTACACTTAGGCCAAACAAACTTATTCCAAACCTGTTTCCACCACGAGACCTCTGAGCTCCCAAACATTTGCTTATCAAGAACTTGATAACCTGAGGCAACAATAAATTTTCCTTTTGGATTAGGACCCCAAGCCAACACATCTCTCCCAGGAAGAGAAGTGGAGACGCGCCTCAATAGGATCCTAGAAAGCTCCTGATAATCCCCAGCTGCCCCACTAGGAGATCACTCTTGCAGAACCTTCCATCTATACACACTAACTTGTCCCAAATTATGAAGAGTTTTAAAATCAACAACATGGCACCACCCAGCATCAATAAAATGCCTACTCAAATTCTATAGGTGGGGGTGGGTAGACAAAATGGGAGGATAACCATTCCAAGAATCATGCCAGAAGAGAGCATCCTGCCCCCCATTGCAAATCCAAAACAACACCTGCTTGACCAACTTGGCACCCCTTTTGAGGGTACTCCAAATCATAGAACCCTCCCCTCCAAACTGAAGCAGGTAACATCCACACTCTCAACTGCACCCAGATACTTTGAGGTAAGAATTTTTGCCCATGATTGATGTTGCTTGCGAACACCACCACCAATACAGCTTAGCTGCTAAAGCTTGTCCATTCAAATCAGTTCTACGTAGACCCAGACCACCAGCCTGCTTTGGCCTACAAATAGATTCCCACTTAACCAAACTCCACTTCCTATGAAGGAGGTTGCCAGACCAAAGGAACTACCGAGACAAACTCTCAGAGTCTTTGATAAAGATGGAAGGTGTAGAAAGAACAAAACATCTGTACAGAGGAAGAGCCTGCACCACTGACTTTAGAAGAGTCATCCTACCCGTAGAACAGAGCCACCTATTATTCCAATGACTAACCAAATTTTTGAACTTATCTATAATCTCCTGCCAGAACAATTTAGGAAGCGAACGAATAGCAAGCGGAATACCAAGATACACAAAAGGGAGAGTGCCAATCTGGAAACGAAGGATACCAACAATTCTCCTCTAAATAGCCCACGAAGTATGAAAGAAGTAAATGAAAGACTTCCCCTCATTAATTTTTTGACCTAATGTAGCCAAATAACAATCCAGAATCCTGCGCCAACCGGAAGCCTCCTCAACCTTGGCTCTGCCTATTAGAGCCATGTCATCAACAAACTACAAATGTGACTGAGGGGGAATATTGTTTCCAAAACTCCAGCCCTTAATCAAGCTAGTCTCCACCTGGAATCTAATAAACCTCCCCAAACCCTCCGCCAATAAGATGAATAGATAGGGGGATAAAGGGTCCCCTTGTCTGACAAAGCACTATCAGGTCATTGGTCACTTACAAATGTAGGGAAACTTGGATTAGGATATTTGATTATCAATTTTCCTTCTCTTATGCCCAATCACACATCAAAACTCTAATTATGCAAATATGGCAATAAACAGATGAATAACGGAAAATGCTTATGCAATAAGATGTAAAATTTCAAATGTTTTGCACCAATTTTTGGGGTTTCAAGGCAGAAAAGTTGGGGACAAAAGAGCGGGCACCCAAGTCCAGTGCCCTCCTTTTTGTCAGGATCTGCGGACAAGATCTGTAACTTATACCTATTGCACTGAAGGTTTTTCCGTCACAAAACTTTGAGGACTAATGAGCAGGTGCCCAAGTCCAGGGTGCTCTTTTTCCTATTGTTCTCTAATTCTGACACTCCAACATGCCCTCTTATAACTTCACTTTGTCTGCATCATCAACTTGTAACCTACAATCATAAAACTTTGGGAGGGGGTTGTGGTGTTTAGGAGCTTGTCTCAGTCAAGCTCCAGAAGGACACGTAAGTCTTCCAAACACCTTTGTCAGATAGAGAGTGTCTGCCCTTGTGAGGTAGAGGCAAAAACCAAATGAACAATGATTACAAACACAATAAATGTCACCTTGTAGTGAAGATCTCATGAGAGGAAGATGCTCTTCATTCCATGAGGAAATAGATGCTCAAATATGTAAACACAAACACATAGACAACACAAATTTGCTCTTGCAACACAATGAAAGCCTTGAATCACCTTGAGAACAAAATAGCTTTCTAGTAATCATATAGTTTACAAATGAATGCCTAAACATGCTTTTATATGCAACTACAAACATTCCCACCAAGATTTCATAAATTCAAACTTACTGTGTCAACCTAGGGACCAAATAACGGTCATAAACTGACACGTAAAATTTGGGACTGACCCAAAATAGAGTAGGACTAGGGCACAAGCACCCAAGTCCTCCCCCCTATTTTGGGCAAGGCTAAGCTCAAGGGGTCCCCCTAGGCCCTATTTTCCATGATACCTAGGGTTCATTCCATCATGATGCCAAATTATGATGCAAGATGTCCTAAATGCACACAAAAGACCCAGGAGCTAAACCTTAAGTGGGAAAAGTCCCCCAAGGGGACATTTTTTGATGTTACATAAACATTATGATGTAAGGTTGAGACACCTTTCCAAACACTTAATCAAGGGTAAAGTAACATTGATGCTCCAAACCCATCACCCAATGTTGGCTTTATAACACTTGTTGCTTAGTTTTCCTTCTATTTATGTTTTTCTTAGAGTTGTGACTAATATGATTGTTTCCTTTCTGAAACCACGAGGGCCCTAAGGAGAGAGAAGAAATCACTCTCACCAATCCAAACCATGTAGACAAAGGACAATACTTATTTAATGGAGGGTAAGGTATCCTTGATGATCCAAACCCATCTCCAAGTGTTGACTTCATAACACTTGTTGCTTAGTTTTCTTGCTATTTTTGTAAACTATGACTAATGTGATTATTTTTATTAACTTGTTAAATTTAATTTTGAAATATAATTCCATATAACTATAAATTTTTAAAGACTAAATGTACTTTTTAACTTGAGTTTTAGCCTAGGGCTCTAATTTATTGCATTGGCTATCCAAGATTCTGAATAAACATTTGACCATATTTATTAGTACCTACCTTCAGTAGTAGTATTGTAATGAGTTTTTCTTATCTAGTGATTAATGTATGTAAACTAAACCAATCACAAGATAGTATTTTGTTTTTTAGAAAAGGGGTAAGAACTTTATTGAATCATAAAAACATTACAAAGCAAAGAGAAACACCCATAAGGGGCACAACCAAAATCAAGAATTAAGTAACACCCAAAAAGATCCTCATATCCTCCATAACCCAATCTTCAAGAATAGGGGCCAAATCACTAGGAAGATTGCCCCAATCAACCACATTCCAAGTCTCGATTTGCTCAGACGCCCACCTCGCCAAACCATCCGCCACCTTATTCCACTCCCGTGGCACATGACAAAAAGCAATAGAATCTAAAGCATTGCTTAGGGAAACAATTTGTTTGGCCACCACTACAAGTTGCCAGTTCACCTCCTCAAAATGTCTCTTATTCATCATATCAATGACCACCTAAGAATCTTATTCACAAATAATCCGCCTCCAACCAAGGGCACAAGAATGCTCTAATGCTAGAAGAATAGCAAGATCCTCCATGAGATTATTTGTATGTTGACCTTTATATATAGAGAAGAAAAAAATTACCACCCTCGAACTATCCCTACCAATCCCACCAACTCCAGCATGACCAGGATTACCTCTGGAAGATCCATCAGTATTGATTTTCAGCTCCCCACAGTGGGAGGGCACCAACGACTAGTACAACAGACCCTCGCTCTCCCATGCCCATGCTGAACTGTCCTCAAATGTTTCCATCCACCCCCAGAGAGACCCAAGGCTTTAACCACATCATAGTCACTAGAAATAATAGGGACAGATAGATCACACTTAGCAGCCAAAGTTTCCTGTAGGAATCCTCAACCAGAGCTAACCAACAAGTAGCTTCTTGTCTAGAAAAATTCTACGATTGCGCTCCAACCAAATATGCCAAATTATCAAAATGGGGCCAATGATCCAAGCAATGAATAGAAAAAAGGTCTTTACAAGGGGAGGCCCCAGACTCCTCCAAAAATCCTCTAAAGAAGAAGCATGTCTACATGGTATACACCAGAGATTCCACTAGAAATGCCAAATAACTTTTGCAAAGGAACACTGAAAGAAGAGATGGGGGATGCACTCCTCATGCCCACCACACAGAACACACTTAGAGGGCCCCTGAAACCCATGTTTCCAGAGGTTCTCCCAAGTAAGGAACTTCCCTTGAACAACTAACCACGAGAAGAAGTTACACTTAGGCCAAACAAACTTATTCCAAACCTATTTCCACCACGAGACCTCTGAGCTCCCAAACATTTGCATATCAAGAACTTGATAACTTGAGGCAACAGTAAATTTACCTTTTGGATCAGGACCCCAAACCAACACATCTCTCCTAGGAAGAGAAGTGGAGACGCGCCTCGATAGGATCCTAGCAAGCTCTTGATAATCCCCAGCTGCCCCACTAGGAGACCACTCTTGCAAAACCTTCCATCTATACACACTAACTTGTCCCAAATTATGAAGAGTTTTAAAATCAACAACATGGCACCACCCAGCATCAATAAAATGCCTACTCAAATTCTATAGGTGGGGGTGGGTAGACAAAATGGGAGGATAACCATTCCAAGAATCATGCCAGAAGAGAGCATCCTGCCCCCCATTGCAAATCCAAAACAACACCTGCTTGACCAACTTGGCACCCCTTTTGAGGGTACTCCAAATCATAGAACCCTCCCCTCCAAACTGAAGCAGGTAACATCCACACTCTCAACTGCACCCAGATACTTTGAGGTAAGAATTTTTGCCCATGATTGATGTTGCTTGCGAACACCACCGCCAATATAGCTTAGCTGCTAAAGCTTGTCCATTCAAATCAGTTCTACGTAGACCCAGACCACCAGCCTACTTTGGCCTACAAATAGATTCCCACTTAACCAAACTCCACTTCCTATGAAGGAGGTTGCCAGACCAAAGGAACTGCCGAGACAAACTCTCAGAGTCTTTGATAAAGATGGAAGGTGCAGAAAGAACAAAACATCTGTACGGAGGAAGAGCCTGCACCACTGACTTTAGAAGAGTCATCCTACCCGTAGAACAGAGCTACCTATTAGTCCAATGACTAACCAAATTTTTGAACTTATCCATAATCTCCTACCAGAACAATTTAGGAAGCGAATGAATAGCAAGCAGAATACCAAGATACACAAAAGGGAGAGTGCCAATCTAGAAATGAAGGATACCAACAATTCTCCTCTAAATAGCCCATGGAGTATGAAAGAAGTAAATGAAAGACTTCCCCTCATAATTTTTTTACCTAACGCAGCCAAATAACAATCCAAAATCCTGCGCCAACTGGAAGCCTCCTCAACCTTGGCTCTGCCCATTAGAGCCATGTCACCAACAAACTACAAATGTGACTGAGGGGGAATATTGTTTCCAAAACTCCAGCAATTAATCAAGCCAGTCTCCACCTGGAATCTAATAAACCTCCCCAAACCCTCCGCCAATAAGATGAATAGATAGGGGGATAAAGGGTCCCCTTGTCTAAGCCCCCTAGAAGCACCAAACAATTCCGTCAGCTCACCATTAATCAGCACCAAAAAGGAAGGAGAAGTAACACATCTCTTCACCCACTCAATCCATTCACCAGCAAAACCAAACGCTCCCAGAATCTTAAATAAGAAGGCCCATTTAACCCGATCATAAGCTTTAGCCATATCCAACTTAATAAACATAGCTTTCTCTTTAGAACGATCCATAGAATGAATCGTCTCTGCTGCAATGATGACACCATCCATAATTTGCCTACCAGCCACAAAACCCCCTTGCTCTTCAGAAATTAACTTGCTTAGCCAGGGTTTCAGCCACTCAGCAATCAACTTAGCAATAATCTTATAAACCACATTACATAAGGCAATGGGCCTAAAAAGATCCAGAGAATTAGCCCCATCCTTCTTTGGGGTGAGAGAAAGGAAGGTAGCATTCATGGATTTTAGAATTTGTTTATTCATGAAAGATTCCTGAATGACCTCCAACAAATCTAACTTAATCACTTCCCAAAACTCCTAGTAGAACTCAACTAGGAAACCATTAGGCCCTGGAGCTTTTCCCTTTTTCATCAAGAACACAATAGTTTCAAGCTTTGATAAAGAAATGGGATGAAGCAAAGAAGCATTCATTTCACTGGTGACTAAGGGTGGAATACTATTCAAAATAGCAGCTTCATCACCCTTCACAAGAAGGGAATCCTCAGATAGTAGAAAAGAAAAGAAGTGAACAGCCTCAACAAAAATAGAAGCAGAGGAGGAGAGAATCTCCCCATTCGAAGACCTCAGAGAAGAAATGACATTACCTTTTCTCCTATCTTTAACTGAATTGTGGAAGAAAGAGCTATTTATGTCTCCCACCTGAAGCCACTCAATTCGGGACTTTTGTTTCCAAAAAATTTCCTCACATAATTCCCATTCCTCAACTTCCTTCATAGCAGCAGCTTCTGGCAAACCTAGATCCTCAATGAGGCCCTGATCATGAATCTGCCTGGTGATCGAGTCCAAATGAGCTTGAGCAGATTGTTTTGCATGGAAAACATTACCAAAGTGTTGCCTATTCCACCATTTCAATCTATATTTCACATATTGGAGCCTCTTAGAGAAGGAGTACATAGTGGTCCCATGTGATGGCTTCCCCAAATTCCACCAACCAGGAAGAAGATCATGGAGGGAGTCATCTCTTAACCACATGAGCTGAAACTTAAAAGACTATTTTACACAACGTCGGGGAAGCTCAACAATAAGTTTGATTGGCCAATGATCAGAACCCCGTCCATCCAAAATCTCAGAGCTAGTTAGCCACCTGTCCCCTAGCCATAAATTGGACACCAAGAATCTATCCAGACATTTAGAAATAGCAGCATCCCCACATCTCCCATTATTCTAAGTAAAGACCCCATTAACAGGCTTGATGTCAACCAAATTCAAGAGAGCCACATTAGCCTGCAAGAGATCAGAAGAAGGCTCCAAGCGAGCAATGCCTCCCCTCTTCTCTTCCAGAGAAACAATGGCATTAAAATTCTTGGTTAAAATCCATGGGAGATAAGGATCCAAAGTCCTCACATATCTGACAAAACCCCACAACTTTACATTGCCATGAAGGTCAGCCTAAGCATAGATGTTAGAAAAGAGTATTCTTTCTCCAGACTCAAGACGAGAAGCAACACAAGAAATCAAACCTTTGTAGGAGTACCACCAAATTGGCCTGAGTCTATGTGGGTCCCATAAGCATGCAACCCCACCAGAGCTACCAAGAGCACCAGCACATTGAAAAATCATAAATCATAAATTATAAAAAATTAGAATGAATTGATGCAAATTAGTAACCCTAAAATGCAAATTTTTTCAATTTTTTTGAAATTTTCTCAATGCAATAAGATGAATGACTATATGAATGAATAAAATCAACCCAAATCTAAAGACAAACACTCATCAAGTTGCAGTTAAGTCCAAAAACATGGGTTCACCAAAACGTTTAGGGTAAAATTTGGATTGTTTAGTTTTAGTGTTTGAATCCTCCTTTCACCCTTTACATTCAAGGACCTTCAGATTGAGTGACAGAGCACTATCAAGTCCTTGGTCACTTACAAATGTAGGAAAAATTGGATTAGGGTATTTGATTATCAATTTTCCTTCTCTTATGCCCAATCACACATTAAAACCCTAATTATGCAAATACGGCAATAAACAGACAAATAACGGAAAATGCTTCTACAAAAAGATGTAAAATTTCAAATGCTATGCACCTATTTCTGGGGTTTCAAGGTGGAAAAGTCAGGGATAAAAGAGCGGACGCCCAAATCGAATGCCCTGCTTTTTGTCAAGATCTGCGGACAAGATCTGCAACCTATTCCTGCTGCATCGAAGGTTTTTTCGTCATGAAACTTTGAGGACTAATGAGCAGGCGCCCAAGTCCAGGGTGCTCTTTTTCCTATTGTTTTGCAATTTTGACACTCCAACATGCCCTCCTATAACTTTACTTTGTCTGCATCATCAACTTGTAACCTGCAATCATAAAACTTTGGGAGGGGGTGGTGTTTAGGAGCTTTCCTCAGTCAAGCCCCAGAAGGACACTTAATTTTTCCAAACACCTTTGTCAGATAGAGAGTGTGTGCCCTTGTGAGGTAGAGGCAAAAACCAAATGAACAATAATCACAGACACAATAAATGTCACCTTGTAGTAAAGATCTCATGAGAGGAAGATGCTCTTCATTCCATGAGGAAATAGATGCTCAAATATGCAAACACAAACACATAGACAACACAAATTTGCTCTTGCAACACAATGAAAGCCTTGAATCACCTTGAGAACACAATAGCTTGCTAGTAATCATATAGTTTACAAATGAATGCCTAAAAATGCTTTTATATGCAACTACAAAGATTCCCACCAAGATTTCATAAATTCAAACTTACTGTGTCAACCTAGGGACCAAATAACGGTCATAAACCGACACGTAAAATTTGGGACTGACCCAAAATAGGGTAGGACTAGGGCACAGGCACCCAAGTCCTCCCCCCTATTTTCGGTAGGGTTAATCTCAAGGGGTCCCCTAGGCCCTATTTTCCATGATACCTAGGGTTCATTCCATCATGATGCCAAATTATGATGCAAGATGTCCTAAATGCACACAAAAGACCCGGTAGCTAAACCTTAAGTGGGAAAAGTCCCCAAGGGGACATTTTCTGATGTTACATAAACATTATGATGTAAGGTTGAGACACCTTCCCAAACACTTAATGAAGGGTAAAGTGACATTGATGCTCCAAACCCATCACCCAATGTTGGCTTTATAACACTTGTTGCTTAGTTTTCCTTCTATTTACATTTTTCGTAGAGTTGTGACTAATATGGCCCTGAGGAGAGAGAAGAAATCACTCTCACCAATCCAAACCATGTAGACAAACGACAATACTTGTTTAATGGAGGGTAAGGTATCCTTGATGATCCAAACCCATCTCCAAGTGTTGACTTCATAACACTTGTTGCTTAGTTTTCTTGCTATTTTTGTAAACTATGACTAATGTGATTATTTTTATTAACTTGTTAAATTTAATTTTGAAATATAATTCCATATAACTATAAATTTTTAAAGACTAAATGCACTTTTTAACTTGAGTTTTAGCCTAGGGCTCTAATTTATTACATTGGCTATCCAAGATTCTGAATAAACATTTGACCATATTTATTAGTACCTACCTTCAACAATAGTACTGTAATGAGTTTTTCTTATCTAGTGATTAATGTATGTAAACTAAACCAATCACAAGATAGTATTATTTTGAATATTGAAAAATATTAATTTTTCCTAAGTCTATATGCAAAAATTTTAACAAAAATTATTCAAAAAATCATTTATCAGTGTTGTGATTGGTTCATTATTTGAGATCTTTAGGATGGATTTTGAAGATTTAAGTTTTTTAGATATTATGTTTCCATCTTTTAAGGATAGGAGCACCCAAATTTTGGGGAAGGAAAAACTAAAGAAAAATTAAAATATCCATAGTGGATAAGAATTCAACACATGGCAACTACCACTCATTGCCCCTGGAATGACAATGAGGTTTTTGTAATCACACACCATTTAATTAGGCATTCATTATACATAGCATATAATAATTATTATTAGTTGGTGTCTTTATGAGATTTCACATGGTTTAAATGAATAAGTTCCCACATATTTATATATACATATATGTTGTGTATAAATATAGATTGTAAATTTTCTTCAAATTATAATTTATTTTTAATTATATATATCTTCTTTCGAAATTAGGAATCTATTTATAAAATAAATTAATTTCAAAATTGATAACTTCTTAAAATTTGTATAAATGTTTTTTAGTATATGTCTATGTCCAATAAATCAACATACTTGAATATAATATAATATTGAAGTATATAATATGATTAAATATATTTTTCTAAGGGGTAAAAACTTTATTCAAATAAAATTACTAATAGATACACCAAGATGACTTCCACATAGCAACATCCATCAGGACATACACAACAAGAGGAACCCATAGGGGGTACTTGCAATACCACCTCACATTACAAATATTCAAACAAGCATTGCAATAAAAATGCAATCCTTTCTAGCCATCCAACTTTTTTAATCAAATATGACGCAGATGTTGAGCTTTAGTTTGATCTAAATGTTCCCAATCCACCACCTGCCACAAATCCATTTCTTCAGAGGCCCACTTGGCTAGGCAATCAACCACCTTATTCCATTCACTGGGAACATGAACAAAGGAAATAGTATCAAAGGAAGAGGCTAGAAGAAGGATTTGCTTAGCAATCAATGCTAGTCTTCAAGAGGAATCTTAGAGATTTCTCTTATTAAGTAGAGAAACTAGAATCATAGAATCAGTTTCACATACCACCTTACCCCATCCCAACTCACAAGCTTTCTCCAACACCTTTAGCATCACCCAAGCCTCCATCTAATTATTTGAGTGCACACCCATGTAAGTGGAGAAGAATAACTGAACATATCCACTACTATCACTACCAACTCCACCAATCCCAGTCGCACCTGGGTTGCCCTGAGCAGAGCCATCAATAGTAATCTTATAAAATCCATCGGGAGGAGGACTCCACTTACCTGATCTATTCACCTTTCTAAAACGTTAAAATCTAAACCTAGGAAGAACCTGTAAAGTAGTGGGAATGGAAAGCTCTAGAGATTAGATATATAAGCATCTGAAGAAGAAAGAGACTCCTCCAAGACAAACTTGTCTTCAATAGTTTCTTTGAGCATGCTCTTGACCTTATACCAAACTTGCAGCACCCCACTTCAACACTCTTGAAAGATACACTAATTTTTCTCCAACCAAATTTGCCAATAGACAAATGATGGCCCAGACTCCCAAGCTACCACAAGAAAGACAACTGATGCTGGGGGAGGTCCCATATTATCCCAAAACTCAAATAGGGAGGTGGATTGAAAGAAAGGTCTATTGCATAACATCCACCATAAAACCCAAATTTCCACAGAGAAGGGACACTGAAAGAAAAGATAATTTGTGTTTTCTTCACTACAGCCACAAAAAAGACAAATGGAAGGACCTAAAAAACCTTTTTTCCTGATGTTATCCTATGTAAGGCATTTATTATGACTCAAAAGCCACAAGAGCAGGTTGCACTTAGGTTAGTTGAATGTGTTCTAGATATGTCTCCACCAAGGAAATTCTCTATGGTCCCTTTGTTGCTACTCCAAACAAGAGTAACCCAGAGACATTGAATAGACATCTTTAGAAATATGCCCCTAGGCTAGCATATCCATGTCCTCTAAAGAACAACAAGGTCTCCAGCAAGAATAGAAACTATAGAATACTAATCCTTATGAGGCCCTCCTCTAGGCCAAATTCTAGAGTCCCTCCAGTGACAAACTAAGGATCCCCCATTAGGATTAGAGGACTTGAAATTTGCCACTCTAGACAATCCAGTCGCCAAAAATTTTTCACTCAAAGATTAGAGCTAGGGAAAATAAGAAATAGTAGGGGGTGACCGCCCCAGAGTCAGTCCAAAAGAGAGCTTTATCCCCCTTGTGAATAATCTAAAAAAGACCTTCCTTAATAAGAGAGGCCCCCCTTTTAATTGTGTTCCAAATCATAGATCCCTTCCTTGCTAATTCCATCAAAGGAATATCCTCATTATCTACTCCTCCAAAATACTTACAGCTAAGGATCCTTGCCCCAAGGCTGATTCAAAAAATTACACCAATGCCAATATAGTTTAGTTGCTAAAGCTTGACTATTAATTTCAGACTGTCGAATCTCAACACCACGAACCTCTTTTGGCTTGCATACCTAGTCCCAAATCACAAGGCTCCATTTTTTATTGTCAAGATTTCTTGCCTATAAAAATTATTAAGCAAGAGCATCAAACTCTTTAAGAAAACTCTTTGGGGTAGAAAAAAACATAAACCTGTATAAAGAAAGAGCCTACAAGACATATTTAAGAAGAGTCAACTTGCCAGCAAAATATAACCACCAAAAAGTCCAATGGTTAACCTTTGATTGGAAGTTCTCTAGAATCTTCTTCTAGGAGTCCAATATTATTATCCAATAAATCAAATTGATTACAACCAACAATCCTTGCAACTTAATACCACTACAAAATGCTACAATACATCAACGGAAACCCTAACCCTTAGCCCTTTTATCAAGCCTTATGTCGGTTACAAAATAGGGTTTTTTTATGTCGGCCAATAGAAAAATAACTCCCGACGCCTTTATAAAATAATAAAAATCATGTGAGGTTTCGGGGGTGCTTCCCTCGAGCCCCCATGGGGACGCTGCCCCTCGACCCCACCCTGTATCGCGACAGTGAGCGCACCAAGGGCATTGCCCCTTGACTCTATTAAATGATTTGGGGGGAAACCATGCCAGTAAAAGTGGGGTAAATTTAACCTCTGAGTCTGATTAGGCTCCCTATAACAACAACCCGAAGATAAGGGAATACCCAAATAATCCACAGGAAGCCTTCTAATATGAAAGTGAAGAATATTACCAATTCTATGTTGAATAGGCTCAAGCGTATTGAAGAAGATTCTAGATTTGTCTTCATTAATTTATTAGCGAGAAGCAGATAAATAAATATCAAGAGCTTCCCTAAAGTTGATAGCCTCACCAATTCTAGCAAGGCCTAGAAGATCTGTATCATCCATGAACTGTAGGTGAGACTGAGAGGGTAATTCATGGGCCTAGCTCCAATCGTGAATGAGACTTTTTTTCAAATACTACTTCAACAAGCACCCTAATCATTCCACCATTAAAATGAATAAATAAGGAGATAAAGGATATCATTTTTAGAACCCCCAAGAGGCTAAAAAAAGAGAGGATGGAATGCCATTGATCAGAATTGAAATTGAGGAGGAAGTCTCACAACTCATGATCCATCTAACCCACTCTGAATAGAAGCCAAAATCAAATAAAATGTGTTGGAGAGAAGACCAATTAACCTTTTCATAGGACTTAGACATATCCAATTTAATCAACATGGCCTTCTCCTTGGAATTAGACATGGAATGGATAGTTTCACCTGTCGCCACTATGCCATCCAAAATCTATCGCCCTTGCATAAAACCCCTTGTTCTAGAGAAATCAAGGGACCCAAACATTTTTTCAACCTCTATGCAATGATCTTTGTGATTATCTTATAAGTCACATTACATAAAGCGATGGGATGAATATGATCCAAAGAGTTAGCACTTTTTTTGGAATTAAAGCTAGAAAGGTGGAGTTGATAGACTTGAGCATCTTCTTATTAGATTGTGATTCTCTAACCACCTCTAATAAATCAGATCGTAGGATATCCTAAAACTCCTAGAAGAACTCTATAGGAAAACCATCTAGACCAAGAGCCTTACCTTTCTCATCTGAAACACAACATTCTCAAGATCCTCCATAGAGATGAGTTCTATGAGTGATTTATTCATGTCATCTGAGACCAAAGTAGGAACGCAATCAAGAATGATTTTCTCCTCATCTAGAGATTGAGGAAAATTCTCAATAAACAAAGAATAGAACCTTACTCCTTCCTTAGAAATAGCTTGAAAAGAAGTTAACTATTCTCCTTGAGATTGGGTGAGAGAAGCTATTACATTAACACTTCTATTACATACCTCCCATTTAGCCAGTTCCTTTGACACCTAGTCTCTTCCCATAATAGTTCCTCTGTCATTCCCTCTTCCTTAATTTTTAAAGTGATACTATCAAGCTTGACCTGCAAATGGTTTTTAATATGGAAAAGGTTTCCAAAAGAGTTTCTACTCCATTTTTTGAGCTTGAATTTGACAAATTGGATCCACATGAAAAAATAAAACATAGCAGTACCAAAAGATGACTTCTCCTCTAACCACCATGCCTCTATAAGCTTGTACAAATTAAAATCACAAAGCCATATGAGATGAAACTTAAAAGGAGGCTTTTTGGGCATAGAGAATAGTGATGAGGACAACTTGATAGGCCAATGATCTGAGCCTTTCGACCCCAGGATTTTAGATGAAGAAGTCCTTGAATTATTTCCAATCAAAAAATCTAACACAATAAACCTATCCAACATCCAACCTTTCAAAGATGAAAACATTTCCACACCTTCTATTATGCCATGTAAATGGTCCATTACTTGGCTTCACATCCACCAAATTAAGAAAGGAAATATTTGTTATCCTATTTTTGCCTAGGCCAAAATAGTCTAAGAGTCCCTCATAATCCTTCCTTCCACTAGAGAAATCAGATTTGAGACATTTTAAATGGAAGGAATTTTCACCCCAAAATCCAAATTTTTTTAACTATTTTTTCCTTAGCTTATTTTTGTAGTTGTCGGCAAACGTGAAGGTTCACGAACCTACTGGTTCATCAATCGGTAGGTTCACCAACAAGTCAATCAGTCGATGGAGGAAGAAAAAAAAGACGAGGGGCAAAAGCAAAGGAAACATTTGCCTTCATCGGTAAAAGTTTAGTTTGGCGAACCTAAAGTTCACTGACCGACAGGTGTACTGACAAACAAAAACAAGGATGTAAACAAGTAGTTTCTTCTCTAAGGCAAAGAAGGATGCAAGGAAGCCTTTTGTCAGTGAATTATTTGGTTCGCAATCTTGTCATTTTGCCAGATGGCTAGTTCACCGATGGAAGAATTGGCTGATAGAGAAAAAAGGAATAGGGCGGGTAAAAATTCTCTAAGGAGAAAAGTGGCTAAGTCAGAGGCAAAGAAAGAAGATTGAGTGCTTATTGGCAAAGCTTAAGGTTGGAGAACCTTAAGTTTATCAATCGGTAGGTTGGCTGATCAATGAAATCATTGATAAGGTGAAGAAGAAGACAAATGTGTTAGTTCACCGAATGGAGAATTCGCCGATAAGGTGAAGAGTGACAAAAGATAACTCCTCGGCCAAGGAGAGTACTTCAAGAAATGCAAATTTCATCGACTAAGGTAGAAAAGGAAAAGAGTAAAAAGGCAAAGGTTGGATGGTTTGCTGAAGTGGAAAATTGCCAATGAAGAAGATATGAGAAGAACATAAGAAGAAAGAAAGGCAAGTTAACCAAGGGAGTAGTTTGTGAAATGGAGGTTTCGCCGATTGAAGGAAAGGCAAATGCAGAAATAGTTCGTGAAGGAGAGATTTTGTCAATAAGTCAAAATAATGTGAAAATCAATGTGAATTAAAGCATGCTATATAATGTAATGCTTTGAAATATTTTAAAGTAAGTTAAAATATTTTAAAGTTTTGTAAAAGCTTTTAATAATGTGCAATTTTTTGGATGCCTTAAAAACATACCTTCATAGGTGATGCCATCATTGCAGGCCAAGGTCATCCAAGTAGCTAAAACAATGCAAGCCTTTAATGCACAAGTACCTGGAGTAAATGAATCAGATGAGTACCCCTACAACCATGTTTTTACAGGTCCTTTCAAGGATATAATAAACGCATAGGTCATGGGCAGTTCTTCTTCTGCAGGTTTTGCAAACTTGTCAAGGCATGGCTATCTTCCCAATTTGTAGGATTTCTTGATGGGGCCATGGGTTGAATTCAATGCAGCATGCATGTACAATCAAATTGATTAACAGATTTTCAAAGCTTGTAGTTGCGCAACAATTTGAAAATCTATATATACATGGAAAAAGATGTAGTTGTTGTTAGGTGTTCTTCTAGGTTGTTACACTAGCTAGATAATTCATTGTCACAGACCTTGTAATGCATTTGTAAGAACTATTTGATACATTGTGCTCAAAGTTGAGCCTTTGATGTCTCTGATAGTGGTTCACCTATGAATGTAAATGGTTATTTTGTGTCTACCTCTTCTGTAATAAATTGTCTTTCTTGTGTAATGCCTATTTAGCCTTCATGATCAATACAATCATTGATATCTTGCCTCTCTTATACTTTTACTTTGTGTTTTACTTGAAATCTGTAGCTTATTCTATGGATAAAATGGTCCCTCCTACAATTGCAATTTTCTAATTCAAGCCTTTTTTAAAGTCTGTGTGAGTCCATGTCAATATTTGAGATCATTATTGTGTTATGTCAGTTACAGTTAAATACCCTTAATCTGGTGCATCACCTCTTTTAATTTTAGTTCCTCTCTCTCCCCTTTTCCTCATGATCAATAGAATTAGATTTAGTTGAATGCTCTGGACCTTAAGTCTAGAAAGAGGAACCAACCTTCTCTGGAGGTTTGGTCTCAATTGCAAGGTCCCACACCTTGAGACCAATCCCTTGTGTCACTAGAATGCTTGAATGAGCTTTAGGCAAGGTGCAATTCCAAGCAATAACAATATTATTACTCATTAAGGTAGAGGATGGGCCAAGATGGCTAACTCCTCCTAACTTTTCTTCTAGACTACATATAGCATTGAAGTCTCCTACCAAAATCTAGGGGAAAACAAGAACAAGAGACCAAACAAATTTAACATGAGCCCAAAACACAACCTTACCAAAACAATCAGTAGGCACATTAGCATTGGTGAGATGAAGATTCTCACCCAAGTCAAAGCATGTCACCATTAGCGAGATTGAGTTCCTACTTCCCAACCACCAAATAGGTGTAATTCTACAAGGGTTAGTAATTGCTTCTAGACCATTTTCCTTCACACAGCTTCCAGAGTTAGCAAAAATAGTTTCATCTCTTAGGGATATGAATAAGCATTCATTATAATTATCATCCTCATAATCAGATTCATCATCAGATATACTTGCATCTTCTCTAACATAGTAACTTTTATTAACCATTTTACCTATGTTTTCCCTATTCTTAATTCTCAGAGCTCTATTTGGACATCTTGAAGTATAATGACCTATTTTTCCACAACTAAAACATTTAAAAGGAAACTTATGACTAAAATTTCCAGTACCCTTTTTCATCCTTCTCACAAAGTTAGCTTCCACTTCATCAAGGTCTTTCGAATCTAATTCCACAATCTTCTATGATTTGCTAGCCTTAAAAGCAATCTCATCCTTTGCAATTCCACTAGTTGTGCCAAACTCTCTTATTTCAAAAGTAGTTAAGGTGCCAAGCAACTAATCTTTGGCAAACTAATTCAAATTTTATAATTCTTCAATAGTAGAAACCTTATGACTGTAAGCTTTAGGAAGAATTCTAAGTACCTTCAATATCACTTCTTTATCATCTATATTTCCACCAAGTCCTTTGATGCCATTGACAACTTCATCCACCTTCTATAAGTAGCTTGTAATATTTTCATCTTCAAACATTTGGATGGTCTCAAATGTGAACTTCAAATTATGCATTTTAGCTTGTTTGATCTTATCATTTATTTCATAAACACTTTCCAACTTTTTCCAAATCTCATTAGTAGTTTTCAAATTCACAACTTTCACCAACTTAGAATCAGTAAGATCACTTAGAAGAGCATGTTTTGCCTTACCATAAATTTCAGCAACTTTGATCTTATCATCAATATTTATACAATTCTCAAGTATAGTGTAACTAGACCTAACAGATTTCCAGATCTTGTAACCAAGAGAAATTAGAAAGGCCTCCATCCTTACCTTCCAGAGAGCATAGTATGATCCATCAAACAAGGGAATATCCTTCTTGTGCACCATCCTAGATCTACCTCAAGTTGTTAAGCTTTCTTCAAAGGAACCTTACTCTGATACCAATTGTTGAATGCACAAGACAACTGAGAGGGGGGGTGAATCAGTTGTATCAAAAATTTTAAACCCTTACAAACATTCAAATCCACATTAACCTTTAAACTTGTTATGATGATTAAACATGAAAAAAAAAATAGAAATCGAATCATAATAGCACCAAATACAAGACAACACCAGATTTTACATGGAAAGCCCAAGAAGGGAAAAACCACAATGAGGATCAGCTCACGATAACAAGTAGTAGCAACACCAAATTACAAAAGGCTCACTACTAGAGGGCTCATTGCCCAAAAGAAAGAAAGAAAGGCTCACTGCAAAAGGACTCACTGTCTAGAAGAAAGAGATAGAAGAGAAGGCTCACTGCCAGGGATGAACTGTGTTGTACCCAATCAAAATTTTTGCTTCATTAAGGCATTTTGAACAAGTCTAGAAATTTTTTTGTCAAAAAGTCAAAAAAGTAAAATTTCTAAAAATAGACGTCAAATTAGGTTTTCTGGGTTTCTTGAGATATGGATGCTGGCAAAACTTTCTAAAAATAGAATCTCCAACTCAGGTGTCGCGCTTGATTCTCATTGGTCGATTTTGCTTCACAATCTGCACAGTTAAGAGGAAATCTTCAAATGACCAAGTTTTCTCTACTAGGTCATTTCTACTTTTTCAAAAGGCAAAGCATGAGCTCAAAAGTCATCAACAAAGAAAGTTCATCTGCTAGAGCTCGTCAACAAGTTTTCAAAGCTGTTCCAATGACGCAGAACTGACAAATGCGTCATCGACTCGATGACGCATGCAAAATGATGCAAGATGGAGCCAAGGTGGAATGAAAGGTTGGAAAATCAAAAATTTGACTAAGTGTTGGCAAACCAAGTGGCCCAGGTGACTAGGGGCACCCAACCTCTCCAGTGCTAGATTTTTTTCACGTTTCTCAAGAAATGTCAAAAATGCTTCCGTCAGCTCATTCCTGGTTGGTCAAGCTCAATCAAAAGGCCCATAAAAGTAAGAGATTCATCTCAGATATGCTCAAGCTATCCAATCTACCCTCATCCTAATGCTTGTCCCTATAATCCTAAAATTGACTAAGTTTGATGTCCTGAAGACCTAAAAATTTGACTAAGTCTAAAATCTGGTGGATCCTCAAAAATCTAGAATCTGCATGTCAAATCCCATGGATCTGAGACCTAATCCTGAAAGTATATTTCAAAATATTTAGATATTTCAAAATATCTAAACATATACTTAAATATATTTTGAAATATATGTCAAGCAGGACCTTCAAAATTTGGCGAAATTCAAGATTTGCGGCAGAAATTGAAAATTTTTAGAAAATTTTCTAAGGCATGGCAAACCAAGCGCCCCAGGTGACTTGGGGAACCCAAACTCACCAGAGTTAGAATATTTTTGAGTTTTCCTTGAAAAACATGAATCTCCCTCTATCAGCTTAGTCTGGTTTAGAGTTGATCAGTTTGATGCATTTTCTGAGGCAGACGGAGAGTATAATCAACTCATTTTTCATTAGGCCTGCATATTTGCTAGATCATCAGACTCAGTTTCATCCTAGTTGATAGAAATTGATAGCTAAACAGGGCTCCTCTGCCACCAGAACGTGCACACAAATCAGGAAATTGAAGAAGTTGCAAAAATTGAAAAAATGGCTAAGTCTGGTGAAACCTGATGGCAAGAGACACTGTGTGGCTTCATGAATGTTGTCATTGATGGAAACAAAGTCCATCCCATAGATCTGCAAGACATGACATGTCTATACCAGAAATCAGATTGAAGAATATCTTGGTCCGGTGACCAAGAACAGAGCATGTAGCAAGGTCCAACAATCAGGTCCGGATCTCTCAGAGGAAGTATCTCAGCAAAGTGCAGACTTCAGGAAGTTAAGAGGAGTACCATGACTAATACATTCCAGAGATTGAGCCTTCGGTGAAGAAAGAGTGAAGAGATATGAGCACCTAAGTGTTGGGTTCCTATTTGGCAGAGTAGACTAAGGAAGACCTGACCGACAGAGCATCAGACCTTAATCTGGATGAGATATTGATGGTGATCAAGTTTCTTGAGGTATCATTTATGATTGTCCGACATGATTGATGACTTCTATAACTATCTTTTTGATAAGCATCACTTAGTAAGCATGGATTTAGCTGACAAACCAGAGTTTGGAAATATCCTGAGTTTTCTAGATGCCGACTAGAAAGATGATTGAAATCATTGATGTGGATATATATGCCAAATTGATTTCGGTATGAGAGTGTGTGGTGTATTGTGTTGTGTGAAGAAAAGAAGAGAGTAGTGTGGAAGAAGCTATATAGGTCCGGTATGTGACAGGACAACATCACCAAAGAAGAGGAAGAATGAAGTGCAGTAGATCAGTGTATTAAGCCTAACCAGAACTGAACCTTAGCATATGTGGATGCTTCTCATCAGTTCAATCACCTGGTTACTTTAGTTATACCTTGTAGGCAGTGAGCATCTTGTGAGTAGTGTGCTCGGGCAGTGAGCCCTAATTGGCAAGTACCATTTTTATATTTCTATTCTTTTAATAGAGAATACAATCTTGGGTTAGTCACCTTGTGGTTTTTCCCTTAATAGGGTTTTCCATGTCAAATCATTGTGTTATGTGTATTGATTCTATTTTTGATTTCATGGTTATGCATGCTTATGTGATTTGATGTTGCACTAGTTGTTAAAGAAGAACAGAAAGTCAAAATAATTAAGATAATTGATTCACCTCCCCCCTCTCAGTTATCAACAATTGGTATCAGAGCTAATTTCCTCCAAATAGAGCCAAACAGCTTGAGGAAGATCTAGGAATCTCAATAGATATGTATGGTATGAGGGAACAACTTTAGTCTGCCTTAGATGATCTTGAGCAGTCTCACTCTGAAGTCAATAACTTGAAGGAAAGACTCAAACAAGTTGATGATTTCATAAATGAACTAAAAGAGAAACTGAGTATCTCTATGAAAAAGAGAAAGGAACTACTCCAACAATTAGCAAGTCAAAGTGAAGCCAACAATACTGATGAAGATCTAAATGAGAAGAACAAGTTATGTGGGAAGCTATCAAAAGAGGTCATTATGGTAAGACATGGAATGGAATCGGGGGTTATAAAATTCACCCAAGAAATTGAAGAGAAAAGAAAAATTGAAGATGATCTAAGACAATCTCTCAAGGAGAAGTCAGAAGACTACCACAAAATGGATAGAATAATCAGGCATCTAGAATTTGATCTTGAAGAAGCTAGAGATAATGAAGAACAACTTGAGAATCAAATTGACTCTCTTAAAAGGGATCTTCAAACAACAAATGAATACAAAGAGAAATTCAAGATAAGCTCTGCTCAACTTGAAGTTCTTCTTGAAAGCCAAAAGAGGGTAGATGACAAGCAAGGCTTGGGGTATGAGA
Source organism: Cunninghamia lanceolata (assembly GCA_027924645.1). Classification (NCBI taxonomy): domain Eukaryota; kingdom Viridiplantae; phylum Streptophyta; class Pinopsida; order Cupressales; family Cupressaceae; genus Cunninghamia; species Cunninghamia lanceolata. Next base: position 3,124,783 of record BSBN01000356.1, on the reverse strand, counting down.
AAGGTAAAAGCTCCAGATCTAATCAAAAGAACTCTGGATCAGAAAATCCAAGGAACAGGCCTAGAAGACCTCTGGTAAGGCAACCAAATGCTCAAAGATATCCATCCTTCAATGGATACTGCCACAATTGCAATAACTTTGGTCATAAAGCAAATCAATACAGAAGAAGAATGAATCAGACTAACCCATCCTTCTCCAGACAGTGTTTTAACTGTAAAAGGTATGGTCACAAATCTCATGAATGTAGAAATTTGCAAATAAACAATTCATTCAATGGTAGATGCTTTGCATGCAATAGAATGAGACATATGGCTAATCAATGTAGATCAAGAGGATACCAGTCAAATATGCAAAGAAATGTTGTTTTCTACAATTGCAATAGATCTGGTCATATTGCCAAATTCTGCAGAAGTAAGAATTGGGACAAAAAGGGTCTGGTACATCATAATCAAAACCAAGACAAAGGAAAAAGAAAAGTGAATGCGGAAGAAATTCAAAGGGAGATGAACAAGATTTGGGTAAAGAGAAGTATAGAAAATGTTGGGGATGGATCCGCACCAGAGTCTGGTGCTGATATTCCTTCTGGAAACTAAATAGATGAGCTCTGGCTCAAGGGGAGTCACAAAAGAAAATAATTTCCCCTAGCCAATCAATTGGTGCCTAAAATTGGCACATGGAAAGTTGCGGATTAAAGGTGCTCTCAGAGAATTTTCTAAATAACCCTTGGTAAAGATATGAAAGATCTGCAAGGAGTTTGAAAAGTTTAATCATCCAAGATTAATCTGGTTTGACAGTCATCTGGCAAAAGTAAAACTTTCACAGTTAGATCCGGCACAATTCAAAATTAAATTATTTGGATTTGCGGTTAGATGGAATGATTGAAGAAAGGGAGATAATTTGTAAGTTATCATTCTAGGTGTATCTCAGTGATTCAGAAAGATCTCTCTTAGAACAAGGAAAACAAGGCAACCAGAATAACTTAAGTTGTGCATTTATTGCAAAAATGGAATTAGGGTTTGCGCATAAATAAAAAGGTTCTTTTGTTCATCATTTGCACATTTGCATTCGAGAAGAAGAGAGAAGGAGCTCTGCAACAAATTGTTCTCAAAGATCAACCACAGAAGTCAATTCATCCAGCAATTCGATCCGGCTTATATCGTGAACCCTAAAAGCGCAAAAGGTATTTTCCACTCTTGAATATCTCTCTTTGAATCTTTTGAAAGATGACTACTCTGAATGTTGTGAAGATCTCTGATAGGCCGCACCCTAAATTCAAGAAACATCCCTACAAATCACTAGAAGTTGATCCCCTAGGCGCATTTTCTAGCATTCCACATGGGATTTTGCATGTAGAAGATGTTAGGGCATACATTCATGCAAATATTGAAGAATTTGGGGAATCCAAGCTGATGAATATTTTCCACAAGGAACTGATAGATGAATCATTTGAACTTAAACCCTAATATAAGACCATCCAGGATAAGCATTTTGGACATTGCATCCATTTCCCCTATTTTGCAGAAGATGAATGGGTCTGGTATGTTCTGAGTAGAATGCATGACAACTTCATTTGGTTGATAAGGTCGTTTAAGATCACAAAGGATGTCATTAGGGCGGTAACCAGATTGCACTCATCTGGTAAGTTGCCTGCTCTCAAATCAGTCAAAAATCAAACTGTGAGTGAGGCTACCGGATCAAAATTTGACAAGAGAGCAATGACTATAGAAGATATCACTGATTCGGATATCAATTTTGCATCTATGATAATTGGCTATAAGATATATCACTCCAGTAGGGAGAATTCTGTATCTGAAACTGCAATCTATGTTGCTTATCAAATGTTAAGGGAGAATGCAGATTATGATCTTTGTGAGCTTATTCTGAGCCAACTGTTGGAAAACCTACAAAAGATCAAGAAGAAAAAGAACTCATTCAAGTATGGTGGGCTAATACTATGTTTGTTCTTTTACTTTATGAATGAGCTACCTAGATCCAGTGGTTGGATATGGAAAAATGATAGACTAGTAGCCATACAAATTAGAGATTATATGCATGGGCTTGGTGATGCCAAGGCTCATAAAACAACACTCTGGGGCTACTTCAAGAACTTTCAAAGTATGATGCAAGCCACAGAAAGAATCCCCCAATAATTGGTTGAGAAGTACAAGGATATAGTGTGCTTTATGGTAGACACTGATCAATGCCTGATGGAGGCAGTGGAACTAAGAATAGTGTGGATCATGCCAATGGGGTATGAGGTTGATGAGAAAATCCTAGAGCTACACATCCAACACTTGCTGAGTCAGCCCAAGGACCCTAAGGCAGAAAGGTTTGGAACCTTCCAAGAGCTGAGTGTAAAAGTTCATGTTGAACTAAGACAACCTGAGATCAAGAGAAAAGTAAGAAAGGAAGTAGAATAATTTTCCAAGAGGCATGGAATATCAAAGGAGGCAGTTGATGCCAATAGAGAGAAGATGGAAAGGGTAGAGAAAGAAAGGCAAGAAACAGAAAAAGAAAGTGCATCAGTGCAAGCCCCCTCCTGAACCAAATCCTCTAGAAGCTCTGGCACTTGCCACCTCTAAGAGCCAAAAAGCATCAAAACTAGAAGCCCAGACATCTGAAAAGGGAGAGAAGAGAACAAAGAAAAAGGCCACAAGGTCCTATACAAGTCAGAAGGATGATGAAGAAACTGAGACCGATGAAGAAGTCAAGAAAATGAAGAAAAAGAAGAAAACATCTGGTGAACCCTCCACCGGTCATAGCAAGGAAGAAGAAGTAGAATAGTTTGTTGAAAGGCCTACTCTGTCCATTAATGATGTAGTCAAGGTAGTTACTATGGATGGGAATATGCAACCAATGACAGAATTCTATGATGAGTATAATGACGCAAATAAAAGGATCTTGGAAGAAGCCACAGTTAAGTACTTAAAACATATATAATAAGGAATTTATTGAAATCATCTCTCTAATTCCCAAAAGTTTAAAGAAGGAACTTGAAATGAGAAAGGAGAATTCCAAGGAAAAGGACTTAGAGATCAGAGAACAGATTGCTATCCAACTCTATCCTTCCATTACCTCTCAACAAATGAACATGATCTTCAAGGACTGCAAGGATGAATTCCAGAGTAAAGCAAGAATGAACCAGCTTATGCTTGGAGAGATAGATCGAGTTGCTAAAGAAACAGAGGACATTCTCCAGAATACATTTAAAAGATTCAATCTTCCTGTCATAGAGGACTTAGGTGATAAACATTCTGCCATGGATGACGAAGGGCTAAGTACTGAGAAAGATGTAGAAGAGCCCAAAGAGATGGATAAGGAAAAGATTAAGGACTTTGATTCCTCTACTTCAGAAGAGGAAGTCCCTAAAGAAGTAAACATCTCTCTTCCAGACCCCCTTGTTGACTCCAGAATTGAAGAAGAACTAAGAATAGAAGAGAAAGCAAGTCAAGAAGAGGAGAAAAAGGGAAGAGAAAAAGATCAAACTAAGAAAACCCCAGATGACAGCTCTGAGTCCATAGAAGGGAAGAAAACTCTGTCTCTGGAAAGAGATGCTATAGAAGCAATCAAAGACTTCCTGACAAAAGACATGATGGAATTAGATGAACCAGAGCTACTTCAAGGACCATTCAACTTTGATTCCCTCTTCCCGGTTCAAACAATGAAGATAGCATCCTTTGCCCAAGAAAAGGCAAAAGAAAAACTTCTGAAGTCTCACATGGAAGATTGTGAGCTGATAGAAATTGCATCCAGTGTCTTGGAGAAAATCATGCCATCCTTCCAGAAGGATCTTTTGGCCTCCTCATCCGGTAATCTAAAATCTCTTGTTAATTCTGTTAATACACATTTTGACTCTTTAGAGAAAGCAGCAAAAGAGAAAGTCCAGAAAGAGTTTTTGGATAAGAGATTCTCCGAAGTGCAAGGGCTAATAACAAATGATAGGAGAAATATGGATATTGGGATAAAGAGCTTAGAACATGCTCTTAAAGATGGTAGAGAAATATATAAATTTTATTTATCCTAGTCTAAAGTGACAAAGGATATTGAGAAGAACGTGAAAGAACAAGAGGGTAAACTGTCAATTTTATCTCAGAATTTTGATCCTCTCACCACATCCATAATAAACTAGGAATGTCAGACTATTTCCATTCTAAATGAACTAAAGAAACTTGAAAAGGAAAGGAAGAATATAATAAGTAGGATGGGTGAACTTAGAGGGATAATTATCTCTAAATTAGAGGTCATGCAAGAGGCCCTAATTAATGCTCAGACCACAACCCAGACCAGTGATCTGACAGATCTAAAGAGGGCAGAAACTTTTGCATTCCTATTGAGTGGTAACATCTCAATTTTGGATAGGATGAAGCAGAGTTGGGCAACATAATTTGTCCATTTGAAGACAACTTTTGCAGATATACTTCAGTATATGTAAGTATAACATGTATATATACTTATGCAGCTAAGTATAGTTGGATTTTTGGGAATTTTGGTGTGTGGATTCTACTCTTTGCCATTGATGTCAAAGGGGGAGTAAGGAGCAGTGAAAAATGTGGAATCTAGCTAAGGGGGAGCTCTGGAAAAGTGTACATTAGAACATAGCATCAGCCAAGGGGGAGTGTAGTGTGACACTTAGTCATTTTTCACTAAGTGTTGCCATTAATGCCAAAGGGGGAGATTGTTGGCAAGAAACACTGTGTGGCTTCATGAATGTTGTCATTGATGGCAACAAAGTCCATCCCACACATCCGCAAGACATGACATGTCTATACCGGAAGTCAAATTGAAGAATATCTTGGTCCAGTGACCAAGAATAGAGCATGTAGCAAGGTCTGACAATCAGGTCCGGATCTCTCAGAGGAAGTATCTCAGAAAAGTGCAGACTTGGGGAAGTCAAGAGGAGTACCATGACTAATACATTCCAGAGATTGAGCCTTCGGTGATGAAAGAGTGAAGAGATATGAGCACCTAAGTGTTGGGTTCCTATTTGGCAGAGTAGACTGAGGAAGACCTGACCGAAAGAGCATCAGAGCTTAATCCAGATGAGATATTGATGGTGATCAAGTTTCTTGAGGTATCATTTATGATTGGCTGAAATGATTGATTACTTCTATAACTATATTTTTGATAAGCATCACTTAGTAAGCATGGATTCAGTTGACAGACTAGAGTTTGGAAATATCTTGAGTTTTCTGGATGCTGACTAGAAAGATGATTGAAGTCATTGATGCGGATATATATACTAGATTGATTTTGGTATGAGAGTGTCTATGGTGTATTGTGTTGTGTGAAGAAAAGTAGAGAGTAGTGTGGAAGCAGCTATAGAGGTTCGGTATGTGACGGGATAGCAACACCAAAGAAGAGGAAGAATGAAGTGCAGTAGATCAGTGTATTAAGCCTAACCAGAACTGAACCTTAGCATATGTGGATGCTTCTCATCAATTCAATCACCTGGTTACTTTTGTTATACCTTGTAGATAGTGAGTCTCTTACAGGTAGTGAGCCTCTTGTGAGCAGTGTGCTCGGGAAGTAAGCCCTCATTGGTAAATGCCATTTTTGTATTTCTATTCTTTTAACAGAGAATACAATCTTGGGTTAGTCACCCCATGGTTTTCCCTTAACAAGGTTTTCTACATTAAATCATTGTGTTATGTGTATTGATTCTATTTCTGCTTTCATGGTTATGCATGCTTATGTGATTTGATGCTGCACTAGTTGTTAAAGAAGAACAAAAAGTCAAAATAATTAAGATAACTGATTCACCCCCCCTCTTAGTTATCAACAAAACCAAGCACCCCAGGTGACTTGGGGCGCCCAACTTGAGCAATGTTAGAATATTTTCCATGTCCACAGTGTTTTTCGATAGTTTTGTGCCCAATCTTCACCTGTTGGCAGTTTTCGGGAGGTCAAACTTGGTCAAACGATGTCAGATCGTCAGTCGAAGGCCAGAAATGGAATCTCAGTTGATAGGTCTCCAAAATGATAGGATTAGTCAACTTTTTCAGTCAACAGTGACATTTTTCCACCTTGTTAAAGTCAGAGACAGACCATATTTAAGTCAAAACGAGTGTTGAAGTGTTGAAAACGAAGAAAAATTGGCTAGCACTTCTTTCAACTTGCGTGTTTGATGACATCATCAAAAGAAGATATTTTTCATCATCTTGCACATGAAGCCATAGGTAGCTACAAAATAAGGATTCTTCCTATTCAAAGACATCCACTTGGATTTGTGCTTTAAAAGTTGCTTTCTTTATGGATGAGGTCCAAGTTTTATTCTCACACAAATAAAGCTACTTTTTTGCCCTAAAGATCTATAAAGACTAGCTTTTGGCTTCTTTATTTCATTATCTTTTGTAGGTTGCATCCAGAGGAAGATTTTTATTTTTCTTACAACAAAGATTTGAAGACCCAAACCAAGTGCTTTGTCAACGTTCTTCATAGTTTCAGTCTGAGAAAGCAGAGAGGCTCGCTTTTTCAAGGTCCTCATTTCAAGGGGATCATTTTTTAGAAATCTGACTAGAGCTTTTTTAGTTTTCGTTGAGATGGGTCCATCCAGATTATTATCCTCTTGAAGATTGGAGTGTTGCTTTTTTTCGAGAATCTACTTTTTTCCTGCTTTTTCAAGAAAATCTCCGCTTTTTCAAAATCTGACAAACTGGGTTGCTTCAAAACAGAATTGTCTACAAAACCCATGTGCTAGTTTTTTTTGGTCAAAATATGTTTTTTAGAAGATATTGTTTCCCAGAATACTAGTGGATGACATCACCAATAAAGCAAGAATGTTGATGAGGATGTGACTCAAAAGAAAGCAGTTTTAAATCAGATGCTTTTTATTTTAAAGCATTTGCTTTCATCCTAAGCTCATCCATTCTATATTTAGAAAGAAATCACTTTGTGATAGTTGGAATCTTCTTTGCTTTAAAGAAAATCACTTAAAAGCTTTTGTTTGTTGTATCTTTGTCTTAGAATAGTAATAAAGCTTGCGAGTTGGTAAGTTAGGGTTAATCAAGGAGATTTTAGGGTTCCCTACTCCTTTGATTTTAGTATAAATAAGGGCATCCTTGCCCATTGTATGTAATGGTAATTGTGATAGCAAATTTGCTATGCCTACTCTAGCTTGCAAATCTTGATACTCCAAGTGTCTATTCACTTTGTGTAATCTATTCTCTAGTGTTTGATCTCTTGTTGTATGCCTACCTTTTGTTGCAGCATTGTTGTCCTAGAGTTGTGCCAACTTTGTGATGTTGAATAGAAGTCTTATGCCTATTTTGCTATGATATTCTATCTCGATTCATCAAGTTTTCGTCGTCAGATGTGTAGCTTTGTAGCTTTCATTTCAACTTTCATCATTAAAGTACTTTTAGTCATGTGATGTTAATCTGGAAGAAAATTGCTTGAGTTTTTGTGTTAAACAATCATTCCTTGTTCACTTTTAATTTCCTTTGCTCTAAATTTACTCAGGATATTAAAAGCGTCGTTAGTCTTTGCTTAGTTGTAGTAGAAGTTCTATAAAAGGAAAAAAACCTCTTCTACAATGTTTAGAGTTTTATAACCTTGTGCTCGTAGCTGAGAATCAAAAAGAAGATAGGCAAAGTTTCATTTATCTTTTTAGCGAACATCAGTAAGAAAGGGAACTCCCCCTTCCAATAGGAGAGCAGGTTATCTGTGCATAATTGTTCTTTTCCAAATCGCATTCCAGAGGTGCGAATTGAAATGCCAACAAACTGATATAATTGCATCTAACATATGCATGGAGTTCAGTTCCAATGAAGCTCAATATTTACCACAACACAAACAAAACCTTCACAGTAACATTGAAAAATAGTAGACACCTTTTGCTCACTGCATCCAATAGCCTAACACATGAAAGCTCTTATTTCACTGATCAAATTCGCATTACAGACATCATATCCATCACACATCCATCTAGTCATGAATTCTTGACACTTATTTATACCATCATCAACCTTAGAACATTCTTCAAGGTCGGCAACACACCTTAACCCATAAAATTTAAATTAGGTCTAGACCAAAACATTCCCGTGGAGGAAAGGAATGGATGTAGACCACATGACACCTTAGCATGGACCTAAATCCATACATACACTCTTCATCATGCTTTCACAATCACTAAAGCACAACTGTAGTTAGTGTAAACAACCAAGTAAGACAAACTTGTGTTAACACTATGAACTTTTAAGTGCATGCTTCCTCAAGACCAAAATATGACATGTAGACCACAAACCAAGCTTGATCATGACCTAGAAACATTCACAAGAACCTAAAAACCAACAAAATCTTTTGCAACATCTTTCACCTAAAGAAATTTCACACCAGAGCACTTAGATTACTCTGTCATCAACTACAACTCAAGAAACCATCAACTGCAACTCAAGAAACAAACTTGCAGAGCACCAAACCATGAGCCACTTGGATTGAAGAAATATATAGACCTTATAAGCATGAATCCAAAACCACAAAGTGATGCAGGAGCATCCCTAGTTCAAGAGAAACTTGCATCAACCAAAAACATTTGCATTTAGTTTGTTTACATTTCAGTTCTTTCATTTTCCAGTTCAGTCTAGGCAGTTCAGTCATAAGTAGTTTCAGCTTGTGGTCTAGTTTTGGTATTTCAAATCTTACAGATCTGGACTTAGAATCTACATTCATTCATCTACATCATGTCAAGAATTCTGAATGCTTGGATCAGTTACTGAAAAGATATGTCTATCAGAAGATCAACTGTTTTCTTAGAGCAGAGCATTCTAACAGTTCCTATTAATCAGCTAAAGGAGAAGGCTTGTAGATCATTCCTTGACTTGTAGATCCTAATGGCACATCATTCAATGATCCTTGGTTCGTGGCTGACCCTTCCTAGAGGTCCGTACATTGTTCCATTCATTTGAGGGTGTGTTCTATGCATTTAGGTCTAACCTATCTAAGAACATGTTACAACTCTTCATTGGAGTTGGTGATCTTCCTGAGATGACGCAGAGGAATCTATTGGTCCAAAAATGATATATATTAATGTAATAGATCCTTAGGAAAGTAGTTAACAACATAGTGAGTGCTAATAGTTTGGATTTGTGTGAAGGAGCTTCAAAGCTTTATCTTGCGCATGTATGTAATCAGGCCTGTGAGCCCTAATTATAAGCCCACATGTTGTCAGTCGATCTCTATTTGAATTCTTTGACATATTGAATGATTGAATCTGCATTTCTTCCATTTCTTTGAGTTGTTTCTGTTGTCTTTACTCTTGCTACATGGCGTAGACAGTTCATTCTGTGAACCCTCCTACCATGACTGCACCAAGTGGTATCAGAGCAAAAGTTTGATTCTTTGGAGTGGATTGGCAAAGGGGATTCCGTAAGATCTTGTTGTAAGAAGATTGCTGATCCAAGGTAGGTTACTTGTGCACAACTGATCACTGATTGAGAGGCAATTGTTGCTTGTAGCCCAATCATCGACTTGAGGTAGTTTGCACTTGATCCTAGGAAGATGCCACTGCAAAGAGTTCCTCCTGTTGGTACATTGGCTAATAGAATGGATGAGATGATGGAATTGATGAGAACAATGTGAATTTGTTTTGATGTTGTTGAGGAAGATAGGTGAAGAGGATTGACACTGATACCTAATATTAAAAGTGATGATGAAGAAGAATTTCAATCTGTTGAACAAACCGGAGAAACCCTAGAAGGTCATGAAGAAGAAGAATCAAATCAAGTAAAGATGTTGTGAGCTATTTCAAAGATTGGAAAAAGACCTAGAGTGGATGTGCTGAACTATACTGGTAATTTGAATCTAGAAGAGTTGATTGATTGGATAAATGGCATGGAATAATACTTTGAATATGAGGAAATTGAAGATCCAGAGAAAGTGAAATTTGTAAAGACAAAGTTGAAAGGACATGCTGCTATATGGTGGAAAGAGGTTCAGTTGGAAAGAAATATGAGAGGAAAAGAAAAGATTGCAAAGTGGGACCAGATGGTGACAAAGTTGAGGAATCAGTTCATACCTGCTAACTATGAGTTGGAGCTGTTGAAGAGATTGAAAAACCTGAGACAAAAGGAGAAATATGTGAAGGAGTACACTAAAGAATTTCATAAGATGATCATAAGAACATGACATAGTGAAGCGAGCAAGGAAAAAGTGGCTAGATACATCAATGGACTGAGAATGAACATTCAAGAAGAGCTAAGTTTGGTAAGGATGACATCTTTGGAGGAAGCATATCAGTTTGCCTTGAAAGTTGAAGAGAAGTTGAATAAGAGGCATGATCAGAGACAGAGAGGTAGAGGAGGTAAATTTTAGAAAGGCATGACTTATTCCAGAGGAGATAGATCATTTGTGGAGCAAAATAAGTTTGACAACCCATTGAAGAAGGATGACAGAGATAATAATGCTTACCGGAGAGATGACAAAAAATTTTACCAGAGAGGAAACCCTAGTGCATATTAGAATGAAGGATATAGAAGAGAAGGAAGGGATTTGATAAGAGAACATTCAAAGGTACTTGTTTCAAGTGTGGAGGTGAAGGGCATAGATCATTTGAGTGTAATCAGAGCAGTAAAAACAAGAGGACAGAAAATAGTGGAAGAGAAGCCTATGTTGAAGAACATGTTGAATCACCTTGTTCAGTCGGCAATCTGGAGAAAGGAGAATCATTGGTAATGAGAAGAGCACTATTTCAAACAGAGGCAAATGATGAACCATCATAGAGGAAAATTTTGTTCAGAACCAAATGCAAATTAGGAGGTAAGTGTTGTAAAGTTGTGATTGATAGTGTTAGTTCAAATAACCTAGTTTCAGAGGAGATGGTGACTAAATTGAAGTTGGAAAGATTGAAACACCCTAAGCCCTATCAGATAGCATGTATTTAGGATGATCAAAAGGTACTGGTGAGTGAACAATGCTTGGTAAAATTTCATATTGGGTTATATCATGATGAAGTCTTGTGTGATATTATGCCTATGGATGTTTGTCATATCTTGTTGGGTAGACCTTGGCAGTATGATAGAAACACTATACATGATGGGAGAAAGAATACATATACTATAACAACAAATGGAAAGAGAATTACTTTGATTCCTTTGGAAGATGATCCTAAGAGTGTAGTATGTGGGAATGCTAAAATCTGTTTGGTAGATGGAAGAAAATTTTTGGATAGTTTGAGACATGAGAATATGTGTTATGCCTTGATCCCTAAGGAACCTGAAGCATTGAAGAAAGAGACTGAAGAATCACAACTAGAGGATATAAGAGAGTTGTTGACAGAGTATGAAGAAATCATACTAGATAATGTGCCTAAAGGATTACCACCTATAAGGAGTATTAGTCATCACATGGATCTTATATCAGGAGCAAGTTTGCCTAACAAAGTAGCACATAGAATGACATTGACATAGAATAAAGAGTTGAATAGACAGATACAAGAGTTGTTGAGGAAAGGTTAGATTAGAGAAAGTCCGAGTCCTTGTGTAGTACCTATAGTTTTGGTACCAAAGAAAGATGGAGAATAGAGAATGTGTACTGATTCTAGAGCAATAAATAAGATCACAGTTAAGTATAGATTTCCTTTACCTAGGATGGATGATATCATGGATTATTTGAGTGGAGCAAGGTATTTCACAAAGTTAGATTTGAAGAGTGGATACCATCAGATAAGGATTAGAGAAGGTGATGAATGGAAGATTTCTTTTAAGACAAATGAAGGATTATATGAGTTAGTGATGCGTTTTGGATTGACAAATGCACTGAGCATTTTCATGAGATTGATGAATGAAGTCTTCAAGAAATTCTTGGGTAAGTTTATGATTGTATACTTGGATGATATTTTGATTTTCAGTAAGACAAAGGAAGAACATTTGTGGCATATTAGACAAGTTTTGTAAAGGTTGAGAGAAGAGAAATTGTTGATAAATATCAAGAAATGTAGTTTCATGATAGAAGAGTTGGTATATTTGGGATTTGTGATTTCTGTAGAAGGATTAAAGATGGGCCTTGAGAAAGGGAAAGCAATTGTTGAATGGCCTACACCAAAGAGCATTGGAGAGGTTAGATCATTTCATGGATTGGCTAGTTTCTACCAGAAGTTCATCAGAAATTTTAATTCAGTTTGTAACCCTATGACAGAGACAATGAGAGGTCACAGAAAAGATTTTAAGTGGACATCAGGATCAGATAAAAGTTTTGAGTTATTGAAGTAGAAGGTGATAGAGCAACTTGTTTTGGCATTACTGGATTTCAATAAGGTATTTCAAGTTGATTGTGATACAAGTGGAAATGCAATGGAGTAGTGTTAAGTCAAGATGGTAGACCTGTAGAATATTTTAGTGAGAAGTTGAATGATGCAAGGAGAAGATATTCAGTTTATGATCAAGAGTTTTATGCCATAATTCAAGCCTTAAAGAAGTGGAGACACTATTTGTTGCCTAAGGAGTTTGTGTTGTATATAGATCATCAAGCTTTGCAATACCTGAATAGTCAAGGTAAGTTGAATCAAAGACATATGAGATGGGTAGAGTTCATGTAGAGTTATACTTTTGTGTTGAAGCATAGGAATAGAAAATCAAATAAAGTCGTTGATGCATTAAGTAGAAGAAGAAACTTGTTAACAAAAATGAGAGTTGAAGTGGTGGGTTTTGATGAGTTGAAGAACATGTATGAGGGATACACCAATTTTGTAGAACCATGGAAAGCATGTAAGGAACCTGTATGAGTTGGATTATTTCATTCAGGAAGATATGTTGTTCAAAGGAAGTCAGTTGTGTATAGCTATAAGTTCAATGAGAGATAATTTGATCAAGGAGAAGCATAGTGGTGGATTGGCAGGACATTTTGGCATTAATAAGATAGTGGGTTTGGTAAGTGAAAATTACTTTTGGCCTTAGATACATAAGGATGTTTGGAGATTTGCGCAAATTTGTAGAGTTTGTCAAGTTGCAAAAGGAGGTAGTCAGAACACTGGATTGTATAAACCTTCGATAGTACCAGAGTGACCTTGGGAAGACATAAGCATGGATTTTGTGATGGGATTACCTAAGACATAGAGATGACATGATTCAATATTTGTAGTGGTTGATAGATTTTCAAAGATGGCTCATTTCATACCTTGAAAGAAGACAATTGATGCAGTGCATGTGGCTGATCTATTTTTCAAGGAGATTGTGAGATTGCATGGATTACCTAGGAGTATAGTTTCAGACAGAGATACAAAGTTTGTTGGATACTTTTGGAGGACAATTTGGAAGAAGATGAAGACAGATTTGAAGTTTAGTTCAACTTTTCATCCACAGATTGATGGACAGACAGAGGTAGTGAATAGGAGTTTGGGAAACTTGTTGAGATGTTTGGTTGGAGAGAAGATAAGAAGTTGGGATTTGATTCTTTCACAAGTAGAGTTTGCATACAATAATTTAGTAAATAGGAGTACCAGAAGAACACCTTTCGAGATTGTTACTGAAGTGAATCCTAGAGGAGTAGTAGAATTAAGAGATATCAGCATGGAAGAAAAGAGGAGTACAAAAGTAAAGGAATTTGTAGATCATATGAAGATAGTGCATAATCAAGTGAAGAAGCATTTGGAAGACATGAACAGTAAGTACAAAGAGGAGGCAGATGAGAAGAGAAGACACAAAGAATTTGAAGAGGGAGATGAAGTAATGGTATATTTAAGAAAAGAAAGATTTCCAGTTGGGATATATAACAAGTTGAAGACGAAGAAGTTTGGACCTTGTAAGATACTTAGGAAATTTGATTCAGGAAATGCATATGAAGGAGAATTACCAGAGACATTGGGTATATCACCTATTTTCAATATTGCAGACCTATACCGGTATCATGAAGCAGAGTTTAGTGACATCATGGAAGAATATTTGAAGAAGCAGTTACCATAACAAGCACCGGAGCAAATTATAGACATTTTGGATAATAGAGTTACATGTAACACTAGAGGAAGACAATACAAAGAATATCTTGTGAAGTGGAAAGGTAGACCAGAAGAAGATTCATCATGGATTTCTCAGGCTGAGGTGGACTGTCTTGGTTCTCCCCTAGCCCTAGCAAAGTGAGGGACTCACTTTTCAATAACCCTAGGTGTCTGATGCAGAAGCATCACTGGTTCAAGAGCAATCTTGCATCAACCAAAAACATTTGCATTTCAATTTGTTTACATTTCAGTTCTTTCATTTTCTAGTTCATTCTAAGCAGTTTAGTTAGAAGCAGTTTTATCTTGTGGTCTAGTTTTGGCATTTCACATCTTGTGGATCTAGACTTAGCATCTACATTCATTCATCTACATCATGTTAAGAATTTAGAACATTTGGATCAGTTATCAGAAAGATATCGCTATCTAAAGATCAATTATTTTCTTAGAGAAGAGCATTCTAACACTTCCTATTAATCAACTAAAGGAGAAGGCTTGTGGATCATTCCTTGAATTGCAGATCTTAATGACACATCATTCAATGATCCTTGGTTCGTGGTTGACCCTTCCCAGAGGTCTGCATGTTGTTCCATTCATTTGAGGGCGTGTTCTATGCATTTAGGTCTGACCTATCTAATAACATGTTACAACTCTTCATTGGAGTTGGTGATCTTCTTGAGCCAATGTAGAGGAATCTATTGGTCAAGAATTTATATATATTAATGTAATAGATCCTTAGGAAAGTAGTTAACAACATAGTGATAGTTGATAGTTTGGATTTGTGCAAAGGAGCTTCAAAGATTTATCTTGTGCATGTATGTAATTAGGTTTGTGAGCCCTAATTGTAAGAGCGCATGTTGTCGGTCGATCTCTATTTGAATTCTTTGATATACTTAATGACTGAATCTACATTTGTTCCATTTCTTTGAGTTGTTTCTGTTGTGTTTACTCTTACTGCACTATCTAGATAGTTCATTCTGTGAACCCTCCTACCGTGACTGCACCACAAATCTAGAAACAAATCTGTGGAGAAATGTGGAGCAAAACAGTTTCTCCCAGACACTTCTACACAACTCAGAAACACTGTTCGCACATTGGTGAACACAACTTTCTCTGTACAATGAACTGGGACACAAAATTTGGAATATAACATCTTTGAACAACATATTCAGACCACAAAAGCAAATCTACAATAAGGAATAAATGCAAAGCAAAACCAAAACATTACTTTGTTAAGCCAATCAATCTCTTCAACACACTGTTTCCTTTATTAATCATTTTTTATAAAAAGCACTTGGAAACCAAACAACATAAGCATATTCTCAACATCTTCAGCACCTCTACAAAGCAACCAAATCACCTTTAGCAATAGCTCATATCCTCATCTATGCATAAATTGATCTTCGATCTCTACTCAAAACAAGCTTTTCATACTCTTGACACAGTTGACACCAATGACAACACAAGCTTGTTGACATCAATGACAACATGTATTAGCACATACTTGCAACAATTAATCCCAATTTTAGGATAATTCCTTTGTAGGTGACCATATTCATGGCAAGTATGATAGAAAAATGGAAGTCCTTCAAAATCAACCTATTGAATTGAACTCATACTACCCAATCTAATCTCTAGAGATTAAGGAAGTGGGTTATTCAAATTAATTTCAACACAAAGACAGGCAAAAGTGGCTACCTTTATGTCAAGGGTTTGATGAGAGAGACCTAAGGGCCTTCTCAAGACTGTCACTATTGAATGAAAAATATCATGATGTCAAAACTCCATTAGAAGTTGAGGAAACCAAATCCAAACAGGAATCTTATACAGGAGCTCCTTTAGAGGATCAAACAGGGTTTGATGAAAAGGCCTTCTTGATTATGAAAGTAAAGACCCCATTTGAAAATTAAATTTCAATCTGCAATTCAAGAGAACACCAAAAAGAAGTAGTCAATTACCGCTAAGATGATTCCCATATCCGCCTCCAAATTCTAATTTTTTCTAACCCATGCCTCCAAAAAACACAGGGAAATATGGACACCCATGAACTTGTAAATTAATGCATTTTTAGTCAAATACAAAACATCATCAGTAATATAATCTGGATTTATGACTACCATCATTTGATCTTTGCTTTTCACCAAACAACCATTGGGTTTCAGATGGTTCCCCAAATTCTAAGCATTCTTGGACTCTTGAAGTCCTAAAAATTGACCTAATTTGGACTCCTCAGCTGCATACAGGAGGAAATGAAAAAAATTTGAATGTATGAATGAGGAGGGTTCATCCCCATTAAGACCTTCTTTAAAAGATAGAGGATGGGAATCCCTGAGGCCCCTGGAAAACCTCCATGCAAGGTGCACTCACCAAAAGGCAAAACACAAATCAAAAAACAAGGAAGGGTGCCCAAGAAACCAAACCACAACACCCAACAAGTAGAAGAAAAGAGGGTAGGGCCTAGGAAGAGAAAGCTTGCATTCTAGCCATTCCCAATCGGGATGGTAGGAGCTTCCTAACACCCATGTCGCCCCTATCTCGTTACTAAAAAGCTTATGCAGAACCTCTGTTCATCTGCCTTAATTTTCCCATCTTTATGTTGGTACAAGTAAGATATATAATCAAATATTTAAATATGATATAATAAATATATTATTATTAATTACTATCTCTTATTTATACTATTCTATATAATATTTTTTTATAATAAAATTATTATTATTTTTATAAATAATTAGTATAAAAGTTTTATAATTATTGTAATATAATATAAAATAAACATTCATATTAAATTCTACTACTAATAACTTTATTATTTAATATTATGAAATAAAAATAAAATTTTATATAATAATAAATTATATATAATAATAAATTATATAATAATTTGTAATATAATCTTTGCTATTAATATTCATATGATTATTTAATTTTTATATATTCTATATGTTTATTAATTTTATTATTATTATATAATATTATATTTAATTATTAATTATAATTATATCAATAACATATTTATTTAAAAATAATGTAAATCAGTAACTTAAAAAAAATCCTAAGAGGATAAACAAAACAAAGGAGTGGGAGATTTTTTTAGGTATGTTTAAAAGTAAGAAGATAAAAGTTTATTTTTTTGAGAATACTGGATTATTGAAAAGAAGAAACCTATCGATGTTGTAGACAGTATAGAGTTTCTGCATAAACATTGTATTCAACTCTTTCAGTTTGGTATATAAGGACAAAGGTAAGTTAAATTATCTATAGCTTATGCTATAGATTTTAAAAATTGGGGTAATAGATAAGGTGGGATTCTTACTTTAATCCTTAGCTAAACACTAAAGCAAGTCATAAATCAATGCATATACCATTCTCTCTTTTATGCCTCTTGACCTATAAGTTTATGTGTATGTTATATTTGCATGTGTGAAGATTCTATAGTTTCCTTTTTGTATTGTGTAATAGAATTATAGGTCAGCTTGTGACTACAATTTCTAGTGGGCTTTGCTACAATGTGGCTATTCCATTGCATATATAACTTTACTCTTTTTACATATCATCCAAACTCTTGTCTTTGTAGGAGCCTTTTGTGAACATATGTGAAGGTATTAGGAAGCGTTACCAACTCAACAAGCCAAAAAACAACATATAGCCACAACATTGGCAACAAAAAGATAAGACACTAAAGGTATTTTTATGCGATAGATTTTCCTAGCCAGGATAAGTACCCATAGCCCATAAATTACTTTGGAGGCACAAATGAGAAACCACAATATCCATGTTCAAGAATGTTTAATGCACAAGAGTTTTGGAAACCATTAAAAAAAATTAGCTTAACCTTAGGAAGTTTTATTTGCTTTATTCTTGTAAAACATTTTCTAAGCTTTGCATAACTTTATATTCTTTCTTCTATTTTCCTAGAGGAAACTTCCTCTTTATTCTCTTTTTGCTTTCAAACTTTCATGTAACAAACTTAAGTGTTACTCTAATTCTATCATCCTAAAATAAACTCATTCTATGTTCTCACATTCCCCATTTTCTTATGCTAGGAGCTCTCATTATGAAACATACTGCACTCATTAGAAATTCCTTAACCAATCACCAACTTTAGTACACTATGTAACCATCCCTTCTCCTTAGTTTGAACCATTTCCCATTAAAAAAAAGCTTAGCTTAACCTTAAATGGTTTTATTTGCTTTATTCTTGTAAAACTATTTTTAATCTATGCATAACTTTATTTTCTTCTATTTTCCTAGAGGAAACTTCCTCTTTATTCTCTTTTTGTTTTAAAACTTTAATGTTACTTTGATTTTATCTTCCTGAAATAAACTCATTCTATGTTCCCACATTCAACATTTTCTTAAGTTGGGAGCTCTCATTATGAAACATACTGCAATAATTAGAAATTCCTTATCAAATCACCAATCACCAACTTTAGCACACCATGTTGTCATCCCTTCTCCTTAGTTGGAACCATTTCCCATAGCAATCAGTTTATGTCCATATTTTTTTTTTAAAAAGAGGGGGTAAAAATTTATTGATCAACAAAGAAAGAATACAAATAAAAAGGCCCCAGGCCCATAAAGAACCAACAAGAGTCCCACTAGGAACCTCTAGAAAGCCACCTACCTATTTCTGTCCTTAGTAATTAAAATTTCTAAAACCATAGTATACTCTGGTGACAAAAGATCCCAATCCCCAATATCCCATCTCTCCAATGAAAGGAAGCTAGGTGTGCAGAAATCGCTTCCTAAACTAATCTAATGAGGGGAGAGGTATGCAAATTCTTTACAACCTTTACAATTGCAATAATATAAAACATATATAAGAGATATTACAGCAGCAAACACAAACCAAGAATGAGACAGAGAGAAGTAGACACAAGATATACGTGGGAAAACCTTTTCAGGTGAAAAACCCCACTCTAAAACCTACACAATGTATTATCTCAAATAATGGGTGTTTACAATACACTTGCAATGCAAGTTCTTACAAGAGTCTTCAAATGTCGATTATGGAGTTATTCTGATAGCATAATAGTACCTGTAAAAACACTATGCAACTACAACTCCAAACTATGCAATATATAGGGATTACAAGGCAAATATTGGGAGCATCTTGGGATAGGCATCCATCTTGGCCACATGGCCATTATCCCACATCAAAGGACACTTGTCCTTACTACACATACATCCCTTACATCTATCATACATGGTAGATTTGACTTTCCCAACATAGGAGCACTCCATGCTAAAAGTAGACTATGACAGATGCTCTTATGCATCTTACAGTTGTCATAGATTTTCCCAAGATAACAACCTTAAATGTTGTAAGAGAATCTGTCATACAATGCTAAATATAGAATATTCCTCTTACAACATGTCATAGCCCAACTTGGGTGCCCAAAGATGCTTTTCCCTCATGCAAAGATCCTTACTGACACTTGTCATCACTTGTCATAGGAATCTCCAAACTTGGCTCTTACGCGTCATAGATTCTATCATATGGAATATTGTCTTCGGCACACCACAAGATGTTGACACATGGCATATTAGTTCCACCTCAAATGGGATGCCCAAATCCATGTAGGTTGACTTAACCATCCAAGTCACATTCCAAGTAAGATGACATGTCACCGTACCACCTCAACTATGTGACCAAACTGAATGTGCAAGTAATTACAACATTAGGCAATAAATTATTATACAAATAAATAAATAATGCTAGGAATTTGTAAAGGTTGAGACACCTTAATTCCCAACATTCTCCCACTTATCGAACACCTTGTAAGAGCTAAAAGAAATGACAAGATTTAACTGCTAGGGGCCAAGAGGCCCATAGACTCCGAGCACCATCTGAACTTCTCTGTGCCCACTGGTTTCGTCAATGCATCTGTAACATTCTTTAAAGTGTCTACTTTCTCTAATATCACATTCCCATCCTCTACCATGTCTCTCACAAAATGAAACTGTACATCAAGATGCTTTGTTCTGGCATGGAAAGTCAGATTCTTTGGTAAGCAAATCACACTCTAACTGTCACAACAAATAGTAATATGTCTTGCATCAACACCAATATCTGAACACAACCTCTTAAGCCAAATGGCTTCCTTACAAGGATGAATTACTGCCATATACTTATCTTTAGTCGTGGACAAAGCAACCAAAGTTTATCACTTAATCATCCAACTATTTGCACCACTAAACATAGTAAACACCTAAGCACTGGTGGATCTCCTGCTATCAATGTCACCTTCCCAATCAGAATCCACAAATCCACAAATACATACAGAATACAGAGGTCCTATAGGATGACCATGATAACAAAGAGAATACTCAGAAGTACCCTACAAATATCTAAACACTCTCTTTATTGCATCCCAATGTACCCATCCAGGATTAGCCGTAAATTGACTAAGGAATCCCACTGCTTAGGTAATGTCTAGTCTTGTACAGACCATAGAATACATCAAGCTGCCAATAGCACTAGCATAAGGTACTCTACTCATATCCTCCATCTCAGAAGGAGACTTTAGACAATCATTCATGGATAACTTTGTCCCTAATGAAACATGAACACTCAATGGTCTGCAATCTGCCATACTGAATCTATCCAACACGGTCTTCACATACTTACTCTGGCTTAACCAAAGTTTTATGTTTGCTCTGTCTCTTCTAATTTGCATTCCTATAATGTACCTAGCTGGCCCTAAGTTTTTCATCTCAAACTATGCTAGCAACTAAGACTTCAAATAAAAAATCATATTCTTACCATTCCCAATCATCAACATATAGTGCAATAATGAGAATACGATCATTGTCAAACTTATAATATACACAATGATCTAATTTTGATCTCAGATATCTAATTGACAACACAAAGGCATCAAATTTCATGTACCACATCCTAGGAGATTGTTTCAATCCATACAAAGACTTCTTTAACTTGCAAACCAAATTTTCTGTACCTCTTTCTATGTAATGCTCTTGCCGTGACATATAAATCTCTTCCTCCAAGTCATCATGAAGGAAAGTTATCTTCACATCCCTTTGTTCTACTTCTAGCTCATAAGCAACTACAAGAGATAAAAGGAACTGAATAGATGTCAGCTTTGCAACAGGAGAGAAAATTTCACCATGATCAATTCCCTCCACTTGTGAGTACCCCTTCATAACCAATCTGGCTTTATACTTTTCAACACTACCATCTACACCAAATTTCTTCTTGAAAACACATTTGCATCCAACAAGTTTCTGACCGTCAGGCAAAGGCACCAATTCCCAAGTTTTATTTTTTTCTAAAGAAGCCATCTCATCTTCCATGGCCTCCTTCTAGGAACCTACATCTTTCATGCCCATAGCCTTTGTCACAGTTCTAGGCTCATCAGCATTAGTAAGCAAAGAAAAAGCACAACTAGAATCAAGCAATGTATAACCAAACCTCTCAGGTTGCTTCTTGATTCATGTGGACCTCCTCAAAGGCTGAGGTGGAGGTTCTACTTCATCTTCTGAACTTTCAGAGCTGCCAGAGCTCTCCTCATATTTAGGTCCAACATAGTCATTTGGTTCAGTCTTCTCAAGGGTAGAAGGAAATTGAACCACATCCTCTTTCTTTTCTTTCTCTTCTGGCTATAGAATAGTGGAAGAAGGTGTTAGCTCTCTGAAAATAACACTTCTGCTATACAACACTTTTTCAGCCACATAATCCCAAAGCTTGTATCCTTTCACACTAACACCATAGCCAATGAAAATACACTTAACAACCTTATTCTTCAATTTAGACCATTTCTCCCTAGGCACATGTTCATATGCCTCACAACCAAAAACATGAAGATGTCTAACTGAAGCCTTCTTACTAGACCACACCTCCATAGGTGTCTTACCAACAAGAGTTGATGTAGGAGACCTGTTTACCAGGTAGAGAGCAATGGTTACATCTTTAGCCCAAAACTTTTGTTCGAGGCTTTCTCCACTAAGCATACTCCTACCCTTCTCCATCAGTGTCCTATTCATCCTCTCTACAACTCCATTTTGGTGTGGGGTGTATGGATTTGTCTTATGTCTTTCAATCCATTACTTTTTACAGAACTTATCAAACTTTGTCGAACAAAACTCACCACCATTGTTAGTTCTCAAACACTTAATCTTTTTACTAGTCTAATTTTTAGCAAAAGCTTTAAACTCTTTAAACCAACTAAAGACTTCAAATTTTCTTATGAGAAAATAAATCCATGTCCTACTATAGTCATCTATGAAAGATACAAAATATACAGATTTAGAGATCAAAGGAACATTACCTAGACCAAACACATCAGAATGAATAAGATCCAATACACCAGAAGACTTATGAGAACTTGAGTAAAACTAAACATGGTTTTGTTTTCCATATATACAATGTTCACAAAAGTTGAACTCGAGATTACAATCATTTAACCCCTCAAAGAGGTTTTTATTTCAGGGTTCTAAGACCCTTCTCACCAATGTCGCCAAATCTCTTATGCCATACCATTGTCTTCTCAGCAGGAAGCTTAACTTCCAAAGCATGAGCGCCCTTAGGTACCCAAAATGCACTACCATCAGAATTTGATACAAAAGACTTTTTCACTGCTGGTTCTAATGGTGCAGATGAAGTGATTGCAACTCTTTTCTTCAAGTCAGAAGAACTATTACATTGTGAAATGCATGCCTCCAGCTGAAATAGAGTACCTCTCCGAGTACCCTTCGCAAGCACCATAGCTCCTCTAGTCATCTTGCATCCTTCTTTCAAAAATACAACCTGCACACCTACATCATTCAATTTACTTATAGAAAGTAGGTTCCATGCCAAGCCTGGAATGTGCATAACCCTAGAGATCCCCTTAACTAGACCATCAAGGAATCAGATTGAGACTCTTCCATGACCAACAATCTTTAGATGAGATTCGTCACCCAAGTACACTCTTCCACCATCAAACTCTTCATACTTTATAAACTAGTCTCGATGCGAGGTCATGTGGAAAGATGCACCAGAATCAATCATCCACACATCATCAAATGCATGGGTGGCTAAGGCTACAATGAAGGCATCACCATCATCTTGTGACTTGTCAGAATCTAAATCTGGGACATTCTTCTTTTTCTTCATTTTCTCCTCTTTGCATTCCTTTCAAAAATGCCCAGTTTTCCCACAATTCCAACACAACACCTTGGACTTTCCAGGAGATTTGGATCTCCTACAGAATTTGGATCTACCCTTCTCATCTTTCTTGTCTTTCTTTTTCCCTTTCTCCTTGGGCCTTCCACAAACTACAAGAGCTTCTTTGGCTGACTCAGATGACTTTCTCCACATCTCCTCAGATAACAGCGAAGACACCACATCTTCCATTTTGAAAGTGGATGTGGTACTCCTGATGGCCATAACAAGATGATCCCATGAATCTGGTAAAGAATAAAGCAAGGTCATACACCGATCCTTCTCCTCCATCTTCACACCAATGGATGCCAATTGTGAAACCAACATATTGAAGGCATTCATGTGATCAACAAAAGATCCTCCATCTTTCATCCTCAGAGAATATAGCTTCTTTTGTAGGAACAACTTGTTTACCAGGGATTTAGCCTGATAAACATCACCAAGTTTCTTCCACATATCCTTCACAATTTTCTCCTCATGAACATTTAACAGTATAGAATTAGCTAGATAGAGTCTCACAAGACCCTTGGCTTTACGATCTTTGAGATCCCAATCATCTTGGGACATTGCCATTGGTTTTACACTAGAAAATGCTTCCCATAGTTCTCTATCAATGAGCATGTCTTCCATTTTGAGTTTCCAAAACTCAAAAATTCTGCCATTAAAATTTTCAATCTCTATTCTTCTGGATGTGCTTGTCATTTGCTTCCTACAACAAGATTTTAGAATACTCTGTATAGATTCCCACTCAATCTAAGATTAGTACAAAAAACCCTACCAGACGACTAGGACCAAAACTAGCCAGGCTTTGATACCAACTGAAAGGAAGCTAGGTGTGCATAAATCTCTTCCTAAACTAATCTAATGAGGGGAGAGGTATACAAATTCTTTACAACCTTTACAATTGCAGCAATATAAAACATATATCAGAGATATTACAACAACAAACACAAAACAAGAATGAGACAGAGAGAAGTAGACACAAAATATACGTGGGGAAAACCTTTTAAGGTGAAAAACCCCAAACTCTAAAACCTAAACAATGTATTATCTGAAACAATGGGTGTTTACAATACATTTGCAATGCAAGTTCTTACAAGAGTCTTCAAATATTGATTCTGGAGTTATTCCGGCAGCATAATAGTACCTGTAAAAACACTATGCAACTACAACTCCAAACTATGCAATATATATGGATTATAAGGAAAATATTGGGAGCATCTTGGGAGAGGTGTCCACCTTGGCCACATAGCCATTATCCCACATCAAAGGACACTTGTCCTTGCTACACATACATCCCTTACATCTTTCATACATGCAAGATTTGACTTTCCCAACATAGGAGCGCTCCATGCTAAAAATAGACTATGATAGATGCTCTTATGCATCTTACAATTGTCATAGATTTTCCCAAGATAACAGCCTTAAATGTTGTAAGAGAATCTATCATACAACGCTAAATATAGCATATTCTTCTTACATGTCATAGCCCAACTTGGGTGCCCAAAGATGCCTTTCCCTCGTGTAAAGATCCTTACTGACACTTGTCATCACTTGTCATAGGAATCTCCAAACTTGGATCTTACGCATCATACATTGTGTCATATGGAATATTGTCTTCTGTACACCACAATATGTTGACACATGGCATATTAGTGCCACCTCAAATGGGACGCCCAAATCCATGTAGGTTTGACTTGACCATCCAAGTCACATTCCAAGTAAGATGACATGTCACCATACCACCTCAACTATGTAACCAAACTGAATGTGCAAGTAATTACAACATTAGGCAATAAATTATTATACAAATAAATAAATAAATAATGCTATGGATTTACAAAGGTTGAGACATCTTAATTCCCAACATCCAAGTTCTCTAAGGCCCACTTGGCCAAACAATCCACCACTCTATTCCATTAATGAGGAATATGGTGAAAGGAAACATAATCCAAAGAGTAACAAATATCCAATATCTGCTTAACCACAGTGGCCAATTGCCAATTAGTTCCATCCACCCTTTGCTCCAGTAGCATATCTACCACAATTTGTGAATTAGATTCAGAGATGATTTTTTTCCAACCAAGGGAACAACCCTATTCAACAACACTAAGAATAGCAAGGGCTTCGATAAAATTGTTAGTATGGAACCCTTTATAAGTTGAGAAAAAAAACAAAACATCCCCTGCACTATCTCTGCTAATACCTCTAATCCTCGCATGTCCAAGATTCCCTCTAGAAGACCCATCAATATTAACTGTCAGAATTCCATGGGGGGGAGGGGACCACTAACCTTCCTATTGAAGCTTCTATTTTGCCTACCGAGGTCGTCTACCAGCAGAGAAACCCAAACCACTATCCACCAAATTCAGGCTCCTAATAATAGCCAAGTCATTAGGATCCACATTGACCAAGAGATCACATTTTGCTAAAGTAGTCTCTTGGATTCTGCTACAAATATTTTGCCATAACTGAACCACCCCCAACCTCACATCCTGAAAAATACTCCTATTCCTTTCTAACCAAAGGTGCCAAATAATAAAAGTAGGCCCAATAGTCCAAACAATCTAGAGAAACGAGGTATGAGCCAGAGGGCTACCCAAACTTTCCTAGAATTCAATGAAGGAAGTGGCATGAACACAAACATGATTCCACAGCCCCACCAAAGGTGCCAAAGATCCTAAGAGAAAGGACACTAGAAGAAGAGATGTGAGACACATTCTTCACTATTGTGGCAAAGAACACAAATAGAAGGGCCCTGGAAGCCTCTCTTCCTCAAATTCTCCTAGGTAAGGTACCTTTTTTGGACAACCAGCCAAGCAAAGAAATTACACTTGGGCCAAGAAAATTTATTCCAACCCTTTTTCCACCAAGGAGCACCAACCTGCCCATACAACTTTCTGTCCAACTCTAATTAACCTAAGGTAATCAAGAATTTTCCTTTTGGATTAGGGCCCCATATCAGGACATCCGTCCCTTTGAGAGAGTTACACGTTCTCCCAACCAAAGTTCTAGCAAGCTCCTGTCGATCCTCCTCACTACCACCTAGTGGCCACTCACGAGGTTCATTCCAATGCATTACCTCCACCTAACCTAACACTTGAATAGACTTGAAGTCCACCACTCTACTCTACCTGACTTCAAGCAAACTATTGCAGAGGGTAAGCAAATGAGGGAACATAGTTAATATAGGGGGTGACAATCCCAAGAATCATACCAAAAAAGAGTCTCAGAGCCACCATTACAACTCTAGAAAAAGCCATCCTTGATAAGCTTTGCCCCTCTTTTGAGGGTATCCCAAATCATAGATCCCTTCCCCAAAAGGCTATACCATGGCATATCAGAGGGGTCCACCCCTCAAAGGTACTTGTGAGAGAGAATTCAAGCCAAATCCTAATCTTGGTAAGTGCACCATCTCCAATACAATTTGGTAGCTACGACCTGACCATTCAGCCTTGTAGTCTTGAGCCCAAGTCCTCCCTCCCGCTTTGGCCTACAGACAGATTCCCACTTAACCAGACTCCACTTTGAGAAGGATAAATTGTCTGCCCAAAGAAATTGTGCATCAAACTCCTTAATGAAACTTGATAGAGCAACCTACACAAAGCATTTGTAAATAGGGAGGGCTTGAACCACCAACTTCAAAAGCATCATGCGCCCATCTGACGAGAGCCGCCTACAATTTATGTCCATATTAATATGCTCCATATTGTCATTTTTCATTTGCATCTAGAAACAACCTCAATGCTTGGATTCTATGCCTAAAGTGTTGATGGAATAATAATTATAAAAAGAGATTCACCTTTTTTCAATCAAGCAAGCAACATCTTCTCCCATTTTGGCATATTTGACAATGAGCGCAATGTATTATAGGGTAACCTACATTTGAACTTGTAATAATGAGAAGACAACATAATAATAATTATAGTATTATACTAGCCCTATCTACATTCCATTGCCTAAGAGAGTTTCCATGAAAATTCCTCAGTAGATGGCTAAACCATTTCATCATATAATTCTAACATTGTGAAACTGTTACATTTGAAATATAGCTCACATTTCATTAAAATAAATAGTCTCGGCCAGTGGTTCAGGGCGGACGGGCTCTAAATCCCATATCCCTGCCATTGATCCGATAGCCTTGGTCAGTTTGGTAGGGCAAAGGCCATTGGAGGGTAGGGGTGGAGCCCAACAGTGCCCCCTTTTAAAAATTAAAAATTTTCAAACCATAAAAAATTTAACCTGTTTGTATAAAACTTTCAAATCTGCCACCTCTACTGGGTAAGCTATTAGGGCACCACTGATGGGCCATGGATAGCCACCCACCTACCACCAAAGAACCACCAAGGCTTGGCCTATAAGCATAATTGGATAGATTTTTCCGAGGGGGCATAACTTTCACCCAATATGTCAAAATTTCAACTTTTTATATTCGATGGAAAGCTCTTTCCACGTAATACGTTGTGATGATAGAGATTTTTCCTGAATTTTCCATTTTGACTAGTTTTTACTAGTTGGAAGACAAATGTATGGTTTGAGCTTTGATCGAGCCTAACTTGTGCATATGGAGTCAAATTTTGGACTTCTTATAGGCATTGGAAAGGTATTTCTGAGAACTACACAAGAGTAAGTTTGGAGATGATATACTAAGGTTTGTTCAATTTGTATCATTTTGAGCTATTTGCTCCCTTTGACTTATGGTGCATTTGTGAGTTGATGGAAAATCAAATCTGAGGTGATTTCGTGTTGGAGTCATTGTATACTTACATGCATATCTCTAATTATCCTTTGTTGACAACATTATACATGTATTGTTGAATTTGCATGCTACATTATGAGATCTACAGGTTGTGCAGTGTAGTGATAACTTTAAGGAAACCCCCCCAAAAAATGTATAAAATTCTTGTGAATCCTAGCTAAGTGCTATGATTTTTGTGGTGAATCTTTCCTTTTTTGAAAAAAATATTAATTTTCCTGGCGAATCTATGCACATTATTAGATTTTTTTGTAGAATCCTAACAAATCCTAATAAATAATTGGTAAAAAAATAATTACAATGGTGAATCCTAGTGAATAATTACTAAAGAAATTAATTACAATGGTGAATCTTTCCTTCAAAAAATTTCGTAGTTGGTTGGCGCAATCCTCCAATATATTTTTTTATTTTTTTTGTAATGTGGAAGGAACGGCCCAGGGGCGATAGCCACCATGTGGGGTCAAGGGGTAGCGCCCCTTGTGGTGATCAAGGGAGAAACACCCCCTTGCAGGGGTCGAGCGGGCAATGCCCCCTCGCAGGATTAGGGGACAACAACCCCAACACGTTCCTGTCATGACACAGGCAGAGACGAGGTGTAGAGCCCCTCACCACCAAGTGCAAATCCACTATCTAAAAAGCATTGGAGCACACATGAATTAAATATTTTTAAAATATATCACTTTAAAATAAAGACTAATATAAAAGTTAATTTGTTGCCATCGATTACCTTTTTAATTGAAATGTTGTGGTTCAATTCCATGACACTCTATGCATGTGCCTTTGAGAAGGCTTGTTGAGGCCCGCAATTTATTTTGGACCACACAATTAAATCTAATTGTGTGGCCCAAAACAAATTCTAAGCCTCAACAATTATTTTCAAAGGCACATGCATAAAGTGTCATGGAATTAAACCACAGCCATTTGATTAAAAAGGTAATCAATGGAAACAAATTAAATCCCTTTTCAAAGTGAAAATGTCCCTAAAATTAAGTGGGAATTCATTATTAATGGCAATATTGACCCAAAATCAATGGAAGGTGTTGGCAACATAGTCAAGAGACACTGTTGATTGGGAATTGTTGTCATTGATGGCAACAAGGCAAACAAAGCTTGATGGAGCTAAGGATGATTGGGAACTCAACTTGGAACAGTCTGCATACAAGGTTCTAGTCTGGACACAAAAGGCTAAGGCAGAATGGCTAAGTATTAACAACACAGAGTTAGTAGTAGAGACTCAAATGGTATTCCTCTGCAGTTGATGGTCAAGGTATACGGTTCAAGTATGTTATTTAGAATTGTTTGAAGGTGCTATATTCAAGATTGTAAGTCTTGATGACTTCTAGAAGTCAAGTAGTGATTGGCCTAAGTCCGAGTGAATTCAGTTAAGTCGGGAACAGTGTAGAGTGCATGAATATTTTGGTCCACATTTCTCTACAAGTGATTGTATTTGTATGCATTTTTAAGGCAGTATGGATATATGCTAGAAGCATCTAGTTGATGAGTTATAGAGTCTGAAGTGATCTGGAAGATTGTCTACAAAACTCCTAGTTCCAGCAGTTGGTTTGCTAGTTCTTCACCAAGACAGAAGAGAGTTCTAAGTTCTGCATTTCACCATATAAGGACATCATGACCTGTGGTTGGTAAGATATAATCTATGAGGTATAATGAATGGTGGATGTGATTATTTGAGTCTCAGTTGGTCTGCAGTAAGAAATTTGGTGTGGCAGATGATTAGGTCAAGCATGATCCTAAGAGTCAAGCCGACAGCCATGTTAGATCTTTATGCAAAGAAGATATATTGTCTAAATTATCAATCTAAGTGGTTGAATGTTATGTGCTGACCTATATAAATATTATTTCATGTTTTTTTGGGTCTGCATTGTTCTTTATACACATGATCAAGTCGACAAAGGTAGAATACATTGCATACCCGCTTCATGTCTGGCTTGCCAACCTGATTATGAAATGAATCTTGTTGCGGATATAAATACTTGATGGATTCTAATGTAGAAGTGTGGGGAATGTAGTGCAAATTCAAAGTGTGAAGGATTATGAGCAAAGTGTAGTGCATAAAAGGTTGAACAAGGCCAGAGAATAGAGTATATGTAGTTAAGTTGAGAAGCAGGGCAGGATCAATGAAGACCTTTGAATCTATGTATTGAACCTTCAATGGAACTGTGATCTAGCATATAATAGATGCATTTACAGTAGTTCATCTTTTGGTAGTGAGCCAATCCTTCTTCTATCTTCTTCTCTATTGGAAGTGAGCCTTTGTGTAGTGAGCACTTCTTCATAGGGTAGTGAGCCCTAGGAAGTGAGTCCTAAGGTAGTGAGCCTTCTTATAATTCTGTATTGTGCTATCATAATATATTGTGAGGTAACACTCACTATGGTTTTTCCCTTTTTGGGTTTTCCACATAAATCCTGGTGTCTATGTGTTATGTCTTTATGGTTTCTATCCTTATGCTTGTTATATTTTCATGTTATTAGTTTTGGAAATAGGATTAATAAAGAAGTTAAGAAGTGGTCGTGAGGAATACTAATTCACCCCCCTCTTAGTATTCCTTACTTTCAACAATTGGTATTAGAGCAAGGCTCCTTGGAAGAAGCCTAACAACTTGAGGAAGATCTAGGAGAGTTCACTCATGGAAGCTAGGAGATTTGGAAACTTCTCAAACAATGTTGAATTAGAAGTAGCTCTTATTGATCTTGAAATTTTTGAAACAGAAATTAGGGATCTAAAGGACAACATACAAGAAGATGATGAATGCATTCTAAAGATAAAAGAACAAGTCAAGAAATTCAAAGAAAAATATAAAGAGGTTAATAAATAGTTGATATCAGCAAATGAAACTCTGAATGATTTGGAGGTGGAACTTATAAAAAGATCTAAAATAGAAGAAGATCTAAATCTGATGCTAAAAAGTAAATCAGTAGAATGTGTCAAACATGAAAAAGAAGTTGTGAGCTTGAAATTAGTCTTGGAAAAAGCCAAGAGCTATGAAGAAAAGTTCAAGATAAGTTCTTTAAAACTTGATGAGATGATTGCTAGTCAAAAGAGTTTTGATGACAAACAAGGCTAGGGATTTGAGAAAGGAGAAAGTTCAAAATTAGGACAAACAAACACTGAGTGGAAACAAAACAAAGGCAACCAATTCATGAATCAAAGAAGAAGACCTAGAAGACCTCTGGTCTGATAGCCAAATGCTCAAAGGTACCCATCTTTTAATGACCATTGTTTTAATTGCAAAAAGTTTGGTCAAAAGGATACTTGGTGTAGGAGGAATAAATCAAAATGTTCCATCCTTCTCTAGCCAATGCTTCAATTGCAAGAAAATTGGTCATAGATCAAATGAATGCAGAAGTCTGGTAAGAAATGACTTTCACAATTCAAAGAATACTCAATCATTCAATGGAAGATGTTTTGCATGCAATAGATTTGGACATATGGCTAATCAATGCAGATCAAATCCAATCAATAGAAGGAATCAAGGACAAAGCAATATGGTATGCTACAATTGAAAAAGGTTTGGACATGTTGCAAGATTCTATAGAAGCAAGAATGTGAAAAGAAACTACTATGCTAAAGAAAGGAAAATAGAGTAGAGGAATGATAAGGGAAGGGAAAAAGTTGATCCAGTTGAAATCAAGAAGGAAATGAGCAAGGTTTGGATTAAGAAAGATGTTGACAATATCAGGGATGGATGCACACCAGCTTCTGGTGCAGATACTTCCTCTGGGAAGTAAATAGGGAGCTCTGTCTTAGGGGGAGCTGCAATAAAAATCTTAATCCCCTGGCCAGATTGTCAGTGATGGAATCTGGCATGAGAATATATTGAAAAGATGCCATAAAGGTCGTCACAAGACTAAATTCTACCAGTACAGTACCTATATTGAAGGCTGTGAAAAATGACATAGTAATGAAAGCCACTAGAGAAATATTTGATAAAAGGGCATTGATGATCAGTGATATTGAAGATCATGCAGTCAGATTTGCATCCATGGCGATTGGCTATAAGGTCTACTTCACAAACTAAGAAAACTCTATCTCTGGTAAAACCATTTATACTACCTATCAAATGATTAAAGAAAATGCAGAATATGACCTGTGTGAATTGCTTTGATAGCAGTTAATGGAGAATTTGAAGAAGATAAAAGATAACAAATACCCCTTCAAATTCTGTACATTAATCCTGTGCTTATTTTTCCATTTTATTCAAGAGTTACCTAGCATGAAGAATTATTTTTGGACTAAAGACAAACCAGTTGTAGTTTAGATTAGAAACCAGTTGACTAACTTAGGTAATATTGATGAACAAAACTCAGCCTTGTTGGGCTATTTAAAAAATTTCTAGAAGTTAATGCAATCTAGGGAAAGAATCCCTAGATCAGTTGTTGAAAAAATACAAGGACATTATCTTCTTTATTGTGACAAAAGACCAATGCTTGATGGAGGATGTTGAGCCTAGAACAGTATGGGTTATGCCAATGGGATATGAGGTAGATGGAGGAATATTGGAAAATTATGCCCAACATATGTTAAGTAAACCTAGAGATCCCAATGAAGAAAGATTTGGGACTTATGAGGAACTGTCTGCAAAAATACATGTTGAGGTGAGAAAACCTGAAATCTCAAGAAAGGCCCAGAAGATGGTAGAGGATTATGCCCTACAAAGTAGTTTCACCAAAATACAAATCAAAGAGACAAGAGAAAAGGCACAAGTAGAGAGAGAAGCAAAAGAGAGAAAATAAAGTGAACCAGTTAAGGCTCTAAAAGAGCCAAAAGGGCAACCAGAGAACCCAATAGTAACCAAAAGAAGAACTAGAGGTTCTACTTTCATAGGAACTGCATCTATGTGCTTCGGTTCTACAACCTCTACAAATGTGGAAACCCATGCAACAAGTCACAAGAGATAGAAAATCAAAGGTCGTAGAATGTATGTTAGCACAGGAGCTAATGAGGAAGAAGAGACTGAATTAGATGAAGTGAAGAAAATGAAAATTGACGCCACCAAACCCTCCGTAAGCAACAAGAAGAAACCTTTTGGTAAAGGTAAAGTTGAAAGAAGGCCATGGCAAGATGAGACAGGAGAGGCCACTATAAATCTTGAGGATGTCCTAAAGGCTATAATTGTTGATGGAAACTTGAAGCCCATAGCCCAACTATGTGATGAGTACAATGATCTGGATAAAAGAATTATTGACACTATTGTTGTCAGATACTTGAACATCTATAATAGAGCACTTATTGGGATTATTACTGATCTCCCAAATTGCTTGGGTAGTAGAATGACTACTAGAAAGGAAGTTGCTATGGCCAAGGATGTGGAGATTAGAGAATATACATTGATAAAACTATGTCTGGAGATCTCATCGGAAGACTAAGCAAAAATCTCCAAAGTACTGTAAAAGGAATTCAGATCAAACAAAATGATGAAAACTCTCATGTCAAATGACATTGAGAAAGTAGCCAAGGATACAGAGGAAATCACCTTGAAAGTGTTCAGGGATCATCATCTCCCAACAATATATGACATTGTTGAAACAAATGCTAGAGATGATATATCTATTCTGGAAGTGAATTTGGACCAACGGTTAGATGACAAAGTGGCTAAAGAGAAGGAAGCCCCTATTATAGTTATTAAGACTAGTCTCCCTCTAGAGAAACAAACAAGTGGTAAGACAGAAATGGAGAAAACTAAAAAGATAGATAAAGCTGGTGATCAAGAAGAGAAACAAGACAAAGAAATCCCTGCACTGGAATGTTGATATTCCCCAGACAACTAAGAGGTAGGGTGAATTAGTTGTCACAAAAACTTAAACACTTCTGCAATTAAACATCAATCACTTATCCACAATTATTATGATTTAATGCATGAAGTTAGAAACTTAACCAAAGATACAACATCAAACACAAGAGACACTAGATTTTACATGGAAAATCCCAAGGTGGGGAAAACCCACAGAGAGGATTAGCTCTCAATATATATTGCAATCTTGAAATAATGATGTTCAGGCTTGGTCACTCCACGAGCCTAAACATACTGGCTTACTGCCATGAAGAACAACTAGGTCTAGCAAGCTCATGGATTGCCTTAACCCTAAACTTAGCAAGATTACAATAAGGGTTGTTAAACCCTGAGGGATGTTAAACCCTACTGGTGACTCACTTCCAAGCTCTCTGACAGGCTCTCTACCATGATCAACACCTCTTTATGTCTATGATTGAAGTATAGTAACTCCTCTACTTTGCTCTACCTCTACTCTACTCTGCCTCTTCTTTGCTCTGCCTTTTGGACCTTTCTTATTATCTTTCCATTTTCGCTCAAGGACACCTTTTCCACAACCTAACTACAAGTATTTATACACTTCATTAGCCTCGAAATGGTCATCAAGGTCAGCATCACAATCATCAACCATTGGAACAATATCCAAGGTCAACATTACAAACATTTACAAAATAGGTCCTGACCTATTACAACATTATGCAAAGGAAATGAAATGTACATCATGCCATGCCTTAGCTGGGACTCAAACACAATCTTCCACACCACAACATGCTTCCACAATCTTCAAGGAATCTCTAGAGTTACTGGAAATAACCAAGTAGGCCAAGACTGGTTACACACTACGTTATTTGGGAACACTCTTCAAAACATGATCTCAATTCCTTAATGTGGACCAATGTCAAGATAGGAACATGATTAGGAGGCATCCACAGGCATGTTATAATCACCAAAAGCAACTACACAAACCCTAGCCACTTTAACAATAGGATCTTCTTCACCAAAACACATGAACTTCACTGTCTTCAACTGTCATAAAAGAAAGATAGCTTGCGGACTACCAAAACATGAACCATTGCAATTGTAGGCACTTATCATCATCCCAGACTTCCCTCTAGAACCACAGAGCAAAATACTTTATTGTGGAGGAATGTGGAGCATAATACCTTCTCCCTGTCATTAGAGAATAATTAGAATGAGCAAGCTTTATTCTAGTGAGTGCAACTTTCTCACAACTTCACACCAGAGGCTAAAACTCAAGATTTAGCATCTTCAGACATCCCTTTGAACAACTTCCAATATGTGGACCTAGATCTGTAAGTAGAAGGAAATGCAGAGCAATTGACCGGACTGTTCTTCAACATACAACTCACTGTCTATACTGCACTCCACTGTAACTCACTTGATTCTTTTGGAGAGGCCAATTTTCTTAGTATCCTCAACACATAAGGCTTCTAAACAAGTAATAGAATATGACACAATTCACACTAATGACAAAAAAATATATGTTGACATCAATGACAACACCAATTAGGTGCATACTTGCAATAATCTTCCCCTTTGTCATTGATGGCAACATATGATGTGAAAAACTACAATAGCCATCAAGACAAGATTCTCCCCCTTTCTCTTTACACACCTGCACTCTTTCTTTCTACAAGATTCTCCCCCTTTCTCTTTACACATCTGCACTCTTTGTCTATCTAAGTTTTTCACATGACTTCTCTCCCCCTTTGACATCAATGGCAAAGGGCACATACTTGCACTTTTCTTCTATGATTCAATCTTTCTTTTGAACTCTCTAACTACTCCCCCTAAAAAGTATCCCTAAAAGGCATCAATCTAGATCTAAGGAGGCACCACCAAACTGATGCACTACTATGCATCTTAGTTTAGAGCTGGAGGGGTGATAACCCCTAACTTTTCTCTGAGATACTCAAAAGTATCCTTAGGCAGAGGCTTTGTGAAAATGTTTGCAATCTAATCTTTGGTAGAAACATATTCCAATTTGACTTCATTCTCTATCAGCATCAATTCCTCTTCCATAGCCTTTGCCCAATTCTCATCTTTGCAAGCCTCATCCACAGTTGTAGGTTCAATCTTGGAAATCAGATAGAAATTTACTTGTTCCTCTACAACTTTTCTTCTGGTTAAGATATCTTTGCTCTTATCCCCTATGATTTGATCTTCAGAATGACTAAGTCTTACATACCTTGGAGTTTTGGTAGCACTTAGCAGAGCTTGTTCTTCTTCATCTGAACTGTCTTCATGTTGCACCACTTTTGAAACATCTGGTTCATTTGATTCATATCCACCTAATTCTGAAGACCTTATCTTACATTTATCAACTTTAACAATTGCACTTTAAATGATCTTATTTAGCCTCTTATTATAGCACTAGTAGGCCTTGCTCTTAGTGGAGTAACCAAGGAAGATTCCTTCATCACATCTAGCATCACACTTGCCTAAATCTTCTTCTCTTTTGATATAACATTTGCTACCAAAAACTTTGAAATATTTCATAGTAGGAACTTTACCATGCCACAATTCATAAAGAGTCTTAGAATTGTTACCTTTTACTTGAACTCTTTTTAGGATATATACAATGGTGTGAATTTCTTTTCTCCCATATGCTTCTAGAAGATCAGCTTCCTTCATCATGGTTCTAGTAGCTTCTTGAACTATTATGTTTTTCCTTTCAACAACTCCATTTTGTTGTGGAGTTCTAGGCACAAATAGCTATCTCTTTATTCCATATTCTTCACAAAATAAATTGAATTCATTTGATGTGAACTCTCCTCCTCTATCTAACCTCAGGCATTTGATCTTCAAATCCATCTTATTTTCAACCATTGCCTTAAATGCCTTGAATTTATCTAGAGTTTCACTTTTTTCTTTAAAAAAGGTGACCCAAGTCATTCTAGAATAATTATCAATGAGCAACATGAAATACCTGTCTCCTTGCAAACTTCTTACTCTAGTAGGTCCACACAAATCTGTATTCACTAGCTCAAGTAGTCCTCCAACTGATTGGTCCTTGCTTTTGAAACTTGTTCTTGTTTGTTTCCTAAATTGACACTCCTTGCAAATAGGATTAGTTGGCTTCACAACCTTAGGCAGATCTCTAATAGCTTGTGCAGTACTTATCTTCATAATGTTATCAAAATTTATGTGACACAACCTTCTATGCCATAACCAACTCTCATTAGTATGAGCCAACAAGCAATAGTTATCAGTTCCTTTCAAGTGATAGATATTACCTCTAGTCTTCATACCAGTTACAATGACTGTTCTAGAGCTTTCCCTGGTCTTGCATCCATTGTCCTTGAAGATTAAATCATAGCCCTTGTCACACATCTAACCCACACTCAAAATATTGTGCTTTAATCCTTTCACATACAAGACATCTTCAGTATTATGCTTGCCATCAAAAGAGATAGATCCTTTTCCACAAATCTTACCAACTGTATCATCTCCAAACCTAACTAGTCCACCATCATATCTTTCTAAACTCACAAACTTACTTTTGTCACTAGTCATGTGGTGAGAGTAGCCACTGTCAATATCCCATTCATCCTTGTCCTTAATGACCTAAGCAGCCAAAGCACTTTCAGCTAGTTTTTCTTCCTTCACACAACTAGTAGAATTAGTAGACATGGGATCTTCCTTAATAGCAATAAATAAGCATTAATTTCTAGAAGTACTAGCATTATCTGGTTCACCATTATCTGATACTCCATCATTATCAAAATCTTCAACATAATAACACTTCTTTTGGGTCCGAGGTCTGTTCTCATATCTTTTTCTATTCCTTTCAATTCTTTTAGGACATCTAGAAGCAAAATGACCTACTTTACCACAAGAGAAACATTTGAAAGGTAATTTTCCTTTATAATTACCAGATCCTCTTTGCAGTCTTCCCACAAAGTTTTCTTCAATTTCATCAAACTCATCATCAGATTCTACCTTGTACTTTTTTGATCTGGATGTTCTTCCAAAAGTACTGGCTTTGAAGGTCATCTCAACTTTTGGCAAAGCATCACCAAACTCTCTCATTTCAAAAGCAGTAATCTTGCCAAGCAGCTAATCCCTATCAACTTCTTTTACTTGTATGAATTCTTCAATTGCAACTATCTTGTGACAGTAGGACTTGAGTAGAGATCTGAGAATTTTCATCACAATTTCCTTATCGTCGAGAGTTCCCCCCATGGCTTTTATCCCTATGACAAGTTCATCAACTCTTTGCATAAAGGTTGATACGTTTTCATCTTCATTCATATTCAAACTTTCATATTTCACTTTTAGACTTTGTAGCTTGGCTTTCTTCACAAAATCATCTCCGTATAGATTTTTCAACTTTTTCCATTCATCATTTGCAGTTTCAAGATCCACAACTTTCGTCAGTATTAAGTTAGTTAATGAGCTTAGTAGAGCGTCTTTTTCCTTGACATCTATCTCATACTCTTTGAATTCATTTTCAGTAGTCAGACCATTTGGAGGCATGGTGTATTTTGTTTCTGCAGATTTCCATACTTTGTAGCCAAGATAAAGAAGATGGCTTTTCATTCGAGCATTCCACAAACCATAATTCATTCCATCAAAATGTGGTGCTTCCTTCTTGTAAGACATTTTGGATCTTCCTCAAGCTGTTAAACTCTCTTCAAAGAAAATTGGATCTGATACCAATTGTTGATATTCCTCAAACAACTGAGGGGGGGTGAATCAGTTGTCACAAAAACTTAAACACTTCTATAATTAAACATCAATCACATATCCAGAATTATTATGATCTAATGCATGAAGTTAGAAAACTAACCACAAATATAACATCAAACACAAGAGACACTAGATTTTATGTGGAAAACCCCAAGGTGGGGAAAAACCACGGAGAGGATTAGCTCTCACTATATATTGCAATCTTAAAATAATGATGTTCAATCTTGGTCACTCCACGGGCCTAAACATATTGGCTTACTACCATGAAGAACAACTCGGTCTAGCAGGCTCGCTGCCTCAACCCTAAACTTAGAAAGATTACAATAAGGGCTATTAAACCCTACTAGCGGCTCACTACTAGGCTCTCTACCATGATTAACACCTCTTTATGTCTGTGATTGAAGTACAATAACTCCTCTACTCTACTCTGCCTCTTCTCTGCTCTACCTTTGGACCTTTCTTATTATCTTTCCATTTTCACTCAAGTACACCTTTTCGATGACTCAACTACAAGTATTTATGCACTTCATCAACCTTAGAATGATCATCAAGGTCAGTATCACAATCATCAACCATTGGAACAATCTCCAAGGTCGGCATTACAAATATTTACAAAATAGGTCTTGACCTATTACAACATTATGCAAAGGAAATGAAATGTGGATCATGCCATGCCTTAGCTAGGATTCAAACACAATCTTCCACACCACAACATGCTTCCACAATATTCAGGGAATCTCTAAATTTATTGGAAATAACCAAGTCGGCCAAGACTGGTTACATGCTACGTTATCTGGGAACACTCTTCAAAACATGATATCAATTCCTTAACATGGACCAATGTCAAGATAGGAACATGATTAGGAGGCATCCACAAGCATGTTATAATCACCAGGAGCAACTGTACAAACCTTAGCCACTCTAACAATAGGATCTTCTTCACTAGAATACATGAACTTCACTGTCTTTGATTGTTATAAAAGAAAGATAGCTTGTGGACCACCAAAACACGAACCACTACAATTGTAGGCACTTATCATCATCCCAGACTTCCCTCTAGAACCGCAGAGAAAAATACTTTATTACAGAGGAATACAGAGCATAATACCTTCTCCCTATCACCAGAGAATAATCAGAATGAGCAGGCTTTATTCTGGTGAATGCAACTTTCTCACAACTTCACACCGGAGGCTAAAACTCAGGATTTAGCATCTTCAGACATCCCTTTGAACAACTTCCAATCCACAGACATAGATTTTTCCTAAAATCACATATTTTTAGAAAATATAATGATTTAATCCTTGAAAGGTTCCATTTAAAGGATTTTAATTGAAGGGGGTTTGATCAAAGCCCCTTAGATTCAAACCCCCTTGGATAGAACCCCGCTAGTTTTAAACCATACCTATAATGGAGTCTCTTCTACACCTATCAAAATGCTGATAAAAAACCATTTTTGATTTATCTTTTGAAGGATCAAATGAACTCATTTAAAATTTATGCTTTGTAAGTATGTAGTCCTTATTATAAGCTTCCCAAAAAATATAATTTTAAATATATTTAATTTGATTATTATATTTATTTTTTATTTCTTGTGAATGTAGTCCTTATTTTTTATTTCTTGTGAATGTAGTCCTTATTTTTTATTTCTTGTGAATGTAGTCCTTTTAAAAAAC
Organism: Cunninghamia lanceolata; assembly: GCA_027924645.1. Lineage (NCBI taxonomy): Eukaryota > Viridiplantae > Streptophyta > Pinopsida > Cupressales > Cupressaceae > Cunninghamia > Cunninghamia lanceolata. Next base: position 3,084,762 of record BSBN01000356.1, on the reverse strand, counting down.
CATTTTTGATTTATCTTTTGAAGGATCAAATGAACTCATTTAAAATTTATGCTTTGTAAGTATGTAGTCCTTATTATAAGCTTCCCAAAAAATATAATTTTAAATATATTTAATTTGATTATTATATTTATTTTTTATTTCTTGTGAATGTATGTTTTTCACCAAACATCAAGTTCTCTATTCTACACATATGGAAAATTTGTAAATTACTGAAACAAAATTCTAAAAAATATCTATGCACTAGGTATTGATGTCCTTGTTTCAACAAAAGAAAAACAATTGAATTTTGATACATATGGAAAAAGTTATATTTTACAGAATACGCCTATGTCTAAATTATAATTGGTTTGACTTCAAAAATTAATTAAAAAATATATATTCAACAAAAAAGTATGAAACCAAATGCATACACTATATATCAGTGTTACCAATCTAAATTAAAAAGAATCATAATTTTATCCTTTGTAGAAAAAAAGTTATGTGCTACGGAATACACATCACTTTAAAAAAATGTTGTTTACTATTAAAAACTAGTTATCAAAGGAGATGCAAAAAAATTACAATTTAACTCCAATTTTTTTAAAAAAATATATTTAGAATCTACAAACAAAATCTCACAAATCACTAGTTCACATCATCTTCAAATTCCTAATGGTTTAGTGGCTATAGGTGTCAGAACATAAAGATTTTATTTAAAATATTGATTTCAATGTCAAGTTTGGCCAAAAAGTGTAACCCATTATTATGGGATGTTGTTCTTCAACATACAACTCATTGTCTATACTACACTCCAATGTAACTCATTTGATTCTTCCAGAGAGGCCAATTTTCTCAATATCCTCAACACATAAGGCTTCTAAACAAGTAATAGAATATGACATAGTTCACACTAATGACAACAAAGATATGTTGACATCAATGACAACACCAATTAGACACATACTTGCAACATGGAACAAAAAGATGGTGCAAATGAAGCTATGGATTTAGATGCTCTAAAACTAAACCAAGAAAAAAAATTTTGGTATAGCAAGAGACACTATAGAATCGATCAAAGAATTTTTGGAAAAAGAGAAACAGGTCCTAGATGAGCATGAATTTCTACAAAGACCAATAAAAATAGACTCAATGTCCCCTATACATAAATTTAAACTGGTAACAATTGTGCAAGCAAAGGCACAAGAAGAAATTTTGAAGTCTCACATACAGGATAGTGAACTGATTGGTGAGGCATCCAACATTTTGGAAAAGATGATGCCATCATATCAGAAGGACACCTCTTTGTCTTCAATAAGTCAACTAAAAGGACTCATAAATTCTGTAAGTGAGCATTTTAAATCTTTTGAGAAATCTACTGAGACAAAAGTAAGACAAGAATTTGATGAGAAAAGATTAAATGAGTTAAAGACTATGATAGTAAATGACAAAGCTCTGCTAGACAATAAAATGAAAGGCATACAAAGTGCTATCAAAGAAGCGAGTGACCTCTATAAATTTTGTCTATCTTGGCTGGAATCCGCAAAAGAGTTAGAATAAAAGATAAAGGATATGAAACTACAGCTTGTAAATATTTCTAAATCATTTGATCTAGCAGCTGAGTCGGTGAGCAACAAAGAAATAAAAGTAATCAACATTCATAATGAGTTAAGTGATCTTGCAAATAAGAGGTTTCAGATGTAAAATAAAATGTGTCAATTGAGAGGACTAATTAGTCCCAAGTTAGATTCAATAATTAGTACTACAACAGAAGCACAGATAGCTTTACAAATAGACACATCCTTTGACATGCAAAAGATAGAAGAATCAGTCTTTTTGATAAATGGTCACATCTAAATGTTGGAAAGAGCTAAGAATCAATGGGATGAAGAGATTACACAATTAAAGATTGTGTATAATGATATTCTTTCACCAACAACTAATTGAGTTGAAGATTGTATGTGTACATATGCAGCAGAGTATGAAGATTTTTTTTTGTAATTTTGATACAATTTTGACTCTTGTACATACGTACCTTTTCTATTGATGTCAAAGGGGGAGAAGAAGACTAGTGAAAAATGGGCAAAAACCTTAGGGGGAGAAGAAATACAGAGTAAGGGGGAGCAAATACACATTTTTCACTAAGTGTTACCATCAATGCCAAAGGGGGAGATTGTTGGCAACATAGTCAAGAGACATTGTTGATTGGGAAATGTTGTCATTGATGGAAACAAGACAAACAAAGCTTGATGGAGCTAAGGATGATTGGGAAATCAACTTGGAATTGTCTGCATACAAGGTTCTAGTCTGAACACAAAAGACTAAGGCAGAATGGCTAAGTACTGACAACATAGAGTTAGTAGCAAACACTCAAAAGGTATTCCTCTGTAGTTGATGGTCAAGGTATGTGGTTCAGGTATGTTATTCAGAATTGTTTGAAGGTGCTATATTCAATATTGTAAGTCTTGATGACTTCTAGAAGTCAAGTTGTGATTGGCCTAAGTCCGGGTGAATTTAGTTAAGTCAGGAACAGTGCAAAATGCATGAATATTTTGGTCTGCATTTCTCTGCAAGTGATTATATTTGTATGCAGTTTTGAGGAAGTATGGATAGATGTCAAAAGCATCTAGTTGATGAGTTATAGAGTTTGAAGTGATCTGGAAGATTGTCTACAAAACTCCTAGTTCTGACAATTGGTTTGCCAGTACTTCACCAAGACAGAAGAGATAGTTTTGAGTTCCGCATTTCACCATATAAGGACATCATGACCTGCAGTTGGTAAGATATAATCTATGAGGTATAATGAATGGTGGATGTGATTATTTGAGTCTCATTTAGTCCGCAATAAGAATTTTGGTGTGACAGATGATTAGGTCAACCATGTTCCTAAGAGTCAAGCTGATAGTCATGTTAGATCTTTATGCGAAGAAGATATATTGTCTAAACTATCAATCTAAGTGGTTGAATTTTAGGTGATGACCTATATAATGTTAGGTAGCCACTCATGAGGTATGTTCCAATGTATTACCTCCACCTAACCTAACACCTGAATAGACTTGAAGTCCACCACACTACTCTACCAGGCTTCAAGCAAACTGTTGCGGAGGGTAAGCAATTGAGGGAACATAGTTAATATAGAGGGTGACCATCCCAAGAATCATACTAGAAAAGAGCCTCAGAGCCACCATTACAAATCCAAAAAAGGCCATCCTTGATAAGCTTTGCCCTTATTTTGAGGGTATCCCAAATCATAGATCCCTTCCCCAAAAGGCTATATAGGGGCACATCAGAGGGGTCCACCCCCCGAAGGAACTTGTGAGAGAGAATTTGAGACCAATCCTAATCCTGGTAAGTGCACCATCTCCAATACAATTTGGCAACTAAGACCTGACCATTTAGCCTTATAGGCTTGAGCCCAAGGCCTCCCTCCTACTTCGGCCTACAGACAGATTCCCACTTAACTAGACTCCATTTTGAGAAGGACAAATTGCATGCCCAAATAAATTGTCAGGCAAGGGCATTAAACTCCTTAATGAAACTTGAGGGAGCAACCTACACAAAGCACCTATAAATAGGGAGGACTTGAACCACCAACTTCAAAAGCATCACCTGCCCAGTCAGCAAGATCCATCTATAATTTATGTCCATATTAATATGCTCCATATTGTCATTTTTCATTTGCATCTAGAAACAACCTCAGTGCTTGGCTTCTATGCCTAAAGTGTTGATGGAATAATAATTATAAAAAGAGATTCACCTATTTTCAATTAAGCAAGCAACATCTTCTCACATTTTGGCATATGCGACAATGAGCGTAATGTATTATAGGGTAACCTACGTTTGAATTCGTAATAATGAATAGCCAACATAATAATAATTATAGTATTATACCAGCCCTATCTACATTCCATTGCCTAAGAGAGTTTCCATGAAAATTCCTCAGTAGATGGCTAAACCATTTCATCATATAATTCTAATTTTGTGAAATTGTTACATTGGAAATATAGCTCCATTTCGTTAAAATAAATAGTCTCGGTCAGCAGATTGGGGTAGATGGGCTCTAAATCCCCCATCCTTGCCACTGATTTGATAGCCTTGGCCAGTTTACCAAGGTGGAGGCCATTGGAGGGTAGGGGTGGGGCCCAAGTAGCACCTTCGTTTAAATTTTTTTTTTTCAAACCATAAAAAATTAAACCTGTTTATATAAAAACTTTCAAATCTGCCACCTCGGATGGGCATGCCACTAGGGTACTTCTAATGGGCCACAGATAGCCACCCACCTGCCACCAGAGAGCCACCAGGGCTTGGCCTATAAGCATAATTGGATAGATGTTTTCCAAGGGGCATAACTTTCACCCAATATGTCAAAATTTCAACTTTTTATATTCGTCAGAAAGCTCTTTCCATGTAATACATTGTGATGATAGAGATTTTTCTTGATTTTTCCATTTTGACTAGTTTTCTCTAGTTGGAAGCTAGATGTACAGTTTGATCTTTGACCGGGCATAACTTGTGCATATGGAGTCAAATTTTGGACTTCTTATAGGCGTTGGAAAGGTATTTCTAAGAACTACACAAGAGTAGGTTTGGAGATGATATACTAAGGTTTGTTTAATTTGTATCATTTTGAGCTATTTTGGTCCCTTTGACTTATGGTAAATTTGTGAGTTGATGGAAAATCGAATCTGAGGTGATATGGTGTTGGAGTCATTGTATACTTACATGCATATCTATGATTATCCTTTGTTGACAACATTATACATGTATTGTTGAAATTGCATGGTACATTGTGAGATCTACAGGTTGTGCAGTGTAGTGATAACTGTTAGTAATTTTTTCTCACACTAAATTTAGTTAGACCTAAGTGCAGTTGTTTCAAGAAGAATAAAAGAAAACTTTGAGGTTATTGCATTCAATGAACAGTTGATATCTTGACAAAGCAAAGATGGAATTCAATTGAGAGGATAACCCATCAATCCAATCAGGATTGATGAATCATCATGACAAGAGAATAAGTTGTCAAGGTATCAATCATTCAAGAAATACAGTTGATCTAACATAGTGTTATCTTTCAGGAGTTATAAGATAGATTGATTATTCAATTGCTCTGATTTGAAAGAAAGAAAGAAAGAAAGAAATTTAAACTGTTATTTCATGTCATATTTGGAACATACAATTCACTATCTATTACTTTATCCTATGCATTGATTGAAAAAGGAACATACATACATCAAGTGCATAAGATAAATTAACTGATCATGTTTTACAGAGTTGTTCAAATGTGTTCCACACAAGCCGTGGGAGTAACTAGACTGAGCAATGTAGACATGCAAGCTATACATCTAATGATAAAAGAAATAATAAGAACATATGATAAAGGTAAACATCCATCATTGCCTGAGAAAGAAGGTTTTTGTGTTGATGTTGATCTTCTGTCTTCATCTTCAGCTCCTATCATCAGTTGAACCCACAAAAAATTGGGGAAATTCTTGTTAGAACTCTGGATATTTAAACTTATCATATGCTTTATCATGCAAACATATCATCTTGTCACATCATGCATTTCATATGAAGGATCAAAATCAGACATGTGTGATAAATCAGAATATCATGAAGAAGATCAATCAATACCATCAAGTATATTTTTTATGCTAACCTGTCTATTCACTGTGCAGGTATAAGAAAAGTAATGTTGTTGATTTGAAGACATTTAAAGCATGTGGAGAAAATATGGCTCCCACAAGGATCGAGCCTAGCATGCTCAAAGTGATACCATTACATGTTATGCTATATCCAATAGCTCATCAGTGATCAAATTCCAAATGATATGCAAGAAACAAGGTGTTGTTCTACTTTCTTTATCATTAATGAAGTGTGATTTTTCATAACAGTCCTATGCCATCAATAGATACACAAAGAACAGTACAAAAAGAACAATCAAGGATAGAAAGACACATATGCCAATCAAGTCTCAAATGCATATCAGGTAGAAAGAATAGGCTATAGGAGTCATCTCAAAGTACAATAGGTATTTATTTCATCTTAGGTGAATAAATATTATGAACAAATGATAAATGTAGCTATAGTGTGAAGATATGCTACAGGAGCCTTCATTTTTCATATAACAGTCAAAGGCAAATCACAAAGTCACACTGATGTGTTCATAAAGATCAAGAACAGTTGAAACAAGTGATATAGGTCTTGCCTCTAGAAAGACAGAATCTACAAGTTCATCATGAGAAGCATCTGACAAGTATAATTGAAGAAGATACATCAAATAAAGATCAAGTGAATGCTACAGTTACAGAAATGTACAGGTATCATTACCCCTGATAGAATGGTAAAATGTATCTACAAGTATCTAATACATAAGAGAAATCAAAACATGCTATGGTAATACCTCTGACTAGTGATAGTCAAGTATTTCTTATTCATACTTCATGGTTGCCAACTGATATAATGATAGAAGTGAAATAGTACAAGATCAATTATATGCCATAGTGATACTATTGTTAAAGATACAATTTAAGCTTTTATCATTGTTTCTGATTGATATAGTTATGACAAGCATTTGTCGTGATGGAGGACAGATAATGATCAATGACAAGATAGGCATGCTACAGGTAATGATCAAATACCAAAGTAAATTTCAGAGAGAGAAATGATGATGATTACCTGATAATTGACCAATCAATACAAAGTGAAGTGCCAAGATAAGAATTCATGTTCAGGAGAAAAGATTCATCCATACACGATTGCCACTATATATCTTTTGTAGAAAAAGAATATATTATTGTTTAGGGTTACATAAAAAAAATTGTTATCACTCAGAGTGTTTAGAAGCCAGAGAGGAAGTTAAATAACTAGAAGAACAAGTCTATTCAACATCAAAAAATATTTCTATATTATAGCATTTGAAAATTTGGTTCCAAATTTTTGAAACAAGTTTTATCTCATGCACAAAAATAAAAGAGTAATGCTCAGAATAGAGATTGAATATCATGTTTGTTACAGTGGAGCCTCTCAAAATGCAAACTTTTGAAGAGGGATAAAAAACCCAAAGTCATTCTTGTGCATATAGAGAAAAGAAACATTACAGTGAATTTCTGCCATAGTCGTGAAAAGAAATCATACAGTGAAAGAAGCAAGTATAGACAAGTGTTTCCAACATGGTCGTGATAGAAAGAGAGATTTTCTAACATACCCACATGGATTTTTTGTGAAACCCTAACACATTTTTTGCAGTTACAGGAAAAGAATGATGACACAATGTGTTTCTATCATGGTCGTGCTATAAAATGGCAAATATATGCAATTTTGTAGAAACCCTTGTTACAGTTTTTTAAAAGAGCCTTCTTTCTTTCCACGAATACAGTCAAAGAAAAATGATACAAAGTGTTTAGAAGCATGGTCATGGGTAAAGAAATAATTTCTTGTTAAGATTTCAAAGCAAACCCTCATTTCATATCAAAACCTTAAAAGTTTATAGCAGAGAAAATCAAAGATATGCTACAGAGAATGACAATGGCCACGACCATATGAAAGGAGAGAGAATCAATACCCAATTGTTGCAGTAAAGTAGTAAATAAACTCTTATCTCTTTTATTTTTTTAGCATTTACAGTAAAGAAGAGTGAAGACTTTACCTTCTAAATGCAGAGGAGAAAGAATACCATGGCTGTGACCTCATGGAGAGGTTTTTTCTAGATTTTATCATATTTGAAGAAAGAAAACACAGAGAGAAAAAGAGTATTGTCAAAGAAATGCTATAGAAAGAGAAAGAAAGGATAGAGATGGCCATGGCCATTCAAGGAAAGAAGCTACAGAGATGATAAAATGTCATTTAAAACTCGAAACATCATACTCACCACTCTATGCCACTTTTTTCACTTAGGAAACGCGAAGAAATCATGACGTTTGACCTCAGAAACCCAAGGAGAAGCCGAAGAAGCCATCAAACCCTAAGTGCTTCAAAAGAGTTACAGAGCAGCTGACACAAGGAAACAAATGAAAAATGACTCAAGATTAGCGTTTCTTCACCCTTTTGCTCAAAGCTTCCTTTCTTTTCTTTGTTCTTTTTGACTTCTCAAATAAATTATCATTGCCTTAGCCAAATTGTGAGTGAGGTCAAGACATAAAATGATGTATTTCCTAACCATCATTGTTAGAAAAGGCCAATAGGTATGTGTTCCTTGCACATGGTCCCAAGTGAAAGGGTGTTAAATCATGAAGAACAGTAGTCAATATTCCTAAGGCAAGTTTTATAGTTTGCAATATTCAAACAATACTTATTACCTTGGGGTAAACTATAAAATGGTCAAAGAGAGTATTCTTTATGCCTTGAGGGGTCATCATTCAAAGATCAAAGTCAAAGATATGCATGAAAAAAGAATAGGTTTACAAGGTGGCAGACAAGGTGGCAGTGTATTATTGTTTTTTGCATGAAGGAGATATGGAGAGGAAGAGGCCTTATTTTTGCATAATGATACATATGGCAAAGTGGTAAGGTGACTTAGTTTTTTTATCTTTCATGGTGAAGATATATGGCAGTAAGGCCATTTTGCATTGTAATTGGAGTGATAAGGTAGATTTATATATTTATTTTCTTTTGATGCAAATTGGAGTCATAAGGGTTTGTAATGTTATGCCTTAGTATTTTCATGCATTGTATTTGGAGATGGCATGCAAATGGATATTTTTTACAAGGGGCTATAAGGGGATTTTATTTTCCTCTAAAGTCCTATTTTTGCTCAAATCATGCAAAATAGGCATGTGTAAATTGGAGAGATAAGGAGTTTTTTCTTTTCATGCATGCTTTTACAAACAAATCAATTGTAAATAAATAATAAAGTAATATTCTTCAAATTACTTTATTGTTTTTCACAGATTGTAAAATCAAAAGTAGTACAAGTTGTAACCAATAATAGAGTAATTATTTTAATTACTTTATTATTTACTCACAATCAATTTTGCAAAAGAAAAATCATGCAAATTGATAAGTTGAGTTAACTAGGCCATCTAGGGGGTTCTTGCATGATTTGAGGAGCATTTTTAGGGTTCTTGGTCAAGCACATGGAGAGGTCCAAATTGAAGCTATTTTTGATCGATTTGTGGCAGTTTGAGCCCTTATTTTTGGGAATTTTTGAGTTTTCTCGTGGATCACTTTGTAGGACTTATTTTTAGAGGCAGTTAGTTGCAGTTCATTTTTTATATGCCTCTTGGTGAGAGCAAGCTATATATTATAAAGAAAAACTTGATTTTGCTAGTTGTTGCCTTTTTGCTCTGATACACTTTGAAAGAGAAGGTTTTGTAACTCACTTTTGACAGTTTTATAGAGAGATCACAGCAGGTTACAGGTTCAATTTCTTTGTTTTCATGTAATTTTTCCTTTGTTCTTTGGAAAGAAGTATTTACCTTTCCATTTAATGCAAATTGTATGAAGTGATTTGATGAAATTTTACTGTGTTTAATTATCAAAACCTTTAAAATTATTGTCTCACTATTACTTGAAGCATTAAGCATAGTGTTATTACAGGTCTTAGGTTGTGTTAAGCAAAATAATCCTTTTGTGTTGTGATAAATCATTTTCCTTCATAAAAAGTCTATTTTCAAGCCTTCCTTAGAAATACTTTCATGATATTTATGCCAAGATTGGATTGTGTGAGTCAAATTTTTGAGTTATATTGTGAACCAAATTGCATATTTTCCATCCATATTAGGTGCATCACCAAATTTTATAGTTTTATTTCCTTATAGTTTCCTTCTTCCCCTTTTTCCAAAATAATAAATCATAGTTTCAAATAGAATATTTTAAGGGAACCAGCCCACAATCTAGAGGTTCAAACTCACTATAGGTCACCCACAACCTGAGTTTGTCCCCATGTTTCGAAGGATTGTAGAGTGTCCCAGCTTTGCATAAGGGTGCAATCCTCATCGACAATAGTTTTTGGCATGCCCAGTGGGACTTTTAACTAATTTTTAGTTCAAAAGGAACTTATTTTTCCTATTCTTTTGGTACGATCAATAGATTTTACAACCTTTTAGAGGTTTATTTTTTAAGTACTTGGCGACTCTAATACTTTGGTTTTATAGATCAGATTTTGCAGGCTGTGAGAAGAATATCACAAGATTAGGTTTTAGTTGATTTCCAACTTTTGAATGAGTAGGCATGTCTACCTTTCATGGAAACATGTCATATCATCCATCATATCATGAAAATACTGCTAATCCTCCATCTTATCAGCCATATTAGATTAGCCATGCTGCTAATTTTAGCCCAAACTCTATGGTTTTACAAAGAAATTAGCATGCTCAACATGTTTGCCTCCCACCCACCCATTCTTATCCTTCATATCAGCATTTACATGTCTAAAATCATTCCCAAGAGGTTAGGGATGTGAAGTATAGCATGACTGGCATCAACGACACATTGTTAGAAGTCACAAGGAACCTATAAGAGTTCAAGAGGTAGCAAGAACATGAGCAGCTACAGAAGGAACTAGATTATCAGGACTATCTCCATGAGTAGGAATTAGAGGCACAAAGGATACAATTCCAAGAAGATCTTGCAAGACATATTGTAGCAAAAGAGGCACAGATGAAGTATTTTCTTGTACAAATACAAAAGAAGAACATCCAAATAGCAGCATTCATTCTGGATCAGCATTCTCAAAATGAGGTTAGTAGATATCAAGTTTCAAGTTTCAGGAATTCTGATTGTAATCAAGAACCCATTTGCATTCAAAAGTAGTATATTAGTTCTCATTATCTGTCATATCAAGTACCTGAATCAAACCATCAGGCTTTTGAAAAAGTATGGAAGCCTTCTTGTACCAAATACCCTAATTATAAAATACCAAGTTTTATCAAAACTACCTCTTCCATACTAATCCAAAATTAGGAAAGGGAAGAAGTAGTGATAAAACTTGAACCAATCAAAATTCTAGGTTTCAATCAAGAAAAATCAGCATTCTCAAAATGAGGTTAGTAGATATCAAGTATCAAGTTTCAGGAATTCTGATTGTAATCAAGAACCCATTTGCATTCAATAGCAGTCTATTAGTTCTCAGTATCTGTTGTATCAAGTACCTGAATCAAACCATCAGGCTTTTAAAAAAGTATGGCAGCCTTCTTGTACCAAATACCTTGATTATAAAATACCAAGTTTTATCAAAACTACCTCTTCCATACCAATCCAAAATCAAGAAAGGGAAGTAGTGATAAAACTTGAACAAATCAAAATTCCAGGTTTCAATCAAGAAAAAATAGTAGTGGTGCAAGATATTTCTACTATTTTTACTATATCTCTAACTAAAAATAAGCTTAATACATATGAAAAGGATGATGGTTCAATTTTGACATCAAATCCTTTGCATTTTGATTCATTTGAGAACTTTTCTAATGTTGTTTACAAGATAAATGAAATTAGGTCACAGATATTGGAAGGGAAAAATTCCCAATTACAGAGACAAACTGTCCAAGTTCCAAGTGACAATAAACTAGATAAAGCAGAGGGCTTAGTCTTTTTATTTGATCAATTGCCTTCTTTTATTGAGCCATATGAAGAGCTCATAACACAGGCAGAAGTAACTGAACATCCAGAAGATGCAAGTAATTATGACAGTCTACAGATTTACCAAGAGCAGAATGAAGACAGTCATGAGAACACTAGGAGTTTGGAGTTGGAATTAGATATTCTACCACCTGTTCCCAGTATCTTTCAAGACCTTGATAATTTTGAGGAGTTATTATCTATTTTAACAGAAGAGGATGATTTATTAACCATGGAGGAGTTGATATGGTAGCACATCATGCAGGATGAAAGTTTTGAACAGCAAAGTGAAGAAACTCAAATAGTTTCAATACAAGAATATCAATTGGATGAGAGTATATTTTAGGTATTATTGAGGATTTCTGTTCAAATATTGATAATAGTTTGATGCTAGGTGAAACAACAGTCTATGATCAACTAGATCAGCTCAAGGAAGTAGACCTTAATTCATGTCATTCAAGTGGACTGACTCTTCCAACTCATGACATCAAAATTATTAACCAAAGATGTATCATTACAAGAGGTTGTTCCATTAGGAATTTAGCTGAAAAAGAGCCAAAAAATGAGGTACAGATTGTTGTTGTAGCAATAGAGCATATTTCAGCCTCAAAAAAGCAAAAATAGATCATCTTTTTACCCCATAACAGAGATATGCATGATCAGGTTCAGATGCTCGATGAGTTTATTTACATTCTTCAAAAAGTTTTGCAGCATTCTATAAGGTATGTCCTTATCAATCATATCATGTTAGTAGAAGATCACATTGCAGAACATCCTTCCTTAATTAGAAAAGGAAGTTATTTTAAACAAACAGTTAATGGATTTGTTTGACCAACACCTTTGGTTCATTAGAGTAGGGTAGGTAGAATTCCAGTTCAGTATTTCATTTCCAAGAAGTGCTTTTGCACATGTTTCTGGCTTTGTTTTAAGCAAGCCAGTTTAGTTTCATTTTTGAATTTTTATTGCTACTGTAGTGTTTTAGTCAGTTTTGAGTTGCAAAGTTTTTCAAAGTTCAGAGCAGAAAAGACTCTATGCCCAATGGAATTTCAAGGCTACTAGTTCTAAGTTGTTTAGCAGGCAAACACCCCTGAGAAGTCACCAGAAATGTTACTAAATTTTTCTCACGCTAAATTTAGTTAGACCTAAGTGCAGTTGTTTCAGGAAGAATAAAAGAAAACTTTGAGGTTATTGCATTCAATGAACAGTTGATATCTTGACAAAGTAGAGATGGAATTCGGTTGACAGGGTAACCCATCAGTCCAATCAGGACTGATGAATCATCATGACAAGAGAATCAAGTTATCAAGGTATCAATCATTCAAGAAATACAGTTGATCTAACATAGTGTTATCTTTCAGGAGTTATAAGATAGATTGATTATTCAGTTGATTTGATTTGAATGAAAGAAAGAAAGATATTTATTTAAACTATTATTTCATGTCATATTTGGAACATACAATTCACTATCTGTTACTTTATCCTATGCATTGATTGAAAAAGGAACATACATACATCAAGTGTATAAGATAAATTAACTGATCATGTTTTAAAGAGGTGTTCAACTGTCTCCCACACAAGCCATGGGAGTAACTAGACTAAGCAATGCAGACATGCAAGCTATACATCTAATGATAAAAGAAATAATAAGAACATATGATAAAGGTAAACATCCATCATTGCCTGAGCAAGATGGTTGTTTTGTTGATGTTGATCTTCAGTCTTCATCTTCAGCTCCTATCGTAAGTTGAACCTGCAAAAAATTGGGGAAGTCCTGTTAGAGCTTTAGATGTTTAAAGTTATCATATGCTTTATCATGTAGACATATCATCTTGTCACATCATGCATTTCATATGAAGGATCAAAATCAGACATGTGTGATAAATTAGAATATCATGAAGAAGATCAATCAATACCATCAGGTATATTTTTATGCTAAATTGTTTGTTCATTGTGCAAGTATAGGAAAAGTAATGTTGCTGATTTGAAGACATTTAAAGCATGTGGAGGAAATGTGGCTCCCACAAGGGTCAAGCCCAGCATGCTCAAAGTGATACCATTACATGTTATGCTATATCCAATAGCTCATCAATGATCAAATTCCAAATGATATGCAAGAAAAAAGGTACTGTTCTACTCTCTTTATCATTAATGAAGTGTGATTTTTCATAATAGTCCTATGCCATCAATAGATACACAAAGAAGAGTACAAAAAGAACAATCAAGGAAAGAAAGACACATATGCCAATCAAGTCTCAAATGCATATCAAGTAGAAAGAACAAGCTACAAGAGTCATCTCAAAGTACAACATGTATTTATTTTATCTCATGTGAATAAATATTATGAACAAATGATAAATGCAGCTACAATGTGAAGATATGCTATAGGAGCCTTCATTTTTCATACAATAGTCAAAGTCAAATCACAAAGTCACACTGATGTGTTCATAAAGATCAAGAACAACTGAAACAAGTGATACAAGTCTTGCCTCTAGAAAGACAGAATCTACAAGTTCATCATGAGAAGCATTTGACAAGTATAATTGAAGAAGATACATCAAATAAAGATCAAGTGAATGCCATAGTTTCAGATATGTATAGGTATCATTACCTCTGACAGAATGGTAAAATGTATCTACAGGTATCTGATACACAAGAGAAATCAAAACATGCTATGGTAATACCTCTGACTGGTGATAGTCAAGTATTTCTTATTCATACTTCATGGTTGCTAACTAATACAATGATAGAAGTGAAATAGTACAAGATCAATTATATGCCATAGTGATACTGTTGTTAAAGATACAAGTTAAGATTTTATCATTATTTCTGATTGATACAGTTATGACAAGCATTTGCCATGATGGAGGACATATAATGATCAATGAAAAGATAGGCATGCTACATGTAATGATCAAAATACCAAAGTATATTTCAGAGAGCAAAATGATGATGATTACCTGATAATTGACCAGTCAATATGAAGTGAAGTGCCAAGCTAAGAATTCATGTTCAGGAGAAAAGATTCATGCATACAGGACTGTTACTATATATCTTTTGCAGAAAAAAATATATTATTGTTCAGGGTTACAAAAATGAAATTTTTATCACTTAGAGTGTTCAGAAGCCAGAGAGGAAGTTAAATAACTAGAAGAACAAGTCTATACAACATCAGAAAATATTTTTGTATTATACCAATTGAAACCTTGGTTCTAAATTTTTGAAACAAGCTTTTGTTGGAAACAAGGCAGATAACTAAGAGAGGGGGTGAATCAGTTATCTTAAATTTCTTAACTTTCTTTTCTTCTTTAACAATAGTGTAGTATCAAAACATATAAGCATAAATGAACATGAGAGCATAAATGAAATCAACACACATAACACAAGGATTTTTACGTGGAAAACCCTGTTAAGGGAAAAACCATGGGGTGACTAACCCAAGATTGTATTCTCTATTAAAAGAATAAGAAGTACAAAATGGGACTTGCCAATTAGGGATCACTGCCCGAGCACACTGCTCACAAGAGGCTCACTACCTACAGTAGTTTATAGAAAATAACTAGGTATTTGAACTAGAATGAGAAGCATCCACATATGTTGAGGTTCAGTTCTGGTTAGGCTCAATATACTGATCTACTACATTTCATTCTTCCTCTATTTTGGTGCTACTCTTCTGTCACATACCGGACCTGTATTGCCACTTCCACACTTATCTCTGCCTTTGTTCTCACACTATATTTCGATCCACACACCTTCACATCGAAATCCATCTGGTATATATATCCGCACCAAGGATTTCAACATCTTTCTAGTCGGCATCCGGAATACTCAAGATTTTCCCAAACTCTGGTCTGTCGGCTGGATCCATGCTTACTAAGTGATGCATATCAAAGAGATAGTTATAGAAGTCATCAATCATGTCAGCCAACCATGAATGATCCCTCAAAAAGCTTGATCACCATCAATTTCTCAGCCGGATTAAGGTCTGATGCTCTGTCGGTTAGTTCTTCCTTAGTCTACTCTGCCTATCAGGAACCCACCACTTAGATGCTCATATCTTTTTATTCTTTCATCACCGGAGGTTCAATCTCTGGAATGTAGCAGTCATGGTACTCCTCTTGACTTCCCCAAGTCTGTACTTTACTGAGATACATACTCTGAGAGATCCGGACTTGATTGTCGGACCTTGTTGCATGCTCTGTTCTTGCTCACCAGACCAAAACACTCTTCAGTCTGGCTTCTGGTAAAGACCTATTATGTGCTACAGATGTGTGGGATAAACTTTGTTGGCATCAATGACAACAATGATGAAGCCACACAATGTCTCTTGCCAACAATCTCCCCCTTTGGCATTGATGGCAACACTTAGTGAAAAATGACTAAGTGTCATAGCACACTCCCCCTTGGCTGATGCTCTATTGTTATGTACACTTTTCTGGAGCTCCTCCTTAGCTAGATTCCACATTTTTCACTACTCCTCACTCCCCCTTTGACATCAATGGCAAAGGGTGGAATCCGTACACCAAAATTTGTAAAATTTAACCTATACATAGCTGCATAAGTGTATATACAAGTTATACTTACATATACTTAAGTATATCTGCAAAAGTGGTTTTCAACTGGACAAATTTTTTTGCCCACCTCTGCTTCATCCTGTCTAAAATTGAGATGTGACCACTTAACAAAAATGCAAAAGCTTCTGCCCTCTTTAAGTTTGCCGGATCACTGGTTCGGGCTGTAGTATGAGCATCAGTTAGGGCTTCATGCATTACCTCTAACTTTGGAATAATTATCCCTCTTAGTTCGCTCATTCTTCTTATTCTATTCTTCTTCTCCTTCTCAGGCCTCTTTATCTCATTTATAGTGGCAATGTCCTAGTACCCTTGATTCATTATGGATGAGGTGAGAGGATCAAAACTTTGGGATAAAAATGATAGTTTGTCCTCTTGTTCTTCCACCTTCTTGGCAATGTCTGTTGTCACCGTGGACCAGGATAAACAAAATTTGTATAATTCTCCACCATCTTTAAGAGCATTTTCTAGGCTCTTTATTCCAATATTTAGATTTCTCCTATCATTTGCTATAAGCCCCTGAACTTCAGAGAATCTCTTACCCAAAAACTCTTTTCAAACTTTCTCTTTTGGTGATTTCTCCAAAGAATCAAAATGTGTGTTAACAGAATTAACAAGAGATTTTAGATTATCAGATAAGGAGGCCAAAAGATCCTTTTGGAAGGATGGCATGATTTTCTCTAGCACACTGGATACAATCTCTATTAGCTCATAGTCTTCCATGTGAGACTTCAGAAGCTTTTCTTTTGCTTTAGCTTGAGCAAAAGATGCTACCTTCATTGTCTAGACCAGAGAGAGGGAGTCAAAATTGAGTGGTCCATGAAATA
The DNA here is from genome assembly GCA_027924645.1 of Cunninghamia lanceolata. Classification (NCBI taxonomy): domain Eukaryota; kingdom Viridiplantae; phylum Streptophyta; class Pinopsida; order Cupressales; family Cupressaceae; genus Cunninghamia; species Cunninghamia lanceolata. The sequence goes on along the minus strand of BSBN01000356.1, from coordinate 3,067,841 downwards.
GTTCTGGTTCATCTATCTCCATTAATTCCTTGGTCAAGAAATTCTTCACTACTTCTATAGTGTCTCTTGCCAGAGACTTCTTTTCTTTTGCAGCCTCAGAGCTGTCATCAGAGATCTTCTCTGTTTGTTCTTCTTCTCTTCCCTTTTTCCCTTCTTCTTGACTTGCTTTCTCCTCTTGTCTTGCTTCTCCTTTAGTTCTGGAGTCTGTTGGGGGATCCAGATTAGAGATATTTACTTCTTCATGGACTTCCTCTTCCAGAATAGAGGAATCCAAGTCCTTAGTCTTCTCCTCACCTATCTCCTTTGACTCTTCTACAATTTTCTCAATAGGATCTTCCTTTGATACACTTAGTCCTTCAACATCCATGGCAGAAGGTTCATCACTTATGTCCTCTATAATAGGAAGATTGAATCTTTTATATGCATTCCGGAGGATGTCTTCAATCTCTTTTGCCACCTGATCAGTCTCTCTGAGCATAAGCTTGTTCATTCTGGCTTTGCTCTGGAACTTATCCTTGCAATCCTTGAAGATCATGTTCATTTGTTTTGGAGTGATGGAAGGATAGAGCTAAATAGCTATCTGTTCCTGGATCTCCATATCCTTTTCCTTGGCATTGTCTTTTCTGAGTTCAAGTACTTTCTCTAAACTCTTGGGAATTAGAGAGATGATTTCAATGAATGCTTTATTATAGATATTCAAGTACTTGACTATGGCTTCCTCCAATATTCTTTTGTCAGTGTCATTATACTCATTATAAAATTTAGTTATGGGCTGTAGATTCCCATCTACAGTGTCTACTTTGATGACATCATCAACAGAAAGAGTAGGTCCTTCAACAAATTCTTCTGCTTCTTCTTTGTTCTTGCTGACAGAGAATTCCATAGATGTTTTCTTTTTCTTCTTCATTTTCTTAACCTCCTCATCTGTCTCTGTCTCTTCATCATCCTTTTGACTTATATAGGATCTTGTAGCCTTGGTTTTTGTTCTCTTTTCTCCTTTTCCAGATGTCTTTGCTTCCAGCTTTGATAATTTAGAGATCTTAGAGGAGGTAGGTGCAAAACTCTTTGAGGATCTAGTCCGGGACAGGGCTTGCACCGGATCACTTTCTTTTTCTGCATCTTGTCTCTCTTTCTCTGCTATTTCAAGTTTCTCTCTATTTGCATTAACTGCCTCTTTTGGCAACTTCCTCTACTTCTCTTCTCACTTTTCTTTTCATCTCCGGTTGTCTTATCTCAACATGAATTTTCACACTCAATTCTTGAAAGGTTCAAAACCTTTCTGCCTCAGGGTCCTTAGGCTGACTTAGCAGGTGTTGAACATGTAGTTCCAAAATTCTCTCATCCACCTCATAGCCCATTGGCATAATCTAGACTATTCTGGGCTCTACTGCCTCCATTAGGCATTGATCAGTGTCTACCATAAAACACACTGTATCTTTATATTTTTCAACTAATGTCTGAGGAATTCTTTCTCTGGCCTGCATCATACCTTGGAAATTCTTGAAATATCCCCAGAGAGCTATGCTTTGAACCTTGGCATCACCAAGCCCATACATATAATCTCTGATTTGTATGGCAACAGGTCTATCATTTTGCCATATCCAACCACTAGTTCTAGGTAGCTCATTCATATAGTAGAAGAATAGAGAGTATCAAGCCACCATACTTAAATGAATTCTTCTTATCCTTCTTTATTTTCTACAAATTCTCTAACAGTTGGTTTAGGAGAAGCTCACAAAGATCATAATTAGCATTTTCCCTTAGCATCTGATAAGTAGTATATATTGTTGTTCTAGATACAGAATTCTCCCTGATGGAGTGATATTATAACTGATTATTATAGAAGCAAATTTGATATCTGGATCTATGATATCCTCAATTGCCATTGCTCTTTTATCAAATTTTGATCCGGTAGCCTCGCTTACAATTTGGTTTTTGACTGATTTGAGAGCAGGCAACCCAATGGCTGAGTGCAAACTGGTTACTGCCTTGATTGCATCCTTGGTTATCTTGAAGAGTTTCAACAACCACATGAAGTTATCATGTATTCTAATAAGAACATACCGGACCCATTCATCTTCTGCAAAATAAGGGAAATGGATGCAATGTCCAAAATGCTTATCCCGGATGGCCTTGTATTGGGATTTAAGTTCAAATGTTTCATCTATTAATTCCTTGTGATAGATATACATCATCTTGGATTCCCCAAATACCTCAATGTTGGCATGAATATATACCCTAACATCTTCTACATGCAGAACCCCATGCGGAATGCTAGAGAATGTGCCTAGGGGATCAACTTCTAGGGATTTGTAAGGATGTTTCTTGAACTTAGGGTGCGGCCTATCAGTGATCTTAACAACATTTGGAGTAGCCATCTTTCAAAAGATTCAAAGAGAGATATTCAAGAGCAGAAATACATTTTTACACTTCTAAGGTTCATGATAAGAGTCGAAAAGATCATTGGTTGAATTGAATTCTACAGTTGATCTTTGAGAGGGTTGAAGCAATCTTGTTGCAGAGCTCTTTATTTCTTCTTCTCGAATGCAAAGGTGTAAATGATGAACAAAAGAACCCTTATATTTATGTGCAAACCCTAAATTCATATTGCAATAAATGCACACCTTAAGTCATTCCAGTTCCCTTATTTTGACCTTGTTCTGAGAGAGATCCTTACGAATCACTGAGATGCACTTAGAGTTATTCTCAATGATTATTGACAATCTATATTCCTTTCTCCAATCATTCTATTTATCCACAGATCAAGATATTTCAATTTTTGAATCATACCAGATCTAACTGTGAAAATCCTACTTTTACCGAATGACTGTTAAACCGGATCAATCTTGGATGATTAGCCTCTTCAAAACTCCTTGTGGATATTTTATATTTTTACCAAGGGTTATTTAGATATCTCTTTGAGAACTCTTTAATCCGTAACACTCCATGTGCCAATTTTAGGCACCAATTGACTGGCTAGGGGAAATTATTTTCTTTTGTGACTCCCCCTGAGCCAGAGCTCATCTATTTAGTTTCTGGAAGGAATATCAACACTAGGTTCTGGTGCGGACCCATCCCCAACATTTTCTGTACTTCTCTTCACCCAAATCTTATTCATTTCCCTTTGAATTTCATCTGCATTCACTTTTCCTTTTCCTTTGTCTTGATTTTGATTATGATGCACCAAACCTTTTTTGTCTTGATTCTTACTTCTATAGAATTTAGCAATATGACCGGATCTATTGCAATTGTAGCAAACAACATTTCTTTGCATATTTGACTGATATCCTCTTGATCTGCATTAATTAGCCATATGTCCAATTCTATTGCATGCAAAGCATCTACCATTGAATGAATTGTTTATTTGCACATTTCTACATTCATGACATTTGTGACCATACCTTTTGCAGTTAAAACACTGTCTGGAGAAGGATGAATTAGTCTGATTCATTCTTCTTCTGCACTAACTTGCTTTATGACCAAAATTATTGCAATTGTAGCAGTATCCATTGAAGGATGGATATCTTTGAGCATTTGGTTGCCTTACCAGAGGTCTTCTAGGTCTGTTCCTTGGATTTCTTGATCCAAAGTTCTTCTGACCGGATCTGGAGCTTTCACCTTTCTCATACCCCAAGCCATGCTTTTCATCTACCCTCTTTTGGCTTTCAAGAAGAACTTCAAGTTGAGCAGAGCTTATCTTGAATTTCTCATTGTATTCATTTACAGTTTGAAGATCCTTTTTAAGAGTGTCTATCTAATTCTCAAGTTGTTCTTCATTATCTCTAACTTCTTCAAGATCAGATTCCAGATGCCTGATTATTCTATCCATTTTGTGGTAGTCTTCTAACTTCTCCTTGAGAGATTGTTTTAGATTACCTTTAATTTTTCTTTTCTCTTCAATTTCTTGGGTGAATTTCATAACCCCTGATTCCATTTCATGTCTTACCATAATGACCTCCTTTGATAGCTTCTCACATAACTTGTTTTTCTCATTTAGATCTTCATTAGTATCATTGGCTTCACTTTGACTTGCTAATTGTTGAAGTAGTTCTTTTCTTTTCTTCACTAAGATACTTAGTTTTTATTTGAGTTCATTTATGAAATCAATAGCTTGTTTAAGTCTTTCCCTCAGGTTATTGACTTCAGAGTGAGATTGCTCAAGATCATCTAGGGCAGACTGAAGTTGTTCCCTCATACCATACATATCCATTGAGATTCCCAGATCTTCCTCAAGCTGTTAGGCTCTATTTAGAGGAACTTGGCTCTGATACCAATTGTTGGAAACAAGGTAGATAACTGAGAGGGTGGGGGGGTGAATCAGTTATCTTAAATTTATTAACTTTCTCTTCTTCTTTAACAATAGTGCAGTATCAAAACATATAAGCATAAATGAACATGAGAGCAGAAATGAAACCAACACACATAACACAAGGATTTTTACGTGGAAAACCCTGTTAAGGGAAAAACCACGGGGTGACTAACCCAAGATTGTATTCTCTATTAAAAGAATAAGAAGTACAAAATGGCACTTGCCAATTAGGGATCACTACCCGAGCACACTGCTCACAAGAGGCTCACTGCCTACAATAGTTTATAGAAAATAACCAGGTATTTGAACTGATGAGAAGCATCCACATATGCTGAGGTTCAGTTTGGTTAGTGTTTAGAAGCATGGTCGTGGGTAAAGAAATAATTTCCTATCAAGATTTCAAAGCAAACCCTCATTTCATATCAAAACCTTCAAAGTTTATAGTAGAGAAAATCAAAGATATGCTATAGAGAATGACAATGGCCATGGCCATATGAAAGGATAGAAAGAATCAATACCTAGTTGTTGCAGTAAAGTAGTAAAGAAAACCTTATCTCTTTTTTTTTATGCATTTATAGTAAAGAAGAGCGAAGAGTTTACTTTCTAAATGTAGAGGAGAAAGAATGCCATGGCCGTGACCTCATGGAGAGGTTTTTTCCAAATTTTATCATATTTACAGAAAGAAAACATAGAGAACAAAAGAGTATTGTCAAAGAAATGATATAGAAAGAGCAAGAAATGACAGAGATGGCCATGACCATTCATGGAAAGAAGCTATAGAGATGATGATAAAGTGTCATTTAAAACTCAAAACATCATACTCAGCACTCTATGCCACTTTTTTCACTCAAGAAATGTGAAGAAATCATGAAGTTTGACCTTAGAAACCCAATGAGAAGCTGAAGAAGCCATCAAACCCTAAGTGCTTCGAAAGAGTTGTAGAGCGGCGGACATAAGGAAACAAATGAAAAATGACTCAAGATTAGGGTTTCTTCACCCTTTTGTTCGTAGCTTCCTTTCTTTTCTTTGTTCTTTTTGACTTCTCAAATAAATTATCATTGCCTTATCCAAATTGTGATTGAGGTCAAGACATAAAATGATGTATTTCCTAACCATCATTGTTAGAAAAGGCGATAAGTATGTGTTTCTTGCACATGGTCCTAAGTCAAAGGGTGTTAAATCATGAAGAACAATGGTCGATAGTCCTAAGGCAAGTTTTATACTTTGCAATATTCAAACAACACTTATTACCTTGGGGTCGACTACAAAATGGTCAAAGAGAGTATTCTTTATGCCTTGAGGGGTCATCATTCAAAGATCAAAGTCAAAGATATGCATAAAGACAGAATAGGTTTACAAGCTAGCAGACAAGATGGTAGTGTAGTATTGTTTTTTGCATGGAGATATGGAGAGGAAGAGGCCTTATTTTTGCATAATGATACATATGGCAAAGTGGTAAGGTGACTTAGTTTTTTTATCTTGCATGGTGAAGATATATGGTAGTAAGGCCATTTTGCATTATAATTGGAGTGATAAGGCATAATTTATACTTGTTTTCTTTTTATGCAAATTGGAGTCATAAGGGTTTGTAATGTTATGCCTTAGTATTTTCATGCATTGTATTTGGAGATGGCATGCAAATGGATATTTTTTACAAGTGGCTATAAGGGGATTTTATTTTCCTATAAAGTCCTATTTTTGCTCAAAACATGCAAATTAAGCATGTGTAAATTGGAGAGATAAGGATTTTTTTCTTTTCATGCATGATTTTACAAACAAATCAATTATAAATAAATAATAAAGTAATATTCTTCAAATTACTTTATTATTTTTCATAGATTGTAAAATCAAAAGTAGTACAAGTTGTAACCAATAATAGAGTAATGATTTTAATTACTTCATTATTTTTCACAATCAATTTTACAAAAGCAAAATCATGTGATAAGTTGAGTTAACTAGGCCATCTAGGGGGTTCTTGCATGATTTGAGGAGCATTTTTAGGGTTCTTGTTCAACTTCTTGGTCAAGCACATGGAGAGGTCCAAATTGAAGCTATTTTTGCTCGATTTGTGGTAGTTTGAGCCCTTATTTTTGGGGATTTTTGAGTTTGCTCATGGATCACTTTAGAGGACTTATTTTTAGAGGTAGTTAGCTACAGTTCATTTTTTGCATGCCTCTTGGTGAGAGCAAGCTATTTATTGTAAAGAAAAACTTGATTTTGCTAGTTCTTGCCTTTTTGCTCTTATACACTTTGAGAGAGAAGAAGGTTTTGTAACTCACTTTTGATAGTTTTATAGAGAGATCATGGTAGGTTACAGGTTCAATTTCTTTGTTTTCATGCAATTTTTATTTTGTTCTTTGGAACCAGGTATTTACCTTTCCATTTAATGCAAATTGTATGAAGTGATTTGATGAAATTTAACTGTGTTTAATTATAAAAACCTTTAAAATTATTGTCTCACTATTACTTGAAGCATTAAGTATAGTGTTATTACAGGTCTTAGGTTGTGTTAAGCAAAATAATCCTTTTGTGTTGTGAGAAATCCTTTTCCTTCATAAAAAGTCTATTTTCAAGGCTTCCTTAGAAATACTTTCGTGATATTTACGCCAAGATTGGATTGTGTGAGTCATATTTTTGAGTTATATTGTGAACCAGATTGCATATTTTCCATCCATATTAGATGCATCACTGAATTTTATAGTTTTATTTCCTTATAGTTTCCTTCTTCCCCTTTTCCAAAATAGAAAATCATAGTTTCAAATAGAATATTTTAAGGGAACCAGCCCACAATCTGGAGGTTCAAACTCACTATAGGTCACCCACAGCCTGAGGTTGTCCCCATGTTTTGAAGGATTGTAGAGTGTCACATGTTTGCATAAGGGTGCAATCTTCATTGACAACAATAACTTTAAGGAAACCCCCCTAAAAAACCTATAAAATTCTAGCGAATCCTAGCTAAGTGCTATAATTTTTGTGGTGAATCTATCCTTTTTTTGAAAAAAAATATTAATTTTCCTAGTGAATCTATGCACATTATTAGATTTTTTTGTAGAATCCTAGTGAATCTTAATAAATAATTGGTAAAAAAATAATTACAATGGCAAATCCTAGTCAATAATTACTAAAGAAATTAATTACAGTGGTGAATCTTTCCTTTAAAAATTTTTGTAGTTGGTTGGCACATCCCCCATTATATATTTTTATTTTTTTTGTAATGTTGAAGCAAGGGCCTGGGGACAACGACCACCATGCGGGCTCAAGGGGTAGTGACCCTTGTGGGGGTCAAGGGGGAAATGTCCCCTTGTAGGGGTCGAGGGGGCAATGTCCCCTTGTGGAGTTAGGGGACAACGGCCCCAATGCGCTCCTATCGCAATACAAGTAGAGTTGAGGTGCAAAGCCCCTCACCACCAAGCACAAATCTACTTTTTGAAAAGCATTTGAGCACACACGAATTAAATATTTTTAAAATATATCACTTTAAAATAAAGACAAATAAAAGTTAATTTGTTGCCATTGATTACCTTTTTAATTGAAATGTTGTGGTTCAATTTCGTGACACTCTATGCATGTGCTTTTCTGAAGGCTTATTGAGGCCTACAATTTGTTTTGGGCCACACAATTAATCTAATTGTGTGGCCCAAAACAAATTATGAGCCTCAGCAATCATTTTCAAAGGCACATACATAACGTGTCATGGAATTAAACCATAGCCATTCAATTAAAAAGGTAATCAATGGCAACAATTTAAAGCCCTTTTTGAAGCAAAAATGTCCCTAAAATTAAGTGGGAATTCATTATTAATGGCAATATTGACCCAAAATCAATGGAAGGAGTATAATATTAATGGAAAATATAATAAAGATTTGTAATTACATTATAAAATATTGGCGAATTAGCTCTGATGTTGCATAATTTACCTTGTGAATTAGCTTGATTTATTAGTTTAAAAAAACAATGCATTGGTGAATTAACCAAGACTAAATTAAATTTATGTAAAAATTAGACGATTTAGTCTCTTGTAGAGCTCGTACTATTCACCATTTTTGGAGGCCCTGATTTTAACTATCCGCCAATTGGCGAAGATTCGCCACTAAAAAAATCCCTAGTGTAATGTTGTAGGTTGTCTATGCTTACATGTTGCATATATGACTTGGATGTGGGTTGTCTATGCCCATAGATGTTTTAGTGTTGATGTAGATTTTGATTTGTGGCTTGGTTTAGTCACATGTTGCATTGGGTTTGCTTGTCATTATGAGGTGGAGAGATGGTATTACCTGATACAGTCATGATATGGGACCTATGTTTGTTTACTATATAATACAATTGTGTGAGACTTGATTAGAGTTTGGTGCAATTACATTGGGTGGTAATCATGGTGTCATGGATGTTCCTTGTTTGGTTGGGACTTTGGCATGACATGATTGTTATGTAGGTGTAGTTTTGGTGGTGTTGGATTGATGTTTGGTTTATAGGTTTTTTTCATCTTCTTGGTTGGAGATTATGGTTTACTTAACCTTTTGGGAGATATTTTTGTTACAGTGGGATTCTTTGATTGTGTTGGGGCCATGAATGATCTTCATTTAGGAGATGGTTATCACGATGTCATGGATAGCTTGGTTACATGTTTTAGTGGGAGATTTTGATAGTGATGGTTTGATGTTTATCATGTTGCCATGTAAATCTCAGTATCATACTTCAGTTGGAGGTTTGAAAGGATATAGTTATCTTCATGTGATTTGGAGATGTTGATCCTGGATTAGAGATGTTGGTCTTATAACTTGATGGACTCTTGATTCTAGATTAGAGTGTTGGCATGATATAGGTTCTCTTGAGAAAAGATTTGTGCATTAGTGAATGTGATCTTCCTTTGAGGAGATGATTAGATCATGATGTCATTATGTGTTCCTAGGTTATGCAGACGTGCAATGGGAGCTTTGACTATGATATTGTTGGTTCTCGTGGTATTGAGTACAATGATCATTTGCATTTGGATTATAGCATGGATTGATCATGGAGGTACTCATGGATACTTCAAGATTTAGGTGAGGCTTGAGTTCTCTTGGGATTAGAGCCATGTGTTGAGATGGTTACTCTTTGATGAGGATTTCAGTAGCAAGACTGAGGAGCCTACACCTTAGTTGGACATGAGTTCCACATGGACATGTTGATGAGATTGTTCTTAGAGAGAGTCTTTGAGGCTTGGTGCATCCTAGAGGAGCAATACCATCCCCACTCTTGGTCCACTTGGAGGTGAATGATTTGATAGGTGTGCCCACCTATTTTTCAAATGCATTCTTTCTTTGTATCTTGTCTTCTCATGCTTGAGTCTTGAGCTATAGATTACGGTTGTGAGGACTTATTAGAGGAGTAGATGCATTATTATAATTAGTTATTTACTTATGTTTGATACTAAGTTGTTAAAAGATCATTATGTGTAATAGAGATGGTTAGTGGTTTTGGGCTTATTCATACTTTGGGATCGTTATGAGTTTGATCTACTTTTGGTTTCAGAGGCTTGCATCTTAATTTTTTGGATGTTGAGGAGGCTTCTTGTTATGGGGTTGTAAAGGAGATCATACTTTTCATTGCTATAGCACATTAATGTGCATAGAAGGACATGGTTATGATTTGCAGGTTCTCTCTTGATTAGTGTTATGCTTCTTCCTTAACGTTTATGTTCACATGACATTGGGGTTGAGATGTGTATGGATCTATTGAGGCTCTTTGACTTCTTTCTCTTATGATGTGGAGGATTTTGGAGAGATATGGACTTGAGGTGAGAGTTATGTTGCAGCTATTTAGTTTGTAGATTTTGCATATCTATGTGTGTGTTCTTTGACACCATGTGATAGAGGATTTAGCCACATCTTCTATGTGAGTGCTATTAGGGGATCTTTGGATGCCTTGATCTATTTTTAAATTTGAAATTTACTCATGGAGTTAGAGTTCTAGGGTGTATATGATTCCTTTGTTGGATGTTCTCATTATACTATGGTATGGAGGGTCTTGAGGTTTTTTATCACATGTTTTATGTTGTTACCTTGGAGGACTTATTTATGTAGGATTGAGTATATATAGGGACTTGTTATCATTGTGATTTGAGTTGGATATGTTAATGGCATAAGGTCTACTTGTTATCATTTGTATACCTTGGTTTGGAGCTATAGTTAGTTGATGCATTAGCAACTAGCTATGGTTGCTATTTCAGTGATGATGTTTGATTCTTTCCAGCTACTTGAGCCTATTTGTTACCATTGGATTTGGTGTTTGTGTTTGGATATCAGTAGATGCAAGTTTCTTTCTTCTACATGACAATTTAGTGTGGCATCTCTTTGGAGGATATTATCCTCCATGGTTTGGCATGATGGAGGATGAGGGGATTCTTGTTTGAGATGGTGGACACCTTGATTATTGTTGCAGATATCTTGGAGGACATGGAGCATATGGATATTTATATGGTACATGTTGGGCATATGGATGGTTTCCCTTGATGTTTTGAGTTTACTTGTTGATTCCTTATGAAATGTATACAACAAGTGGGAGAATGTTGGAATAGTTGTGTTGTACACCTTGCATAACATTGATATTAATTTATTATGTAAAATAAATATTTATTTGTGGTGCATCATGGGTGATGTGTTTAGCCACATTAGATATTTATTTTATGCCACTTGTAATCATTGTATGTAACATTGGGTTAATTATTTTATGTGTGTGGGAAACATAGAATAATTAATTATTTATTTTATAATTATTTAATTATTGAGAAAACTTAGTACCAATAATTAAATGTGGCAGTTAATGGTTTTATAGACTTGTGGTTTTGGGATAGATGGTTTTACCATATCACATGTTGTATTACATTTATAAAAGCAAACACATAGGTAGTTGTTGAGGTTATTTTGGCTGGGTTTTATCTTGATTGAGCATTTCTTGTAGGTTGCATTTGTGAGGGTTTGAAGCATGGAATTTGATGTGTGGTTACATGTTTGTTCACATGAAGTGCAGGTAGAGAGCTTGATGCTTCAGGGTATTCATTATGTATTGTGATCTTTATTGTTGAATAATACATGAGAGATGGATGCTTTTGGAGGTTGGGTTTTTCCCTTAATGAGGGCTTTCCCATATACATCTTGTGTCACCATTAATAGTGTAACATCAGAAAATGTCCCCTTGGGGGCTTTTCCCTCAAAAGGTTTAGCTCTTGAGTCTTTTAAGTGCATTTAGGACATTCTATTCATATTTTGGCATCCCGATGGAATGAGACCTGGGTAACATGACAAATGGGACCTAGGAGGACCCCTTGAGCTATACCCTGCCCAAAATAGAGGGGAGGACTTGGGCACTTGCACCCTAGTCCTGCCCTATTTTGGGGTAGCCACAATTTTTAGGTGTCAGTTTATGACCATTATTTGGTTATTTTGCCGACATGGTAAAGTTTGAATTTTAATTTCTTGGCGGGAGTGCTTGTAGATGTATATATAAGCATGTGTAGGCATTCATTTAGGGACTAGATGGCAATTGTGATATTCAAGTGTTCTCAAGGTGATTCAAGGCTTTCTATTGTGTTACAAGAGAAGACTTGTGTGTTTTATGTGTTGATATTTGTAGATTTGAGCATCAATTCCTTCATGGCATGAAGAGCATCTTCCTCCATGAAAGCTTCACTACAAGGTGACATATCTTTGTGTTTTCATTATCAACTCCTTTGATTTTTGGACTCTATCTCACAAGGGCTCGCCAACTTTATCTAAAAATGGTGTTTAGAGACTTAAGTGTCCTCCGAGGTTTGATTGCAGAAAACCTCTAAAGACCACAACCCCCAAACTAAGTCTTGTGATTGCAGGTTACAGGTGTCGCATCTAGGAAAAGTGGAGTTGCAGGAAGGCTAGATGGACATCAGGGATTTAGGATCTGAGGGAAAGATAGAGAAAAGAGCACTTCTAGGACTAGGGCTCTCACTCCAATGTCCTCCGCAGACAGATTCTAGAAAATAGAAGTTATAGGGCTGATCAATGTCTGAAGGAGGTCCAAATTCCCTAAAAAAGAAGGTACCTTGGACTTGGGCACCCGCTCCAATGTCCCCGACTATTTCATTTCAGACCCTGAAAATAGGTATGCTATAATTTGGTATTTTACTCCCGTTTGCAAGAGGATTTTCTGTAATTCATCAATTTGTTTTTGTATTTGCATAATTAGGGTTTTAATGGTCAATTGGACATAGAAGAAGGAAAATTTGATAATTATTCCCTAATCCAAGTTTCCCAACATCTGAAATTGATCTAGCATATGATAATGCTAGCCATTCGACCCTAGATCCTTCAATGTTTAGTGGAGAGGCAGATTTTAACATCTAAATATCAAAAGATTAACAAAATCCAATTTTACCCTAATCATTTTGGTGAACCCATGTTATTGGACTTAAATTACAACTTGATGAGTGTTTTTCTACATATTTGGTGTGATTTCATTCATTCATACCAGCATTTACTTTATTGCATTGAGAAAATTTCAAAAAAATTAAAAAATTGAAAAAATACAAAAAAATTGCATTGTTGAGCTTACTAAATTGTGTCAATTCTTCCAAAAATTTTCTAAATCATGATTTTTGCATCAGATCTGATATAGACTATAGAAAAATATAAAAATTCAAAATCTTGCTTTGCATTTTCAGCATTTAATTGCTAGGGTTTTGTGGAAATTTTGACAATTTTTAGATAACCTAGTAATTCCAAAATTTAGGGTTTGTAGGCAAAATCTTTTATTAGATTTTTATATAATTTTAGAGGATCATTAAAATTTTCATTTGGCTTTATTCTTGAATTTTAGTTTGAATTTGCATTTAAATTTAAATTATTTGAATTTTTGCACTTAAAGTTTCAACAAAAATTAGCAATTTTGGTGCATTTTCATTAAATTTGCATGGGAAATTTGCATGATTAAGATTTAAAATCATTTTCATATCTGAAATTATGTAATTTCCATCAAAAATAAGACTTCAAACCATTCGCATAATATTTTGTTCCAAAATCTTAAACCTAGGGCTCCGAAAACAACGATTTTTACTAATTTTGGCCTTAATGACTTCATAAAATTGCACCATAGGTGTGTTGTGAAAGATATTTTGGAATTATTTTTCTATTATCATGGTAATAATTTTCTTCCCCTCATAAAAATCTTCACAACACCCTTTTGACAGGCTCTTGTAGTGAAAATTTGGTGAAACACTACACTTTTTAACAATTTTTGGCCTAGGTTTTGACCTAGTTTGCACTCCAAGTGTGTTGTGATCAATTTTATGGATTGATGTGACTGATATTATTGATATTATTTATTTCCCTCCTAAAATTCCTTACAACACCTCCTTTGCTAGGTCTTGGATTTAAAAAAACCGTGAAAAATAGCCTATTTTCGCTATATTTTCACTAGGGTTTTACCTAGTTTGCACTAAAAGCATGTTGTGTTAGATATTTTTGCATTGAGTGGTTGTTATTACTGATATTAATTTATTTACATCATCATTTTCCTCACAACACCCGTTTTTATTCTCTCTTGCATTGAATTTTGGTGAAAAAGTGCCTATTTTGACATATTTTCGCTATAATCGACTTGGCATTATCTTAGATTTTCATCAATGGTGTGTTGAGAGTGAACTTATTGCTGTTTTGGACTAAAATAAGACATATAATTTTCTTCCCTTGATTAAAATTCTCATAACACCCTTTGGGTCATTCATTTACATTTGAAAAAGTACAAAAAACCAAGGATTTTAGGCTATTCTTGCTCGTCTTTTGCACCAATTTTGCAAAGATTTCAAAATCTGATTTGGAATTTATTTGAACGCATATATCATGGCTATTTATTTGGAATAATTGTTTGCATACATCATAGGCATTGAGCATTTCTCTAAATTCACTGAAAAACATCCTAAAGTCCTGGAACAAATAGAATACATTCATGATATTGATCTTTCTATGTGCTCCACATATGACATCCTTTGTCATATAGGTGACTTTGATAGCTTCACAACTCTCATGGGAATATAGCCTTCGATATTGGATGATCTCACTAAATTCATGGTCAATAATACATATACTAGTGATGATCTTAAAATTTTAGATGAAGCTTTGGATGATTTTATGGGAAATTCTACTATGGCACCTATTGATAAAACATGGGATGATAACTCTAGTTTACTTTATGATCCCTCTCCAAAGGTTATTCCCCCTCATGAGGACACTCTGATGCAAGAGGATGATTTCATTGAAATATCTATTAACATCACATCATCAAGTCTTCATTCTAATGCTCTCCCTGGCCAAGAGGAAACATTAGTGAATGAAGAACTTCCTTCAACAAAGAGTATTCCATGGGTAGACGAGGAGCTTTCATCTAACATCAATCAAAACTTTATGCATGAAACCTCTATGGATCATCCTAGCAACCTTGTTCCTTTAGTTGATTGTTCATACACTTTGGAGTCCACTAAGGACGAGAAGACATTTAATGTCCCTCCTTTGTTTGAGTATTCAAGTTATTTGGACATCACTAAGGATGTAACAATAGTGGATGAGGAGAAGTCTCTCACATTAAATCCCTTAAGGATGGAAGTTGAGATCACTCAAAATAATTTGCTTCTCCCACCACCTAAGACGATAGCAAATGTGTGCACTAATAAACTTCAACAAGAAGACATTCCACCTAACATTGAATCAAACCAAGAAGAATTTAAGAATGAACAAAAGAATAATGACAAAAACTTGGCAATGGTACCTTACACACCTTTTTTCTCTAATATTTGTAATTGGAAAGAAGATGATTTGATTGTTGATGACTTCTAGCATGGGCCGCTCTACAGGTAAGTATCTCTAACCCTTTATGTCTCTCGTGATGTGCTTCCCCCGTCATGTGTTATGTGTTGTTTAGGCCTCCTGAGATGACATCAGATTCTCCCGTAAGGTTCGGGATACTAGGAGACCGCCTCTGTTGTGACCTTCTTCTATTTGTAGCATCATTCTTCTATATTTTCTCTCTGATTTCATTGTTGTGTGTTGTGTCTTGTAGACATAGCATCGTGGTTGGTGACTTGGGGGCACCCTCCTACGTGACTATCCCTAAGACACTTGTTTCTTCTCTCTTATTTATTGTTTCCCTTCCTCTAGTGTTTCCATCTAGCAGGCCGATGACGACAAACATTTATACTGATGCGGAACTAGTGTCCCTTTCGAGAGCAATCAAAAAATAGACTTATTTCCTAACATGATGATGAGGTTGTATATCTTATCCAATGCTTGGCTATTGGAAGCCCTCGTGCTTTCCTCGTAGTGAATTTGATGATGTTTCTATCGTATTTACAGACCTTAACAATACTGATACTTTATGCACCTTTGTTTGCCTTTGAATCTAGCCTTGGTGGTACTTGATTTGGAGAGCTTCATGATATAGCCCCATGGTTATCCTTGAACTCCAAATTTGTTGTATAACCTTGGTTCTTTGTGTGGTTAATCATATGCAATCATGTTGTTGTTTATCATGATGTTGTACACACTAACATGTTTCTTGTAGAGATGTGTTTGTGGGAACATTTGGTGATAGTAAAGTACATGTCACCTCTGGGGGGCATGGGCTTTACAAAAGTCAGTGTTTCCTTGTGTGTTTTTCTTCCTACCTTAATGTGCTTGATATCGACACCTGATATCAACCACCTTAAGGTGGGGGCATATAAGGTAAGCTATCTATTATAGATGTTAGAAATGTGTTTGACCTCAGATGCAAAGACTTGCACAAGAGTAGTGCATCTTGCATGCTGAGTTTGTTTGCAATCAATCAATCAATCAATCATATAAGTCCTCTGCAGAGGCAGGATATCATGCATATCCTTTTTTTTTCTTAACCCCTCTGCAGAGGTGGGGATGGTGTATTTCTTGGAGCAGATTGCATCATCTTGTCATTTTCAAAAGTCCTCTATAGAGGCAGGGAGTGGTTTTGTGACTAACTCAACCCTTAAGCGTGTCTTGAATGATTGGTGTGGTGAAGCCCAATCATCGGTGTGTGCCTATAATGTGCCTAAGATGGTGTTGGACCTAGAAATAGGTACACTCCATCGCTTGTCTATTGTGTTTTCTCCTTGTCTTCAAGTGTGTGTGTTGTGGCATGCTTATTATTGTATGGCGTGTTTGTTGCCCCATATGCATAGACCAGTGCCATTGCGTAGTGCTTCGTGCATTTTGGGAGGTTTTGTGTGTTTTGCATGTGTGTTGCCCCATATGCAGAGACCAGCGCCATTGAGTAGTGCTTCCTGCATTTTGGGAGGTTTGTTTACATTCTATTACTTGCATTTGCATTTCATATATATGAGGAAAAACAAATAAAAGATATTATTTATGTCTTCCATCCATTAATGTGTCTTACATGCATTAACTGTCTGCTCTGTGTTCTGCATGACTGTAACTGTCTTCTCTGTGTTTTACGTGCCTATTACTATCTTTTATGTGATTGGCGTATCTTCTCCCTGTTTGATGTGTTTACTGTGTTTGTGACCTTACTTTAATGCATGTATTGGCCTCGTGTTTATACATACATTAAAGTGGGGGCTAAATGTAACATCAAAAAATATCCCCTTGGGGGCTTTTCCCTCATAAGGTTTCACTTCCAGGTTTTTTAAGTGCATTTAAGACATTTTAGTTCATATTTTGGCATCCCGATGGAATAGACCTGGGTAACATGACAAATGGGACCTAGGAGGACCCTTTGAGCTATACCCTACCCAAAATAGGGGGAGGACTTGGGCACCCGCACCCTAGTCCTGCCCTATTTTGGGGTAGCCCCAATTTCCAGGTGTCAGTTTATGATCGCTATTTGGTTATTTTGCCGACTCGGTAAAGTTTGAATTTTAATTTCTTGGTGGGAGTGCTTGTAGATGCATATATAAGCATGTGTAGGCATTCATTTAGGGACTAGATGGCAATTGTGATATTCAAGTGTTCTCAAGGTGATTCAAGGCTTTCAATTGTGTTGCAAGAGTAGACTTGTGTGTTTTGTGTGTTGATATTTGCAGATTTGAGCATCAATTCCTTCATGGCATGAAGAGCATCTTCCTCCATGAAAGCTTCACTACAAGGTGACATATCTTTGTGTTTTCATTATCAATTCCTTTGATTTTTGGCCTTTGCCTCACAAGGGCATGCCCTCTTTATCTGACAATAGTGTTTAGAGACTTAAATGTCCTCTGGGGTTTGACTGAGGCAAACCTCTAAACACCACAACCCCCAAACTAAGTCTTGTGATTACAGGTTATAGGTGTCACATCTGGGAAAAGTGGAGTTGCAAGAAGGCTAGATAGACATCATAGATTCAGGATCTAACGGAAAGACAGACAAAAGAGCACTTCTGGGACTAGGTCGCTCACTCCAGTGTCCTCCGCAGATAGATTCTGGAAAATAGAAGTTACAGGGATGATCAATGTCTGAAGGAGGTCCAGATCCCTTGAACAAGAAGGTTCCTTGGACTTGGGTGTCTGCTCCAGTGTGCTTGACTATTTCTCTTTGGAACCTCGAAAATAGGTATGCTGTAATTTGGTATTTTACTCCCGTCTGCAAGAGGATTTTCCATAATTCATTAATTTGTTGTCGTATTTGCATAATTAGGATTTTAATGGTCAATTAGACATAGGAGAAGGAAAAATTGATAATTAATTCCCTAATCCAAGTTTACCAACATCTAAAAGTGATCTAGGGTATGATAATGCTAAGCATTTGACCCTAGATCCTTCAATGTTTAGTGGAGAGGCAGATTTTAACATCTAAATATCAAAAGATTAACAAAATCCAATTTTACCCTAAACATTTTGGTGAACCCATGTTATTACAACTTTATAAGTGTTTGTCTACAGATTTGGTGTGATTTCATTCATTCATATAGGCATTTACTTTAACGCATTAATAAAATTTCCAAAAAATTGAAAATTTGAAAAAATACAAAAAAATTGCATTGTTGAGCTTACTAAATTGTGTCAGTTCTTCCTAAATTTTCCTAATTCATGATTTTTTCATCAGATCTGATATAAAATACAGAAAAATATAAAAATTCAAAATCTTTCTTTGCATTTTCATCATTTAATTGCTAGGGTTTTGTGGAAATTTTGACAATTTTTAGATAACCTACTAATTCCAAAATCTAGGGTTTGTAGGCAAAATATTTTATCAGATTTTTCTACTAATTTTAGAGGCTCATTAAAATTTTCATTTGGCTGTAGTCTTGCATTTTAGTGTGAATTTGCATTTAAATTTAAATTATTTGCATTTTTGCATTTAAAGTTTCTACAAAAAGTAGCAATTTTTGTGCATTTTCATTAAATTTGCATGGGAATTTTGCATGATTAAGCTTGAAAATCATTTTCAGATCTGAAATTATGTAATTTCCATCAAAAATCAGAATTCAAACCATTCGTATAACATTTTGTTCCAAAATCTCAAACCTAGGGCTTCGAAAACAACGATTTTCACTAATTTTGGCCTTATCGACTTCATAAAATTGCACCATAGGTGTGTTTTGAAAGATATTTTGGCATTATGTTTCTGTTATCAGGGTAATAATTTTCTTCCCCTCATAAAAATATTCATGACACCCTTTTAACGAGCTCTTGTAGTGAAAATTTGGTGAAAAACTACACTTTTTGACAATTTTTGCCCTAGGGTTTGACCTAGTTTGCACTCCAAGTGTGTTGTGATCAGTTTTATGGATTGAGGTGACTGATATTATTGATATTATTTTATGTCCCTCCTAAAATTCCTTACAACACCTCCTTTGCTAGGTCTCGAAGTTTTAAAAAACTGTGAAAAATAGCCTATTTTTGCTATATTTTCACTAGGGTTTTACCTAGTTTGCACTAAAAGCATGTTGTGTTGGATATTTTTGCATTAAGTGGATGTTATTACTGATATTATTTGTTTTCCATCATCATTTTCCTCACAACACCCATTTTTATGCTCTGTTGCATTGAATTTTGGTGAAAAAAGTGCCTATTTTGACATATTTTCGCCATAATTAACTTGGCATTGTCTTAGATTTGCATCAAGGGTGTGTTGAGAGTGAGCTTATTGCTGTTTTGGACTGAAATCAGACATATAATTTTATTCCCTTGTTTAAAATTCTCATAACACCCTTTGGGTCATTCATTTACATTTGAGAAAGTACAAAAAACCAAGGATTTTAGGCTATTCTTGCTCTTGTCTTTCGCACCAATTTTGAAAAGATTTCAAAATCTGATTTGGCATTGATTTGAACACATATATCATGGATATTTATTTGGAAGAAGTGTTTGCATACATCATAGACATTGAGCATTTCTCTATATTCACTGATAAACATCCTAAAGTCTTGGAACAAAATAGCATACATTCATGATATTAATCTCTCTATGTGCTCCACATATGACATCCTTTGTCATATAGGTGACTTTGATAGCTTCACAACTCTCATGGGACTATACCCTTTGATATTGGATGATCTCACTAAATTCATGGTCAATAATACATATACTAGTGATGATCTTAAAATGTTAGATGAAGCTTTGGATGATTTTATGGGAAATTCTACTATGGCACCTATTGATAAAACATGGGATGATAACTCTGGTTTACTTTATGACCCCTCTCCAAAGGCTATTCCCCCTCATGAGGACACTCTGATGTAGGAGGATGATTTCATTAACACATCTATTAACATCACATCATCAAGTCTTCATTCTAATGCTCTCCCTATCCAAGAGGAAGCATTAGTGAATGAAGAACTTCCTTCAACAAAGAGTATTCCATGGGTAGATGAGGAGCTTTCTATTAGACGTAGGGCCCACAACTGAGAGGGGGGGTGAATCAGTTGTGCAAAACTTTCTTTCTATTAAACACTTAATTCCACTTTGCAATTCAGCAACTTAACAATAAATCAATCATGGAAACATAATGCAACAAATCAAGAGCAGAAACACATCAACGCATGAGACACCAAGATTTTGATGTGGAAAACCTGGTTAAGGGAAAAACCACAGAGTGATTAACCCTAGAATGTATTCTCTGTTACAAGAATAGAAAGAACAAAATGGCACATGCCAATTAGGGCTCACTACCTGAGCACACTGCTCACAAGAGGCTCACTACCTACAAGAGACACACTATCTACAAAGAAATAAGTATCACTTACTTGAACTGGAAATAGCATCTTCACCATGCTTGAATCAGATCCATTAAGCTCAATACTTCTGCTCTACCTTTCGCTCTCTTCCTCGCTACCACACACTCATCTCCATAAGGACAACTTCAAAATGACTTTGCAATCCCTTATTTATACAAGGCATCAACTTAGGAATGATCATCTAGGTCAGCAAACATCCACAATAACATCCGCAAGATGTATAACTCATCCAATCAGCCTGTTTTAGGAAGAACACCATCATCTGGAAGTTGTTCTTCAAAAGCAAACTCCAACTTTAATATGGACCACCAACATGAACTAGACACGATCCAAAGACCACCACAAGCTTGCCTCAATCACCAAGAACATCCATACTTCATCTGCTTACTTGAATCCTTCTCTCCTTCATCCAGAACCTCAAGAACACAGTCTGTCATCACTATCACAAAGGAATAGATGCTTGCGGACCTTCAAACCATGAACCAATCTAGTTGACACTCCACAAAGACTTCCTTAGCACTCCCTCAAATCTGCAGAACATTATAATGCAATTCTGGATCTCACCGGACCTATCTGTCTCACTCTGTCACCACTGAACACCTACCAGAACCAGTTTTACTTGAATAGCCACAACTTCTTTAGATCTTCATGTGGACCTCTAAAAACTCTACTAGACTACCTTAAGACACATATCTACAAACCCTTTAAACCGCATCCTTTGATCCTCATCCTATCGTGGACTTTTACCTTACTGTCTTCCCTGATCTTCTATATTCCTGATTGAGACTAATTTTCTCAATATCCTCAGCACACAGCTCATCCAATCCTTATTATTAATGCAATAGGAGTATGTTGACATCAATGACAACACCAGTTAGGCCCATACTTGCAACAATCTCCCCCTTTGTCATTGATGGCAACATATGATATGAAAAACTATTTTAACCATCAAGACAAGAACTTCTCCTTACTGTCACAACTCCCCCTATCAGCAACAACCATTCACATGTCTTCTCTCCCTTAACTGCTCCCCCTTTGGTTAGCAATCACTTATTTTTCACATGTCTTCTCTCCCCCTTTGACATCAATGGCAAAGGGCACATACTTGCAATTCTAACACTTCAGAATCATACCTGCTGCTCCCCCTGAGTAGCAGCTCCCCATCATCAATCCGGATCACAAGATATGACTGTGATAACCACTGGACTGATGCACCTCAGTGCACCTTAGTTCATCACCGGAGGGGCAATGACCCCTAGCTTCTCCTTGAGATACTCAAAAGAGTCCTTAGGTGGAGGTTTAGTAAAGATGTCTGCAATCTGATCCTTGGAAGGCACAAACTCCAATCTAACTTCATTCTTGTTCACTTGCTCTCTCAAAAAGTGAAACTTGATGGATATATGCTTAGTCTTTGAATGCAACACTAGATTCTTAGATATATTTATTGCACTTGAATTATCACAGAATATTGTGATAGGTTCCTCATACTCTACTTTGATATCTCTTAGCATCTGCTTCATCCACAAAACTTGAGTGCAACTACCTACTGCTGCAATATATTCTAATTTAGTTGTAGACAGAGATATTGCCTCATGTTTCTTGCTTAGCCAAGAAACCAATCTCTTCCCCAAAAAGAATGCTCCACCACTGGTACTCTTCCGGTCATCCACATCTCCTTCCCAATCTACATTTGTATATGCATGAAGAGAGAAATCATGATCTCTAGGATACCACAAACCATACTCAACTATCCCTTTTAGATATCTAAAAATCCTCTTGATTGTCATGACATGAGATTCTCTAGGATCAGCCTAGAATCTAGCAACAAGACCAACAATCTGCATAATGTCTGGTCTAGTTTGAAAAGATACAATAGTCCTCCAATCACTAACCTATACTTTGTCTAATTAGCCTTAGGAGAATCATCATCTTTGCTCAATTTACATCCGGTGTCCATGGGAGTATTCATTGGTTTTGAGTTTTCCATCCCAAATTTCTTCAACAATTCTTTCACATATTTGGTCTGAGAAATGAAGATTCCTTTCTTTGTTTGTGTGATTTGCAGACCCAAGGAGAAATTCATTTCACCAAGCATGGACATATCAAACTCACTTTTCATTTGATTTGCAAAATTTTTACACATACTATCTCTTCCTCCAAAAATGATATCATCAACAGACACTTCAACAATCAAGATATTTTCATGATCAATTTTGAAATACAAATTACTGTCAGTTGTACCTTTGTTGAAACCAATCTTTAAAAGATGCTTATCCAATCTTTCATACCAGGCTCTTGGGGCTTGCTTCAGTCCATATAGTGCCTTCTTCAACTTGCAGACCATATCACCATGATCAGATAATTGAAATCCATCCAGTTGCTCAATGTACACTTCTTCTTCCAAGTCACCATTCAGAAAGGTAGACTTGACATCCATCTGATACACTTTGAAATCTCTGAATGCAGCAAATGCAAGAAATAGTTTGAATTCTTCAATTCTTGCCACCGGAGCAAAGGTTTCTTCAAAATCAATTCCTTCTATTTGAGAGTAACCCTTGCAGACCAATCTAGCTTTATTTCTGATTACTTCACCAACTTCATTCAGTTTGTTCCGGAAGACCCATTTTGTTCCAATCACATTCTTGTTTCTAGGTCTGGGAACAAGATCCCAAGTATGATTTTTCTCTATTTGCACCAGCTCTTCCTCCATTGCTTTAGTCCAGTTTTCATCGTTGCAAGCTTCATTCACTGTCTTAGGTTAAATCTTTGAAATCAGAGCATACTCTTCTGAATCTTGAGCAATTCTCCTTCTTGTTTGTACTCCTTTGCTTTTATCACCTATGATCTGATCTTCAGAGTGGTTCAATCTTACATACCTGGGAACTTTGGGAATTTCTTGCACTTCTTATTCTTGATCAGGCTCATTGAAACTCATTTCTTCTTCCTGGTTTACCGGATTAGTTTGAATCTAACTCACAGATGAGGCTTGAGTTTCTTGAGTCAGAACACCATTCAGATCACCTTCATCATATTCATAAAACCTTGAAGGCTTCTTAATTCCTTCATCAACCTTCACATTTGTACTTTCTATCATCTTTCTTAGTCTTTTGTTATAACACCGGTATGCTTTGCTTTGAGTAGAGTAACCCAAGAATATTCCTTCATCACTTCTAGCATCAAAATTTCCTAGATCTTCATCTCTTTTAATGTAACATTTGCTACCAAAAACTCTGAAATATCTCATAGTAGGAGTGATGCCAAACCAAAGTTCATAAGGAGTCTTACCAGTATTGCTTCTGATTTGAACTCGATTGAGAGTATAGACTGCAGTGCTGACAACTTCTCTCCAATAGATGTGAGGAACATTTTCTTCCATCATCATGGTCCTAGAAGCTTCCTGGATGGTCTGGTTCTTTCTCTCCACCACTCCATTCTGCTGTGGAGTCCTAGGAGCAGACAATTGTCTCTTTATTCCATTTTTCTCACAGAACTCTAAGAATTCACCAGATGTGAATTCTCCACCTCTATCAAACCTCAGACATTTGAATTTTAATCTAGTTTCATTCTCTACCATAGCCTTGAATATTTTGAATTTCTCAAAGGCTTTTGATTTCTCTTTCAAAAAAGTCACCCACATCATCCGGGAGTAGTCATCAATTATTAACATGAAGTATCTATCACCTTGCATACTCCTGATTCTTGCCGGACCACAAAGATCACTATGAACTAAGTCCAATAATCTGGTAAAAGATGGTTCCTTACTCTTGAATGTGACTCTGCTCAACTTACCCAATTGACATTCTTTGCACAAGCTATTAGTAGGTTTCACCAATTTTGGAAGATCTCTTACAGCCTGAGTATTGCTTATCTTGATGATATTATCAAAATTCACATGACACATTTTCCTATGCCATAACCAACTCTGATCAACTTGAACAAATAAACAACTTTTACCAGTACCAACCAAGTGGAAGATATTACCTTTAGTTTGGGTACCAGATGCAATCTCTATTCCAGAGCTTTCAAAGATCTTGCATTTTCCATCTTTAAACCAGAGATCATAGCCTTTGTCCTCCAACTGTCCAACACTGAGAAGATTGTGCTTCAATCCTTCAACATATAGTACATTACTGGTTTTGTTTCTTCCATCAAAAGAAATAGCTCCTCTACCTCTGATTCTACCAGTAGAATTATCACCAAACTTTACTACTCCTCCTTCATACCTTTCCAAATCTACAAACTTATTTTGTCACTTGTCATATGGTGAGAGCATCCACTGTCAATGACCCAATCATCCTTTTCTTCAACTTGGGCAGCCAGAGCTCTTTCTACAACTTTATGATTGACAGATTCAGAGGATATTGGTTCTTCTTCCTTGATAGCAATAAACACCCATTCATTTCTGGATTTGTTTCCTATATTTGATTCATCATCTGTTACTCCTTCATTGTCATCTTCTTCATGAACATAGTAACAATTCTTTTGGAACCTTGATATGTTAGGATTTGACCTTGAAAATCTTTCCAGACATCTTGAGGCAAAATGATCAATCTTATTGCAGTTAAAATATTTAAAAGGCAATTTCCCTTCATACTTACCAGATCCTCTTGGCAGTCTCTTTGCAATAAGGGCTTCAAGTTGAGCAGTTTCTACTTCTTCCAGGTCTTTTCTTTCTTTTTCATACCATGATAGTTTCCTTTAAGAGTTCTCTCCCAGATCAAACCTTTGTTTACCTTTTACAGAAGCACTGGCTTTGAATGTAGATTTAGTCTTGGGGGAATCATCTCCAAACTTGGTCATTTCAAATGCAGCCAATTTGCCAGCCAATTGATCTCTTGTGACAGTTGTATGGGCTCTGAATTCATCAATGGCAGCAACCTTGATTTTGTAAGAGGCAGGAAGGGATCTGAGAATTTTGCCAACAATCTCATTTTCATCCAAGACTCCACTTGCATTTCTAATTCCACAAACAAGTTCATTTACTCTTGGCATAAAGGTAGTAATATTTTCATCATCTCTCATCTTCAAGTTTTCAAATTTCCCTTTCAGACTCTGTAACCTTGCACATTTAACATACTAGTCTCCTTCATGCAAATCTAGTTTTTCCCAAATCTCATAAGCAGTTGGTAGGTCAATAACATTTGAGAGCTCTAAATCAGATAAAGCGCTTAGAAGAGCTTCTATAGTCTGCAGATTGTTTTCAGAATCTATGATTTCATTTGGAGCTTTTGGACCACCCTGTGGAGGTGTATACTGTGTTGTAGCCATGGTCCAGTAAACCCTTCCCATACATTGCAAGTGACATTTCATTTGACCTTTCCACAGACTAAAATTGGTTCCATCAAACTTCAGACTATCCTTCTTGTAGGATGACATCCTGGATCTCCTCAAGTGGTTAAGCTCCTTTTAGAGGAACTTGGCTCTGATACCAATTGTTAGACTTAGGGCCCACAACTGAGAGGGGAGGGGTGAATTAGTTGTGCAAAACTTTATTTCTATTAAACACTTAATTCCACTTTGCAATTCAGCAGCTTAACAATAAATCAATCATGGAAACATAATGCAACAAATCAAGAGCAGAAACACATCAACGCATGAGAGACCAAGATTTTAACGTGAAAAACCTGGTTAAGGGAAAAACCACAGGGTGATTAACCCAAGAATGTATTCTCTGTTACAAGAATAGAAAGAACAAAATGGCACATGCCAATTAGAGCTCACTGCCTGAGCACACTGCTCACAAGAGGCTCATTGCCTACAAGAGACACACTATCTACAAAGAAATAGGTATCACCTACTTGAACTAGAAAATAGCATCTTCACCATGCTTGAATTAGTTCCATTAAGCTCAATACTTCTACTTTGCCTTTCGCTCTCCTCCTCGCTACCACACACTCATCTCCATAAGGACAACTTCAAAATGACTTCGCAATCCCTTATTTATACAAGGCATCAACTTAGGAATGATCATCTAAGTCAGAAAACATCCACAATAACATCTGCAAGATGTATAACTCATCCGGTCAGCCTGTTTTAGGAAGAACACCATCATCCGGAAGTTGTTCTTCAAAAGTAAACTCCAACTTCAATGTGGACCACCAACATGAACTGGACATGATCCAAAGACCACCACAAGCTTGCCTCAATCACCAAGAACATCCATACTTCATCTGCTTACTTGAATCCTTCTCTCCTTCATCCGAAACCTCAAGAACACAGTCTGTCATCACTATCACAAAGGAATAGATGCTTGCGGACCTTCAAACCATGAACCAATCTAGTTGACACTCCACAAAGACTTCCACAGCACTCCCTCAAATCCGTAGAACATTATAATACATTTCTGGATCTCACCGGACCTATCTGTCTCACTCTGTCACCATTGAACACCTACCGGAACCAGTTTTACTTGAATAGCCACAACTTCTTCAGATCTTCATGCGGACCTCTAAAAACTCTACTGGACTACCTTAAGACACATATCTACAAACCCTTTAAACTGTATCCTCTGATCCTCATCCTATCGTGGACTTTTACCTTACTGCCTTCCCTATTCTTCTCTGTTCCTGATTGAGACTAATTTTCTCAATATCCTCAGCACACGGCTCATCCAATCCTTATTATTAATGCAACAGGAGTATGTTGACATCAATGACAACACCGGTTAGGCCCATACTTGCAACACTTTCATCTAACATCAATCAAAACTTTATGCATGAAACCTCTATGGATCATCCTAGCAACCATGTTCCTTTAGTTGATTGTTCATACACTTTGGAGTCCACTAAGGACGAGAAGACATTTAATGTCCCTCCTTTGTTTGAGTATTCAACTTATTTGGACATCACTAAGGATGTAACAATAGTGGATGAGGAGAAGTCTCTCACATTAAATCCCTTAAGGATGGAAGTTGAGATCACTCAAAATAATTTGCTTCTCCCACCACCTAAGATGATAGAAAATGTGTGCACTAATAAACTTCAACAAGAAAACATTCCACCTAACATTGAACCAAATCAAGAAGTATTTAAGAATGAACAAAAGAATAATGATAAAAACTTGGCAATGGTACCTTACACACCTTTTCTCTCTAACATTTGTAATTGGAAAGAAGATGATTTGATTGTTGATGACTTCTAGCATGGGCCTCTCTATAGGTAAGTATCTCTAACCCTTTATCTCTCTCGTGATGTGCTTCCCCCGTGATGTTTTATGTGTTGTTTAGGCCTCTTGGGATGATCTCAGATTCTCTCGTAAGGTTCAGGATACCAAGAGACCACCTCTGTTGTGACCTTCTTCTATTTGTATCATCATTCTTCTATATTGTCTCTCTCTGATTTCATTGTTGTGTGTTGTCTTGCAAACATAGCATCGTGGTTGGTGACTTGGGGGCACCCTCTTATGTGACTGTCCCTAAGACACTTGTTTCTCCTCTCTTATTTATTGTTTCCCTTCCTCTAGTATTTACATCTAGTGGGCGGATGACGACAAACATTTATACTGATGCGGACCTAGTGTCCCTTTTGAGAGCAATCAAAACATGGACTTAGTTCCTAATATGATGATGGGGTTGTATATCTTTTCTAACGCTTGGCTAGTGGAAGCACTCATGCTTTCCATGTAGTGAATTTGATGATGTTTCTATCACATTTACAAACCTTAACAATACTACTGCTCTATGCACCTTTGTTTGCCTTTGAATCTAGCCTTGGCGATACTCGATTCAGAGAGCTTCATGATATAGCCCCACGGTTATCCTCGAACTCCAAATTCATTGTATAACCTTGGTTCTTTGTGTGGTTAATCATATGCATTCATGTTGTTGTTTATCATGAGGTTTTAGACACTAACATGTTTCTTGTAGAGATGTGTTTGTGGGAACATTTGGCGATCATAAAGTACATGTCACCTCCGAGGGGCATGGGCTTTACAAAAGTCAGTGTTCCCTTTTGTGTTTTTCTTCCTACCTTAACGTGCTTGATATCAACACCTGATATCAACCACCTTAAGGTGGGGGCATATAAGGTAAGCTGTCTATTATAGATGTTAGAAATGTGTTTGACCTCAGATGCAAAGACTTGCACAAGAGTAGTGCATCTTGCATGCTGAGTTTGTTTGTAATCAATCAATCAATCATATAAGCCCTCTGTAGAGGTGGGATATCATGCATATCCTTTTTTTTCTTAACCCCTCTACAAAGGCGGGGATGGTGTATTTCTTGGAGCAGATTGCATCATCTTGTCATTTTCAAAAGTCCTCTGCGGAGGCGGGGAGCGGTTCTATGACTAACTCAACCCTTAAGCGTGTCTTCAAAGATTATTGTGGCCAATCCCAATCATCGATGTGTGCCTATAATTTGTTTGAGATGGTGTTGGACCTAGAAATAGGTACACTCCATCGCTTGTCTACCGTGTTTTCTCTGTGTCTTCAAGTGTGTGTGTTGTGGCATGCTTGTTATTGTATGGCGTGTTTGTTGCCCCATATGCATAAACTAGTGCCATTAAGTAGTGCTTCATGCATTTTGAGAGGTTTTGTGTGTTTTGCATGTGTGTTGCCCCATATGCAGAGACTAGCGCCATCGAGTAGTGCTTCCTGCATTTTGGGAGGTTTGTTTACTTTCCAGTACTTGCATTTGCATTTCATATATATGAGAAAAAGAAAAGAAAAGATATCATTTCTATCTTCCATGCATTAATGTGTCTTCCATGCATTAATGTGTCTTCCATGCATTAATTATCTGCTCTATGTTCAGCATGATTGTAACTGTCTTCTCCGTATTTTGCATGCCTATTATTGTCTTCTATGTGATTGGCATATCTTCTATGTGTTTGATGTGTTCACTGTGTTTGTGACCTTACTTTAATGCATGTATTGGCCTCGCGTTTATACATACATTAAAGTGGGGGCTAAATGTAACATCAGAAAATGTCCCCTTGGGGGCTTTTCCCTCATAAGGTTTAGCTCCCAAGTCTTTTAAGTGCATTTATGACATTTTAGTTCATATTTTGGCATCCCGATGGAATGAGACCTTGGTAACATGACAAATGGGACTTGGGTAAGTGCAAGAAGATGGGGGACCAAAAAGGGGTCTTAATTGGCCACTTTTTTCTTCTAAAATTAGGAAATGATGGCCTTGGATGAGAAATTGAGCATAGTTATAGTCAAAATTTGGAGATGCAACCAAAACAATGTTCGTAGTGCTCCGAGTCTACTTTCTAAACTACTATTTTAAAAAAAAATGGTATAGATTAAGGGGTTCAAAAGAGGGAGCCATAGAAATTGTTGTTGTTTCTATCAAAAAAACATAACATAGCATGTTTTGTGGCTCCCTCAAAAGGTTAACTTTTTTTTGGTATTTTTAAAATCACTTTAGTGAGAAATTAGCTAACAGCATGTAGTTTATGTTTGATTTTTCTAATAATTTTTTGATGAATATTTGATTTTTTACTAATTTTCAAAGTGGACACATCCTAAAAAATAGAATTTTGGCCGTGCTACCCCTATAAATTTTGAAAACTAATTGAAAATATATTTTTTTAAATATGTGTACAATGGAGTCTATTTCTAAATATGTAATTCTTTTGAAATTTCAATGAATGGTTAATTTACAATGAAAAAAAGACCAAACAGTGGTTTTTGCCCAAAATCAGACACAAATAAAAGAAATTAAAGATGAAAGGCTTAACATTGTCAAAATGTGAAAAAAATTACATCGTTAAATAGCTAAGAGAAAGCCTAATATTACCCAGGTCTTTGATTTGTTTGACCTTGAAACACATGCAAATCTGAGGGTTAGCATGAACAAAATTATGTGAAAATCTTGTAAAATTTGCAAAAACACGTCTGTGGATGTTGAAAAGGCACTCCAAGCATTTGGGTTGGAAATCCAAAGCGATTCCCAAAGCACAATATAACACGAGAGTGTTATAACATGCTCATGTTATGTTGTACTTTTTTTCCTTTTTTGCATGTTTGCCGGTGTTTTCCCAATTCAACATAACGTGAGCGCGTTATAACACTCTCATGTTATGTCTTACTTTGAATGAGTTATGTTCAAGTTTCATAAGTATTTTTCATGGATATTTATATCTATGCTTGTAGGTATGTATGCATGCTTGTATGTATGTACATGTATGCATGCTTGTATGTATGCATGTTTGTATGTATGTTTGTATGTATGCATGTATGTATGTATGCATGTATGTACATATGTAAGTGTTTTAGGTTTAGTGTATATAAGGACCTGAGCCTGTATAGTTTTGAGAGTTGAGGGTTGAGGGATTAGGGCTTAAGCAATAGGTAGAGGGTAGAGGGTAGAGATTAGAGGGTTATAGTTGAGGGTTAATATTCAGGTTGTTGAGTGTATAAGATTAAGTGTGTAAGGCACGGGGATTAGGGTTAAGGATATTGGGTTTAGGTTTTACGATATGGATTGAGGGTATATAAGGCATAGGGTGACTTGGGTTGAGAGCATGTATGGTTTAGGTTTAATTTAAGTATAGGGTTGAGGCACAATATTCAAGGTTTACGATATAAGTGTGAGGTTATATGGTCTAGGGATGAGGGTTTGAGGGTGTAGGCTTCAGGGTTTAAGGTATAGGGTTAATGATGAGGGATTAGGGCTTAAGTATATTGTTGAGGGTATAGGGAGGTTTTAGGGATAGGTTTTAGGGTTTAAGGGTTAAGGGTTGAGGGATAGGGTTTAAGGTTTAGGGGTTAGGGATTAGGGTTTAAGGTATAGTGTCTTGGGTTGAGGGTTTAGGAATAGGGATAGCATTTAGGGTTTAGGGATGAGGGATTAGGGTTGAGGGTTGAGGGTTGAGGGATTAAGGTTTAAGGTATAGTGCTAAGGGTTGAGTGTTTAGGGTTTAGGGTTGAGGGATTAGGTTTTAGAGTTGAGGGATTAGGGTTTAAGTAATAGTGTTGAGGGTTGAGGGTTTAGGGATAGGGTTTAGGGTTGAGGGATTATGGTTTAGGGTTGATGGATTAGGGTTTAAGGAATAGTGTTGAGGGTTTAGGGTTTAGGGTTCAGGGATTAGGGTTTAGGGTTGACGGATTAGGGTTTAATGTTGAGAGTTGAGGGTTGAGGGTTTAGGGATAGGGTTGATGGTCAAGGGATTAGGGTTAAAGTAGAGTGCTGAGGTTAGAGGGATTAGGGATAGGGTTTAGGGTTGAAGGTTTAACGATTGAGGGTTGAGGCTTTAGGGTTGAGGGTTAAGGGATTGGGGTTTAAGATATAGTGTTGAGCATCGAGGGTTTAGGGATAGTTTTTAGGGTTTAAGTTTTAAGGGTTAAGGATTGAAGGATAGGGGTTAGGGTTTAGGGATAAGGGATTAGGGTTTAAGGTATAGTGTTGAGGGTTGAGGGATTACGGTTTAAGGTATAGTTTTGAGGGTTGAGGGTTTAGTGATAGGGTTTAGGGTTGAGGGTTGAGGGTTGAGGGTTGAGGGATAGGGTTGATGGTCAAGGTGTTAGGGTTAGAGTGTTGAGAGTAGAGGGATTAGGGATAGGATTTAGGGTTGAAGGTTTAAGGATTGAGGGTTTAAGGCTTAAGATATAGTGTCGAGTGTTGAGGGTGTAGGGATATGGTTTAAGTTTTAAGGATTAAGGGTTGAGGGATAGGGATTAGGGTTTAAGGTATAGTGTTGATGGTTGAGGGTTTAGGGATAGGGTTTAGGTTTGAGGGATTAGGGTTTAGGGTTGACGGATTAGGGTTTAATGTTCAGGGTTGAGGGTTTAGGGATAGGGTTGATGGTCAAGGGGTTAGGGTTAGAGTGTCAAGGGTAGAGGGATTAGGGATAGGGTTTAGGGTTGAAGGTTTAATGATTGAGGGTTGAGGCTTTAGGGATGAGGGTTTAAGGCTTAAGATATAGTGTCAAGTGTTGAGGTTGTAGGGATAGGGTTTAAGTTTTAAGGGTTAAGGGTTAAGGGATAGGGATTAGGGTTTAAGGTATAGTGTTGAGGGTTGAGGGTTTAGGGATAGGGTTTATATTTGAGGGATTAGGGTTTAGGGTTGATGGATTAGGGTTTAATGTTGAGAGTTGAGGGTTGAGGGTTGAGGGTTTAGGGATAGGGTTGATGGTTAAGGTGTTAGGGTTAGAATGTCTAGGGTAGAGGGATTAGGGATAGGGTTTAGGGTTGAAGGTTTAAGGATTGAGGGTTGAGGCTTTAGGGATGAGGATTTAAGGCTTAAGATATAGTGTCAAGTGTTGAGGGTGTAGGGATAGGGTTTAAGTTTTAAGGGTTAAGGGTTGAGGGATAGGGATTAGGGTTTAAGGTATAGTATTGAGGTTTGAGGGTATAGGGATAGGGTTTAGGTTTGAGGGATTAGGGTTTAGGGTTGATGGATTAGGGTTTAATGTTGAGAGTTGAGGGTTGAGGGTTTAGGGATAGGGTTAATGGTCAAGGGATTAGGGTTAAAGTAGAGTGTCTAGGGTAGAGGGATTAGGGATAGGGTTTAGGGTTGAAGGTTTAAGGATTTAGGGTTGAGGCTTTAGGGATGAGGGTTAAGGGATTAGGGTTTAAGATATAGTGTCGAGTGTCGACGGTGTAGGGATAGGTTTTAGGGTTCAAGTTTTAAGGGTAAAGGGTTGAGGGATAGTATTGAGCCCATTGAGGGTTTAGGAATAGGGATAGTGTTTAGGGTTTAGGGATGAGGGATTAGGGTTGAGGGTTGAGGGATTAGGGTTGAGGGTTGAGGCTTTAGGGATGAGGGTTTAAGGCTTAAGATATAGTGTTTAGGGTTTAGGGTTTAGGGTTGACAGATTAGGGTTTAATGTTGAGAGCTGAGGGTTGAGGGTTAAGGGTTTAGGGATAGAGTTGATGGTCAAGGGGTTAGGGTTAGAGTGTCAAGGGTAGAGGGATTAGGGATAGGGTTTAGGGTTGAAGGTTTAAGGATTGAGGGTTGAGGCTTTAGGGATGAGGTTTTAAGGTTTAAGATATAGTGTCGAGTGTTGAGGGTGTAGGGATAGGGTTTAATTTTTAAGGATTAAGGGTTGAGGGATAGGGATTAGGGTTTAAGGTATAGTGTTAAGAGTTGAGGGTTTAGGGATAGGGTTTAGGTTTGAGGTATTAGGGTTTAGGGTTGATAGATTAGGGTTTAATGTTGAGAGTTGAGGGTTGAGGGTTTAGGGATAGGGTTGATGGTCAAGGGATTAGGGTTAAAGTAGAGTGTCAAGGGTAGAGGGATTAGGGATAGGGTTTAGGGTTGAAGGTTTAAGGATTTAGGGTTGAGGCTTTAGGAATGAGGGTTAAGGGATTAGGGTTTAAGATATAGTGTTGAGTGTTGAGGGTGTAGGGATAAGTTTAGGGTTCAAGTTTTAAGGGTTAAGGGTTGAGGGATAGTATCGAGCCCATTGATGGTTTAGGGATGAGGGATTAGGGTTGAGGATTGATGGATTAGGGTTGAGGGTTGAGGCTTTAGGGATGACGGTTTAAGGCATAAGATATAGTGTTTAGAGTTTAGGGTTTAGGGTTGACGGATTAGGGTTTAATGTTGAGAGTTGATGGTTGAGGGTTGAGGGTTTAGGGATAGGGTTGATGGTCAAGGGGTTAGGGTTAGAGTGTCAAGGGTAGACGGATTAGGGATAGGGTTTAGGGTTGAAGGTTTAAGGATAAAGGGTTGAGGCTTTAGGGATGAGGGTTTAAGGCTTAAGGTATAGTGTCGAGCGTTGAGGGTGTAGGGATAGGGTTTAAGTTTCAAGAGTTAAAGGTTGAGGGATAGGGATTAGGGTTTAAGGTATAGTGTTGAGGGTTGAGGGTTTAGGGATAGGGTTTAGGTTTGAGGGATTAGGGTTTAGGGTTGATGGATTAGGGTTTAATGTTGAGAGTTGAGGGTTAAGGGATAGTATCAAGCCCATTGAGGGTTTAGGAATAGTGAGTGTTTAGGGTTTAGGGATGAGGGATTAGGGTTGAGGGTTGATGGATTAGGGTCAAGGGTTGAGGGATTAGGGTTTAAGGTGTAGTGTTGAGGGTTTAGGGATAGGGTTTAGGGTTGAGGGATTAGAGTTAAGGGTTGAGGCATTAGGGTTTGACATTGAGGGTTTAGGGTTGAGGGTTTAGGGATAGACTTGAGGGTCGAGGGATTAGAGTTAAGGGTTGAGGGATTAGGGTTTGATGTTGAGGGTTGAGGGTTGAGGGTTGAGGTTAAAGGGTTGAGGGTTTAGGGATAGGGTTGAGTGTCGAGGGACTAGGGTTTAAGATATAATGTCAAGTGTTGAGGGTGTAGGGATAGGTTTTAGGGTTCAAGTTTTAAGGGTTAAGGGTTGAGGGATAGTATTGAGCCTATTGAGAGTTTAGGACTAGGGATAGTGTTTAGGGTTTGACATTAAGGGTTGAGGCTTTAGGGTTTAAGATTAAGTGAGACCTAGATGGCTAAGGATGGAGAGGTATACAAGGAGCGACTGAGAGACATAGAAAGGGGAGAGGTAGAGAGGTGAGGGGGAGAGATAAGTGAGATATAGAGAGGTGAGAGATAGAACATGAGCTAATGGAATTAGAGGTGATATATTGTAAAGGTGTTATCGAAGGTGAGATAGCCACAAATATTTATGTATCAATCTATAGTAGGACAAAACTGTGATCCAGGCCCACATGCTCTATTTTCATGTTGATTATGCACGTGTTCCGACAAAAAAGAAGTGCTTTCATGCTGTTGGGAAGTTCACATGCACATTTTACACATTCTACCACCTTTGCATGATCTTTCCACCACCTTTTCTACTTTTCCAACTTGAGGAGGAAATAACATAGTTTTCACATCAAATTTGATATATATCTATCCAAGTTTCAATTTTTGTAGTGTTACAATGTTAAATGGTGATTCAATTTTAGGAATTTAACATTATAGATTGGTTAATAGTATTGTTGTTACTAATTATATTTGAGTGTTATTCAATTTAACATTGAAAAGGAAGCAAGTGGTGAAAAACTCAAATTGTTGAGGAGTTTGATGCAAGAAGAAAAAAACACTACATAATTGGGTACTCTCTCCATTCAAATCTCTATTTTTTAGGTATGTCAAGTCTTTACATGCATGTTCTTTACATTTTCCTTAATTATATTTGAATTACTTTATCATGCTTTATCATACATGTTTATATCACTTGTATCTAGTATGCATACTAAAAGACTATGTATACATATCTTGTGTTTATATGATAGACTATGTTTTAAATTAGTTCATGGTATGCATAATAAAAGATATCTCAAAGGTCAACATTAATTAAAATAGACACATTCCCAATAAAGAAATCAGCCTACAATCTCACATGATGCCATGTATATTTTCTACACTTGGGCTCTTTAATAATTATGTGTAATAAACAGACCTTAACATACCATTACAATCCCACTATTATCTTGTCATATTAACAAGTTAAAATACAAATGAATAGGTGCGAAGATCATACAAGTATTCACATGACATGATGTTTTGTATGCACATATATTGGGCTAGGACATTCCTTATGCACCTATTCATGATGATTTGTATGTACATGACACAACAATATTTCAAAATTTCCTAATTATCCTTTGTTAGCACATGATGGTGGTTACCTTGATTGACTATAAACCATTCAATACCCTAAATTATAGAGATTAGTCTAATAATTTTTATGACAATCCTAGGTATGTGATGCAGAGGTAGGGCTCAACTCAATCCAAAGGGCTCATATACCAATAGTTTCTTCAAATTTCATAAGCTTTCCTCTCAAGCAATCTCCCTATACAAAGGCAAAAAGAGGGTCTTCAATACTTCAAAACCTAACAAGGCTACTACAGGTCTTCTTACCCCTCAGGAACTTAGACACAACCATTCTAAACCCTTACTCAAGTCTATACTCTTCAATTGTTATCTATTCCTTCACAAGCCACCCAAATCCTAGTAGCCCTAGTACCAAAAAAACACCTTCTCAATTCCAAATCCAAGTAGCCCTAGTAACAACAAACATGTCAAATTGGGTTTGCCTCAACCTTTTCAAGCATGAAGTCCCATGTACTCTTCACTTTTAACCTCAGTAGGTGACTATCCTTTGACCTTATCCTCATCTAGGACTGAAGTAAACTTTGTACTATAATGCTTTGTATGGCTGCAATAACATTGTGCAATAATGCTTTGTATGGCTGCAATAATTTGCTTTGTATGCTTTGTACCTATTCTGGTTGAGTGATATTTACTCTTTTACATGATGATTATATGTATATTTACTATGAAGGGTTGAATGACATATATTTTAGTTATTTGTATGGATTCATTTCTTAGGAACTAATATTGGTCTCTTTATCATGCTACAGACAAATTCTCCGTCATGCCGAGGAAACGATCAAGAAATAAACCAAGATAGGAAGAGATAGAAGCTAAGAATGCAAAAAAAGCAGTGGCTATGAGAGAACTTCATGAGAAGAGGAAATTAGACATGATAAATGAAGACATGCCAATTGAAGAGGAATCGTAACCATCACAAAGAGATATGGTATTGGCGATATAAAGAGAACGAATGGAAAAACTTCATGCTATGAAAGATTTGAATACCATAGTTGGAGACACGTCCTCTAGTACAAGTCAACATGTAGGGACAACATCTACCGCATCCCAAGTTGAGAGTACATCATCACTCACATGTGATGAAGGAGGTACACCATCATTCCCACCTCAACCTCAAGGTATGTCATCTATTCCATCTTTGGTCAAAGGTATACCATCTAGCCCATCTCATTTAAATGTTGATGAAATTCCTAATGTTGAGATAAATTTACCTAACTTAACACCACCTATAATTTTGCATAGAAAGCCCAAAGTATTCGATTGATATTGATGAGAATATTTTGCAGCCAATGGAAGGTAAGATTCCAAAATGCACTTGTAGAAGATATGCTCATAAGATTTAGAGATTGTTCTTTAAAAAGTTAAATAAGACTACAAGATGTCAACTATTCATTAAAATGATGTGAAGCATAAAGTATAGGTCCATCATGAAGATTCTTGGGTTGAGAACATCAGAGGCTTCAACTAAAAAATCTATTGTCAAGAATCTAATGAGTGCGTATGAGAGTGTGGGTAACACCTCACACACAAAAGACAGTAATACAACACGACATGTGATTAAATAGACTATAGTAAGTAGTCAAGTGAGGAAAGCTCATCTCATTAGAAAGATGAGTCAAGAATTGAGAATTAATAGGAAAACTTTATCAAGAGCTGTTAGAAGACGCCAAAGAATTAAGGACACTAATGCCAATGAATTATGGGCATTCTCAGGGAGACTACCACAAAAAGATAAACCAATTGTTGAAGCATTGAGGTCACTAATTGAATACTTTTGGGAGAATTACACAAGGGTATCTTTGAATCAAAGGGATGTGGTAAGAAGGAGAAAGGGTAGTCATAACCATAAGCCACATCCAAAGCATTTTTTGGATGAGACTCAAACATAGTTTTATGGTAAATTTCTAGAGAAGTATCCTCAAATTAAAATTTGTCAAAGATATTTTGAAATGCTAAAACCTTTCTATGTCAAGATAAATCGCACATGCTCTACTTGTTGTTGTGGATTACATATTGAATTTTCTAACCATTTTGATGTTTATAGGTCTATATATTTAGATTTGCATACTAACAATGTTTTGCAGGGTTGTGGCATATGTGCCCCACCAACATCTTCAAGAGACTTCATATCAAGAATTTAATGTGAAAGAGAGGAAGGTCAAATATTCTACAATAAATTATTCTTGAATGGCACATGTCATCTTTGCAGTGGCTTGCAGCATTTACCAATATGTGAACATATGGAAAGAACACATGTGGTTGGAAATGAACTAGTAGAGTTCGGCAAGTATAAAACAGTGGCATACAATACAAAAGATGGTCATGAAGTAAAGAGGTGTGAATTGGTTATTGAAAAGATTCCAGTGTATTAGTTTATGCCTATATTTCATGACAGCATAGTGTATGAGTATGCAAGACATGCCCATAGAGTTTGATGATTGGACTTGCAATTCAAGTTATGCAAGGACACATTTCCAGTTGGTAGCATTGTTTCAGTCATCAACTTTGTAGAGAAGTATAGTCTACAGCCAGAGCATGAGGTGCAATCATAATATTACAACTCCACACATGTTTCTATATTTGTGCACATCACATTCATTCATGCGAATGATAGTACAGAGGATGACAGAAAGATCATAAGGGAGTATAATTTCTATATCAGTGATGATTGCACACACTCTATAGAGTTCATACAAGGTTACTTTCAGGTGTTCTACAATGATTTGGCTAGAAGGGGCATATCATTCAATCAACGTATCATATGGTCAGATAACTATGTGTCACAATTCAAGAACTCGTGGAATTTCTATTGGTTGAGCAGGAGGCATAATTTTATAGGTATTCAGAATATGTGGAACTTTTGTGAGGCCGGGCATGGAAAGGGGGAGCATGATGGTGCAGGAGTGTGTATCAAAAGAGCCATAGAACGAGAAGAGTTAAAGTATAAAGACAATGCAAAGTTGACAAATGCAAAATTGATTGTCAAGTGGCGTAATGCTTCCATGGGTCCAGGTAATGAAGGTAAGTATTTAGTTTGTAGATTTTTTTGGTTGATAAATGATACTAACATTGCACCATATGAGGACGGTTCTACACTAACAGGATCAAGTGAGATTCACCCTTTCCGAAGCTCAATTGCAGGTTCATGGAGTATCCATATGTGAAAGATGTCATGCTTTTGTTCTTCCTATACAATTCAAGCCTGGATGAGTGTGAGTCAAAGGAGTGGGTTGACGAATGGTAGTTAAGTTATCTTAGCCCACTTGACACGTATCAACCCCTGACGACACTAGAACTAACACAGATGGAATCATAAGTTGAATTTGACCACATTTCAGATCTAGTTCAACCAGGTAATATATCTATTTGCATAGTTTTTGAAATTTCTTATGTCATCTTACTTTGTAGTGTTTTTGTAATGTTGACTAATTTCATCTAATTTGCTACACATATCAATGTAGGGCATGTATATGCAGTTATTGTAGATGAAGATAATGAAGAGGGAATAGATTATTACTTGTGTCGTTGTGTTGAGGCCAAAAATAAATTGGAGGCCCCAATTATGGATGGAGAAAATATTGAATACCCTATAGGCTCAGTGGTTATTACTGGAACATGGCTTAGAAGGTACCCACATAAGAGTGTTAATTTTTGGCTGTTTCAGGACTTTGACACACATCAAAAGATTCTTCATTACTCGAACCTTGTCATGGCATCCAATGTTTATTTGATACAATATCAGGGTAGATCTTTGAACAAGACTTTGTGGAAGGTGTGTGAGTCTAACCATGAAGCAATACTTGACACAATAAAGAGTTGAGTAGACTCG
Source organism: Cunninghamia lanceolata (assembly GCA_027924645.1). Classification (NCBI taxonomy): domain Eukaryota; kingdom Viridiplantae; phylum Streptophyta; class Pinopsida; order Cupressales; family Cupressaceae; genus Cunninghamia; species Cunninghamia lanceolata. The sequence goes on along the minus strand of BSBN01000356.1, from coordinate 3,027,968 downwards.
GATGGTTCATTGGATTAATTTGTAAGTATTCACATTGATTTTGTAAAGTCATGTTACATTGAGTTGTAAGTATGCACATTAATTTGTATTATAAGTATTCACATTGATTTTGTAAAGTCATGTTACATTGAGTTGTAAGTATGCACATTAATTTGTAAGGTTTGTCTTTTTTTATTTGTTGTTGCATTTTTACACATTTTTACATCATCATGTTATGCTTCATGGGGTTAGACCTAAGTGATGGATGAAGTTGATCTTGAGAATAATGTATAAAATCTAGGTAATGTATAAAATATAGGTGTCTCTAGGTGTCTTGGTTTCTAACTAGATAATAGATGTCTCTAATTGTGTCTTAGATATATACGATATGTCAACTAGGTAGATAGAGACTAGAAAAAAGGTATTTAATCTAATCTAGGTGTCTTAGGTAAATACTATATATGAACGACCTGTCTAGAGACTAGAATAAGGTATAATCTAGAATGATCTAGGTGTCTTTTATAATTTAATCTAGGTGTCTTAGATAGAACTATAATCTAGGTGTTTAGTTGACTTAGGTCTAGACTATGATAAGGTATAAAGACTAGGAGTCTTAGGTCTACTATGTCTATAAAATCTAGATACATACTATACAACAGGTGTCTTAATTGTCCTATGTCTACTAGAATACACATGTCTTAGGTCTTAGGTGAGGCCGCATGAGCTTCCACCTTCACATGGTTGGCCTTGTCAGTATAGAATATTTATATTTCTTGAAACTAAGGGAAGCTCTTTTTCTTAATAGGAAAACTTTATCAACTTCAGTTGCACTAATGGTGCAGGGGCACCTAGGTTGTCATGCCTCCAAGAGGGGTCAAAAAATCAAAATTTGTTTTGATTGGGTCAATTGTATGTAATAAGGTCTTCTAAGACAATTTCATATGTTTTTGAGTCAGTTTGAGTCATTTGGGGTTAGTTTGAGTCTTTGAGTCTTGTTGCAAAAAGTATCAATGTTGTCAAGTTGCACAAAGCAACTTTTGCATTTTTGGTGTCCTGCTCCTAATGTGACCAAACTAATAGTTCCAATGCATCTAGATGTGTACGTTTAGGATAGGCATAGTCCTATTTTTCACCCAAACATGCCGAAATAGTCCGAGCTACATTGTACTGACGATATCCCTAAAGAGTCCAAAGTGCAAAAAGATAATAATTTTTGACGAGCTGTTACTCGAAAACCATGTCACTTAAAAACATTTCATCTAAGGCAACATGATCATGTAAGGTTCTTGTACAATAACCTCTCTCAATTTTTGATATCTCTGAGGTGTTTTCCCATGGTGAAAGGTTTTCTACTGCCCCAAAAATTGTCAAAAGGAGGTAGTGTAAAGTTGCAAAGGGGTGTAACTTTCGTCCTGTTCTTGATGCAACCAAACTAACTGTTCCAACACATTCAGATGGGTACATTTACACTAGGGATGGTCTTGGTTTTCCCCCAAACATGCCAAAATAGTCTGAGCTACATTGTACTGACGATATCCCTGAAGAGTCCAAAGTGCAAAAAGGCAGCAATCTTTGATGAGATGTTACTCGAAAACTATGTCACTTAGAAACATTTTGTCTGAGGAAACACGATCATGTAGGGTTCCTCTACAATAACCTCTCTTAGTTTTATATCTCTGAGGCGTTTACCATGGTGAAAGGTTTTTTGTTGCCCCAAAAATCACTAGAAGGAGGTAGTGTAAAGTTACAAAGGGGTGTAACTTTTGTCCTACCCCTGATGTGACTAAACTAACTATTCCAACACATCTAGATGGGTACATTTACACTAGGCATGGTCCTATTTTTCACCCAAACATGTCAAAATAGTCTGAGCTACATTGTACCGACGATATCCCTGAAGAGTCCAAAGTGCAAAAAGATAGAAATCTTTGACGAGATGTTACTCAAAAATTGTGTCACTTAAAAACATTCCTTCTAAGGAAACATGATCACATAGAGTCCCTCTACAATAACCTCTCTCAGTTTTTTATATCTCTGAGGCGTTTGCCCGTGGTGAAAGGTTTTCCACTGCACTAAAAATCGTTAGGAGGCAGTGTAAAGTTGCAAAGGGGTGTAACTTTTGTTCTTCTCCTCATGTAGCCAAAATGACAGTTCCAACACATCTGGATGGGTACCTTTACGCTAGGTATGGTCCTATTTTTTACCCAAACATGCTGAAATAGTCTGAGCTACATTATACAGGCGATATCCCTGAAGAGTCCAAAGTGCAAAAAGGCAACAATATTTGACGAGATGTTAATCAAAAACCATGTCACTTAGAAACATTTTGTCTAAGGCAACATGATCATGTAGATTCCCTCTACAATAACCTCTCTTAGTTTTTTATATCTCTGAGGCATTTGCCCGTGGTGAAATGTTTTCTACTATCCTAAAAATCGTCAGGAGGCAGTGTAAAGTTACAAAGGTGTGTAACTTTTATTCTTCTCTTCGTGTGGCCAAACTAACAGTTCCAATGCATATGGATGGGTACCTTTACGCTAGGTATGGTCCTATTTTTCACCCAAACATGCCGAAACAGTCTGAGCTACATTGTACCGGTGATATCCCTGAAGAGTCCAAAGTGCAAAAAGGAAGCAATCTTTGATGAGATGTTACTCAAAAATTGTGTCACTTAGAAACATTCTGTCTAAGGAAATGTGATCACATAGAGTCCCTCTACAATAGTCTCTCTCAGTTTTTTATATCTTTGAGGCGTTTTCCCGTGGTGAAAGTTTTTCTGCTACCCCAAAAATTATCAGAAGGAGGCAGTGTAAAGTTGCAAAGGGGTGTAACTTTTGTTCTTCTCCTTGTGTGGCCAAACTAACAGTTCCAATGCATCTAGATGGGTACGTCTAGGCTAGGCATAGTCCTGTTTTGTACCCAAACATGCCGAAACAGTCTGAGCTACATTGTACTGGCAATATCCCTGAAGAGTCTAAAGTGCAAAAAGGTAGCAATCTTTGACAAGCTGTTACTCAGAAAATGTATCACTTAGATACATTCTATCTGAGGTAACATGATTACATAGGGTCCCTCTACAATAACCTCTCTTAGTTTTTTATATATTTGAGGTGTTTACCCATGGTGAAAGGTTTTCTGCTGCCCCAAAAACCATCAGAAGGAGGCAGTGTAAAGTTGCAAAGGGGTGTAACTTTTGTTCTTCTCCTTGTGTGGCCAAACTGACTATTCCAACACGTCTGGATGGGTACGTTTAGGCTAGGCATGGTCCTGTTTTGTACCCAAACATGCCGAAACAGTCTGAGCTACATTGTATCGGTGATATCCCTGAAGAGTCCAAAGTGCAAAAAGGTAGCAATCTTTGATGAGCTGTTACTCAGAAACTGTGTCACTTAGATACATTCTGTCTAAGGCAGTGTGATCATGTAGGGTCCCTCTACAATAACCTCACTCAGTTTTTTATATCTCTGAGGTGTTTGTCTGTGGTGAAAGGTTTTCTACAGCCCCAAAAATCATCAAAAGGAGGCAGTGTAAAGTTGCAAAGGGGTGTAACTTTTGTTCTTCTCCTCGTGCGACCAAACTGACAATTACAACACATCTAGATGGGTACATTTAGGCTAGACATGGTCCTATTTCACACCCAAACATGTCGAAATAGTCTGAGATACAAACACTAACTAGTCTTCAATCTTCAAACACTACAAATACCATGATATCCTACATAAAGCTATCTTTTAGCCTTTTATAAAAGGCATGCCCATCAAATTCAACCGCATAGAGATGATTGTTTGTATTCCAAATTTCTTTTAAATGCTGACCTTCCAATCCTTTTTCTTTCCCTCATATCAATTAAATATGACCTTCGATTATGATATGGCACTCCAGCTCATGAGAGTTTACCAAAGATGCTAGTTGAGTTAGGTTGAAGCGCTAGTGAACTAAAGACTTAAAGACCCTTTAGTAGGTTTATTTAAGTGATAGTAACCTATGATTATAAGTCATTATTAAATTAAAACAAAATTGCACTTTACACATGACAGGCAATTAAGTGTTTTAAAGTCTTAAGAAAAGTAGATTCTTTTTAGGGTTTAATGCCCAATATGCAAACCCTAACTATAAATAAGAAAGACTTAAACATTTTAACTTTCATCAAGAGATATCTAGGACATTTTAGAGACCTCAAGGACATCAGAAGAAAGACATTAGAGTATGACACTTATCATAGCCTTAGGGTTCTAAGACATGAACAACTTCACATTCGAATCAAACTCATGACTCCCCTTGATAAATATAACTCTCCTTGATGATGACATTGAATTAAGATTATGAAAGATTGTGTCTTCAATGACTTCTTATTGCATGAACAAAACCATATCCACCATGAACATGAACCTTGCATCATATCAACCTTCCAAGATAGACCTTATTATGAAAACCATATTCACAACAAAAGCTTGCATCAAAAAAACCACATCCACCATGAACATGAACCTTGCATCATATGAATCATGTTTGTCTTGTGCAACATCAACATGAATTGAAAGACCTTATCATGAAAACCATATTCACACATCATGCACCTCATGACCATCACCTACCTTGAATCACTGTATCACCTTATCAACATCATGGCATCAACCTTGACATCAATGACAAACAACCTTGACCCTTTGACTTCAATGACAATCGTGAACCTTGATTGTTGATGACTTATGGAAGCCTATAGCCCCAATGTTATGTTGCATACTAAAATTAGGTAAGACTCAATGTACTCTCATAACCTCACCTTATATGCAAGATGGATTACATTTAATAACCACAATGGTCATCAGGTGCTCGTAAGCATATGATTTTGACTATCTTATTCAAAACAACAAACATACTCTTTGCATCCCAATATGGTATAATAACAAGAAATTATGAAATATTTTCAATTGACCAACTCATAAAGAATATGGATCATCATACTCATTTGAATATTTTCAATTGAGCAACTCATAAAGAATATGAATATTTCCTATTCAACATGATAATTCATTTTTATTTTAAATTCAACTTTTATCTTTTAATTCCAGAATGAGGTTTAGGTGATACTTGAATAACAATAGCTGGCTTATTGGATCAATAAACATCCTATGTAATACAATTGTCCACTTTAAATATTTGAAGTGACCATCTACAAATATCCATTCAAACATGGATTTATAATGTAAATATCGATGCCATCAATAAAAAAGATTTGTATTAACCAAATATCCATATAGGCATCCATCAATAACTGTTGATATAAGTATAACCTATATACAAAATATCCATATAAGATTACAAGAATGCCATATAGGCATACAATGTCAACTATATGCAATACAAAATATATGTCCACAAATGCCATATAGGCATACAACAAAGGAACACAATAAAAAGTCATTCCCCTCTGTCTGGTAAAGAGAATAGATCACAGCCAACCTTTGATCTTCTAGGGGATGGAGACACGTATGTGGGTGGTCTACTATGAACCCAAGGGCTGCTCCTCCTATTTAGTTTTTCGTGGATTTGTAGTTGTTACAATAAAAAGTATAGACATTAATATATAGAAATTACATGTTATAAAAAATGAAACATTTAACAAAATAATCACTTATCACTACCATATAATCTGTCTCCTCATTTGCCTATTAGCAAGATTAGGCTGTGGTGATGTCATGTCCTATAGAAACCATCCAGATAGAAATTAAACTTTAGATCAATAATCTTTTGATTTTTCAAAAATAAATAACTATAATAATGAATGTAAATTGAAATTTACTAATTTGCCTCATACCCCAGTCAATGGCATGGAGCTATGAATCACAGAGGATACACCATGCTCCATTGCCCTATGAACATTGGGAGGTGTCTTCACAGCCTGCATCATCTGGAAATAAAACAATATTATTCAATTACGAAAACTATAATAGTGATGCAAATCATGGCTCCTAACATACACACACATTCACCTAAACATGAAACTACACACAATAAAGCACACAAGTCACATACAAAAATCTAGTAAGTACAATTCATTCATTAAACTATTTATTTTATTACCTCTATGAAGCTTTGAAGTCCACCACTGCTAGCAGGTGTTACCGTGAAATCTCCAATATTAATCTATTCAACATCTAAAATCAAATATTAGAATACCATTCATATAACGATGCTATTCACATGTAATATTTATAATTGTTTACTAGTTAGATACCCCGATAGTAGATGATGTAGTGTAATATGCAGGTGGAGAACCACTGAAAACTGCATCAATGCTATGACCCTGAAATTTCATTAAAATCATCAAACTAAATTAGTTAATCTTGCATTTCAAAAATAAAATTTAATAAATTAAATTCAATGAACTTGCTAAGATTTACCTGAGTATCAAGCCCAAAAGTCTCACTCAGGAGGGCATCTGTCATCACCATCTAGTTAGCTGCAGATGTAGCCTACACACCTACGTCATGACTATCCGTGGGGTCATAACCACATGCTGACCTGCAAGTCTGACAAGTATGGGGTGGAACCGTACTCAAACTCTGCCCTGACCCACGCTATGCTGTAGGACTAGCATGCTGTAAGATGCTCTGGGTCAAGGCACTAACAAACTGAATTGTCTCAACCTCAACGCTCTCCTTCACAATGGAAGGGATAGAAACGTGCTCATGGGTTGGTTTGGTGAGTGCTCATCTCACTGGCCACTATGGGTTAACACGTGCCCCTAATCTATCTTGTGCTAACCCCCTACCTCTACCCTGGAACTCCCGCATATCAAAATAATTTGGCACTTTATTTTTGACAAACTCACAGTAGAGTTTCCTCAAAAAATATTGTGGGACCTCATTATTATTGCATGGAGGATGGTCAAAAACCATCCACCACCTTTGCACAAAATTATCCCTCATTGCTTGGTTGTTACACCAATGGATAGGGAACCTCTTTCATGTAAGGGGTAGAGATTCATTTGTTCGTGGGTCTGTGAAAATATAACACAAGTCAAGTTTTGTAATTTGTTCCTTTTTCACATGTTCATATGATAACTTGTCAGCATAATACTCTCTAAATTCTCTCTTTTCTGTCCAACTAGTGATTTGCTTACTTATTGAATCTACATTTGATAACATAGATTCAAGTGATTGAGCAAGCGTGGATCTATGCAAGGTTGAAGATGTAGGTTCTTTCAACTTTGCAATTATGTCCTCAATTTATTTTTTATTATTATCAATTTGCCCCATTAGATTTTCATGTATTCCAAGGGCATGTCGAGGAATGGATGGAGGAGTTTGTTGTTCAAGTTGTTCTTTGGCAGGTATTTCCTCTTCAGGATTTTGTGGATTTTGAGGAGGAGGAGGAGGTGCATTAACATTTCCTGACAATCAAGGAAATTTACATCAAAAATCAACTCAAACCTACTTATTTAGAAATAAATTCAAACAAAAAATAAATAAAACTCACTCCTTTGGCCTGCTCGACGTCGTGGTAGCATTTTGGCAATGAATTGGCAAGATTTTGGTGTCGAATTGGGTCTTCAAAAATGTGAGCGCGCTCCTTAGGGTTTGCAAGCCATGGGTGTAGAGGAAAAACAAGAAATCAAATGAGCAGAAATGCTCTTTTTATATATATATAATTAAACATAATGCACTCATGTTATAACATGAGCGCATTATGGTTTGGTTTTGCCGAGCCTTAGGCTCATCATTACCAAACCATAATGTGAGCGCATTATAACGCGCTTGTGTTATATCTTAATTTTAAAAAAAAAAAAATTGGCCACTTTTTGGCCCCCCAACTTTTTGCACTTACCCATCTACGAGGACGCCTTAAGCTATACTCTACCCAAAATAGGGGGGAGGACTTGGGCGCCTGCGCCCTAGTCCTACCCTATTTTGGGGCAGTCCTAATTTTGGGTGTCAGTTTATGACCGTTATTTGGTTATTTTGCCGACACGGTAAAGTTTGAATTTTAATTTCTTGGCGGGAGTGCTTGTAGATGCATATATAAGCATGTGTAGGCATTCATTTAGGGACTAGATGGCAATTGTGATATTCAAGTGTTCTCAAGGTGATTCAAGGCTTTCTATTGTGTTACAAGAGTAGACTTGTGTGTTTTATGTGTTGATATTTGTAGATTTGAGCATCAATTCCTTCATGGCATGAAGAGCATCTTCCTCCATGAAAGATTCACTACAAGGTGACATATCTTTGTGTTTTCATTATCAATTCCTTTATTTTTTGGCCTCTGCCTCACAAGGGCACACCCTCTTTATCTGACAACGATGTTCGAAGACTTAAGTGTCCTCTGAAGTTTGATTGAGGCAAACCTTTAAACACCACAACCCCCAAACCAAGTCTTGTGATTGCAGGTTACAGGTGTCGCATCCAAGAAAAGTGGAGTTGCAGGAAGGCTAGACAGACATCAGGGATTCAAGATCTGAAGGAAAGACGGACAAAAGAGTACTTCTGGGACTAGGGCACTCGCTCTAGTGTCCTCTACCGACATATTCTAGAAAACAGAAGTTACAAGGCTGATCAGTGTCCGAAGGAGGTCTAGATTCCCTGATAAAGCAGGTACCTTAGACTTGGGCACCCACTCCAATCTCTCCGACTGTTCTGCTTTGGAACCCCAAAAACAAGTATGTTGTAATTTGGTATTTTACTCCCGTTTGCAAGAGGATTTTCTGTAATTCATCAATTTGTTGTCGTATTTACATAAGTAGGGTTTAATGGTCAATTAGACATAAGAGAAGGAAAAATTGATGATTAATTCCCTAATCCAAGTTTCCCAACATGTGAAAGTGATCTAGGGTATGATAATGCTAGCCATTCGACCCTAGATCCTTCAATGTTTAGTGGAGAGGCAGATTTTAACATCTAAATATCAAAAGATTAACAAAATCCAAATTTACCCTAGGCAGTTTATGAGGAATTAGTCTATATGGTTGAATATTTCCAACATTTACCTCTACTGCCAATATAAAAATTCAAAAAAATGTGATGCTCATTTTCAGATGATCATTGAATGCATTCAATTCTGAGTACTTTTTCTCTTTAAATAGTTTGAAGGTCATGAATCCCAACCATCAACAGGAAGAAGAGTTTTATAGCTTGGAAATTCAATAACGCATATGCATTACAAATTTCAATGTAAAAAAACCAAACAAAGGCATATTATAGAATTAGGTAAGTTGAAAAAGATAGGGAATGTTGTAATATTTTGTTATATAAAGTGAGTACACTATTTTGTGAATACCTGAATAGTGTAAACACCAAATTCCACATGCATAATAGGCCCAGACTACCTTACGGGAACACACCTTCAATTGTATTTTCTGTTTGATGTGAGATCCAACCCATTGATCAGTGAGCACTTTCAATAATGAACTTGATGCACTGACTCCGTCAAATGCACAATACCTACATTCATTCTCTACAAATGCAAAATACCCCTTTTTTGGAAAATTCATTAGAAACTCTCCATTTTGATTCTTTAGTCAGTGAGACCTACTTATTCAATTTCTATAACTGCATCAAAATACCTGAAATGTTGTCTTCATTCTTGTCCTCAGAAGAAATAGTGACGTGGATTTTCTCATGAGTCATATGTATAAGGAAATAGGGCCATGTAATTGTATTAAAGATGTATTTTATAGCCACCTGCTAGTTACATGACAAGGAAATAATGCCACATTCAAATGAAAGTTAAATATATATGAAATCTTTAGTAGTTAACCTTTATATAAGAAAATTTATCACGTCTCAAAGTATTAGACCTTCTAGATATTGGCTATAAATAGAAATGTTAAATGTTATTTATGACCATGTATAAATGGATAATTGTTATCTTTCATTTTCAGTTATAATGTATAGTGCTTCGACTATTGATTTTGGGATATTAACCTATTAATGGAGAATTAAGTTTAATGATGGTAGGTTGTTGAATGTCAAGAGCATGGTTAAGGTGTTTTTTCCACCCAACCACAAAGAGCTACACTTCCCTGAATTTCTTCCTAGCCTGAAGAATCCCTAACCCTGCACGAGGCACCTAGCAACCTAGAATAGATGGGCAGGAGGGAAACTCTTGATGCAAGCTTGATGCCTATATGCACTCTAAACTAGAATGAACATATGTCTTGCATGCAGGATGTGGCAAAGAAAAATAATAATAATGACTAGGCATTTGCATCCATCTATTTCAATGGTACAAACATCTTTGGCCAAAGCAATAAACATAATTTGGTAAAAACTTGAAAAATAAGTTTACTATCTCTATAATTCCACACTTGACATCCCATCCTAGAAGGTACACATAATCTCCATAAAGCAAAGTAAACCAACTACTTCTAATGCGGAGGAAAATCTCATATGGTTCTAAGTAATAAATTTATTATAATGCTAAAAAAGAAGGTTATTATAAAAACAATGAAATTCATTTATTCCAACATTTAACCTTTCTCCTTCTTGCCATAATACTAAGCACAAGTTCCTTAGATACATTCTTAGATGGCAATGTACATATTGACTAGCATATTTACTAGTTGATCAATCTAGGTATATGCAACAATTTATCCATTATGCTAATAATTTGAAAGTATAATCTAATGAACTAAACACATCAAAGAAGTTCCTACTACCTAACTCAACTAGGTATGAGTCTAATGCTATACTTAGTGATCCAACCCATAAATTATACTACTTTAATTCTATTACATCTTTAAATCTTTAACCATCACACATAAAGGTAAGAAAAATATAATAAGCATTCTCAATTATCTATCTTCTTCTACAACAGAGTATCCGAGGTATGTAGCAATTGAACTGGCTGATACAAGATTATGACTATGACCAAAAATAAGGTTTGAATAAATAAGGCACAAAAATTGTTGAGAAGCTAGCAACAATATAAGGTATTGCTTCAACTAAAGAACAAGAAATTATATCATGATAACAATTCACTGGCAAAAGGGTACTTAAGAAGTCAATACCACTAAGAGGCCAAAATAGCAAGAGGAGGCGCTCACTATGACTCATGGAACAAACTGGAGGATAATTGCTGAAAGGAAGGGGAAATAAAATAGGATCGGTTGATGGTTTACACTTACATCAATCTCTTAAAAGCTCATTCTATAAAATAAACAAGGCATACACTTAGATGTTCAAAATATTGGTAAAACAATTGTTATTAATACTTGGCTGAATTCATAGTGCAGTTTTTTTTAATCATTTAATCAGATCTAGTAATATTCAACCAAGATCATAATGATTATGAGGAGCAAAACAATATGTGAAAGATGATTCATCATAGCATAAATAATAATAATAATATGGCTGACTCATGCATGGATCAGACTAATCTCAATGGTACAAAGGGGTGTTTGCATTAAAAAAATGACTATGAAAGACTGTCGCTATGGTGAGGAGGGGATAGCATTCCTACCCAAGGTGCTGACCAAAATCTACGTCGCTAGTCATTCACAATCTCAAATGTTTCCTCTTCGATTTACTTACATGCTAGAAGGTATTGTAATTGCCTTTCTATTATTATTAGGTGCAAGACTTATCACAACAAATTCATAAGATAAAAGAACTATTTATATATATATATATATTATATTGGAGAAAAAAATTGCAAGGCTTATCTATTAGGAAGGAGTTTTAAGTGAAGAATCTGTTATTTTCAACCTTCAGGCCATTAAAGAAAAATATCAGGTTGCTAAAGCAAAATCTCAGGGCACTTAAACAAAATATCAAGCCACTGCTAAGAAGGGGGAGTAGGGTGACATACTTTCAGCATCAAATATTATGGTATATAGTCATGTTTTACATCAGTAGTTTAGGTATGGTCTTATATAGTATGAAACAAAAGATGGAGTTTTGAATTGTGTTCTATGGATCCGACAGCAACTAAATATGTATATGATCAACTTAAAACACTCTATCACATTAAACACTTTGCTTCAAAAGGAGAAGGCTACAAGGGTGGTACAACACAATCATGAGTGAGGACAAGAGCTGCCAGGCCGATTGGAAAAGTAGCACCACAAAGCTAAGAAGAAAATAAAACTAAATGTAGGTGACAAGGTATGATTTGATTTCAAATGCTGAGCCAAGGATCCTACAACATGACCCAGTCCACAAGGAGGTTGCAAGGTTGTAACAGATAGAGAAATACTTAGTTTACCTAGACCGATCCATCTATTCAAACAAAACTAAACAACTGGAATAACCTTTAAAATTTATTGCACAAAGTTCATGCCACAAAGGAATGCCTGTAACTTGAATCTAATGAATGCAATCGATCCTTTGATCACTTCACTACTCCTTTCCTTCTTCAATTTTTTCTTAGAAAAACTTCCTCTGTGCCATTGTGCCTTCTTTCTAAGATATTTTTCTCTTTTCTAAAAGAATCCTTACCCTCCCCATTAGATAATTTCTATCTTTTTCTTTTATTCTTTTTCCCATTTTTACTTTCTTCCTATTCGTGGGTTTTGCTTTCCTTTGTTTTCTTCTATATTTTTGTTTTCTTTTTCTATTATTTGCTTTATTTCTATTCTTTTTGATTTGTCATTATCTAAATAAAATAAAAGTATTTATTCATTTTATTTTAAAATGGATAAATATTACAACAAAACAAGAATATATATGTTCTATTTTATCCTTCTAATTCACACAACTATTTTCTAAAAAAATAAGTAATTAATATTTAAAGATAAATCCTTTTCTTCCACATTCAATTTAATAAAAGAAATTATAATGTTTAAATTTATTCTTAATCCAATAAAAAGGCATTTGAATTTAACCGACAATAATTAGTTGTGTGTCTAAAGCAAGCATAACTGAGATAATTTATCATGTGCAATAAGTCAATTCATCAACATAAGATCATTCATACAATGATAAGATGCAAATGAAATGCAACTAAGTGCTTGTGTGTGCAACCTAGAGTCTCTCTCCATCCCATCCCTGCTAGGTGGCTAATCACCTCTACCTTAACCATACTCTTGTCTTTGACAACCTGCCATTATTAAACTCAATTCTCCATTAATATGTTAGTATCCCAAAATCAATAGCCGAAGCACTATACATTATAACTGAAAATGAAAGATAATAGTTATCCATTTATAACATGAGCTCATAAATAACATTTAACATTTCTATTTATAACCAATATCTAGAAGGTCTAACAGTTTGAGACATGACAAAATTGGAATTTAATATAACTAACTATTAGAATCCTGACAAAATTGAAATGTCATATAAATTATTAAAAAATTTCTTACTTTTCCATGATGGGACTATACTTGATAGTGGCAAAGGAAGACACGAGTTCTTGCAGGTGGGTTTCATCGTATTCACAAAGCACATACAATACATAGAATGACACATATAAACAATAGCATAATGATTTCAAAATGTATAATTTTGTCAACTAATTGATTACTGTATTGTATCTATATAGTATATTAATATTGAACAGACAAATATCATTCATTTACATAATTTTTAGTTCAAATCAAATTTTATAAATTTAAAAATAATTATATTATAAATTATTATAGTGAAATAATCATAAGTTATTACATTACTAGAGACATCTTCAACTCATATAAGTAAACAAATAATGCAAATATAGCATAAATAAAAAAATATTTAACTTCCAACTCAAACAATATGCCATACCTCATCTACTAACCAAAATCCACTTATTATTACTACAACACTACAAAGGCACGTACTCCACTATGTGACACTTGTTAATTAATTGAAATACTATGTGACACTTGAATTACTTGAATCTTCCGATAAATTTTTTGATTAATTAGCTGATAGGCTATTTGTAGGAGAACCATTGCCAGAGAAAGTTCAGTGGGCTAGTTTTGTTCGATATTTCGATAATATTCTAATATTTAAACGGGGACCTGCACTGATAGTCTGATGACAGACATGGACAAACAATGCAAACACGGGCTCCACCGAGTATATACAAACTTTATAATATGTAGGCCTTTCAGAGCATTCAAAGTCTAAATTTGAAGAAGAGTGGTTACATGTTCGACTTAATCTCTTCAACTGTTTTTATCTTGTAGATAGTTTTTCTTTGTGTAAGGTTGAGAAGCGCTAAGATCCCACCAAATCTAATTTTATGCAAGATTAGACCAACCATCAACGCCATCTCTCCTTCAAAGAACTTCAAACGTCTTGTTAACTATGAAATTAAGAGGCAGAACAAAAAAAATTGATTAAGTGCATAAGGGCCAAGGGCACCATGCGCCATACATCTGATGTAATCCCAAGAATAAGAAGGAACTGAAGAGGCACATAGAGTTTGATACAGAGATACTACTTGACGGAATTTTTTTATACAAAATGCATCTATCTCAATTCAGAGGGAACACAAAATTGATTAAGTTTGTAAGAATCAAGGGATTGTACATCATACATTGTAATTGTAAAGAATAAGCATGAAATTGAAGATGTGTAGGGAGTTTGATATAGAGATAATGTTTGATAGAAATAGTTAACAATATATATAGTTAAGAGTCATACAAGTAAACAAATCAAACCTCCAGACACAAAGTTTAAACAACGACAATATGTTTGACAGGAAATTTAAGCCACTTTTGGCATTTTCTTTTAGGAAAAAGCTTTTCTTTGAAAGTTTCATAGATTGAATGATTATATATATATATATAAGTTAAAAACAATCATTCACGAATATTGCCGAATACACGAAAGTAACATGACATTTTGAAATTTAATACTGAAGTCATGTTTGAATTTATTTAAAAATAAATTTATATTAAAATTATGATCATATTGTTATTTAATAGTCAGCTAATTCTTTAGGCCTAAATTTAGAGCAACTACTAGTTAACAAATAGGGATAAATATGGTCAAATGCGCATTATGAATGTTTGATAAACGTTGGCCTAATTCATCACCCACAAAAATTGAAAAGAAATTTTTATCGGGAGATTCAATTAATTCAAGTTAGCACAATACATAACTGTCAAGAGTAGGATAGTGCGATAATGGAGAGAGCAAAGCACTGCAAGACCGATCAAGAGCCGGGTTGTCTTATTGAGTTACTCCCTCATGAATTATTTTTGAAAATATTATGTAGATTCCCTCTACACAAAGTTTTTGAGCTCAAAAGTGTTTGTAAGAGTTGGAATAAGATTATATCATCTACAAAGCACCTACAGAACATGTGTGAGCAACTAAATATGAATAGATGCCTCGTGGTGATGATACAATTTCCCTTCTCAACATCTATCAAAAAAGATGGTCCCCCAATATATTCAGACAATATGAAGAGATCTCCCCCCCTTCCGTTGGAATCTCAGAGCTATAGGTGACAGTCTTTTAGTCTTCACCAGTAAAGATAGTGGAATAATTTAAGTGTTGAATCTACTCACCATGAAATATTGTGACCTTCCAGATATAAATGTTCCCATGCTATGTCCTCTCTCTCACTGCATAATAAGATATTATCACCAGAAGAATTGTAAAAGAAAAGGTAAAGATGTTGCACTTGCAATAGAGGTAGGGGTTAGGGTTTGTTTTGATTCATCAGCATATCAAGTGTTTGTTATTATTGGGGATTTTCATAGCAAAAGAGTACATATTCTTATATATAGCTTGGCTCAATAGACATGGGAAGTTAGGATTCATTATAAAAATATAGTCCAACACCATCGGGAATAGGCAATTGTGTTAAATCAGATGGTCTATTTGTTTTCCAAATCTGGGCGATCTTTGGATTTTTACAACATACATGGCAAGGAGAACACTCTGCAGCATGTGGAGGATTTAAGGTTGACAGAGGGGATAGAGAATTTAGGTTGGGATTGGAATGATGTTTCTTGGAGAGACTTATGTTAGACAAGGGTTGCATTATGATGACTATTTTCCATAAGACGCTTTTCATGCATACTATTTTTAAATTGGATTTGGATACAAATAATACTCCATTGTGGAAGCTTCATTTTAGAATAGAGCCAACTGAGAGGAGAACCATGAATCGTCAATGGGAAGCATCGAACATGAAATATGTGGTGGCTTGTGGTGGTAATAATGGAGAGGATGTTTTTTAATCAAAGTAAGAATTAATAAAGAAAATTCATTGTTGAAAGTGGTATCATTAAATGAAAAGGGGACGAGTTCTCAAAAACATCCTGATCTTACACTAGATTCTAATCTCAACATCATCAAGTGCACCACTCCATTTTTTCTACCTTTGAAATTTTGTTTGTGTGAATAAATCTTAAGGACAACTTGAATGTAGTTGATGTGAGTGTTCCCACTATCCTTTTCTCTTCATTTTATTGCAAGAAAAAATATTTTATTGTTGTCTTGTTTCACATTATACTATATGTATTGATTGATCAATGATTATACCAGTTGCACATGCTAGGTTGTCTTTTAATTTTTATTTCTAGTTATCAGGGCCATGAAATAAATTCAAACCCCAAACTTATTGGTTGCCTAAGTTCTAGCAGGGCTTAATAGTCATGCACATGATTGCAGGACCCTCTTCTTCACATGGCAACCAGGCAATTGGATGAGCTCTTACACAATCTACTTTAATAACTTTCACCAGATTTTAGTAATTGATTTTGTATTACAGTAGACTTCTATACTAGTTGTTAAGCACAATGGCTGCTACTCTACAATTGTTATAATATCCTGCTATGAGTTAGAGGAAGAATTTATAAACTATTTTTGAAAAGTTACTAGAAGGCTAGATTCTACAATTTTTTGAGTACCTTGCCAACAACCACTTGCCATTGTTAGCTGCCTTGTGTCTGGGATCTCCCTTGCTGCTCTATTTATTTGATGTAGTTTACTCAACTAAGATTAATCCTATAGCACATTTTGATACTTTCTCTACACTATATTTTTTTGTTGGTTTGGTGGTACCTGTCTTTGCTTATTATTACATAAAAGTGTTGTGTTGTTCTGTACTACATTTTCTAGCATGATTATTTTGGTTATTCCTTTTTTATAACTAGATTACATATTGCTTATCATTGCTCTGAGATAGTAACTTGTAGAAGTCATATGATATAAGTCTTAAATTGAGAATTGTAAACATTATTTCTGAAAAAAGAGAAATATATGGAATGGAATCACCTAGAAATTAGTCTTTAGTGTAAATACACTTAAATAGTTATCAATTTGTTTTAAGTTAGAAATAAGAGGGAGCCTCCCCTTGCTGAGAGGAGAGATATTATCTCATCATATTGTGCTTGATATCACCATTTTGCCTTCAGTTAGTTGAAGACAAAATATTCACCCAACACATCGGTAAGCTTTGCTTCTAGTAGAATACCCAAGGAAGATACCTTCATCACACCTTGCATCAAACTTTCCTAGTTCTTCATCTCTTCTGATATAACATTTGCTTCCAAAAACTTTGAAATATTTAATAGTAGGAATCCTTCCATACCATATCTCATAGGGAGTCTTTGTCTCATTTCCTCTTACTTGTACTCTATTCTGTATGTAGATAGCTATATAAATTGCTTCTCTCCAGTAGACTTCCAGTGGGTTTGCTTCTTTTATCATTGTCCTTGCAACTTCTTGAATAGTCATGTTCATCCTTTCAACCACTCAATTCTGTTGAGGATTCCTAGGGACAGATAAATGCCTCTTTATCCCATGATCCTCACAAAACATGTTAAACTCATTAGAAGTAAATTCTCCACCTCTGTCAGACCTCAAACATTTGATCTTCATATCCATTTCATTCTCAAGCATTGATTTAAAGACTTTAAACTTATCTAGGGCTTCTAATTTTTCCTTAAAAAAAGTGACCCATGTCATTCTAGAACAATCATTAATAAATAACATGAAATACTTGTGACCTTGAAAACTCCTTACTCTTGTAGGACCAGATCTATATGTACCAATTCCAACAATCCGGTAGATGACTAATCCTTGAATTTGAAGCTTCTTCTTGTTTGCTTTCTAATCTGACATTCCTTACAAACAACATTGATTGGCTTTGTAATCTTTGGAAGATCTCTCACAGCTTGAACTGAACTTATCCTTACTAGGCTATCAAAATTGATGTGAAACAATCTCCTATTCCATAGCCAACTCTCATTGATTTGAGTAATAAAGCAATAACTATCACCACCTTTGAGATAAACATTTCCACCAGTCTTCTTTCTAGTAGTAATCACTGTTCTAGACCTTCTTCTAATCTTACAACCATCATCTTGAAACATAAGACTGTAACCCTTGCTACACATCTATCCAAGACTCAAAAGATCATTCTTTAAACCCTTAACATAAAGAACATCATCAGTGTTATGCTTTCCATCAAAACTGATTGAACCTTTTCCACAGATCTTAGCATCTGCATCATCACCAAACCTAACTACTCCACCATCATATTTTTCAAGTTTAACAAACTTACTCTTATCACTTGTAATATGATTTGAGCATCCACTATCAATGAACCAGTCATCTTTTTCTCTTCTAGCATGAAAAGTAGACATTATAGTGCCTTCAGGGTTAGTACTTGCTTCCAGACCCTTTCCTTCACACAACTTCCAGAGTTAGCAGAAATAGTTTCATCTCTTAGGGCTATGAATAAGCATTCATTATCATTATCATCCTCATAATCAAATTCATCATCAAATATACTTGTATCTTCTCTAACATAGTAACTTTTCTTAACCATTTTACCTATGTCTTCCCTATTCTTAATTCTCAGAGCTCTATCTGGACATCTTGAAGTATAATGAGCTATTTTTCCACAACTGAAACATTTAAAAGATAACGTACCACTAAAATTTCTAGTACCCTTTTTCATCCTTCTCACAAAGTTAGCTTCCACTTCATCAAGCTCTTCTAGATTTGATTCCACAATCTTCTCTGATTTACTAGCCTTAAAAGCAGTCTCTTCCTTTGCAGTTCCACTATTTGTGTCGAACTCTCTTATTTTAAAAGAAATTAAGGTGCCAAGCAACTGATCTTTGGTAAACTAATTGAAATTTTGTAATTCTTCAATAATAGAAGCCTTATGATTGTAAGCTTTAGGAAGAGTTCTGAGTAGTACCTTCAATATCACTTCTTTATCATCTATATTTCCACCAAGTCCTTTGATGCCATTAACAACTTCATCCACCTTCTATAAGTAGCTTGTAATGTTTTCATCTTCAAACATTTACATGGTCTCAAATGTGAGCTTAAAATTCTACATTTTTCCAAACATAAACACTTTCCAACTTTTTCCAAATCTCATTAGCAGTTTTCAAATTCACAACTTTCACCAACTTAGAATTAGTAAGACCACATAGAAGAGCATGCTTTGCCTTACCATGAATTTCAATAGCTTTGATCTCATCATCAGTATTTATACCATTTTTAGGTACAATGTAATTAGACCTAATGGATTTCTAGATCTCATAACCAAGAGAAATAGGTAAGTGCACAAAGATGAGGGACCAAAATGGGGTCTTAAGATGCCACTTTTTTTTTTTTCTGAAATCAGGAAACATTGATGTTGGATGAGAAATTGAAGATAGTTACAATCAAAATTATGGAAAAAAAATAAGAGTTGTAGGGCTCCGAATCTAGTTTCTAAACTACTAATTTTTTCCAAAATGGTTGAGATTAAGAGGTTCAAAAAGGGGGAGCACACAAATTGGTCATATTTTTTCTCACACACCAAACACTATGTTATGTTTTTTCTCAAAAAACATAACATAGTCTCTGGTGTGCTCCCCCTAAAATGTTAACTTTTTTTTAGTATTTCAATAATTGCTCCAGTAATAAATTAGCTAACACCATGTAGTTTATCCCTAATTTTTCTGATAATTTTTTCATGAATAATTGATTTTTTAGTAATTTTTAAAGTGGACACATCTTGAAAAACATAAATTTGAGCATGCTCCCCCCTAAAATGTTTGAAAACTAATCAAAAATCAATTTTTTTAATCGTGTATAATGGAGTCTAGTTTCTAAAAATGTAATTTATTTCAAATTTTGATGAATAGTTAAACAAAAGTAAAAAATACTAGACACTAGTTTTCACCAAAAATGGACACACTAACAAAAGAAATTCAAGATGAAACCCTTAATGTACTCAAAATGTGAAAAACATTATATGGTTAGATAGCTAACATAGAGATTAAGATTATGGTGGTATTTTTTTGAGTTTTCATCAAAATAAGTGCAAACCTGATGGAGAGTACGCTCCAGATTATGTGGTTTTTTCTACAATCTGGAAAAAAACATCTTTCGATGTCCTAAACACAGTCCAAGACTTTGGGTTGGAAGCCCAAGACAAATCCAACCTTAGGCTTGGAAATAACCAAGGCAATGCATAACGCGAGCATGTTATAATGCGCTTGCCTTTTGTGCATTTACATAACGTGAGCATGTTATAATGAAATCGTGTTATGGAGAACTAAAACATCTCTCTCTCTCTCCCTTTCTCTCTCTGAGAGGCAGAAGGAGATAGGGAGAAAGAGATATATAGGGACTCTGTGTGTGTTTGTTTGTGTGTGTTAGGGTTAGCTGGCAGAAGATATCAATTAAATGCAAATAAAGATTAAATAGAGGAATGAAAAATACACAGAAATAATAACAGCAAGAGACAAGTTTTAACGTGGTTCACCCAAACTCGAGCTACATCCACCAATAGAGAGTCCAATATTATTATCCATTAAATCAAACTGATTACAACCAGCAATCCTTGCAACTTAATACCACTGCAAATGCTACAATACATCAATGGAAACACTAACCCTTAGCCACTTTTATCAAGCCTTATGTCGGTTACATAAATAGGGTTTTTTTATGTCGGCCAATAGAAAAATAACTCCCGATGCCTTACTAAAATAATAAAAAAACATTGGAGGTTTCAAGGGCACTACCCCTCGACTCTGCCCTGTATCATGACAGGGAGCGCACAAGGGGCGCTGCCCCTTGACCCTGTTAAAATAATTTGGGGGGAAACCATGTCGATAAAAGTGGGGTAAATTTAACCTCTGAGTCTGATTAGGCTCCATATAACAACAATCTCCCACTTGGAGACTAATTAGACTCCACACCATATCATCTCCCACTTGGAGACTGATCATAACACCACTGATCCTGTAGCTCCCACTGGAAATAAGCACCCTGGACACTATTGTTCTAATTTTTTTGTTTTTAGTCTTGAAGACCAATTGAAGCTAAAGAGGAGCTCAGCTTCTCCCTTGTCACTACCTTCATAAACATATCCGCTAGATTTTCATCTGTATGTATCTTTTCCAGCTGTAACTGTCCATCATCCAACACCAATTGAATGAAGTGATACCTTAGCTGTATGTGTTTTGTCTTTGAATGCAAGGCAGAATTCTTTGTAAGATGTATGGCACTTTGAATGTCCATAAACAAATAACTGTTAGCCTTGTGTTTGCCCAATTCTTCCATCAAAAGATTGTAGTCATATCATCTACTTGCTTGCCTCTATTGTAGCTACATACTCTGCCTCCGTGGTGGATAAAGAAACCACCTTTTGCAACCTGGAGATCCAACTCACCACTGTCCCACCTACAGTAAAGACATAACCTGTAGTACTTTGCCCGGTATCAACATCCCCTACCAAATCTGAGTCCACATAGCCTGCTAAATCAGTATTAGAGCCCCCAAAACATAAATGTTTATTGGATGTACCTCTCAAATATATGAGAATCCATTTTAGTGCATTCTAATGCTCCAATCTGGGATGACTCATATACCTACTTACAACTCCTACAACATGTGCAATATCCAGTCTCGTGCATACCATGGCGTACATTAAACTTCCTACAGTTGAAGAATATGGTACCTTAGACATTTTGTCTTCCTCCTCTTGTGTCTTAGGACACATCTCCTTAGTCAATTTCAAATGACTAGGCAAAGGTGTGCTGATAGCTTTTGCATTCCCCATATGGAATCTCTGCAACACCTTTTCAACGTAATCAGCCTGAGATAGACTCAATTTTCTATTCATCCTATCTCTACAAATTTTCATACCAAGGATTTGTTTTCCTGCCCTCAAATCCTTCATAACAAATGACTGTGCTAATTGCTATTTTAACTCTCTTATGTGATCCATGTTAGACCCTGCTACAAGCAGGTCAACAACATATAAACATAAAGTATTGTAGCTATCATTATCCAACCTCTTAAAATAAATACAATGGACAGAATTACACCGGTTGTAGCCTTGCTCAACCATAAAACTATCAAATTTCAAATACCATTGCCGAGGTGCTTGTTTCAAGCCATACAAACTCTTCTTCAATCTGCACACCAATTTCTCCTTACCTTTGACCTCAAATCCTTCGATCTGTTCCATATATATCTCCTCCTCCAAATCACCATGGAGAAAAGTAGTTTTCACATCTAGCTGTTCCAACTACAAATCTTCAGCAACCACAATACTTAAATAGTACGAATAGAAGTCATCTTGACAACCGAAAAAAATATCTCATTAAAATCAATATCTTTTTTCTATGCAAATCCTTTTATAGCTAACCTAGATTTAAATATTTTCTTACCTCCATCTTCCTCTTTTAGCCTATAAACCCATTTGTTTGGTAAAAATTTTTTACCTGCAGGCGACTTACATAATTCCCAAGTCTAATTTTTTTAGCAAGGAGTCCATTTTTCTTTCATTGAAAGCTCCCACTAAACCTTTGTATCCACCTACATAGTTTTATCATACCCTTCCAATTCACCAGCATCTGTTAACAAAATAGAATACAAAGAGGGAGAAAACCTTTCAGGAGGTCTACTTAGCCTTGTTGACCATCTTGTTGATAACTGAGAGGGGGGGTGAATCAGTTATCCTAATTGTCTCTTATCCTGATCTTTCTTATTAATCAAGGCAGCATTGAATTAAACAAACGAACATTATCATGAAATAAGAAACACATGACACAGTATTTTTGACGTGGAAACCCGGTTAAGGGAGAAAACCACGGGGTGATTAACCCAAAGATTATTCTCTGTTAGAAGAATAAGGAATTACAAAATGGCACTTGCCAATTAGGGCTCACTGCCCGAGCACACTGCTCACAAAGAGGCCCACTGCCTACAAGGAGACACACTGTCTACAAAGTGATAAGAATCATAGTCTTGAACTGGAGAATGACATCTTTACCATGTCCGGATCAGTTCCATTAAGCCCAGAAACATCTGCTTTGCCTTCTGCACTTCTCTTCGCTACTTCCCCTTTTTCCACATAAGCCACACTTCAAAATGAACTCACAAATCTTTATTTATACAAGACATCAACTTAGGAACAATCATCTAAGTCGGCAATCAATCATAAGAATATTCGCAAGATGAATGACACATCCGGTCGGCCACCATAAGAACATTCGCAGGATGAACAACTCATCCGGTCGGCTAAACAGAGCAAAAACTTCATCCGGAAGAATATCTTCAATTCCGGGCTCTACTGTCAATGCGGACCAACAACACAACCTCAACATGATCCAGGAACCTTCACAAGCCTGCCTGAATGACCAGGTACGTTCGCATTTCCTTTACTTATTGAAATCTCTTATCCTCCTTATCCGAAACTTCAAGAACACTGTCTGTCGCTACTGTCATAGTGCAAGAGGTACTTTCAGACCTCCAAATCATACACAACTCGAGATGGCACATCACAAGGACATCCCAAAGACTCCTTCCAATCCGCAGATTAGGATTATACAGTTTCGGACCTCTCCGGACCTTTTGTGATCCTCTGTCACCTCTAAATACTTGCCGGAACTGGTTCTACACCGACAGCCACAACTCCTTCAGATCTTCATGCGGACCTCTGAAATATTAACTGAAGCATCTCAAGACCCATATCTACAAACCCTTTAATCTGCATCCTCCGGTTCGCATCCTATACAGTACATTTGCCTTCTTCTCATCACTGTTCTTTACTGTTCCTGACTGAGGCTAATTTTCTCAATATCCTCAGCACACTGCTCATTGAATCCTTCTTGTCAAACCAATATGAGTATGTTGACATCAATGACAACACTGGTTTACCTCATACTTGCAACACATCTAACATTCACTAGTTTGTGGTATTTCTTGTTGTTGTTGCGGAGCATGAGGAACCACTAGAACATCACTGTCTAGAGTATCATCCAACACAGCATAATCCTTTTCTTTCTTCTCATGCTACTACAAATGATCTTTGTACAACACCTTCTCATTGAATACAACATCCTTGCTTCTCACAATTTTTTTATTTTCAAAATCCCAAATCCTATAACCAAATTCATCAATGCCATATCCAATCAAGGTACACTTTTTTGATTTTGCATCTAGCTTGGTTCTATTTTCAAAATCTACATGTGCAAATGCTTCACATCTGAAGGTTTTGAGAAAAGAATAACTCACCTTCTTACCTATCCATGCTTCCTCTAGAATACCACAGCCCAAAGGAACTGAAGGACCTCTATTAATTAAATATATAGAAGTATTGACAGCCTCTACCCACATGTTTAAAGGCAGCCCAACATGCAATCTCATGGTCCTTGCACACTCCATTATTGTCCTGTTCATGCGATCAAACACTACATTTTCTTATGGAGTCCCTAGAACCATTTTTTGCCTACGAATTCCATTAAAGGAACAATAATCCTCAAATTATTTGCTGCAATACTCACAACTATTATCAGATCTGAGACATTTTAATCTTTTACCTATCTCATTCTCAACCAAGCTTCTCCACTTCTTAAATGTTTCAAATACATCAAATTTCTGCCTAAGGAAATAAATCCAAACCTTCCTAGTTGCATCATCTATGAATGTAACATAATACCGAGAGCCACCGTGAGAAGATATCTGAGCCAGTCTCCATATATCTATATGCACAAGCTCCAACTTTTCATCTTTCTTTTGCTTCCCATCCTTGAGAAAACCAATATCTTTTGTTTGCCATACACAGAAATTTCATAGAAATCCATATTAATACATTTCAAACCTGGTAAAACTTTCTTAGAATGAAGTACCTTCATACCTTTTTCACTCATTGCCCAAGTCTGTTATGCCACAGTGTTGTCTCAGAACATGTAGCAACTATTTTAGTCTCTTCCTGTGAACCTGTAGCAACTGTTCCTGAACCTGTTTGTTTTTTCTCTGCAATAGCTAAAGTAGAAGGAACAGTATGACCTGTACAAAGATATAAGGTGCCTACTTTCACACCTTCTACTACTATTAAGGCACCTCTTGTAACCTTCCAATTTTTATCAGTAAATGTAACAATGCAACCTTCATTAGCTAGCTGTCCTACTGAAATTAAATTCCTACTCAGCCTTGGAACATGCCTTACCTCTTGTAGTAGCCAATGATTCTCATTCTGCAACTTAATTTTTATTCTTCCCTTCCCAACAATCTGATAAGGTTCGTTATCTCCCAAATAAACCAACCCAAAATTCTTTTGGACATAATCAAGAAAATAACTTCTATGGGGTGTAGCATGAAATGAGGCCCCTAAATCTAAAACTCATGAATTATTAGCATTATCTAGGGAAAGAATCAAAGCATCATCTTCAGATTTATTACTTACCACATTTACCTTCTTATTGTCTTCTTGTTTGTCTCCTTTATTCTTCTGAGACCAGCAATCTTTCTTCAAATAACCTGGTTTCCCACAGTACCAGCAATCTTTTTATCCTCTAGTTTGGAACCTCTTGTCCTTTGATTTTCTTCATGACTTCCCATGACCTCCAGAACCTTTTCCTCTCTCCTTTGATCTGTCCCTGCTTTCTGCATTCAAAATACTACCTGATGTGGACCCTCCTGAGCTTTTCCATCACATTTCCTCACTAAGGATAACACCAACAACATCATCAAATTTCAAAGTGTTTGAACCAGAGACAGAGTTACATACATTACCAAGCTATTCCAACTTTTTGGAAAATAACATAAAACTAAGAGAGTCCTCAACTCTTCATCAAATTTTATTTTTACAGAAGTTAATTGACTAGTAATCGTATTAAACTCATTTAAATAATCTATCACAGATCCACCTTCAATCATTTTCAGATTAAACAGATGCTTCATGAGAAATGCCTTATTTGAGGCTGAAGGTTTTTCATACAATTTAGCCAAATCTTTCATCAGTTCACTTGTTGTCATTGCTTATGTTATATTGAACGACACAGATGGTGTTAGGCACAACTGAATGGTTCCCAATGACTTCCTGTCTAGAAGATTCTCATCCTCATCAGTCATTGCTACTGGTTTCTTGGCTATTCCTTCCAATGGCCTCCATAAATCCTTTTGATAGAGATAATCCTCCATCTACATCTTCCATAACTGATAGTTCTGTCATTGAATTCATCTACCTTCAATTTACACTCGTCCGCCATTGCTCCCACTTAACCATGAGACTCCCACTCAACCATGAGACCTTCCTGTAGATGATAATCGAACACAACCTACTCTAATACCAATTGTTAGGGTTAGCAGGCAGAAGATATCAATTAAATGCAAATAAAGATTAAATAGAGGAATAAAAAATACACAGAAAGAATAACAACGAGAGACAATTTTTAATGTGGTTCACCCAAACTCGGGCCACATCCATCAATAGAGTCCAAGATTATTATCCAGTAAATCAAACTGATTACAACCAACAATCCTTGCAACTCAATACTGCTGCAAATGCTACAATACATCAATGGAAACCCTAACCCTTAGGCACTTTTATCAAGCCTTATGTCGGTTACAAAAAAAGGTTTTTTTATGTCAGCCAATAGAAAAAAAATCCCGATGCCTTAATAAAATAATAAAAAATTGTTAGAGGTTTCGGGGGCGCTACCCCTCGATCCCGCCTTGTATCACGACAGGGAGTGCGCCAGGGTAGCTACCCCTAGACCCCACATGGGGAGCTAACCCTTGACCCCATCTTGGGGGCACTGCCCCCAAACCCACGCAAGGGGCGCTGTCCCTTGATCCCATTAAATAATTTGGGGGTAAACTGTGCCGATAAAAGTTGGGTAAATTTAACCTCTGAGTCTAATTAGTCTTCATATAACAACACCCTCTCTCTCTCTCTCAGAAATGACATGGGTGATTCAAACTCCAATGCGGGAGAGAGAGAGAGAGAGAGAGAGAGAGAGAGAGTATCCTTTCTTAACAACAGTATACATGTATTGTTGAATTTGCATGCTACATTGTGAGATCTACAAGTTGTGCAATGCAATGATAACTTTAAGGAAACCCCCCCAAATAAATGTATAAAATTCTGGCAAATCCTAACTAAGTACTATAATTTTTGTGGCGAATCTTTACTTTTTTTGAAAAAAAATATTAATTTTTTGAGCGAATCTATGTACATTATCAGAATTTTTTGTAGAATCCTGGCAAATCCTAATAAATAATTGGTAAAAAAAAGTAATTATAATGGTGAATCCTAGTGAATAATTACTAAAGAAATTAATTACAATGGTGAATCTTTCCTTTAAAAATATTTGTAGTTAGTCGGCGCAATCCCCCAATATATATTTTTATTTTTTGTAATGTTGAAGTAGGGGATCGAGGATGGTACCAACCATGCGGGTTCAAGGGGCAGCGCCCCTTGTGGGGATCAAGGGGGCAATGCCCCCTTGCAAGGGTTGAGGGGGCAACACTCCCTCATAGGGTCAGGGGACATCAGCCCCAACGCGCTCCTATCGCGATACAGGCAGGGTCGAGGAGTAGAGCCCCTCGACACCAAGCACAAATCCACTATCTGAAAAGCATTGGAGCACACATGAATTAAATATTTTTAAAATATATCACTTTAAAATAAAGACTAAAATAAAAGTTAATTTGTTGCCATTGATTACCTTTTTAATCGAACAGTTGTGGTTCAATTCCGCGACACTCTATGCATGTGCCTTTGAGAAGGCTTGTTGAGGCCTAGAATTTATTTTGGGCCACACGATTAAATCTAATCGTGTGGCCCAAAACAAATTCTGAGCCTCAACAATCATTTTCAAAGGCACATGCATAAAGTCTCATGGAATTAACCGACAACCATTCGATTAGAAAGGTAATCGATGACAACAAATTAAAGCCCTTTTTGAAGTGAAAATCTCCCTAAAATTAATTAGGAATTCAATATTAATGGTGATATTGACCCAAAATCAATGGAAGGAATATAATATTAATGGAAAATATAATAAAGATTTGTAATTACATTATAAAATACTGGCAAATCAACTCCAATGCCGCATAATTTACCTGGTGAAGTAGCTTGATTTATTAGTTTAAAAAAATAATGCATTGGTGAATTAACCAAGACTAAATTGAATTTATGTTAAAATCAAACAATTTAGTCTCTTGTAGAGCTCGTACTATTCACCATTTTTGGAGGCCCCGATTTCAACTATTTGCTAGTTGGCGAAGATTTGCCACTAAAAAATACCTAGTGCAATGTTGTAGGTTGTCTATGCTTACATGTTGCGTCTATGACTTGGATGTGGGTTGTCTATGCCCATAGATGTTTCAGTGTTAATGTCTGATTTGTGGCTTGGTTGTCACATGTTGCATTGTTTTTTCTTGTCATTATGAGGTGGACAGATGGTATTACCTAATATAGTCATGATATGGGACCTATGTTTGTTGACTATATAATACAATTGTGTGAGACTTGATGGGAGTTTGGTGTAGTTACATTGGGTGGTGATCATGGTGTCATGGATGTTCCTTGTTTGATTGTGACTTTAGCATGACATGATTGTTATGTAGGTGCAGTTTTGGTGGTGTTGGATTGATGTTTGGTTTACAGGTTTTGTTCATCTTCTTGGTTGGAGATCATGGTTTACTTGACCTTTTGGGAGTAGTTTTTGTTATAGTGGGATTCTTTGATTGTGTTGGGGCCATGGATGATCTTCATTTAGGAGATGGTTATCACAATATCATGGATAGCTTGATTACATGTTTTAGTGGGAGCTTTGATGTTTATCATGTTGCCATGTATAGCTCAATATCACACTTCAGTGGGAGCTTTGGCAGGATATGGTTGTCTTCATGTGATTTGGAGATGTTGATCCTTAGTTTAGAGATGTTGGTATTATGTCTTGATGGACTGTTGATTCTGGATTAGAGTGTTAGCATGATATAAGTTCTCTTGAGATAGGATTTGTACATTAGTGCATGTGATCTTCCTCTGAGGAGATGATTAGATCATGATGTGTTCCTAGTTATGTAGACATGCAATGGGAGCTTTGACTATGATCTTGTTGGTTCTTTTGGTATTGAGTACATTGATCATTTGCATTTGGAGTTTAGCATGGATTGATCATGGAGGTACTCATGGATACTTGGAGATTTAGGTAAGGCTTGAGTTCTCTTGGGATTAGAACCATGTGTTGAGATGGTTACTCTTTGATGAGGATTTCAGCAGCAAGACCAAGGAGCCTACACCTTGGTTGGACGTGAGTTCAACATGGACCTGTTGATGAGATTATTCTTGGAGAAAGTCTTTGAGGCTTGG
Source organism: Cunninghamia lanceolata (assembly GCA_027924645.1). NCBI lineage: Eukaryota > Viridiplantae > Streptophyta > Pinopsida > Cupressales > Cupressaceae > Cunninghamia > Cunninghamia lanceolata. The sequence goes on along the minus strand of BSBN01000356.1, from coordinate 2,998,481 downwards.
TGCATTCTGGGGGAGCAATCTCATCCCCACTCTTGGTCCACTCGGTGATGAATGATTTGATAGGTATGCCCACCTATTTTTAAAATGCATTATTTCTTTGTATCTTGTCGTCTCATGCTTGAGTCTTGAGCTATTGATTATGGTTGTGAGGACTTGTTTGAGGAGTAGATGCATGATTATAATTAGTTATCTCCTTATGTTTGATAATGAGTTGTTATGAGATAATTGTGTGTAATGGACATGGTTTGTCACTTTGGGCTTATTCATACTTTGGGATGGTTGCACGAGTTTGATCTACTTTTGGTTTCAGAGGCTTGCATCTTGATTTGTTGGATGTTGAGGAGGCTTTTTGTTATGGGGTTGTAAAGGAGATCAAACTTTTCACAGCTATAACACATTAGTGTGGATAGAAGGACATGGTTATGATTTGTAGGTTCTCTCTTGATTGGTGTTATGCTTCTTCCTTAATGTTTATGTTCACATGATGTTGGGGTTGAGATGTGTATGGAGCTATTGAGACTCTTTGACTTCTTTCTCTTTTGATGTGGAGGATTTGGAAGCGATATGGACTTAAGCTGGGATTTATGTTGCAACTATTTAGTTTGCATATTTTGCATATCTATGTGTGTGTTCTTTGACACCATGTGATAGAGGATTCAACCACATCTTCTATGTGAGTGCTATCAGTGGATCTTTGGATGCCTTGATCTATTTTTAGATTCAAAATTCACTCATGTAGTAGGAGTTCTAGGATGTATATGATTCCTTTGTTGGATGTTCTCATTATATTATGGTATGGAGGGTCTTGACGTTTATTATCACATGCTTTGTGTTGTTACCTTTGAGGCCTTATTTATGTAGGATTGAGTATATACATGCACTTGTTATCATTGTGATTTGAGTTGGATATGTTGATGGCATAAGGTCTACTTGTTATCATTTGTATACCTTGGTTTGGAGGAATGGTTAGTTGATGCATTAGCAAATAGTTGTGGTTGTTATTTCAGTGATGATGTTTGATTCTTGTCAGCTACTTGAGCCTATTTGTTACCATTGGATTTGGTGTTTGTGTTTCGATATCAATTGATCCAGGTTTCTTGCTTCTACGTGACAGTTTAGTGTGGCATCTCTTTGGAGGATCTTTTCCTTCATGGTTCGGCATGATGGAGGATGAGGGGATTCTTGTTTGAGATTGTGGACACCTTGATTATTTTTGCAGGTATCTTGGAGCACATGAAGCACATGGATATTAATATGGTACATGTTGGGCATATGGATGGTTTCCCTTGATTTTTTGAGTTTACTTGTTGATCCCTTATGCAATGTATACAAGTGGGAGAATGTTGGAGTAGTTGTGTTGTACACCTTGCATAACATTGATATTATTTTATTATGTGAAATAAATATTTATTTGTGGTGCATCATGGGTTGTGTTTAGCCACATTAGATATTTATTTTGTGCCACTTGTAATTGTTGTATGTAATATTGGGTTAATTATTTTATGTGTGTGGGACACATAGAGTAATTAATTATTTACTTTGTAATTATTTAATTATTGATAAAACTTAGTACCAATAATTAAATGTGGGAGTCAATGGTTTTGTAGACTCATGGTTTTGGGATAGATGGTTTTACCATACCACATGTTGTATTTGTGAGAGCTTACCTTTATAAGAGCTTACCTTTATAAAAGCAAACACATGGGTAGTTGTTGAGGTTGTTTTGGCTTGTTGGCTAGGTTTATCTTGATTGAGCATTTCTTTTAGGTTGCATTTGTGAGGGTTTGAAGCATGGCATTTGATGTGTGGTTGCATGTTTGTTCGCATGAAGTGTAGGTAGAGAGCTTGATGCTTCAGGGTATTCATTATGTATTGTAATCTTTATTGTTGAATAAGACATGAGAGATGGATGCTTTTGGAGGCTGGGTTTTTCCCTTAATGAGGGTTTTCCCATTTACATCTTGTGTCACCATTGATGGTATGTTATCTATTTCTTTTACATATGGATTTCTAATTATTGCTACATATTAATCTCTCATTGGGTTATGAGGAATTAGTCTATATGGCTGAATATTTCCAACATTTACCTCTACTGCTAATATAAAATTCAAAAAAATGTGATGCTCATTTTCTGATGGTCATTGAATGCTTTCAATTCTAAGTACTTTTTCTCTTTAAATAGTTTGAAGGTCATGAATCCCAACCATCAAAAGGAAGAAGAGTTTTATAGCTTAGAAATTCAATAACACATATGCATTACAAATTTCAATGTAAAAAAACCATGCAGAGGCATATTCTAGAATTAGGTAAGTTGAATAAGATAGGGAATGTTGTAATATTTTATTATATAAAGTCAGAATACTATTTTGTGAATACCCAAATATTGTAAACACCAAATCCACATGCCTCACTGACTGAAGAAGAATCAAGACGGAGAGTTTCTAATGAATTTTCCAAAATAGGGGTATTCTGCATTTGCAAAGAATGAATGAAGGTATTGTGCATCTAACAGAATCACTGGCATCAAGTTCATTATAGAAATTGCTCACTGATCAATGGGTTGGATCTCACATTGAACAAAAAATAGAATTGAATGTGTGTTCCCTTAAGGTAGTCTCGTCCTATTGTGCATGTGAATAAGATAGGGAATGTTGTAATATTTTATTATATAAAGTTAGAATACTATTTTGTGAATACCCAAATATTGTAAACACCAAATCCACATGCACAATAGGATGAGACTACCTTAAGGGAACACACATTCAATTCTATTTTTTGTTCAATGTGAGATCCAACCCATTGATCAGTGAGCAATTTCTATAATGAACTTGATGCCAGTGATTCTGTTAGATGCACAATACCTTCATTCATTCTTTGCAAATGTAGAATACCCCTATTTTGGAAAATTCATTAGAAACTCTCCGTCTTGATTCTTCTTCAGTCAGTGAGACCTACTTATTCAATTTCTACAACTACAGCAAAATACCTGAAATGTGGTCTTCATTCTTTTCCTCGAAATAAATAGTGATGTGTCTTTTCCCATGAGTCACACGTATAAGGAAATAGGGCCACATAATTGTATTGAAGACGTATTCTATAGCCACCTGCTAGTTACATGACAAGGAAATAGTCCCACATTCAAATGAAAGTTGAATATATATGAAATCTTTAGTAGTTAACCTTTATATAAGAAAATTGGAATATAATATTACTAACTATTAGAAGCCTGATAAAATTGAAATGTCATATACATTATAAAAAAGGTTCTTACTTTTCCATGATGGGGCTCTACTTGATAGTGGCAAAGGAAGACATGAGATCCTCCAGGTGTTATGTGGGTTTCATCGTATTCACAAAGCACATACAATACATAGAATGACACATATAAACAATAGCATAATGATTTCAAAATTTATAATTTTGTCAAACAATTGATTATTGTATTGTATTTATATAGTATATTAATATTGTACAAACAAATATAATTCATTTACATAATTTTCAGTTCAAATCAAAATTTATAAATTTAAAAATAATTATATTATAAATTATTATAGTGAAATAATCATAAGTTATTACATTACTAGCAACATATTCAACTCATATAAATAAACAAATATAGCATAAATAAAAAATTATTTAACTTTCAACTCAAACAATATGTCATACCTCATCTACTAATCAAAATCCACATACTATTACTACAACACTACAAAGGTAGGTACTCGACTATGTGACACTTGTTAATTAATCGAAATACTATGCGATACTTGAATTACTTGAATCTCTCGATAAAAAAATTTGATTAATTAGCTAATAGGCTATTTGTAGGAGAATCATTGCCAGAGAAAGTTCAATTAGCCAGTTTCATTTGATATTCCAGTAATATTTTGATATTTAAATGGGGACTTGCACTGACAGTCTGATGGCAGACATGGACAAGCAATGCAAACACGGGCTCCACCGAGTATATACAAACTTTATAATATGTAGGCCTTTGAGAGCATTCAAAGTCTGAATTTGAAAAAGAGTGGTTACGTGTTTGACTTAATCTCTTCAACTATTTTTATCTTCCAGATAGTTTTTCTCTATGTAAGGTTGACAAGCGCTGAGAACCCACCATATCAAATTTTATGCAAGATTAGAATGACCATCAACATCATCTCTCCTTCAAAGAACTTCAAATATCTTGTCAACTATATAGTTAAGAGGCAGAAAAAAATTAATTAATTAAGTGCATAAGGGCTAAGGGCACCATACATCATACATCTAATGTAATCCCAAAGAATAAGAAAGAATTGAAGAGGCACATGGAGTTTGATACAGAGATACCACTTGACAGAAGTGGCTATTTTTTATATAGAATGCATCTATCTTAATTAAGAGGGAACACAAAATTGATTAAGTTAGTAAGAGTCAAGGGATTATACATCATACATCTGATGTAATTCTAAAGAATAAGCATGGAATTGAAGATGCATAGGGAGTTTGATACAGAGATAATGTTTGACAGAGACAGCTAAGAATGTATACAGTTAAGTGTCATACAAATAAACAAATCAAACCTCTAGACACAAAGTTTAAACGACAATATGTTTGATAGGAAATTTAAGCCACTTTTGGCATTTTCTTTTAGGAAAAAGATTTGCTTTGAAAGTTTATGAGATTGTAAACGAATCAAACCTCTAGATACAAAGTTTAAACAACAATATGTTTGACATGGGATTTAAGCCACTTTTGACATTTTATTTTACGAAAAAGCTTTGCTTTGAAAGTTTATGAGATTGAATGATTAAAAAAAAATCTGGTTTACCAACTTATTCTATTCAATAAAAGTTAAAAAAACTATCATTCACAAATATTATCGAAATACCCAAGTAACACAACATTTGAAATTAAATACTCGAAGCCGCGTTTGAATTTATTTAAATAAACTTATTATGTATTAAAATTATGATCATATTGTTATTATTTAATATTTCACCCTGTCGGCTAGTTAGTTAGGCTTAAATTTTGTGCAAATGCTAGTTAATAAGTACGGTCAAATGTGCATTTGGAATGTTCCATAGATGTTGGCCTAATCCATCACCCAAAAAAATTTGAAAAGATTTTTTTATTGGGAAATTCAAGTTAGCATAATACACAACTGTCAAGAGTAGGATACTGCTATGATGGAGAGAGCAAAGTGCTACAAGATCGATCAAGACCCAGGTTGTTTTAATGAATTACTTCCTCATGAATTATTTCTGGAAATATTATGCAGATTCCCTCTGGACAAAGTTTTAGAGCTCAGAAGTGTTTGTAAGAGTTAGAATAAGATTATATTATCTACAGAGCGCCTACAGAGGAAGCGTGAGCAGTTGAATATGGACAGATGCCTCGTGGTGAGTCACCATGATACCGTTTCCCTTCTCGACATCTATCAAAAAAGATGGTTCCCCAATATATTCAGACAATATGAAGAGATCTTCCCCCCCTTCTGTTGGAATCTGAGAGCTGCAGGTGACGGTCTTTTAGTCCTCACCAGTAAAGACAGTGGAATAATTCGAGTGTTGAATCCAATCACCATGAAATATCGTGGCCTTCCAAATATAAATGTCCCCATGCTATATCCTCTCTCTCACTGCATAAAAAGATATTATCACCAGAAGAATTGTAAAAGAAAAGGTAAAGATGTTGCACTTGTAGTAGAGGTAGGGGTTAGGGTTTGTTCTAATTCATCAGCATATCAAGTGTTTATTATTATTAAGGATTTTCGTAGCAAAAGAGTGCATATTCTTATATATAGTTCATCTCAACAGACATGGGAAGTTAGGGTTCCTTATAACAATTTCTTCCAACACCACTGGGAACAGGCAATTGTGTTAAATCAAATGGTCTATTTATTTTCCAAATCTAGGCAATCTTTGGATTTTTACAACATACATGGCAAGGAGAAAACTCTACAGCATGTGGAGGATTTAAGGTTGACAGAGGGGATAGAGAATTTAGGTTGGGATTGGAATGATGTTTCTTGGAGAGACTTGTGTTAGACAAGGGTTGCATTATGATGATTGTTTTCCATAAGAGGCTTTTAATGCATACTATTTTTAAATTGGATTTGGATACCAATAATACTCCGTTGTGGAAGCTTCAGTTTAGAATAGAACCAACTGAGAGGAGAACCATGAATCCTCGACGGGAAGCATCAGAGCTGAAATATGTGGTGTCTTGTGGTGGTAATAATGGAGAGGATGTTTTTTTAATAGAGTAAGAATTAATAAGGAAAATATGTTGTTGAAAATGGTATCATTCAGTGAAAAGGGGACGAGTTCTCAAAAACATCCTGATCTTACACTAGATTCTAATCTCGACATCATCAAGTGCACCACTCTGTTTTTTATGCCTTTGAAATTCTGTTTGTGCTCTTAAATCTTAAGGGAAACTTGAATGTATTTGATGTGAGTGCTCCCACTATCCTTTTCTCTTCATTTTATTGCAAGCAAAATTATTTTATTGTTGTCTTGTATCACATTATACTATATGTATTGATTGATTAATGATTATACTAGTTGCACATGCTAGGTTGTCTTTTAATTTTTATTTCTAGTTATCAGGGCCAGGACATAGATTCAAACCCCAAACTTATTGGCTGCCTAAGTTCTAGCAGGGCTTGATAGACATGCACATGATTGCAGGACCCTCTTCTTCACAGGGTAGCCAGGAGATTGGAGGAGCTCTTACACAATCTACTCTAATAACTTTCACTAGATTTCAGTCTTTGATTTTGCATTACAGTAGACTTCTATGCCAGCTGTTAAGCACAATGGCTACTGCTCTGCAATTGTTATAATATCTTGCTATGAGTTAGAGGAAGAATTTATAAACTATTTTTGAAAGGTTCCTAGAAGTCTAGATTCTACAATTCTTTGAGTACCTTGGCAACGACCACTTGCCATTGTTAGCTGCCTGGTGTCTGAGCTCTCCCTTGCTGCTCTATTTATTTGATGTAGTTGTACTCAACTGAGATTAATCCTATAGTACATTTTGATACTTCCTCTAAAGTATTTTTTTGTTGGTTTGGTGGTACTTGTCTTTGCTTATTATTGCATAAAAGTGTTGTTGTGTTGTTCTATACTGCATTTTCCAGCATGATTATTTTGGTTATTCCTTTTTTATAACTAGATTACATATTGCTTATCATTGCTCTGAGATAGTAACTTGTAGAATTCATATGATATAAGACTTATATTGAGAATTGTAAACATTATTTCTGAAAAAAGAGAAATAGATAAAATGGAATCACCCATAAATCAGTCTTTAGTGTAAATAGGTTTAAATAGTTATCAATTTGTTTTAAGTTAGCAATAAGAGGGAGCCTCCCCTTATTGAGAGGAGAGATATTATTTTATCATACTATGCTTGATATCACCATTTTGTCTTCAGTTAGTTGAAGATAAAATATTCACCCAACACATCATTAAGGTTTGCTTCTAGTAGAATACCCAAGGAAGATACCTTCATCACACCTTGCACCAAACTTTCCTATTTCTTCATCTCTTCTGATATAACATTTGCTTCCAAAAACTTTGAAATATTTAATAGTAAGAATCCTTCCATACCATAGCTCATAGGGATTCTTTGTCTCATTTGCTCTTACTTGTACTCTGTCCTGTATGTAGATAGCAGTATGAATTACTTCTCTCCAGTAAACTTCTGGTAGGTATTCTTCTTTTATCATTGTCCTTGCAACTTCTTAAATAGTCATGTTCTTCCTTTCAACCACTCCATTTTGCTGAGGAGTCCTAGGGGCAGATAAATGCCTCTTTATCCCATGATCCTCACAAAACATGTTAAACTCATTAGAAGTAAATTCTCCACCTCTGTCAGACCTCAAACATTTGATCTTCATATCCATTTCATTCTCAAGCATTGATTTAAAGACTTTAAACATATCTAGGGCTTCTAATTTTCTCTTAAAAAAAGTGACCCATGTCATTCTAGAACAATCATCAATAAATAACATGAAATACTTGTGGCCTTGAAAACTCCTTACTCTTGTAGGACTAGATCTATATGTACCAATTCCAATAGTTCGGTAGATGACTAATCCTTGACTTAGAAGCTTCTTCTTGTTTGCTTTCTAAACTAGCATTCCTTACAAACAACATTGATTGGCTTTGTAATCTTTGGCAGATCTCTCACAGCTTGAACTTAACTTATCCTTACTAGGCTATCAAAATTAATGTGACACAATCTCCTATTTCATATCTAACTCTCACTGAGTTGAGTAATAAAGCAATAACTATCACCACCTTTGAGATGATAAACATTTCCACCAGTCCTCTTTCTAGTAGCAATCGTGTTGTTCTGGAGCTTCTTCTAATTTCTCACAATCATAATCTTGAAACATAAGACTGTAACCCTTTCTACACATCTATCCAACACTCAAAAGATTATGCTTTAAACCCTTAACATAAAGAACATCATTAGTGTTATGCTTTCCATCAAAACTGATTGAACCTTTTCCACAGATCTTAGCATCTGCATCATCACCAAACCTAACTACTCCACCATCATATTTTTCAAGTTTAACAAACTTACTCTTATCACCTGTCATATGATTTGAGCATCCACTATCAATGAACCAATCATCTTTTTCTCTTCTAGCATGAAAAGTAGACATTATAGTCCTTCAAGGTTAGTACTTGCTTCCGAACCTTTTCCTTCACACAACTTCCAGAGTTAGCAGAAATAGTTTCATCTCTTAGGGCTATAAATAAGCATTCATTATCATTATCATCCTCATAATCAGATTCATCATCAAATATGCTTGCATCTTCTCTACATAGTAACTTTTCTTAACCATTTTACCTATGTCTTCCCTATTCTTAATTCTCAGAGCTCTATCTAGACATCTTGAGGTATAATGACCTATTTTTCCACAGCTGAAACATTTAAAAGACAACTTACAACTAAACTTTCGAGTACCCTTTTTCATCCTTCTCACGAAGTTAGCTTCCACTTCATCAAGCTCTTCCAGATTTAATTCCACAATCTTCTCTAATTTGACAGCCTTAAAAGTAGTCTCATCCTTTGCAGTTCTACTAGTTGTGTCGAACTCTCTTATTTCAAAAATAGTTAAGGTGCCAAGCAACTGATCTTTGGTAAACTGATTGAAATTTTGTAATTCTTCAATAGCAGAAACCTTATGATTGTAAGATTTAAGAAGAGTTCTGAGTAGTACCTTCAATATCACTTCTTTATCATCTATATTTCCACCAAGTCCTTTGATGCCATTGTCAATTTCATCCACCTTTTGTAAGTAGCTCGTAATGTTTTCATCTTCAAACATTCACATGGTCTCAAATGTGAGCTTTAAATTCTGCATTTTAGCTTGTTTGACCTTATCATATCCTTCATAAACACTTTGCAACTTTTTCCAAATCTCATTAGTAGTTTTCAAATTCACAACTTTCACCAACTTAGAATTAGTAAGACCACTTAGAAGAGCATGTTTTGTCTTACCATGAATTTCAGCATCTTTGATCTCAACATCAGTATTTATACTATTCTCAAGTACAATGTAATTAGACCTAATGGATTTCCAGATCTCATAACCAAGAGAAATAGGTAAGTGTACAAAGATGAGGGACCAAAATGAGGTCTTAAGATGCTACTTTTTTTTTTCTGAAATTAGTAAACATTGATGTTGGATGAGAAATTTAAGATAGCTACACTCAAAATTTTAAGATGGACCAAAAATATGAGTTGTTAAGCTCCGAATCTAGTTTCTAAACTACTATTTTTTTCCAAAAATGGTTGAGATTAGGGGTTCAAAAAGGGGGAGCACACAAATTGGTCATGTTTTTCTCAAAAAACATAATATAGTGTCTCGTGTTCTCCCCCTAAAATGTTAACTTTTTTTAAGTATTTCAATAATCACTCTAGTGAGAAATTAGCTAACACCATGTAGTTTATCCCTATTTTTTCTAATAATTTTTTCATGAATAATTGATTTTTTAGTAATTTTTAAAGTGGACGCATCCTGAAAAACATAAATTTGAGCATGTTGCCCCCTAAAATGTTTGCAAACTAATCGAAAAATGATTTTTTTTAATACATGTAGAATGGAGTCTAATTTCTAAAAATGTAACTTATTTCAAATTTTGATGAATGGTTAAAAAAAGTCAAAAATACTAGACATCAGTTTTTGACAAAAAATGGACACACTAATAAAAAAATTCAAGATGAAACCCTTAACATACCCAAAATGTGAAAAAACTTATATGGTTAGATAGCTAATAGAGAGATTAAGATTATGGTGGTATTTTTTTGAGTTTTCATCAAAATAAATGCAAACCTGATGGGGAGTACGCTCCAAATTATGTGGTTTTTGCTACAATTTGGAAAAACACATCTTTGAATGTCCTAAACATAGTCCAAGACTTTGGGTTGGAAGCCCAAGACAAATCCAAGCTTTAGGCTTGGAAATAACCAAGGCAATGCATAACGCGAGTGTGTTATAACGCGCATGGTTTTTGTGCATTCACGTAACGTGAGCATGTTATAATGCGCTCACGTTATGGAGAACTAAAACATCTCTCTCTCTCTCTCTCTCTCCATTTCTCTCTTTGAGAGGTAGAAGGAGATAGGGAGAAAGTGATATATAGGGACTCTCTCTCTATTAGGGTTAGCCGGCAGAAGATATCAATTAAATGCAAATAAAGATTAAATAGAGGAATGAAAAATACACAGAAATAATAACAGCGAGAGACAAGTTTTAACGTGGTTCACCCAAACTTGGGCTACATCCACCAACAGAGAGTCCAATATTCTTAGCCATTAAATCAAACTGATTACAACCTACAATCCATGCAACTCAATACCACTGTAAATGCTACAATACATCAACCAAAACCCTAACCCTTAGAGGCTTTTATTAAGCCTTATGTCGGTTACAAAATAGGGTTTTGTTTATGTCGGCCAATAGAAAAATAACTCCCAATGCCTTAATAAAATAATAAAAATTCATTGGAAGTTTTAGGGGCACTACCCCTCGACCCTGCCCTGTATCACGACAGGGAGCACGCCAGGGGTGCTGCCCCCAAACCCCAGCAAGGGGCACTGTCCCTTGACCCCATCAAATAATTTGGGGGGAAAACGTACAGATAAAAGTGGGGTAAATTTAACCTCTGAGTCTGATTAGGCTCCATATAAAAACAATCTCCCACTTGGAGACTGATTAGAGTCCATAGCATATCATCTCCCACTTGGAGACTGATCATAACACCACTGACCTTGTAGCTCCCACTATAAATAAGCACCCTAGACTCTGCTGTTCTAATTTTATTTTTTTCAGTCTTGAAGACCAACTGAAGCTGAAGAGGAGCTCAGCTTCTCCCTTGTCAATACCTTCGTAAATATATCCACTAGATTTTCATATGTATGTATCTTTTCTAGCTATAACTATCCATCATCCAACACCATAGAATGAAGTAATACCTTAGCTGTATGTGTTTGGTCTTTGAATGCAAGGCATAATTCTTTGCAAGATGTATGGCACTCTGGTTGTCCGTAAACAAATAATCGTTAGCCTATTGTTTGCCCAATTCTTCCATGCAAGATTGTAGCCATATCATCTCCTTGCTTGCCTCTATTGCAGCTACATACTCTGCCTTCATGGTGGATAAAACAAAAACCTTTTGCAACCTGGAGATCCAACTCACCATTGTCCCACCTACAGTAAAGACATAACCTGTAGTACTCTACCTGGTATCAATATCCCCTGCCAAATCTAAGTCCACGTAGCCCAGTAAATCAGTATTAGAGCCCTCAAAACATAAATATTTATTGGACGTACCTCACAAATATCTCAGAATCTATTTTACTGCATTCCAATGCTCCAATCCAGGATGACTCATATACCTACTTATGACTCCTACAACATGTGCAATATCCAGTCTTGTGCATACCATGACATACATTAAACTTCCTATAGCTAAAGCATATAGTACCTTAGACATTTTTTCTTCCTCCTCTTGTGTCTTAGGACACATCTCCTTAGTCAGTTTCAAATGACTAGGCAAAGGTGTGCTGCTAGCTTTTGCATTCCCCATATGGAATCTCTACAACACCTTTTCAACATAGTCAATCTGAGATAGAGTCAATTTTTTGTTCATCCTATCTCTACAAATTTTTATACCAAGGATTTGTTTTGCTGCCCTCAAATCCTTCATAACAAATGATTGTGCTAATTGTTGTTTTAACTCTCTTATGTGATCCATGTTAGACCCTCCTACAAGCATGTCGTCAACATATAAACATAAAATAATGTAGCTGTCATTATCCAACCTCTTAAAATAAATACAATGGACAGAATTACACCGGCTGTAGCCTTGCTCAGCCCTAAAACTATCAAATTTCAAATACCATTGCCGAGGTGCTTGTTTCAAACCATACAAACTCTTCTTCAATCTGCACACCAATTTCTCCTTACCTTTGACCTCAAATCCTTGGCATTGTTCCATATATATCTCCTCCTCCAAATCACCATGGAGAAAGGCAGTTTTCACATCTAGCTATTCCAAATTCAAATCTTCAGTAGCCACAATACTTAAAACAGTACGAATATAAGTCATCTTGACAACTGGAGAAAATATCTCATCAAAATCACTATCTTTTTTCTATGCAAATCCTTTTACAACTAACCTGGCTTTAAATCTTTTCTTAGTTCATCTTCCTCTTTTAGCCTATAAACCCATTTGTTTGGTAAAGTCTTTTTACCTACAGGCAACTTACATAATTCCCAAGTCTGATTTTTCAACAAGGAGATCATTTCTTCTTTCATTGCAAGCTCCCACTGAACCTTTGTATCCACCTGTATAGCTTTATCATACCCTTCCATTGTATCTGTTAACAAAATAGAATACAAAGAGAGAGAAAACCTTTCAGGAGGTCTATTTAGCCTTGTTGACCATCTAACATTCACTAGAGTTTGTGGTATTTCTTGTTGCTGTTGCAGAGCATGAGGAACCACTAGAACATCACTATCTGGAGTATCATCCAACACCACATAATCTTTTTCTTTCTTCTCATGCTGCTCCAACTAATCTTTGTATAACATCTTCTCATTGAATACAACATCCCTACTTCTCACAATTTTTTTATTTTCAAAATCCCAAAGCCTATAACCAAATTCATCAATTCCATATCCAATGAAGGTACACTTTTTTGATTTTGCATCTAGATTTGTTCTATTTTCAAAATCTACATGTGCAAATGCTTCACATCCGAAGGTTTTGAGAAAAGAATAACTCACCTTCTTACATGTCCATGCTTCCTCTAGAATACCATAGGCCAAAGGAATTGAAGGACCTCTATTAATTAAATATATAGAAGTGTTGACAGCCTCTACCCACATATTTAAAAGAAGCCCAACATACAATCTCATGGTCCTTGCACACTCCATTATTGCCCTATTCATGCGCTCAACCACTCCATTTTCTTGTGGAGTCCCTAGAACTATTTTCTTCCTATGAATTCCATTAAAGGAGCAATAATCCTCAAATTATTTTCTGAAATACTCACCACCATTATCAGATCTGAGACATTTTAATCTTTTACGGGCATCTCATTTTCAACTAAGCTTCTCCACTTCTTAAATGTTTCAAATACATCAGATTTATGCCTAAGGAAATAAATTCAGACCTTCCTAGTTGCATCATCTATGAATGTAACATAATACCAAGAGCCACCATGAGAAAATACCTGAGTTGGTCCCCATACATCTGTATGCACAAGCTCTAACTTTTCATCTTTCTTTTGCTTCCCATCCTTGAGAAAACTAACTCTCTTTTGTTTGCCATACATGCAAATTTCACATAAATCCATATTAATACATTTCACACCTAGTAAAACTTTCTTAGAATGAAGTACCTTCATACCTTTTTCACTCATATGCCCAAGTCTGTTATACCATAGTGTTGTCTCAGAACCTACCGCAACTATTTCAGTCTCTTCCTGTGAACCTACAGCAACTATTCCTAAACATGTTTATTTTTTCTCTACAATAGCTAAAGTAGAAGGAATAATTTGACCTGTCAAAAGATAAAAGGTGCCTACTTTCACACCTTCTGCTACTATTAAGGCACCTCTTGTAACCTTCCAATTTTTATCAGTAAATGTAACAATGCAACCTTCATCAGCTAGCTGCCCTGCTGAAATTAAATTCCTACTGAGCCTTGGAACAGGCCTCACCTCTTGTAGTAGCCAATGATTCCCATTCTGTAACTTAATCTTGATTCTTCCCTTTCCAAAAATCTAACAAGGTTCGTTATCTCCCAAATAAACTAGCCCAAAATCCCCTTGAACATAATTAAGAAAATAACTTCTATGGGGTGTATCATGAAATGAGGCCCCTAAATCTAAAACCCATGAATCATCAGCATTATCCAGGGAAAGAATCAAAGCATCGTCTTCAGATTTATTACTTAACACATTTGCCTTTTTATTGTCTTCTTATTTGTCTCCTTCTTTATTCTTCCAAGACCAGCAATCTTTCTTTAGATGACCTGGTTTCCCACAACACCAAGAATCTTTCTGTCATCTGATTTGGGACCACTTGTACTTTAATTTTTCTCATAACTTCCCATGATATCTAGAACCTTTTCCTCTCTCCTTTGATATGCTCCTATTTTTTGCATTCAAAACACTACCTAATGTGGACCCTCCTGAGCTTTTCTGTTGCATTTCCTCCTTACGGATAACACCAACAACATCATCAAATTTCAACATGTTTGAACCAGAGACAAAGTTACTTACATCCATTACCAAGCTATTCCATCTTTCTAGAAAATAACATAAAAATAAGAGAGCCCTCACCTTTTCATCAAATTTTACTTTTACAGAAGTTAACTGACTAGTAATCATATTAAACTCATTTAAATGATCTGTCACAGATCCACCTTTAATCATTTTTAGATTAAACAGACGCTTCATGAGAAATACCTTATTTGAGGCTAAGGTTTTTTCATACAATTTAGCCAAAGCTTTTATCAGTTCACTTGTTGTCATCACTTATGTTATATTGAACGCCACAGATGGTGCCAGGCACAATCGAATGGTTCCCAGTGTTTTTCTGTCCAGAAGATTCTAATCCTAATCAGTCATTGCTACCGGTTTCTTGGCTATTCCTTCCAACGACCTACATAAATCCTTCTGATAGAGATAATCCTCCATCTACATCTTCCATAATTGATAGTTCTGCCATTGAATTTATCTACCTTCAATTTACCCTCATCCGCCATTTCTCCCACTTAACTGTGAGACTCCCACTCAACTGTGAGACCTTCCTACAGATGATAATCGAACACAACCCACTGTGATACCACTTGTTAGGGTTAGATGGCAAAAGATACCAATTAAATGCAAATAAATATTAAACAGAGGAATGAAAAATACACAGAAATAATAACAACAAGAGACAAGTTTTAACGTGGTTCACCCAAACTCGAGCTACATCCACCAACAGAGAGTCCGATATTATTATCTAGTAAATCAAACTGATTACAACCAATATTCTTGCAACTCAATACCACTGCAAATGGTACAATACATCAACAAAAACCCTAACCCTTAGCCACTTTTATCAAGCCTTATGTCGGTTACAAAAATAGGGTTTTTTTTTATGTCGATCAATAGAAAAATAAATCTTGATACCTTAATAAAATAATAAAAAATTGTTGGAGGTTTCGGGAGTGCTACCCCTCGACCCCGCCCTATATCATGACAAGGAGTGCGCCAAGGGCGGTGTCCTTGGACCCCATTATACAGAGAGAGAGAGAGAGAGAGAGAGTATCCTTTGTTGACAACATTATACATGTATTGTTGAATTTGCATGCTACATTGTGAGATCAACAGGTTGTGCAGTGCAATGATAACTTTAAGGAAACCCCCCAAATAAACCTACAAAATTATGGCGAATCCTAACTAAGTGCTATAATTTTCGTGGTGAATCTTTCCTTTTTTTGAAAAAATAAATAAATTTCTGAGCGAATCTATGCATATTATCAATTTTTTTGGAGAATCCTAGAAAATCCTAATAAATAATTAGTAAAAAAAGTAATTACAATGGTGAATCCTAGCGAATAATTACTAAAGATACAATGGTGAATCTTTCCTTTAAAAATTTTTTGTAGTTGGTCGACGCAATCCCCCAATATATATTTTTATTTTTTTGTAATGTTGAAGCAGGGGCCTGGGGATGGTACCAACCATGCGGGTTCAAGGGGTAGCGCCCCTTGTGGGGGTCAAGGGGGAAATGCCCCCTTGTAGGGATTGAGGGGGTAGCGCTCCCTCGCATGCTCAAGGGACATCGGCCCTAATGCGCTCCTGTTGCAATACAGGTAGGGTCGAGGCGCAAAGCCCCTCACCAAACACAAATCCACTATCTAAAAAGCATTGGAGCACACACGAATTAAATATTATAAAAATATATCACTTTAAAATAAAAACTAAAATAAAAGTTAATTTGTTGCCATCGATTACCTTTTTAATCAAATGGTTGTGGTTCAATTCTGTGACACTCTATTCATGTGCCTTTGAGAAGGCTTGTTGAGGCCTAGAATTTATTTTGGACCACACATTTAAATCTAATCGTGTGGCCCAAAACAAATTATGAGCCTCAACAATCATTTTCAAAGGCACATGCATAAAGTGTTGTGGAATTAAACCACAACCATTCAATTAAAAAGGTAATCGATCACAACAAATTAAAGCCCTTTGGGTAAGTGCAAGAAGATGGGGGGCCAAAAAGTGGCCAAATTAGTTTCAAAAAAAAAAAGGTTAAAACGCGAGCGCGTTATAACGCGTTCGCGTTATAATGCTCTCGCGTTATGGCTTGGTAATGATGAGCCTTAGGCTCGTCAAAACCAAGCCATAACGCGATCGCGTTATAACGCGAGTGCGCTCGCGTTATTCTTTTCTTTGCATTTTTCCTTTTCCACAAAAGTTTGTGTTGTTTTTCATGTTTTAAATAATGCGAGCGCGTTATGTTAAACTTAAATTTTTTTATGTTTAAGGCTATTAATCATGTATGTATGTATGCCTATATGTATGTATGTATGTATGTATGTATGCCTATATGTATGTATGTATCTATGTATGCCTATATGTATGTATGTATCTATGTATGCCTATATGTATGTATGTATCTATGTATGCCTATATGTATGTATGTATAGTGTCGAGGGTAGAGGAGGGTAGAGATGAGAGTGAGCCAGATAGGGGAGGAGAGGGGTGGATAAGGATTGAGTGATTAAGGTTTAAGGTTAAGGGTTGAGCATTTAGGGATAGGATTTAGAGTTTAGGGATAAGGGATTAGAGTTTAGGACCTTGAGGGATTAGGGTTTAGGGTTGAGAGATTAGGGTTTAAGGTATAGTTTAGTAGTTCTTGTGGATAGAGCCAGTAAACAATGGGAGATTATTTGCCTATTTCATAACAATATACCTCCCCCTTAAACCCCGAACCCTAATCCCTCAACCCTCAACCCTAATCCATCATCCCTCAACTCTAATCCCTCATCCCTAAACCCTAAATGCTATCCCTATTCCTAAACCCTCAACAGACTCGATACTATACCTTAAACCCTAATCCCTTATCCCTAAACCCTCTAACCCTATCCCTAATCCTTACACCCTCCACACTCTACTTTAATCCTAATCCCTTGAACCTCAACCCTATCCCTAAACCCTTGACCCTCGAACCTCAACCCTCAACCCTCGACATCAAACCCTAATCCCTCAACCCTTAACTCTGATCCCTCAACTCTCAACCCTAACCCTAAACCCTAAACACTAAACCCTCAACCCTCAACGTCAAATCCTAATCCCTCAACCCTTCACTCTAATCCCTCAACCCTAAACCCTATCCCTAAACCCTCAACACTATACCTTAAACCCTAATCCCTCAACCCTAACCCTAAACCTTGTCCCTAAACCCTAATCCGTCAACCCTCAACCCTAATCCATCATCCGTCATCCCTTAACTCTAATTCCTCATCCCTAAACCCTAAACGCTATCCCTATTCCTAGACCCTCAACAGGCTCGATACTATACCTTAAACCCTAATCCCTCTACCCTTGACACTCTTATTTAACCCTAATCCATTGACCATTAACCCTATCCCTCAACCTCAACCCTCAACTCTCAACATTAAACCCTAATTCATCAACCCTAAACCCTAATCCCTCAAACCTAAACCCTATCCCTAAACCATCAACCCTCAACACTATACCTTAAACCCTAATCCCTATCCCTCAACCCTTAACCCTTAAAACTTAAACCCTATCCCTACACCCTCAACACTTGACACTATATCTTAAGCCTTAAACCCTCATCCTTAAAGCCTCAACCCTTAATCCTTAAACCTTCAACCCTAAATCCTATCCCTAATCCCTCTACCCTTGACACTCTAACCCTAACCATGACATTAAATGCTAATCTGTCAACCCTAAACTCTAATCCTAAACCCTCAACCCTCAAAACTATACCTTAAACCCTAATCCCTCAACCCTCAACCCTAAACCTTATCCCTAAACCCTAATCCCTCAACCCTCAACCCTAATCCATCATCCCTTAACTCTAATCCCTCATCCCTAAACCCTAAATGCTATCCCTATTCCTAAACCCTCAACAGACTCGATACTATACCTTAAACCCTAATCCCTTATCCCTAAACCCTCCAACCCTATCCCTAATCCTTACACCCTCCACACTCTACTTTAACCCTAATCCCTTGAACCTCAACCCTATCCCTAAACCCTTGACCCTCAAACCTCAACCCTCAACCCTTGACGTCAAACCCTAATCCCTCAACCCTTAACTTTGATCCCTCAACTCTCAACCCTAACCCTAAACCCTAAACCCTAAACCCTCAACCCTCGACATCAAATCCTAATCCCTCAACCCTTCACTCTAATCCCTCAACCCTAAACCCTATCCCTAAACCCTCAACACTATACTTTAAACCCTAATCCCTCAACCTGAACCCTAAACCTTGTCCCTAAACCCTAATCCCTCAACCCTCAACCCTAATCCGTCATCCGTTATCCCTCAACTCTAATCCCTCATCCCTAAACCCTAAATGCTATCCCTATTCCTAGACCCTCAACAGGCTCAATACTATACCTTAAACCCTAATCCCTCTACCCTCGACACTCTTATTTAACCCTAATCCCTTGACCATTAACCCTATCCCTCAACCTCAACCCTCAACCGTCAACCGTCAACCCTCAACACTCAACTCTAAACATTAAACCCTAATTCATCAACCGTAAACCCTAATCCCTCAAACCTAAACCCTATCCCTAAATCATCAACCATCAACACTATACCTTAAACCCTAATCCCTATCCCTTAACCCTTAAAACTTAAACCCTATCCCTATACCCTCAACACTTGACACTATATCTTAAGCCTTAAACCCTCATCCCTAAAGCCTCAACCCTCAATTCTTAAACCTTCAACCCTAAACCCTATCCCTAATCCCTCTACCCTCGACACTCTAACCCTAACCTTGACATTAAACACTAATCTGTCAACCCTAAACCCTAATCTGTCAACCCTAAACCCTCAACCCTCAACACTATACCTTAAACCCTAATCCATCAACCCTAAAACCTAATCCATCAACCCTCAACCCTAAACACTATTAATAAACCCTCAACCCTTGACACTATACCTTAAACCCTAATCCCTCAACCCTCAACCCTAATACCTCAACCCTCAACCCTAATCCCTCATCCCCAAACCCTAAACTCTATCCCTATTCCTAAACCCTCAACCCTCGATACTATACCTTAAACCCTAATCCCTTATCCCTAAACCCTAAACACTATCCCTCAACCCTTAACCCTTAAAAATTAAACCCTAAAACCTATCCATAAACCCTCGATGCTCAACCCTATATTTTAAACCCCAATCCCTTAACCCTCAGCCATAAAGCCTCAACCCTCAATCGTTAAACCTTCAACCCTAAACCCTATCCCTAATCCCTCTACCCTCAACACTCTACTTTAACCCTAATCCCTTGACCATCAACCCTATCCCTAAACCCTCAACCCTCAACCCTCAACCCTCAACTCTCAACATTAAACCCTAATCTATCAACCCTAAACCCTAATCTGTCAACCCTAAACCCTAATCCCTCAACCCTAAATCCAATCCCTAAACCCTAAACCCTCAACACTATACCTTAAACCATAATCCCTCAACCCTAAACCCTAAACCCTATCCCTAAACCCTCAACACTATACTTTAAGCCCTAATCCCTCAACCCTAACCCTAAACCTTGTCCCTAAACCCTAATCCCTCAACCCTCAACCCTAATCTATCATCCGTCATCCCTCAACTCTAATCCCTCATCCCTAAACCCTAAATGCTATCCCTATTCCTAGACCCTCAACAGGCTTGATACTATACCTTAAACCCTAATCCCTCTACCCTCGACACTCTTATTTAACCCTAATCCCTTGACCATTAACCCTATCCCTCAACCTCAACCCTCAACCATCAACCGTCAACCCTCAACACTCAACTCTAAACATTAAACCCTAATTCATCAACCGTAAACCCTAATCCCTCAAACCTAAACCCTATCCCTAAATCATCAACCCTCAACACTATACCTTAAACCCTAATCCCTATCCCTTAACCCTTAAAACTTAAACCCTATCCCTATACCCTCAACACTTGACACTATATCTTAAGCCTTAAACCCTCATCCCCAAAGCCTCAACCCTCAATTCTTAAACCTTCAACCCTAAACCCTATCCCTAATCCCTCTACCCTCGACACTCTAACCCTAACATTGACATTAAACACTAATCTGTCAACCCTAAACCCTAATCTGTCAACCCCAAACCCTCAACCCTCAACACTATACCTTAAACCCTAATCCATCAACCCTAAAACCTAATCCATCAACCCTCAACCCTAAACACTATTAATAAACCCTCAACCCTTAACACTATACTTTAAACCCTAATCCCTCAACCCTCAACCCTAATACCTCAACCCTCAACCCTAATCCCTCATCCCTAAACCCTAAACTCTATCCCTATTCCTAAACCCTCAACCCTCGACACTATACCTTAAACCCTAATCCCTTATCCCTAAACCCTAAACACTATCCCTCAACCCTTAACCCTTAAAAATTAAACCCTAAAACCTATCCATAAACCCTCGACGCTCAACACTATATTTTAAACCCTAATCCCTTAACCCTTAGCCCTAAAGCCTTAACCCTTAATCGTTAAACCTTCAACCCTAAACCCTATCCCTAATCCCTCTACCCTCAACACTCTACTTTAACCCTAATCCCTTGACCATCAACCCTATCCCTAAACCCTAAACCCTCAACCCTCAACTCTCAACATTAAACCCTAATCTGTCAGCCCTAAACCCTAATCCGTCAACCCTAAACCCTAATCCCTCAACCCTAAATCCTATCCCTAAACCCTCAACCCTCAACACTATACCTTAAACCATAATCCCTCAACCCTAAACCCTAAACCCTCAACCCTAAACCCTATCCCTAAACCCTCAACACTATACCTTAAACCCTAATCCCTCAACCCTAACCCTAAACCTTGTCCCTAAACCCTAATCCCTCAACCCTCTACCCTAATCCGTCATCTGTCATCCCTTAACTTGAATCCCTCATCCCTAAACCCTAAACGATATCCCTATTCCTAGACTCTCAATAGGCTCGATACTATACCTTAAACCCTAATCCCTCTACCCTCGACACTCTTATTTAACCCTAATCCCTTGACCATTAACCCTATCCCTCAACCTCAACCTCAACCCTCAACCCTCAACACTCAACTCTAAACATTAAACCCTAATTCATCAACCATAAACCCTAAACCTAAACCCTATCCCTAAACCATCAACCCTCAACACTATACCTTAAACCCTAATCCCTATCCCTTAACCCTTAAAACTTAAACCCTATCCCTATACCCTCAACACTTGACACTATATTTTAAGCCTTAAACCCTCATCCCTAAAGCCTCAACCCTCAATTCTTAAACCTTCAACCCTAAACCCTATCCCTAATCCCTCTACCCTCGACACTCTAACCCTAACCTTGACATTAAACACTAATCCGCCAACCCTAAACCCTAATCTGTCAACCCTAAACCCTCAACACTCAACACTATACCTTAAACCCTAATCCATCAACCCTCAACCCTAAACACTATTAATAAACCCTCAACCCTTGAAACTATACCTTAAACCCTAATCCCTCAACCCTCAACCCTAATACCTCAACCCTCAACCCTAATCCCTCATCCC
Source organism: Cunninghamia lanceolata (assembly GCA_027924645.1). Classification (NCBI taxonomy): domain Eukaryota; kingdom Viridiplantae; phylum Streptophyta; class Pinopsida; order Cupressales; family Cupressaceae; genus Cunninghamia; species Cunninghamia lanceolata. The sequence continues at coordinate 2,976,139 of BSBN01000356.1, read as the reverse complement.
TAAACCCTAAACTCTATCCCTATTCTTAAACCCTCAACCCTCGACACTATACCTTAAACCCTAATCCCTTATCCCTAAACCCTAAACACTATCCCTCAACCCTTAACCCTTAAAAATTAAACCCTAAAACCTATCCATAAACCCTCGACACTCAACACTATATTTTAAACCCTAATCCCTTAACCCTCAGCCCTAAAGCCTCAACCCTCAATCGTTAAACCTTCAACCCTAAACCCTATCCCTAATCCCTCTACCCTCAACACTCTACTTTAACCCTAATCCCTTGACCATCAACCCTATCCCTAAACCCTCAACCCTCAACCCTCAACTCTCAACATTAAACCCTAATCCGTCAACCCTAAACCCTAATCCCCCAACCCTAAACCCTAATCCCTCAACCCTAAATCATATTCCTAAACCCTCAACCCTCAACACTATACCTTAAACCATAATCCATAAACCCTAATCCCTCAACCCTAAACCCTAAACCTTATCCCTAAACCCAACAAAACTACTTTGCCTTATGCTAGGTTGTTAAACCCATCATTTTTGACACTCTTCTCTTAAAGATATTTGAGTTGCAAGAATATGTCAAAAAAATGGCTATGAACTTTTTTAATGTTAGTAATGTTATATGGCATGTTTTTCTGGCCCATTTGGGGTTCATTATGCCAATAGGTGTACACACTATGAGAAAAGATTTGCATATGGTACATCCACAGTGAGTAATTAACAGTTGAAATCAGAAGGATGATCATTATGAGAAAAGCTTTGCATTGGGGTACATCTATGTTTCTTGCTGTGCACCCCGCACTTAGGGGAGGTATATTATTATGAAACAAGCAAATAATCTCCCATTGTTTACTGGCTCTATCCACAAGAACTACTAAACTATACCTTAAACCCTAATCCCTCAACCCTAAACTTTCAACCCTAAACCCTATCCCTAAGCCCTCTACCCTCAACAGTCTACCTTAACTCTAATCCCTCGGCCCTTAACCCTAAATGCTATCCCTAAAGCCTCAACCCTAAACCCTAATCCCTCAAGGTCCTAAACTCTAATCCCTTATCCCTAAGCTCTAAATCCTATCCCTAAATGCTCAACCCTTAACCTTAAACCTTAATCACTCAATCCTTATCCACCCCTCTCCTCCCCTATCTGGCTCACTCCCATCTCTACCCTCCTCTACCGTCAACACTATACATACATACATATAGGCATACATAGATACATACATACATATAGGCATACATAGATACATACATACATATAGGCATACATACATACATACATACATATAGGCATACCTACATACATGATTAATAGCCTTAAATATAAAAAAATTTAAGTTTAACATAATGCGCTCGCGTTATTTAAAACATGAAAAACAGCACAAACTTTTGTGGAAAAGGAAAAATGCAAAGAAAAGAATAACGCGAGCACGTTATAACGCGCTCGCGTTATGTCTTGCTTTGGGAATCCCAAGCCTTGGGCTTGGGATTTGCTTTGGATTTCCAACCCAAAGGCTTGGAGTGCCTTATGAACAGTAACAGACGTGTTTTTCCATATTCTTCAAGATTTTAGATAATTTTGTTCATGCTAACCCTCAGATTTGCACGTGTTTCAAGGTCAAACAAATCAAACACCTGGGTAATGTTAGGCTTTCTCTTAGCTATCTGACGATGTAATTTTTTTCACATTTTAACAATGTTAAGCCTTTCATCTTTAATTTTTTTTGTTTGTGTGTCCGTTTTTGGGCAAAAACCACTGTTTGGTCTTTTTTTCATTGTAAATTAACTATTCATTGAAATTTCAAAAAAATTACATATTTAGAAACTAGACTCCATTCTACAAATATTAAAAAAAGAAAACAATGATTTTCGATTAGTTTTCAAAATTTATAGGGGTAGCACGGCCAAAATTCTATTTTTTAGGATGTGTCCACTTTGAAAATTGGTAAAAAATCAAATATTCATCAAATAATTGTTAGAAAAATCGAGCATAAACTACATGCTATTAGCTAATTTCTCACCGAAGCGATTTTTAAAATACCAAAAAAAAGTTGACCTTTTGAGGGAGCCACAAAACATGCTATGTTATGTTTTTTTGACAGAAACAACACCAATTTCTGTGGCTCCCTCTTTTGAACCCCTTAATCTATGCCATTTTCAAAAAATAATAGTAGTTTAGAAAGTAGACTCGGAGCACTACGAACATTGTTTTGGTTGCATCTCCAAATTTTGAGTGTAACTATGCTCAATTTCTCATCCAAGGCCAGTATTTCCTGATTTCAGAAAAAAAGTGGCCACTTAAGACCCCTTTTTGGCCCCCCATCTTCCTGCACTTACCCCTTTTAGAAGCAAAAATGTCCCTAAAATTAAGTGGGAATTCATTATTAATGGTGATATTGACCCAAAATCAATGGAAGGAATATAATATTAATGGAAAATATAATAAAGATTTGTAATTACATTATAAAATACTGGGGAATCAACTCCAATGCCGCATAATTTACTTGGTGAATTAGCTTGATTTATTAGTTTAAAAAATAATGCATTGGTGAATTAACCAAGACTAAATTAAATTTATGTAAAAATCAAACAATTTAGTCTCTTGTAGAGGTCAACTATTCACAATTTTTGGAGGCCCCAATTTCAACTATTTGCTAATTAGCGAAGATTCGCCACTAAAAGATTCCCTAGTGCAATGTTGTAGGTTGTCTATGCTTACATGTTGCATATATGACTTGGATGTGGGTTGTCTATGCCCATAGATGTTTCAGTGTTGATGTAGATTCTGATTTGTGGCTTGGTTGTCACATGTTGCATTGTTTTTGCTTATCATTATGAGGTGGAGAGATGGTATTACCTAATATAGTCATGATATGGGACCTATGTGTTGGTAGGTGGCGACTGATTAGGAAAGTACTATACACTAGCCATGTATCCTCGTCGGGGTTTGGGCTGACTTAAAAAATCCTATTTTTTCATTGACCGACATAAGAAAACTTTTTTTTTGTAACCGACAAAAAGCTTAATAAAAAGTGGCAAAGGGTTAGGGTTTGGGGGTTGTATTGTAGCATTTTGCAGCGGTATTGAGTTGCAGGGATTGCTAATTGTAATTGGTTTGATTTACTCGATAATAATATTGGACTCTTTGTTTGGTGGATGTAGCCTGAGTTTGGGTGAACCACGTTAAAACTTGTCTCTCGCTGTTATTATTTCTATGTATTTCCATTCCTCTATTTAATCTTTATTTGCATTTAATTGATATCTTCTGCCGGCTAACCCTAACAAGTGGTATTAGAGCGGGTTGTGTTCGATTATCGTCTATAGGAAAGTCTCACGGTTGAGTGGGAGCAATGGCGGACGAGGGTAGATTGAAGGTCGATAAATTCAATGGGCAAAACTATTAGTTATGGAAGATGCAGATGGAGGATTACCTCTATCAAAAGGATTTATCGATGCCATTGGAAGGAGTAGCCAAGAAACCGGTAACAATGTCTGATGAGGATTGGAATCTTCTTGACAGAAAGGCACTGGGAACCATTCGGTTGTGCCTGGCACCATCGGTGGCATTCAATATAACGGAAGCGAAGACAACAGATGGTCTGATGAAAGCTTTGGTTAAATTGTATGAAAAACCCTCAGCCTCAAATAAGGTATTTCTTATGAAGCATTTGTTTAATCTGAAAATGGTTGAAGGTGGATCTGTGACAGATCATTTAAATGAATTTAATACGATTGTCAGTCAATTAACTTCTGTAAATGTAAAATTTGATGAAGAAGTTAGAGCTCTCTTGATATTATGTTCATTGCCTAAAAGCTAGGATAGTTTGGTAATGGCGGTTAGTAACTCTGTTTCTGGTTCAATACCCTGAAATTTGATGATGTTGTTGGTGTTATTCTGAGTGAGGAAATTCGTAAGAAAAGCTCAGGTGGATCTAAATCAGGCAATGTTTTGAATGCAGAAAGCAGGGGCAGATCAAAGGAGAGAGGAAAAGGTTCTAGAGGTCATGGGAAGTCACGAGGAAAATCAAAGGACAAAAGATCCCAAACCAGAGGATAGAAAGATTGCTAGTACTGTGGAAAACTAGGTCATCTGAAGAAAGATTGCTGGTCTCGGAAGAACAAAGAAGGAGACAAACAAGAAGGCAATAAGGAAGCAAATGTGGTAAGCAATAAGTCTAAAGATGATGCTTTGATTCTTTCCCTAGATAATGCTGATGATTCATGGTTTTTAGATTTAGGGGCCTCATTTCATGCTACGCCCCATAGAAGTTATTTCCTTGATTATGTCCAAGGGGATTTTGGGCTAGTTTATTTGGGAGATAACAAACCTTGTCAGATTGTTGGAAAGGGAAGAATCAAGATTAAGTTGCAGAATGGGAATCATTGGCTACTATAAGAGGTAAGGCATGTTCCAAGGCTTAGTAGGAACTTAATTTCAGCAGGGTAGCTAACTGAACAAGGTTGCACTGTTACATTTACTGATAAAAATTGGAAGGTTTTAAAAAGTGCCTTAGTAGTAGCAAAAGGTGTGAAAGTAGGCACATTATATCTTTGTACAGGTCATACTATTCCTTCTACTTTAGATGTTACAGAGGAAAAACAAACAGGTTCAGGAACAGTTGCTGCAGGTTTGCAGGAAGAGACTGGAAAAGTTGCTGCAGGTTCTGAAACAACACTGTGGCATAACAGACTTGGGCATATGAGTGAAAAAGGTATGAAGGTACTTCATTCTAAGAAAGTTTTACCAGGTCTGAAATGTATTAATATAGATTTCTGTGAAAGTTGTGCATATGGCAAACAAAAGAAAGTCAATTTTCTCAAGGATGGGAAGCAAAAGAAAAATGAAACATTGGAGCTTGTGCATACAGATGTATGGGGACTAGCTCAGGTATCTTCTCTCGATAGCTCTCGGTATTATGTTACATTCATAGATGATGCAACTAGGAAAGTCTAGATTTATTTCCTTAGATAGAAATTTGATGTATTTGAAACATTTAAGAAATGGAGAAGCTTGGTTGAAAATGAGACAGGAAAAAGATTAAAATGTCTCAGATCTGATAATGGCGGTGAGTATTGCAGCAAAGAATTTGAAGATTATTGTTCCTTTAATGGAATTCGTAGGCAGAAAATGGTTCCAAGGACTCCACAGGAAAATGGAGTGGCTGAACGCATGAATAGGACAATAATGGAGCGTGCAAGGACCATGAGATTGCATGTTGGACTACCTTTAAACATGTGGGCAGAGGTTGTCAACACTATTGTATATTTAATTAACAGAGGTCCTTCAGTTCCTTTGGGCTGTGGTATTCCAGAGGAAGCATGGACCGGCAAGAAGGTGAGTTATTCTTTTCTGAAAACCTTCGGCTGTGAAGCATTTGCACATATAGATTCTAAAAATAGAACCAAGCTAGATGTGAAATCAAAAAAATGTACCTTCGTTGGATATGGCATTGATGAATTTGGTTATAGGCTTTGGGATTTTGAAAATCAGAAAATTGTGAGAAGCAGGGATGTTATATTCAATAAGAAGGTGTTGTACAAAGATCAGTTGCAGCAGCATGAGAAGAAAGAAAAGGATTATGTGGTGCTGGATGATACTCCAAATAGTGATGTTCAAGTGGCTCCTCATGCTCCGCAACAGCAACCAAAAATACCACAACTCCAGTGAATGTTAGACAGTCAACAAGGATAAATAGACCTCCTGAAAGGTTTTCTCCCTCTTTGTATTCTATTTTGTTAACAGATGCTGGTGAACCAGAAGGGTATGATGAAGCTATGCAGGTGGATACACAAGTTCAATGGGAGCTTGCTATGAAAGAAGAAATGGACTCCTTGCTGAAAAATTAGACTTGGGAATTATGTAAGTTACCTGCAGGTAAAAAGGCTTTACCAAATAAATGGGTTTACCAGCTGAAAGAGGAAGATAGAGGTAAGAAAAGATTTAAGGCCAGGTTAGTTGTAAAAGGATTTGCACAGAAAAAGGGCATTGATTTTGATGAGATATTTTCTCTGGTTGTCAAGATGACTTTTATTCGTACTGTTTTAAGTATTGTGGCTGCTAAAGATTTGCATTTGGAACAGCTAGATGTGAAAACTACCTTTCTCCATGGTGATTTGGAGGAGGAGATATATATGGAACAGCCCCAAGGATTTGAGATCAAAGGTAAGGAGAAACAAGTTTGTAGATTGAAGAAGAGTTTGTATGGCCTGAAACAAGCACTTCGGCAATGGTATCTAAAATTTGATAGTTTTATGGCTGAGCAAGGCTACAACAGGTGTAATTCTGACCATTGTGTTTATTTTAAGAGGTTGGATAATGACAGCTACATTATTTTATGTTTATATGTTGATGACATGCTTGTAGCTGGGTCTAACATGGATCACATCAGAGAGTTAAAACATCAGTTAGCAAAGTCATTTGATATGAAGGATTTGGGGGTAGCAAAACAAATCCTTGGTATGAAAATTTGCAGAAATAGAAAGAACAGAAAATTGACTCTATCTCAGGCTGCTTATGTTGAAAAGGTGTTGCAAAGATTCCATATGGAGAATGCAAAAGCTGTCAGCACATCTTTGCCTAGTCATTTGAAATTAACTAAGGAGATGTGTCCAAAGACACAAGAGGAGGAAGAAAAAATGTCCAAGGTACCATATGCTTTAGCTGTAGGAAGTTTAATGTATGCCATGGTATGCATGAGACCAGATATTGCACATGCTGTAGGAGTCGTTAGCAGGTATATAAGTCATCCCGGATTAGAGCATTAGAATGCGGTAAAATGGATTCTCAGATATTTGAGAGGTACATCTAATAAACACTTATGTTTTGGGGGCTCTAATACTGATTTAGTAGGTTATGTAGACTCAGATTTGGCAGGGGATATTGATACCAGGCGGAGTACTACCGGTTATGTCTTTACTGTAGGTGGAACAGCGGTGAGTTGGATTTCCACGTTACAAAAGGTGGTTGCTTTATCCACCACAAAGGCAGAATATGTAGCTGCAACAGAGGCAAGCAAGGAGATGATATGGCTGCAATCTTTCATGAACAAATTGGGCACACAACAGGTTAACAGTTATTTGTTTACGGACAGCCAGAGTGCCATACATCTTGCAAAGAATTCTACCTTGCATTCAAAGACCAAACACATACAGTTGAGGTATCACTTCATTCAATCGGTGTTGGATGATGGACAGTTACAGCTGGCCAAGATCCATACAGATGACAATCCAACAGATATGTTTACAAAGGTAGTGACAAGGGAGAAGCTGAGCTCCTCTTCAGCTTTGGTTGGTCTTCTAGACTGAAAACAACAAAAATAGAACAACAGAGTCTAGGGTGCTTCTTTCTAGTGGGAGCTACAGGGTCAGTGTCATCCAGGCTCAGTCTCCAAGTGGGAGATTGTTTGGTGTGGAGCCTGATCAATCTCCAAATGGGAGATTGTTGGTAGGTGGCGACTGATCAGGAAAGTACTGTACACTAGCCATGTATCCTCGCCGGGGTTCGGGCCGACTTAAAAATTTTTATTTTTTCATTGACCGACATAAGAAAACCCTATTTTTGTAACCGACAAAAAACTTAATAAAAAGCAGCCAAGGGTTAGGGTTTGGGGGTTGTATTGTAGCATTTGGTAGCAGTATTGAGTTGCAGGGATTGCTGATTGTAATCGGTTTAATTTACTGGATAATAATATTGGACTCTCTATTTGGTGGATGTAGCCCAAGTTTGGGTGAACCACATTAAAACTTGTCTCTCGCTGTTATTATTTCTGTGTATTTCCATTCCTCTGTTTAATCTTTATTTGCATTTAATTGATATCTTCTTCCGGCTAACCCTAACACTATGTTTGTTGACTATATAATACAATTGTGTGAGACTTGATGGGAGTTTGGTGTAGTTACATTGGGTGGTGATCATGGTGTCATGGATGTTCCTTGTTTGGTTGTGACTTTGGCATGACATGATTATTATGCAGGTGCAGCTTTGGTGGTGTTGGATTAATGTTTTCTTTACAGGTTTTGTTCATCTTCTTGGTTGGAGATTATGGTTTACTCAACCTTTTGGGAGTTATTTTTGTTATAGTGGGATTCTTTGATTGTGTTGGGGCCATGGATGATCTTCATTTAGGAGATGGTTATCACAATATCATGGATAGCTTGATTACATGTTTCAGTGGGATATTTTGATAGTGATGGTTTAATGTTTATCATGTTGCCATGTATAGCTCAATATCACACTTCAGTGGGAGCTTTGGTAGGATATGGTTATCTTCATGTGATTTGGAGATGTTGATCCTTGGTTTAGAGATGTTGGTATTATGTCTTGATGGACTGTTGATTCCAGATTAGAGTGTTGGCATGATATAGGTTCTCTTGAGATAGGATTTGTGCATTAGTGCATGTGATCTTCCTTTGAGGAGATGATTAGATCATGATGTCATGATGTGTTCCTAGGTTATGTAGATGTTCAATGGGAGCTTTGACTATGATCTTGTTGGTTCTCTTGGTATTGAGTACATTGATCATTTGCATTTGGAGTTTAGCATGGATTGATCATGGAGGTACTCATGGATAGTTGGAGATTTAGGTAAGGCTTGAGTTCTCTTGGGATTAGAGCCATGTGTTGAGATGGTTACTCTTTGATGAGGATTTTAGCAGCAAGACCGAGGAGCATACTGCTTGGTTGGACGTGAGTTCAACATGGACATGTTGATGAGATTTTTCTTGGAGAGAGTCTTTGAGGCTTGGTACATCTTGGAGTAGCAATCTCATCCCCACTCTTGGTCCACTTGGCGGTGAATGATTTGATAGGTATGCCCACTTGTTTTTCAAATGCATTATTTCTTTGTATCTTATCTTCTCATGTGTGATTCTTGAGCTATGGATTATGGTTGTGAGGACTTGTTTGAGGAGTAGATGCATGATTATAATTAGTTATCTCCTTATGTTTGATACTGAGGTTTTATGAGATCATTGTGTGTAATGGTCATGGTTAGTGGCTTTGGGCTTATTCATACTTTGGGATGGTTACATGAGTTTGATCTACTTTTGGTTTGAGAGGCTTGCATCTTGATTTGTGGGATGTTGAGGAGGCTTTTTGTTATGGGGTTGTAAAGGAGATCAAACTTTTCACAGCTATAGCACATTAGTGTGGATAGAAGGACATGGTTATGATTTGTAGGTTCTCTCTTGATTGGTGTTATGCTTCTTCCTTAATGTTTATGTTCACATGAAATTGGGGTTGAGATGTGTATGGAACTATTGAGACTCTTTGACTTCTTTCTCTTATGATGTGGAGGATTTGGGAGCGATATGGACTTGAGGTGAGATTTATGTTGCAGCTATTTAGTTTTCAGATTTTGCATATCTATGTGTGTGTTCTTTGACACCATGTGATAGAGGATTCAACCACATCTTCTATGTGAGTGCTATTAGTGGATCTCTAGATGCCTTGATCTATTTTTAGATTTGAAATTTACTCATGCAATGGGAGTTCTAGGATATATATGATTCCTTTGTTGGATGTTCTCATTATATTTTGGTATGGAGGGTCTTGAGGTTTGTTATCACATGCTTTGTGTTGTTACCTTGGAGGACTTCTTTATGTAGGATTGAGTATACATTGTGATTTGAGTTAGATATGTTGATGGCATAAGGTCTACTTGTTATCATTTGTATACCTTGGTTTGGAGGTATGGTTAGTTGATGCATTAGCAAATAGTTGCGGTTGTTATTTTAGCAATGATGTTTGATTCTTATTAGCTACTCGAGCCATTTGTTACCATTGGATTTGGTGTTTGTATTTCAATATCAGTTGATGCAGGTTTCTTGCTTCTACGTGATAGTTTAGTGCGGCATCTCTTTAGAGGATCTTATCCTTCATGGTTTGGCATGATGGAGGATGAGGGGATTCTTGTTTAAGATTGTGGACACCTTGATTTTTTTTGCAGGTATCTTGGAGCACATGAAGCACATGGATATTAATATGATACATGTTGGTCATATGGATGGTTTCCCTTGATTTTTTGAGTTTACTTGTTGATCCCTTATGCAATGTATACAAGTGGGAGAATGTTGGAGTAGTTGTGTTGTACACTTTGCATAACATTGATATTATTTTATTATGTGAAATAAATATTTATTTGTGATGCATCATGGGTGATGTGTTTAGCCACATTAGATGTTTATTTTTTGCCACTTGTAATCGTTGTATGTAATATTGGGTTAATTATTTTATGTGTGTGAGACACATAGAGTAATTAATTATTTACTATGTAATTATTTAATTATTGAGAAAACTTAGTACCAATAATTAAATGTGGGAGTCAATGGTTTTGTAGACTCATGGTTTTGGGATAGATGGTTTTACCATACCACATGTATTTGTGTGAGCTTACCTTTATAAAAGCAAACACACGGGTAGTTGCTGAGTTTGTTTAGGCTTGTTGGCTGGGTTTATCTTGATTGAGCATTTCTTGTAGGTTGCATTTGTGAGGGTTTGAAGCATTGCATTTGATGTGTGGTTGCATGTTTGTTCACATGAAGTGCAAGTAGAGAGCTTGATGCTTCAGGGTATTCATTATGTATTGTAATCTTTATTGCTAAATAATACATGAGAGATGGATGCTTTTGGAGGCTGGGTTTTTCCCTTAATGAGGGTTTTCCTATATACATCTTGTGTCACCATTGATGGTATGATTATCTATTTCTTTTGCATATGGATTTCTGATTATTATTGCATATTAATCTCTCATTGGGTTATGAGGAATTAGTCTATATGGCTGAATATTTCCAACATTTACCTCTACTGCCAATATAAAAATTCAAAAAAATGTTATGCTCATTTTTTGATGGTCATTGAATGCATTCAATTCTGAGTATTTTTTCTCTATAAATAGTTTGAAGGTCAGGAATCCCAACCATCAAAAGGAAGAAGAGTTTTATAGCTTGGAAATTCAATAACACATATGCATTACAAAATTCAATGTAAAAAAACCACGCAAAAGCATATTATAGAATTAGGTAAGTTGAAAAAGATAGGGAAGGTTGTAATATTTTATTATATAAAATGAGTATACTATTTTGTGAATACCCAAATATTTTAAACATCGAACTCCACATGCACAATAGGCCCAGACTACCTTAAGGGAACACACCTTCAATTCTATTTTCTGTTTGATGTGAGATCCAACCCATTGATTAGTGAGCACTCTCAATAATCAACTTGATGCCATTGATTCCATCAGATGTACAATACCTTCATTCATTCTCTACAAATGCAGAATACCCCTATTTTGGAAAATTTATTAGAAACTCTCCGTCTTGATTCTTCTTCAGTCAGTGAGACCTACTTATTCAATTTCTACAACTACATCAAAATACCTGAAATGTGGTCTTCATTCTTTTCCTCAGAAGAAATAGTGATGTAGCTTTTCTCATGAGTTGTACATATAAGGAAATAAGGCCACATAATTGTATTGAAGATGTATTCTATAGCCACCTACCAGTTACATGACAAGGAAATAGTGCCACATTCGAAAAAAAGCTGAATATATATGAAATCTTTAGTAGTTAACCTTTATATAAGAAAATTGGAATTTAATATAACTAACTATTAGAAGCCTAACAAAATTGAAATGTCATATAAATTATAAAAAAGGTTCTTACTTTTCCATGATGGGGCTCTACTTGATAGTGGCAAAGGAAGACACGAGATCCTGTAGGTGTTACGTGGGTTTCATCGTATTCACAAAGCACATACAATACATAGAATGACACATATAAACAATACCATAATGATTTCAAAATATATAATTTTGTCAACCAATCGATTATTATATTGTATCTATATAGTATATTAATATTGTACAAACAAATATAATTCATTTACAAAATTTTTAGTTCAAATCAAATTTTATAAATTTAAAAATAATTATATTATAAATTATTATAGTGAAATAATCATAAGTTATTACATTACTAAAGACATCTTCAACTCATATAAATAAACAAGTAATACAAATATAGCATCAATAAAAAATTATTTAACTTCCAACTCAAACAATATGCCATACCTCATCTACTAATCAAAATCCATATACTATTACTACAACACTACAAAGGCGGGTACTCCACTATGTGACACTTGTTAATTAATCGAAATACTATGTGACACTTGAATTACTTGAATCTCCCAATAAAAATTTTGATTAATTAGCTGATAGGCTTTTTGTAGGAGAACCATTGTCGGAGAAAGTTCAATCAGCTAGTTTCGTTTGATATTCCAATAATATTCTGATATTTAAATGGGGACCTGCACCGACAGTCTGACAGCAGACATGGACAAGCAATGCAAACATGGGCTCCACCGAGTATATACAAACTTTATAATATGCAAGCCTTTGAGAGCATTCAAAGTCTGAATTTGAAAAAAGAGTGGTTATGTGTTCGACTTAATCTCTTCAACTGTTTTTATCTTCCAGATAGTTTTTCTCTATGTAAGGTTGACAAGCACTGCGAACCCACCATATCGAAGTTTATGCAAGATTAGAACAACCATTAATGTTATCTCTCCTTTGAAGTACTTCAAATGTCTTGTCAACTGTGCAGTTAAGAGGCATAACAAAAAAAATTGATTAAGTGCATAAGGGCTAAGGGCACCATACATCATACATCTAATGTAATCCCAAAGAATAAGAAAGAATTGAAGAGGCACATGGAGTTTGATACAGAGATACCACTTGACAAAAGTGGTTATTTTTTATGCAGAATACATCTATCTCAATTAAGAGGGAACACAAAATTGATTAAGCTAGTAAGAGTCAAGGGATTATACATCATACATCTGATGTAATTCTAAAGAATAAGCATGGAATTGAAGATGCATAGGGAGTTTGATGCAGAGATAATGTTTGACAGAGATAGCTAAAAATGTATACAGTTAAGTGTCATACAAGTAAACAAATCAAACCTCTAGACACAAAGTTTAAACAACAATATGTTTGATAGGAAATTTAAGCCACTTTTGGCATTTTCTTTTAGGAAAAAGCTTTGTTTTGAAAGTTTATGAGATTGTAAACAAATCAAACCTCTAGATACAAAGTTTAAACAACAATATGTTTGACGGGGGATTTAAGCCACTTTTGACATTTTCTTTTAGGAAAAAGCTTTGCTTTGAAAGTTTATGAGATAGAATGATTAAAAAAAAAAATCTGGTTTACCAACTTATTCTATTCAATAAAAGTTGAAAAAACAACCATTCACAAATATTATCGGAATGCCCAAGTAGCACCGCATTTGAAATTGAATACTCGAAGCCGCATTTGAATTTATTTAAATAAACTTATTATGTACTAAAATTATGATCATATTGTTGTTATTTAATATTTCACCCTGTCGGCTAGTTTGTTGGGCTCAAATTTGGTGCAACTGCTATTTAATAAGTACGGTCAAATGTGCATTCGGAATGTTCCATAGACGTTGGCCTAATCCATCACCCAAAAAAAATCGAAAAGATTTTTTTATCGGGAAATTCAAGTTAGCACAATGATGGAGAGGGCAAAGCGCTGCAAGACCGATCAAGAGCCGGGTTGTTTTATTGAATTACTCCCTCATGAATTATTTGCAAAAATATTATACAGATTCCCTCTGGACAAAGTTTTAGAGCTCAGAAGTGTTTGTAAGAGTTGGAATAAGATTATATCATCTACAGAGCACCTGCAGAGAAAGCGTGAGCAGCTGAATATGGACAGATGCCTCGTGGTCAATCACAATGATACCGTTGCGCTTCTCGACATCTATCAAAAAAGATGGTTCCCCAATATATTCAGACAATATGAAGAGATATTCCCCCCCTTCTGTTGGAATCTGAGAGCTGCAGGTGACGGTCTTTTAGTCTTCACCAGTAAAGAAAGTGGAATAATTCGAGTGTTGAATCCACTCACCATGAAATATCGCGACCTTCCAGATATAAATGTCCCCACGCTATGTCCTCTCTCTCACTGCATAAAAAGATATTATCACCAGAAGAATTGTAAAAGAAAAGGTAAAGAAGTTGCACTTGCAGTAGAGGTAGGGGTTAGGGTTTGTTCTGATTCATCAGCATATCAAGTGTTTGTTATTATTGGGGATTTTGCTAGCGAGAGATTGCGTATTCTTATATATAGTTCGGCTCAACAGACATGGGAAGTTAGGATTCCTTATAACAACTTAGTCCAACACCACTGGGAACAGGCAATTGTGTTAAATCAGGTGGTCTATATTTTTTCCAAATCTGGGCGATCTTTGGATTTCTACAACATACATGGCAACGAGAACACTCTGCAGCATGTGGAGGATTTAAGGTTGACAGAGGGGACAGAGAATTTAGGTTGGGATTGGAATGATTGTGACTTGAAGAGACTTGTGTTAGACAAGGGTTGCATTATGATGATTGTTTTCCATAAGAGGCATTTCATGCATACTATTTTTAAATTGGATTTGGATACTAATAATACTCCGTTGTGGAAGCTTCATTTTAGAATAGAACCAACCCAGAGGAGAATCGGGAATCCTCGACGGGAAGCATCGGAGGTGAAATATGTGGTGGCTTGTGGTGGTAATAATGGAGAGGATGTTTTTTTTATCACAGTAAGAATTAATAAGGAAAATGCGTTGTTGAAAGTGGTATCATTCAGTGAAAAGGGGACGAGTTCTCAAAAACATCCCGATCTTACACTAGATTCTAATCTCGACATCATCAAGTGCACCACCCCGTTTTTTATGCCTCTGAACTTTTGTTTGTGCCCGTAAATCTTAAGGGCAACTTGAATGTAGTTGATGTAAGTACTCCCACTATCCTTTTCTCTTCATTTTATTGCAAGAAATGTTTTTTATTGTTGTCTTGTTTCACATTATACTATATGTCTTGATTGATTAATGATTATACTAGCTGCACATGCTAGGTTGTTTTTAAATTTTTATTTCTAGTTGTCAGGGCCAGGACATAAATTCAAACCCCAAATTTATTGGCTGCCTAAGTTCTAGCAGGGCTTGATAGACATGCACATGATTGCAGGACCCTCTTCTTCACAGGGCAGCCAGGAGATTGGAGGAGCTCTTACACAATCTACTCTAATAAATTTCACCAGATTTCAGTCTTTGATTTTGCATTAGACTAGACTTCTATGCCAGCTGTTAAGCACATGGCTGCTGCTCTGCAATTGTTATAATATCCTACTATGAGTTAGAAGAAGAATTTATAAACTATTTTTGAAAGGTTACTAGATGGCCTGATTCTACAATTCTTTGAGTACCTTGGCAACAGCCACTTGCCATTGTTAGCTGTCTGGTGTTTGGGCTCTCCCTTGCTGCTTTATTTATTTGATGCAGTTGTACTCAACTGAGATTAATCCTGTAGCACATTTTGATACTTTCTCTACTCTATATTTTTTTGTTGGTTTGGTGGTACCTGTCTTTGCTTATTATTGCATAAAAGTGTTGTGTTGTTCTGTACTGCATTTTCCAGCATGATTATAAGGAATTTCTTTATTTTGATTCCTTCTTTTAGTGAATTTCTATGAGTTACTTTGAACTACAAATGTTCCTCAGGTGTTATCTTGTTTTCAGTATAAATGTACTTACTCATTTACCTCATCAAATATCTAACTGCAATCATAATGTTTAAAAAATGATCTCATAAGTTTTTTCACTATTGATCAGGTAATGATGCATTTCATTTTATGACTGACAATGCCCAGGTTGATAAAAAGGAACTATGTTTTAGTAATGGGGTACTGCCAGTTCTAATAGTTGAGTTGAGGGGACATGTAATGCATGTCTTCATTAAGCACGAGTGTATAGGTTTGTATTAAGATGCATAGTAAAGACAATTCTGTAGAAATTGGAGGTTATATTTTGAAAAGTTTTCAATTTCGTTATGAAGTAAAATGCTAAGTTTTGGAATACAAGACATTTTATTTTATTTTATAGCAGGATTGTTGGGATTGTAATCCACAACAACCGTATTAACTCCTCCTCCTGTTCATCCTCCAGCGCTGCAGACAAGGAATTGATTGCTCATTACTCCTAGCATGGTCTCACTCATATCTCCTTTTTGACTTTCTTCTTTCCCCTGCCTCCGTCTTGTCTTGATTTACTTCTGCAGAGATGATGTTGTAGCAGCATGGCCTTCTTCTCCATCGTATGGAAAAAGGCAGTTTATTTCTGATCCATAATTAATGATTCCATAAAATGCAGTCAAGTCATGATGATGTCGACACTATGGCCTTTGCAAATGAATCTAGCGACTTAATTTACTGTGGAAGTGATGCTAGCTACTGCAGGGTGTTCTGTGTGTATTTATCTCTCTCTGTGTTCGTTGTTTTTTTTTGTAAGGGCTGCTGAAGATATATAGTCATGCACATTTTCCTTTTTACCAAAAGTTCTTCTCCAAAGGCTTGACATTTTACTATCTGTTACATTGCCTGCAACAGAATGCAACTATGAAATTATTCTTCATTTATATTCTCCTTGTATTGAAATGCAGATTGTGTGTTGTGTTCTGTTTTTTTTCCTGTTACTTATGAAGAGCAGTAGCTCTGTTTAACCGAAAATATATGTATTTTCTGTATGTAAAAACCAGTGTGCTTTCAGGGTAGCTGTGTGTGTTTTATTCTCCTCTGCTTCTTCCCTTCAAGGATGATGTTTATTTTAATTTTGTAGGCTGCATTCATTTTCATATGGCTAGTCAATATTCTTTTCCAAGTGAAGATCTTCCGATTATTTATAAAGTGCAGAATATAGTGCTCTCCAAATGTCACAAATTGCTTTCTTTATACCTCTGTACATATGTCAAATTACAAGAAAACGGGGGCAATTACATGTACAAGTATGCAAGATGTGCCAGCATAATGATCCTGCTTGCTTATAGCTAGAACTGGTAAAGTTTTATGAAAACTCTTCTAAAACTTTAGAGTGAGGATTGGAGCATAGCTATTGCCAAAGCTGGAAGACATAGGTGGTCTTTAACATTCATTGTTAGCCTCCTAATGGAAGTTGTGCTTGTAATGTATGGGTTCAACCAATTCGCTATATCAGTCCAACTTAACATAAACTGCAAGTCATTGAGAGAAAAATTGGGATTGTATTGTTAGAAACAGGTAGTGTGTAAAATGACTGCCTCTTTGTGGGGCCTAAAAACAGACCTTTCTAGGGCGGAGGCATAAATAATCTCGTAATGGGGTTATAAATGAAATGTAACGGACTGAAGGCAACATATATTCCTAAAGGTTCAAAATTTGAAATTCTAAAGTGTTGCAATATATCTATTTCGGCAAGGTCACAGACGGATCATCTTATAGCAGAGGCAGTAATAAATGGACTTTGTTACATATATTTCTCAGAGTAACTACAAACCACCCGATTAGCACAAATGCAACTGACCATGAAATAAGTAATTCAAATATCAGGGGGATTTACTGCTATAGATTTTTATATTTTATACATCATTCTAGGGCCCAATACACACCAGGAATTCCATAATGATCTTTTTTATATCTGAAATCTGCATAAAATTGAAATATCATAAAGCATAAATCGTCAAGAATCATGTCAGATTCCTTTATTTTATGCAACTCTGAATCAATCAAATTTTAACAATGAAAGAGATGTTAAAATTAGAAATTCCATCCAACAAGGATGGGGATCTACCTCTATTTGCTACCATTTTTGACAGAATATCAAATGAGATGAAGTATGGAATCACAAAGCCAAATTTTTGTTCTGATGTGGACTTCAGGGGCACAAAGAGTAAATCACAAGAAGCAGGATCAAATTCACAGTGCTACAGTTCCCTTTTGTAGGGTTGACATTCTATTGGTAATTTTCTCAGGAATTCCCACATTTTTCGAGGCTCTCCTGTTTGAAGAGTGTAGGTATCGAATCATCTCTGAAGGTACTGATGTTCTTGGACCAAATGCTACTCTGTAAAATTATCCAATGTGATGTTCCATTTTGTTTCTAGCAACCCTGAAGTTCAAAACAGACATAATCTCTAGTCCTAGTCTTCCTTGGGTGTTGTCTAGTGACTGCTTTAATTTTGAGTTGATTTGAACTCATCCATAGTCGGGCTATGAGCATATTTGCCCTCCATTGGATCTCTGCCTCTATTTAAACTTTTTGGTGGTGCTCATATGTGGGGATGAATTAATTGAGGTAGTGTTGTTCCCTTCCAAGTTCCTTTGTCCACATCACCAACCTAATTTTCTCTCATGCATATATTATTTGATTCTCAATAATATTTTCCATTTGAACATTCTTGCAAGCCAGGCACAATCTATTCATCCAACTGCTGTTTTAATTCATTTGCCTTTTCTTTTATTCAGCTTTTCATCTACTAACATTATAGGCCATCTATTACTCTCCATGCATTCTGTTTTCTTCACATATCCTAGCAAGCAGATCATAGCTGCTATCTCTAATGGAAATTTGCCTCATTTTGCTTATAGAATCTTATAGGGGACTGAAGCTGTTTGTGATTAAATGCTTTTAGATGTTTATCTATTTGTCACCATTTTAGACTTGATGTGTTACTGGCCCAATCCTCACACCTATAAAACAATTCTGCATTCTTACATCTGTTTTGTCCTTCCAAACCCACAATTCTGCATTCCTATATCTGTTCTGTAGTGCAGAGGGTGCTTTCCATATCCCTTAAATTCCTTTCATTCTGCAGATTCCCAGTTCAGTTTGGTACAGAGAAATAGATGTGTTTCACTTTGAGAAACACATCAGTAACTGGGCACTTGATATTTTTCATGGGCTTCAGAGATCGATAGAGCTTTGCAGCAATGCTCAAAGATGATTATGTTGAAGCAATTCATTGGAATTTTGGGAGTGAAAATTGCAAAATGATGATATATGAACATTGTTTAATTTGGGCTGCAACCAATTTACTGGAATGCAGAAATAAAATGCTGCAGTGTAAGAGGATTTTTCCCGAGGAAGATAAAAGGAGATGGAGGAAATTTTTTTGTTGTATCTCGTCATTGGTCTGTGTTTGTTCCCCTTACCTTACCTGGCTATTTTTGACTTGTAACTATATGTGTTATTAAGTTGTTAACCAAACGTTCTAATATTGCCGTCTTTATCTGCCTGTCTACCCATCAGTTGTAGCCATGTACTTGAATATTTAGACATTTTTTTTGTATTTATCATTTTATTTTTGTGATTTGACTAAATATAAGCATTTATTTTTGGTTGACCAAACTTGGAAAACCTGGTCATGCCTGGTTAAAAACAGTTTCTGCAGTAAGACTAGTATGTAGAAATTATGCCATTTTAAGCTGACACATAAATTTGCCCAACAATCTCCGTGGCTTTATTTAGGTGAAGAAATGAGCATGTAATTATACTGCTGTAATTATCTTAAGTTATACTATCATTGATGGCCCACTCTAACTCCATGGTTCTGTTGGAACATCTATTCACTAGGTTTTTCATGGAGGCAGAGAATTCACCGACGACCATAGGGTGATGCTAGGTTTAGAAGGCATGTATTGTTAAACATGGACTTATTATATATTGTTGAAAAGCTCTCTTGACACGGGCTTATTATGGTGTATAGTTCAATTTAAGCCGTTAAAGATCTTGGGCTGTTAAGGACAACATGTTTATGCTAGAATGAAATTTATAAATTACTTGGGATGTATACTTCAAATAGAATTTTTATTGCAAGAGGTTGAAAGTGAAAATAGTCTTGGCCATGTAGGTACCACCATTCTTGAACATCTTTCTTGTACTTTACTCAAAGAGCGAAAGCATCTTGAATCTTTGAAGATATGAACTCGCCAAACTCACCTGAGACAATTCTCTCTAAATCTCCATCTAGACATAGTCTTTTGAATGCAGTTTTGCACCCAACAGCAACCTCTTCATCTCTATATGGTGCCACCCTCCTCAGTAGCGAAAGTATCTCTTTTCTATAATACTTTGGAGACAAAGCAAATGCTAAGAGATGCAAGGGTGTGGTCATCTTGTTCTAACGCTAAAAAATGATCCTTTGCACTCTATTAAAAAATGATTTTGTAAGGTCTTGCTCCTTGGCTTCTATTATGGTCCTTATTTTTTCAACCATGGAGTCCATGCCATCATAAATCTCACTCAAGCATGGTCGATCCGTATCTGCATACATAATCTTACTCATGATGGGCTCAGTGAAATCCAAAACATATTGCACACGAGCCCACCACTCATTATCAAGGATCAATGCTTTGAATTTTTGGGCTTTCTCTGTTTGTGATTGCCTCCACAAACTCTAAAGAGTGTCGATGACCATGGCACTCAATGCTACTTTCACCTTCACAAGTCGACTCAAGACGATTGTGTGTGATGTGAAACGAGTTTCGGCAACCTAACATCATGTAAAAAAATAAATTTAAATTTAAATAATAAAAAGTAGCAACTTAGCAAAAAATTAAAAATATTAAATATGCTAAAAGTAGAAAATAAAAATAAAATTACCTTCAACAACTCCAATTTGGAGAAGGTCCTGAAGATGGCTTGTGACATATGATGATTTGTCACAAACATTTGAATCTCCTCGGCCTCTGTGTAGATTTCCTAGACCCACTCAATTTGTGTGCCAATCTTTTGCATTATCAAGTTGAGAGAGCAAATGGCACATGGTGTCCAAAAAATATGCCATTATGTACCCTCCACTACTGAACCAGCTGCCCTACAATTTTTAGCATTATCCATTACAACTTGGACAATGTTTTCAAGGCCCACCATGTCAATGGCTTGTATGAGGATATCGGCAATGAAGTTTGCATCCTTCACTTGCCCCTCGCAATCAACTGCTTTAAAAAACATAGCCCCTTTAGGGGACACTACAATGACATTAATTAGTGGTCTATTTTTGCAATCCTTCCATCCATCAGAAATGATGGGCACTCCTATTTCAGGCCATGTATCCTTGCTTGCTCTCAATGACAACTCTACGGAAGCTTTTTCCTTGGCCAATAAGGAGGTGCGCACCTTTTCATACCCAAGACTAACATAACCATTAGGTGCCTTGGTAATTGCGGTCACCATATCCTGCCAATATGGTGATCTAACAAGGTTGAAAGGAAACCCATTGGCATAAATGCAACGAGAAATGATTTCATTTGCAGTGTCCTTTGACTAATTCTTTAAGGCTTTTTCCAATGGGCCTCTTTTACAGGATTGAGTAGTGTCTTCTCCAGAAGATGGTGGCGGCATGGAAGGATGTGGGCCAGCCGGTTCTGTGAAGCCACCAAGAGATTTATGTGCTTCTTTCTTGGAAAGAGGATGTACTCTTTCCTTTGCTCTGTTACTTAGCGTGTCGGCATCCTCTTGTTCCTTGATATATTCCAATATTTGTTGCTTTGGCAACCCTTTTTTATTCGGCCCTGGACAAACTCTTATACCTATGTTGGTCGTAGCACATAAGTGAGCTTTCACTCGACAACATGAGCTCTTATATTCTTTCAAACATTGGCTACAATGCCAAAGATAACCCCCACCACCAGGTAATTGTTCGATCATGGTTGTATGTTGCCAAAAGGGTGATGCTGCATCAATTTTAAACGACTTCTCTATAGGTAGACCAACTGAACTAGAACTACGAGTCATTTTGTATGAAATTATACAACAAAACAAAACAAACATTATAAATTTAGAACCCTACAACTTTTTTTAAAAAATGGGCATTATAACCCCTTTATTATGTATATAAGGTTTACAAAAAAAATTAAAACTTAAACAAAAAAAAATGAAAAATCTTGAAAAAATTCATGAAAACTTGGAAAAAATTACAAGATTCACTCACCTTTGTAGCTAAATTTTCCTTGAGCAGCCTTTCCTTCTCTTTTGGTGTAGTTCTTTCACTCTCCTAGCCTTCACATTTGAAGAAAGAGGCAGCAACCTTCAACAACCAACAATAGCAGCTTGGAGACAAAAAATGAAGTTTCTCTCTTTTGTTTGCATGAATGGAGTCAAAAAAAGTTTATGTTTTTGTGTTATAGATTGAAATTGACCTTTTCAAGTTTTTTTATAAGTTAAAAACTTTTATAAAGTTAAAAAAATTTAAAATAAACATTGAAAAACATTGTCTGGCGTGGGTCCGCAAGGGTTCGCCCAGGGTTCTGCTCGGGCCCCAAAGAACCCATAGGGTACTTGGGGCGCTCGGGCAAAACCTGAGGGCGAAGCCCCGGGCATCTCGAACCCATACCTGGGTCGTCTCAGTCCAAGCATGCTGGGCTCAACAGAAGGACTCGGCTATTTAGCTTTATTATAATGTCATACATTTTATGTACTGCGATCCCTTTTTGGGATTTAGTTAATCAATTTGTCTTTTTCAATCTGTCTTTTTCTGCCTTGCTAATTAATTTGTCTTTTTCTTTTTTGTAAATAGGTGCCTCCCTTATAATAGTTTTGGCGGGATTATAACAGATCATTAACCTTTAAAATAATTTATGCCAGAAAGTCTTTTGAAGTATCTAGATCCACCAATATGCGAGAAAAGGTTGTGTGCATAAAATCAGATGAATCATTGTCAGTAGCCAAAAAGTTACTCAGTGAATCACTGATAGCTTCGAAGCAAGATTTGGCCCAGAAGGGAAGTGGTAGAATAGGCAAACGAACCCAAATAGGTATAATAGTAAAGGATTCAATGGAGGGATTGAATGAGGGTTGCAAATGTTGTCCCCATGCTCAAAGAGAGTGAAGGATAGTATTTCGATCCTCCACGCTACCAAATACCACAATGAAGAAACCACAAGCGCAGGGATAGATTTCAAGTTTTTCTTCCATTACAAGTTGTTAGGAGTTAGTGATCCACTGATGCAGATCTGGGAGGCAGGGCCATAAACGGTTGAACCTACCAAACAACCCATGCTCTGCAAAAAATTCTTCATTTTCAACTCTCTTTTTAAACATCATCACCTAAATTTATTTTGATGGGCTTACCAGTGCTTTTTATGGGCCTTCCAAATTCAAAGGTGCTGCTACTAGGCTCCCTGAGTTTTATTGTGGATTTGTTCTTAGATGTGGCTACGCCCAAATATGCCCTATGTTGCGAGTCTGCCCTAGCCTGGGCGTCGTTAACTGATCCTCCCAGAGTCGTGGCGTCTTGAGACTCCTATTTTTCCCTCCCTGCGCCACAGTGAGTTGTGTCTGCTTGAT
Source organism: Cunninghamia lanceolata (assembly GCA_027924645.1). Taxonomy (NCBI): domain Eukaryota; kingdom Viridiplantae; phylum Streptophyta; class Pinopsida; order Cupressales; family Cupressaceae; genus Cunninghamia; species Cunninghamia lanceolata. Next base: position 2,952,946 of record BSBN01000356.1, on the reverse strand, counting down.
AACTCATGCGTGTGCTATGAGATGTGGGAGCGCAAAGAAAAGCAAGATGCCCTGCTTTTGGTGAAGGGCGATTAACTCCAACCAAATCCTGTTGCAAAATTTCATAACCATTTTTCTTGACCGCATTCCCAGCAACAAAATCGTCCACTGCCAATGAAAGGCAGGCAAATTTATTTCCAAAACGCTCAATTCAGGAGCTATCAATAACGATGCCATTTTATCATTTACAAAATTCAGATTTATTTTAGTTTTTATTTTTAATAGCCTAAATTTATATTTTCTAATATTTTATGATTAATATTAAATTATTAACATGTTTATATGTTTCGTTATCTTAGCTAGTTTTTAAATCTATTAAATTGAAAATTGACATTCTTGTTTATTTAATTTTTATTTTGAAAAATAAAAATAATAAAAAAAATACAAATTTATACACTTTGAACATAATCACAAATATTTTAATGCTCCTTAATTCCACACCTTATTAATTAACTATTTAAGTGCAATTAATTACATAATTAATATAAATAATAATATTCATTTGAATATTATATTAAGTGCTAAGAATAACTAATTAATGTCAAAGAGGGTTCTGCACAAATGGCAAGGTCATAGGATTCTCAAGATGGAGACCCTAGTTCGATGCACATCATAGTGTCATGTGATTATCAACTACACGTATTAGTATTTTTATAAGTTTCATCCATGGAAAGTGTTGGTGCCTGCATGAGCAGTCAGTTTTCAAGCATATAAACATGCAGGCACCTTCCCTAAAAATCCAAAACATATTCTAAGTCTCTGGGCCTCCTCAGCATTTTTCAACTGCAGCATCATATTTTCTTTGAGGAGGAGGTCATCATCATCATGTTTCCAGACATCACCCTGATGTTTCGTGGAGCTACAGTGCAACATGATATTTGTGCATTAGGATGATATTTCCAAATATCCGGTCATCTTCCGAATATCATCCTGATGCCGATATGGTGGTGACGTCATCAAGGTCTGGAGGGTCATATTGCTAACACTAAGTCATTTTATGGAGATCCCCCGATGTTGCGAATATGACGATGACGTCATCGGGATATTTGGAGGTGTGCAGTAGGTAGGATATGGCGATGACGTCATCCGGATATGAGAGTTGCGCGGTATGCAGACGGGTGATGGTGACATCATCAGGACATGATGATGACGTCATCAGGATTTTTGAAGGCATCGGCGAGACCATGGGCATCGGCAAAGGAGTTTTGTGCTGGCCCGATGGTCTATCTCTGGTCGATGGAGCGGATTGTAAGGTAGGCATCGGCGAGACAACTGAGATCGATGAGAGTTTTTTGGGGTGAGCCGATGGTAGAAGTTTGGCCGATGGGCTTTTGGAGAGAAAGGCGTGTGTCGAGCGTGGCAAAAGTGCTCGACGCTTATTATGCATGTGGCCATATTTTTAAACTATTGAGGTGGTCTTCTCACCGTGCATGTGGGATTAATGTTCCTGCATAACTTGAACCTTCAGTAAAACACGTTTTGGCAGGAAATTCTTTTTTGAGTGCTGCGATGGTTTCCAGGTAGGCCGCGGGTGGTTGAGCCATCAATGGTGACTGTAGCAGGCGTATGGGCGATGGTACAAACGGTGAAGCTGTCTAATTATGAATGAAGACCCCAGATGGCGGCGCAAGGCTCGAGGCCACCCTTGTTTGCTGCAGCAATAACTTCTAAGTGCCATTCCTTCTGAGATCTATATTTGGCGGGATTTTTGGTCAACCATGTAATTAATTGCTTGTGGGTACACTTTCTGGCCGATATAGGCAGACTGTGTTACCATTGTTTGGGTTGTTGAAGGCCTGAGGCATTTTTGTGTAAATAATGAAGAACAGGGCATGATCTTGGCTGTTTTATCCCATTTTGGAGTTTATGAGTTGCAACATGAATGTATTTTGCACATATTTTTAGTTTCAGTGTTAATGTTATATGAAAAATACTTATTGCATGTGTCTATCTGCTTGTCTCCATTTGCTACATGTTATTCTCCTTCTTTTGAATTTGGTTGCATGTCAGCAGGGATATCTGTAAGTAGAGGCAGTTAGATACCCATTCTTGGGTGATGTTTGTAAGGCAAGCGTCAGTCCAACCCCCTGAAACTTGAGTGAAAGTTGCAAACCATCTGTTGTATACGTCTAGTTGACTCCTTGCCCAATGGATAGGCACCAGTCTGCTCCTGGATCAGTAGTTATGAGCCAAAACCCCTCGTCTTGCATCCAGGACATTATGTCCACCCATTTCATCACTTCCACCTGTTAGTTGTAGGAGTAGGATTAGGAACCCCCTGCATGCTCTCATACCCAACCAGACATATATGTCCAAGAATGTTGCCCACCTTGTGATCTATCATGCAGATCTTGGTCCATACATGAGAGTATTCTGCCTGTTGTTGTCAAGTTAGATCTTTCTATCTTTGAGCTAGTCAAGGTTACATCTTGAGTTATAGGGATACCCCCTTGGTGCGGTAGAACCAGAAGTGAAGGGGAGGCAGCTCACGCAACCTTCTGTATTAGTTGGCTGAATCTGCATGTGCATAAGAACTGGCAAACCTTGATGTTGATTCAGAAGAAAAACCAACAGAAAGCATGGGCCCAAAACAATTTTTTTTTTTTCAAAACTAGAGCAAGGATCTGGGAGTGGCAGCCCCTAGTGAGGTTGAGGTGCAATACCCCTTGCAAGGTCCAGACCTTTAGACTTTGAGTTTTTGACAATTTTGTTAATGTTTAAAGAAGTGAGAGCTGAAAGAAGAAATTGTGAAAAATGACTCTCATGAATTCCAAATTTTACTTCAACTTTATTTAATATTTTATTCTGATCATCTTCGAAATCTTTGTTATTTATTTTCGTGAAGTTCTTATAGCAATTTTTCTAGAATTTTTATCATTTTCTCGTCAATTTACTTTTCCTTTTCAACTTTGAACTCATTTGAATTCAAGGCTTCTTCAACATTTTCACAAATCATCTCTACGTACATTTTATTTCTCACTTTTAATTCTACTTCATGGAGGAGTCTTACTTCTGCAAGCCTTTGATTTCCTTCACATGGTTTTGGTTGTGATTTTGTAACCTTGAGGGTTTTTCATCCTTTGCCAACCCTGTTTGATTGTATCTTTTTGTACTTCACAGATTTTGGCTCTTCACATCTTTATTTCCTTGAAGACTGCAATTTCCTTTAACATTATTTTGATTGATGCTTTTAAGGTTCAATACTTTCACTATTTGCATGATGACCTTATAACAATGATAAAAAAGATTGTACGCATGACAAGCAACTTTAACAAAAAATCTAGTACAAAAAATATTATAAACAGATGACAAAAGAGCATTACTCAAACAATGATGAAGAGAAAAAGTGAAAGAAGCACCAATAGCCAATAGCCCATTTCAAGAGAGTCCAATTGACAATGTTTAAGGTGTTATTCCCTATAGCAATCAACATAAGAACAACTCCAATGGTAGGATGATATAATGATTTCACCCTCATTTGACAACAACATCCATTATGAAAATGTTTTACACATGTTTTGAAATTAATAACATATTCTTGGAAATGGATAGTGATTTTTAATTATGACTTTTAGTTTTCAGATGGCGAGGCTCACAGCTTCTTCATTTGTCTAGGTCACCACCCTGGTCACTAGAGATGCTCACTGAGTTGCCAACACGGTTCTCAATCACTAGTGGGTGGTTACACAACAATTACTCATAAGAGCTTCCACTGACCCAGGGAACACTCAAAATCTCAAGAGGAAATGCTTGCAATATGGTCACAACCATTCCTTTTGATACTTGGTCACTATGTGTACCTATGATGGGCATATGATCCTGTCACATTTTGTATATATGATGCTCACATGAGTTATTCACATTGTGTATATGTGAATTAGTCCCATCATGTATATATATATATATATATATGTGTTTTATGCATGAGCTAGTCACTATGTGTGTATGTGATGCGTGCATTAATTATTCTCCCTGTGTATATGTGGTACACATGAGCTAGTCACTTTGTGTATATGTGACACATGCATGAGTTATTCTTGTTGTGTAAATGGGTTATAACCCTGTACTAGTCACACTATGTATGTGTGACCCATGTGATAGATAGCCACAATGTATACATGTGAGGTGTGCTTAAGCTAGTCACTATATCTGAACAAGTGATGTTTATATGAGCTGGTCACTACATGTGGTTCTATGTGGTTTTGTACATTGATGTTGACATGGAAGTAACCTTTGACTAGATTGCATTTGCTATCATACTATTGCATATGAATTGAAATGGGACCATTGGATTTACTTATAATCTATGATTTAAGACTGAGATCACAAATCTCATATCAAAAGAGAGAATGAAACCTCTCTATTGTTGATGTACGAACTACAGAGCCTCTAATTCCTATGATGGGATACGTAGGTAGGGCCACTACAAATGAACCCTTGAGATCTAGGTTTGGGTCTAGGGATGACCCTGACCATGGGAGCTTACCATACTCTAGTACGATACTTATACGAGTTGTGGCATAGAGTTGTTGCCATGACTATGGAGGGTAACTTCTAAGTTAGATAGAAGATGCTTGAACATTTAAGTTAGTACTTGATGTGTTTAAAAAAAAATGGTAGTAACTAGGGTGGTTATTACACAAAGGTTATACATTACTACTTGAAAATGTCCTCTATTAGTGATCACACTATTTGTGCAACGAGCTCTATTAGATTGTGTATCCATGATGTTAAGAATTGATTTCTAGCAGTCTCTCCTTTTCTTGAAAGAATTATGTTTCCTACCTTTCACAAGAAAAACAAGGGTTGCGTTGCAGCTGTAGTCCTTGCCTAAAACTACAAGCTATTTGGCTATTGCATGACTAATGCTTTGATTCGTAGATAGTTACTAATTCAATTATTTGTAGAATTAGATTTATCTCGATCTTTGACTATTGTCATTGTTACAGTGAGTTTTTGTTTCTTTAACAATTGGCATCAAATGTTGTAGTTAAGATAGAAATGACACTTTCTGCATTTCCAAACACAAATAAATAATTGGAATCAAGCCAAAGGCTCAATAACAAATTTATTGAAGTGCTTCAAGAGAAACTTGGATGTAATGAATTACCACACACCAAAGGCAATAGAGAAACTTGGATATAATTAATTACCACAAACCTAAGACAACAGAAAAAATTCAACTAAAAGTTATAAGGGTTTGAAAGAGATTTATTCTCCTGATCCCAATGCATTCAATAAGATGCACATTGGCCCACAATTCATTATTAACATCTTCAATTTTTATAAGGCACTCCAACAAATACAAAGCAATGCAAGGGAAATATACATAGAGAAACACAAGGTTAAAATGGGATCAACATTTTAACTAATAAATGATCATTTCTAACCTATCAAATTAAAACTGTAATATTAAAAGAGTGTAAACAGTCAACATGTACTGAAACATCTAAAAGTCTTTGGCTTTGTTAAGAACCATCTTCTCAATCATTGACCACTCTCACTAGCTATTGCTAGGAGCTAAACATCTTAATTACATTTTAGTAGTGGTTAGATCAGCCTTGCATAATATCTATTTTTATGTCTAAAATCATTTGTTATGTCTGCAATCAGTAGAAACTCTCCCAGCCTATAAAACAAGATGTGAATGGATTTATACAAAAAACAAACCATATGATAATTCATTCGCTTCACCTATTTCAAATTCATCATCAAGATGAGGAAAGAGTAGGATCACTAAGAGTGATCCGAAATGTTGATGCAAAGAGACTTACATAGTTGAATCCAAAAGCACTATCAAAGTCATCTTCTTAGTGACCAAACGAATTAGCTCTTTGTTTATTTCATGCTTTAAATAATCATTAACCACTTTAAATATAAAAACTTAGAGTAAATCAGCAAATCACACTTCATATAAGCTTACTCCACCTGAACCAAATAATGATATATTATGTTGTTATTAGTGTTGCAATAATTAAGATGATTTGCATGCCCATTTAATCTAAGTTTTGTCTTCCTTGTTATTCAACTGGTATGCATTAAGATCATAAGAGTAAAATAATGACTATGTAAAAACATGCTTATAATTGTTGTTTGTTTTATTAGAAACAAGGATTCTAGGCCTGATCATTTTTTGAGTTCTTGTTTCAGTTATTTCTTTTGTGCTCTAGATTCAAGTTGTTTTCTTTTCATTTTATGAATTCTTAAAGATTTTTAGGTGGGCATGCTTCAAAAATGATGATTTCTAGGTTTGGGACCATTCAGTTTTATTCTTGGATCCTCCAAATTTCATTGCAAAGCATTCTTTACTGAAAAGAGGCTTTCCATTTCATAATTATCTAGTATGTAAATGTTTTGAAGTTGTTTGTAAGAATTGATCTGTTCTTCAACATATATCATGGGAAAATCATGATTTACAACCAACCTAGCACAAGAATTTCAACTAGGGGTTTCTCATATTTGAGCCCATTATTTGTTAGTGTACAATATGGACATACAATTTGCTTTCTAAGCTGACAAAAAATAGGTATATTATAAAAATTGGTTGTTCTTGTAACTAGCCTAAGGAAAATTACATCATTTTATACAAAAGCTTCATGTTGCAGATTACCGTGTATTTTCACTGTATGATTTGATAAGAAGGCCAAGATCTCAATTTTTTTTGCTCTTTGTATTGGTATCATTGACTATATAGTTTTCTTAATTGGGGCAGATTTATTTGCCTTCCTTAGCAGGATATTGTGATAGCGCTTGTTTGACTATGTCCAGTTTTTTTGGAGTTAATAAAACCTATATGATGGTAGTCATGCTAAGGATAAAACCCATATGATTTCATCTGAATGAGCTAGATGAAATCGGACTTGAGGCAATTCAATAGGCAAAGTTAATTCAACAACAAAGGAAAATTTGGCATGACTAAAACATCAAGCAGAGGAAATTTCAGGTTGGATATTGGGTTCTCCTATTTGATTCCAAGTTCAAACAATTCAAAGGAAAGTTACAAACACATTGGATGAGAACCTATAAAATTGAGGAAATTTATGATAATGGGACTATCGAGATGTCACCAATTGATGGAGAACACAAGATACTTTTGGTAAATGGATATAGGCTTCACCTTTATCAATGTACTTCTACCAAAGAGGAATTTGTGAAAACCTTGTCACACCCAAATCTATGCTATATAAAAGAGGTTCCTCTTTTACTCAAACATACATCTAAATTCAAATAAATAAATATTTTTTTAAAAAGGAAGAATTGGAAACTAGTAAATGGCAATTCTTCCTCCAAAAAAAAAAAAAACAAAGGAAGAATTGAAAACCAACAAATGATTATTCTTCCTATAAGAAAAAGAGAGAACAAAATAAATAAAAATATTTAAGTCAATGTAGGAACATCTCTCGGGAGCAATTCACAAACATCTCTAGAGCATTTCAAGTGCAGCATATCTCCAGCGAGCAACTCACAAAAATCTCCAAAGAATTTTAAGTAAACCTCCTCATCCACCCATATGTCACCACATATGAACAATCCAAAGAAAGTTTCAAAAGAGGTGGCCCTGCCAACAACGTGTTGACGAAGACAAAGGACTCGTGCTATCATAGACAAGGAGTCGATAACTTGAAAACTCAAAATCTTGAAATGACCACTGTAAATTGCTCTTGTACTTTAATTGATCAATAAAATATTTTCTCAATAAAGTTAGATGCAAATCTATCATTACCTTCTGTCATCACCTATGCATGTAATAATCTGTGTATACTCACCTTATTTGCTAATAAGTAAAAATACCCCCACACCAAGAGAAACTCGTAGTCATTATATGCAAAGTGTCATAGTGACGCTATTCACCTAAAATAGCAACAATCACCTTTCATCATGGATTTTCCTCACATTCATTTCCTCTTTTGCATAATAACAACTTTCAGAGTTCATCACCTCATTTAGTTCACCATAAGCACAAAAAAACATTCTAACTTTACTACATTCACACAAATTGTTATTAGCCTTTTGACCCTAGTTTAAACAACACCCTCTATCTACATCAACAATATGAAGGTCAAAAATAAGTCTAAACCAACTTCTGTTCACAAGTTTCTCCTTGACGAAGACGCGGCTGAAATATTTAGAAATCTGGGATGGCTGAGATTTATGGAGAAATTCAAGGGTTTTTAGGAAGAGATTGTGGAGGAGTTTGTCAGTAATCTCTGGAATGGCCACACCATAGTGAGAGGCATCAACATCTCTATTTCCTCTGCAATCATTAGTGTTACCTTTGGACTTCTAAGTGAAGATGATAAATTATATCACGTAAAAACCCCTTATTTTGAATTAATTCAAAAAAATTCTAATGAGGGGGAACCGAAAATTAGAATGCTGGTTAACAAGGAGGAACAAAAAGATAGTATTCAGAAAAGTCTCCTAGAGCTATGGAAAATTATAGCAGCATGGCTAATGAAATATTTCACACATGTGATGGTCAGTTTTCTATAGTTTTAGGGTCAATTATGAAAATGCTAATCCATCTTAGACATGACCAAAGCTAGCTAGAATACAGAGCCAATCTTCCCCATTTCTTGTATTATGTAGTAGTAGCAATGGCTACTAGACATCAATAGGATAGAGGCGCCATCAAGCATCATGGGCTTGTATTCCTCATCTACAAGCATCATTTCACAACAAAACATTGAGGAGAAGCCCATTGGCAAGCATTTCTAGAAGGGTCATATGTGGAGAAAATAAAAGTTGAGCAAGGTCAAATAGAGCCAAAAGACAAGAACAAGAGAGTTGTTACAGGGGAGCCTTCTCAAGCTCCAAAAAACAAAAAGCAGAAGAAAACAATCACAGAGGAACCTTCTCCAACTTTGGAGTAGAAAAAGAAGGAAAAAACAACTACTGAGGAGCCTTCTCAAGCTTCAGAGAAGAAGAAAGGGAAAATAGTTATTGAGGATCCTTCTTAGGCCCTAGAGAAGAAGAAAGGGAAAATAGTCATAGAGGAGCCTTCTCAAGCTTTGAAAAAGAAGAAAAAGAAGATAGTTACAAAGGAGCCCTCGCAGGCTCTGGAAAGAAAAAAGAACTTGGAATATCTAATTCAGAGGGAAAAACAAAGAAAAGGAAAATAGTTGAAGAGGAGTTGTCTTAGGCTCACCCAAAAAACCCTACTGCAACCAATGTTGAAGATAGGCCCTATCCATCTGCCACCCCAACAACCCCAGAGAAGGAACCACACACCATTTCTTCATAAATAGAAGAACCACAGGAAGCATCAAAAACACAAGAACAATTGTCCCCTCGAATGCTCCAAAGAAGCAAGCGCCAAAAATTCAAGACTCAACAAGAAAATGACTATGAACTTGTTGTTGAGATCATCGTAGAACTTCGGACATCAAGGACTCTTCTTGGCCATAAATTTTCTTTAGATGAAGAAATTGAGAAGCAGACTAAGGATAAGGCTAACCCATCTTGCACACATAAGAGCTTAGCAAAAGTAGAAGCAGAAGTAGAAGCAAAGGTAGAAGAAGTAGAAATAGAAGTAGAAGAAGAAGTCCAACCACAACACAAAGATTATGAAGATATAGAGATTTTAAAGGAGAAAGAACAATAGGAAGAAATTACAAATTTAAAGTAGTTGCTTTGGGATAAACACCTTGTTGTTTTAATTCTTTAAACAATCAAAAGGAGAGAGATGCTATCATAGAGGCAAAGGAAAAAATCTAACCGTAAAAGACAATCCAAGGAAAAGGATACTATCGTTGAAGCAAAGGAGAAAGAAATATTTGGAGAAGGAGATGAGTTAAATAAAGTACAATAAAAATTGGATCAAACAGCAACAAACTTTGTCACTTTTGTGACAGATTTAAAGAGAAAGCTGACAAGCAAGACTCATAGTTGACAATAGCCAATAACGAGATTTTTGAGCTTGAAGAATAGGTCAATGAATTATTTGTTCCAGTGCCTACAATAAATGAGAGAATATAGACTAATGTCTCTTTTAGAACATTCCATTTAGATATTCCTAGAGATTTATACCATTAGATTGAAAGATGTCATTTTCTCAGTAATACTAATATAGCATTATAGCTTTAGGCTGAGATCTCTACCCTAACAACACAGGTCAAAACACTGCAAGAGAGAATCATAGTGGTGACCACTCTGGCTTTATAAGCACTATCATACAAAGAGCCAAGCAATAGTTGTGTGGCTTTTTGAAAGATAAATTCTCCCTTTGGAGAATATCAAAAGTCATCTCTAAAGCTCCAAATTGTATCAATAATGGGCATGAGTTTATGAGGATATACAAGGACAATATTCCATAGAACAATAATTTGTTGTGTAAATTTTTTCTTCATAAATTTTTCACGGGGGAGCACCTAAATTTTCATATTAATTTATTTGTTAGAGAAACTTAACTAAGAGCATTTATGCCAAAAATGCATAGGCCAAGAAGCATGCCTACAAAGGTTTGATGAACATAATCATATTGAAGAGACAACCTACTTACAACTTAGGCAGGAGCATCCAACCCCTTTGGCATACAAACAAAAATTTCTCCAATTTGCATATAGCCCTAATCTTCAGTCTCTATATAGGAAATAAATGGAATCTTGTGTTGTTGAATTTGATATTTATGCACAATCCTCATTCAACAAGTCCTTAGCAGCCTACAATAGAAGGTGGAATAATATGTCTATAAATTAGAAGATGGGGGAACTGGTCTCACCAAGGAATCTAAAGTGGTTTTTGAGAAAGGCTAGGGCAATTACTAGGCTAATGGAAAAACATGAGCTTAACTATGTTGGAATGAGGTTTAGGCCTCCACTCATCATTGAACCTATGCCTATGTGGGTGGACTAGATAAAATAATCAATTTTTTAGGCATGGTTAGAATAGGTAGATCAATATCAAGGAAACACAAATATCAACAGAAAGAATTGGGCCACCTTTCAAGATGAGTATAATTGTACAAAGAGATTATACCAAATGAATAAACAAAGGCTCTGAACCGATGCAAGAGGCCCTGCAAATCCTCAAGCTAGGGGGAATGATGAGCTTCAAAAAGGGCTAATCCAATTTTGCAAATGTACCTTCCTTTCCTTGCCTAAATCCCACTTTATCCCAGATTTGTACATAAATTATTGAGAAATCTTTTTTAATTATGGTAAAATATAAGTGTAATGCTTAAGGGAATTTTTAGGATAGATATTTTTAGGAGGTAGGCTTCACTAACATTTGGTACATACAAAAATACATTTTTTTTAATCATAAGAAGGCTCTAGAGATACTAACAATAGAGTTCACAAAACTCTGGAGATATGTTGAAGGACATACCACTAAGCAATCTAGAATTCTTGCGAAATAAGACCAACCATTATTTTACCCTAAATTATGGATCAAGCGGGAATGCAAAGATTCAGCCAAAACAACAGAGACTCTAGAGATTCAGCGCTATCTTTTGTTCCACATCACCTCTTCTCCACCAAAGCCATCCCTCACTGTCATGCAACTATAGACAACTCCTAGAGATATAATTTATTGTTAAAATATGCATGTTCAGGGCCAATGCATGTGTCTCTTGAGAGCATTACATGATTCACCTTATAATTAACAAATGTAGACTGAACGAATAAGTCCTCTAATTTTGTAGAGACTCTTAGATAAGATGAAATACCCACAATTACATCTATTGGTTGAGAAATTAGCTGATATATATAAAATTGTGTCGTAGATAGAAGATATATATTTTTGTTAAAAGAAAGATTATAGATCTTAGAATTTCTTTGTTTTAAGTAAGCATGTATTATCAATTCAAGCTATGAAATAAAAGCAAGAGTTCATCTATTTCATTGATTACTAAAGATTGATTGGTCTCTCTAGAGGTGGAGCAATGGCTAAATCCAACCAATGGATAGGGATTGGTATTTCTTAGCATTAGTTTCTTCATTTCTTTACTCAAAATAATACTTCCTACTATGATTTTTTATTTCATTAGAATAAGTTATTTTTATCAACACGTGTTAGTTTCCTTGCTTAAAATGGCCTTTCTTGTTGCAATCTTTGATTCCATTAGATCAAGTTATTTTTAGGAATTTAGTTGATCATAATTAGTCTATTTCCTTTCAAGAAATCATGAGTAAAATGCATGTTAGATAAACAATGAAGTTGTTAGAAGAACTACTAGTTGAAAGGTCTGCTACAAATAGCCATGGACACACCTTGGATTTGACAATTTAGACACATTAAAATCTATTCAAATGCAAGGTGTACAATGACCCTTTTCATTTCCTTCTAAGTGAAATCTCATGAATAGTTACTAGAAGTTCATCTCAATTGTCCCCAATATAGTAAGTCACTCTACTCCCAACACAGTATTTTTTGCACCCATGGGAATAGAAAACATTGGACAATCAAGTCAATATCCTCCCATGGTCAATTTAATACTGTGGCATTTAAACAACTGACAATACAACCATTTGTTATTTAAACCTATAATTATAGAGCTTGATATATAAAACAATTAAATGAGTAGCTAACATCTTGTTGATGAAGTTGTGCATGCTTATTGAGTTTATCAACACTATTACTCTCTCTTTCTTTAAGAATCCCACTACCTTAAGATTCTATATTGTGCTAATTCTAGAAAGTGCATGATAAGAAATAGTCAGTTTGGGATCTCCTGACTCATCCTTTGGCTCATTGCTCAAATCTAATATTTCTTCTTCTTCATCACTTTCATCACTTGGCCCTTTAAGGTAGAACAATTTCTTTTCTGCACATTTATGTCCTCTACTATACTTGCTATTGTAGTTAAAACATAGTCCTTTTGCCCTTTTCTCTTCAATTTGTTGGGGGGTCAACCTAGAAGGTTGAGGGAATGGTTGTGCTAAAAAACTCTTTTCTCTTATACCATTGAACCCTTTCTTTCTAGGAATTCAAAACTTATCTTCTACCTTGAGTGCTAGGATAAAAGACCTAGATATAGGATTAGTGTTAAACATGTGTACCTCATGATGGATGTGATCCTTGGGACCACCTAGAAATAGGTCATTCAAGTTCTCTTATGGAATTGTATCTACTCTCAAGGATAGGTTATGAAATTGTTAAATATAATCCTTGACCAATCTTGTTTGATGTAATTTATCTAACTAGCTAAAGTTGTTGTTTGCCACACTATTGGACCATACTATGATTGTAACTTCTCTATAAAAACTGGCCATGTGACAATGGGATCCTTTTTCTTCCTTTGTGCACACAACCATTGATATTAAATGATTTTTTCTAGTTATAGGTATAAGGAATCCATTGTTACTTTTTTCCCACTTGGAATTTGATGTACATCAAAAATTAGGTCAATGGATCCTTGCCATTAAACTTGTGCATATCCACCTTTGACATCAAGTTCCTATATCCCATATGAGTGTTAGAATTTGGATCTAGATTAGCTAACCTAGATGATCCACCTTGGTTGCTTGAAACATCTAGTTGTGAGCTTGATTGGTTCTAGATATAGGCACTGATATTTGGGTAAGTGCATAAAGTTGAGGGACCAAAAAATGGCCACAAGCACTTTTTGGTCCCATAGAAGCTATAATGCGAGTGCATTATAACATGCTCACGTTATGTCTCGGTATTACTAAGCCTTAAACATGAACATGTTATAATGTGCTCGCGTTATGGCTCAGTATTACCGAGCCTAAAATGTGAGCGCGTTATAACACGCTCACATTTTAGGTTTGTAAAAAATAAAAATAAAAAGAGCAAAAAGTGAAACCCACGACACATTTGCAAAAATTGGCCATAGGTTTCACTTCTACTAACATGAGTGCATTATAGGAGGCTTAGAAACAACAATTTCAAATATAAATTAACAATTTCACCATGCCACCTCACCAATCCCACTCTCGAGGATGTTGTGGACGAAGCGTAGAGGGTGTAGCAACTAAACAAGGTAGGGTTGATTTTTTTTTGTGAATTTAAAAAGAATTATTTAGTTTTGCAATATTTTGATTGGATTTTTATCTTGAATTTTTAGCCAATAAGCCACCACAAAACCCTAATTTCCAACAGAGGAGGCTCAAAACAACCCCCCTCAAAATGAGGAGAACCCTCAAAACCTCCCACCTTCACATCCTCACCATCAAAGAGACATATAAGAGAACTATTTAGGGTGATTTGAAGAAAACAAAAAACATCTTGAAACCCTAATTGAAACATTAAATACTCCAAATGCAAGCACCAATCATAGGAGAACCCTTGCCAAGTCATTAGAGGTCTTTGTTTCTCATATTGAATTGGTGACAAACCAAATCACCGAATGGAATGACTATAGGGAGAGGAGTCGACAATACTACGTTGACAAATTGTCTTACCAACAAGTTAAGGACCCAAAAATTACAAAATCTCAATTATGTTCACATTTTATCAATCCTAAAACTGGACAAACACTAGAAGAGAGTTGAAAACAGCTCCCAATTCATTGGTGTGTGCATGATGGTATATCCCAAAACTTATGTTTTCAGATAATGGACACCTTTGTATGTTATTTTTAATTTACATTATGGATTACTGAACTTGCACTAAGCTAATATTGTTCATTTTATCAACAGGATAGTGATGCTATTCCATCTGAACCAATAGAGTGATTCATTTGGACTTTCAATCAGAAGTCCACTATGGAGCTTATACAATAAAATAGTCAAATCCCATTCTTTTTTAGGTGCCCTTGTTTGGGGCTAGTGTTCTTAGATAGAAAGAAGATAGAATCATAATATATAGCTACACAACAACACTAACTTTAGATTGTATTGGCACACACTAAATGGGGAAATGAATCTGATCCAGACTTTAAAGGTTACCATAGCAACAACTTTGAATCACATGGTTTTGGTAATTAGCAACTATTCCTGTCACCTGGGAGTTAATAAAATGGATCCCATATAATATGTTTCAACTGGATTGAACTGGAAAGCTATTCATCTTTGGCTTCATAGTTGACAATATGGTCAAACCTCTCTAAATTGTATTGCATATTACATAGAATATCTTTTCATTCTTTGAAGGACACAAAGCTATTGGATGTAAAGCTACTAGTACATGGAAATGAAAAGTTCATACAATTGTTTCATTTCACATATGAAATATAATATATTTTAATTTGTAATTACTTTTAAACTTTTAGTTCTACAAACTTTGTTTTTGAAGATGATCAATACCCAATTACAAAGTTGTCATATTCTATTCTCACAACATTTGGCAAGGACTCCAGCTACATCACAACTCTTGTATTAAAATTTAATTATGGCACCAACTAGAATCTTTAATTCAGCTTTTATTTTCATAATGCTTATCATACCAAGAGGTCTTATGAAGGAAGTCTAGCTATTGAAACTTTTAAATTTGCAAATAGGCACCCCTAAGAAATATAATCTTCAATTAAGGATAAGTATATATCAAACTCCCCCTCCTTACAAGTACTACATCTAGCATCATGCCTCACCACATATAACCCTAGGAAATCATTTAGATAAATGATGAGAATTATCAAACCTACTAATTGTTACAAGATTTTAACTAAAAATTAAACAAATAGATGATAAAGAATAAGATTTATCTAATAAAAAGCAACTTATCAAATCCATTTGGACTTGTTCACCAAATAAGGCATCACAAAATACAAAGTGGCACTCAAAAAATCAAGAAAAAAAAGATGGAACAAAAACTAGTAGGGCCAAGAAGGTGAACCATCTATGATTGTCATAAATAAATTTTTAGATTTTATTTATATAGATTACAGTACAACAATAGGCCATGAAAAAAAGGTTGTTGGTGATTTAGGCTATTGGTGATATATGCTTCAAAATCTCCTCACTTGAAGATAGTTGACTTTGAAATAAATCGCAAAGAGATATCTTAGAACTAATAGCATGGACTTAGCATTTATCGTCACTTTTGTACAATCCATTAAGCATAGAGCACTTATGAATCACATCAATAACTTAATAGTAATAAATAAGTCATATAGCATAATGATATTCTGAATTTCCTCCATTAGAATTTTAGTTGGACATTAAATGACATCTTAAGTATTAGAGCACTTTAGATCATATTTTAGTATAAGAGTTGGTTGTCAAGTAGTTATTTGGAAAATTTTCTAGTTTTAATACTTGTGAGTGCATCATGCAATCAAAATCTTCATTGGATGGGGTCTAACTACAAAAAAAAAGAGCAAATACCACTAAACCTACATGACTGCAAAAGATCAAGAAAAATGGAAGCCATGTATTTGGCCATGAAAGTACACAGTGAAAGGTCAAAAGAACATCAACAAAGAATTTTGAGAAAGGATGGGTAGCTTACATGGTGCAGGGACACCATAGTAAAATCTACTATGTTGAAATAAGGCCTATTTGGTCATGTCATTTTGTTCATGTTTTGTTTTCTAAAAACCTAGAAGTCTTGTTTTCCATTTGGCAAATAATGGACACATTTTGTATCTCATAGAATCCAAAAAGATCCACAGGAGTCAGTTGGGATTCAGGGCAGTTGGCCTTCCCTAACTGTTGAGCAACCGTTAATCTTCCAAATCTGGCTTAATAAAAGCACAGAGGAGCAACCGAGAAGGGTTCTGTAGATTTGAGGATTGTGTTTTGGAAATCATCTGAGAAATAATAACTTATGTCCGTTATTTTCTGTGTTTGATCTATGTTGTAAATATTTCCTAACTGTTCATAATAGCTTTCTATTCTCTGAACTTGAATAGTTAGTCTAAATTGTCGAAGATGAGTAGATAACCATTCCACTAGTGGATTTCCAAAGAAATTAGTGTAATGGCATCGATCTGTACATATTTTTGTTTATTTTCTTTTCATTTGCTTGTTTGGAGGGGCAGATGTTCCAGGCTGAGGAGTGTGCATAGTAGCATGCCCTAGCATCTCTATGTGCTAGGCGTAGACCGTAGAACAGATTATGTGAGAGGGACAACCCCATCGGCGTATCGCTGGGACTCAGAACCGAGTTTTCACCAAAGTCAAATGGAGTCAAAAGTATCGATGCATCAGGTAGACAACTTGACCTTGGACCGATAGTGTTGGTCTTACCGATCGAGATATCGGAGTGAGGAGGAATAGCTTACACTAATGGAGATCCATCGGGAGAAATTGATGTATCAGCAACTCCGGAGAAGGTCCCATCGACAATTCAAGTCATGCCAAAGAGGAGGGGGGGTTAGTCCATCGGTGCATCGGCATAAATTAATAAGCATTCACTGATGAGAATAGTCTCACCAAAGAGAATGGCATCGACACATCGAGAGACAAGTTCAAAGTTCTACTGACAGGGTGAGTCATACCGATACAATTGCGTCTAACCGGCGAGGAAGTCGTTACGGTTAAGGCGAGGAGGACTTAACTGTCATCGGCATATCGACCAATGTTCATAAGTGTTCGCCAATGATCTAAGTCTTGCCGACGAGTGTGGTTCGAAGGTGACATCGGAGTCATCAGTGTGTCGGCCAAAGAGTTCAAGGGTCTATCGACAGAACAAGTCTCACCGAAGGTAAAACCGGTTGAGCTATCAGTGTGAGTTTGGTCATGGAGAGACTTAGGAAAGTCTTTTCGATGGTTTATTTCTGGCCGATAGGCAAAGACTTTTGAACCTCACATTTTCTCACACTGTGCCCTCCTCATCATATTGGTATCAGAGCATAAAAGGTTCTATGGTTGTTCTAGTATATGTCAGTAGAGGAGAGTGAAGGAGAGGCTAGCATCATGCCTCCAAAGGGGATGACATCAGAAGTGCTTAAGAAGTTCCAAGAAATGGAAGAGATGATCAAGATTGGAGTCAAGGAAACACTCTAGGCTGAGTTGAAGGCACTAAAGATAGGAAGGAAATCAGATGATGAATCTGAGGGAGAGGAAGAAGAAGAGGAACAAGAAGAGGCAGAGATATCGGCTGAACAAAAACAATTCCTAGAAGCCATTAAGGCTATTGGCAAGGACTCTTCAGAGGCTCAGATAGATATTCCCATGTTCAGTGGAAAGATGAATGTTGATGAAGTCATGGAATGGATTGAGGCTCTGAACAACTACTTCGAATACAAGGAAGTTCTTGAAAGTAAGAGAGTTAAGTTTGCAAAAACTAAACTCAAAGGTGCTGCCCTTACATGGTGGAATTACTCCCAATGAGAGAGGGTAAAGAATGGGAAGAGTATGATCTCTTCGTGGATCAGAATGCTAGAGAAGATCAAGTCCCAGTTCCTTCCATCTGACTACGAGGTGCAGACATACAAGAAAATGCAGAACCTCAAGCAAAAAGATATGGATGTAGCTACTTACACCGAGGAGTTTCACAAATACACTCTTCGTTGTGGGTACATGGAGGATGAAAAAGTTAAGGTGGCCAGGTATCTAAATGCTCTGAGGTTCAATATTCAAGATGAGATAAGTTTATTGACTCCTGAAACCGTGGAAAAATGCTTTCAAGTAGCATTAAGAGTTAAAGAGAAGCTAAAGAGAAAAGGTGAACAACAAGGTAGAGGAAGAGGTGGCAGAAACTTTAGAGGCAGAGGCAATTTTGGAGGAAGAAGTCCTAACCAGAGGCCTAATGGTGAGTCTAGCCAAGGAGAGCAAGTTGGGGACTCAAGTAGCAGAGGAGGCTACCGAGGAAGAAGGCCTAATGGAAGAGGTGGGACAAATGGATCAGGTAGAGGATCCAAGTTCTCCAACATGAGATGTTATAACTACAATTAGATAGGGCACCTGACCTACAAGTGTCCAGCCTCAAAATCTCATGGTAATGAGAGAAGAACCACATTGACTCAAGAGGATGTAGGGAGTGTGACATCTCCTGAAGTGAATTTGGCGTCAGAGATGGGAGAAAATTTGATGATCAAGAGGACGTTGCTCATGGAACCAGTATAGACTGAACCATCACAAAGAAGGGCTTTGTTTAGAGTCAATTGCAAGATCTAAGGTAAGGTTTGTAAAGTTATTATTGACTCTGGTTCTACTGACAATATTATATCTTTGGAAGCAGTAGATAAAGTGAAATTAGATAAGATACCCCATAGCTATCCATATAAGGTCAGTTGGTTAAACAAGGGACAACATATAGTCATTAATGAACAAGCATGGGTAGAATTCAGTATTGGGGGGTATAGAGACAAGATTTTGTGTGACATCCTTCCAATGGATGCTTGCCATCTTCTGCTGGGTAGACCATGGCAGTTTGACAAAAAGGCTCATCATGATGGGGAAAAGAATGCTTACTCTTTCCAAAAAGATGGTGTAACTTATACGATATAGTCATTGGTAGAAGGGGATCCACAACCTGTAGGATCTAGTATAATAATGGTAGGAGAAAAGGAATTCCTTGAAACAGTAGAAGAATCAGGTGGAGTAGGTTTTTCTTTGATTATGAAACCTAAGGAGAAGAAAAGAGAAAATATGAGAGAGATAGGGCCTAAGGAGGTCAGAGAACTACTTGAGAGTTATAAGGAAGTAATTGCAGCAGATATACCAGACTCACTACCACCTATTAGAGATATCAGCAATCAGATTGATCTCATACCAAGAGCTGTACTTCCCAATAAGGCAGCCTATAAGATGACCCCTCAGCAGAATGAGGAAATAGCCAGGCGGGTTCAAGAACTTTTAGACAAGGGGTTAATAAGAAAGAGTTTGAGTCCATGTGTAGTCCCCACTATTTTGACACCAAAGAAAGATGGGAAATGGAGATTGTGTACTGAATCCAAGGTGATAAATAGGATAACCATCAGATACAGGTTTCCTATTCCTAGAATTGAAGACCTAATGGACTATTTGGGGGGTGCTACCTATTTCTCTAAGATAGACTTGAAGAGTGGGTACCATCAGATAAGGATAAGAGAAGGGGATGAGTGGAAGACATCATTTAAAACCAATGAAGGGTTGTATGAGTGGCTTGTGATGCCTTTTGGTCTTTCAAATGCCCCTAGCACCTTTATGAGACTAATGAATGAGGTGTTGCAGGAGTTCATAGGAAAGTTTGTAGTAGTGTACCTTGATGATATCTTGGTGTTTAGTAAGAGTAAGGAAGAACACTTGAAACATTTGGAGATAGTCTTGAAGAGGCTAAAAGATCAAAAGCTATTGATAAACTTGGACAAATGTGATTTCATGCAACAAGAGTTGATCTACTTGGGTTTTGTCATTTCCAAAGGTGATCTGAAGATTGATCCTTCAAAGGTGGAGGCTATTCTAAATTGGCCCACACCTAAGACAGCAGGGGAGGTAAGGAGTTTCCATGGTTTGGCCACATTCTATAGGAAGTTCATTAAGAACTACAGTGACATCTATGCACCTATGTTGGAAACCATCAAGGGTGGTTGCAAGGCGAAGTTTGTGTGGACAAGAGAAGCATATAGGAGCTTTGAGAGTCTGAAATAGAAAGTTGCTAAATTCCCTATCTTAGTGTTACTTGATTTCAATAAGGTTTTCACAATTGAATGTGATGCAAGTGGGCTGGCCATTGGAGCAGTGTTGAGCCAAGAAGGGAGACCTGTGGCCTTCTTCAATGAAAAGTTAAATGAAGCCAAGAGGAAATACTCCTCTTATGACTTAGAGTTGTATGCTATGGTACAAGCTCTGAAAAAGTGGAGACATTACCTGCTTCCCAAGGAATTTATTGTGTATATAGATAACCATGCTCCCAGTTTTCTGAATGGGTAGGACAAACTCAGCCACAGACATATGAAATGGGTGGAAAGTCTGAAAGCATACACTTTCACCATAAAGCATAAGAAAGGAGTCACAAATAAGGTGGCAGATGCTCTCAGCAGGAGGGTGTTGACAGTCCAAGAAGTGCAGTTGCAAAGCATGGGTGTTGAGTCACTCAAAGAATTGTATGAAGAAGATTAGGATTTCAAAGAAATCTACAAGGTATGTAATGAATTTGCTAATACTTTTCATAGTGAGTTTTTAGATTTTACATTGCAGAATGGACTATTGTTCAAAGGATGTTAGTTGTGTATCCCTAAGTGCTCAATGAGGACTAATATCGTTAAGGAAAAACATAGTGGTGGTTTAGGTGGACATTTTGGGTTGAATAAGACTTTAGATTTGGTAAGGAGATTTTATTTCTGGCCAAGAATGCAGTTTGACATTAGAAAATTTGTTGAAAGTTGCATAGTATGCCAAAGGGCGAAAGGAGTCTCGACCAATGCAGGATTGTATCAACCTTTGCCAATACTCAACAGGCCTTGGGAATGTCCGAGTATGGATTTTGTGATGGGGTTACCCAAAACAAGGGCAGGTTGTGACAATGTGTTTGTAGTGGTAGACCGATTCAGCAAGATGGCTCATTTCATTCCTTGTAGGATCACTAATGATGCAAGCTGCATTACAGGTTTGTTCTTTAAAGAAATTGTCAGGATTCATGGGCTACCCTTGAGCATTGTGTCTGATAGGGATAGCAAATATGTAGGACATTTTTGGAGGACTTTGTGGAAGAGATTGGGAATAAATTTGTCTTTTAGTTCAGCCTATCATCCTCAAACTGATGGCCAAATTGAGGTTGTGAATAGGTCATTAGGCAATCTCCTGAGATGTTTGACAAGATGACATGGAAATAGTTGGGATGTGATACTCCCACAAGTAGAATATGCTTACAATGACTTGACAAACCGGATCACAGGTCTAAGTCCCTTTGAAATCGTATATGGCAGTCACCCCAGGGGTATTTTTGAATTGAGAGACATCCAGGCATTGGACAAAAGGAGTGGTCATGTTGATGCATTTGCAAAAGCCATGAAAGAAATACACCAACAAGTTAGAGATACTTTGCACCAGAATAGTCAGAAGATGAAGGCTCAAATGGATCAAAGGATGAGGGATGTGCAGTATCAGGTAGGTGACTTGGTCATGGTTCATCTAAACAAAAATAGGTTACCAAAAGGAGGCCACAACAAACTGATGATGAGGAAGATTGGACCCTATTAGATTCTGGAGAAGTACAGTCTAAATGCTTACAAGATTGAGCTTCCTAATGATATTGCCATTTCACCCATTTTCAACATTTCTGATTTGACATTATACAGAAGTCCTAATACAGGGGAGAATGTAGAAGACCCTATCTAGGAAAATGAAGACTGGCTGAAGCACTTACCTTCTAGGGAGCCACCAAAAATGGAGTACATTTTGGAAAGCAGAGAAGCCAGGAAGACAAGGCACAAAACATACTTTGAACATCTGGTTAAGTGGGAAGGGCTTCCAGATTCAGAAGCTAGATGGATGC
This sequence comes from Cunninghamia lanceolata, assembly GCA_027924645.1. Classification (NCBI taxonomy): domain Eukaryota; kingdom Viridiplantae; phylum Streptophyta; class Pinopsida; order Cupressales; family Cupressaceae; genus Cunninghamia; species Cunninghamia lanceolata. The sequence continues at coordinate 2,930,641 of BSBN01000356.1, read as the reverse complement.
TAGAGGAAAACATTCAAAAGCAAGGTGGAGATGTTCACGAATTGGTCTCTAAGAGGACTTGAGACATTTTTCTTTTGGGGAGTATGGTGCAGGGGCACCATAGTAAAATCTACTATGTTGAAATATGGCCTATTTGGCCATGTCATTTTGTTCATGTTTTGTTTTCTAAAAACCTAGAAGTCTTGTTTTCCATTTGGCAAATAATGGACACATTTTGTATCTCATAGAATCTGAAAAGATCCACTGGAGTCGGTTGGGATTCAGGGCAGTTGGCCTTCCCTAACCATTGAGCAACCGTTAATCTTTCAACTCTGGCTTAATAAAAGCACAGAGGAGCAACCGAGAAGGGTTCTGTAGATTTAAGGATTGGGTTTTGGAAATCATCTGAGAAATAATAACTTATGTCCATGATTTTCTGTGTTTGATCTGTGTTGCAAATATTTCCTAACTCTTCATAATAGCTTTCTGTTCTCTGAACTGAAATAGTTAGTCTAAATTGTCAAAGATGAGTAGATAACCATTCCACTAGTGGATTTCCAAAGAAATTAGTGGAATGGCATCGGTTTGTACATATTTTTGTTTGTTTTTCTTTTCATTTGCTTGTTTGGAGGGGCAGATGTTCCGAATTGAGGAGTATGCACAGTAGCATGCCCTAGCATCTCTATGTGCTAGGCGTAGACCGTAGAATAGACTGTGTGAGAGGGACAACCCCATCGGCGTATCGTTGGGACTCCGAACCAAGTTTCTGCCGAAGTCAAATGGAGTCAAAAGTATCAGCGCATTAAGTAGACAACTTGACCTTGGACCGACAGTGTTGGTCTTACGGATCGAGATATCAGAGTGAGGAGGAATAACTTACACTGACAGAGATCCATCGGGAGGAATTGACATATCGACAACTCTGGAGAAGGTCCCACTGACAGTTCAAGTCATGCCAAAGAGGAGGGGGGTTAGTCCATCGGTGCATCAGTGTAAATTGATAAGCATTCACCAATGAGAATAGTCTCACCGAAGATAATGGCATCAGCACATCGGGAGACAAGTTCAAAGTTCTACCGACAGGGTGATTCATATCGATACAGTTACATCTAACCAGCGGGGAAGTCGTTATGGTTAAGGCGAGGAGGACTTAACCGTCATCGGCATATCGGCCAATGTTCATAAGTGTTCGCCGATGATGTAAGTCTTGCCGACGAGTGTGGTTCAAAGGTGACATCAGAGTCATTGGTGTGTCAGCCAAAGAGTGCAAGGGTCCACCGACAGAACAAGTCTCACCAAAGGTAAAACTAGTTGAGCTATCGGTGTGAGTTTGGTCATGGAGAGACTTAGGAAAGTCTTTTCGATGGTTTATTTCTGGTCGATAGGCGAAGACTTTTGAACCTCACATTTTCTCACGCTGTGCCCTCCTCATCATTATATCAAGTGGAACCTAAACTAGTCCTGGATAGATTGAAATGACAAAATGCCCCAGATAATGCTCAATGCCACTACCTTAAAATGAACAAGTTTTCTTTGGAGTCTCATGCTTCATGAACTAGGCACTTATAGATGAGACTTTAGATGAGAGCTTAGACTTGAGTGGTAGATACCACTTGAAATCCTAAAAGAGCAAATTTGTAACAACATGATAAGATGAAAAGTCCACCTTTTGTAAGCATAATGAGACAAAAGAACCTATATTTTGGGCCTAAAATAAAAAACACAGATACAAGCCCAATCAGTACAAGGTTGAAGCACCTCACTTGAGAAACCCATAGGCCAAGGGAATGAAATGTGTTCAAAGAAGGGTTTTCAAATGGGATAAGCTCAATTAGAAAATCATTGAGAGCCTTCATAGTGAAAACTTGGGTTTACATCCTTAAATGTACAAATGTTAAATTGAATCAACTAAATGTTGAAGGAAGTCTATATAATTGAAGGGAGCTATTACCTAGAAAAAAATTTGTGAAGGGAAAGATTATGTGAGTTTCTAATAACTTTTATATTTAAAAGCCCATCAAAAATTAGGTTTTTCTTATACTCTAAGTTGTCAATCCTAGTATAGGTTCGGGTACGAGTATGAGGACCCAATACACGAATATGGAAAATTTGTTTGCCTGAGTATGATATGGCAACATATATATGGGTACGAGGACCCAATACATCAAGATATTGAAAATTTTCTTTTGCCCATGTATGATAGTAATATAGTAAACTCTAAAAAGTTAAAATAGTAGTACTCATAATTGCCAATAAACAAAATTTCTAAATACCTCAGAACTTGTAATAGTGAAAATTCAAAATGCTCGTGAATTGAAATTAATAATTTAGTGATTTCAAAGTCACAAATGAATCCAAGTAGAAGCATCAAAGCAATAGAAATCAAGTTCCAATTATGTAATATATGTATATTGCTGATAAAAAAAAGCTCCATCTAATGGAGGACTATATAATATTGTAAAGACTATGACCAACCATTAAAGTTGTATCTAATTTATTCAAACCAAAAACCAATTTTATGCTCTATATAAATTATATGTCCTAACAATAAAACACTTGATAAAAAGAATATAGTCATTAATAGCAATTAATGGCACAAACCAATTTTGCGTGTATCCTATAAGCATTGTAGTCCATGAAACCATGTTCTTTTTATGTATTTTGTCAAATAGTTTACTTGCTTTAAGTATGCTTCCACATTTTGCATACATATTGATGAGGTATAAACAACCTCATTTTTATAACAAGCCATATAACTTGTTTGCCTCGCCCAATCACCCTAACCATGCCAATTTGTTTATTTTTAGAAGCAATAGTTATCTATTTTTGATAAAATGATGTATAAATCTTTATTTTCCAATTGATTGAAATTAGCCACTAATGTTGACATAATTGCATGTAGAGCTATGTGATTATGTAGGGTTTCATGTATGGCATAACAGAAGGAGTGGACTCCAAAGTAGCTGAAGTCAGAGCGCTAGAATTTGAGGGCACCTGAAATTTAGGCATACATAGTCACTTTGTTAGGAATTCTGTTATTTTCTGTTGAACATACTTAAGACTTTATGGCTCCACTCAAAGCCTTTAATGCGTTTAATTTCATAGACATCCAATTAGTTTTTAATTCTATTTTTCTTTAAAAACTTCTTCAATGGCATTTTCCCGCCATAAAAAAATTAGGATTTTGGAGTAGTATAGTTTATATATTAGTTGCTCAAAACAAGGATATGTTATGCCATGTTATGAATGAAGAAAATCTCTTTTGAAGTGATAATCTGTAGCTATGTTCTATGATACCTTTATGAATGAATATTGGCAATTCTATTTTGAGTAATCTTTTCTGAGCAATGGAAGTAATATGAATGGAATTTACTTTGGAGCTGTTGAAGTATTGAATGTGATTTGAATCCATAATAGGATCTCCCAAGAGCTGGCCACTCAAGGGATTATAGAATAGATAAGTATTTTTATTTTTGGTGTTGTTATTTCTATTTTGTGAATGTTCTGTTTAGATTAATGTCACTTCGTGTTTAGCTTTGTTATGTGTTCCTATAGGTTGTGGTATTTATGTTAATGATCTTTGAAATTCTATTCATTTGAAATTTCTAGAGCATCCACTTCATTCATAAATCTGTTGTTAGTTATTAGTTCAAAGTTTCAAATGTGTTTTCAATTAACAAGTTAGTTGTCTTTTCAAATCCATAGTTAAAATCGCATGTGTGAATTTCTAGATTAAAGTTTATATGTTTTTTAGATTAAAGATTCCAACGCTTTCTAGCTTAGAGTTTGCATGCTTTCTAATTTAGATTCTATTTTAAGCTTTTTAAAAATTTAGAAAAACTATTACTAAGTGAGATGTACAAAAATATCCCCTATTGCATACAACCTTGGACACTACCCAATCGACATAATTGACATATTTTTAACTAAAGTGTTAGGAGCTTACGATAGCCTGTCACTTTCTGGCATGGTAGATGCAGTATAATTTTGTGTGATAAAAAAAAAAATCAATAAATATGGTGTGTGTATGTATTTGGGTAAATGCACAAAGTTGAGTCCACTTAATGTGGAAGTTTCAGACTTAGGCAAAAACCCGAAATCAGGCAAAGCAAAACAGGATCCCACTTTTTATGAAATAGGATCCTATTTTGTTTTAGGACCCCGAGCCAAAAGTGGAATCCCATTTTCTATAAACGGGATCTTGTTTTGTAGAAATGAGATCTCGTTTCATAGAGGTTAAAATATTAACCTTTATGAAACAAGGTCCCGTTTCTAGAAGGAGATCCCGTTTCTTAAAATTTGAATTTCTAGCCCAATTTTTATGCTTTGTTAACTAGTTTGGGAAAAGGGTTGGGAACTTGAACCTAGGCCTGGACCTGGTTTGACCTACAAGTTGAATGTCTTGTCATTGTTACAACAAAATAGTGACTTTGGGCATATGTCTGAAGACATTTTCTGTAGAATTTTTTGACAAAATTAAAACCCATTATAGATGAGACAGTATAGATTTTAAATATGTAATTTTTCTTATATTTGGATTAGTTTTTCTATTTTTCAATTAATTTTTTATGAAACAGGTCCATAAATTTGAATTATCAGGGTTTTTTAGTATTTTAATAACTTTTTATTAAAATATTTTTTTGAAAAACAAATTGTACGAAAATGTACTTTAGACAATTCTTTTCAGTTTGAAAAAAAATTTAAAAAATGATAAGTTTAGGTCATCTTATGCGTGACGTACACAACGATTTTTTAAAACACCAAATATGGCCAATAAAAAATTAACAAAAAAAATATTCAACAAAAAATTACAAATAAATATAGAAAACATGCTTCAGTGAGTTAAAAATATTTTCCCAATAGGATTTAGAAAAATATGATTATTTAGGTCAAAATATGGATGGTGTACATGTGCATGGTATGGTAAAAAAAAAGTGACCTTTAAAAAGTGGTTTTTAGAAAGGCCTATTGAAAATCAATTTGTATCATTTGGGTATTCAAATAAATTACATACTTAGAAACTAGACTCTGAGTAATACATTTTATGATTAGTGACTTTTTCAAGATTCCATCTCTAAGTGCTTCAAATTTTAAGGTCAAATGTGACAAATTCTAAAAATCAAGGAAAACACTTCCACTTTTTGACCAAAAAGTGGACTCAACTTCTTGCACACACCCATTCATGATTATTTCAGAGCATTCTTATTGTATCTTCATCTTTTTACTTGTCTAAATTTCATTATTTTTTTGCAAGACTTCATCTTTGAACAAGTGCCATATTTCGACGCATCTTTCAACGATGCTCTGGAACTTTGTTCTTTCATTCCGGCTACATCTTTTAGCGATACTCCAGAACTTGTTCCTTCATGACGTTCTTGCATTCTAACTGCATCTTTCAGCGATGTTGTAGAACTTGTTCTTTCATGTTGTTCTTGTATTTTGGCGCATCTTTCAATGATGCTCTAGAATTTTGTTCCCTCATTCCGATTGCATCTTTCAGTGATGCTCCAGAATTTTGTTCTTACACTCTAACTGCATCTTTCAATGATGCTCTAGAATTTTGTTCCTGCACTCCGGCTGCATCTTTCAATGATGCTCTGGAATTTTGTTCCTACACTCCGGCTGCATCTTATGCTCTAGAATTTTGTTCCCACATTCCGGCTGCAACTTTCAGTGATGCTCCAGAATTTTGTTCCCACATTCTAGCTACATCTCAGAATTTTGTTCCCGCATTCTAGCTTCATCTTTCAACGATGCTCTAGAATTTTGTTCCCACATTCTAACTGTATCTTTCAATGATGCTCTAGAATTTTGTTCTTGCATACCGGCCGCATCTTTTGGTGATGCTTTGGAATTTGTTCCTGTATTCTGGTCGCATCTTTCAGTGATGCTCTAGAACCTTGCTTCATACTTCGTATACTCCTTCCATGGGCATCTTTTTCTGATGTTCTAGATTCATGATTCCCCTTCTTTACAAATGCTCTAACATTCTCAAAATCATACCCATTGCCATCGCCAAACTCTTCCATACCAACACCACCTTAGAAGTTCACGCCCTACATTGCCATCTCTCACCATAATAAATGATATTATTGTGACCATTTATCATAATAATAATTAGAACACTTTTCACCACCCCATCTTCATTAATAATAAATCCATTACACCCCTTTACCATCCCATTTGAATCAAATAACACCACTGTCTATGATGCCATTATGTCAGCATAAATGAGGTGACTTTCAAATCAATAACAGAACGAAAGGTACATACAACTTTTATCTTAAGTAGGTAAATTATTGTGAATAAAATTAAATAAATTGGCACGTTCCCCCTCTTTTCCAAATTTAGTAAATTGTGTGAACCGTCCCTTTGTTGCAAGTATGGGCCTAACCGGTATTGTCATTGATGTCAACAAACTCTTATTGCATTAATGATAAGGATTGGATGAGCTGTGTGCTGAGGATATTGAGAAAATTAGTCCTAATCAGGAACAGAGAAAAACAGTGAAGATAGTGAGGTAAAGATCCCTGCTAAGATGAAGATCAGGGGATGTGCTTCAAAGGGTTTGTAGATATGTGTCTTGAGATGATCTAGTAAAGATTTCAGAGGTCTGCATGAAGATCTGAATAAGTTATGGCCACTTAAGTAAAACTGGTTCTAGCAGATGTTCAGAGGTGACAGAGTGACACAAATAGGTCTGGTGAGCTCTGAAAATGCAATATCTTGTTCTACGGATTTGGTGAAGTGTGTAGGAAGCTAATGTGAATTGACAACTCAATTGGTTCATGGTATGGAGGTCTGCAAGCATCTATTCCAATATGACAATGATGACAGACTATGTTCTTGAGGTTCCGGATGAAGGAGAGAATGATTTCAGTAAGCAGAAGTAGTGTGGATGTTCTTGGTGATTCAGGAAAGCTTGTGGAGGTCTTTGGATTGTGTCTAGTTCGTGTTGGTGATCCGCATTGAAGATTGAGCTTGAAATTGAAGAATTACTTCCGGAAGATGATGTTCTTTCTAAGTCTAGCCGACCGGATGAGTTACACATCCTGCGGATGATCTTGGAGATGTTCTGTGAAGAATGGCGTGTTCCTAAAGGAATATTGGAGTCTCAGATCTGTGTGGCCAATAGTGCGTTGATCCGCGTGAAGTCTTTTTGTAATTAGTCATGTTGCATTTATATATTTGCTCTATAATGTATGCCGACTTGGATGGTTAAATTCCTAAGTCGATGTCTTGTATAAATAGAGAGTTGTAAAGTCATTTCAAAAGGGACGTGTGGAGATGAGAGTGTGGTAGAGAGGAGCAGAGTGAAAGGTAGAGTAGAGGTATTGAGCCTAAATGGAACTGACTCAAGCATGGTGAAGATGCTATTCTTCAGTTCAAGTATGTGATACTTATTATTCTGTAGATAGTGTGTCTCTTGTAGGCAGTGGGCCTCTTGTGAGCAGTGTGCTCGGGCAGTGAGCCCTAATTGGCATGTGCCATTTTTTGTTCTTTCTATTCTTCTAACAAAAAATACAATCTTGGGTTAATCACCCTATAGTTTTTCCCTTAACCAGGTTTTCCACGTCAAAATCTTGGTGTCATATGTGTTAATGTGTTTCTGATCTTGAATTGTTGCATTATGTTTCTATGATTGATTTATTATTATGCTGTTGAATTAAGAAAAGGATTTAAGTGATTAAATTGCAAGAAAGTTTTTGACAACTGATTCACCCCCCTCTTAGTTGTCTACCCTAAATCTAACAATTGGTATCAGAGCTAAGTTCCTCTAAAAAGAGCTTAACCACTTGAGGAGATCCAAGATGTCGTCCTACAAGAAGGATAGTCTGAGGTTTGATGGAACCAATTTTACTATTTGGAAAAGTCACATGGAATGTCACTTGCAATGTATGGGAATGCAGTATTAGACCATGGCTTCAAAGAAATATACTCCTCCATAGAATGGTCCAAGAACAGTAGATGAAATCAGAGATTTTGAAAACAATATGTGAACTAAAGAAGCTCTTCTAAGTGCCTTGTCTGATTCAAAGTTGACAAATGTTGTTGACCTACAAACTGCTTTTGAGATTTGGGAAAAACTGGAACTTCTGCATGAAGGAGACAAGTATGTTAAATGTGCTAAGTTACAGAGTCTGAAAGGAAAATTCAAAAATCTGAAGATGAGAGAACATGAAAATATCACCACTTTTATGCCAAGAGTAAATGAGCTTGTTTGTGGCATTAAATGTGCTAGTGGAGTCTTGGATGAAGATGAGATCATTGGCAAAGTTCTTAGATCCCTTCCTGATTCTTACAAGTACAAGGTTGCTTCTATTGAAGAATTCAGATCTTTTTCAGGTATAACAAGAGATCAATTGGTTGGTAAATTGGTTGCATTTGAATTGATTGAGTTTGGAGATGCCCCCCCAAGACTGAATCTGCATTCAAAGCTAGTGCCTATGTTAAAGGGAAACAAAAGTTTGATCTGGGAGAGAACTCTTCAAGGAAACTATCATGGTATGAAAAAGAAAGAAAAGACCTGGAAGAAGATGAAGCAGAAGCTACTCAACTTGAAGCCCTTATTCCAAAAAGACTGCCAAGAGGATCTGATAAGTGTGAGGGAAAATTGCCTTTTAAGTGTTTTAACTACAATAAGATTGGTCATTTTGCCTCAAGGTGTCCGGAAAGATTTTCAAGGCCAAATCCTAACAGATCAAGGTTCTAAAAGAATTGTTACTATGTTCATGAAGATGATGATAATGAAGGAGTAACAGATGATGAATCAGAGACAGGAAACAAATCTGGAAGTGACTGGGTGTTCATTGCCATCAAGGAAGAAGATCCAATGCCCTCTGAATCTGTCAATCATAAAATTGTGGAAAGAGCTCTGGCTACTCAAGTTGAAGAAAAGGATGATTGGGTCTTTGATAGTGGATGCTCTCACCATATGACAGGTGACAAAAATAAGTTCATAGATTTGGAAAGGTATGAAGGAGGAGTGGTAAAATTTGGTGATAATTCTGCTGGCAGAATCAGAGGAAGAGGAACCATTTCTTTTGATGGAAAGAACAAAACTATTAATGTGCTATGTGTTGAAGGTCTGAAGCACAATCTTCTCAGTGTTGGATAGTTGGTGGACAAAGGCTATGATCTCCGATTCAAGAATGGAAAATGCAAGATCTTTGAAAGTTCCAGAACAGAGATTGCATCCGGTACTCAAACAAAAGGTAATATCTTCCATTTAGTTGGTACTGGTAAAAGTTGTCTATTTGTTCAAATTGATTAGAGTTAGTTATGGCATAGGAGAATGTGTCATGTGAATTTTGATAATATCATCAAGATAAGCAACACTCAGGTTGTAAGAGATCTTCCAAAATTGGTGAAACCTACAAATAGTTTGTGTAAAGAGTGTTAGTTGGGTAAACAAAGCAGAATCTCATTCAAAAGCAAGGAACAATCTTCTGCTGGATTATTGGACCTAGTTCATACTGACTTATGTGGTCCAACAAGAATCAGGAGTGTGCAAGGTGATAGATACTTCATGTTATTAATTGATGACCATTCCTGGATGATGTGGGTGACTTTTTTGAAAGAGAAATCAGAAGCTCTTGAGAAATTCAAAATATTCAAGGCTATGGTAGAGAATGAAACCAGATTAAAATTAAAATGTCTGAGGTCTAATAGAGGTGGAGAATTCACATCTAGTGAGTTCATAGAATTCTATGAGAAACATGGAATAAAGAGACAGTTGTCTGCTCCTAGGACTCCACAGCAGAATGGAGTAGTAGAGAGAAAGAACCAGACCATCCAGGAAGCATCTAGAACCATGATGATCAAAGCAAATGTTCCTTAGATCTATTGGAGAGAAGCTGTAAGCACTGCAGTCTATACTCTCAATCGAGTACAAATCAGAAGCAATACCGGTAAGACTCCTTATGAACTTTAGTTTGGCATCACTCCCACTATGAGGTATTTCAGAGTCTTTGGTAGCAAATGTTACATTAAAAGAGATGGAGATCTAGGAAAATTTGACGCTAGAAGTGATGAAGGAATATTCTTGGGTTATTCTACTTAAAGTAAAGCATACCGGTGTTATAACAAGAGATTGAGGAAAATTGTTGAAAGTACAAATATGAAGGTTGATGAAGGTATTGAAAAACTCTCAAGGTTTTATGAATATGATGAAGATGATCAAAATGATGCTTTTGTTCAAGAAGTTCAAGCCCCTTCTGAAACTTAGATTCAGACTGATCCAGTGAATCAAGAAGAAGAGATAAGTTTGAATGAGCCTACTCAAGAATTAGAAGTGCAAGAAACTCCCAAAGTTCCCAGGTATGTAAGACTGAATCACTCTGAAGATCAGATCATAGGTGATAAAAGCAAAGGTGTACAAACAAGAAGAAGGATTGCTCTAGATTCAAAAGAGTATTGTCTAATTTCAAAGATTGAACCTAAGACAGTGAATGAAGCTTGCAATGATGAAAAATGGACTAAAGCAATGGAGGAAGAGCTGATGCAAATTGAGAAAAATAACACTTGGGATCTTGTTCCCAAACCTAAAAACAAGAATGTGATTGGAACCAAATGGGTTGGTGTAGGTGCATCTAATCCACAGTGGCCTCCATGAGGCATTTAGTTGTTTTATGGTTAATTTTCTGTTTTCAATAAGGTCCTAAATGACCCTTCAATGTAATAAGGTCAGTTTGACCAATGTTTACTATTTTTAGGTTGTTAGTTAAGAGTTTGTTAGTCAGTTAGATCTCCCAGCTACTTGGAGATAATTTTGTACTACCGCGGGTAAGTAGATAAATAACCCCCCAGATGATCGAATAAAAAAGAGGTGTGTGTGTGGTCAGTTGTGGTTCAGTTCAGTTGTGAAAGTGTAAACAGAGCATCTATATACATCTTTGAAAGCATAAATAATAAGATCCTATTTTGTGTTACTGTCTGGCATTTGAGTTCACTGAATAAATCATTTTGCTGTCCTGAGGCTGAGATGGATTCCCTAATCCATTCCACCGGTTGATTTCTGTGAAATCGGTGGAATGGTTGTGTATATTAATTTAAGGTTTTTTTTTTTTTTTTTTTTTTTTTTTTTTTTTTTTCTGTTTGTCTGTGTTAATGCTTGCAAGATCGGGCAAGGAAATGTATTGAAGGATTCTAGCATGGCTGTATGCTAGATTGTTGAAGTGCAAAGAGTTGCATGTTTGAAGATGGAACGGTTTGAAGCAATCGCTATGAAAAAAAAAGTGGATCAAAACAGTAAAAATCCGCAGGAGTTGCAAAAGACATACAAAGTGTGAGTATATCGCTTTTGTATGCGAGATATACAATCCATGAGTATATCACTATCGCATGTTCTGAGTATATCGCTTTTGGTCCATCGCTGTTGTATGGGAGAAACATACAAGTCTATCGTAGATACAAGGGAGAGAGAAAGTTAAGATTTCCAATTGGCATACAAGAAAGTCAAGGTTCGGTCAAATGCATATTTGAAAATGCATGTTATGAATATACAAGGTTAAGTATATCGAATATACAATTCCTCTATATACTGCAAATGTATGTTGGATATAGTTTCTGTGTATCCTGCAAAAGAATGTTGTGAGTATCCCGCAGATGCACATCGGGGTTTGTATGTTACAAAAGTACAACGGGTTATACAATTTATGAGTATGTCTTTTGTATGTTGGAGACAGTGTATGTGTATAGCCCTATTGCATGTGAAGACAGTTCCTGTGTATCTGTCGGTTGCATGTCTGAGTTGTATGTATGAAGCGAATATGCAATGCTTGATGTAAGTGGCGACCGATAGGAATGGTGGAGGTAAACGGTGCCAACAAGTCATATTATGTATGTGCTAAAGGGCCATTAGAGTGACAAGAGCCATCGAGTGAATAGAATTGCGTTGAGCCGACGATAGAGTTCTCACCGATTGGTTGTATCGGGGAGACAACTAGCAAGTGTCACCGAAGGAAGTTCATCGGCACATCGGCAGAAAGGGTTGGAACTACGCCGACGAGAGAAGTCTCAGTGATGAGAGTTGAATATTTACGTCGGGCAGAGTTAGGCATCAGAGTGAAGGTGTTTTGCTAGACCGATGGTATTGTGTGTTGCCGATACGTGAGAGAAGGGGAATTATATACAATGAAGAATTTATGCATACTAAATAATGCATAGACATACATTTGCAAATGTATGTTAAGGTTTGAGTGGTGGATGCCTCCTCTACATCATAGTGGTCTCAAAGCTCAGCAAAAGGTTTGGGCTATTGTGTGTTTGGTTTTGTCACTGAGAAGGCAGAAGTAGAAGGATTGAGAGGTTGACAAGATGCCTCCGAAATGTAATGGTACGGCCAGAGAATTGCAAGAGATGAAGGAAAAACATGCTAAAGAGATGAGGAAGATGAAAGAGCTTGCAGAAGCACTTCAAGCCAGGCTTGCAGCCTTGGAGACAAACAAAAGAAGAGAAATAGAAGAAAGTGAATCAGAAAAAGAAGATGATTCTGAAGAATTTGAAGAGGTAGATGAAGATCTAAATGCTGAAGATCAGAGATTTGCAAAACTATTAAGGGCAGTCAAGAATGACAAACCTAAGGTAAAGATTGATGTTCCAAAGTACATGGGAAGTTTGAATGAGGAAGAGTTGCTTGATTGGATTGCTGCACTAGATAATCACTTTGAATGTGAGGAAGTTCCTGAGGAGCAGAAGGTAAAGATTGCAAAGACCAAATTGATAGGTCATGCTTTGGTATGGTGGGATTATGTACAATTAGAGAGAAGAAAACAAGGTAAGTCAAAGATTTCTTCATGGGACAAGATGGTAGCAAGGATCAAAGGTAAATTTTTTCCCCAGGATTATGAAATTCAAATGTTTAAGAAGCTTCAATTTTTAAGACAAAAAGAAATGGATGTGAAGGCATATACTAAGGAATTTTACAAGTTAAGTATGAGGTCTAGTCATCATGAGAATGAGGTTGAAAACGTTGCTAGATATTTGGCTGGTTTAAGATTGAATATACAGGATGAATTAGTTTTGGCTAACCCTAGGAGTGTGGAATAATGTTATCAAATGGCAATCAGGATTGAGGAGAAGATGAAAAGGAGATAGGATAGGCCCATGAGAGGAAGAGGCAACAATTTCAGAGGTAGAGGATCAACTCCTACAACAAGGCAAGTCAATGAGAATCAAGAAGAGGCTAGTAAAGGACAAGAAGAGTCTAATTTCAGAAGTGGATGGAGAGGCACAAGAGGCAGATTTGGAGGAGGTAGAGGTTCTGATGTTTTCATGGGAAGATGTTATCATTGTAATGAAATTGGTTATATGGCATTCAAATGTCCAAAAAGGCAAGGTTCATCATCTAGAGATGATAGGAAGATTGACAAGAGGGTTCAACTTGTGCAAGAAGAGAAGATAGAGGAAAGTGTGCAAAGTTCAAACACTTATCAAAGTGTAAAGGCTCCCGATAGTTATGGATATCCTGAGCAGGGAGAAGCATTGATGTTAAGGAGAACCATTTTGAAGACATCCAAGGATATGATACAAAGGAGCGCTCTTTTCAAGACCAATTGTAAAAGCAAAGGCAAAGTATGCAAGGTAGTAATAGATTCTGGTTCAACAAACAACATGGTATCTCAAGAAATGGTGGATAAACTGAAACTAGAAAGGATTCCACATCAAAATCCTTACAAAGTGTCTTGGGTAAGTTATAGCCAATCACTTTTAGTATATGAATAGGCATATGTTGATTTTCAGACTGGAGAATATCAGGAAAGAGTTTTGTGTGACATATTGCCCATGGAATTTTGTCACCTACTATTGGGTAGGCCATGGAAATTTGATAGGAGAGCATTGTATGATGGGTATGCTAACACCTACACCATCATGAAGGATGGGAGAAATATTTTGTTGATATCATTATAGGAGGATGCTGAAGCAAAGACGACAGGTAAGATTATTTTGGTAGGTAAGAAGGAGTTTGTGAAGATGCCTACATCAAAGTCAAAGGCAGTTGAGGATATCTCAAGGAGAGGAGAATAGAGTTTCGAGAAAATTTCAGTTCTGACTGAGGTTCAGAAGCAGGTTTGTACACAGCCATAGGCTGATTGGAATGACAAGAGTGCAATCATAGTAGGGACTATTGTTTGCCCTCTAAAATTTGACAGATAAACTCATTCTTCCATAGCAGCAAATGAGGTTTCCACTATCCATGTTCAGATAGAGATGATGGTCAGAAAGAATGACCAACAAGGTGTGAGAAGAGCCTACAGTGCTAGGCATGAGTATTTGCCTCCATGGCAGCAGGTTGGAGCACAGAGATCATGGGGTAGATATGCGACATCAGCAGACATAGGTGGATTCAGTCAAAGACTTAACTCATGGGACATGAGTTCTTTTCAAATTGGGGAGTATGGTGCAGGTGTACCTAACCCATAGTGGCCTCCATGAGGTATTTAGTTGTTTTATGGTTAATTTTCTATTTTCAATAAGGTCCTAAATGACCCTTCAATGTAATAAGGTCAGTTTGACCAATGTTTACTATTTTTAGGTTGTTAGTTAAGAGTTTGTTAGTCAGTTAGATCTCCCAGCCACTTGGAGATAATTCTGTACTACCGAGGGTAAGTATATAAATAACCCCCCAGATGATCGAATAAAAAAGAGGTGTGTGTGTGGTCAGTTGTGGTTCAGTTCAGTTGTGAAAGTGTAAACAGAGCATCTATATACATCTCTGAAAGCATAAATAATAAGATCCTATTTTGTGTTACTGTCTGGCATTTGAATTCACTGAATAAATCATTTTGCTATCCTGAGGCCGAGATGGATTCCCTAATCCATTCCACCGGTTGATTTCTGTGAAATCAGTGGAATGGTTGTGTATATTAATTTAGGGTTTTATTTATTTTTTTTTCTATTTGTTTGTGTTAACACTTGCAGGATCAGGCAAGGAAATGTATTGAAGGATTCTAGCATGGCTGTATGCTAGATTGTCGAAGTGCAGAGAGCTACATGTTTGAAGGTGGAATGGTTTGAAGCAATCTCTATGAAAAAAAAGCGGATCAAAACAATGAAAATCTGCAGGAGTTGCAAAAGACATACAAAGTGTGAGTATATCACTTTTGTATGCAAGATATACAATTCGTGAGTATATTGCTATCGCATGTTCTGAGTATATCGCTTTTAGTCCATCGCTGTTGTATGAGAGAAACATACAAGTCTATCGTAGATACAAGGGAGAGAGAAAGTTAAGATTTCCAATCGGCATACAAGAAAGTCAGGGTTTGGTCAAATGCATGTTATGAATATACAAGGTTAAGTCTATTGAATATACAATTCATGTATATACTGCAAATGTATGTTGGATATAGTTTATGTGTATCCCGCAGAAGAATGTTGTGAGTATCCCGTAGATGCACATCGGGGTTTGTATGTTACAAAAGTATAACGGGTTATACAATTTATGAGTATATGTCTTTTGTATGTCAGAGATAGTGTATGTGTATACCCCTATTGCATGTGAAGACAGTTCCTGTGTATCCTCGGTTGCATGTCTGAGTTGTATGTATGAAGCGAATATGCAATGCTTGATGTAAGCAGTGACCGATAGGACTGGTGGAGGTAAACGACACCAACAAGTCATATTATGTATGTGCTAAAGGGTCATCGGAGTGACAAGAGCCATTGGGTGAATAGAATTGTGTTGAGCCGATGA
Organism: Cunninghamia lanceolata; assembly: GCA_027924645.1. Classification (NCBI taxonomy): domain Eukaryota; kingdom Viridiplantae; phylum Streptophyta; class Pinopsida; order Cupressales; family Cupressaceae; genus Cunninghamia; species Cunninghamia lanceolata. The sequence continues at coordinate 2,914,965 of BSBN01000356.1, read as the reverse complement.
TAGAGTTCTCACCGATTGGTTGTATTGGGGTGACAACTGGAAAGTGTCACTGAAGGAAGTTCATTGGCACATCAGCGGAAAGGGTTGGAGCTACGCCGACAGGAGAAGTCTCAGCGATGAGAGTTGAAGATTTACATCAGGTAGAGTTAGGCATCGGAGTGAAGGTGTTTTTCTAGACTGATGGTATTGTGTGTTGCCAATAGCTGAGACAAGGGGAATTATATACAATGAAGAATGTATGCATACTAAATAATTCATAGACATACATTTGCAAATGTATGTTAAGGTTTGAGTGGTGGATGCCTCCTCTGCATCATGGGTCTTCTGGAATAAATTGAATGAAGATGGGGAAGTAGTCAGAAACAAAGCTAGATTGGTCTGCAAGGGTTACTCCCAAGTAGAAGGAGTTGATTTTGAAGAAACTTTTGCTCCGGTGGCAAGAATTGAAATAGTCATATTATTTCTTTCTTTTGCTACCTTCAAGGATTTCAAAGTATATCAGATGGATGTCAAATCTGCCTTCCTAAATGGTGACTTGGAAGAAGAAGTATACATTGAGCAACCAGATGGATTTCAATTGTCTGATCATGGTGATATGGTCTACAAATTGAAGAAAGCACTGTATGGACTGAAGTAAGCCCCAAGAGCCTGGTATGAAAGATTGGATAAGCATCTTTTGAAGATTGGTTTCAACAAAGGTACTACTAATAGTAATTTATACTTCAAAAATGATCATGAAAATATCTTGATTGTTGAAGTGTTTGTTGATGATATCATTTTTGGAGGAAGTGATAGTATGTGCAAGACTTTTGCAAATCAAATGAAAAGTGAATTTGAGATGTCCATGTTTGGGGAAATGAATTTCTTCTTGGGTTTGCAAATTATTCAAACAAAGAAAGGAATCTTCATTTCTCAGACCAAATATGTGAAAGAATTGTTGAAGAAATTTGGGATGGAAGACTCAAAACCAATGAATACTCCCATGGCAATTGGATTTAAATTGAGCAAAGATGATGACTCTCCTAAGGCTGATCAGAAAAAGTACAGGTCAATGATTGGAGGACTATTGTATCTCACTCAAACTAGACCTAACATTATGAATGATGTTGGTCTTGTTGCTAGATTCCACGCTGATCCTAGAGAATCTCATGTCATGGCAATCAAGAGGATTTTTAGATATCTAAAAGGGACAGTTGAGTATGGTTTGTGGTATCCTAGAGATCATGATTTCTCTCTTCATGCATATATAGATGTGGATTGGGCAGGAGATGTGGATGACTGGAAAAGTACCAGTGGTGGAGCATTCTTTTTGGGGAAGAGATTGGTTTCTTGGCTAAGCAAGAAATGAGAGGCAATATCTATGTCCACAACTGAAGTAGAATATATTACAGCAGAAGGTAGTTGCACTCAAGTTTTGTGGATGAAGAAAATGCTAAGAGATATCAGAGTAGAGTATGAAGAATCTATCACAATCTTCTGTGATAATTCAAGTGCAATAAATATATCTAAGAATCCGGTGTTGCATTCAAAGACTAAAAATATATCCATAAAGTTTCACTTGTTGAGAGAGCAAGTGAACAAGAATGAAGTCAGATTGGAGTTTGTGCCTTCCAAGGATTAGATTGCAGATATTTTTACTAAACCTCTACCTAAGGACTCTTTTGAGTATCTCAGGGAGAAGTTAAGGGTTATTACCCCTCCAGTTCTGCATTAAGGTGCACTGATGTGCATCAGTCCGGTGGATCTCACAGTCATATCTTGTGGTCCAGACTGATAATGGGAAGCTGCTACTCAGGGGGAGCAGCTGGTGTGATTTTGAAGTAATGCAAGTATGTGCCCTTTGCCATTGATGTCAAAGGGGGAGCAGTAAAGAAAGAGAAGACATGTGAATGGGTGTTGTTGATAGGGGGAGTTGTGTCAGTAAGAAGAAGTTCTTGTCTTGATGGTTAAAACAGTTTTTCACATCATATGTTGCCATCAATGCCAAAGGGGGAGATTGTTGCAAGTATGGGCCTAACCGGTGTTCTCATTGATGTCAACATACTCCTATTGCATTAATGATAAGGATTGGATGAGTTGTGTGCTGAGGATATTGAGAAAATTAGTCTTAATCTAGAACAGAGAAGAACAATGAAGATAGTGAGGTAAAGATCCCTGCTAAGATGAAGATCAGGGGATACGCTTCAAAGGGTTTGTAGATATGTGTCTTGAGATGATCCAGTAAAATATTTAGAGGTCTGCATGAAGATCTGAAGAAGTTATGGCCACTTAAGTAAAACTAGTTCTAGCAGATATTCAGAGGTGACAGAGTGACACAAATAGGTCCGGCGAGCTCCAGAAATGCAATATATTGTTCTACAGATTTGGTGAAGTATGTAGGAAGCTAATGTGAATTGACAACTCAATTGGTTCATGGTCTAGAGGTCCGCAAGCATCTATTCCAATATGACAGTGATGACAAATTGTGTTCTTGAGGTTCCGGATGAAGGAGAGAATGATTTCAATAAGTAGTAGTGTGGATGTTCTTGGTAATTCAAGAAAGCTTGTGGAGGTCTTTGGATTGTGTCTAGTTCGTGTTGGTGATCCGCATTGAAGATTGAGCTTGAAATTGAAGAATTACTTCCGGAAGATGATGTTCTTTCTAAGTCTGGCCGACCAGATGAGTTACACATCCTGCGGATGATCTTGGAGATGTTCTGTGAAGAATGGCGTGTTCCTAAAGGAATATTAGAGTCTCAGATCTGTGTGGCCAATAGTGTGTTGATCCACGTGAAGTCTTTTTGTAATTAGTCATGTTGCATTTATATATTTGCTCTATAATGTATGCCGACTTGGATGGTTAAATTCCTAAGTTGATGTCTTGTATAAATAGAGAGTTGTAAAGTCATTTCAAAAGGGACGTGTGGAGATGAGAGTGTGGTAGAGAGGAGCAGAGTGAAAGGTAGAGTAGAGGTATTGAGCCTAAATGGAACTGACTCAAGCATGGTGAAGATGCTATTCTTTAGTTCAAGTATGTGATACTTATTATTCTATAGATAGTGTGTCTCTTGTAGGCAGTGGGCCTCTTGTGAGCAGTGTGCTCGGGCAGTGAGCCCTAATTGGCATGTGTCATTTTTTGTTCTTTCTATTCTTCTAACAGAGAATACAATCTTGGGTTAATCACCCTGTGGTTTTTCCCTTAACCAGGTTTTCCACGTCAAAATCTTGGTGTCATATGTGTTAATGTGTTTCTGATCTTGAATTTTTGCATTATGTTTCTATGATTGATTTATTATTATGCTACTGAATTAAGAAAAAAGATTTAAGTGATTAAATTGCAAGAAAGTTTTTGACAACTGATTCAACCCCCCTCTCAGTTGTCTGCCCTAAATCTAACACCCTTCACTGGAAGAGGTGGTAGCTCATTCATTCCATTCCATGCAAGGTAATAATTAGATATAGAGCAGCTAAATGCCATGAATTAATCTATGTCCTATCATCATTATCAAAGTATAAGTGGCCATAAAGATTGAGTTTTTCTTAATCTGCATATTAGTTTTTTTGAAATAGTTCTCACCTTGGTGTGCCATGAAGTTCAGTAGACATTCAATAGAATTTCTGGTAGGGGATAGAATGGGAGGGGCAAAGCGTGAATCGGAGCCAACTTCTATAGACAAGTTATTGGCCCTTGGTAATATTTCAGAACTGTTTCAAAAGGTGGGATGGCTAGAGTTCATGAAAAAGTTTGAGGGGCATAATACACATCTAGTTAAAGAGTTCATAGGGAACTTCTCAGATGGACAGTCAATTGTGCGAGGAAAGAAATTTAAGGTGAGTCGCCAAACTATTTCTAGTTTATTTGGTATTAAAAATGAAGGCTTGAATCTATCAAAAACTACAAATATTTCCTACTAGAAGTTGATAAACATTTTCTTAAGGGAAGGGGAACCTCGGCCTTTATAAGTTTATTAGTTGTAAATACCAAGGGCAGAGTAAAGGGTTTCAAAGAATGTCTATTGCAGAGCCGTGGAGAATGGTAGTAGCCTGGATAATTAAGTACTTCACATGTGAGGGGCAATATGCTACCATAGTCAGTCCTCCCTTCTATTTGGTCATTCATGTGTGCCATAGTGGTGAAAACCCTAAATTGAGGGTTAATCTTCCCGCCTTCCTAAGTAACTCCCTTATCCACATGATATAAAGGTTTAAAATTGGCTCTAGGCCATTAAAACACCATGACCTCATTTCTTTAATTTGCAAGCATCAACTCCTCAAAAAGAGAAACACAGATGAGAAATAGATTTTTTTTTTAGGAAATTTGAAACCCCAGCACTCTCAATACATTTTGAGAGAGGTGAGTCATCCAGATTGCTCGTGAAGAACCCTAGGGAACCTTCCCCTATACCCCAACCTTCCGGGGAAGCTTCCAAAGGCGAAGCACTGGAAAATATTTCAAACCCTTTAGAACTTGAGGAGCAACCTAGACCACATAATGTTCCAAAAACTCCAGTAAAACAAGAAAATGTGGACTTAGTGGACTCTGAGGATGAAAATAATTGGCCCAACAAAAAGGAAAAGAGGCCTAAAATGAAATTGCAAAGACCTCCCCCTTTAAGAAGAAGTAAAAGTTTGGCTTCTGATTCTAGTTGTGTCGTGGCTTGTGACCAACCGCATATTCCTAAGAAGAAAAGACAAGATAGGCAACCAAGTGAAAACCCAGTCCAGTTGAGTGAAAATCAAACCCTAGGAAGTAATGATGCTCCTAAATTTGAGAAGGAGATTGATCCACCTAAGAAGGATCAAGAGGAAATAGGAGAACAAGTCCCAAATTATGTACTTGTTGAAGAAGAACAGGCTCAAGAGAATGAGACCGTGGAAACAATTTCTCCCACTCAGTAGCCATCAGATTAACAAAATTGACATAGTCCCTCAAATTAAACAGTCATCCCATCTAAATACTATCAATGACACTGAACAAGGTCTACTAGAAGTGAATGATGGACATGTGCCTGACAATGATATAGAGATTTTTATGCCCCCTCTTTCCAATAATACATACAACAAAAAATGTGATCACATAAAGGTGGAATTAAAAGAATTAAAAGTAGAAATTGTACAGTTGAAAAATAAATAGATAGAAAAATGAGGAATAGATAGCCAGACAACAATAGGAAATAAACACATAGATAAAACTTTTGTAGCAGAAAGATCAGGGAATCAAAACTCTAGGGACTCAATTGGAACAAAAGGATAAATTCATTGAGGAATTGCAGTCACAAATGAAACAAATTGAGGAGAAAGATAAGAAACATTTGGTTAGTTTATCTAAAAAGAATAAACAAATCAAATAACTGACTGTCAATTTAGAGCAATTCTTTAAATCATTTGTAGAGGAACAGGAGAAACAAAACTTAGAACTTAATTAAACTCTTAGTAAAACTGAAGAGTTGGAATAGGAATTATAGGAAATTAGTGTTAAGCCAACCATGGAATCAAAAGAGATACAAACTGAATCGACCAAAATGGAGTGGTTTCAAGTTCACATTCCTCCCATGTTGGCCAAGTGGATGGAAAGGTGCTATTTCCTACGACAAGTTGGGGCAGAAAATGCCAGACTTAAGAAGGAAATGGTATTGTTGAAGGAATCCTATGACAAACTCTATCAAGTTAAAACTAATGCATGCAAAATTAGAGAGTTGTTATTAGCTTGTAGGAAGCCATCCATATTATATTCTATGTTCCTCAATGAACAATTATTGAGGTGGAAACTTTTGAGAATTTCCTACAAGTTGCCCCATGATCCAGATGATAAACAATTCTTAGAAGCATTCAAAGAGGCACCCCCTATTCAACAGAATTTGTTATGTGAAATTTTCATACATAATCTGTTTCTAAAAAATACAATGATTTCTTCATTAACCTTTTTGTAGAAGAAGTACAACTCAAAGATTTCATGTGTACTCTACAAAATCAACTCCATTGGTAGGATCGGACCAGAGAATATCTTTAGGTAGAAAGAACTATAGGGCTCCACATGAGATACCCTAACCATAAACCCTTTGCCTTCAAAGCTCAATTTTGAAGGATTGAGAGTTATGAGGCTATGAAAGAAAAAGTATAATTTCAAAATTGAGAGTTATGAGGCTATGAAAGAAAAAGTATAATGAAAGTATAAAGATTTGTTTTGAAGATTTCAAAATTAATGGGCCACAGTTAATAGACAGAGCATGGAACACCTGTGAAGAATGATATACTCCCCTTCCTATGTATTTAAAATGAAGGGTGATGATTTCTCCAATCAATCTTAGATGATCCTATAAAAGAGCACAAACTTTGACAGAAATACTACAGCTCAGTTCAAGACTAAGTGGATAGGGATGCGATACAGACCTCCATTGCTCCTTCAGCCACCTCCTGCAGTTTAGTAACTACAGAGCAAGATCCCAAGGATGGTAGATGAGGATTAGATTGAACAAAGGTTTTCTTAAGTATCCTGGCCATTTGGATGAGGAAGTAGAGGACATGTATGACCTTGGTTTGAAGTATGATGAACTAAACAGAAAGAGGGATGCAGAAAAGCAAAGAGCTCATGGTCAGTAGAGAGCAAGAGGACCTACCCCATCTTAGAGAGGGGAGAGTGATGAGGTATAAACAACCTCATTTTTATAACAAGCCATATAACTTGTTTGCCTTGCCCAATCACCCTAACCATGCCAATTTATTTATTTTTAGAAGTAATATTTATCTATTTTGATAAAATGATGTATAAATCTTTATTTTCCAATTGATTGAAATTAGCCATTAATGTTGACATAATTGTGTGTAGAGCTCTGTGATTATGTGGGGTTTCATGTATGACCCAACGGAAGGAGTGGACTTCAAAGCAGCTGAAGTCAGAGTGTCAGAATTTGAGGGTGCTAGAAATTTAGGCATACATGGTCACTTTGTTAGCAATTCTGTTATTTTTTGTTGAGCATACTTAAGACTTTATGGCTCCACTCAAAGCTTTTAATGTGTTTAATTTCATGGACATCCAGTTAGTTTTTAATTCTATTTTTCTTTAAAGACTTCTTCAATGGCATTTGTCTGCCATCAGAAATTTAGGATTTTGGACTAGTACAATTTATATATGTAGTTGTTCAAAACAAAGATATGTTATGATGTGTTATTAATGAAGACAATCTCTTTTGAAGTGACAATCTATAGCTATATTCTATGATACCTTTATGAATGAATATTGCCACTTCTATTCCGAGTAATCTTTTTTGAGCAATGGAAGTAATATGAATGGAATTTACTTTGGAGTTGTTGAAGTACTAAATGTGATTTGAATTGATAATAGGATCTCCCAAGAGCTGGCCACTCAAGGGATTATAGAATAGATAAGTATTTTTATTGTTGGTGTTGTTATTTCTATTTTGTGAATGTTCTGTTTAGATTAATGTCACTTCGTGTTTAGCTTTGTTATGTGTTCCTGCAGGTTGTGGTATTTAAGTTAAAGGTTTTTGAAAATCTATTCATTTGAAATTTTTGGAGCATCCACTTCATTCATAAATCTGTTGTTAGTTATTAGTTCAAAGTTTCAAATGTGTTTTCAATATACAAGTTAGTTGTCTTTTCAAATCTATAGTTAAAATCGCATGTGTGATTTTCTAGATTAAAATTTATATGTTTTTTTAGATTAAAGATTCCAATGCTTTCTAGCTTAAGGTTTGCATGCTTTTTAATTTAGATTCTATTTTAAGCTTTTCAAAAATTCAGAAAAACTGTTACTAAGTGAGATTTCCAAAAATATCCCTTATTGCATATAGCCTTGGACACTACTTGGTCGACATAATTGACATATTTTTAACTAAAGTGTTAGGACCTTATGACAGCCTGTCACTTATGTACTAGGCATTTGCAGCTACTATGTCAGAGAAAATTCCTCCTTCCATTCTGATATAGATTTCCACACCCCGTTCTAAAGATTCCATTTTTGCACAAGCTTGGAGGATGCTAGAAAATATTATGGAGATTGGATTTATACCTCTCAATTGCTTTATTAAACTATAAGAACAAGATTATCCAATAAAATTAGATGATGTCTCTTTTAGATTCCAACTTCATACTTCTTATCAAAAAATATTATTTTCATTATTTTGGAATGCCAAAGCATTGAATATTCATTTAAAAACTTTATTTCATTTTTATTCATACTTGGATAAATTTCACTTTTAGGGCCAAATAGACTCATTTTAGGTTTTTTTTAAGTTAAAAAAGGGTTTAAAAAGTGTTCTAAAAAGTTGATTTTGACACCATTTTGAGCATCCCTCCCATGGGTTCTCTTGGGTTGGCTCAGGTTTGCCCAAGGTTCCTCCCAAACACCCCAGCTTCCAAAGAAGAACTCACATGGAACCTAGGGTGCCTAAGAAGAACCCTAGGCGAACTCCTAACATATAGTCTCCATACCAAAACTTGAACATGATCCATACAGGCACGATGAGCATATGAGAAGAACTTGTAACTTAGCTTATACCCAATATGTCATTACAAGTGTACTAAGTAATTTTATTTATAGCAGCAGTTAGCCTGTTGTTTTAAAGGTTTCTTATTCCAACTCTTATAGTCACTTCTCAACAAGATAAATACAGACTAACCATGTGATAAGTGTAATCCATTTTAATGTCAAGAAAACATATAGTCATGAAACTTATGAAGCTTGCCATCCTATTCATGGAAATCAAAGAAAGAAATAAATATAGTAGCAACCAAAACATAGAGAAGAAATAGACTTCTAGCACGTAGAATATGAGAAACAGATCTCGCCTTATTGGAAAGAAAATTTATGCATTGCATCTCCCAAATTTTGAAATCCTGAAGTTCTCGATTAAAGGCTAGAATAAAAAAATCAATGTCTACAAAGGTGGAGGCAAGAATTCACAATCCAAGCCTTTCAAGAGAAATGATTAGGGTGAAGATTATAAATTATGAAAGATCTCTCATATTATACTGATCAACTTAGAAAATAAAAAATAACAAAGAACAATAAATCTTCTCAAAATAATGAGCGAACAACCATGCTAGAAATTGAAAATATTATTATATTATTTTGCTATGTATATTACACTGGCTATGAAAATAGCAATCACAAGTCTATATGTATATAGTTTTTTAGTAGATTGTCAAAAGCTAAAAATAAAGAATCTAAAAATAAAACTAAACTAAGATCTCCGTGCAACAGTGAAAAAGCTACGATAAAAATAGTTTTAAAAAACTAAAAAATAAAACTCATGCAAATGAGTTGCGTGAAAGAAAAATTAGATATTATTCATGCAAATTAAAGCATGTTGTACTTCAGTTCTAGGGTTGATCATGCACGTCTTCAATCTCCCCCTGGATGATCGACAAGGATGATTCCTAATTGATCTTACAAATTGACAAATGTAGTAGCATGATGTTGCACCGTATAGATCCATTTGACACCTGCTTCCATCTCTTCATTCATATAATCAATCCACACTTTCTCTTTTATTACTTCTTCATACACAGAGGGTTCAACTTGAATTTGAATTTAGAACAAATAAAAATGAACAATTGGATTTATATTTGTACTCCTCTGATAAATTTAATTTAAACTCCACACCTTTCTTGAAGAGCTTGCACTTGATGCTGGACTTGAACTATCACTTGAATTTGTGCTATGAGAAGAACTTGGTGAACTTGATCTTAGAGAACTTGAACTTGGGTTACTGTTAGAACTTGAACTTCCACTTGAGCTTGTGGGGAGAGGAGGAACACTACCATCTTCTATGTTCATAATTAGAGGTGCTTTTTGCTATACACCCTTTTGCCATTGCCATACTCCCCCTTCATAAAAAACCACATCCCGACTCACAATCCATTGCTTTGTGTCAAGATTATAAAATCTATAACCTTTAGTTGCATCAGAATATCCCACAAAGATACAAAGTTTAGATTTTGCAACCAACTTCTTCCGCTTCTAAACTGGAATATGAACATATGTTAGATAGCCAAATACATGGAGATGAGCCACAGAAGGCTTGTGACCACTCCAAGCTTCCTTTGGAGTGATGTTTTGAACTACTTTTGTGGGGCTTCGATTCAAGATGTATACTGTTGTCGCCACTGCTTCTCTCCAATAATAATTAGGAAGGTTTTTTGACTTCAACATACTTCATGCATTTCCATAATGGTACGGTTCTTTATGTCTGCAATACCATTTTGTTGGGGAGTATAAGTTGGAGTAAGCTGTCTCTTGATGCCATAATTGTTACAAAAATTAGAAAATTCTTTGGAATTCTCCCCCTCTAGCTATTTTGAGTATTTTGAGATAATACCCACTTTGATTCTCAATGATAGCCTTAAACTTCTAGAAGAATTCAAAGGCTTCAGATTTTTGCTTAAGAAAATAGATCCATGTATGGCAAGAAAAATCAGACCAATGAAAGTCAAAAAATAAAGATTCTTACTCAAAGATGGCTCTTGCATATCACTACAAATATCAGCATGCACAAGCTTAAGAGGAGCTTTTGTCCTCCATGATTTTTTCATCAGAAAATTGTCTCGATGTTACTTGCCAAGTGCACACCCTGAATAGACTTCTTCTTTTGCTTGAATCATATGAAGTCCTCTCACCATATCCTTTATTTGAAGCAAACTTAATCCTTGAAAATTTAGATGACCATACTGTTGGTACCATAATCACAAATCATCTGTAATTTCCTTGAGGGAATGCATCTTAGCGGACACCAATGTGAGAGGAAATAATCTATTCTCTAGCATACAAGCCTTTGCTACAAGATGATGGTTAGCTGATTTATCAAATATTTTGTAGCAGTTATCCTCAAACACAACCTTATAATTTTTGCTACAAGTTGCCCAATACTTAAAAGATTATGCTATAATTTGGGTACATGCAAAGTGTCATGAATAAAAGTAGTTTCTCCTTGCTTAGTTTTCACTACAAGGGCACATTTTCCTATTACATCAATCTATTTATTATCACCAAATTATACTTGACTTCTCATAAATTCATCTAATTTGACAAAGAGATTAGATTTACCTGTCATATGATTGGAGCAATTGCTATCCAGGAACCACACATCCTTTTGAGGTTCTTTTGCCAAATTGCAAGTAAAATATGTGGAGTACTTTGCATATTCAAAAGACTCTTCAGTATAGTTGGCTCTTGACTTATTCAAATCAGATTTTTTGTTTCTACATTCAGATTCATAGTGTTCATACCTTTCACAATATCTACACTGGGTGCTTCTCCTATCCATAGAACTTCTTCATCTTCCTCTACCATGTCCTCTACTAGTAGAAGGCTTCCCTGAGACTTATTTGATGGAGAAAAAGGAGTTGTAGATTTTTCTTCAATTCTTACTGTAGACTAGAAAGCTTGTACCAAACTCTCCATAGAACACTACATGTGCTCCTCATGAGACTGTAAAGAACCTATCAACTCTACAACTTTGAATGTGGTTAGATCTTTAATTTCTTCAATGGCTATGACCACTAGATCAAATTTTGGAGGAAGGGATCTCAAAATCTTTTCTACATTTTTTTTTCTCTGTGACACTTTCCCCTTGAGTTTTGGGATGGTTCATAATACTTTGAGCCCTAGTGATAAACTCTTGAATAGACTCATCTTCTTTCATCCTTAGATTTTCAAAATATCTTCGAAGGGTTTGAAGTCTTACCAATCTTACTTTGTTAGATCCTTGGTATGTAGTTTGCAGAGCCTCCCATCCATCCTTTGACTTTGTCATACCAGCTATACAGGGGAAAATTGACATATCCAATGCAGATTAGATGGTGAAGAGATCTCATTTGTCCTTCCTTCTATCTTCTTTCAACTGAGGTTTTTGGTTTTCTATCAACACATTTAAAGCTTTCTAGTCTATAAGTTTTGTGTCTCCTACTTCTACTAATTCCCAAAGATCTTGGGATAATAGTAGGGTCTTCATCTTTATACTCCAGTATTCATAGCTGTCTCTGGTAAACAATAGATGCTGGAATGGAAAATTGCCACCATTTGCCATTCTAATTTTTCTTAGAGAAAACTATTACCCTGTTGCCTACAAAAAATTCCTCTGCAACCTGCTCTAATACTAATTAAAGATTATAACTTATGAAAGAGCTCTCATACTATACCGATTAACTCATAAAATAAAAAATAACAAAGAATAATAAATCTGCTCAAATAACTGAGCGAACAACCACACTAGAAATTGAAAACAATATTATATTATTCTGTTGTGTATATTACGTTGGCTGTGAAAATAATGATCAGAAGTCTGTATGTATATAGTTTTTTAGCATACTGTCAAAAGCTAAAAGTAAAGAATCTAAAAATAAAACTAAACTAAGATCTCCATGCAGTAGTGAAAAAATTACTTTAAAAACAATTTAAAAAAATAAAAAAAAACTCATGCAAACGAGTTGCATGGAAAGAAAAATTAGATATTATTCACACAAATTAATGCATGTTGTCCTTCAATTCTATGGTTGATCATGCACACTTTCATAGGGGTTGTGTTGTTAAATGGTAGACTTGGTCATCAAGAAGAGACCAAAGAATGTAGATTAGCCTATCTATAATGGTAGACTTGGGCATCAGAGAAGATTAGCCTAGGGGAGGTAAAGTCAAAAGAAGATTAAGGCCAAGTGTTGGAGCTAACAATTTCCCCATTGCAGTAGGAGGAGCCTTTGAGGGCTTCTACACCAAGTAGTAGAAAAGTCCATAGATGGAGCCAGGAATAATTTGTCCTGAGTCTGATTCATATCAAACCCATGTTTTACAACATATAATTCACCAACAAAGTAGTTGATCAAAGATAGGTTCACTGTCAATCCATGCTATGAGGATGTTAATATCTAAGCTTGGGATTTAGAGAAATCTTTCAAAAAAGGGAATCAGTGGAATAATAGAACTGTAAAGTAGCAGCTAGTTTGTTACATTGTATATGCATTTTAAATAGATAATATTGTTTACATAATTGTAGAAATTTGTTGGGCTTGCTTCTTTCTGCACCACATTAACTTCTTTTAGGTTGCAAGGAAACACATTTTACCTTTCCTTATTGTTCTCTTTATTTTTTCCCATTTATGCTCAAACTATGTTACCACAAACAAGAATTGAGAAATGCAACAAAAATGCAAACATGCCCAGAAATAAGAAATGTAATGGAAATGACAATGTGATGGAAAACAAGGTTGGATGAGGGTGCATATTAAAAAACACATTAAAAATAGTTTTATATACACACATGTATTTCATAGTTTCTAAATTTTTAAAGATTGTATCTATTAAATATAGTGTGTACACATAAAATCATAAGATACTCATATTTAGATATACAATTGGTGAAAGAATGATCATCCATAATTAGACATATAAATAAAAATAATAATTTTATTAATCAATTGAATGTTTATCCATGTAAAACAAATGTGTAGTTTCCTTTTTGTCCTTGATGCTTTTAACTGTTCATTATTTACTTCATTCCCAGACTTTCCTTGATACAAAACAAATAAATAGCAATCCAATGTAATCTTATTATGAAGCCAGAATGTTGCTAATATGAAGAATCTTCACACCCATGACCTGTGCACAAGTGTGAAGAAATAGAAATTATCTTCAGAGGAAGATGAATAGAGATTTGTAGTGGTATTGAGTTGCAGGGATTGTTGGTTGTAATCAGTTTGATTTACTAGATAATAATATTGGACTCTCTGTTGGTGGATGTAGCCTAAGTTTGGGTGAACCACATTAAAATTATCTCTTGTCATTATTATTTTTGTGTATTTTCATTCCTCTATTTAATCTTTATTTGCATTTAATTGATATCTTCTGCTGGCTAACCCTAACACATTTTTTCCCACCGTAGGAGAAGAATAGGGAACCAAACATACATTTTCCTCATGAAAATTCTCAGCTGATTTTGAAGCATCTTCAGCTCTGAATGAGAGTGAAAAAGACTATCAGAATCTGATCCAACTGCCTACGGTAAACCATCTGGCATTGTATCAGAGAAAGAATAATTGGGAGGCAAACTTACATTTTCCTCATGAAAATTCTTTGAGAATCTTTATCTCCGAACAAGAGTGAAACATACCCTTCTGCTTGCTGCAATGTATCAGAGGCTGATCCACTACCTCAATAAGGCAAAAAACACACACCTTTTCTTCTTGAAGTCTTTTCCACTATCTAGTAGATAAAGCAATTTATTCTAATTGACCAAAACATAGATGGAGTTTTCTAATTTTTTTGGTAAAGATGAAGATGAGCTAGAAGCTACTAGAAGATTAGTTCCACATTCTTCCAATGAGCAATCTAAGTCTGAATTTCCATTTCCCTTTGATGTTGGAGGTGACTCTACAACCCTAGTTCCAAATTCTCCCTCTTCCCCTTAACCTTCATTGCCGCAGGCTCATGGAAGTTTTCCTTCCTTGCCCAAAGAGCTTGGAGAATCTTCAGCCTTGGAGAATCATAAGATCATACACACATTAAAGTGGGGGCTAAATGTTATGGACAAAAAAGTGGACACATGCAGGGTTGGATCTTGAGTTATTCACCCTTAATTGTGTCTTTGGCAGTTGTGGTAGCATAGCTCAATTGTCAGTTGTGTTTGGTGTGTCCTAGATAGTGGAGCATAGAGATAAGCTCCTCCCTATCGCTCGTGTCTGTTGTGTTTAAGACGTATAGTATGTCGATGACATACTCTATAGTTCTCGTGTATTCTATGTGTTTTCCATGTGTCTTCCTTACATGTTTGGCATGTTTTAGTAGTAGCGCATAGCGATGATTTCCACCCACGCTGTGTCTTTTGTGTATTTTAGTGGTGGCACATAGTGATGAGCTCCCCCCACACAGTGTGTTTTGTGTGCCTTTGATGGTGGCACATGGCGATGAGCTCCCCCCATTGCCTAGTTAGGGTTATAAGCATATATTTGTTTAATCATGTCTTCTCTTCATGTATGCCTTGTGTACTATGTGATTGTATCCATGCCTTATTTGTGTATTGTGTGCTTTACTATCCTCTTCGTGTATTATGTTCTTCCTGATTGTATTTATTATGTCCTATGTGAATTTCAAGTGTTTTCTTATGTTTGCCTAAGCTTGGGGGCTAGAAATGGTCTTCTGAACTTAGGGTGTGTCTTCACTCTAGTGTTTGATGTGCTTTGACTGTACTTTAATGCATGTATTGATCATAAGATCATACACACATTAAAGTGGGGTCTAAATGTTATGGAGAAAAAAGTGGACACATGCCTTTTTACCTCCTTGTTTAGCTGCTAGGTCCCTGTGATTCCATTATACATTCAAAGTATTCATCCCAATGTAAAATCCCCTGAAATCAATGCAAATTAGGAACTAGGGGACCATATTACATCTTATGCCAGACCAAAAAGGTGTCTTGGGACTTAGGTGCCCTCGCCCAAGTCCTCCTTGATTGGTCAGGGAAAATTTAATTATATGTCAGCATAAGACCTTTAAAAAGTTTCTCCTTGTTGGCTCTTTTGGTTTAATTTGATGAATGTTAGTGGGAAATCATATTTAATTGTGTTTTTGAAATCATTATGGACCTAGATGGTGATAGAAAACTTGAAGCATTGAAGTAAAGAGCATTCAAAGCATTCATTGTGATTCTAGAGTAGATTTGTATTGTCATTGTGTGTTGTTGTAGGCTTTGAAGTTATCATCCATCTCTCCTTATGAGTTGAAGAGCTTTCATCCTCCTAAGGGTTTCATCACATGGGTGATATCATTTGTGTTCATCATCGTTTGATTTCATGTTTAGCCTCTACCCTACAAGGGTACACACTCTCTATCAAACAACAGTGTTGGGAAGCTTGAATGCTATCCTGGGATTTGAATGAGGCAAATCCCTAAACACCATAACCCACAAACCCTTTTATTCTTGTGTTCAGGTTACAGGTGCGAAATTTAGAAAAGTGAAGACATAGGAAGAATGAGTAAGGAAAATGGTTTCGGGATCCAAAAGTATTTCAAGAATATTCCTCTATGGAAGACTCAAGGGCACATTTAAAACTATCCTTCGACTATAGCTAACATCAAACCTGGAATCAAGACAGTTTGTACATCATTTCTCTAGTTTACAGTTTCTAGAATTTAACATTTCAGGACATGGACACCTTTGAAATAGTCCTCTGACATTCGAACTTCTGAGACACAGGTTCTGATATCTTCCTGATCACTCTTGTGAAATTAGTTTCTGATTATCTATTGTACATCTCCTGTTATAATCAGCTCTTTGTAAATCTAGGGTTTAGTGCATTGATTCACCTAGGGTTTGATAAAAGGCTTAATTAAATTAGATCTTTCCATACCACTCTTGAGTACAAAATATGTAGCTGAGTCCACCTCCATTTGGTAGTGATTTGGCCTGGTCTTGTCCTTGAATGTTATTGTGGAAGAGGGTTTGATATAGTGTGCATACTAGTCTTCTTCATTCACCTTTTTCATATATAACACAATCATAGTATGACAATAGTGTGACAAACAACTACTTCAAATAGTTAGCTGAATTATATCAAACAAGATTGGTCAAAGATTATATTTAGCAATTTCAGAACCTCTCCTTGAGAGTAGATACAATTCCTAGAGAACTTGAATGACCTATTTCTAGGTGGTCTCAAGGGTCACATCCATCATGAGGTACACATGTTTAGCACTAATTATATATCTATCCTCTATACTAGCACTCAATGCAGAAGAGAATTTTTCAATTCCTAGAAAACAAGGGTTCAATGGCATAAGAGAGAAGAGTTTTTTAGAACAACCATGTTCCCTCAACCTAATAGGTTGACCCCAACAATTTGAAGAGAAAAAAGTGAAAGGACTATGTTTTAACTGTAATAGCAAGTATAGTAGAGGACATAAATGTGCAGAAAAGAAATTGTTCTACATTGAAGGGCCAAGTGAGGAAGATGATGAAGAAGAAGAAATATTATATTTGAGAAATGAGCCAAAGGATGAGTCAAGAGATCCTCAACAAACCATTTCTTGTCATAGACTTTCAGGAATTAGCACACTATAGAATCTTAAGGTAGTGGGGTTGTTGAAGAAAGAGAGAGTAATAGTGTTGATAGACTTAATAAGTACTCACAACTTCATCAACAAGATGTTAGCCACTCATTTAAATTGTTTTATATATCAAGCTCCATAATTTAAAGTTTAAATTATAAATGGGGGTATTGTTAGTTGTTTAAGAAAATGCCACAGCATTAAATTGACCATGGGAGGATAGTGGCTTGATTGTCCAAAGTTATGACCTCCAGAAGTTTCTGCATCATATATATGTGTCAGCGCATTAATAACAAGTAGTAAAATTCTATAATAAATGAAAAGGAGACTCAAGAATTGGCAATATTAGACTAAAATTCACATTTTCTACATTCTCTAATGCAAACTCCAATGTAATTTATGCTAACCAAACAAATATTAAATCAAACTCAAAATCAACTAATCAAAGAGTATTTACCAATAAATTAGTTCCAATCAATATTAAACAAATATTTAATCTAAGAAAAAAATTTCAATTACAAAACTTGTACTATTATTACAACACTACAAGGCATGTACTGGCCACTGCGTGACACTTGTTGAAGTTTTAAATGATTAAAGATTACTTTAGAAATACCAAGAGCATTCAATCTCATCTAGGTGTTTAATGTGTAAAACACCACCTAGTGATAAATTTAGAGTTAATTGAGACAATATTTTAAATTTTGAGGCCTAATTTGATGTTTTACATTCTATATTTTTTACTCAAAATATTTATTGAGTTAAAGAAGAAGGATAAAGAGATTAAGTTTGATTATTTAGCTATCATTCTTATTGATGAGAAGAAAATTGATTAAAAACCTAGGTGAAAGGGTGTAGGCATACTTTGTCAAAGATAAAGACCAAAAGAAGTTTGCAAATGCAAATAAGGCTACTAATAAATTCACTAGAAATAAACAAAAGAAAGAAAATATATCAAAAAAAGATCTCACTAAAAAAACTAGAGCATGAGAGAAAATTGTTATAACAAAGGAGCAAGTGTTGTTAAAGGTTGTTTGGAAAATATAAGAGGATTTTCTAGAATCATGCATGACTTCAAATTTCAAGATTCTTTCTCTTTTACTTGTCAAATTTCTAAGTCTCAATATAGTGCATATGAATGGATAATAATACAAATACATCATGTTCACATTATGTGCCAAAGGATAAAATAATGTTTGATTTCCTTACAAATAAAAAGAATGATAGACTATGTTTTTTTTTAAATTGTTTAGTCAGTAAAAAGAGGAAGATGGGGTTTTGGTTTATTTCAAGGGTTTATGTTAAATCCTCCTTTCACCACAACATTCAAGGACATTCAACCGAGTAGATAACTCTACTACAGATCTCTTCTCACTTGGAATAGAGGGGAAGATTGGAATTGTGTGAATTTGTTGTTCAATTAAGCTCGATTATGCTTAAAACCCTAATTTTGTAAAATCATAAGCAAACAGACAAATCATGGAAAATGATCACACACAGAGATATCAAATGATAATCAAATACATAACAAATTTTGAAGTTCAGTGTGTGGAAAAGTTGAGGACTAATGAGCGGGCACCCTAGTCTAGTGTACCTATTTCTATCGGGATCTCTTAAGAATGTCTACAACACAATTCTGTTGTCACAGAGATTTCACTGCATCAGAATTTAGAGGACTAATGAGTGGGTGCCCTAGCCCAAGATCTAATTTTCTTCTTTGCTCTGTACTTTTGATAGTTTGTAATGCTTTCCTGCAACTCCACTTCTTCTGCTTCAGAAACCTATAACCTGCAATCATAGGAAAGTGGGTTGGAGGTTGTGGTGTTTCGAGGCTTGCCTCAGTCAAGCCTCGGAGAGACATTCAAATCTTCCAAAATACCGTTGTCAGATAAAGAGTGCATATCCCTGCAGGATAGAGGCAAAAACCAATTGATAAATGATTGAAAACACAAATGAATGTCACCTCAATGGTGTAGCTCTCATGGAAGGAAGAATCTTCTTTCATGCCATGAGGAGATGGAGCCAAATCTACATAAACAAACACAATAAAAAATCAATACTGCTTTGCAACAATGAATACTTTGAAATCTCTCAAATCCTAAGTATGCCAAAAGCTCCTGATAATCTTCTAGTTTACAAATGAATGCCTACACATGCTTATATATGCAACTAAACAACTTCCCGCCAAGAAATTCATAATTAAAACTTGAGGTGTCGGCATAGGACCTAATAACGGTCACATAACTGACACATGAAAATAGGTCCTAAGCCAAAATAGGGTAGGACTAGGGCACAGGTGCCCAAGGGCTCCTCATATTTTAGGCAAGATTCATCATAAGTGCATCCCCTAGGTCCCATTTGCCATAAAACTTAAGGGTTTCTTCACCGAAAGTCATCATTAACATGCAAGATGATCTAAATGCATTCTAAAGGATCCAGGAGCTAAACCTTAGGAGGAAAAAGCACCCAAGGGGACATTTTCTGACATAACATTTAGCCCCCACTTTAATGTATGTATAAACACAATGTCAATACATGCGTTAAAGTAAGGTCAACAAACACAACAAACACACGAAGCATGTGAAGATTCGCCAAACACATTGAAGACAGTAACAAGCACACAAAACACAGAGAAGATAGTAATAGTCACACAAGACATAGAGAAGACAACATTGAAGACATGTAAAACATAGTGAATGCGGTGATTATTTCTTTTTTCATTTTCATTTTTTTCATATGAATGCAAATGCAAGTACAAGGAAAGTAAACACACAACCCATAACGTAGGAGGGACTCATCACCACCAGTCTTTAGACTGCATATGGGGCAACAAACATGCAATACAAATCTCAGAGTGCAGGAGGGACTTATCACCACCAGTCTTTAGACTACACTTGAGAAAAAACATGCCATAAAATCCCAAAGCATAGGAGGGACTCATAGCCACCAGTCTTTAGATAATTCTTGGGAACAAACACGCCATACACACACACATGGAAGACACGGAGAAAAATGACAAACAAGTGATGGAAGAAACCTATTGCTAGGTTCGCAACCATCTTAGGTACATTACAAGCACACATTGATGATTGGGATTTGCCACAACAGTCACCAAAGACATGCTTAAGGGTTAGGATAGTCTTAGATCCGCTCCCCGCTTGCCCAGAGGACTTTATGAAAATGACAGGATTGTGCAATCTCCTCAAGAAATACACCATCTCCACCTTCCAAAGAAGGGATTAGAATAAAAGTATATGCACAATATCCCACCTCCGTAGAGGGATTAATGATTGCAATATAGAAATAAAGATGTGCACTCGCACGGAGATACAACATCCCACCTCCATAGAGGGCTTACAAACATTCTTTGTTAGTATCAAAATCATCAGACAACTTACCTTTATATGCACCCACCTTAAGGTGGTTGATATCATGTACTGATATCAAGCACATTAAGGTAGGAAGAAAAAACACAAGGGAACAAGAGCTCTCGTAAAGCCCATGCGCCTAGAAGTGACATGTACTTTACGATCACCAAATGTTCCCACAAACACATTCCTGCAAGAAAAGAGGGTAGAAATCTTTCCATAAGACAACAACCACATCATCATTATACTAGCCATCATCAAAAAATATTGATAAGGACCAAGTGTCCCTTTAGTGAGAAATTAAAAATGGACCCCGTCATCATGTATGGACTAGGTCCATTTTTGATTTCTCACTGAAGGGACACTTGGTCCTTATCAGTATTATTTGTTTTTCATCATCCACTAGCTAGAAAGAACCACTAGAAGAAGGTAAACAATAAATCATGAGAGGAGAACAAGTGCCTTAGGGACAATCATGTAGGAGGGTGCCCCCAAGTCACCAACCGTAACGCTATGTCCTTAAGACACAACACACAATAATAAAAATAGACGAGAAGCAATATAGAATACTGATGATACAAATAGAAGAAGGTCACAACAGAAGCGGTCTCCCAATATCCTTGACCTTACAAGAGAATCAAGGGTTATCCTAGGAGGCCTAAACAACACATAACACAACATGGAGAGAACACAACACGAGAGAGAGAAGGGTTAGAAATACTTACTTGATAGAACCCAATGTTAAGAATGTACATATCTAGGAAGAGGCCACCCTTAAGAGAAACCATAATAGTTTCTACAATGAGTGTGGCTTAGAGAAGGAGAAATACTTGTATGTTTTTTTGGTCTTGTTGATATTGTATTATCATTAAGTTTAGGATGACGAGAGACTTTCTTTTCTTTAAAAGGATTGTATCCAATGCTGCTTGAGTAATGTCTTGAAGCAGATTCTATAGGTACTCGAATCCCTTGTTAATTTACACCACATCCCTGATCTACATAGTCACAATTGTTATAACAGATTTTAAATCCTTAACCATAGAGGGATGTCATTTCTTTAGAAGATGGTGAAGCCTCATAGGTCTCATAAATTGTAGTATAAGTAAGAGTATTGTCTTTGTTTTCTACCAAGGAGACTTTGGTTTTCTTAGGTGTTTCAAAGGATTGCTTGGATGAGATCAATGCGAAATTTGATGTGTCAAGGTTATTAAGTTTGTATTCCCCTACATTTTTAGGATTGAAATCTAATGAACCCCAATCATCACCAAAAAGTGCATTCGATGTTTTAGAGTCTTGTACAACATTATCTATGGCAAGAGGTTTTGATGAATCAACCTGTAAGTTGTTTAGACTCAAATGATTGATAACTTGTTTTTGTGTTTCAATACATAAACAATTATCTAGTTTAGGATTGACTTTTATGGTGTGGAGCTTGTTTTGATAGATAAACTTTATTGATCTATGAAGGGTAGATGGAAGTGTCCCCATGGCATGAATCCACGATCTATTGAGAATCATGTTAGATGAAAGCAAACCAAGCATGACATGAAAAAGGCTAGATAATGTCACAGGACCAACCTTTACAGGTAGGATTATAGTACCCATAGATTGTCTACCTTGATTATCAAAGCCTCGAATGCTAATCATATCCGGTTTGATTAAAGATGTGTCAATCTTGATTTTGTGTAGTAGGTCAATGCCACAAACATTAAGAGTTGATCCATTGTCAATCATAACACATTTTATCAACTTGTGATTCAGTATGACAAAGATCATAAGTGGATCATATTCATCTTTTATTGATGGTATTTCATGTGGTTCAAAGAGAATATCCATTTTTGTCACATGCATACAGTCTAATAGAGCTGCTACAACATTCGACTTAATAGTGGGTGGGACAATCACCTTTTGTAAAGCTTCATGGAGCATTCCATGGTATGTAAGTGATGTTTGTATTAAATCCCAAAGAGAGATCTTAGCTGGAGTAGCACGAAGCTGCTCGACAAGATCATATTATTGACCAACTTTTTGTGTTAAACAAGGTGCTTGAGGAAGCATGGGTTGAGAACATGGAAGAGAGACGGGAACATGAGGTGCTTATTTACTTTACTTGTTATTACAAGTGTTGTATGTGTGAGCAATTATGGGATGTTGTGGCACACTAATTTGTTTTGCATAGTTGAAAATGTAATTGGGATGTCTAGGTGGTTTTCGATCTTCTTGAACTGTAATAATTAGTTTTAAGCAAGAGGGTGCACTAAGTGGGCCCCTCACACAATCATCTTAGGAATATTGCTACAAAGTCTATTAGTGAATAGTGAATTAACATTGTTTCCCTCTTGATTATACCCAACATCTATCCCTAAATGATTTAATGTGAGAGACATTTTCTCATCCACTGATGCTACATCTTGGCCAGGGAGAGCATTGGAATGAGAGGAAGGCACAATGTTGTTAGGAAAGTTAGGTGTTGTATCATTAATAGAGATATCCATAGTATTCTCATCTCAGGTTCTTGAACATTCAACTATAGGAGAAGTAGGATAATCTATGGAATCATCATCATCATTAATGGGAGAAGAACCTTCACTCTCATCTTTCTCATGAGTAATCCTAGAGATGAATTTAGTTAAATCTTCTAATATCAAAGGATATGCTCCTATGAGTAATGAAAAGCTATCAAAATCATGTGTATAACAAAGTAATTTCAGCTCATATGTAGAACATAAAGAAGCATCAATATTACTTATAGAAGCTATGTGCTCTAAGACATGAGGGTTCTCATTGGTGAATTTGGAGAAATTTTCAAAGTCTACGATATACTCATGCAGATTTTTCAAAGAAGGATAACATGAGGATGTCATCATGAAATGTCTTTTAACATCAATATCCAATGCGATCTAATAAAACAAGACATGCAAAGTTTTTGTGAAGGTTAAGATACCCTAGATGTGTGACTATTTCACTCCTAAGCACTTGTTTGAGGGAAAAGGGCTAAAAAGACACACAAAGTCCACAAAAAACACAATGGATAGGATGAAAATTAGTACAACACAACAAGGCCCAATTTGTGATTTTACATATTTTAGATTGAATGCAATGAAACAACACAAATTATGCTTGTTTATGCACCTAAAATGTTCACTTTTTTCACAAATTTTCAATGCAAATCACTAACAGAAGAGGTGTTGTGAAGAATTTCAAGAGGGGAAGAAAATAATATGCCTAATAAAAATCTAATGATGCAGCAATATCTTTCACAACATGCCTATAGTGCAGATTTAGAGTGATGACAAGTCAAAACCTAGTGAAAATACACCTAAAATAAACAAGTTTTCACCAATTTTCAATGTAGAAGCCTAGTAGAAAGGGTGTTGTAAATAATTTGAGGAGGGGAAGAAAATTATAACCCTGATATCAGTCAAATAATGCAGAAAAATCCTTCACAACATGCCTATGATGCAATTCTAGAGAGGCGATAATGCCAAATCTAGTGAAAATACAAGGTTTTCAAATCCTAGACATGAAATTTTGCAAGAAGGACATTGTGATGAAACACTATAGATAGAAATCAGTCCTAAATGAGTGTTTGAAATAGTAGTAAAATCTAAAACAAGATTTTAACCACAAACCCTAGTTAGTGCAAAAATTAGGTTATATGAAAAATGCACAATTTCAAGCAATTTAATCATGAAAATACTATGCAAATGAATGATGAATGATGAATTTATGTGATTTAAATCAGATCTGATGATAATACTAAAAATTAAATGAAATTAAATGCAAACTAATTCAAATTATTTGAAAATGCAAGATAAAATGCCAATTTTTTCAAAATTTTCCAAATTTTCAATTTTTTAAAATTTTTTCTAATTTTTCCAAATTTTCTAATTTTTCAATTTTTTTTTGTAATTTTTCAAATGCAATAAGATGAAAATGAAATGAATGCAAGTATGAAGTACAACACTCAGCAAGGTGCAAAAATCCTTAAAACATGGGTTCACAAAAATGTTTAGTTGGTAAAAAGAGGAAGATGGGGTTTTGGTTTATTTCAAGGGTTTATGTTAAATCCTCATTTCACCACAACATTCAAGGATATTAAACCAAGTAGAGAACTCTACTACAGATCTCTTGTCACTTGGAATAGAGGGGAAGATTAGAATTGTGTGAATTTGTTGTTCAATTAAGCCCGATTATGCTCAAAACCCTAATTTCATAAAATCATAAATAAATGGACAAATCACAAAAAATGATTACACACAGAGATATCAAATGACAATTAAATACATACTAGATTTTAAAGTTCAGTGTGTGGAAAAGTTGAGGACTAATGAGTGGGTGCTAGTCCAGTGTACCTATTTCTGTCAGGATCTTTGAAGAATGTTTGCAACACAATTTTTTTGTCACAGAGATTTCACCACATTAGGATCTAGAGGACTAATGAGTGGTCACCCTAATCCAAGCCCTAATTTTCTTCTTTTCTTTGCACTTCTGATAGTCTGTAATGCTTCTGTACAATTCCACTTCTTCTGCTTCTGAAATTTGTAACCTGCAATCATAGGAAAGTGTGTTGGGGGTTGTGGTGTTTAGAAGCTTGCTTTGATCAAGCCCTAGAGAGACATTCAAGTCTTCTGAACATTGTTGTCAGATAAAGAGTGTGTATCCCTGTGAGATAGAGGCTCAAACCAATTGATAAATGATTGAAAACACAAATGAATGTCACCTTGATGGTGTATCTCTCATGGAAGGAAGAATCTTCTTTCATGCCATGAGGATATGAAGCCAAATCTGCATAAACAAACACAATAACAAAACAATACTGCTCTGCAACAATGAATACTTTGAAAGCTCTCAAATCTTAAGTATGCCAAAAGCTCCTAATCATCTTCTATTTTACAAATGAATGCCTAAACATGCTTATATATGCAACTAAACAACTTCCCGCCAAGAAATTCATAATTAAAACTTGAGGTGTCGGCATAGGACCTAATAATGATCACATAACCAACACATGAAAATAGGTCCTGACCCAAAATAGGGTAGGACTAGGGCACAGGCGCCCAAGTCCTCCCCCCTATTTCAAGAAGCATTCATCATAAGTGCATCCCCTAGGTCCCATTTGCCATAAAACTCAAGGGCTTCTTCATCGAAAGTCATCATTAACATTGAAGATTATCTAAATGCATTCTAAAGGACCCAAGAGCTAAACCTTAGGAGGGAAAAGCCCC
The DNA here is from genome assembly GCA_027924645.1 of Cunninghamia lanceolata. Taxonomy (NCBI): domain Eukaryota; kingdom Viridiplantae; phylum Streptophyta; class Pinopsida; order Cupressales; family Cupressaceae; genus Cunninghamia; species Cunninghamia lanceolata. Next base: position 2,889,334 of record BSBN01000356.1, on the reverse strand, counting down.
CAAGGGGACATTTTCTGACATAACAAAAATATTTTTTTTGGAAAAAAGTTACATTGAGAAAGGGGGTAATTTGTCATATAAATAATACAAACTAGAATAAAAGTAGATTTATGACTTAATACAACTTAGAATAAAGGTAGATTTTTGACTTGACATATAAGTTGTTTGAGGAGGATCACTTGAAGCTAATGACAAGATCTAATAATTCACAAGATTTTATGGTAAGTCACAAAATATCTATTCCACCCATGTCTCAATTAAGACGTGTATGAGAGTTAAATATGATGACATAGAGTTCATGTACTTGATAGTATGGTATAGTTAAGGTAAGGGTGCCAAATGAATGTCAACCTTGTCCTTGCAATCAAAGCAAAATATCAAATTTCACAAGTTGAATCCAAAACAACCATTAAGTTTTCCAAATCGTGGTGTTTGGTTACTGAAACATGTTTTAACAAACAATTAACTTGATTTTCAAGGGAAAAAAGATACCTTAAACATTCTGATCTTAAAACTAAAAAAGATGATCTCCAATAAGAAAAAGGAAATCCATATAAAAATTTAGACTTACCTCCATATTAAATTTTTGTATAACTTTCAACGCTCCCAAAACATCCAAAAATGAAGAAAATTACCTCAAATGTAAAATATATTTAATTTATATTTTAGGGTTGATTCACCTTCTTAGTACATACAAAACTACATAAAAAAGTCATGCAGTAGCTCGGGGTGTTCCTATTAGTTTTAGTGAACCCCTCCTTAAAATTCTCATTCTCTCCAAACAAACATCATTTTCTGTTGCCATGAATCATTATTGGGTATGCTTTTTAGTTAATAGAAAATTTGATGTTAGTAAACGTTATGTCATAGTCCAATGGTGGTTCTCTATTTTTTCAAGCAGCCATAATCTTCGTTGTCTGCCCAACAATCCAGGAAGTGCAGGCTTCTGCCAAGCTCCTTCAGGCGCTGACATAAGCACACAGACATTTATACATAGTATGTATCCTCGTGCTATATAATATTTCCTTTAGTTAGAATGAATGAATTAACTTTTAATGTTCAAACAGGTTAAAAATAGCCTATGGAGAACTAGACAAGTAGCCTTGCGATATTTGTTTTCTGCATTTCAATTCTTCTTCTTTTCAAAGTAATGATGAGCTAAGAGGAGTAAGAAATAGTTGTCGAGATATTGACAAGAAATAGCTGTCAAGATATTGACATGTTTTTTCCTGATTTCCTAAGGGTACCACACTCTATAAATTTTCTTTCTAATTCCACTACCTCAATAAGGCAAAAATACACACACCCTTTCTTCTTGAAGTCTTTTCCACTACCCAGAAGATAGGGCAATTTATTCTAATTGAACAAAATAGAGATGGAGTTTTCTAATTTTTCTGGCAAAGATGAAGATGGGCTAGAAGTTGTTGGAAGATTAGTTCCACATTCTTCCGATGAGCAATCTAAGTCTGAATTTTCATTTCCCTCTGATCTTGGAGGTGACTCTACAGCCTTGGGTAAGGATGGAAAAACTCATGAGCATGTGGCAAAGAAGGGTAGGGGGAAGGGGGAGAATTCGGAACTAGGGCTGTAGAGTCACCTCCAAGATCAGAGGGAAATGGAAATAAATTCAGACTTAGATTGCTCATTGGAAGAATGTGGAACTAATCTTCCAGCAACTTCTAGCCCATCTTCATCTTTGCCAAAAAAATTAGAAAACTCCATCTGTGTTTTGTTCAAAGAATAAATTTCTCTATCTACTGGGTAGTGGAAAAGACTTCAGGAAGAAAGGGTGTGTTTTTTTTTTGCCTTACTGATGTAGTGGAATTAGAAAAACATTTATAGTGTGGCACCCTTCAGTAAATCAGGACAAAATATGGCAATGTCTTGATAGCTATTTGTTGCCAATATCTTGACAACTATATCTTACCCCTTTTAAGAAATTAAGAATTCATCATTACTTTGAATAGAAGAAGAATTGAAATGCAGAAAATAAATATAGCAAGGCTGGTTGTCCATAGGCTATTTTTAGCTTGTTGAACGTTAAAAGTTAATTCATTAATTCACTCTAATTGAAGGAAATATTATATAGCAGGAAGATACATGCTATGTATAAATGTCTGTATGTGCTTACCTTCACGCCTGAAGGAGCTTGGGCAGAAGCCAACGCTTCCTGGATTGTTGGGCAGACAACAAAGATTATGGCCGCTTGAAAAATCTACTTGAGAAAAATAGAAGACCACCATTGGATTGTGACATAACATTTACTGACTTAGAATTTTTTATCATACCCAAATATTATTCTCGGCAAAGGAAAATGATGTTTGTTTGGAGAGAATGAGAATTTTAAGGAGGGGTTCACTAAAACTAATGGGAACACCCTGAGCTACTCTGACTTTTTTACATAGTTTTGTATGTACTAAGAAGGTGAATCAACCCTAAAATATAAATTAAATATGTTTTACATTTGAGGTAATTTTCTTCATTTTTGGATGTTTTGGGGGCCTTGAAAGTTGTACAAAAATTTAATCTAGAGGTAAGTTGAATTTTTTATATGGATTTCCTTTTTCTTATTTTAGATCATCTTTTTTAGTTTTAAGATTAGAAGGTTTAAGGTATCATTTTTTCCGAATGAGAGGGTTCTGCTTGGTCTTTTAGAATGTCCTTACTATTTCTATTTCATTAGCACGAGCTTATGGATTATTTATAAAAACGCTCCCATGGCGAATTCTGGTCAAGAAGCAGTGATTTTTTTGGTTCAGTGGCATTCATCTTCATTCCACTTCACTCAAGTTGTGCCTATTTATTCTAAATTTTGCCCATTTTAATTCCTCTTTATTCAAGTTGGGCCTGTTTATTCTAAGTTTTGTCTGCCTTGTTATTCAACTGGTATGCATTAAGATCATAAGAGTAAAATAATGACTATGTAAAAACATGCATATAATTGTTGTTTGTTTTATTAGAAACAAGGATTCTAGGGGATCATTTTCTAAGTTCTTGTTTCAGTTATTTGTTCAGTGCTTTAGATTCTTGTTTTATTTTCATTTTATGAATTATTAAAGCTTTTTAGGTGGGCATGCTTCAAAAATGATGATTTCTAGGTTTGGGACTGTTCAGTTTTATTCTTGCATCCTCCAAATTTTATTGCAGAGCATTCTTTACTGGAAAGAGGCTTTCCATTTCATAATTGTCTAGCATGTAAATGCTTTGAAATTGTTTATAAGAATTGATCAGTTCTTCAACATAGTATCATGGGAAAAATATGATTTACAACCAACCTAGCACAAGCATTTCAACTAGGGGTTTCTCATATTTGAGCCTATGGACATACAATTTGCTTTCTAAGCTGGCAAAAAAAGGTATATTGTAACAATTGGTTGTTCCTGTAAAGAGGCTAAGGAAAATTGCATCATTTTATACAAAAACTTCATGCTACAGATTACCGTGTATTTTCACAGTTGGTTCATGTTCACTCATTCCTACGATTTGATAAGAAGGCCAAGATCTTAATTTTTTTGCTCATTGTGTTAGTATCATTGATTATTTAGTTTTCTTAATTGGGGCAGATTTATTTTCCTTCCTTAGTAGGATATTGTGATAGCTCTTGTTTGACTATGACCAGTTTCTTTGGAGTTAATAAAACCCATATGATGGTAATCCTGCTAAGGGTAGAAGTTTACCCACAAAGAATCCTTGAGTTGATCGAAGATAAAAAGTTTGGTAATATCTTTTAATAGTAAGTACCCAATATATTAATGTATTATTAAGTTTCGTAGGTCTCCAGTTGTACAAGAGTTTGAAACAATATGCATTTCAATAGGCATTGCTATCTTTTCACACTATACAAAAAAATACATCGTTAAGAGTTCTGTTAGTAAAGAAATTGATATAAATTACTCTATAAGGCTAGGGGCTTCTCACAAAGGCTTTTTTGGTTTAAGTAGTTAAAACCATGAGAAAACAAAATATTAAATTATAGAGTGGATACAAATTTATTGTGTGCCTTGATAGTTGGTTGTGCTTGGTTAAGCTCAACATATCTATCTTTGATTTGTTATCAAGGATTTTCAAAACAACTAAGTCAATGGATGAAAGGACAATAGAGATTAAATAGTAAGACCACAATATCAACTGAAAAACAAATCTTAGTCGCTAGATCTCTGAAAAAATAAACAGGTAAATTATTGAAGATCCAATCGAAAGAAACTCAATAGCACAACTTTGAAGCTCCCCACGTACCCAATAACTACATGTTGCATGGAAATAGATATGGTATTGGGTATAGATACATCAAATCTTCTAGGCCTCCTGATAGGGTTTGGCTCAATACAACATTTTACACACACAAATCAAAAGGCATAAAACATAATGCAAATTTGTATGCACATCCTTAGTGGATCCTTTGGTGAAGGCTTTGCACTCCATAGATAAGGCACAGGTTCAAACCTATGTGTAAAGTATGTGTCTCTCCTTAAATATCAAGGCAAATGGAAAAATAATCCATTTACACCAAATTGGTGTCTTGATTGGCAATGACCTTAAAAACTACCTAGGTCTTAAAAATATAAAAAATATATAAATAAAATAAAGAGAATAAAAAATAACATATCTAAACAATATATATAAATTTAAATCGTAAAAGAATAATACAGAGAAAATGAATATTGTAAAGACCCGACCCAAAAATCCAATTTTTTTTAAAAGCAAGCTAAAAGACAACAATTTTCTCAACATACAAAATAAACATTTGGACTATATTCTCATAGCCTGCGTACTGGGTACTTCCTTCATTGCCTAGACTACATACATACCCTATATCCATGGGATCAAGGCCATGGAGAATTCGATCGCACTCACGAATATGTAGTTCTATTTGCACTAGGTTTATGTAACTATCAAGTGGGTACACAACCCTTTCTAAAGTCCAATTTCTCCAGACAATTCCTTATCGGCTGCCACCCACTCAGGTGGAACAAGGACAGAACTCTAAGAACAATTGCTTGCAAACATCTAATAGGGGTGTTTGATGTGAAATGTTTTAGTTTTCAAGATGTTTAGAGTTTACTAATTGGTAACCTCTCCCAAAAAGATCTTTCCTTGAAACAACAAGGTATCTTTGACAAGTTCCCACAGAAGCTTTTAGGTGTTGTATTTGGACTACCATGATGTTCAGGGTCAACAAGTCTAAAACTTAAGGAAGAGAATTTGGTCATCAATGAAAACCCTACCCTACCAATATGAAAGTTAACTAACCATAAAAGGGTACATAAATCGCAATTTATACTCCAAGTATGCATTGTTCCTTAATGATAGATAAGGGCTCTCAAGTTCAAGAAAAAGATCTCCAATTCAGAGTTTCCCATCCACCATCATCAGGGATGCTAATATTCACTTATTCTCCTTAAATACTCACAACTTCACCTTGCTACTTAAATAAATAAATTAGTTTTAAAACTCAACATAATGATAACATGGTTCATCACCTTCATTTTATGCTTACTCTCCATATGACCATGAAGATGTTTTGATCCCATTAAATCAACAAAAGAAAATCATATCATATTAATATTCTACACGGAATGCTCTACCTATTATCTTTATAACTAAAAAAAAAGTTTATATCTAATTAATCTATGGAAAACATAATCTTACAACTTGGAGCAATTATAGCGCTATCAATATTTATGCCTACTTATATAAATATATGTGTTCAATTAGACCTAAGATGCTACCACAAATGCAATTGATTAGCTATTGACTAACAATTGTGGATAATATTCATACTAAGAGCCCTTACAAAGTACAACAATACAACTTAAGCAAAAATGAATGATCCTTTGTTGAATCTTCCAAAATCCTTGTCTCGATCATACTTTTTTTTAATAACAAATGAGGGTAAGATGCGACATGAGATAAAATCTTATTTATACACAAAAAGCTTTAATAGAAACCTATGCCTTAAAAATTATCTATACTCACTCATAAGGACGAAACCAATCAACTATACTCATTTGCAAAAACTATAAGAATGAAGGAGATAAATAAAGTTGGTTTCCCATTGCAGTTTTCCGCATTGATAGTTGAAAGTGATAATTACAAATCAGTACAACAAATCCTTCTGTCATTTTCAAATGACAAATGCATCTTATATGTAACTCTTAGACAACTAATTCATTAAACAACCATAATACAAGATATCTCATGTCCAAGACAGTAAAGGACAACTAAACAACGAATTCAAATAATACAAATTCAAATAACAACTAAAGATAGTTTCCCATTCAAAAATATAAGATAAAAATCACAGTCATTTATATATATAAGATATAATATTTCTATATAAACTAGAAAAGTTCTTTATATAACAAAATGAGAAAATAATAATAATTTTAATTTGAAGAGGAAACATACAAATCCATACTTATTTAAAAAAAAACAAGATAAATTCACATTTAAATATAAAATTAACTTCATATTTTATGAAACTAATAAATTCATTTTTTTTCTCTTAAAACAAGCTAAATTCTAATTTAATAAAATACTTAAGAAGAAGAGAGTCACGATTCTAAAAAAGAATTTAGTCTAAAAAAGGAATTTAGTTTCTTAAGAAAGAAACTTAAACGTTTGAGTCTCTAAAATTTAGGAAGTTTTAAGAGTTAAGGTTAGAATGTTTTAAAATAATGGATCGGTTTAAAGTTTTAAGAAAAGGACCAGCACTCACGGAGCCGAATTTCCTTAACAACTTTTAAAGAATGCATGTTAATAATGAACACATAGTTATGGTGTACAAGATACCTCAAAGAGACACAGTCTATCAAAACGCAATAACTACAGAAAATGCACAAACTGGATTGTTTTAAAAAAGAAAAGATTTAGAACTCTCAAGCAAATGCAATTGACAGGTGAAAAGCTCAATTCCACAGCCTATCCAAGAGCCATAATGGGGATTTTTTTGGAAATGGTAAAGGACAACTGAAAAAAAATTAATGCCTTGGAAGGCATGTATGCAAAAATGCGAAAGAATAAACAATGCACACGAACTGCTTGACAGAATGCCTCTAAGAGATGTCATCTTATGGAATGCAATGATTACAATGCTGCACCAAAGCACCCGTGCAGGTTTAGCGGATGAGGTCTGCACATACTTCAATCTCATGAGTAATCCTTATGCTATACAACTACAGATGTTTGTTATGAGTGCATGGTTGACCCTTTTGATAAAGCTGGCTATATCGAGGTCCCCCTAAACTTTAGCATTTAGCCGCCAATAAACCTATGATGGATGGCTTTGTGTTAAGCCGCCAATAAACCTATGAGGGATGGTTTTGTGTTATATGTTTATTAGTGTAGTTTGCCGTTACATCAAAACTAGTAAGTGTTAGTGAACTTTCCAAACTAGCACTTTCATTTAGACCCATAGTGGCGGTTAGTCCACAAGATCATATGCCCAGAGGTGTGGCGATTAGTCCAACAATTAGATGTGGTAGATGAAAGTGCCCTACAAATATGCACAACAAAAAAATTGTAGAATCGAAGGCAAGGCTACGAACGCCGTGGCTTATTTTATATGAATCATTTGATAGAATGTCTCATAGAGAGGTCTTCTCTTGGAATGAAATGATCGCAAAATATGCACAAAAAGGGATTTGTTGAACAACCTAAGATACTTTAATGACAAATGCAAACATGGAAGCGCAAATAATGCGCAACAAGCGTTGACAGAATGCTTCGATGATGCAACTCATGGAAAGCAATGGTTGCAGGATATGTACAAAAATGGCTTTGTTGACAAGGCTTTAGAAACTTTCAAGAAGCCAATAAGGTATTAAAATTCTCTGTTAGACATATATGCATAAAGTGAATCCTAAACAAGGCACGCGAGCTGTTGGGCCAAACAGCTCAAGATTTTTCCAAGCATGGAATGCAACGACTGCAGGATGAGCACGAAATCGATTTGTCGTCATGGTTTACGAAATTGTCAAGCTACAACAGGTGCAAAGCTGAATTCCTTGACTTGTTAGAGATCATAAATATATGAATAAAAGTTCAAAGTTTTAGGTTAAGATAAAGCACAGATGATGAAAGGATCTCCAAGTGCCTCAAGAGATATCATTTGATGAAATGCAACGATTGAAGGATGTGCACAAGATAGAAGTAATCGAGTAGGTTAACAGAATGAGAGCGGTTCAGACTTCACTCAGAGACTAGAAATTGCCAAAATTAAATACCTATCCCCAAAAGCCAGACCTCATGCCGAGGGTACATATTGTTTCAAATTAAATGTGGTATATATATACCCATAAAATTTTTCAATGCTAGTTTGACAGCAATAATAAAAGAAAGACAAAGAGGTGCTGGGAGACATTAAGAACTTCCAAACAAACATCGGCAAGTGAAGAGGCCCAGACTCCATAATCCAAGCCAACACCAAATACATATACAGACATATATATAAAGAAATAGATTTAGAGATATAAATGGGTACAATAGGCATTTGTGCATATGAACCATATACACTTATTCACAAATACATAGACATCTCAGATAAAAATGACTTCGATTGCATTGATCTACTTCAATAAACTATATTGCAAATACCCAACTAATTTAAAGCATGTGTGCCATTATTGGCTCCATAGGATTTCTGCACTTAAATATTTATCCAAATCCAAAGAATAAAATAAACATCAGATTATGTAGAAACTTACCTGAGAGAAATGAGGGAGAAATCTAAGATAAGACCACAGCTTAGCCCCTCACCCAGACAGACTACAGTGCTTTCTCCAATCCTCTAGTACCAAAATCTACAAGGTATCTCAAAAAAAAAGCGTGTTCTTCCCTTCCTCCTGATTTGAATGCCACCATCCGGCTCCTAATCCTCCTCCCATTTTTTTTAGAATCTTCCTCTCTTCCCAGCAATAATGGAGGCTTTCCCAAAATCAAGTGTAACTATCGGTTAAAGAAAAGGAAATCCCTTTATTACTCAAGTTTTGCGTGCTAATTTCATGCATCCTATTTTGGGTTTTTTTTATAATTTTTTTATAAATTTTTTTTTTAAATTTATACAACAGGATTTAAATTTCCAATTCTATTTCTTAACTATCAATTACTAATTTGATTGTATAAACTTAATATTTCTTATTGTTATTTATTGATAATCTACCTTTGGATTATAATCAATATAGTATTATTATAAAACAAAATAGATTATTTTTATTGTATTAAAGTTTAGTATTACAACAAAAACCATATTACCATAATCATAGAGAAATCTCATAACAAAGATAAAATATATGCATCATAAATTAACTAAATAACTTAACTATTGGTGTAAATAAGTAATTAAAATCTAATACCAATTAATATTGTATAACAATAATATGTGTTTTAGGGTAGTGACAACTATATTAAAAAATATAAAACCAGCAATATATATGCTTAGAACATTTTTTTTTTAAAGTTTTAATTTATTGCAGTTTTTCAAAAAAATAAAAATAAAACCTAAATTGGATACAGGTTGGGAGGACTCCGTAGTGCATCCATGCATATCTGATACGGCCTAGCTATGAGCCCATGTTCAGATACATCTGAATGTGATATATGGGCTGTATGGTATCTATATCTGATACACATATTTGTTGGGATAGCTTGCTAGTGCATCTATTCATGCCTGATATATCCCAGCTATGAGCCCATGTTCAGATACATCTAAATGTATGTGGTATCTGGGTTGTATCATATCTGTATTTGGGCAGGGGACAGGAGAGGGGGACGATGTGGAGCATCCAACAATTGTGAATAATCTATATTAGAACAGCACACTATAACTATCCATTTGAATAATATGGCATTACTGCTGCTCTACAATTATTTTATCCACATGGAGCAGATGTCTAGGAATGTTCTTCTTGCATCCAGTAACACATCATAAAAATATTCTAAACATCATATGCATAGGCATTATTGTATTTCTTGTTTTCTGGTATTATTTGGATATCAATAAAGTTATTTAACCAATCTACTGGTTGCATATATATATATACAATGATCTATAGAAGCATGTGCATTCCAAGGTTGGAGTTGAAAACAAGAATCATTTTCCACGGTTCTCTGGAACCTTATCATAGTGCCAATAATGTAAACAAATGTCATATATGGCACCTATTGCGACAAGGAGGAGGAGCAGTAAAAAAGTATCTTAAATTCATTTCAAATGTTATTGCTCATGGATGGTATACTAGGTTGGCCATATTTTCTTTTAGTTTGCACAGTAGCAATTTACTGGCAAAGCATAAATCCATGGAACAGGCACTGCCAGGTCAAAAGTGTATGGTCAAAGGTGTAGTAATTGGACTTTGTAGTAAATGCGTAGGCCATATTAATGATTAATCAACGTGAGATTTCCACAGTCCATGAAAATAAGCAAGAGAGCTTCTAGCAGAAACTATGGGTTCATTTTTATCAATTGTTATAAGGTTGCAAAATCTGTTTATCAACTATTAAGTGTCGTTAATAAGGTAGAATGCAGTTAGCAGTCAATTCAGTGATACTGATAAATGAGAAAACCTAGATGTCATGTGCCAATCAAAATACAACAAAATATTTGACAAATAAATTTAAGCTCAGCATGGTAGAATTTTTTTTAAAAACACTAGCTATTTTAATGAAGTATGAGAGAAAATGCAGCTGTGCATGCCTGGAATTTGACGGTCACCCCTGCCTATCATATAATTTTTTTATGATGATTTGGTCATTTAACTACCTTTCAATTGATTTTTTAAGAAAATTATAGGCTGTCATGAGTGAATTTTTTTATACTGAAAGAATGTAGGTTACAAAAAAATAGTCTAAAGACTGGGAAAAAAAAAAGTAGAAGTCAACAACACTATCACAAATAAAATTACAAACCAACTCCCAACCATTTCAACAACTAAAAAGATGAAAGTGTCATAAAAGAATTACAACCACCTGTTGTTATTTCAAGGTAGACTGTCTATTTTTTGTGGACATTGAATCTTATCAAAAGCAACACAAAGGCATATAAATTTTTTTCTATTGTGTAAATTGAAGTCCTAGAAAAATCAATAACTATAAATTGAAAAGAAACATAAAGGATTTCATTTTTCTTCAACCAAACACTCCAATACAGTTCCCACTTCCAAATTGCAATCATTCAAATGAAATTTCATAAAGATACAAAGCAATAAGTTTCACAAAATATTTGTTGTACCTTAAGAGAAGCGCACCCACTCCACAAACCAACTTGCCCTCCTTTTGAACTCTGAGAGAATCACCACACTGTGCTTAGGACTTGAGTTGTCTAGTTGTATAATTGTTGAGAACATTTCCAATTCGGCTCTAATGTAGGCATCTTGAGTGCTGATAGAAAGGTGACCTTGATGAATTGAATGACACTAGAGGAAGTAGCAACAATTTTCTTTTTTATCCTTGTAATTGTAATTATAGCTCTTCTTAATCTATGTAATTGTAATTTGCATAGTTATACTTATTCCATATATAATAACAATGAATAACATATTAATAAGTATAGACAAAGGAAAAATTTGTTTCTGAATCGATTTTTATAAATAATAATAACGATTTTTATAAATAAAAAATAATAAATAAAAAGTAGAGACAAAGAAAAGATTTATTTCTAAATTGATTTTTAAAATCTATTGAAGACAAACTGAAAATATTCTAATTTAATATATTTCTATATGAATTTAGAAAATGTTAAAAAAAAAATTAATTTATATTTTTATAACAAATTATTGTAAAATAATATATATTATAAATAAGAATATTATATTATATTACCCTATAATAAAATTTTAAATAATTTAAAATGTCATACATAGATTTTTACAAATTATACTATCTAGTAAATTTTAAAGTTGTAAACTATTATGTAAAATGGCAAAAAACAATTAAATAGACCATCAAATTCCAGGCCTCATACCAAGATAAGAGAGTGATTAAATTCCCCAAGAGAAATTCATTCCATCAAAGATAGCCTAGGTGTATTGGGCACTAGATCCAACCCATATAAATCTACTTTTAACTTCTGAGGCTAACTCATTTCAAATATTCATCAAAGATTTCGAACTTGGATATCTTAAAATCTTTCAGGTAAATATGGCTCCTTTCCAAGAAGATCGGCTTTTTCCTGGTCGAACCGATAATGCCGTCAAGAATCATTGGCATGTTATCATCGTGAGAAAATCCAAATAAGTTTCCTTCGCTCACTGTCGAAGAAAGTAGTAGCAGCAACAACAGGAGAGCATACATGCAAATTTTCGCCCCACCGTGTCTTCAAGCATGCAGAGAAATAGGACAAACACTCAAACTTCAACCATGTTTCCACATTTAAAAACTTGTAAAAATGAATGTCATTGTGGTGAAAGAACAACGGACCAAATTTGGTTAGCACAAAATGTGGGAAACTTCAAATTTCTTTCCTTCCACATCTAGAGAAAAAAACATTACAAACATACTAAATCTCAATTTGCCATACTATTAATTAGAAAAAATATATGAAGATTTTAAAAATCTGAAAAACTAATACCAATGGGCTCAAATAACAAGCAACCAATCATAAAATCAACTTTTTAAAATTTTTCCTCCACAAAATTCCCAAATTTCCTTTTAAAAAACCTTAAGGAAAGCATAATTCTTTTCCTTTGCACGTGTTGAGGTAGCACTAATATTTAGAGGTAAAAACCTACGACAACTAAAAAGAGACAAGGTTTATAATAATTAGGTGTATGGGGAATCCAATGTATTGTGTATTATTTTTGTTGAGGAGGGATATATTATGCCACTTATTCACACTCATTGTAGATCCCATGTGCATCAGCATAATGAACACTCTTGAGCAATTAAATTTATTGATAGAGCCATTTTTTTGGCATGATTAGCTCTTCTTTGGCTGGAGAATCTACTCCAAATTTCAATTTCCTATTAACATTTATTTTCTTCTACATATGTATATACATTTTTCTTATACATATATTTTTTTTAATATTATTTTTTTTTTCTCTAACCAACAATGATGTGGCCCATCTTTATGGAGTAAACAAAATTCTTAAATTTTAAATAAGTCTTCAATTCTTGAGATTATTTATTTGATACATGAATGTATAAAATAAATTAATTATGGAGTTTGTTATACAAGGGTTGAAGTTAAGGACTTCATTTTACCTTAAGTAGACCCCAAGACTAACAATAATAGACAAAGAGTGATAGTGAATTTGTATATTGATATAGATAGACATATTAATTGTTGGCTAGAACTTACTAGTGTTAGTGATAGATGTGCAAATATGTTTTCCTAGTTGAACAACGTTTTTCAATTATGATTTCATATGTTAAAATGACCTAATATGATTCCTAGACATATAATATAAACTTCTTGGCATGCACATCAAAAAGTAATAGTCATGTCCTAGATTGTTGACCATGGAATGCATACAATCTGGAATTTAGAAAAGGGGATGATATTGTGTTTGCTAATGATTTTATCTAAGGGGCAAAAACATAGGTGTGATTTGATTCAAGATAAACAAATTGATGGAAGTTAGGCCATGTGAGCTCTCAATAGAGAGATCACTTCAATGTTAGTTGTGAGTTGTTGAAGCATTTATTACTTAAAGAAATGGGGTTTTATATTTCACATTTTCATGCATATCTACAAGTTCATGTATGGATGGTATGGTTCCTCCATGTCTATTTACTTTCTTACATTACTCATAATCTTTACTTATATTTTTTTAGATCACCCTATGCTATAAATATGACGTGTTGAATATAGAGTGAACAACACAATGAGAACATTAAAAAAATAATGTTGCAATCTAACAAAGTATGTGATTAAACCATTAAGAATAACATAACAATAGAGAAACAAACATAAAATATGCAAACCACATGAACATATGTGTGTGAAGAAACCCTTGAGGGAAAAAACTCTACCATCGAAGATACCCAAACTTGTATTAATTGTAATAAAGAGTACACCAATATAATCCACTTATCCTTTTGATTGTAATCTAATAGCATAAGAGTACTTGCAAAAGAACCTTACAAACCTCTATCCCATGCCTTACATATATAGAAATGTCAAAAACAAGAAACCACCAAGTGGTATTTGAAACCAAGTTAAAATGATGAGAGCTAGCCATATCAAAAATTCATTGTCCTATAGTCATGGTCAAACAACTTGGAATAACAACTATTCTTACACCTTTTACATGTGTTACACCTCTTTACACATCATAGATTTTGTCATAATAGTCAAATTAGCCAATTTTCCAAATTTAGGCATTCCATGAGGATATTCAATGTTTGTGTCATAGCATCCAAATCGGGAAGATGCTCTATAACTTTCAATATTGACCTTTTCAATGTAACCTTCCTATTCAATAACTTCTTACACAATATCCTTTGTATTCAAGAGAATAAATAATAAATAGTAAATAATGTCTCCACCTTCACATAGGTGTACCATTTTGCCCACTCCATGATGTTTGGAGAGCATACATTATTTATTGTCTACATAATTAAATACAATTTACAAGACTTTAGATTTGCAAAGTGAATGATACATTTAATCCTAACATTCTCCCACTTGACATTTACATTGAAAAAACATAAAAAGCTAGAGAATGAATCATATGTTAGACAAGGCAAGGGCCACATGGCTTCTTTATACTAGAATCAAGTTTATCCACATTCACTAGTTTAGTGAGAGAATCTACAACATTAACCAAAGTGTATTTTTTGCATCATGACTTTTTCATCCTTAACCATCTCACAAATGAAGTGATATTGAACATCAATATGTTTTGTAAGAGCATGGTACATTAGGTTCTTTGCTAAAAAGATTACACTCTAATTATCACATCTAATCTTGACCTACATGCACTCAAAGCCAATAATTGAACATGATCTTTGTAATTACACAACCTCCTTATAAGCATGTGTCATGATCATGTGCTTTGCTTCTATAGGGACAACACAATTGTAGGTTGCTACTTACTTATCCAACTGATAGCTCCAAACAAAGTGAACACATAACTATTCGTGGACCTTTTCTTATTGAAATCACCAATCCAATCTAAGTCAACAAAGCCCTACATATCAAGTAACTTTCTCACATCATGATTCCCATGATAGCAAATACAATAATCAAGAGTCTCTCACAAATATCTAAAAACCTTTATCACATAATTTAAATGGTTTTTATTAGGGTTAGACATAAACTTATTAAGAACTCCCATTGTTTGGACAATGTCTAGTCTATAAAAATATTGTAACAATAATGCACATAATCCTAGGTATAGTAAGATAATATTTTATATTTGTATTTCCTAGTTACACTAAAAATTGAACAATCATTTTCCTATCATTATAGTTAAATATGTACATTATCACATTTTTTATCAATGAATGAATGCAATGGATGAATATGAACTTCACTGAATATTGTACCATCCATTATATTTGTGATTTTTTTTGCATTTCATTCCGGGCCCTAAGATTGGTATGGAACTGAATGGAGAGCTTTAGTAGCAAAAGAGGAAGGTTGATATCTGCATGCATATTCATGGCCAGTTGTTATTTAGGAATACATTTATATTTCTTTCACCAGACTCTTGCACCAAGACAAATTTCTTTTCACAACAAATAAATTTGTAGTAAAATTTATTTGTTAAATTCTCATTCCATTCATAACTTCCTTCCAAACCCTTGAAAAATCTATCAAATATATCTCACCATCTCCATGGTAGCGTCTCATAGCCTGCAAGTTGTTTGAATGCTCTACAATTCAAATCAAGTGAACAATATACTTGTATATAGTTTGTATACAAAGTATTGTTGTGTTTGTGTGTTAGATGAAGTACATACTGTACGGTTCTGAAAAAGACAAACGCGTTGCTGAAAATTTGACATCCTTGCTTTAGGGACCCTCTTAATAAATTGTTGCAAAACAAATTTCATTGGGGTAAAAGAACAACTGACCAATCACATAATCAATCTCTCTGAATTTCGTTAGCACAAAATGCGGTAAACCCAAACTTTTTAGAAACATCAATGTAATGTGCCGTACCTGTTTGTATATTTTTAAGATCTTTTTATGTGTTAATTTTTAATTTTTAAAGTGTTCTTTCAGACTAGAGAGAAGATGCAGAAGGGGTTTCAATTTTCCTGCAGATGTGTGTTGCCAGAGCATATAATATATGGCATATAATGCAAACCCAAAAAAAGTACAATAGATATGAAGAAAATAACAGATACTCAGATAGAAGAATGGCCAAATATTAATTACTATCACATACCCATGTTTAGATTTGCACTTTGAAATTTATGCTATAGCTAGACTAGCAACTGGGTATGGCTGAAATCACTTCAAACTCCTGATATACTGAGATATCTGACAAGCAATGGATTACAATAAGCAAAGGGGGGCTAGATGCCCAAAATGACAAATAGAACACTTGCCAATATAAAGGAATGAGCCTCCAAAGATTCCCACGTCCCTCTGGGAGTGGTACAACCAGGCTAGGAAAGCAAACAACATCAACAACACCCAATAACCCTCTGAATATTGCTATAATAGATCTGCACACACCTCAGAAGATGGGCAACCAAGGTAAGATGAGAAATCTTCCTTAAAACCTCACAAATCTGCTCCCAAATGTAGTACGGTTGTTTCAAGGGAAGTACAACCAACCAAGGGACTTATGTAGCAACAATCTCTCTTCAAAAACTCTTCAAAATCTGATGCTTCTCCTTTGATATTAGCCGAATCACCAAACTACAAAATATGCAAGCAATAAACTCCACAAACCCTCATACATGAACTCCATTGAAGCACAGTTGTGAATACTGAATTTATCCACCTCTAATGACACCTTTGGGTGATCTCGCACACCTACAGAATGCCGTTACTCAAGGAGGTTTTCATCTCTAAGAGCCTCTGGTTTGAATCCTCAAACCCTTCTCAAGAACAAACCCTAGCAGAGCTCAATAAGAAAATATCATAAAACATGGCAGGACAAATGAGCTTTTCTTTTCATCTTTTATTTCCCTCACAAGATGGGCGTTGGGATTAGAGAGGGCATAATATAACTTTTAATTCATATTTCACCCCCTAGGGATGGGCGCCCAACACAAGACCTTAGTGACCCTTTTAATTTTTCAATTTATGAGTCACTTTTTAATTTATCATTAAATTCCTCTTCTAAATATTTCACTTAAACTTTCATACTTTAAAATAAATGCCCAAATGATGTCAGAATGCCATGATCTATAGCTCGCCAGAAAGGTTTTCACAAGGCAAACAGAACCCCACTCTGAAAATCCTGATCCGACACCAAACCCAAACTTACTAAAAATAGTAACAGCAAAGAGCAACTAGTGCCAACTCAGAGGGTGCCAACTGGATCCACTGACCTCGAACCACAACTCCATTACCGACAAACACCTCCATGACCAAACTAACTATGGTCCCCTAACTAGACTACTAGTCCATGGGAAACCAATGATGGCCTAACCATGTATCAAGAAGGGGACATTACAGTCTGTCAAGTCCCTAAGATTGCTTGCCTCAAGCAATCTCAGATCAGGAAGCTCCAATATCTGCTTATTTTCCCAAGTAGCATCCTCCACTAGTAGGTTCTGAACCACTTTACTAGGTACTCTCTGATAGTTTTCCTCCTCAAAGTGCGTTCCCTAGTGTCAATTATGGCCTTAGGTACCAAGATCAATTTCCCCTCTTCATCGAGAGGAGACAACTCTACTGATGGTGTCACATTATGCCCCAACCCCTTCTTAAGGTGAGATACATGAAACACATTATGTACCTTGCTACTTGCTGGCAATTCTAACTCATAAGCCACTTCTCCAATTCTCTTGGAGATCCTGAAAGGTCCATAATACCGTGGCTTAAGATTCTCTGCCCCGCTCTTCTTAAGAGTGGACTACCTATAGGGCTGCAACAGTAAATATACCATGTCACCAACCTCAAATGATCACTCAGTCCTCTGCTGATCTGCATACTGCTTCTACTGATTCTGAGCCTTATGTATATTCTCCTTCAAAGACCTCATGATATCCTAACTCTCCTAAAGAAGGTATTTGGCCTTAGGCACTCTGCTATCACCAAACAACAAATCAACAAAGCTTGGTGCCTCATACCCATACAAAGCCATGAAGGGTGACATCTGAATGGACATGTGATAAGTGGAATTATAGTAGTACTCTCCCATGTGAAGCCACTTAATTCATGCCTTTTTATGCCCTAATACATAATTTCGGAGGTATCCTTCCACCCATTTATTGACAATCTATATCTGGCCATCTGTTTGTGGGTGGTAGCTCATGCTAGGGGTGAGCTCTGTCCCTGTCAACTTGAAGAACTCATGCCAAAAATTACTAAGGAACCTACTGTCCCTATCATTGACAATGTTCCATGGCAACCCATGAAGACGAAATACCTCACGAAAAAACAACTCTGCAACCTGAGCTATAATGTAGGTGGTAGGGATGGCAAAGAAGTGTGCATACTTTGTCAATCTGTCCACTACCACATAGATACAATCCCTGCCTTAGATTTTACGTAAGCCTGTGATAAAGTCCATAGAAATGCTATTCCACTTCCTCTTAGGAATGGGTAGGGGCTGCAATAATCCTCTTGGGAAAGAGTGCTCCTGTTTGTTCTACTGGCATATCGAACACTCTCTCACATACTGTATAACTTTTGTTTTGAGGCCCTTCCAAGTGAACCTCTCTCTGACCTGTCTGTAATTTTTGAAGTACCTTGGATGCCCTGCCATAGGCAAGTCATGGAATGCGCTCAAAACCTTCTGCTTCATCTCTGATCCTAGCACCAAGTAGATCCTATCCTTGTAAATGATTAGATCATTTACCACTATGTACCTATCATCTCTAATAGTGCCATCAATTATCTTAGTAGCCCATTTATCCTTAGCATATTATGTTGATATCATATCCCTCCAATCATCTGAGATAGCACCTAATGTACACAAATGGGGCCTCCTGGATAATGTGTTAGGAACAATTTTTTTCTTTCCTTTGACATAAAAAATGTCAAAGTCGTAGGCCTAAAGCTTGTTGACCCACTTCTGCTACCTCTCATTCAGGTCTTTCTGGCCAAGGAAATGTTTTAGATTATTGTGATCTATCTTCACTACAAATTTGCTTCCCACTAGATACTATCTGAATTTAGCCAATGCATGCATGATGGCTAACATCTCCTTGTCATATATACTATAGATGCATTCTACACTCCTCAACTTCTTGCTCTCAAATTCTATGGGGTGTTTATCCTGCATGATTACCGCACCAATGCCTTCACTGAGGCATCAAACTAAAGCTCAAAAGGTTTGCTGAAATATGGAATGGCTAACATAGGACATGTACTCATAATCTCCTTGAACCTGTCAAAGCACTCTTGTGTACCTCCTATCCAACTGAATGCATCCTTTTGAGTCAAATCTATGAGGGGTGCAACTGACTGTGAAAACCCCTTCACAAACCTATGGTAATACCCACAAAGACCAAGGAATCCCTTTAGCTGAGTGAGATTCTTTGGTGGTGGCCAGTCCACAATTGCTTGAATCTTCTTTGGGTCTACCTTAACACTACCAGCATTGATGATATGACCCAAGTACAACAACTCAATTATCCCGAACTCACACTTTGACATTTTTGCATATAATGACTCCCTCTCTAAGATGCTCAAAAAAATGTCAATGTGTTTAAGATGTTCCTCCCATGTCCTACTATAAATCAATATGCCATCAAAGAAGATTAGCATAAATCTCCTTAACTGCCCCCTAAACACCCTGTTCATACAAGATTGGAAGCTGGCTAGTGCATCGGTCAAACCAAATGGCATGACTAGGAACTCAAAGGGCCTATAATGGCACCTGAAAGCTGTTTTCTTCACATCCTCATCCTTGACCCAAATCTAGTGATATCTAGATCTCAAGTCTATCTTGGAGAAGTAATAGGCCCCGTACAACTCATCTATCATCTCATCAATATGGGGTACATAGGGTACCTGTTCTTAATGGTCTTCTTATTTAACTCTCTGTAATCAATGCACATTCTAAGAGTTCCATCTTTCTTTTTCACTAAGACCATTAATGATGCAAATGGGATTTTGCTAGGCCTGATGTGACCCATCTCAAGAAGCTCTTTGATAGCCTTCTTGATTTCATCTTTGTATCTCTTCGGGTGCCTATATGGTGTAGTGATCACTGGCTTCACACCTTCCTCCAACTCAATCGCGTGCTCAATACCCCTTTAAGAGGGTTTACCTAGTGGAATGTCACTAAACACTTTGGTGTGTTTAGTCAAGAGAGCCTATATGTCAAGTGAATACTCCCATTTCTGCTACTCTCAAATTGCAAGCATCACCATCACCTCTGCTGCCCACTGCACCTAATCATGACGAATCAATCTCTCCATCCGCTTGAGAGAAACTACTCTCAACTCACCATTTGAAATGCCCCTGAGCACATGCCAAACTCCGTTCACCTCAAACTTCATCTCCATGGTCTTCAAGTTGAGTGTGAACTCTCCGATATCATGCAACCACTTCATACCCAACACAACATCCATATCACCCATGCTAACAACATAAAATTATGATAGGCGAGTATAGTTATTTAGCTGGATGGCTAAATTGGGTGTCCTCCTAGTACAGGTGAGTATAAATCCATTTGCTACTTTCACCTTAAATCCTTCAAACTCTTCTATCTTCAACCCTTTTTTGCAACCAAGCCCTCGTCTATGAAGTTATGAGTGGCACCTTTGTCAAGCAGTGTGATGCAACCCTATCCACCCATTACTCCTCTTATCCTAAATGACCCTTCTCTCTAAATGCTTGAGATATGGGCTGTAGGTAGGGAAGTCTCCTCATCCTTATCCGATGTGTCAGATGCAACATTTGTAATTGAATCATTATCATCTAAATGTGGCTCTGTATGTGACTATGACTCAATGGACTCATCTGCTAAAAAGTATTCCAATTGTTTTACCTTTCCTTGGGCAGCACACTTGTGCTTAGGATCCCAAGGCTCTTTGCAGTGAAAATAGTGCTTCTTACTCCTGAGGTCATTCAACTAGTCACTGTCTAATTTGGAAGAACTCTTGTGGTGCTATCTAGAATCCCTATGAAAATGTCTTATGTTCCTCTCCTTATCTCTCCTATGTTGAAATCCTTTTGTTTGAAACTTATTTCTCCAAGAAGAAGACTCCATGTCGCGATGCTTCTTCATGGCCTCCTATAAAGATGCAGGGTCTAAACTTTTCATTCAACCCTGAAGTGGATCTGATAACCCATCAATGAAGAGCATGATCAATCTATGCTCTGAAATGTCAAAAACCATCACTAAAAGGTCCTAGAACTCTGGTATGTAAGAGTCTATAGAGCCCACATGTTTCAACTATGCCAACTCTTTGAAGTGCATCTCAGGATCCTTCTTGTCAAATCTGTCTATAAGTTGGGCTGTGAACTCCACATAAGAAGTAATCTGCTCATGTCCCAGTGTGACCTCTCCATTGCTCCACCACCCTCCAGATGCAAAGTGGCATAAGTAATAGCATCCTCTTCTGGCATGGGACTAATCTGTAGGTAACTATCCAATTTCTAGACCCATACTCTGGCTGAAATTTTACCCAAACCATCAAAATATGGGAGTGTCATCTTGTTAACCTTTTTCTGTAACTCCTAATTTTGAGGTCTGTTTCCCCTGTGGGGTCTATTCCTCATCCTAGTGTTAGAGTACTCGGTGAATGTCATCTCAACTCTAAACTATGCACTGGATGCTCTCTAATCCCTCAAGATCTCATCCTAGAACTCAGCTTATGTGGCATCCTATTCAGGAACATTGTTCCTCAGTGGAAATAGCGAAATACCAGGTCTATCCCTAGTTGTCAACTGGATGGCTCTCCTATTAGTGACTGAGGCTTCTCCTTCATCTTCCCTATCTCTGTACCTATCTGCATGGTACCTGTCACCATTCTGCCTATCTTCGTTGTTCCTATCACCAACATGCCTATCACCACCATTATCTACTCTGTGTCTATCCCCAAAGTTTTTTCAGTTCCCTCCATTGTTATTATTATTATTCCTATTATTCCTGTTCTGTGGGGGTACCAATCGGCCAAGGGTTCCTGTTCAGTTCTGCCTATGACTCTCTAAAAGTCTCATCTATTTGCAAGAGTCCTCTCTCGATATTCTACAATCCCCTCGCCAATGAGTTGAGAATGTCCCTCAAGCTCAGTTCATCAACATCTTGATCTCCCATCTCCTCTAACTATGCTGGAACCACACCTGAAAAGGGATCTATTCTCAGAACTTCGTTGTCTTCCTCACTGTAAATGATTAATGGTTGTTCCTCTACGGCTATAACCTCTGTATCTGTATCAAAGGGATATGTCTGTAGAACCTGCAAATCTGGCCTCGACTTGTTCCTTCTAAGATAATACCTACTAGTACCTAGCTGCATGTCTCATTTTCACTTTTGCATGTCTAAATCTGACCTCACAAGATGGCAGGATACACTGCTCTGATACCACTGTAATGTGTTGTACTTGTTTGTATATTTTTAAGATCTTTTTATGTGTTAATTTTTAATTTTTAAAGTGTTCTTTCAGACTAGAGAGAAGATGCAAAAGGGGTTTAAATTTTCTTGTAGATGTGTGTTGCCGGAGCATACAATATATGGCATATAATGCAAACCTAGAAAAAGTACAATAGATATGAAGAAAATAATAGATGCCCAGATAGAAGAATGGCCAAATATTAATTACTATCACATACCCATGTTCATATTTGCACTTTGAAATTTATGTTGTAGCTGGACCATCAACTGGGTATGGTTGAAATCATTTCAAACTCCTGATATATTGAGATATTTGATAAGCAATGGTTTACAATAAGCAAAGGGGGCTAGACACCCAAAATGAGAAATAGAACAACTGCCAATATAAGGGAATGAGCCTCCAAAGATTCCCACGTCCCTCTGGGAGTGGTACAACTAGGCTGGGAAAGAAAACAACAGCAACAACACTCAATAACCCTCTAAATATTGCTTTAACAGGTCTTTACACACCTCAGAAGCTGGGCGACCAAGGTAAGATGAGAAATCTGCCTTAAGACCTCTCAAATCTACTCCCAAATGTAGTACGGTTGTTTCAAGGGAAGTATGGCTAGCCAAGGGACTTATGCAACATCAATCTCTCTTCAAAAACTCTTCAAAATCTGATGTTTCTCCTTTGATATCAGCTGAATCACCAAACTACAAAATATGCAAGCAATAAACTCCACAAACCCTCATACATGAACTCCATTGAAGCACAGTTATGAATACTGAGTGTATCCACCTCTAATGGTACCTTTGGGTGATCTCGCACACCTGTAGAATGTCATTACTTAGGGAGGTTTTCATCTCCAAGAGCCTCTAGTTCAAATCCTCAAACCCTTCTCAAGAACAAACCCTAGTAGAGCTCAATAAGAAAATATCATAAAACATGGCATGGCAAATGAGCTTTTCTTTTCATCTTTTATTTCCCTCACAAGATGGGCATTGGGATTAGAGAGGGCATAATATAATTTTTAATTCATATTTCACCCCCTAGGGATGGGTGCCCAACACAAGACCTTAGTGACCCTTTTAATTTTTCAATTTATGAGTCACATTCTAATTTATCATTAAAGTCCTCTTTTAAATATTTCACTTAAACTTTTGGACTTTAAAATAAATGCCCAAATGATGTTGGAATGCCATGATCTATAGCTCACTGAAAAGGTCTCAACAAGATGAACACGACACCACTCTGAAAATCCTGATCCAACACCAAACTTGAACTTACTAAAAATAGTAACGACCAAGAGTAATCAGAGCCAACTCAAAGGGTGCCAATTGGATCCACTGACCTTGAACCACAACTCCATCACCAACAAACACCTCCATAGCCAAACTAACCATGGTCCCCTAACTTGAATGCTAGTCCACGAGAACCCAATGATGGACTAACTATGTATCAAGAAGGGGACATTACAATCAAATTTCTTTCCTTGCACACCTGTTCATCCAAGCAAACACTTGTAGAACAAAACATGTTGTTCCACTGCATTTTCAAGGATGTCACATATAAAAAGAGAAAATTATTACAAACATACCAAATCTCAACCTCCCATAGTATTCATTAGAAAAAATATACCAAGATTTTAAAAATCTAAAAAATCAATGCCAATGGGCTCAAATAACAATCAACCAGTCATAAAAACAACTTCTCTAAATTTTCCCTGCACAAACTTCCTTGTAAAAAAAGACCTTAGGGAAAGCATAATTTTTTTACTTTGCATGGGTGTTGAGGTAGCACTAATACATAGAGGTGAAAACCTATGGTAGGGACTAAAAAGAAACAAGGTTTATAATAATTAGGTGTATGAAGCCTCTTCTTTGGCTCAAGAGTCTACTCCAAATTTCAATTTCATATTAACATTTATGTTCTTCTACATATGCATATACATTTTTCCTATACATATACTTTTTAAAAATATTAATTCTTTTGGCAAACCAATAATGACGTGGCCCTTCTTTATTCAGTAAACAAAATTCTTAAATTTTAAATAAGTTTTCAATTCTTGAGATTATTTATTTGATACATGAATGTATCAAATAAATTAATTGAGTTTGTTATACAAGGGTTGAAGTTAAGGATTTCATTTTGCCTTAGTTATACCCCAAGACTAAGTTAAAAATAATAGACAAAGAGTGATAGTGAATTTGGATATTGATATAGATAGACATATTAATTGTTGGCTAGAACTTACTAGTATTAGTGATAGATGTGCAAATATGTTTTACTAGTTGAACAATGTTTTTCAATTATGCTCTCATTTTTTAAATGACCTAATGTGAATCGTAGACATATAATTTAAACTTCTTGGCATGCACATCAAAAAGTCATAGTTATGTCCTAAATTGTTGGCTGTGGAATGCATACAACTTGGAATTTAGAAAAGGGGATGAAATTGTGTTTGCTAATTATTTTATCTGAGGGACAAAAACATAGGTGTGATTTGGTTCAAGATATAAAAAAATTGATGGAAGTTGTGTCATGTGAGTTCTCAATAGAAAGATCACTTCAATGATAGTTGTTAAGCATTTATTAGTTAAAGAAATGGGGTTTTATATTTGTTGGTAAACAGATTTGCACTATAATATATGAATTATTATGTTGACTCTTTGCCCATAAAACCTATAGTGGAAAAACGTACCAACAGTTGGTAAAGTTGTAGTTTTTCTATCAACCTACCTCTCTGTGTAGAGAGGCAGCTCCCTTGTTTGATAAATTATGGATTTTTATGATATTTAAGAAAGAAATGAAATTAAAGAAAGGTTTGGAAAGTTAAGGCAATGGGATTACAAACATTGACTCAACCCGCATGTATAAACTTTGACAATCCCACCAAGACAATATAAGAACACTTCTTAAACTGCTAAAGTGAGCATATGTAGTATTAAAAAGAAGAAAACGATTCAGAAGATATTCAACATACGTTGAAATATTATCTAGTAACCAATTCCTCTAAGAATAGTTGTTGTTCCACATTGCAAATGCAAGATAATGTAAAGAAAACATCACCCATCAACGTAAGAAGAATGAATAATGTTAAAAAGATATTTGAGACCACACAATCCAAAATGTCTCTTATTTCTTCACACTGAGTTGTACAACTCTATTTCTCATAACACCATTTGAAAGGTGAAAGCCAAAAAGTCCCCTTTTACAAATACCAAGTCTTGTATATATAGACTTGTCTCCAGTAACCAACTTTATAACTACCTCATAACTACTTCTCCTAACTACCCAAAAATATTTTATGAAAATAAAAGTGCACTTTAATTAATTTTTATATGGTCTTTTCAAAAGTTCCCAAAATAAAGTGCACTTTACAACTTAATTACAAAAGAGTGACATAAAGTCACTTTCATTGAAAAAGAACCAAAATTTATAATCTTGCAAACTTTGAAAAGTGGACCAATATGATTGATCTCACAAGAAACCATCAGATTTTATCTTCGCCACCTCTGGTACCAACTGAAGATGTTTCTGCTGCTACAAACTGTTGTGAAGGAAGGGATGACTTTGTTTTGTATGCTCTGAACACCCTGACTGCTGAAGCTATAAGTTTATTTTTGGGAACAAACACTCCTGTCATATGAAGCCTCCATTATGATTGATCTTTGTGAACATCACTCAAATCATGATGATAATTTAATAAATGATCAATGCAAGAATTGACAGCAACAAAGATGAGATTCAATTTATCCATAAGTCCTTCATTGAAAATCTGTTTATTGAACAACTCTGTATTAATCATGTTTTCAAAGTTTCTCTTAATAGCTTGAGTTTCCAAAACTTGAGATTTATCTTTATCCATCATATCAGAATTGATTGTTAATAAATTAGTATGAATCTTCATCTTCACCTATTCACAAGTTTCTGGGAGCTTTTCTTGAGCAGCTAAAACTTGTCTTATATTTGACAATTTCCATTCAACTGAACAAAGCCAAGAGCTAGATTGATTTTCTTCAATGTTTGAAAAGACTTTTTTAGCAAATAATATATCATTATCAGTTTTGATCATTTCACTAAGGTCCTTGGATATTCCCTGCCACAATAAATCTTCCTTTCGGATACTTCTTATTTCTTTATCAATCTCTTCCCTCTTTATTTCTGCTTCATCATATACACTCTTTGCTTGCTCGATGTAACTGAATGCTTTTAATTTTATACGTTCAACCCATTTTTTAGTCATCTTTTCATACAACTGATATTTGCTGACACTTTCAATAATCTCTTTTTCAACATTATTTTTAGGCGAGAAATTAGTGGGGCTAGAGGAAGTATCAAGTGGAAAAAGCAGATGTATCTATGATGGCTTTGAGATAGGATGTCAAAACTTGCACCTGTTGTTTTAGTTGATCTTTCCTATGCCTTTCTTTCTTTGTTCTTTTTATTAACTTGGCAGCTGATACATGAAAATTTTGCATGTCACCCTCATATGTAGATGGACCAAGATCTATCTTAGTGATGTTAAAATCACTTTCTGTAGCTTCATTCAAATTCTTTTCTGAAACAGGTTGTGCAACCTCAACATAGACATTACCTGATGAAGAATCCACTGCCATCCTTGATGTAATCTTGATCTTTTTAGATTTGGGAGACCTTTGTAGAAAATTGGAGACTGTATCAAAATTAGGCATGATTAATTGAGCATTGTTTCTTTTTCTTGACAAAATTTGTTGCAACCAGGAAGAAGAAGGATTATGTGAGGATTCTGGAATATTTGTGGAAAGAGGTACTATATTTGAGGGAAGAACATGCTCACTGTATATGTTCATAGGTGACTGGAGTATAGATTGTAATGCATGAGGGGAATGAGGTGTTTCATGAGAAGGAGAAACAACAAGAAGTAAAGGAGAGATATTTAAATGCTCATCATTTTGATGGATGATTTCGAGACCTGTGGACTTGTTTTCCTCAACTACTTCCTGTATGGGAGGCAATGCATTATCCTTTATTTTTGTTTTCCCCTTTTCTATTTTTCATCATTTTCAGAAATGCTCTTAAGACCCTTTCTTCTTGATGGATCTTCTCCGTCATCTCCTCCTTGAGTACTCTTATGTGAACCAATGCTTAAAGATGGATAATGAGAACGAAAAGAAGAAGAAGAAGAATTTAAATGCTTGTCTTTTCTACTTGATGATAAAGCATTATTACTTGTTGGTTTAGTAGTTGTTGCCTCAATAGCCTTTTTCTTTACCCAATCTTTAGTCTTTTGAATGATATGAGCAGTTCTTATACCCAAATCTTTGATCTCCTCATTAGCCCAATTGATGGGTGGTAAAGGCTGTGTTTCAATTTTATCAAAATATACAGGGTCAATTAATTCTGAACCATCTTCCTCAATTCCATCTGTATTGCAATCTAGCTTGAATTCTCTAATTTGTCCAATGGTCATCCTCATCTAGTCTCCTTTATGTACCGCATAATCATTTTCACAATCTTCCCAAAAGTCTTCAAGTTCTGGAAAATGAGAGTAACTTGCACCAAGTCGTAGATTGTCTCAGACATATCCTTTGCTATCAAAAGGGAATCTCATAGTATAGGCATACAAGATGATTTTTATTAGAGATCTCTCTATGTTTTGAGCATCTGTAGAAGATTTGCAATTGTAATGACTAAGGCCAATGGGAAATGGAACTCTAGGTTTTCTCTTATCTTTGTATTTCTTATTAAGTGAACCAATTTGCCTGCATAGTTCTATCAATACCTTTTTATCATCTACATATCTAGGCAACTTATATGGGTATCCATCAAGCCCGCCAACTTGTAGATAGGTAAATCTAGGATATTGGATGAAATAGCTCCCATATATTTTCATCAGATTGGTAGCTTCTGGTGAAATCCAGAGTGCAGTATTTCCTTGAAGTTCTCTTACTGTCAACATTGTGAAAGCATCATTTACCCTACGGTAGTGTTTGTCACTTTGTTCCAGCTGTAACTAAGGGTAGTAATCATAGATCTGTGTCATGTTATCATAAGTTCCTTTAGTAGCAAGACCTGGCCATGTTTTCATGTATGTAATTGCATAAAATAAGTAAGAAGACATGTAGAAATGTTCATTCAATTCAAAATTGGTCAACTGATAATGCAAATTGTCACTAATAATGCTGCCCCAGTCAACAAACTGATTTCTTGCACATATAACATTTATAAAAAGGAACATCCACATTTCAAAATTAGCTACTTTTTCATCTCCCATTACTCTATGAAGTAGAACAATCATATTGGAAATATCCTCTATGAAGCATGATCTGTGAAGGACTTTAGGTAACTGGGATTTCCCTCCTTTTGGTGTATGTAACCAGTGTTTTGCTATAATGTTGAGACATTGATGTTTCCTTTCATTGAAATATTGATGAGCAAGCCTTTTGTCTATGTTCATAAACTAATCTGTGATAGGTAGCCTGAAAGTAATCCCAATTGAAACACTGTCTAACCTGACAATTAGTTTGTCATCAACAGTTCTAATCTCTCTAGTTTTTGAATTGTAATGCTTCATACATTCTAAAACTAGATCTATACATTGGACTGCTACTGGGAAACCAACTGCATGAGCTAATCCATTATCAAACAACTTCTGAGCCATTGGTGATCTTTTTTCTTGTTCCATAGTCTCCCAGAAATCTACCAAACTAATGTGTCCTAAAAGTATCTGATATCTGGAAGTGTGGATTCAAGAACTGAGAGGAACTCAAACCCCTGATATCTGTATTTCATGATTAAATATTTGCAACAAGTTGTGAAATCTGCTTGTATTTATTCTATTTCAGAGTTTTCTATAGTGTTTTATGAGGTTTTGTTTGATAATTTCCAATTTGTTGTCTATATGTATGCAATGGATTTCGAGAGGAGATTTGAAAAACACTTTATTCAGACAAAAAGGCAGCAGGTGTTCATACCCAGGCATCTGCATATGATAAGTATCCTCAGAGTATGAGATTCCTTTGAGGTTGTTTATAAACAGTTTGTGTGTCTAGTCTCCGTCTTCTACAATTGGCATACATGCTATATCAAAATAGCCATCACTGCTTTTTATGAAACTGTATTTGTCTGCAACATTTAATCAAACAGTTCATAGGCTTTTTGTATGCTTCCATGCTTTGCAGGCAGAGGTGGTAGAACTTGGTGGTGCACTTGCCAATTGCACTTGCTTTAAAGTTTCTAAAGCTTTTTCAATAAAGCGAATAGCTATGTATACCATAATTCCTCTGTGACTGCATTTTTGAGCTTTGTTTGTATTAAAATTATAAAGAGCATTCGAGATTTTTTAATGCCACCTCCATTGCCCTGCAAGACTTTGCTGGAGGGTAAAATTGTGCATGCATGGACAACTTTGAGCTGAAAACGCTGTCATACACTTGGTAGTTGCATTTGTTCAAAAGTTTATACAACTTTTTCAATAAAATTCCAATCGTTCATGCCTCTCAATCATTGTAGACAATAAGATGACAATTCTTTGAAGTATCTTAGCCAAACCATTTATGTTTTTTTATGCTCCCAAGTTTTACATGTCAGTCTACCTATGCATTTTCAAACTATAACATCTAATATAAATCCCTCTTCATTATTGTTTGATGGGTGTTGATAATGGTCGAAGAACTAACACTACTCCACTAATTATATTTGCTTGAAAGATTCTAAAGACTTTCAACAGGTCCTTTTTACACATATGCTGCAACCTTTGCATTCCATTGAAACCGCATTTCTTTTTGGTATCTACATTTTCCTTGTCTCATACATCCACATTTAATAAGGGAGGAGCATGGTATTGCACCAACCAATTGCCTTTGTCGAAAAGTTTCTGCAGCCTTCTTCAACGAATCACACTTTGTTCATATCTGGCAATTTATTCGTATATCTAAAATTGTATCTCTTTGAAGCATTGTACCAAACAGTCCATGCCATTTATTGTGTTTCAACACTTTACATGCAGGTTTGTCAGTTTTCTTGGAGGTTTAACAAAACTAATTTGCATATTTCTTGACAGTCATTTGATTTCATGAGATTACATCTCTTTGAGTCATTCGATCGAGTAGTTGTGCATTTCTTTCACCTTTATTTTAGGAGGAATGGTGAGTGTTTGCTAAAAACCTTTCTCAACAACTAAATTTTGTGCATTACTATGTGCCACGATACCTTATTAGTTTGAGGCTTGTTGTTAAGCACTTAACAACTGCACACTGGGCATGCCTTTATATTAGCATATCCATCACATGTTGTTAGCCACCTTCTTTGGCATGGAACTCCTCGTAAGTTTAACATATGATTCTTTTACCTGAAATAAGACTTACCATCTGCTGCATGCATAAAAAACAATGGTAAATACTAGTCATTGTTTCAATAGTTGACATTATGGCACAAGTTTAGAGGAGTCCGGCCACCAAAACGTCTCTATTCTCACAAAACTTTAAAAGATATTTCCTATATTTCAGGAGCTAAACGTGGGTGTAACAAGCTTTTATCCAAGTAAATAATGAACTTGAAACTTTTGATGCTATTGTAAAATTTATGCCCTTTGTTTCTTCTTGCACTTGTTCGAAGGAGAAGAATATGCTATTTGTTATTTTTAAAC
This sequence comes from Cunninghamia lanceolata, assembly GCA_027924645.1. NCBI lineage: Eukaryota > Viridiplantae > Streptophyta > Pinopsida > Cupressales > Cupressaceae > Cunninghamia > Cunninghamia lanceolata. The sequence goes on along the minus strand of BSBN01000356.1, from coordinate 2,858,085 downwards.
AATAAAAATCACTTTTTAACTCCTGCCTGCTGCATGCGAAAAGTGAACGTGAATTTCTTTCTTATTATCTCTTCGAACTTGTAAAATTACGCCATCGGTAAAAAGCCAAAATGTGTGAAATTAGCCAAACTCATAAGTCAATGTGAACTTAGTGAAAGACAAAAATTGACGCAAGGTTTGCGAAGAATAAAAGCTGACGCATAGTGGAGTTTGCGAAAAACAAAAGTTGATGCGAGCTTAGTATAAAATGAAAATGGACGTGAAATATAATATTACTAAGCCGCAAATTTTGACTTGGTGTAATATTACTATTTAAAGCTTCAATGGAGAGAGATAAGACAAAGAATGATGTTATAATAACAAGTTATCAACATCACTGACATAAGAAGCATGACGTCAGCAAAATTGTGACCAAAAAGATGACTTGGTACAGAGGTTTAATATGCAAAAGACTTAAAATTGGGTAGAAAGACGGGGTAAACAATTGGCTCTACTTGCGGATAAGAACTGTAAGGACATAGACGAACCCCAGTGTCTTTGACAAGACTAGTAATCTTATCATTGGGTAGATAGAGTCAAACTAGAAAAGAGATGTACAAAATGACAAAGACAGAACAAAACAAGGAAACTCACTAACACAACAAAACTTTCCTATGTACAAAGAGTTGGGAATAAATCCTACTTTTACTAATTGTAAATTTTCAAGTGCTTCCCATTGTAGTGCAAGGGCAGATGAGTGCCATCGAGATACGTGAAGTAAAATGAATTGTCACCACACACTTCTCTAATTTGGAAAGGTCCCTTCCATAGAGAATCAAACTTTCCATGCATCCCTTTGGGTTCTTTCCTCTTATCCCAGAGTAGAACAAGATCTCCTACAACAAACTGCCTTTGTCTAGTCTACTTATCAAACAATTTCTTGACTTTTGCCTGATGTTCTGCTATTCTGTCAACTACTTGACTCCTTTGTTCTTCAAGTTTTGTCAGATGCATGATTCTTTTCTCCAAAGAATCTTTAAATTCATTACCTTCAATTACTATATGAAGAGAAAGAGTAGTAAGTCCTAGAGGGATTGACAAGTGAGCATCAATTCCATAAACTAGTTGGAAGGGAGATGTGTCGATGATCCTTTTATATGTGGTCCTATCAGCCCATAATGCATCAAATAATCTCTTGTGCCAATTCTTCTATTTTTCCTCTACTAGCTTTCGCATGATAGAGATGAGGTTTTTGTTGGTGGTATCTGCCAATTCGTTTCCTTGCGGGCAATAGTCAGAAGAATGTGCAAGTAAGATATCATGCTGATAATAGAAATCCGAGATTTCATGAGAGGAAAAATTGGAAGCATTGTCTGTGACAATTTTTTGAGGTACACCAAATCTCATAAGAATATTCTCTTTTAGAAAATCACACACTACCTGGGAGGAAGTTTGATGGACTGGAATGGCTTCAACCCATTTAGTAAAATAATCTGTGGCCACCAAGATGTGTGTATGCCCAGTGCTAGATGTTGGATGAAGTGGACCAATGAAATCTAGTCCCCATTGATGAAAAGGTTCTTCAATAATAACGAGCTTTAATGGTTGCGCGGCTAGCTTGACCTTGCCTTTAAATTGCTAACATGATTCACACCTTTTCACCCACTGGTCTACATTTTTAAATAAGCCAGACTAGTAATAATTATGTTTTAAAATTTTATAGGCTATGACACTAGAAGAAAAATGACCACCACAAGCTTCGTTGTGAACCAATTGAAGTAATTTCTCTTGTTCTTTATCCACGCATTTTAGAAAATTTCCATCAATCCCCTTCTTGTATAAACTACCTTCCCAAATAATATATTTCGCAGCTTTCAACTTGATTGCTCTTTTCTCCTTTGGAGTTAAGTGTGGAGGACATTCACCATATGTCAAGAAATAGGCAATATTTGAGAACCATTCATCTGTCAATCCTACAAACAACACTTGAGGCAGGTCAACATTCCTTTCTGGAGATTCTTCAACTATGCAATTTTCAGCTATGAGTTTACATAAGCCCCTTCCTCATACCAATTTGGTTGGCTTACTATCAATATCATATTCTTGAACTTTAGCAATCCAAGAGGCTCTTTTGTTGACACCTATTTCTTGTTGAGTAAGTATGGTTTTGATCGAAGTGTCTGATACAAAGACCTTAGAATGTGAATTGAGGATAGAGAATCTAAAATGCTTTACTACCTTAACAACTGCATAAGCATGCTTCTCTGCCAAAGAATAATTCAACTCATGCTTTTTCAAAGGAACACTCATAAATGCAATGGGTGCTTCTATACGATCATCATTTTGTTGAGTCAGGATAGCAGATAAAGTATGCTCCGAAGCATAACAATATACAATGAAATCTTTGGAAAAATCTAGATGAATTAAAACTGGAGCATTCGAGATTGTTGTTTTAATATCTTGAAATGCCTTTTTCCCTTTTTCATTCCACTTGAAGACCACCTTATCTCTCATCATGTCTACAATGTGGTGAGTTAATTCAAAGAAATCTGGTACGAATCTCCTTAAGAAATTGATCTAACCAAAGAAAGACCTCACTCTAGGTTTGCTTGATGGTAATGGCAACTTTTGAATAGCCTCAACATGTTTAGGATCAATTCGAATCCCATCTTTAGACACAATGTACCCTAGTAGTTTTCCTTCAGTAACCCCGAAAATGGACTTCTTGGGGTTAAGAGAGATTCCTTGCTCACGGCAACATTGTACGACTATCTCCAGATGTTGAATATGATCTTCTCTTTTTCTTGAAAAGATAATGAGATCATCCAAGTATACCACAATAATCTTGTTTTTCAAATCTCCAAAAGAGAGGTCCATAGCACGTTGAAATGTTGCACCGACATTGATCAACCCAAATGGCATTCGATTGTAAGCCAGAGTTCCCCAAGGCATTGTAAAAGCAGTTTTATGTTGATCCTCCTGGGCAACTTCTATCTAATTATACCTGGAAAACCCATCAAGTAATGACATCATTTCAAATCCAGCAACAATTTGCAAAACATGATCCATCATGGGTAAAGGGTAGTTATCTTTTAAAGATGCTTGGTTAAGATTGCAGAAATCAACACAAATCCTTATTTTGCCATTCTTTTTCCTCACAGGAACTATATTTGCTACCCAAGTTGAATGAAGAATAGGATATATAATTCCGGCCTTTAACATCTTATCAATCTCCACAAAGATAGCACCAGCAACTTTAGGGTTGAATTACCTCTGTTTTTGCCTAAAAGGAGTAGCCCCAGGTTTAAGAGTGATATAATGCTAAAATTTTCTACCCATGAAATTATTCAAATCATCATAGCACCATGTGAACACATCCTTGTATTTGACCAACAGGCTGATGAGCTTCTTTCTTTCTTCTGGCGAACATGCTTTGCCAATGCAAACAATTTTAGGATCATCTTTAGTGCCTATGTCTACTTTATCATACTGAGAAGGATTGGGATTTTTCTCTTGGGCCTTATTCTTCAAATAGCAATCATGCTTATCAAACAGTTTCTCTAGAGTAATCAAACCTTTTGGGATGGTGTTCCCCTTTAATTGTAACACTTCGTCTTCTACAGGAGTCTCACTTCCTTCAAATAGCAAATTGACAAAAGTACCGGCCTTCTCCAAAAAGGACACAATCTGTTTGTCATCATCAAAAACTTGCCAATATTTATCATTATCAGGCACGCTTGGTCAGTATACTAATTCAATTTTATATTGATCTTTGTTGAACTCAGGATGTGGAAGTAAGAGAGCCGCAGAGACTGCAAGGCAATCAGCTTTAGAATTCAGAGTTCGAGGAATAGCCTCTATAGAGAAAGCATCAAAGAACTCTATTTGATCCCATACTAGGTTTCGGTATCTTCTCAACTTGGTGTTCTTTGTTTGAAACTAATTTCTTACTTGCTTGACAACCAATTCTGCATCTCTGAGAACTCTCAACATTTTGATTCCTTTCTCTTTAGCAGCCTCGAGGCCTAAAATGAGCGCCTCGTACTCTGCCTTATTATTAGTGTTGTCAAAAACCAATTTGAAAGCCACAGGGAACTTCTCCCTTGTAGGTGAAATAAGAACAATTCCAGCCCCTGAACCAAAAGAAGAACAACTGTCGTCGAATTCCATAGTCCAAAGGCCAGAAGACACGTCAAGAGAGATAATTTCGGGGGTTACCTCTTTTTCCTACATGAGCATATATGTACCCAGTCCAGTTTCTTCATATAGTATCTTTGCTCTTGGATCATCAGATTTTAGGACTGTATACTTTGTTTTGGGTTCTGGATTTAGTCTGACTTTCTTTCCATGGATTGGGATTAAGGCATGGGACCAATCTAGTTGTATTTCTCCACCTAGGTCTTTACAAAAACTTCTGCTAAGTAGCATGCCATAGCTTGCGGGAATGTCAGCAACTAAGATGGTGAGCTTTAGTTTCTTTTATGGGAAAGCGGCTAAAGCAACTTGCACGTCTTTGAGATGACCTACTAATGGGACTAATTTAGATTCCATCGAATAGACTTTGCCTGAGGGTTTATTTAATGACAAGTTGAGGGCATGAGCAACCTTAGCGAGCATGACATTGTCAAAAGCGCCAGAATCTATTATGCAATTGCTAAGTTTACAGCCAACTATATATAAAGAAACGTAGAATGGGTCAGGCTTATCTGGGAGAATAACATTTACCAATGGGGTACCATTTTGTGGAGATTCACCAAGGAGATCATCATGTGAAAGTTCTTCAGGTTGTGAGTCATTTGACTGTTGATGTACTAAAGAAGAAGGATCAGGTTTTCCTTTAACAATATGCAATAATCTCTCCAACTAATGAGGATTTGACTTTAAGTAATCAAGTTGAGAAATTTGCACCTTCATTTTCTTGCAATGCTCTATGAAATCAAATGCATCATTAGGCAAGGGAGATGAATCACTAAGAGGGGAACCTTGTGTGCCTTTATCTTTCATGGTAGTAAGAGGTTGATTCTCCAGAGGATGTTTTCTTGTTAGAATCTTCAGGGCATTTTATGGAATTTTATGAGCAGATTCAACTTTGGTTTTTCCTTCATTCTTTTGATACTGATTTCTTGTGAAGATATTACAGGAATGATTGTTAATGTCATAAGCCTCTTCTTTTTCATTATCAAACTCATACTCAAGAAAGCTGATTGTTGGTTGGCCATAGGTCTCATTTGTCTCGTCCTCTTGAGAGACATATTCTTCTATCTTCTTGCTTGATAGATTCATTTGCATGAATCTTACCATTTCAGGACAAGTGCTGCCATCATGGTCAGTAGTCAGATGAAAATCACATGTAGCTGCAGTTTGTTTATGACCGGAAGAAGGATGTTCAATAGCTAGTCTTTGTACTGGAGGAGGAAGCCTAGGTGGCTTGTTCTACTAGTACAGTACATAATTTCTCCTGGGTATATCTTGATATAGCAAAGGTGGATTATACGGAAGTTGTTTCTTAAGTAGAAGTAAATCATTGGCTAACTTCTGAATCATCAGGTCTTTAGTGGATGAATTAGAAGATTGTGCTTTCCCTTTCTGCAAGTCTTTGTTCCATTTTCTGGCAGTCAATAAATCATCCTCGATCTCAATGGCCATGGTCTGTGCTGCTTCTAAATCAGCCACTCGTGCTCTTCTCAAATGGAAACTTATATTTGGAGGTTGCGCATTTAGAAAGAAACACTTTCGATTCTCTGCAGTTGGTCTTTTAGTAGTTTTGATTCTATTCACCAACTTGTTAAAACATGCCACAAACTCCCGCATCAGATCATGAATCTCTTTCTTCATTTGAGTAAGTTGTGCTAATAATGCATGCTCATCTTCAGCACTTTTGAAATGGTCTTCAAATTTTTGGTGCATAATCACCCATGAGTTTATAGTTCCAGGAGGCAAATGTTGAAACCATTTTGCTACTCCTTCAGTTAAAGATTCTACAAACAATCAGATAGAAACATCTTCATGCATAACACCTAGAACACAACATGTAGAAAAGAAGGCATTAATATGCTCATCTATAGAAACTTTTCCATCTCTAGTGAATTTGGGTAAAACTTTTCTGGATCCATGTGGTAAATCATGCAACTAATTACCTAAGGCAAGGGGGCCAATAGCTGCTCCCCAAGGCACAGGTTGAGCCATTTGCGGTGGTGGAATTGGTTGAATATTTATAACAATAGGAACTGCAGTCCCGTGCAAGGTCAATGCTTGGTAAGTGGAAGAGGAGGTAGAGGTTTTGGTAGGACTTCTTGTGGGTGAAGGAGGCCTACTAAAATATTTAATGTTCCTTCTTGGGGGAATAAAAGATTGAGAAAAATCAAAACCTGCTAGCTTTTCAAAATCGGGATCTAGGATGCCCTTTTCACAGTCTCCTCTAGTATATCTCTTGGCGGCCAAGTTGATTTTGAGAAGGATTCACAAGGTGCTATTCTTGAATAGGTTGGATAGGTGGACCAACTTGTCTATCTCTTCTTGGAGCTATCTGAATAGGAGCACACCTATTAGCTATTTCCAATTCTTCTTCTACGATACCTTGAGCTATTAACTAAGCACGAACACAAATTTTCATTCCTATGTCTTCTTCTTCATCAAGCACTGTATCTACTTCTTGATATTGGTGATTTGACCTCCTATATCTCCAAGCCAATACTCGCAAGTCAGTAATTATATCTTCTTGCTCAAGGTCCAACCAATTAACATTAGGTTGTAAAACAGGTCCAGCTCTACGTTGCAGCAACATATATATTGATCAAAAAGATTTTCTTTGAACACATTAAGGTGACTTTTTCCAAACAAAAAGGTATGTTCAAATTTGATCCCCAGTAGAGTTGCCAAAAATCTATTAGTAAATAGATTTGCACTATAATATATGAATTATTATATTGACACTTTGTCCAGAAAACCTATAGTGGAAAAATGTACCAACAGTTGGTAAAGTTGTAGTTTTTCTATCAACCTACCTCTGCATGTAGAGGGGCAGCTCCCTCATTTGATAAATTATGGATTTTTGTGATATTTAAGAAAGAAATGAAATTAAAGAAAGGTTTGGAAAGTTAAGGCAATGGGCTTACAAACATTGACTCAACCCGCATGTATAAACTTTGACAATCCCACCAAGACAATATAAGAACACTTCTTAAACTAATAAAGTGAGCGTATGTAGTATTAAAAAGAAGAAAATGATTCAGGAGATATCCAACATACGTTGAAATATTATCTAGTAACCAATTTCTCCAAGACTAGTTGTTGTTCCACATTGCAGATGCAAGATAATGTAAAGAAAACATCACCCATCAATGTAAGAAGAATGAATAATGTTAAAAAGATATTTGAGATCACACAATCCAAAATGTCTCTTATTTCTTCACACTGAGTTGTACAACTCTATTTCTCATAACACCATTTGAAATGTGAAAGCCAAAAAGTCCCCTTTTACAAACACCAAGTCTTGTATATATAGACTTGTCTCCAGTAACCAACTTTATAACTACCTCATAACTACTTCTCCTAACTACCCAAAAGTATTTTATGCAAATAAAAGTGCACTTTAATTAATTTTTATATGGTCTTTTCAAAAGTTTCCAAAATAAAGTGCACTTTACAACTTAATTACAAAAGAGTGACGTAAAGTCACTTTCATTAAAAAAGAACCAAAACTTATAATCTTGCAAACTTTGAAAAGTGGACCAATATGATTGATCTCACAAGAAACCATCAGATTTTATCTTCGCCACCTCTGGTACCATCTGAAGATGTTACTACTGCTACAAACTGTTGTGAAGGAAGGGATGACTTTGTTTTGTATGCTCTGAACACCCTGACTACTGAAGCTATAAGTTTATTTTTGGGAACAAACACTCCTGTCATACAAAGCCTCCATTCTGATTGATCTTTATGAACATTACTCAAATCATGATGATAATTTGATATATAATCAATGCCAGAATTGACAGCAACAAAGATGAGATTCAATTTATCCATAAGTCCTTCATTGAAAATTTGTTTATTGAACAACTCTATATTAATCATGTTTTCAAAGTTTCTTTTAATAGCTTGAGTTTCCAAAACTTGAGATTTATCTTTATCTATCATATCAAAATTGATTGTTAATAAATCAGTATGAATCTTCATCTCCACCCATTCACAAGTTTCTAGGAGCTTTTCCTGCACTGCCAAAACTTGTCTTCTATTTGACAATTTCCATTCAACTAAACAAAGCCAAGAGCTAGATTGATTTTCTTCAATGTTTGAAAAGACTTTTTCAGCAAATAATATCTCATTATCAATTTTGATAATTTCACTAAGGTCCTTGGATATTCCCTGCCACAATAATTCTTCCTTTCGGATACTTCTTATTTCTTTATCAACCTCTTCCCTCTTTATTTTTGCTTCATCATATAGACTCTTTGCTTGCTCGATGTAACTGAATGCTTTTAATTTCATACGTTCAACCCATTTTTTAGTCATTTTTCCATACAACTGATATTTGTTGACACTTTCAATAATCTCTTTTTCAACATTATTTTTAGGAGAGAATTAGTGGGGGTAGAGGAAGTATCAAGTGGCAAAGCAGATGCATCTATGATGGCTTTGAGATAGGATGCCAAAACTTGCACCTGTTGTTTTAGTTGATCTTTCGTGTGCCTTTCTTTCTCTGTTCTTTTCAATAACTTGGCAGCTGATACTTGAAAATTTTGCATGTCACCCTCATATGTAGATGGACCAAGATCTATCTTATTGATGTTAAAATCACTTTCTATAGCCTCATTCAAATTCTTTTCTGAAGTAGGTTGTGCAACCTCAACATAGACATTTCCTGATGAAGAATCTACTACCATCCTTGATGTAATATTGATCTTTTTAGATGTGGGACACCTTTGTAGCAAATTGGAGAGTGTATCAAAATCAAGCATGATTAATTGAGCATTGGTTCTTTTTCTTGACAAACTTTGTTGCAACCAGGAAGAGGAAGGATTATGTGAGGATTCTGGAATATTTGTGGAAAGAGGTACTATATTTGAGGGAAGAACATGCTCACTGAATATGTTCATAGGCGGCAGGAGTATAGATTGTAATGCAAGAGGGGAATGAGGTGTTTCATGAGAAGGAGAAACAACAAGAAGTAAAGGAGAGAAATTTTAATTCTCATCATTTTGATGGATGATTTCAGGACTTGTGGACTTGTTTTCCTCAACTACTTCCTGTATGGGAGGCAATGCATTATCCTTTATTTTTGTTTTCCCCCTTTTCTATTTTTCATCATTTTCACAAATGCTCTTAAGACCCTTTCTTCTTGATGGATCTTCTCTTTCATCTCCTCCTTGAGTACTCTTATGTGAACCAATGCTTAAAGATGGATAATGAGAATGAAAAGAAGAAGAAGAAGAATTTGAATGCTTGTCTTTTCTACTTGATGATAAAGCATTATTACTTGTTGGTTTAGTAGTTGTTGCCTCAATAGCCTTTTTCTTTACCCAATCTTTAGTCTTTTGAATGATATGAGCAGTTCGTATACCCAAATCTTTGATCTCCTCATTAGCCCAATTGATGGGTGGTAAAGGCTGTGTTTCAATTTTATCAAAATATACAGGGTCAATTAATTCTGAACCATCTTCCTCAATTCCATCTGTATTGCAATCTAGCTTGAATTCTCTGATCTGTCCAATGGTCATTCTCATCTAGTCTCATTATGTACCTCATAATCATTTTCACAATCTTCCCAAAAGTCTTCAAGTTCTGGAAAATGAGAGTAACCTGCACCAAGTCGTAGATTGTCTCTGACATATCCTTTGCTATCAAAAGGAATCTCATAGTATAGGCATACAAGCTGATTTTTATCAGAGATCTCTCTATGTTTTGAGCATCTGCAAAAGATTTGCAATTGTAATGACTAAGGCCAATGGGAAATGGAACTCCAGGTTTTCTCTTATCTTTGCATTTCTTATTAAGTGAACCAATTTGCCCGCATAGTTCTATCAATACCATTTTATCATCTACATATCTAGGCAACTTATATGGGTATCCATCAAACCCGCCAACTCGTAGATAGGTAAATCTGGGATATTGGATGAAATAGCTCCCATATATTTTGATCAGATTGGCAGCTTCTGGTGAAATCCGGAGTGTAGTATTACCTTGAAGTTCTCTTATAGTCAACATTGTCAAAGCATCATTTACCCTACGATAGTGTTTGTAACTTTGTTCCAGCTATAACTGAGGATAGTAATCATAGGTCTGTGTCATGTTATCATAAGTTCCTTTAGTAGCAAGACCTGGCCATGATTCATGCATGCAATTGCATAAAATAAGTAAGAAGACATGTAGAAATGTTCATTCAATTCAAAATTGGTCAACTGATAATTCAAATTGTCACTAATAATGCTACCCCAGTCAACAAACTAATTTCCTGCACATATAACATTTATAAAAAGGAACATCCACATTTCAAAATTAGCTACTTTTTCATCTCCCATTACTCTATGAAGTAGAACAATCATATTGGAAATATCCTCTATGAAGCATGATCTGTGAAGGACTTTAGGTAACTGGGATTTCCCTCCTTTCGGTGTATGTAACCAGTGTTTTGCTATAATGCTGAGACATTGATGTTTCCTTTCAATCATATATTGATGAGCAACCCTTTTGTCTATGTTCACAAACTGATCTCTGACAGGTAGCCTGAAAGTAATCCCAATTGAAACACTGTCTAACCTGACAATCAGTTTGTCATCAACGGTTCTGATCTCTCTGGTTTCCAGATTGTAATGCTTCATACATTCTAAATCTAGATCTATGCATTGGACTGCTACTGGGAAACCGATTGCATGAGCTAATCCACTGTTAAACAACTTTTGAGCCATTCGTGATCTTTTCCTTTGTTCCATAGTCTCCCAGAAATCTGCCAAACTGATGTGTCCTAAAGAAGTATATGATATTTCTCGAAGTGTGGATTCAAGAACTGAGAGGAATGCAAACCCTTGATATCTGTATTTCATGAATAAATATTTGCAACAAGTTGTGAAATCTGCTTGTATTTATTCTATGTCAGAGTTTTCTGTAGTGTTTTATGAGGTTTTGTTTGATAATTTCCAATTTGTTGTCTATATGTATGCAATGGATTTCGAGAGGAGATTTGAAAAACACTTTATTCAAACAAAAAGCTAGCAGGTGTTCATACCCGGGCATCTGCATATGATAAGTATCCTCGGAGTATGAAATTTCTTTGAGGTTGTTTATAAATAGTTTGTGTGTCTAGTCTCTGTCTTCTACAATTGGCATACATGCTATATCAAAATAGCCATCACTAATTTTTATGAAATTGTATTTGTCTGCAACATTTAATCAAATAGTTCATAGGCTTTCTGTATGCTTCCATGCTTTGCAAGAAGAGGTGGTAGAACTTGGTGGTGCACTTGCCAATTGCACTTACTTTAAAGTTTCTAAAGCTTTTTCAATAAAGTGAATAGCTCTGTATACCATAATTCCTCTGTGACTACATTTTTGAGCTTTGTTTGTATTAAAAATTATAAAGAGCATTCAATTTTTTTTAATGCCACCTCCATTGCCCTGCAAGACTTTGCTAGAGGGTAAAATTGTGCATGCATGGACAACTTTGAGCTAAAAATGCCATCATACACTTGGCAGTTGCATTTGTTCAAAAGTTTATACAACTTTTTCAATAAAATTCCAATCGGTCATGCCTCTCAATCATTGTAGATAATAGGATAAAAATTCTTTGAAGTATCTTAGCCAAACCATTTATGTTTTTGTATGCTCCCAAGTTTTACATGTTGGTCTACCTGTGCAGTTTCAAACTATAACATCTAATATAAATCCCTCTTCATTATTGTTTGATGGGTGTTGATAATGGTCAAAGAACTAACACTACTCCAATAACTGTATTTTCTTGAAAGATTCTAAAGACTTTCAACAGGTCCTTTTTACACATATGCTGCGACCTTTGCATTCCATTGAAACCGCATTTCTTTTTGGCATCTACGTTTTCCTTGTCTCATACATCCACTATTTAATAAGGGAGGGGGGGCATGGTATTGCACTAGCCAGTTGCCTTTGTTGAAAAGTTTCTGTAGCCTTCTTCAACGAATCACACTTTGTTCATATCTAGCGATTTATTCGTATATCTGAAATTGTATCTCTTTGAAGCTTTATGTCGTTTATTGTGTTTCCACACTTTGCATGTAGGTTTATCAGCTTTCTTGGAGGTTTAACAAAACTAATTCGCATATTTCTCGATAGTCATTTGATTTCATGAGATTACATCTCTTTGAGTCATTCAATCGAGCAGTTGTGCATTTCTTTCACCTTTAGTTTAGGAGGAATGGTGAGTGTTCGCTGAAAACCTTTCTCAACAACTAAATTTTGTGCATTACTATGTGCCACGATACCTTATTAGTTTGAGGCTCACTGTCAAGTGCTTAACAACTATACACCAGGCATTCCTTTATATTAGTGTATCCATCACATGCTGTTAGCCACCTTCTTCGGCATGCAACTCCTCATAAGTTTAACATAGGATTCATTTACCCAAAATAAGACTTACCATCTATTGCATGCATCAAAAACAATGGTAAATACTAGTCATTGTTTCAATAGTCGACATTATGGTATGAGTTTAGAGGAGTCCGACCACCAAAACATCTCTGTTCTCACAAAAATTTAAAAGATATTTCCTGTATTTCGGGAGCTGAACGTGGGTGTAACAAGCTTTTACCCAAGTAAATAATGAACTTGAAACTTTTGATGTCGTTGTAAAATTTATGCCCTTTTTTTCTTCTTGCACTTGTTTGAAGGAGAAGAATATGCTATTTGTTATTTTTAAACAATAAAAATCACTTTTTAACTCCCGACTGCTGGATGCAAAAAGTGAACGTGAATTTCTTTCTTATTATCTCTCCGAATTTGTAAAATTACGCCATCGGGAAAAAGCCAAAATGTGTGAACTTAGCCAAAATCATAAGTCAACACAAACTTAGTGAAAGACAAAAGTTGATGCGAGCTTAGTGGAGTTTGCAAAAAACAAAAGTTGATGCGAGCTTAGTATAAAATGAAAGTGGATGCAAAATATAATAGTACTAAGCCGTACATTTTGACTTGGCATAATATTGCTATTTAAAGCTTCAATGGAGAGAGATAAGTCAAAGAATGATGTTATAATAACAAGTTATCAACATGACTGACATAAGAAGCATGACGTCAGCAAAATTGTGACCATAAAGATGACTTGGTACAGAGGTTTAATATGCAAAAGATTTAAAATTGGCTAGAATGACGGGGTAAACAATATTTCACACATTTTCATGCATATCTACAAGTTCATATATGGATGATATGGTTCTACCATGTTCTATTTACTTTCTTACATCACTCATGATTTGTACTTATATATTTTAGATCACCCTATGCTATAAATATGATGTGTTGAATATAGAGTGAACGACACAATGAGAATATTAAAAAACTAGTGTTTCAATCTAACAAAGCATGTGATTAAACCATTAAGAATAACATAACAATAGAGAAAAAAATGTTAAATATGCAAACCATATGAACATATATGTGTGAAGAAACCCTTGGGGGAAAAAACTCTATCATTGAAGATACCCAAACATGTATTAATTGTAATAAAGTGTACACCAATACTATCCACTTATCCTTCTGATTGTAATCTAATAGCATAAGAGTACTTCCAAAATAACCTTACAAACCTCTATCCCCTACCTTAAATATATAGAAATGTCAAAAACAAGAAGCCACCAAGTGGTATTTGAAACTGAGTCAAAATCACGAGCCATAGCAAAAATTCAATGTCATATAGTCATGTGGTCAAAGAACTTGGAATAACTACTATTCTTACACCTTTTACATGTGCTACACCTCATTACACATCATACTATTTTGTCACAATAGTCAAATTAACCAATTTTCCAACTCTAAGCATTCCATGAGTATATTCAATGTTTGTGTCATAACATTCAAATTGGGAAGATGCTCTGTAACTTTCAATATTGACCTTTCCAATGTAACCTTCCTATTCAATAACTTCTTATGCAAGCTCCTTTATATTCAAGAGAATGAATAATAAATAGTAATTAATGTCTCCACCTTCACATAGGTGTACCATTTTGCCCACTCCATGATGTTTGGAGAGCATACATTATTTATTGTCTACATAATTAAATGCAATTTACAAGATTTAAGATTTGCAAGGTGAATGATACATTTAATCCTAACATTCTCCCACTTGACATTTACATTGCAAAAACATAAAAATCTAGAGAATGAATCATATATTAGACAAGGCAAGGACCATTGCCTCTTTATACCAATCGAGTTTATCCACGTTCAAGTGTTTAGTGAGAGAATCTACAACATCAACCAAAGTGTATTTTTTGCATCAAGAATTTTCCACCCTTAACCATCTCACAAACAAAGTGATATTGAACATCAATATGCTTTGTAAGAGCATGGTACATTAGGTTCTTTGCCAAAAAGATCACACTCTAATTATCACATCTAATCTTGACCTAATTGCACTCAAAACCAATAACTGAATATGATCTTTGTAATTACACAACCTCCTTATAAGCATGTATCATGATCATGTGTTTTGCTTTTATAGGGACACAACTTTTTGTTGTTGCTACTTACTTATCCAATTGATAGCTTCAAACAAAGTGAACACATAACTATTCATGGACCTTTTCTTGTTCAAACCACCAATCCAATCTAAGTCAACAAAGCCCCTACATATCAAGTAACTTGCTCACATCATGAATCCCATGATAATAAATACAATAATCAAGAGTCTCTCAAAAATATCTAAAAACCTTTATCACATAATTTAAATACTTTTAATTAGGGTTAGACATAAACTTAGTAAGAACTCCCATTGTTTGGGCAATGTCTAGTCTATATAAACCATTGTAACAATAATGTACATAATCTTAGGTGTAGTAAGAGAATATTTTATATTTGTATTTCCTAGTTACACTAAAAACTGAATAGTCATTTAGAAGATGAACTGAACAATCATTTTTCTATCTTTATCATTAAATATGTACATTATCACTTTTTTTATCATGCAATAAATGCATTAATGGATGAATATGAACTTCATTGAATATTGTACCATCCATTATATTTGTGATTTTTTTTGCATTTCATTCACAGACTTGAGATTGGTATTGGAGCAGAATGAAGAGATTTAGCTGAAGGAGGAAGGATGATATCTGCATGCATATTCATGGCTTGTTGTTGTTTATGAATCCATTTATATTTCTTTCACCATACTCTTGCACCAAGACAAATTTCCTTTCACAACAAATAAATTTGCAGTAAAATTTATTTGTTCAATTCCCATTCCATTCATAACTTCCTTCAAAATCCTTGTAAAATCTATCAAATATATCTCACCATCTCCATGGTAGTGTTTCTCATAGTTTGCAAGTTGTTTGAATGCTCTACAATTCAAATCAAGTGATCAATATACTTGTATATAGTTTGTATACAAAGTATTGTTGTGTTTGTGTGTTAGATGAAGTGCATACTATATGGTTCTGGAGAAGACAAATGAGTTGCTGAAAAATTGACATCCTTGCTTTAAGGCACTCTACTTAAATATCATCCACTTCAATGGTCAAACAATCAATAGCCATTGTACACATCATTCACAATAAAAAGTGGTAAATATTTGTCCTATTTTTATTGGCCAAAATTAACCTTTAACTATTGAAGTGGATGATATTTAAGAATAGCTGCTTTAAGGCCCCTCAATAAATTGTTGCCAGCAATAAGCTACTACCAAATTCGGTTCAAAGAGACATTTTTTTAAAATTTTGAAAATTAATTCAGCTTGGCATTGTATTTCAACTTCTTGTGTAATTTTAGATGGGACCAAAATCGTTGACTATGAAGTGCATGCTAGTCATAGGAGAAAATTCTCAATCACAAGCCTACTGATGTGTTGGTGGTCATTTCTTGAGGAACACATGCGGTTAGCCTAGGAAATGAGGCATTGGTTATCAACCACATACGCTAAGGTGAAAAAGGGTTCTATAGTATTCCCTATCATTACTGTTGCTTGCACCTATGTGCAATTTGAAATCTTGAGTATCTCTGCTCCTCCCACTTGTTCCTCCTCCTCAAAGTCTAAAATCTCCTATCACCCATTATTGCATATAGTCTCCCATTCCTACTCCCTATTCACCATTGTGTGTGATCCTCTGAAATATTCTTGGTCTAAAAAATGTTTCAAGATTGTTTCACTCATTTGGACACTTGATCAACACTATTTTTGTTCTTTGTGGAGTAAGTTTGTTTGCACATGCTAAGTCAACATTTAGTTCACAACAGTCTCTTTGGCTTATGGCAACACTGTTCAAATTCATGGCTTTCAATATTAAGTCTGCAAAATTGGAAAGTTATAAAGTTTTTCAAATAACATAAATTTTAAGTGGGTAATTCTTTTTGATGAAAATGCGATATTATCTACTAATCAAAAGAAAAGTAATACACTTTCACAAAAATGGGTTGGGTGGTATAAAGGCACACCCCAAAATATCAGTCATATGGGCATAACCCAGAAAGTCTAAGGGTAACTACATAAAATTACATATCTAAAATTATATAAAACATAACAGAAAAGAAAATCAAGTAGCCAATGCAGTGCCAATAGATGGAGGGTCCCTATCCTTCGGATTGCCCCATATAGTTACGGGATCCGAGATGACATCAAGAGGTGCCCAACCATCATCATCCTTTTCATTCTTCTTTTCATTGTCTATATTAATATTCTCCCGTTGAGGTGAAATAGCCAGATCCAGACATGGAAGAAAATTACTGGTATCCCAACCAGTGTTGGCTAGATTGAAAGTGCCATGGCTGGAGTCACTAGAGGGCCAACCTACAATGCCACCTGCATCTCCTACATGACCACCAGAAGTCCATTCCTGATTACGTGGAGAAGAAAATTGCCTATGAGGGTGAGATCCATGTCAAGGAGGAGGTTGAGGATGGGGTTGGGAGTCCCTAGCAGAGCCACTTCTTCGTTGTCGGCCTGATGGAGGTGATCGACCTCTAGAAGAGGATGGAGAGGGAGGTACCCATGCCACTGTGCAAGGTGCATTGCCCCAATGGTCCAAAAGTTCCTATAAGTGTGAAACTTCAAGTGCCACTTTGTTTGCCTATACTTGAATCTGCAGTAGAACATTAGAACATATAATAGCTTTCAAGAGCATATAGAGAATTAGATGTACCAATCTAGCTTTGAGAAAATATGCAGGAATTTCGATCTTTCCAAATAGTGAAGAGAATTTCCACCTTGAAAAAAATGCCAAATCTGAGTAACTCTTGCAGGGAATTTGGGAGAATCACCTAAAAGAATCATTTGCCAGGAAAGAGGTTCCAATCTGAAAGGCCGAAAGAAATCATGAATCCACAGCCACATTTGATGAGCTCTGGTGCAAAACCAAAAGAGATGTTGAAAAGTTTCTAGTTGCCCACAAAAAGGTCAATGAGGGTCCTGAACCCCCAGATGAAATAGCCTTGCTCCCACTGGTAAACCTTGAAAAAGAAGACACTAAGAAAAGTGGGCAAGTTTTGGCTCAACAATGGCTAACCATACAATAGAAAATTAATTATGCCAAACAGACACTGAAGAGTGGAGGATCCAATGCTTATTGAGCGTGTCAACCATTGGAAAATGAGGTGAAAGCCAACTATAACCAAACCGAGGCTTATAATTTATGAAAGGGGTTTTTGGATACCACTTCCAGTCCTTCCACCAAGGCTTGATGGATTTGATTCTCACTTTGTGAATCATGTCTGGCAGAATGGTATTCACAATGCCATCAAAGGTGGCATGGTCATGACTTTGAAGACCAAATCAAACTCAAAGAGTTTCCCATGACATAAGACTCATGGTGGGTCTATGAAATATATTCTGAAGAGTCTAGATAGCATTTTTATGAAATTTGAGAGCTTTTAATCAAGGCATCTTGGCTAATGGTCAGCCTGCACTGGCTAACAGGGGAGACCACCAAATGTTTTGTTGGTTGAATAAGAGGCCATCTTGAAACCCAACTCCTGTCTAGAGGATCTAGGGTTTAACTTTCTCCTAGGCTTTCCAAATTCTTTTAGTAACAAAGGTTCCTGAGATCTATACCAACTCTCTCATAACAAGGATGGTTAAAAAGCCAATTCCCTTCCAAGAAGGTCTGTGAATGGGATGTCCCATTTCAATATTGTGTCTGAGCATAATTTTCCAAGCCTCATTGCTAGTGAGTGCACAAATGATCTATTTTACACACAAAGTAGTCCCTTGGCACTAGGTGGAAAGAAGACCAAGGCCACCTGAATCTCTGGTTAGATAGAAAAACTCCCAAGCAACACGGTGAAAACCACAACGAGTCTCAGAAGAGGTCTAAAGGAAATCTCTCAAAAGTTTTTCCAATTTGGCATAGGAGGCCTTTGAAGGAGCCCAGTAAGAAGAATAGTAAACATGAGTTGCTGCTAAAAATTTAGAACAAACCTAGAATTTGCCAGCTAGAGAAAGTGGCTTGGTAATCCAGAAGACGAGCTTCTGTTCCACCTAAGAAAGAACCGCTTGCCAGAGATCTACAGAAGTGGCCTGGAAGGCAAAAGGGATGCTAAGAAATTGAAAGATTTCCCCATGAGTAACCTAGCACCACCCTTACTGTTGAATCCAATGAGGACTGGGAAGAATTGATTGTCTGTAATATAAGGTTTTATGCCATTAAATGGAAGAACCAGAGGCTAAACAAAAGGTTTAAAGACAACTAAGAGCAGCTTTCACTGTATTTTCTTCTTCTAGTAGAGTTAAGAAGGAATCATCAGCAAAATGACCATTTACCAATTGGCAGGATGAATTAGGCAGAGAAATTCCACGGACAAGCCCCTGAGAAATGGAATGAGCATGAAGGTAACCAAAACCTTCTGCAACTAGGACATAGATAGCAGGGGCAAGTGGACAGCCTTGATGAATGGAATGGAACAAGCCACAATTTTGAGATTGCCAGCCACTTATGGTGATGCAAGCATAAGCATCAAAAAACAACATTTTCACAGATTGAATGAATAATGGACCAAATCCGAATGCAGCAAGCATGGCTAAAATGAAGTGCCACTCAATGCGATCATATGCCTTGGCAAAATCAATTTTAAGGAAAACAACTTTTTGATTGGAGATTCTCTCCCATTCCATGCCTTCCCAAACTGCAATGATATTGTCTAAGATATACTTAGATTAATAAATCTAGTTTGTTTAGGGTGGACAATCAAAGGTAAAAGATGACAAAGTTTCAGTGAAAGGGCTTTGGCAATGATTTTATAGGAAACATTGAGGAGTGTAATAGGCCGTCAGTTATAAATGTCCTCAGGTTCACCAGCTTTAGGTATGAATTTTATATTTCCTTGATTGATAAGTTTTCCTAAGGAGTTAGAATGAAAAGCTTCAAGGTAAAATTATGCAAATCTTTTTCTAAACAATCCCAAAGAGTTTTGTAGAATTCATAGGGAAACCTGTCAATTCCTTGAGCCTTGTCATCGACCATAGTGCATACTACTTTTTTGAAGTCTTCAATGGTCAGAAACTGATCATAGAAGCATGTCTGGGCTGAAGAAAGCCTATTTGGAACCATTGCTAGGCAATCTTGAAGTGCATTCTGACACTCAGAAGTTTATTCTTGAGTCGTGAAAACTTTTTCATAATGCCTTACAAATTCCTTAAGAATATTAAGTAGTTTGGAAAGAACAATATTATCCTCTTTGATTTTCTTAATGCCAGACGAGGAATCTCTAGCTCGAAGGGCTAGAAAGAACTATTTCGAGGCACGGTCCCCTATTTTTAGCCAGTGCAACTTGGCCTTGAGTTGTGCTCCTCTGGTAGCATGATTATCGACTATGTGCTTGTGATGCCTTAATTCTACAACCTTGACTTGCGGAGAAGGAAAAAAAGGATTAGCTACCAACACCTCAGTGGCTGCTCTCAGAGCAGCCATTGTAGCTTCATAAGACCGTCTTCGGAAAATAGCCAACCACTAACCATAGATGCAAAGAAACCTCACATTCCGGGTGATGGCGTCATTCTACCACTTAATCCATCTAGTAGTATTAGGTGGGTGGCATTCTAAATTCCAGATAGTAGTAATATGTGCCAGTGTGGGATGGTGACTTAGTAGAGAGGTGTTAAAAAAATTGAGACTTACTAGTGTGTGGCTGAGTGGCATGCCATTCAATGCAAAATTGAATTGTAAAGTGGTCTGATAATGCCACTTCCACTAACAGATTAACCGGGAGAGAGCTTGAGCTAGCAAAGGAAAAAGAATATTGAGTTGAGAGCATGGCATGATCAAGGCGTTTAAATATCCTGTTAGACCCAGCTCAAAAATTGCACCAAGTATGCCAAAAAGGATGAGACTGACGGCGGCCAACATTAGGATCAAAAGACCTAATTTATTTCACATGTGGAGCCATGCCTCTCTCTCACCAACTGCCCACCGAAAAGGTAAAATTCCATCCTTATCATTTCAACCATATTGAAATCCCCACAAATAAGCTAGGTGGAAACTAGCAAGGAATCAATAATCCGCTGCCAGAGAAGAGATCTTTCCACTACATCATTCGATGCATAAACATTAATAATCCCAAAGGAATGATTATCAATGTTGAGAAGAGTCCAGACTAATTGGTGGGTGGGGTCCACCCCATGAACCACCACTGAATCTTGCCATCGAGGGGACAAAAGTGTAGCAGCACCACCTTTCCCTGCCTCATGATCAGTGCAAAACAATTTACTAGCTAGCCAAATAGAACGGCAAGCCAAAGAAAGCAAAAAAACTGCAACTTTAACTTCTTGCAGACACAAAACATTAATTGCAGCATATTGTTGTAAAGTAGCTCTAATAGAGTACTTCCTAGTGAGGTTAGTTAGACCTCAAACATTCCAGGAGAGGAATTTCATAGTAAAGCCTCCACCATTTCCTCAGAATTCATCTCTTCAAAGGAAGAAAAATGATTTTGCAGAAATTCGGTGGGGTTTGTACCAAATTGAGTAGAAGGAGATGGAAGTCTTCTTTTCTCCTGAGTAATTTCTCATTCTTCAAGAGGTGGAGAATGGCTATGAGAGAGCCTTTGATGAGACCCAATTGGCGGAGTGGCCTTGATTGAACCAGGTTGTGACGAGGTCAATGACCTTTACTGTAATGACGCAGCATTAGAACCCTTGAGGGTGTCCTTCCCCTTCACATAAGGGTTTGAATTGTCCTTAGGTGACCCAGAAGATTTGGTACCCCCCATAGGAGCATTGGCTTTTTGATTTCGGTGGTAACCATAGCCCATGTTTTTGCAGGCTTGGAAACAACTTCTGCTAGACGAGGCTGGGTAGCCTCCCTGGGCAGAGCTTGGGTACAATGGCCGACAAGAGGGCAATCCCTAATCTAATGTTTAGCTGACTGACAGCGATAGCAAGTGTTTGGAAAATTAAAGTAGGTAGCTTTTTGAGTATGTCGAAGAGGACCGATTTGAATATCATTGGATTCTTTTAGATCCTACGAAAGATCCACCTCTACACATACTTGCTTTTGTGGGCAAGCTTGAAAGAACCTATCTGGTTCGACACAAATTACTCTCCCTAGAGAGGAAGCAATAGCACGCAAGAAGTGCAAACAAGGCAAGGGCAAAGTAGTGAATTCAATCCACACTGGGACCCATAATTTGGTGTCATCTGAAACAACAAAGTCACAGGTCCACTATTGGAATACAAGAAAGGAAGACCGGACGTACCACATACCATGATTCAAGATTGCTTGAACATGACTAACTTCCACAAAGAGAAAAAGGAAAAATCCTTTTATCAAATTTTGAACCATATCAAGGTGGACCCCATGAAGGACCCAAGCCTTTTGAACCCAGTCTTTGAGCATAGTTTTAGGGGGAGTCCTCCCAACAAAGTATCCAATCAGAGTGTGTTGCTCTAACCATTGACATGCAAAATCAAAATCCTACATGGGCAAAACCACATCAGCAGGAGAGTCAGGGGGCTTACCTCATGAAAGATCTTCGGAACAAACTTTTGGGGATGCTTGTTCGGTGGAGGAACCATTGACCTGCCAACACCAGCAAAAA
The DNA here is from genome assembly GCA_027924645.1 of Cunninghamia lanceolata. Classification (NCBI taxonomy): domain Eukaryota; kingdom Viridiplantae; phylum Streptophyta; class Pinopsida; order Cupressales; family Cupressaceae; genus Cunninghamia; species Cunninghamia lanceolata. The sequence goes on along the minus strand of BSBN01000356.1, from coordinate 2,835,900 downwards.
CTATTGGGGCAGAGCTGGTTGGAGGCATTTAAAAAGCCAAAAAACCACAATAAATGCAGACATACAAGAAGAAAGCTAAAAATCCTGCGCCTAGAGCACGATATGACACTAGGATTATAGTCGTATAGGTGAGGATTATTTTCATTAATGGATGTTAATTTACCTATATTAGCATATTGTAGAGGGGGATATTTTAAGCAATATGTCAATTTTTTTAATCAAAAGTTTAAAAAGTAAAAGAAAATTTGCAAACCAAAACAATTGTAGCATTTAGTATCCAAGGTACCTCTGGTTCATGTTTACAAGTTCAAATTGTTGCAATTAAACTACTATACTCAACACCTAATATAGTTGCAACAATGGAATCTATGGCATCATCCATATAAATTGTTGAGGAGAAATATGGACACTTTCAGTTTCATTTCAAGGGAGAATGTGTTTTCTTCAATTAACCAAAAGAATTGTTGAACTTTAGAGTTTCCACTTGATCCTGTAGATAATTTTGTATTACACCAATCTACAATTGCATGTGTATCTTTAAAATTTATTGCATCCACAAATTTTATTTTCTCCCTAGCAAGAGTTTTGTTCACACACGCTCCATCTCCATCATGTTCTCTTTTACCATATCTAGTTTCAAAGAAACTCCACATATGTTGGATATTATTTTCTTTATGGGCCCTACATAGCCAATAAAATATTTGAGTATTTTTGAATCATCTTGTACAATTGTCTGACCATATGGGATGTTGTGTCATCTAGATGTTGTTAGTGTAAATAAGGTTGTATTGTATCTAGTTAGGATATCACCTTTCTAGGATTGACCTATTAACACTTAGCTTAAGTTTACTTAGGATTTTTTAGACTTTGTCTCACCTCATGTGGTGGAGACATGTGTCCTCATGCTTTTGAGACACATCTTTCATGTTTCCTTGCCACTTGCATGCTCACTTGTCATTTAGCTCACAAGTGTTGCATCTTTGGAGGGGTAGTCAATTGTTGACTCCTACCATCCTACCTCCTCTCTCATGCCTATTTATACAAGGCATATTATACATTTTTACTTCGCTTTTGAATATATGTTTCAGCTTATTTGTGTAATTCATCTTGTGGAAGTGATTCTAATTCTTGTTGACTGATCTTGGCTTCTCTAACATGGTATCAAAGCCATGCTAGCAAAACCCTTCCTGTTTTGAGCGATTTTTAAACCAAACCTCATCAAGAGTTCATCGTGGAGCCAAATGGACCTTGTTGTTGAGCCTAGAAGTCTAGAGACAATAAGAATAACCCTTCATTTGTTGAATTTCAGTAAAGTCATTTTTTTGCAAAATTATTTTACCCCTCACCTAGGGTTTGTACGGTCGCATGACTTCCAATCTGTGCTATATAGGTTTTCTAAAAAATTACAATTGTTTATAGAAAGCAATATTTCCCCTTACAATTTTTTGTTTAGGGTCAAAATTATTTTGTTGGAGGCTATTGTTGCATTTTTAGGCCCAAATCGACCTGTTTTGATTCAGAAGCATCCACAATCAATGGCAATCTTGCATCACTAAAAATATTGTTATTTTAATTTGGTTTGTTTTCAATGAGGTTTGTGGGCTTTGGGATATAATATTTTAATTTTCAACAAATATAATTTCCCTTGGGTACAATTGTAAATGTAATTTTGGTGGGATTTGACTGATTTTGTCATAAGTGGGGCTGCCAAGAATCTTGGAATTAATATTGTAACCGTCATAGTTGTAAGGAATCTATAAGTTGTCATAACAACCCAAAATTGATTAGACAAATGCTAGGTGTCTATGTGAAGGTGGATTACACAAGATTTTATCTTTATTATTTTCAAATTGTAACCTCCAAGAAGGGTGTGGATTTTCAAGAGGTGGTTCCATGTGGGCTACAAAGATTTGCATGTTGTTGCATGTCTGGGTTGCAATTATGAGACCCAGTCTCAGTAAAATGGGAATAAATTTCTCATTTTAGATCAAAATTAATAAATTAAAAATGTTCTAGGAAGATGGGAAGGAGGCACATAGAACCCAGAAATGTTTTTAGAAAATTCAGAAAAATACAGGAGCAATGATAGGAAGAAGTGACGGGGTTTCTTAGAGCAAATTTTGAAGAGAAAATTTTTAGATACCCAGATGCTGCTGGAAGGAGTCAAGAATGTGGAGAACTTATTTGTTGCAGGTGTTGAATGTGTAATTTTAGAAATCTCATAAGCTTCATGTTGATGTAATGAAATTTTAGATTAAAATAAATTAAGTGTTGTAGATTTCTCTTCCATTTTATGTTGTTTCACTTCATTTGTAGCCTTCTTGCATAGGCTTTTGTGTTTGTTTGTGTTGGTATTTGTTGAAGATTTGAAAGGGAGAGTATATCCCTCTGCATTAATTGGTATCAGAGCTTAGAAGGTCTAGGCAAAGGAGAGTTTGGTGTTTGTGGGTTTGTGTTTGTGCAAGTTGAAGAGAGAACCTGGTCACCAAAAGACTAGGTAGAGGAAAAGAGAAGAGACCTAGGTGAGGCAAAGACAAGAGGAAGCAAGGAGAGACTTGCTAGAGGAAAGATGGATTTGTTTAGAAGGTACTTGCAGGCTGGGGGTTCACAAGATAAGAAACAAGAAATAAAAAAAGAGGAAAAAGAGATGAAGAAGGAAAAAGAAAAGGCAAAACAAATGGAAATTGACCAAGAGATAAAAGAGTTGAGGCAGGCTATAGAAGAACTAAAAGAGATGAGAGAAAGAATGGAAGAGAAATGGAAGGATTTAACTAAACAAGAGCAAAGTTGCACTTATCAGTGAGTAAGAGGGTATCATGGCCTATTAAGAAGATTATTCAAAGAAGAAGATGACAAGGACAACAACATTAGAGGAAGAACAAAAGCAATCTCAAATAGAGGAAGAGGTAAGAAATGAAATGGTGAGTATACCTATGACTGATTTGACATCAAGTATTGAAGAAGACATGGTAAACACAGTTGTGGATGAGTCTCCATGTCATTTCTAGTTATTTGAGTCTGATGTTCAAGATGAGCAAGTGGAAAGGCATGTTGATAATCAAGTTGTTGTTGATAATAAGGTTGCTAATGAAGATGTTGCAGATTTGTTTGTTAATGAGGTATATGTAGATTTTCAAGGGTATTATGCAACTTGTGGTAATGGTGAATATGCTGCTATATTGTATGATGAAGAAATAAATGATGATGCTACTAAGGTATATGCACAAGAAATGAAATTTTGGAACCTGAAAGTTGAGAGGATGCTGAATAGGAGATAGTATAAGAAAAAGAAGAGGAAGAAGGACTCAGGGACAGTTGCAAAGATGAAGGATAAATTGTAGAAGAATTGGAAGACTAGGAAGAAGGACCAACCAGCATTTAATGGGACTTGAATTCTTTTTTCTCCGAGAGTCTAGTGTAGGAGTATCCATGGTCAATGGCAATCGTGCATCACCAAAAATATTGTTATTTTAATTTGGTTTGTTTTCAATAAGGTTTGTGGGTTTTAGGAAATAATATTTTTAATTTACAACAAATATAATTTCCCTTGGGTGCAATTGTAAATGTAATTTTGGTGGGATTTGACTAATTTTGTCACAAGTGGGGCGGCCAAGAATCTTGGAATTAATATTGTAACCGTCATGGTTGTAAGGAACCTGTAAGTTGTCATAACAACCCAAAATTGATTGGGCAAATACTAGGTGTCCATGTGAAGGTGGATTGCACAAGATTTTATCTTTATTATTTTCAAATTGTAACCTCCAAGAAGGGTGTGGATTTTCAAGAGTTGGTTCCATGTGGACCATAAAGATTTGCATGTTGTTGCATGTCTGGGTCAAAATTATGAGACCCAGTCTCGGTAAAGTGGGCATAAATTTCTCATCTTAGATTGAAATTAAGAAATTAAAAATGTTCTGGAAAGCTAGGAAGGAGATGCACAAAACCTAGAAAATTGTTTAGAAAATTTGAAAAAATGCAGGAGTAGTGATAGGAAGAAGTGACGAGATTTCTTAGAGCAGATTTTGAAGAGAAAATTTTTAGATACCCAGATGCTGCTAGGAGTCAAGAATGTGGAGAACTTATTTGTTGCAGGTGTTGAATATGTAATTTTAGAAAGCTCATAAGTTTCATGTTGATGTAATGAAATTTTAGATTGAAATAAATTAAGTGTTGTAGATTTCTCTTCCATTTTCTGTTGTTTCACTTCATTTGTAGCCTTCTTGCATAGGCTTTTGTGTGTGTTTGTGTTGGTATTTGTTGAAGATTTGAAAGGGAGAGTATATCCCTCTACATCATGTTTGGAGGCATTCGAAGGATCTCTCCCAAATTTTTGGATCAATTTTGTTTGTAGGATTCTTTTATGCAAATTTTGTGGCCTCTCAACCTCTACAAACTCTCCATAGGACCCCTCAACCAAGACTATAGCCACCAAGGTAGATTTTGGGCTCTGCAAGCCCTATCAGGCTCATTTCAAGCATCCTGACTATTTTTTTTCATTTGCCTCGACTCACTCTTCAAAATCGTCGGCCCTACATTACTATTTCAAGCCTCTTTTATCTACCTCTTTGTCCTAAAGGCCCATTGTAGGAGTGATCATAATTGTTTCAAGCCCTAATAGGTGTTGAAACTCAACTCATGACCCTATTTATTACAGGCCATGGCCACTCTAGCAATTGGATCTTGTCTTGCTCCTACAACCCCTTCTCAACGTTCACTAACTCCTTCAATGAATAGGCCCACATAGGATTTAAATCTAGCCCAAAGTCATATTTTGGACTCTTCAAATAGAGCCCCTTGCACCTCTTCTGATCCTTTCCAATCGTTCTGCTTCACTAGGCCCTCTATTCGCCACCTAATAGGCTCACTCAGCCTCAAAATTGACATGTTCATGCTTTATCAACCACTAAGCAGGGTTACCAACCTTATAATTGACCCAATCAGATATTTTTCAAGCCTACATGCCCACAACTCGGCCTACAAATCAGCCTCTACACCTTTTACTCAGTGATTTTGGGGCTCCACTAGCCAGCCACCAAGCCATTGCCAGGGCTCCACTAGCTCTGTTTTTTGTCCTACAATAGGCATTTTTTTTCAAATTGGTATAATTTGCAAACCATTTATCAAATTTTCACAAAATTGTAGTTAACAGAAAGTTCTTTCCATCCAGTTCAATGTGATGAAGTCATTTTAATTTTTTTTCCTTTTTGACTAGGTTTTTAGCCTCTAAAGTCAACTATTGTAAGCAAATTTTGATGGGGCATATCTTTCACCCCGGTTATCAAAATTTTGCAAAATTCTTTTTCAAAGTACTTAGAATTTCGTAAGGATTTCAAATTTGTAATCAATTTTAAGATTTGGATAGCCCATTTTGTAAAATCACCGTGCATTATAAACAGTCAATTTGACATCAAATCTTAACACAAGTTGTATTTTTTTCTTACGCATCTTTCTGGGGGGCTTCTAAAATAGCACTAATCATTTGGGGGGAACTTTCATTTCTTCTTAGATTTTGCTACAAATTTGATCATGTCTCTCACACACAATCCCTTACAATTGAGAATTCTCATTAAACCTTGTAATAAATGGAAAATCAAATATGGATATTGTGGGATGAAAAAGAATACAATAGAAGAATGTATTCATCATCAAAGGGATGAAATGAAATAAATTCTTCATGATTATTGTAGTGTTATAGATCATTATAAAGCACTTGCAAAAAGATCATCTAGTCTCACTCAGCCAACTTGTGAGACACCATCATTTGGAGATGAACAATCTCATCAGTTGACTTGGATTGAGATCTCATCTCCACCATCACCTGATGCTACATCTAAATCCATAGTAGACTCATGTATGGCTTCCAATGATTCTATACACCAAGATATTGATATTGTCTTTCTAGATCCACCACACTGGGATGCATATCTACCAGACATTTCATCTCTATTTGTAGAGTCTTGCATTGAAGATTTGGACGACACCATTGAGGATATCTATCTTCTATTTGATGCCAACTTTGATGAAATTGCATCACCATTGTCTTATTCATATATTGTTACTCTTTCTTTGCCTATATCAACTTTTACAGTAACAGATTCTAGAGATATTCATGATTTCACATATTTGACTCAGTCATCATCTATTTGACATCCTCTACTGTAGTATCAGATTCTCATTGGTCCAGTTATCACCATACATCCATCGTTCATGTTCCTAAATCTTGTATGGTACCTAATTCATGTTATTAACATTCATCACACAATAGCATTGAATTGGAGATACTTAAGCATCCTTTGAAGATGTCATAGGTATAATTTATCTTTGGATCATGTGCACAATTTAGAGACTTTCATCCTTCTTTCGGCATGTTCCTATCTGGAATGGGAAGATCACATGCACACTTTTGTGGTTCTTTTTCTTCCCAAGGGGAGAAATGTGGTTCAACGTCCATGGATTATCTTCAGCATCTAGTGTCAAGCTTCTACACACACTACAAGAGGCATTTTGAGGGGAGGATGCAAGGTTTCTCTTCTCAAATCAATTTTGGGAGGAAGCATCTCTCCGCATGGAGTTCACTCCTTCACATTTTTTGGGGGGATCACATAGATCTTCTCATTTTTTTCTCTTCTATGGGGGAACTTCTTCTTGTATCATTTATCTCCTTGGGGGGGTCATGTTGAGTCCTCCTTCTATCTTCTTTTTTACACTTGTACATTTTTATTGTATCATTCCTCTTTTGGAGAGGGCTTTTTCCCACGAGGTTTTCTCTTTTACTCCACATATGAGAAAATTATTTGTACATGGGTACCTAACATGGCCTAGTAGTTGGGACGCATCATCTTTGTATTGCTTCTCCCTAAGTTGTACTTGGGGGGTGTTAGTGTAGATAAGGTTATATTATATCTAGTTAGGATATCACATGTCTAGGATTGACCTATTCACACTTAGCTTAAGTTTACTTAGGCTTTTTTAGACTTTGTCTCACCTCATGTGGTGGAGACATATGTCCTCATGCTTTTGAGACACCTCTTGCATGTTTACTTGCCACTTGCATGAGCACTTGTCATTTAGCTCACAAGTGTCACATCTTTGGAGGGGTAGTCAGACGTTGACTCCTACCTCCTCTCATGCCTATTTATACAAGGTATATTGTACATTTTTACTTACATTTTTACTTAGCTTTTGAATATATGTTTTGGCTTATTTGTGTGATTCAACTTTGTGGAAGTGATTCTAGTTCTTGTTGGGTGATCTTGGATGCTCTAACATATTTCTCTTTCTTTTAAATGGTCATAAAATACTTTGAAACAATACTAAACAACCTCTAATAAATGTAACCAGTTATCATTCAAATAGAAATTGTACTCCCTCATAAAATTTCTATCATCTTCTATACTATCAATTGCATGTTTTTATACAATATGAACAAAGATGGCCACTTGTATTGAGTAATAATATTGAGATTGAATCTCCTCTTGTGGAGCAAGGGTATAGTTTTCTGCAAAGTCAACCACTGAAAGTATAGTCTCAATTGGAAATGTGTTTTTACATCATTGAAATTGATCATCAAGCCACCGAGCATATTGAGAGTGTTTCACAAATTTGTACATAGTCTTATTCTTGAACTATGCGATGAATGCATGTATACTACTTTGAGTTAGTCACAACATTTTTCAATTTTTCTATCCTTTAATGGATATTGAACATTTTTGAACCTCTTCAAATCTACTAATTATTTTCCAAAATCATGTGAACTAATTTCATGCATTCATTCTCCTAACAATGAAAGGTTACCACATCTACTGCATTGTCTAGAAACATAGTTTTGAAAAAATAATTGTCCATCATGTGTTTCACAAAGTAAATTTGTTATAAACTCCTTAATTTTTATACATGGCATATTAATACCACATTCCTATATAATTTGGTTAGTATGTAAAGTACAACGTATACATAAAAAAGTATCATAATAATAATGGAATTGCACATGAGTTTTGCAACAAGAGATTTGTTGCTTATTAATATTGACATACCAAGGTTTACATTTCTCAAATGATCTTTGACTTATGCTCAAATTTTTTATAACCGAATCATCTAGAGATTTTCTATATAATTTTGTTTGAGTCATGTCTAATAGATGTTTTGGATGAGGATCACAATTTTTTGACCCCACCTTTAATTTCAAAACATCTCTAGCATTAGAAAAAAACCCTTGTATTATCATGCCAATATTTTCAATCAAAGACCTAATTTCATTATTTAATTTCATATCAAACCTTGGGAGTCTACCACTAAAATCCTAACATTGGTTAGTTGGATCATCTTCAATACTTACTCTTCTCTTTGCCACTCTTCTCAAAGTTTTAGTGTGCACATTTAAATATCCACTTGTCTTACTTATCATTCCTTTGCTCACAATTGATTTATTGACTAAATCAGTTGTTATTGCTCATCATGTTGCATTCCTATCTTTAGATCAACTCATTTTTCTAATAGAATCAACAACATTAGAAACACTATACATAACTTGTTCTATTGATTCATCCACCTTTTGGGGTTTTACAAATATGCCTAATTTTTCATTACTTTTCACTTTTTTGATATTCTCATCAATTGCATTACAAGTTGACATTGAAATCCTAAAGTTTTTCTATAAAAAAAAAGTTTATATAATCTATTTACATGGGTTTGAATTTGACTCCAAGATATCTTACCACAAAGATTATCCAAAACATTACTTTTAATTAAAAAAATATTTTCATTTTCACTCATACAATGGTTTTCAATTTCATTTTTTGTTGTGTTGTTTTTAATAGAAGAATTTATATCAACAATGTTATATCCAAAAATTTTTAAACAACTAATCTCATTATCTTTCAAGGGATTTGAAGACATACTTGAATTCATTTCTATAATCACATTTTCCACGTTCTTGAACTCTTCCACATTTGTATATTCTACATTCACCTTATCCATGTTGGTCTCTTCAATGTTCTTCTCTTGAATAGTCATCAAATTAGATGCTTCAACATTCTCCATTTCTCAAATCCTCTCTCTCTTATCTCTTTGTCATTTTGCCTCTTTCTCTCAATGTGCTTCAATTTCTTTAGGTGTATGTGACCTTCTATTTTCTTTTTTGTTGACATTTATTTGATCCCATGATTACCAAAATATCTTGATAAAATCAACAAATGATATTTACTTTACTTAGACTTGGATCCCTCTTTAAAAAATTTGAAGTACGAGTAAATGTAGATCCTTTGTTTAATATATTACATGTGCTTGATTTCTCTAAAAAATAATTCCTTTTCTCAATCTCTCTAAAAAATAGTTCTTGTACTTTATTACATTTGAAAATACTCCTTATGATTGAATCCTTAAAAAAATTGAATGTAATATGACTTGTTGAGAGATTGTATTGACACCTGCATACAAAAAATCATAGAAATAGTGTTGTTGGGTCATGCATATAAAAAGAAAAGTTGCAAAATTTAATCATTCTACATTTTTATTAAAAAAAGAAACATAACATACCCAATAAGGGGTAATGATCATAAAGGACTAGGGAAGTACAAAGGTGAGGGAGGGATTCATAATGAATAAGAGATGTTAATGAAGGTTGGATGTTGGATGATGGATGATGGCTTCCCATACATGAGAATATTCATGGGAGTTTATGTCATTGAAGAGAGGGATGGGTTGGAGCGAGAGCCTTTCATTGTTGATAGAGTGTCATTCTATGAGTTACAGAGTGCTGGGGGATCTATTGAAGATGCCTTCCGTTGTAGGTAAGAGACACCTAGGTGAGGTCATGCTTAATAGAGGGAAAGACAAAAGGAAGATAGAGCCACTCCTTGCCAAGAAAAGGAAGCACAGGGTTATGGAGGAAGAAGCTATGGTGGATTGCATTGATTTTATGGATAGAGAAATCGAGAGTTCTAGTCTATAGCATTGGATGTTGAGGGTTTGGGGGTGGTGAAGATTTGGATGACAAACCAAAAATGGGTCTCCACTAAGCTATGGAGAGGTTTCTTCTTGACCCTGGGTATACCAAGGGGTGGTGGAATTCAATTGACACAACCCAATCCCTAGCCTGTGCATCGATGATATCTACAACTACATGTTCCTATCTGATGCATGATGATGTGAGGGACATGGTTGAATAGGTGGACACTTTCCATGACTGTGTGATGGATCATTTGCATGAGATCAAGAAGAGGTAGATATTTCTACAACTGGAAGTTAAGGAGATGGCAAAAAGTATGAAAATCAAGCTCTTAGAAGAAGTGATTTCTATCTTCTCGAAATTCTATGACATAAAGGATGACAATAAGGTGGAGGAAGCGGCTATGAAGAAGGATAAATCAGTAAGCAAAGATGGCAATGTTAATTGTAATATTGGTATTGGGTTTTTGAGGCTTGTGTAATTTTCCTCGACCCCAGGGTTTAGATATAGTTTCTTGGTGTTCCTAATACTCTAAATCATATTCTGTATAGGGAATATAGAAGGATAGCATAATCATTTTTTGGTAGTATGATATAAGTTGATATATTATACTATTGAAACTTCACCAACAATACTTAATATATGATCAGACTTTATGCACAGGGTTTTTGCTCTAGTTTTTTCTACGATTCCTAGACCTAAACTAGGTTTTACTCAACAAAAAAAAGAAACATAACAAATATATAAGAAATGTGTGCCCATTTAGAAATGGACACCCGTTCATTTTTCTAATGCATACGCATTTATAGTGAGTGCCCATTTCATTATAGAATGGGCATCCTTTTCATTTTAGAACAGGCATGGACTCGTTTCTAAGTAGGTACATGTTACTTCAAATTTGAATTTTGAAACCCACTACTTTGCATTAGTTTTAGGCTTGGAAAAGACTTCAAAACCCAACCCTTAGCCTTTGACCTGCAAGTACAAGGCCATGTTAACAACAAGAGAGAAAACCAACTTCACCAATATGGCTGATGACTTTTTTATTATAATTTTTTGACCAAATTAAAACCCGTTACATATCACAATGTCTAGTTCTCAAATATACAATTTTTTTACAATTGAACATATTTATTTATTTATTTATTTTTAAACAAAGAGACTAATAAACTTGAAATGACATACATTACTATTTTTTTAATAACTTTTGATTTTAAAATTTTTTTGAAAACAAATTATGTTTGACCAATCTAGACATCATTATATACATGTTGAATTTTTTTAATGTTATGATTAGTTTAGTTCAAATTATGTTGGTTGTACATGAGGGATTTTAAAAAACACAAATTAGAGCTAAAAAATATTTATCAAAAAATTAAAAAAAAATCCTAACCAAATTTCAATATCATATGCATCTTTTCACAAAAAGAATTAGAAAAACACCTTCATTTAGGTCAAATTATATTGGCCATACACATGCATGTTTTGGCCCAAAACAAGGACTTTTAAAAAGCCACTCTTTGTACATCCGATACAAAACCAACTTTTATCATTTGGGTATTAGAAAAAATTACATATTTGAAAACTAGAAACAAAATCCTACATTTTAAATATTTTTATATCATATTAATATTCTATGTGTAAGTACTTCAAATTTTTACTCCAGCTATGGCAAAATTTGAAACATAGGAAAAACATTTCCAAATTTCTCTTCATCTCTTTTCATTCATCTTTTTATCATCTTTTCTCCTTATCTATTTAGTCTCTTCCTTTTCTTTCATTATCTCCCATCCTCTTCACTCCTCTTCATTTATTTTTATTAATTTATCTTAATCATACTTTACCTTATTACATCAACTTTCTTATATTGACTAATTTGCTTTATCCTTCACCTCTTCTCTTGTTACCTTATATTCTATTTGTTTTAATTTATTCACTACCTTGTTTCTTGTTTTTCCATTTCAAGCCTTTCTATCTCTTTTTAAGGAGCTAATTTTGCAATTGTGTATCATTTTTATCCTCTTCCTAATAATTGATCATGGAGTGTGATCCGAAATGTCGATGCAAAAAAGTGTTACATAGTTTTTCCAGAACAAATTGTATTCATTATGATGGATTGTGGAAATATCATGTCTTTAAAACACTTCCACTTTTTTGGAAATATCATGTCTTTAAAATACTTCCACTTTTTGGGCAAAAAGTGGACGCAAATGCATAAAATCTACAAGAGAATACTTTTCAAACTAATGTTTGAAATCAATGGAGAAGAGGGTTTTTTCTTGAGAATACACTTTCAACAAGATTTATCACTCATAAGCAGTTAAATTCCCAAGCCAATCCACTCCAAAGCACAATCCAAATCTAAGTGTACTTGTTTGTATCAATTTTCTTTCAAAAGAGGAAGAAGAGGGTTTGAAGACAAAAACAAAAAAAATTACAAGTAGTGAAAATAAGCTTATTCTCTTCCTTATATATTTTTTCTTCAATTTCCCTTGAAGGATATTTCAAAATAAGAGCTTTGTCATAACTTAAATATTTCATTTAACATTTGCATAGTTTATTTCTTTTAAACATTAAATAAATTACCTTTGCACCAAATATTAAACAAAGCTAATGAATTATACTTAGCTTAGAAATTAATATTTTTCCTTTTTATAATCTAATAAGGCAATACAACATAATATGGTTTCAATTTGATATATTTTTTCAATAGCCAATGGAAATCCAATCAAATTTAAATTAAATTAAATTAAATTCCCAAGTATAGAAATACAATTTTATAAGCCAATATATTTCTAAAGAATAAGTAAATACACTTTAGTTTTCTTTCCCTGAAAATAAAATATGCTATAACCATTTTTCCACTAAGATGCAAATATTAACCTTTTTTATTCAAAACATTAAACATTTCACAAACATGAAAAAACACACATTTTGAAACAAATTAAAATTAAATGAGAGAAAATGAAATAACCACACAAATAGGACATGGATCTAGAATTGATACCATTTCAAATCACACTTTCATAGGTATCAACAAAATATGTCTCACAACTTGAATTGAATGAGATAGGAAAGATATATGCAACATATGTTGGAATAAATGAACAATCTTTAATCCAATTGTTAATCATCAAATCACCAAGATATGATACCAATTGGTGAGATACAAGGCTTTGACTACTACAAAATAGAAATCTAAAAATTGTATATAAATCTGAAAATTAAGTTGCCTTAATCATTGAAATACCATGAAAAGATTCAACTTCTTTATAATGCTAAAATCAGCCACTCTAACATGCTTGATAAAACCACCTTAGATGAACTTATAACAGCAATAACATCACCATAAGATAGCAGCAACATAAGAGTGCAAGATCTCACAACACAAGGTAACAATGGAGAAGAAGAATAAACTCATAACATAGTGTTTACATGGAGAAACCCTTGCGGGGAAAAACTCCACCAAGAAGAGAGGCCCAAGTTGTATTATCTTCAAAACAAGATTACATTACATCCACTTCAAATCTCCTCTTTAGTTCAGTCCATCAGTACCTGTGTACCTATAAACTGAGATATCCTCACTTCCGTTACTCAACCAAACTTCACTCTCAAGTCTCATATTTATACAAAATGAGTACCCACCAAATAAATTTGTGGGATATGGACAAAATCCAATATTTGTATCTTGGGATACACCAAAATCATCTTCTTATAGATTCCCTTACACCTGTCATAGGCATCTTCCTAATATAGGCACCTAGAACCAAGAATAGGAACTACAATAATTGATGTCATATGTTGTCATAGAATCTCTTACACCTTATAAAAATTGTAAGTTGTCATAGATGATCTTACAAACTTATGACACGTGTCATAACAGCCCAAAAATACATTTCCCTAAGATAGGCACCAAGATTCTCCACCGCACCTCATTTACTATTTATCAAGATTCCTTGAGTAGAAAAGGTAACTCTGTAACAACCTACCAGTAACTAATTAATTATCGAGGCCAATAAATAATTATTTACCATACCAGTAAAAAATAATTTACCACTAATGGTGAAACATGTACATCCCTTATGGGTAATTATGAATTGCAAATAATAAATGGAATAAATACAATATTGGGATTTACAAGGTTAATGGCACCTTATCCCAACAACATATTTATGTAACCAAATATGATGGATTAAGTAACCAACACACAATAAAACTCACATGGTCACTAACTCGATCATAATGACTACACAAAGTTGGATGGCCAAGTGAATCCATGTTTTCTCCTCCACATCCTTCCATTGGTCAAACACCTATATAAATATATCCTACACACTCAAGGCAAAGATCAAATCATATAATGGAGATCATATTCAAAGAAACATATAATGACCAATGAAGATGTGTAATCTAGTAAAGCACATACCATCATGCAACTACATCATATAATAATCTAAACAATATATCCTTTGATCCAATCATAAGAAACATAAGGACAAGGTAAGAGTAAATACATGGTTGAGCACTACTTAGATGCAACACTCCTTTTTGTAGCTAGTTTTGATGGTGAGAGTGTAGAATTTGTAGGTCTCTTTACTATAACAATAAAGGTACTGTTACACTAAATTGTGCATGCATCCAACTGAAACAAAGCACCTACGTGAATACCCTTAGTGAGCACGATAGCTCCTCACACTATCTTACACCCTCCATTAAAAATAAATTGCATACCCACATCATTAAACTTGCTAATTGAAAATAAATTTTGTACAAAACAAAACATATGTAGCATACCATTGATCCCTTTCACACATCCATCAAGGAATTGAATCAAGACTCTTCCATGACCAAAAATATTTAAGTGAGAAAGTTTTCAGATAGGCCTTCCCACCATCATATTCTTCATACTTCAAAAACCAACCCTACTGTGAGGTCATGTGAAAAGAAGCTTTAGAGTCTATCAACTATGTACTTTTTTAAACATGCATAGTTGAATGTATCACTTTTTCTAGATTACACCAAATATAAGTGTTGGAACTATGGAAAGCCTAGTGTGTGTGAAATCAAGCAAGCGATGGTCTACACCAAGATTTTTCCAAATAGAAATGTAGATTAAAATGATAAATAAGATCTGCAATATTATTCAAAATGAAAACAAGAACAATATTACCAGCATGGTTGTAGAAGAAGAAGGAAGAATGAACTCTTTGGAGGAGTCAACCAAAATGTAACAATGTGGGTCCTTGAGAGAACTTCATAATGGAGTCATTTCAATAGCATGCAACTTTAGCAAGCTCAACAATGGAGGTTCTTGTATAGCCAAAACATCATCAAGGGAGATAGGTTGAGAGAGATTCAAATTTAGTTTTTGTATAAGGATTTTAGGGAAGCTAAAGGGTCAAATTCAAATGTTGAAGGCGTTTCTCTAACAACCAAGCGTTACAGTAGGTAGCTGGGCGGGAAAACAACATCGTTTTTAATTTTTGGGACTTTTAGGATACTATCACGCCACAAGGATGTCCTAGCAACATTGTAGCATCCTCCAAAAAATGCATGAAATTTAATGTGTTCCCAAGTCAACGAGAAGAATTAGAATCAAGTAATGAATTTTAGCAATCTAGTGAAGGAAAAAGGCTAAGGCTAGGCTCAAATGATCCCTACAACATGCTCAGGGAATAGACACTAAAGAAAGTCCAAAACATAGCATACAATTGCAAGGGCATGCAATTTTCTATGCTACATTTGGTCTTTCTAAGAGATTTAGATCTCCTACATGATTTGGTTCTAAACTTGCATTTTTTCTTGACCTTCTTCTTGCCTTTTTCTTTTTCTATCTTCCATGAACAATTAGGGCCTCCTTAGTTGATTCAAAATTTTTTATCTAAATATCCTCTAAAGTTAATGATGCAACTACCTCATCCATTTTGAATTCA
The DNA here is from genome assembly GCA_027924645.1 of Cunninghamia lanceolata. NCBI lineage: Eukaryota > Viridiplantae > Streptophyta > Pinopsida > Cupressales > Cupressaceae > Cunninghamia > Cunninghamia lanceolata. The sequence continues at coordinate 2,820,021 of BSBN01000356.1, read as the reverse complement.
GTATAGGATGTAGAGACCCAATTTGAAGGAGTGTTAAAGGCAAAGCACTTAGTGGGGGAAATTTTGATTCTTCCTCTATTTCTAGGTTGAAGAGAATGTGGGTTTCGTGTGAAGAGTTTGTAAATAAAGTTATTGATTACAAATGGATACTATAACATCGTAAATTGTGCTTACCCACAATTTCACACTATGTTTGGTACTCACTTTAGTGTCCACACCTCTAGTGTGTTTTAGGATCATTTCTAGCCTTAGCCTTACTCTCAACTCATGAGAGGTACTTTTTTCTCTACTTTTACACTTTCCACTTGCCATATCCAGAAACAATAAAAATGCTTAATTCATGGTGTTGTCCTAAGTTGATCAGACCTTTTAAGAACTGCATTTGTTAAGACTCCAATGCTAAGCATGTATTTCTGCGCCATGTGCAGGCATCCTGATAGCCTTTGTCAGTCTTTAGATCATTTTAGAAGTTGTCTTTTCACTTGTGCATTTTTCCATGATTTTTGTCATTCTTATCCATGCCCAAATAGCTCTTTGCCTTGATTTTTCACCCTTTCTCTATATAAGCAAGTAGATTTTTCATTATAGAGAACCAATTTTCTTCCGTAGAAAAGCTCTGCTGAGATTCAGATTGATTTTACTTTCATGAACAAAGCTTTGTGAATATTGAGATTACAACATCATTGAATTTTATTATATCAAGCTCTATTACACTCTTACCATCAAAGTTCAATAGACTCTCAAGGAGTCCCATTGAAACTACTGCTTGCCAAGCGGCTTTCACCTCCTTTTTGTGAGGTGATAAAGTTTCAATAGTTCTTTTTGCTTGTGCTTTGATCATTTACAATCCTATTGAATATTATTGTACATCTCTCATGGGTTGAACACACATATCTCCCATTTTATCTCTTGCAAATAGGGATATTGCATATATCTAATCTAAGTCATTAAGTAAAATTTATTATATTTGAATATGGCATTCATTGCTTTTCACTACTTGCCAGTATTCTAGATACACATAGATTACAAGAACACACACTTTAATCATTTATCAATTTGGCTATCATTGAGGTGGAAACACTGAAAACAAGGTTCAACTAAGGCAAACTCCTATACAACCCAACCCTTTTCCCTTGGTCTATGTATTTGCAGGTCATTTTTAGAAGTCTAACAACTTGAGGAAAGATTAAGAAAGTTGACATGAAGATCAAGAATCGAGATCTATGTTGTAGTGCATTATATAGACAACAGCCCTATGCGTAGACACCCACACTACGAGCTAGCGTCCTAGATAACATCTTCTATACTTCGGTGCCAAGTTCCTCTTTTATCTACTTTTTCATTTTTGTACTCTGTTATAAAAAATAATTTATCAGTTTCTATATTTTCTTAAATCGGTTAGTTTAGTGGTATCTTTTGCATTTCAATAGCAATAAAGGGATAGAATCTAAACAACCTTGCTCTTCCTTTTGGGATAGTAGCAAGGTAGATGTATTCAATGATTTGTATCCTAATGTTAAGTACAAGGTCGATCTGATTATGTGTAGATTAATTAGAACCAATTTTTATACTTCACATTTTGGGTGAACCTGACATCTTATTTATAGAAAAGTTGTAAACTTCTCTTGTCTTTAGTTTGGAAAATAGTGAGTGTTTGATTATGTTGGACCTCTTTCTCCGTACCTTTCGAGCTTATGATGAATTTTCAACAATGATGACTTTGATATATTAGATGAAGCCCTTGACAAATTCATCTCCGTTGAGTCTTCCTCTCTGGTTCCTAGAAATCTTTCTTTACAAAGTTGATAAACACAATTTACATTTCTGGTTCTCAACAAGAACCTATGAAACCCAAAATTGTTGTGCATCTTCTCTCTAAAACATAGCAACCTTCTCAACCCATAATCATTGTTCGAGGTGCTCAAAACCCACCTCAACCAATGGATTACTTTACTAATATTGTGTGATTAATTACTTCAAATGTTCACAACCACCTCATTATCATGCAGTAACTCACACATACAACACTAGACAAAACAAACAAAATAAACAAGTTCCATTTGTTCCAAGTTCCCTTCTAGTTTTTGCTCCTCTTCTTCCTCGAGCTCCTCATCTTACTCAAAGTACTAGAAGAGAGTAGGATCTGGTAGAGCAGCCTCATGCTACTCCCGCCAAGATCTCTCTTTGTAAATTGATTCAAATGTCGCCTACATACCATGGGATACTCTAGAATGCCTTATAAAAGGTTGTAGTTCCATCTTCTATCAGTTTGAATGATGTAGCTATTGATAACTGAGAGGGGGGGTGAATCAGTTATCCTAATTATTTCTTCTTTTGAACTTTCTTATTAATCAATGCAGCATTGAATCAAACAAACAAACATTACCATGAAATGAGAAACACAGGACACAGTATTTTTGACATGGAAACCCTATTAAGGGAGAAAACCACGGGGTGATTAACCCAAAGATTATTCTCTGTTAGAAGAATAAGGAATTACAAAATGGCACTTGCCAATTAGGGCTCATTGCCCGAGCACACTGCTCACAAAGAGGCACACTGCCTACAAGGAGACGTACTGTCTACAAAAGAATGCTATACAATACTTGAACTAATTGGAAGCATCCACATATGCTGGAGTTCAGTTCTGGTTAGGCTCAGTACACTGATCTGCTGCACTTCATCTTTCCTCTTCTCTTTATTCTGCTTTCCTTTCACATACCGGATCTTTCCTACTACTTCTGCTCTGCTCTGCACTTATTCACATATATCATCATCGCTACACCAACTCTCACAACTAAATCCATCATGCATATATATCCGCAAAAGTAATTTCATCACCTTTCTAGTCGGCATCCGAAACAGTCTATTTTCTCACAAACTTTGTTCTGTCGGCTGAATCCTTGCACATCAAGTAATGCGGATCAAGCATATACTTGTAGATATCATTAATCATTTCAGCCAAACAAGATTCATGCCTTCACAACATTTACCATCAACAGTAACACATCCGGAAAATAGTCTGATGTTCTGTCAGTTAGTTCTTCCTCTGTTCTCACTGTACTCAGGAATCCGGTACTCAACTATTCATATCTTTTTCCTTGTCCATCACCAGAGGCTAAATCCTTGGAATATACCACTCAAGGTAGTCCTCTTGACTTCCCCAAATCCACACTACACCAGGATACTTCCTCTGAGAGATCCGGACCAATGTGTCAGACCTTGCCACATGCTCTGTTCTTGTTCCCCGGACCACAACAATCTTCATTCTGACTTCCGGTGGAGACACACCATGACTTGCGGATATGTGGGATGACCTTTGTTGCCATCAATGACAACAACCATGAATCCATATAGTGTCTCTTGCCAACAATCTCCCCCTTTGGCATTGATGGCAACACTTAGTGAAAAATGACTAAGTGTTTACACTATGCTCCCCCTTGGCTGATGCTCTATCTTTATATACAATTTCTGGAACTCCCCCTTAGTTGGATTCCTCATTTTTCACTGCTCCTCACTCCCCCTTTGACATCAATGGCAAAGGGTAGGGTCCGCACACAAAAATTTTCAAAAATTTTACTATACTTGGCTGTATATTACATATTCACAAAAACTGAAGAATGTCTACAAAGGATGTCTTCAATTGGATGAGTTCTGTAGCCCAACTTTGCTTCATTCTATCCAAAATTGAAATGTGACCACTCAACAAAAATGCAAAAGCTTCTACCCTCTTAAGATCTGTCGGATCATTGGTTTGGGCGGTAGTCTTGGCATCACTTATGGCCTCATGCATGGTTTCTAACTTAGGGATAATAATCCTTCTAAGTTCTCCCATCCGATTAATTATATTCTTCCTTTCCTTTTCAAAGTTCTTTATTGCATTTGTGATTGCAATAGTTTGGCATTCTTGATTTACTATGGAGGAAGAGAGAGGATCAAAACTTTGAGACAAACTTAGTAGTTTGTCCTGTTCCTCTTTTATTTTCTTCTCAATTTCTACTGTTGCTTTTGACCAGGAGATACAAAATTTGTGAATGTCACCGCCATCCTTAAGAGCATTTTCTAAGCTCTTAATTCCAATACTCATATTTCTCCTATCATTAGAGATTAAGCCTAGTACTTTTGAAAATCTCTTATCCAAAAACTCCTTCCGGACCTTTTCTTCAACTGATTTTTCTAGGGAATCAAAATGTGTACCAACACTGCTGACTAAGGTTTTGAGATTACCGGAAGAGGAGGCTGTCGGATCTATCTGAACCAATGGCATAATCTTTTCAAGCACTCCGAAAGCAGCCTCTAACAACTCACAGTCTTCCATATGAGACTTTAGGAGTTTTTCATTTGCCTTAGCATTTGCAAATGAAGCTATCTTCATTGTCTGCACCGGAGAGAGGGAATCGAAGTTGAATGGACCTTGTAGAAGCTCCGGTTCATCAATCTCTATTGCTTCTTTGCTCAAAAAATTTTGGATAGTTTGTGCAGTGTCTCTTGCCGGAGACAGATGTTTCTTCTCTTCTGCAGTCTTGGAGCTGTCCTTTGGAATTTTCTCTTTTTCCACATTCTTACCACTATCAGTTGTGGTTTTCTCTGTTGGAGTCTTCTCTTTCTCTACACCCTTGGTACTGTCAACTTCTTTTTCTTTTACCACTGCTTCTTTCTCCTGTAGTTTCTCTTCTTCTTTGGATCCAGAGACTGTAGGGGAAATCGGAGGAGAAATGTTGGTTTGTTCAGGGCCCATCTCTTCTGTTGCTTTCTCAGAAGTTTCTTCTACAGCACTTGTGGATGAGGGATCAGTACCCAAGTCCTCTACAATAGGAAGATTAAACCTTTTGAAGGCCTTTCGGAGGATCTCTTCTGTATCTATGGCCACCTTGTCAGTCTCACCAAGCATGAGTTGATTCATCCTTGCTTTACTCCTGAACTCATTTTTGCAGTCTTTGAATATTATGTTCATTGTCTTGGGATCAATTTGAGGATATAGCTGAATAGCTATCTGCTCCCAGATCTCATGATCTTTTGCCTGGGCATTGTTCTTTCTTATTTCTAATTCCTTTTCTAGGCTTTTAGGAATTAGAGATATAATCTCAATGAAAGCCTTATTGTATATGTTCAGATACTTGATTGTGGCTTCCTACAGGATCTTTTGGTCAGCCTCATTGTAGTCACCATAGAATTCAGTCATTGGTTGAAGGTTTCCATCCACAGTGACCGACTTGATTATACTCTCTAGAGATAGGGTGGGCTTTTCAACAATTCCTCTACCATTTCTTCCTTGTCTTGGCCTGTGGAGGGTTTGTCGGATCCTTTCTTCTTCTGCTTCTTTATTTCTTTTACCCCCTCATCTGATTCCATTTCCTCTTCATCTTTCTGACTTGTATAAGCCCTTGTGGATTTTACTTTAGACCTTTTCTCTCCTTTACCGGATGTCTAACCTTCCGGTTTAGATATTTTTGAGCTTTTGGTTCTGACAGGTGTAGATCCTTTTGATGATCTGGTCCGGGTTGAGGTTTCCACCGGAGCACTTTTCTTGCTTTTCTTTTCTACCTCTTTCTTTTCTTCCTCAGCCTTTCTCCTCTTTTCCCGATTGTCATCAAGTGCCTCCTTTGGGATGCCTAGGCCTTGGGCAATATGTTCAACTTCTTTTCTTACTTTCCTTTTTATCTCAGGTTCTCTGAGTTCCACATGGATCTTCACACTCAGCTCCTCAAAGGTTCCAAACCTTTCTGCTTTTGGATCTTTGGGTTGACTAAGCATGTGTTGAACATGCAGTTCCACAATTTGTTCATCAACCTCATACCCCATGGGCATGATCCAGACTGTCCTTGGCTCAACTGCCTCCATTAGGCACTGATCAGTATCAACCATAAAGTAGACTGAGTCTTTGTATTTTTTAACAAGAGACTAGGGAATTCTTTCTCTTGCTTGCATCATACTCTAGAAGTTTTTGAAGTATCCCCACAGAGCTGTTTTTCTTGCTTTGGCATCCCCAAGGCCATGTAAGTAATCTCTGATCTGGACTGCTACAGGTTTGTCATTCTGCCATACCCACCCACTTGATCCAGGCAGGTCATTCATGAAATAGAAAAATAGACATAATATAAGTGTACCATACTTGAAAGAATTCTTTTTGTCCTTTTTGATCTTTTGTATATTTTCCATTAATTAACTTAAAAGAAGTTCACAGAGGTCATAATCTGCATTCTTCCTTAGCATCTCATAGGCAGTATATACTATAGTTCTGGATACAGAATTCTCCCTACTGGAGTGATAAATCTTGTATCCTATTATCATGGATGCAAACTTGATATCTGGGTCAGAGATATCTTCAATGGTCATTGCCCTCTTATCAAATTTTGATCCAGTGGCCTCAGTTACATTGTTATTTTTGACAGATTTGAGGATAGGTATCCCTCCGGAAGAGTATAGACCAGTCACTGCCCTAATTGCCTCTTTTGTGATCTTGCAGGGTCTATCCAGCCATAGGAAGTTGTCATGCATCCTGCTCAATACATACTGGACCCATTCATCTTCTTCAAAGCAAGGGAAATGAATGAATTGATCAAACTGTTTCTTCTGGATACCCTTATACTCTGGTTTAAGCTCAAAAGCATTGTCTATCAGTTGTTTGTGATAGAAATCTCTCAATTTGAATTCCCCAAATTCCTCAATACTTGCATGTATGTAAACCCTAATGTCTTCTGTGTGTAAAACGCCATGAGGAACACTAGAGAATGCTCCTAAGGGATCTACCTCCAATGACTTGTATGGGTGTTTCTTAAATTCAGGTCGGGGCCTATCTGAGATCTTTACTATATTTGGAGTAGCCATTTCTCAAAAGATTTGTAGTAAGATATCGAAAACAGAAAATACCTTATGCGCCTTTGGTTACATGGAGTGATTGGATTGATTTCTGTATGTAATGACTTTTGCAAGAGATCTTTGGTGAACTTGATGAATCTTGTTGCAGAGCTCCACTTTTCACTTCTTCTTGAGTGCAGAATGAGCAAGTGATTTATGAGAAATCCCTTATATTGCTCCGCAAACCCTAATATCTGATGGCAATAAATGCTCGACCTACATTATTCTGGTTTGCCTTATTCAGATAACTTTGAAGAATCGGATCAGTCCTGATCTATCAACATCATACAGATCTTCCAACCATGAACAAATCAAGATGACACATCACAAGGACATCCCAAACACTCTGTCTAATCCGCAGAATAAGATGATGCACTTCTGGATCTCTCTGGACCCTTTTGGTAATCCTCTGTCATTCCGGAGCATCTCCCGGAACAGGTCTTACTTGATCGATCACAACTTCTTCACATCTTCATGCGGACCTCTGAAATCTTATCTGGATCATCTCAAGACTTATATCTACAAACCCTTTACTCTGCATCTTGTGCCACATCTGGCACCACTTGATTGGCTGGGGGAACAGGATTTTCTTTGAGTCTCCCCCTAAGCCAGAGCTCACCTTTTAATTTCTAGAAGGAATATCAGCACCAGAGTCTGGTGCGGATCCAACCTCTACATTCTCTGAACTTTTCTTCACCCAAATCTTGTTCATCTGATTCCTAACTTCATCCGCATTCATCTTTTGTTTACCCTTGTCTTGATTCTGATTATACACTGGACCTCTTTTGTCCTGATTCTTGCTTCTGCAAACTTTTGCATTATAACCGGGCCTATTACAGATTTGGCAAATAACATTTCCTTGCATATTTGACTGATAACATCTTGATCTGCATTGATTAGCCATATGACCTATTCTATTGCATGCAAAGCATCTACCATTGAATGATTTGTTTATTTGCATATTTCTGCATTCATGAGACTTGTGTCCATACCTTTTACAGTTAAAGCACTGTCTGGAGAAGGATGAATTAGTCTGATTGATTCTCTTTCTGCACTGATTAGCTTTGTGACCAAAGTGATTGCAACTGTGGTAGTATCCATTGAAGGATGGATATCTTTGAGCATTGGGTTGTCTTACCGGAGGTCTTCTAGGCCTATTCCTTGGATTTTCTAATCCAAAATTCTTTTGACCGGATCCGGAGCTTTCTCCTTTCTCATATCCCAAACCATACTTGTCATCTGCCCTCTTTTGACTTCCAAGAAGAACTTCAAGTTGAGCAGAACTTATCTTAAATTTCTCTTTATATTCATTTGCTGTTTGAAGATCTCTTTTGAGAGAGACAATTTGATCCTCAAGTTTTTCTTCATTATCTTTGGCATCTTCAAGATCAGATTCAAGATGTCTGATAATCCTGTCCATCTGGTGGCAATCTTCTGATTTCTCTTTAAGAGATTGTCTTAGATTGTCTTCAGCTTTTCTTTTCTCTTCAATCTCTTGAGTAAACTTTATAACTCCTGATTCCATTTCATGTCTTACCATAATGACTTATTTTGATAACTTTTCACATAACTTGGTTTTCTCAGTCAATTCTTCATTTGTATTACTTTCTTCACTTTGTCTTGCCAATTGTTGGAGTAGCTCCTTTCTCTTTTTCATAGAGAGACTTAATTTGTCCTTTAGTTCTCTCATGAATTCGGCAGCCTATTTGAGTCTTTCCTTTAATTCATTGACTTCAGAGTTTGATTGTTCAAGATCCTCAAGGGTAGTCTTGAGTTGCTCCCTTAAACCATATGCATCCATTTGAACTCCCAGATCTTCCTCAAGCTGTTAGGCTCTATTAGGAGGAACTTAGCTCTGATACCAATTGTTGATAACTAAGAGGGGGTGAATCAGTTATCCTAATTATTTCTTCTTTTGAACTTTCTTATTAATCAATGCAGCATTGAATCAAACAAACAAACATTACCATGAAATGAGAAACACATGACACAGTATTTTTGATGTGGAAACCCTGTTAAGGGAGAAAACCACGGGGTGATTAACCCAAAGATTATTCTCTGTTAGAAGAATAAGGAATTACAAAATGGCACTTGCCAATTAGGGCTCACTACCCGAGCACACTGCTCACAAAGAGGCACACTGCCTACAAGGAGACACACTGTCTACAAAAGAATGTTATACAATACTTGAACTGATTGGAAGCATCCACATATGCTAGAGTTCAGTTCCTATTAGGCTTAGTACACTGATCTGCTGCACTTCATCTTTCCTCTTCTCTTTATTCTGCTTTCCTTTCACATACCAGATCTTTCCTACTACTTCTGCTCTGCTCTGCACTTATTCACATATATCATCATTGCTACACCAACTCTCACAACTAAATCCATCATGCATATATATCCGCAAAAGTAATTTCATCACCTTTCTAGTCGGCATCCGGAACAGTCTATTTCTCACAAACTCTGTTCTGTCGGCTGAATCCTAGCACATCAAGTAATTCGGATCAAGCATATACTTGTAGATATCATTAATCATGTCGGCCAAACATGATTCATGCCTTCACAACCTTTACCATCAATAGTAACACATCTGAAAAATAGTCTGATGTTCTGTCAGTCAGTTCTTCCTCTGTTCTCACTATCACTCAGGAATCTGGTACTCAACTATTCATATCTTTTTCCTTGTCCATCACTGGAGGCTAAATCCTTGGAATATACCACTCAAGGTAGTCCTCTTGACTTCCCCAAATCTGTACTGCACCAAGATACTTCCTCTAAGAGATCCAGACCAATCTGTCGGACCTTGCCACATGCTCTGTTCTTGTTCCCTGGACCACAACAATCTTCATTCTGACTTTCGGTGGAGACACACCATGACTTGCAGATATGTGGGATGACCTTTGTTGCCATCAATGACAACAACCATGAATCCATATAGTGTCTCTTGCCAACAGTAGCATCCTGGCTAGATTATATCCATATGACAGCTTCATACATTATTTTTTAGAAGCATGAGCTACCTTCTTTAGAGGTTTAGTAGCAACATGATCCTATTTTGATCATTGTTGTTATCAATAATTGTGGGGTAAAGTGTACTCTCATCAATAATGGATCAGGTCTCAACATTTGTGGAGTAGAACTATAACATAAGCTCAATATTGATACATCTCTCATTTCACTTGACACTCTTAACATTCATGGATTTGATAATGCCAGAAGGTAGATATTGGGCATGATCACTTTACAGATTGCATTGGGCCCTATTGTTCTTCCTACCTTGGTACATGTCATGCCCGTCTCTCTTTCATATAATCTTCTTCTAGGTAGATCATGGATTCATGCCATGACCATGGTTTCATCTACCCTACATGGTTCTATAAAGTTTATTCATAATAATAAGATATACATAGTTAAGGTTGTTCTAAATCTAGAGCATCATCAGTACATGGATTATGGGCATCAACCTACTATCTCTAGATTGCTTCAAAATCTAATTCCTTCTACAAAAGTGGGGTTGTTAACCTCCATTGTTGGTAACAGTGCTAATAAGGATAGTATTTTATCTTCTAATACATACCTCAGTGACAATTGGAGTCCATTGGACTTTACACCCTATTTCATATGTTGTCATTGATGTTATGATTGATGATATGAAGTTGTGATTTTTGCATTGGTGCATATGATGTAATTGATGAAAAAAGTTGCATGAGATATGAAGGAAATTGTTTAAGTTATTAAGAATGCCAAAGGCATAGGAGATTGTATTGTATTCTACCACAAATAAAGATATGGCCTCACGGTTTGAAGGATAGCTAGAGATAGCTATGAGATATGTGTGATCCAAATTTCAAAGCACATGAAATTCCGCAAAGACATCTGGAGTTAGTAGAATGAAAAAATGTTATCACAGTGTAAGGTTATCAGAGATGAAACAAAAGGCTACCACATTCCACTACATCCTCACATACAACTTGGCAGTTTGGAGAATATGCAAAGCAAATAGGGAAGTATGACATATTCAGGTTTCAGAACGTATGAGTTACTACAAATGCATTTATCAGTGTTATGTGTTGAGACTCTGTGAATGGCTTATGTAAAGGATACCAGTATCAATATTTGAATTATTGCGCCAGAAGTAGAGTCATGGACTAGAATGGGGAGCCTATAAGGTTTTTTAGGTCACATAGTATTCTTGGTATGAAGGTCGCTCGATGATATTTCACTCCTCTGGTACCACATAGAGTTTGGAGCTAATGTATGAAATATTAAGTGCTTGAGGAGCTGACATGATGTATTTGAGTGCTTGCACCATGTGTATGGAAGTGTGCACTAGAAAGAAAGTTTGGGAGAAAGGAATTTAGGTCTAGTAGATCATTTGGTATAAGCCGCATAATGGGATTTCACTCCTACATTACCACAGATGATTTGGGAGCCGAAAGGTAAGGCCGGTTACATGTTTCATGATACATGTGACCAGATAACAAAGATGGTGCTTAGAAGGCTTGTGCAGGATAAATATGAAGGTAAAAAAAATGTTTCAAGTGTATCAAATATGTGAGAAAAAATGAATGATTTGAAGATAAACCAGCAACTCTATGAGCAATAATGTATAACTCATAGCAGAGTTGGTATTGCAATGGTATTTGAGCCATTAAGAGCAATCAAATGATCAACATGATAGCAGGGATGATAGTGTGGAGGTGTCTAAGTTATTAGAACAAGTCAAGGATGTCAGTGTTAACAAAGATGATGATGCAGAGGTGATTCAACCATTAGATTAGTCAAAAGTTTTAGAGTAGAGGTTGGTGCCTCATCTTGTAAGTGTTGTAGCAATTTAGGGAGTTGGTGCTTCCTTTGGTTTGGTACCCATAAAACTTTGTATCAAGGAGTTGGTGCTTCCTTTGGGTTGGTACCCATAAAATATTCTATCAGGGGATTTCTATCTCCTTTGGGTTGGTGCCCATAAAACTTATTGTCTACTTTATTTTATTTGTGAGGCTAGACTTAAATAGTAGATCCAAGTAGCTAGCTCGCCATGGTTTTTCCCATCTTGGGTTTCCACGTAAATCTAGTGTTATGTGTGTGTGCATTCTTTTTCTTCATGTGGTTTAAATGTTTACATTAGATTGAATATATCTTAAGGGCAAGAATTTGAATATATACCAATTCACCTCCCCTCTTAGTATATCTATGTGTTCAACAATTGGTATTAGAGCTAGGTTCCTTGATATAGTCTAACAGCTGAAGGTAGGTCTTGGTTTGGAACACATGGCAGGCTACGAAGGATCAACATCAAATAGGGAACCACTTTTTTATGGGTCAAACTATGTTTTTTGGAGTATAAGAATGGAAGCTTATCTGACCTCATTAGGGTTTGATGTTTGGCAATCAGTTGTGGATGGCTATACCCCTCCAGAATCTCCTCTAGATCAGGTTGACAAGAAAGCATGTGAGAATAATGTCAAGGCTAAGAATGAAATCTTGTGTGGATTGACAATTACTAAATTTGTTAAAGTGATACACTAAAAGTCTGCTAAGGACATCTAGATTAAGCTTCATTAAATTTATGAAGGAGATGACAAGGTAAAGCAAGCTAAACTACAAACATACAAAGGAAAGTATTAGAGTCTGATGATGAAAGAAGAAGAAAGAATTGCTAACTATTTACTCCAAGTGGATGGATTTGTCAATGCAATCAGAGGGATAGGAAAAGAAGTAAAAGACTCAGTTATTGTGAAGAAGGTTTTGAGATCTCTCTCTCATAGATTTGATTCAAAATTTTCTGCCATTGAAGAAACCATAGATCTAGAAAAATTCACCATAGATGAATTGTTTGGTTATCTCACTGCTTATGAGATGAGAAATGATATCAAAGATACATCCAAAAATGAAGCTGCTTCCAAAGCTTCAAAAAAAGGAGCATTTGGTCCACGTAGTGAGTCTGAGGAAGAAGAAGCAAACTTTGTGAGAAAGATAAAGAAGGGTTTAGGCAAGTATAAAGGTAAGCTACCCTTCAAATGTTTTAACTATGGTAAAATTGGTCATTATGCATTTAAATGTCCCTTTGGAGAAAATGAAAATAGCAACAAGGTTTTTAAAAAGAACAACTTCAAAAAGAATCTCTTTTCTAAAGAGGACCACAGCTCTTCAGAAGAAGCAAATCACTACTCATCAAATGATGAAAGGGAAGAATCCTTATTCATGACTATGGAAGTCCTTGATAATTCAGACAATACTATTGATGAAGAAGAATGTGAAGTTGATCTTTAAGGTGAACTCATTTATGCTCTTCAAGACTTGAAATGTGTAAGGAAAGAAAACAAAGAATAAAAGGCAAAGATTGAAGAATCTAAGGAACGGACTTCTAGTTTAAAAGTCCAAATTGAAGCTAAGACAAATGAATGTTAGAAACTTGAGGAAGAGATTGTTTCACTCAGGAAAGAATTGGAGAAAGTATATGATGAGTTGGATAAGAGTGTCAATTTTGGAAAAATCCCTAAAAATCTGGATGGAATTGAAGAAGTTGATTTCATTCCTTTCATTTCTCAAAGAAGAAGATATAGAAGACCATTTCATGCAAGGCACACCTTCATAAATAGGTTCAATCATGCATTTTTTGGTTATTATTTTATCTACAATAAGTATGGTCACAAGGCTATTCAGTGCAAGTCTAGGATGAATAGAAGAAATTTGTGAGTAGGGATCTTCTTATTCCCCTGGTTTATTTCAATGTGATATGTCATACATGCAACAATTCTGGACACATAGCAAGATATTGTAGAAGTGGATTGGTAAAGTTAGAAACTCAGATGACAGACATTAATAAGCAAGACAAGGAGTGACAAATTCAAAAGATAGGAAATAAATAAAGAGGTATAAAATTCAATGATTGTTTGTACTACATTTCATGCACAAGGGCAAACAAACCCCTGGGTGATAGACAGTGGATGTTCAAGCCACATGATAGGTGACAAGAGCAAATTCATCAACCATGTAAAGTGGAATGGTGGATCAATCAAGTTTGGAGATAATACAACTACAAGTATTTGGAAAGGGCACCATAAGTATTGATGGAAGGTCTAAAATAGAAGATTTTCTATATGTAGAAGGTCTCAAGCACAATCTTCTTAGTGTAAGTTAGATGTGTAGCAAAGGCTACAATCTTATATTTCATGCACAAGGATCTGAAATCAGAAGAACAAATACTAGTAAACTGGTGGTAGAAGCTAGTAGGACAAAAAATAACTTGTACAACTTAAATGATGTTAATGGAAGGAATTGTCTTCTAGGATTGAAAAATGAATGTTGGTTGTGGCACAAAAGGATGGGACACATCAATTTTGATAGTCTTGTGAAAATCAGCTCCACACAGTTAGTTAGAGACATGTCAAAGATTGCCAAGCCTACAAGCACCTTATGTAAAGAATGCCAAATTAGGAAGCAGACAAGGACAAGGTTCAAAACCACAGATTATTCTTCTACAAGGCCATTGGAACTGATTCATATTGATATGTGTGGACCTACCAAAACAAATAGCCTTCAAGGTGAGAGGTATTTTATGTTGCTAGTTAATGATTACTCTAGGATGACATGGGTTACCTTTTTGAAAGAAAAATCATAAGCTTTCAATAGATTTAAGATTTTCAAGTCTATGGTTGAAAATTAAATGAATTTTAGAATCAAGTGCTTAAGATATGATAGAGGTGGTGAGTTCACATCAAATGAGTTTGAGGAATATTGTGAAGAACATGGAATAAGGAAGCACTTATATGTTGCAAGAACCCCTCAACAAAATGGAGTTGTTGAAAGCAAAAATAGGACAATGCAGGAGTTGTCACGAACTATGCTTAATGATGTAAAACTTTGTGACATATACTAGAAAGAGGAAATCCACACCGCAGTCTACATTCTCAATAGAGGACAACTAAGAGTAAACAACACCAAGACACCTTATGAGCTATGGAAAGACAAACCTACTTTAGTCAAACATCTCAAGGTGTTTGGAAGTAAGTGCTATATCAAGAGAGATGATGATAACCTAGGAAAATTTGACTCAAGATCAGATGAAGGTATCTTCCTTGGCTATTCATCTAGAAGTAAGGCATACAAGTTCTTCAACAATAGACAACAAAAGGTTGTCAAAAGTGAAAATGTGAGGTTTGATGAAGATCTACGTCCATCCACATATGTTCAAGAAGACTGTTGTTCAGAGGGATCTAGTTGCACAAAAGAACAAGATGAAGTTGAAGAAAAGGAAGAAACACAAGATATGGTCACCAAGACTCCCATTAAGTACGTTTAGAAAAACTACTCAAAATATTAGATAAATGGAGACAAGAATGAAGAAGTAAATGCTAAGGACAACGAATCGACTAATGTGATAGGGATTCTCATGAAGATGTCCATGGTCTCTCAACCTCACATACAACCCACTGCTTTCTCTTCAGTGCAATCAAATGAGATGGGAGAATGGGAAGAACCCTTAGTACAAATAAAAATGGTTGATAGATTCCTAGATGAAGATGAAGAAAGAAAAGGAACGTTTAATAAGGAATAGAAAATGCGAGTGTCAGTTAAGATTGATGATCATGTCATCTTTGAGTTACTAAGGAGCTATATAGGACATTCCATGGGTTTGAGACCTGAGCCTAATGGAAGGATGAGTATAATATTTGCTCCTCCTAACGAGCAAAGGGAACCTCAAACTCCCTTCAAGTTATTCAATTCCTTCAAACAATTCAATATCGATAAGAAGTAAAGATTTACATGCAGGATCAATTTGATACACTTACGAGATTACTAAGATGTGGTGGAGTATTGTATTGGACTCCCTCCCATCAACAAGCTTTCCAAGATTTACTCCATCTCACACTACCAAGAGAAACCATAAAGTTAGAAGGGTTAGAGCCAAATGATATCATGAAACCCTACATAATAGGAGAACTCGTATTAAGAAAAGGAAGCATGAAAAACAAGAAAAGAAGATGAAAGAGAAAATTCAATGAGGACTAGAAAGGTCCCTACATGGTTAAGGAAGATGTCGGTAATGGTGTCAATCTCTTGTGCACAATGGAAGGCGAGGAATTTAGCAAAGCAGTCAATGCCTTTCACCTCAAGAAATACAATGTCTAAAAATCATAAAAATCATAAAACATAAGAACACAAAAAAATCAAAAATTCCAAAAATACAAAAATACAAAAAAAATTACAAAAATCAAAAATATCAAAAAGAATTATGTTTATTGCATTTCAGTATCATTTTGTCCATCTTGCATTGCATTGAATGACTCGCTCTTATACTATTTTCATTTTAGTAAGGAGTCTAAGGATGACTAGGTATAGGTGATCCTTTTAGGTCCTAGGATTCCCCCTATTTTCACAATCGTCATTCTCCCCCTTCATTCCCAGTGATTCTAATCAAAGCCTATCTCTTAGCTTTACACTAATCCTAGTCTTAAAAAGCCATGATGTTAGGTCTAAAGAAAGTCAGCATTCAAACCTACAGTGTTCAAAGGAAGCTTGCAAGTAGACCTTCCCTATTCTTCCCTAGTAGAAAGGAAGTCCAATTGGATTATGAAAATTTTGGTGGAACTTAGCCCCTTATTCTTCTTGGCCAAAACTATCAAGAGGATCAAAACTCTGAAGGAAGTAATCTAAAATACGAGTGAATAAAAAAATGAGTGATCAAAATAAGAGTGATGAGACAGGTGAGAATTGAGAGATCAAATTATTGCACATCTAAAGTCCAAAAGCATTCATTTTCATAAAAAATAAAAAAATTTAAAAGAAATGAGAAAATCAAGTGAGGCATTTCAAAAAAATACAAAAAAAGAGAAAAACAAAAAAAAGAAATTTACAAAAAAAGTGATAGAGAGAAGATTGTTGAATGTTTTTACCCTTGGGTGGAGATCAGTCTAAGCTCGAAGCCGCAAGGGTGACATTCTATCAAAGAAAATAAAAGAGAAAGGTACAAAGCACACACATGCACTAGTTGCACAAAGCCAAGAGTCTAATAGTCTTTAGGATCATTTTCTATCTAGGTACACTTGTTCTTTCACATTTGTCCTTTACCTTGGGTCTATCTTGCTTTCCATCTATGATCTAAGTCTAGCGAAAATCAATAAATTTGATACTTGTCTAAGTTGAAAGCTTGTCAAATTGTCTTATCTAGATAAGGATCAGTGCTTAGTCTTTAGCAAAGCCTAAAATTTAGAATCACTTCATCTCATTCCCACTCCCCGCTTGAGTTCTAAATCCCTATCTCACAAACTTGAATAGGTTTCCTATAACAAGATAACCCGCAATCCCCTAGATTGAAAATCATACTAAAGAGCAGTCATATTGTTTGTTCAATAGTGTATTCATACCAAAATTATAAAAAGAGTTAAAAAGTAATAAATTCAATCTAATAACTCATGGCATTCAATAGAAGTAGAAGTTTTTGTTTTTTTATGTGAAAAGAAGTGGATTGTAAGGGAAAATGGGGTTGATTGGTTTTAGATCCTCCTTTCACAACAAACATTCAAGGACATATCAACCAAGTTGAATATCTACTAAGCAAGAGCATTCACCTAACAGGTTGGGTTGTCACTTGGAATGATGTGGAAACTCAAAATTTGTTAATTAATGCCTTAATTTAATCCTCAAATATGTAAGAAACCCTAATTATGTAAAATAGTGAATAAATGGGTAAATTCAGACAAATGCTTACAGATTAAGGAAGAGGACAGAGATTAATAACTGACCATTTTTTGAAGTTTAGAATTTGGAATATTTGAGGACAATGCCCTGGGCACCCAAGTCCAAGGCATTGTTTTCTTCATGGAATGAAGAACTCCTTTCGACACTGATAATCATTGTTCCATCTGTTTTCGTCACTCAGAATGTGGAGGACACTGCCATGGGTGCCCTAGTCTAAGGCAGGCTGATTCTTAGGATGTAGAAGCTCATTTAGATGTAGAATGTCCCTGTAACTTTGATTCCTATCTCTATACCTTTAGAGGACATTTCCCTAGGTGCCCATGTCCCAAAGATGTTTTGTTTCACTTCTTTCTTTCAGATCCTAAATCCTTGTCGTCTGTAACCTACCTCTACAGCTCCACTCCGTGAAACTTGGTACATGTAACCTGCAATCACAAAGGAGTGTGGTTGGGGGTTGTGGTGTTTAGAGGCTTGCCTCAGTTAAGGCCTGGAGAGACATTCAAGTTGTACGAACACCATTGTTAGATAAGAGTGTATATCCTTGCAGGATAGAGGCAAAAATCTAAATGATAAATGATTCAAACATAAACAAATATCACCTCAGAGGTGTAGCTCTCGCATAGATGAAGATCCTTCATGCACATGAGAAGATGAAGCCAAATATGCAATCACAAACACAATAACAATGCTCTTCTTGCAATAATGAATATCAAGGGTGCTCAAAAATCACAAGTATGCCTAAAGTTCACAATCATCTTCTAGTTTACAAATGAAAACCTAAACATGCTTATATATGCAACAACACACATTCCTAATAAGAATTTCATAATTCAAACTTTAGGTATCAACATAGGACCTAACAATGGTCATATAATCAACACTTCAAATTAGGTCCTAGCCCAAAATAGGGCAGGACTAGGGCACGAGTACCCAAGTCCACCCTCCCAATTTTGGTCAAGAGTCATCAAAATAGCACCCCCTAGGTCCTATTTGCCATAAGACTTCGAGGTTTTCTCATTAGGACTCAAAATTAACATGCAAGATGCTCTAAATGTACTCTAAGGACCCGAGAGCTAAACCTTAAGAGGGAAAAGCCCCTAAGGGGACATTTTCTGACATAACATTTAGCCCCCACTTTAATGTATGCATGAACACAAGGCCCATACATGAATTAAAGTACGGTCAACAAACACACCAAGCATGGTACAGACATGCCAAACACATTAAAGATAGTAACATGCGCGCAAAACATGGAGAAGATAGTTACAATCATGCAAAACATGGAGAAGACAGTTACAGTCACACAAAACACAAAGAAGATAACATTGAAGACACACAAAACACCATGAATACAATTAATGCAGTGATTATTTCTTTTTCATTTTCTCATATATGAAATGCAAATGCAAGTACAAGGAAACTAAACACACAACCCAAAATGCAAGAGGAGCTCATTGCCACCAATCTTGAAACTGCATAAGGAGCAATAGACACGCAATACAAATCTCAAAGTGTAGGAGGAGCTCATCGCCACCAGTCTTGAAACTACACTTGAGAACAAACACGCCATACAAATCCCAAACATAGGAGGAGCTCATCACCACTAGTGTTGAGACTATGCTTGGGAACAAACATGCCATACACACATATGGAAGACACAGAAAAAACATGGAAACGAAGCAATGGAAGAAACCTATTTCTAGGTTTGCTACCATCTCAAGGACATTATAGGCACACACCGATGATTGCACTTCGCCACAACAATTGTGGAAGACACACTTAAGGGAGGATACACCAACCTCGCCTACTCGAAGGACTTTTAGAAATGACATGATGTACAATCTCCTCGAGAAATACACCATCCCCACCTCCGCAAAGGGCTTAAAATAAAAGGATATGCATGATATCCCACCTCCATAGAGGGCTTAATGATTGAAGTATGAAGATAAAGATGTGCACTCACTCGAAGATACAACACCTTGCCTCCACAAAGGGCTTACAAACACACTTTGTTAGTACCAAAATCATCAGACAGCTTACCTTATATATGCCCCCACCTAAGGTGGTTGATATCATGTACCAATATCAAGCACGTTAAGGTAGAGAGAAAACACACAAGGGCTCAAACAAGGCCCATGCCCCCCAAAGGTGATATGTTCTTTACGATCACCAAATGTTCCCACAAACACATAATTTCTTGCAAGAAAAGGTGTTAGCAACCATATAATCATGATAAACAACAATACGTGTAATTATTCACATAAAGAGCTGAGCAAGGCGAGATCCAAGATAAACAAAGTGCATGGAGCAATAGTATTGTTATGTTTTGTAAGTGCGATAAGACAACATAAAAATATCACATAGAGTGATTCTACTAGCCAAGCGTTGGATAATATATATCAACCCCATCATCATGTATGGACTAAGTCCATTTTTTGATTTCTCGCTAAAGGGGCACTAGGTCTGTATCAGTATTATATGTTTTTCATCATCCACCAACTAGATAGAACCACTAGAGGAAGGTAAACAATAAATTAAGAGAGGAGAAACAAGTGCCTTAGGTTCGTCACATAGGAGGGTGCCCCCAGGTCACCAACCACAATGCTATGCCCCTAGGACACAACACACAACAAAGAAAATAGAGGAGAGACAATATAGAAGAATGATGATACAAATAGAAGAAAGCTGACAACATAGGTGGTCTCCCGGTATCCTTGACCTTAAAAGAGTACCAAGGGTCATCCTAGGAGGCCTAAACAACACATAACACATCATGGGGGAAACACAACACGAAGGTAAAGGGTTAGAAATACTTACCTACAGTGACAACTGAACTAGAATTTGGAACTTGCAAGCATCTTAGAGAGCTGCTTCATCAAGTTCTGTGCGAAGCTTGAGTGGTTCTTATGAAAGTGTTGTTTATTGTCAGAAAGTTCATGCGGTGTTTGTTCATAAAATTTTTGTATATGTGAGGTCTTTTCTTTCTTATGAGGAGGAGAACCACGATTATCTCCTACTAATGATAATTGTCTTGCTCTTTTCCAAATTTTAGTTCTCTTATTTTGTTGATTCTGTCTACCGTAAGGAGAAGAACTACCTTATACCATATCAATTTTTTCTTTTGTCAGAATCTCTTGTTTTGATTGTTCCATTTGTCTTTCCCGCACATTTTGGTTATCTCCTGATCCTTGAAGGGATAACGGAGGAGGAACCTCAACATATATACCATTCCTTCATGGATGAGGTGTGTTATCAAGCTTTTCCTTATCCACTTCTATCATACCCACTATTTCATCATAATCCAAATAGTCATCTTCTAATTCACCTGTATTTTGTTCCATCATGTTATTATTAGTATGCTTAGGAAATGGATTAGTAAATATCTATAAATTCTGATTCGGAGGAGCAACCAACTTATTTCCATTATCATTCACACCAAATACCTATATAACATTCAAGTCGATGAGGTCTTGTATTTCATGTGTAAGATACATCATTCAGTATCATGTCCTTGTTGCCGATGATAATGACAAAAAGCATTAGCATCAAAATAAGGTCCTTGAATTCTACTAGGATCCAACAGTTTAATCAAAGGAAGCTTCAAGAGATTATTACTCACAACTTGATTCATGATAGAATGATAGTATTCAGACATTGGAGTAAACTTTCTTTGTTGAAACAATGTCCTCTTTGTATTAGTGATAGTGGACACTTGTGAGAAATTATTTGAATTCTATCCATTAACCTTGATGAAACTCGTATTATTCTTTTAATGTTGTTTTGTGAAGGTGCACCCATGGATTGACCAACTTGAGCTAATGAGTTTTGGTTTCATACTGACTAGATGAAAGTTGATAACCATGAAGGGCGATGCATAAGTGTTGAAAAGAGTTGTACTCCATCAAGAGAATCTTATCACAGATGTTAGGCTGTAGATTTGTAATAAACACTTTCTAAACTCCTCATCTTTCATTTGATATTGGATTTGTGCATAAAGAGATTGATACAGACTAATAAATTTAGTTAACTTCTCTTTTGAACCTTGCTTGCATGAACTAGATCAATTAATGAAACTTGAGGTCCAATGTTTTCTTGAAAATGTTGTAGGAATTAATCAACTAGCTGCAAAAAAGAGTGTATTGAATTTGGAGGTAAAGAGAAAAACCATTCTAAAGCAATATCTTTGAGAGATTGCGGGAAATGTTTTGCTAACAAGTCCTCTTCAAAGTAGAAATCATTACATATAGCCGTGAATGCTGCCACATGAGTATTAGGATCACCTATTCAACCATATTTTTCAAAGCGAGGAGTTTCAAACCTCTCAGGAATTGGAGTTCTTAAGATTGCATAAGATAGGGGATTACGGGCATGATAAGTTGGTATATTAGGTTGTGTAGAATTTGTCAAGCTAGTCACTTTTTGTTGTAAAGAAGTCATGCCTTGCAAGAGTTGGTCTAGGAGGGAATCATTAGGTGACGTGGTTTGTTGTGAGGAATTAGAACCGAAGTGTGGAGGTGATTGAACATGAGTAGTGACAAGTGGAGGTTGTGAATAGGTGAGTGGTGGTTGAACATAAGGATAAGTGGCAGGTGGTTGAGAATAAGTTGATTGAAGGGGTGGTTGAGAGTTATATGAAGTCACCCTTGGGGCTAGGTTTTGATAATTGAATCCCATAGCTTTGTAATTTTGTGAATTAGTGCCATTAGATACTTCAATACCAGTGGTAGCATTACTACAAGCATTTGCATTAATAGTTAAAATTGTTGATGTAAATGTAGACATTCCTATAGTCGGTATAGGTGTCGATACTTGTGTATGAGTCGGTGATGACATGTTGTTAATCACTTTTACACATTTAGTCATTGGCATAACATTAGTTTGTACAATATGTGCTAAGCCTCGAAGTACATTAACACCATCTTGTCCTTCTTTTATCAACTCCCTTATGTTGTGAATCGCAGGTATAGCTTTTTCCGCTATCCTTTCATTTTCCACAAATGCTTGAAAATCGACTAATTCTTTATCAAGTTTGTTTATTTGCTCATTAGGTACATGTGTTACCAACTCTATAATGCTGTCAACATCATGAAATATTTGATCATCCATTATAGTTGTAGGATATATTATATCTTGCAAAATTTGTCTCTCCTTTTGTAAAGAAGGTATTCAATAGATTTTCAAAGGTAGGAATATCATTTTCTTCAGGAGCGCTAGACCCATGAGTCTTCTACTTCTTCTTAAATGGATATTTCTATTATGGTAGTGGGTTATAATACTCATACAAAATCATGCAACACTCAATACACAAACTAATAGAGCGAACCCAAGGAGCAAGATATGTGTAGGATCCAAAATTCTTGATTTTTCACTTTTTTCACAAATTTTCAATGCAAATGACTAAGAGAAGAGGTGTTGTGAGGAAATTGATGATGGGAAGAAAATAATATGCCTAATATCAACCCAATGATGTAATAATATCTTTCACAACATGCCTATGATGCAATTCTATATGCAAAATAAGCCAAAATCTAGTGAAAAATGCAAGATTTTTAAACCCTAGACATGAAGTTTTGTAAGAAAGGCACTATGATGAAACACTATAGTTAGAAATCAGACCTAAATGATTGTTTAAAACAGTAGTAAAATCTGAAACAAGATTTTAACTAAAAACCCTAGCTAATGCAAAAACTAGGTTATATGAAAAATGCACAATTTCAAGCAATTTTTAAGAATTTAAGCATGAAAATGCAATGCAAATGAATAGTTAATGATGAATTTATGTAATTTAAATTAGATCTAATGAAAATAATAGAAATTAAATGAAATTAAATGCCAATTAATTCAAATTATGCCAAAATGCAAGCCTAAGATGCCAAATTTTTCAATTTTTTTTGTAATTTTTCGAATGCAATAAAATGAATGAATGCAAATCTATCACACAACACTCAGAAAGGTGCAAAAATTCAAAAACATCAGTTCACTAAAATGTTTTGTATGTGAAAATAAGAGGATGGTAAGGGAAAATGGGGTTGATTGGTTTTAGATCCTCCTTCAACAACAAACATTCAAGGACATATCAACTGAGTTGAATCTCTACTAAGAGAGAGCATTCACCTAATAGGTTGGCCTATCACTTGGAATGATGTGGAAAATCAGAAATTGTTAATTAATGCCCTAATGTAAGTCTCAAATATGTAAGAAACCCTAATAATGTAAAACAATGAATAAACTAGTGAATTCAGACAAATGCTTACAGATTAAGGAAGAGGACATAGATTAATAACTAACCATTTTTTGAAGTTCAGAATTTGGAATATTTGGGGACAATGCCCCAGGTTCCCAAGTCCAAGACACTATTTTCTTCGTAGAATGCAAAACTCCTTCCGGCACTAATAATCATTGTTCTGTCTATTTTCGTCACTCGGAATGCGGAAGACACTGCCCTAGGTGCCCTAGTCCAAGGCAGGTTGATTCTCAGGATGTAGAAGCTCCTTAAAATGTAGAATGTCCCTTAACTTGGATTCTTGTCTCTGTACCTTCAGAGGACATTGCCCTAGGTGCCCATGTCTAGAAGGTGCTCCATTTCACTTCTTTCTTTCGGATCCTGAATCCTTGTCGTCTGCAACCTTCCTCTGCAAAACTTGATACTTGTAACCTACAATCACAAAGGAGTGTGGTAGGGGGTTGTGGTCTTTAGAGGATTACCTCAGTCAAGCCACAGAGAGACATTCAAGTCTTCTAAACACTGTTGTTAGATGAGTGTGTGTATCCCTACAGGATAGAGGAAAAAATCCAAATGATAAATGATTCCAATATAAATAAATATCACCTTAGAGGTGTAGCTCTCACATAGATGAAGATCCTTCATGCACATGAGAAGATGAAGCCAAATCTATTTATGTGTTTGTCATTGATGTCAAAAGTTGATAAGACATGTTTGTCATTGGCTTGTACTTCAGGAGTTGATGTTGATCAGATGTGTTTGTCAGGAGTTGATCATTGATCATCATGTCATTGTTGGTGTTGATTAGGAAGAGTGTTGACAGGTTCTTCAGGTTCTTGTTTTAATGTTGCTCTTCATCTAAGAGTTGTTTTCTTGGAAGTTGTCTTTGGAAGTTGTATTGGACTAATAAGAACCTCTAGACTTTCAAAGTTGTTAGAGGATCATGCTTCACTTTCATGATATGACTATGTCAAGAGTTTTGATGATGTTTCTCATCAAGAGTTTTGATGGTGTTTCATGATAGATGATACAGGGTATAGCTACCTTCATAACAAATAAAAGAACTTTGTTTCATGTTTTTATGTTCATGTCAATATCAAAGGTATTGATGTCAAAAGATTCTCAATATGATATTCTCTCAAATCTGTACAATGACAAAGGAGTATCCTTAATATCAAGGATGATTAAGTATTCAAGGGTGTTTGACTTAGTATCAAGGATGATTAAGTATTCAAGGATGTTTGACTCAGTTTGTTCTCTGTACAAAAGGATTGATTGCAAGAGCTCAAGGTTATATGATTCAGATTCAGGATTTTTGTAAGGTGATTAAAAGAACTAAACCTAAATCCTTATTGTCATCTAAAACCTAACTTACAAGTCATAAGCCTTTAAGTGACAGTTTGCACTTTTTGTTATGATTGTGAAGTGACTTGCTCAGTCAGTTAAAATGTCACTTAAGTGATGACATTAAGGGTATCAACTCAGTGAGAAACTAGCCCTCTTCTCCTAGATAACCAGTGGGTCTTTGCAAAAGGGCATCAAATAATGTATCAAGGGTTGGCATTAAAACTTCAAAGGGTGCGAATCAAAGTATTAACAGTTTGTATTTAAACTTGATTCAAACCTTAATGGATTCCTTCATATATTTATTTTGATGGCTATTAAAGGGTTTTTTAGTGGGAATCAGTTTTATAACGGTTTCTTTTCTCCTTCATTAATGAAACACAAAACCCTAATAAGGAATGAGGTCGGCAGTGAAGAGAAGTGTATTTTTATGTATGAAATGGAGATCTTTCAAAATGGATTATGATTTTATTTTGTGATATTCTTTATGATGTAAGATGATGTATGAATCTTTAGAGATAAAGAATTAGGTATGTCATTTTCTTGTTGAATGCCATTTAACTAATAGAGACATAGTTTATTGTGTAGTTACATGATGCCTTGAGTGTTGATGCAGAGTTTAGTGTGCAAGAATGTTTGTGTCTGTATAGTTTTTGGTGTAGTTTATTACTATGATAACCATATTGCAAATGAGTTTGTCATAGGAGATTTCAAGAATGGAGGTAGAGTTGTGTTGGCATAATCTGATTGTAGAATGACTGTTTGTAGAGTATGGATAATGTAGAGGTATAAATTTTATATAGAGAGCAAAATGTAGAGAATCATAATAGGTTTAATAGAGTGCAATGACAAATAGTGGTAGAGGTGTTTGATGATTACATAAGTATAAGGAAGATTGCAAATATAACTTGTAAAGGTATGCATACAATTTTTGTATTTGAGCAGTACCATTTTGAATAAGATGTCCTTTTATGATGGTTTGATATAATGCAGTTTTTGTAAAGATTAGTGAATAAGGTATGAAGAAGAGGTTGATTGTTGCAAGGGTATATTGTGATCTTTGATCAAATGATTTCTTTTGTAAATCAAAGGACACAAGAAGAATGTTGCATTTTGTAAAGAGGGAATTTCAACATAGGTTTGAGTATCTATTGGATTCAAAAGTTCTTATCTTGTTTTTAATGACATGTACTTTTGTAATTACATGTATGGTGATCATAAAGCATTATCTTTTTGTGTCAAATTGGGAGAGATAAGGTGTTCATATAAAAAGAGTTATAGAACACATCTATAACCATTGATATCAATGTAAATAGAGTAGTACTCTGTGCTTTATCTTTTTGTTTTTGAGATTGGAGATGTTTTTCTAGTGAGGCATTGTCAGTGAGACATATTGCTTGCCAGTGAGGCATGTCTATGATCATTGAGATCCTAGCCAGTGAGGCTTATATGTACTCAGTGAGAGTTTGATAAGTGAGATCTAATAAAGTGTTGGTGAGGTTTGGATAATGGTTTTTCCCTGGAAAGGGTTTTCCACTTTACATCTTGTGTTATGGATTCATTTGTGTGATTCTATCTTTTGTTGATGTCTTTGTCACGATGATATTAGAAATTATTTCTATAAGTTCAATGAATGCACATGTTTTATTGGATCATTGATTCACCCCCCCTCTTAGTGATCCTTGGTATTCTAATAATTGGTATCAGAGCTGCAGGGTCCCTAGAAGAGTCTAATAGACTTGGGTAAATTTTGGAGATGGAATACTATAGGTGAGAAGTATAGAAATAAGGTTTCTAAAAAGGAGAAAGATCTGCATCAAAAGAAAGAGAAGTCTAATACAAAATTTGATGATGTTTCTAATGTTCTTGGCTCTAAAGAATGCCATGAAGGAATGTCTGATGCAAAAAGAGATGAGTTTCAATTCATGGAGGTTGCAAATGAGAAATATGATAAAAATGATGAAGAGGGAGTACAAGTTTATCTTGAAGATGAATTGATTGTTGCCTTGGATGAACTAAAGAAAGAAAGAAGAGAAAAAAAAAGAATTAAAGATGAAATATGAAGAATCTAATCAACTTGTTGAGGAAGTAAAGAAGTGTGTAGAATTTGATTAGATTATTGAGAAACTAAAGTTGCAATTGGAAGAGTCTAGAAAATTTGAAGAAACCACTTGCATGAAGTTACAAACCAAAGTAGAAGATTGCCAAAAGTTAGAGTCTGAAATGTTGTCCCTAAAGAAGCAATTAGAGAAGGTAAATCAAGATTTGAAAAGAAGTCTACAAAATGAGCAAAGCACTGAGTTGTTTGAGAAAATGATGCCCAGTCAAAGGTCTTTGTCAAACAAGTCTAGGATAGGATATGAAGGAGAAATGAGTAACAAAGATGCTACAGTGTCCAAGAATCCAATGAAATTGACAAGCCTATCAAAAGGAGCAGCGTATGAACAAGGAGAATCAAGATCTACTTCCGAAAAGCCTGTAGATTAGAATACTAATGAGGAAGGATACAGAAGAATTCATGATCCCAAGCAAAGTCTGAGAAGAAGGTCAGCAACAAGACAAATCAGGTACAACTATTCATACTTCCATGGTTACTGTTATTTATGTAATGATTATGGACATAAAGAAATTGGTTGTAGAAGAAGGAGTCAATCTACATCTTATAGAAATATGAATGTAGTTTGTTATAAGTGCAACAAAATTGGCCATATAGACATAAATTGTAGAGTGCATGGAAAGAATAGTCATGTATGGAACACAAGAAATGATTATGGGTTGTCAAGAAGACACAACAAAAGGTCAAATACCTTGACCAAACAATAAAGAGCAGATGCCTTAAGCAAGAAGAAGAAAAAGTGTATAAAGGTTTGGAGAAGAAAACAAGACCTAGGAAGAGAAAGCTCTAATCCAGTGCATGTTGTATTAAAATCATCACCAACTGCATAAGTTGTGGCATGAGTTTAGGGGAGGTTGTTATTGTATTACCTTTCAACGCCTTAGAGAGACAATGAAGGTGTATAACCAGTTTAGAAGTTTTTGAAGATCCCAAGATTTGGAAAGGACTGCATGACAACATATATGATAGTATGTATGCACTAGGTATGATAGTAATAGTGATTAGCTATGACAACTACATGGCATTCCATAACAATGCACAGAGAATACCCTGATAGACATGATTGCAAAGTGTAGAAGTTGAGACAAGGTATATAAACCTTATGACAAAATGTCTCATAGAAATATGGTCCAATGGTCTGCAAATTTGTTTAAGGTTATGTTTAACATGAGATTGCAAAAAGTCTATAGAAATTCTCAATGCACAATGAAATATGTTCAAGCCAGTATAAAGTGGCAAGTAGAATGTATAAGAAATGTGCAAACTTTTCAAAAAGCAGACAACAACAATATATTTGGACAGTTGATAGGGGGATTATTCTGAGATGTTAATCTAATATGCTCTTATTCTAGACAGTGATCAATGTTCTTGTTGAGGAGTTATGTAAGTTTCATTAATAGTGTGGCAGGAGTATAATAATGTCTTGGTCAGTGAGTTGATGGATTCATATTGGTATGAAATATAGTGGTTAAAGGTTCTTTTTTGCGGTGTGTTCCTCAAGAGGATAATGATAATATGATCAAACAAAATTCAAATTTTTCATGCTTCATCTAAGTTCTCAATGCCTTATAAATGGGGATTGTTGTCATATGTTGTAGTTGCAAGTGCCCTAGTAAACATGTATGCAAAATGAAGAAGAATAGACAAGGTGCAGTGATGTTGTTGAGGACAGTGTTATACACTGATATAAGTAATTTTCTATTATTTTCATCATATCATGTCATGGAAGTACATGATCCTTAAAGGGGTGCTTAATCATTCATAGTATGTGCAGTGACAGTGAGTGGTTTTCATGTTTTTCTTGAGAGTGTACCAGTAGGTGATGAACAATCTTGTCATTGACAATCTTCATGACAGAGTTAAAAGGGTTCAGAAATGTTAAAAAAGATGCAGTGGCAGGTATGGCAGATTGTAGATCATGCACAATGTCATGTTTGGTGTTTCAAACGGCAGCTAGGAATCTTTATGCACGGTGATAGTTGGCAATTATTTTGTGATAGTGGTCTTGACATTGAGATAGTGTAATGATTAGTGCATTGTAGTACAGGCTTCTCTGTCAATTTGGAAAAATAGTCTTTGGGATTGTGTAATAGAACAGTCTTGGTGGTTAGGGTAGAACATTGCCTTGAAGATGTTGTAGATATGGTAACTAGGTCTTGATGGTTCTGACAAGTATTCCATCTTCTTTTGATAATAGCGATTCTTCTCAACATCTCTATTTTGTAATATTCAAGGAAATGTGTCATTGAAACTCTTGATATTGAAGTGAAGAGTTGTATAGTAGTTTACTTGTCTTTACTTAACACTCCTCATGGTTGTCATGAGTTTCCTTTTGCATAGACAGTATTCATAGTCTGTAATATGTGCAGTGCAGAGATGCAGCAAATGTACATGACAGTGTATGATAATGATATTTGTTGCTAGGACATTTTCAAATAGTATGTTGTGCTGGTTCTCAAATTGCAGACTATTTCATTTTAGTCAAGTGATCTTGCATTTCTATTCAATGTTATTATTGACACCTTGTATACATGTCGTTGATTTTGGTGATAGTGTTAGTACAGTGACAATAATACCTCTTGCAATAGCAGTATAGATGTTTTAATCTCTCATACTTGAATCCTAGTTTTTGATGGAGCTTATCTACAAGGGGAGTGTTTGAGTGATTTAACCAAGGGCCCTTTGTCACTTGATGTCAAAGGGGGAGAGAGAGTAAGTGGGGTGTTTTTTGTTTTTCCATCAATGATAAAGAGGAAGTTTGTTGATGTGTTCGTCATTGATGTCAAAAGTTGATCAAATGTGTTTGTCATTGGCTTGTGCTTCATGAGTTGATGTTAATCAGATGTGTTTTTCATTGGCTTGTGCTTTAGGAGTTGATCATTGATCATCATGTCATTTTTGGTGTTGAGTAGGAAGAGTGTTGACAGTGTTGACAGGTTCTTCAGGTTCTTGTTTTAATGTTGCTCTTCATATAAGAGTTGTTTTCTTGGAAGTTTTCTTTGGAAGATGTCTTGGACTGATAAGAACCTTTGGACTTTCAAATTTGTCAGAGGAGCATACTTCACTTTCATGATATGACTATGTCAGGAGTTTTGATGATGTTTCTTGTCAAGAGTTTTGATGGTGTTTCATGACAGATGATACAGGGTATAGTTGCCTTCATAACAAAGAAAAGAACTTTGTTTCATCTCTTTATGTTCATATCAATATCAAAGGTATTGATGTCAAAGAGTCTCAATATGATATTCTCTCAAATCTATACAATGACAAAGGATTATCCTTAATATCAAGGATGATTAAGTATTCAAGGGTGTTTGACTCAGTATCAAGGATGATTAAGTATTCAGGGATGTTTGACTTAGTTTGTTCTCTGCACAAAAGGATTGATTGCAAGAGATTAGGGTTATATGATTTAGATTTAGGATTTTTGTAAGGTGATTAAAAGACCTAAACCTAAATCCTTATTGTCATCTAAAACCTAACTTACAAGTCATAAGCCTTTAAGTGACGGTTTGCACTTTTTGTTATGATTGTGAAGTGACTTGCTTAGCCGATTAAATGTCACTTAAGTGACAACATTAAGGGTATCGACTCATTGAGAAACTAGCCCTCTTCTCCTACATAATCGGTGGGTCTTTACAAAAGGGCACCAATAAAAGTATCAAGGGTTGGCATTAAAACTTCAAAGGGCACAAATCAAAGTATTAACGGTTTGTATTTAAACTTGATTCAAACCTTAACGGATTCCTTCATATATTTATTTTGATGGCTATTCAAGGGTTTTTCAGTGGGAATTAGTTTTATAACAGTTTATTTTCCTCCTTCATTAATCAAACACAAAACCCTAATAAGGAATGAGGTCAGCAATGAAGAGAAGTGTATTTTTGTGTATGAAATGGAGATCTTTCAAAAGGGATTATGTTTTTCTTTTGTGATATTATTTCTAATCTAAGATGATATATGAATCTTTAGAGATAAAGCAT
Source organism: Cunninghamia lanceolata (assembly GCA_027924645.1). Lineage (NCBI taxonomy): Eukaryota > Viridiplantae > Streptophyta > Pinopsida > Cupressales > Cupressaceae > Cunninghamia > Cunninghamia lanceolata. Next base: position 2,788,796 of record BSBN01000356.1, on the reverse strand, counting down.
TAGGTATGTCATTTTCTTGTTGAATGCCATAACTAATAGAGATAGAGCTTATTGTGTAGTTACATGATGCTTTAAGTGTTGATGCAAAGTTTAGTGTGCAAGAAAGTTGTGTGTGTATAGTTTTTGGTGTAGTTTATTACTGTGACAACCATATTGAAAATAAATTTGTCATAGTAGATTTGAAGAATGGAGGCAGATTTGTGTTGGCATAATATGATTGTAGAATGACCATTTGTAGAGTATTGATAATACAAAGGTATAAATTTTATATAGAGAGCAAAATGTAGAGAATCATAATAGGTTTAATAGAGTGCAATGACAAATAGTGGTAGAGGTGTTTGATGATTGCAGAAGTATAAGGAAGATTGCAAATATAACTTGCAGAGGTATGCATACAGTTTCTATATTTGAACAATACCATTTTGAATAAGATGTCCTTTTATGATAGTTTGATATAATGTAGTTTTTGTAAAGATTAGTGAATAAGGTGTGAAGAAAAGGTTGATTATTGCAAGGGTATATTATGATCTTTGATCAAATGATTTCTTTTGTAAATTAAAAGAAACAAGAAGAATGTTGCATTTTTTAAAGAGAGAATTTTGATATAGGTTTGAGTATTTGTTGGATTCAGGAGTTCTTATCTTATTCTTTAATGACATGTACTTTTGTAATTATATGTATGGTGATCATGAAGCAATATCTTTTTGTGTCAAATTGGGAGAGATAAGGTGTTTGTATAAAAAGAGTTATAGAACACATCTATAACCATTGATATCAATATTAATAGAGTAGTACTTTGTGCTTTATCTTTTTGTTTTTGAGATTGGAGATGTTTTGTCAATGAGGCATTGTTAGTGAGACATATTACTTGCTAGTGAGGCATGACTGTGATCAGTGAGATCCTAGCCAGTGAGGCTTATATGTGCTTAGTGAGAGTTTGATCAGTGAGATCTAATAAAATGTTGGTGAGGTTTGGACATTGGTTTTTCCCTGGAAAGGGTTTTCCACTTTACATCTTGTGTTATGGATTCATTTGTGTGATTCTATCTTTTGTTGATTTCTTTGTCATGATGATATTAGAAATTATTTCTATAAGTTTGATGAATACACAAGTTTTGTTGGATCACTCCCCCCTCTCAATGATCCTTAGTATCCCAACAAAATATGCAATCACAAACACAATAACAATGCTCTACTCTGCAATAATGAATATCAAGGATGCTCAAAAATCACAAGTATACCTAAAGTTCACAATCATCTTCTAGTTTACAAATGAAAACCTAAACATGCTTATATATGTGACAACACACATTCCTACTAAGAATTTCATAATTCAAAATTTAGGTGTCGGCATAGGACCTAAAAATGGTCATATAACCAACACTTCAAATTAAGGCCTGACCCAAAATATGATAGGACTAGGGCGTGAGTGCCCAAGTCCACCCTCTCTATTTTGGTCAGGAGTCATCAAAATAGCACCCCCTAGGTCCTATTTGCCATAAGACTTTGGGGTTTTCTCATCAGGACTCAAAATTAACATGCAAGATGCTCTAAATGCACTCTAAGGACCCAGAAGCTAAACCTTAAGAGGGAAAATCCCCCAAGTGGAAATTTTCTGACATAACAGTTTTATTTCAGCATTACTTTTGTTTTGGCATTTGCACATCGTCCCCTACATTCATATATATATTCCAAAAAAGAGATAAAACTATGTCATCATTATCATACTTTCATTCTTATAGTTGAAGGTCTAAACATAATCAAAAAGTTCTAAAAACTTTTGAAGTGCACAAGATATGAGTACCCAAACCATACACAAACAACCATAAAGAGACAGTTTTTCATAGATAAATCAAAGGTTCAAGTTTTACAAGAGTACAAGACCTAGGACAAAATGCTCTCAAAGGAAAGTAAGGCTCCCCATCGAAGGGGCATGGTTTCAAAACAAATATACAAAAGCCTTAAGGATGACCCCCTCCAACTGAACCATCAGGACTCCTTCTCCTTTGCCTCTGAATGGCACTAGTGTCTCCATGAGATCTTTGGGAATGAGGAACCCTACTCTAAGTTTGAGAATGGGAAGGACCTGCAATGCTAGATTCTGGATGTTGAATCCCAAGGTAGGCCATCTCGTGAATAACGACATTCTCACCCTTGAGGATGAGAGCCTCTGACCTCAATGAAGCATTCTCCTTGCAGCCATGGTAGGCAAAAGCAAAAATGTCAGTGTGTCAGGTATCTCTAAGAGACACATCAAGATCAAATAGAACCCTCTCTCGTGGTAAGACAGTGAAGGGACCAATCAAATCAACAAATACCTCACAAACAAAAACCCTCCACTCCTCGACGCTGCCTAAAAAATAAAGATAAAAGGAATGACAATTCATAATTTTGAGTAAAAAAGGACAAATACCAAATTTGAAAATAAATGTAGACTTACGAGGATTGCCAAGCTACCAGGAAGGATCAAAACACCACATCACCTCATAAAAATGAGGAGGTCTAGACCCTAAAGAAGAAGCCCTTGGTATCTCCCCCTTACCATAATCAATCTCCTAAGCATCTCCGGCTGATCCATCATTTGACAAAGAATCTCTATAAGGGATGTAGTCCTCATCTATAGAGTCTGAATCCTCCATGATAATAGTCCACAAGAAGGATCTCCTCTCACTCCCCTCTATCCACCTCTTAAGATCCTAGAGGTTTTGGTAATCAAAACCTTGGGAGTCAAAGGAGTCCAAACTATGGGCCCCTCTCCAACCTTGTCCATCTCCTAGACAGATCGGTAGCATCTAGGAATTAGGGGCAAGACCTCAAGAAAATCATCACCTAGCTACTGAAGAACTCGATCAATGTGACGAGCCTCGATGAGACCATTTTGATCTAAATCCTCTAAAATGTTGTGGCAGTAATCTTGAGTTTGTTTGTCATGAGACCATACACCCTCTGTATCCACATAAGGGTCAACAATCATATTTGCATCAATAAGCATAGCCACAATACACAAGGAAGTATCAAAGTGGCCCACATGAGCCCATCTGACAGCTCTCAGAAGTCTACAATCAAGAAGAGGAATCTCCTTCTAATATGGCCTAATGTGCTCAAAGATCTAGATCATGATCAAAGAGTAGTGGTTAAATGCAAGAGCCCCACGCCAAGTAATATGGTAGAAGTCTTTGTAAACCATTGCAAGAATGTCAATACCCCATTTAAAATAGTACCCTACTCAATGCCTTAGATAATGGGTGCCCAACACCAATGCAGACAAGCCGAGGCCTTGTCCTCATATAGCCTCGAAGCAATCAATCCAATCAAGAACTTCCTCAAGAGAGGAATGTGAAGATTTGGTACAGTAGTAAGATGAATGCCAATCTGGTCCTTAGGATGACTCACCCCCATAATTTGAGCCCAATATGCCTTGTCCTCAAAGGACTCACTATAAGGTATGACAAGTGGATGCCCTCTCACAGGAACCCCAAGAATGTAATAGACATCATATAAGGTAATAGTCCAGTTCCCTGAAACCTGGGGAAATTTGAAAGTGTTCCTATCGACATCCCAATAGGTTAAAATGTCATAGTAAATGTGGGAAATAGGATGAACAACTAGTACATGGCAAATCCTTGCCAATCCTGCCCTCTTTAGGATAGCAAGATCACTAGAAGATAGTAAATCAAACATCTTAAAGAGCTACAACTACTCACAATTGGCATTCCAATGAATGTGCATATCCTATCAATCATAAAAGAGATTTTGATTAGATCCCATCAACTCAAAAAATCCCTAAAAATCATATAATCTACAAAAATTTTTAAAAAAAGGCATATAAAACCTTCAAAATTGCAATAAGTTGAAGAATTCAATCTTCAAATTAGACTAAAACAGAGTGAAGTAAACATCACAAAACATCAAATTTCAATCAGAATCAATCTATCAGGATCACCCCTTTCATCATATCGAATCTCCCCTAGGCAACCCAAATGTTCAACAGGATCTCCCCTAGGCGATCCTGTTGCACAGGCCGATCTCCATCGGGTGACCCTATTGCACAGCAAAACCTCCCCTGGGTGACCTAGACTAACAAAAGTAGAGACCTTGCTTGCCTACCCACATGCTAAAAAAATACTGTAAAACCTCAATTTTTGACTGATTTTGACAAACAAAATACCAATTCTAATTTAAACGATGAAACAGAGACAATGCAAAAGAAAAAATCACAAAAAACTGACAATTTCATGAGATTTTTCACAAAAAGAAAACTAGGGTTTAGAGAAGGGTTTTTGATTGATTGTGCACTGACTCTTAGAAGCATAACAAGAAGCGGCCATCTTTGTGATCTACTCGGCGGTACCTTCCCAACAACTACTCACATGATTAATTCCATCAATGTTTCACTCCAATCTCACTAATTTCTCCACTCTTTTCCTATCTTAGCTTAGTTTACATTATGCATTTTTTAAGTAGTTTTTACTTTTATGCATCTCTCGGGCTCTTGTTTTGTGTACTTTCATCCCTATAGGTCTCTTCGACAAAAGTAAACAACTAGGTGAATTCACACGATCTATGGTATGTTCATCATTTAAGTTTTCATTACTTGTTTTGATATATTTCGATGTTGAACTAATACTAGTTATTGTAGGTACTATTGTGGAAAAATCAACAATAGGTAAGGCCTAGTTCAGAAATGGTACCTATCTTTCATGTAGACTACCGTCCTCAAGGTGACAAATATGTAAGCACCAAAATCACGCACAACCTCCACAAGGACCTCAATGATGACTCACAATCCTTGTCACGTACATGTGAGCATGGAATAATGCCCTCTCAACAATGATTATCTTGGTAGAATGTGGTTTCTTCTTCCTTTTATTGTTTCCCCTTTGTCATGTTAACTCTTTCCTCACTTTCGACACTTGTTGATTTGCATTTCCTGTGCTTCCAACTTTATCCCTAATTCTTTTATGTTTTTCATCCATTCCCACCCCTAGGAGCCCTCTAGAGGAAATCCCAAGCCATCTCCAACTTTCAGTTTTTAGTTCTAGTCAACCAATACAAATCCCCCCTATTATTTCTAGATCTCCCCCAGGGGATCCATCTTTTGCAAGTGGAGATTTGGTTTTTGACCCCTATTTGACTGATTTTCAGAGATAATTCACCTCCTTTTCCCCTCCTAATCCATCTCCCATCTTGCACTTTCACCCATGACCCCTCCTCTAAGGGTCACCCATGGGTCACCCTCAGGTGACCTTGACTGGTGAAAGGGGTGACCAGGTGATGACCCTGCCATCTTTCTGAGCCTCAATTCAACTTGAGTTTTTGGCCAAAAATAGCTCCATTTTGACTTGTTTTTTCCTTTGTTTGCATGAAATTTTGTCCTAAACGTGGATTTAACTATTTCAAGCATTCAAACATGCATATTTAGCTCCTTTTTATCTTTAGTTGTCAACCCATGCATTCTTTTAACTCCATTTTTCCTAGAGTGATAAGCTATAATGGCTTTTTCTCTCCCTAGTTAGCCCAAATCAATCTTGTGTCGTCTAAGTTAACTCTTCAATCAAAGGGAGTTAACTCTTCATCCTCTCCACCTCTTTTAGCTTCTTCAAACCTATATATACCCCCTTCCCCAAGCACAAAGGGAGGCAATTTTATTTATGAACACATTTCTTGCAGGTTTTTGCTCTTCAACTAGCATCCATATGATCACACAGGATGCCCGAGCCTTTTTATTTTTTATTGTTGTCTTATCAAGCTTTGCTAAAAGCTCATTTAGCATCGATATGCTACCCACATCACAAGCCACGATGCTCACAAGCTCACAGTGAACTCTCATTCAAGCTTCCAAAAGCTTCTTTTTGCATCCCTTTCTTATTGTTGCTAAGAGGATTTCCTCACTGCTGCAAGAGGATAAGAGGTTGCCATACAAGGATTTTTGAGGGTAGTGGAGGCTCCCTCATCTCTTTATTCTAGGTTCCTTCATGCTTTTTATTTCATAGTAATTAGAAAATCATAATTTTCTCTTGGAAATAGTAAATGCATGTTACTTTTTCCTTGATAAGCTAAGTAGATCTTGTATTGTTAGAGTAGTTTACTTTCAAAAGTTCATAGATTAGATTCATTTCAAAGTAATTTCCCTTTCCTAGAGTAATTGTTTCACATGTTCAGAAAAATAAAATAAAACCATAGAATCAATTGCATTAGGTAACTTCATATTAGATTGCATCCATATTTTAATTACTAAATAGAAAAAACACTTTCAATTCCATAAATAGAAAAAAAAAGCACAAAAAACATTTTTGCACTCATATAGGCTTGCATGCATCCAAAAATTAAAAAGAACATAAACATTAGCATCATAGAGTGTTTGCAAACCCTTGATTCCAACACAGGGTCAACTTTAGTCAACATTAGGCAAAACCCTTGATTCCAACACAAGGTCAACTTTGGTCAACATTAGGTAAAACCCTTGATTCCAACATAAGGTCAACACAATCAACACAAAGTCAAACCTTAGGTCAATCAAACCCTAAGTTGAAACCCTAGGTCAAATCGAGGTTAGCTTTAATTATCTCTCTTAGTTTGGGCTCACGAATGTGCCCTAGACTTAGAGGCGAGTGGGTGAGGGCAATCCTCGATGAGATAGATGAGAACCACCCTAGACCACAACAAGAACAAAAAGAAATTCAACAACAACAACAAAGATTAAGGACATTCCAAATATAGGCTATCATCCAACAGTTCAAACAACAATGCCAAATTGAAAGAAGTATCAACAAAAACAACAGTCACCCTACACAACATTGGAACCTTAGGAACCCAAACAAAAGAATAGTGACTAGTGACCCTTCGGGTCATATAGTTATTTTAACAACAACTATCACAAAACATTGGGTTAGAATCAACAAACAAGAAGGACACCAGGACCGGCCAACCACTCTTTGCAAAGTCTAGTTCTCAATCGAGCCATACCACCCCTGTGTCTTGCCTCCTCTCGACTGGCTACTTCTACTTCTATGAGAGCGAGAATGGTGTGGAGGTTCACCCCGTGGCAAGGTGAGGGGTCCATGTGCATGCCAAAGATGACTCGACCACCCTAGGCCACCAAGTCATGTTTTTGAGTGTACATATTTTGGTGAACCCGACATGAAATTACAAATCATTCTAGGACGAGTGATTTTGCATTTCAAACTTCAAGAATTCAATCATTTTCACTTTCATTTTCGTGACCATCTTCATTGCTTCCACCTTCACCTTCACTCATTCCATTTATTCTGTGGTGTTTATGACACCCCTGAATATGATGGAACTAGACTTAAACTTAGGAAATATTCCCTCAAGGGAACCAGAACTCCCTCTTTCGATAGGTATGTGCCACTTGATCCAAATGCACTAATTTCAAATTACTATGACTATGCATATTCAGACTATGAACAAGACATAAGAGAACCTAGACGTTCTTTGTCATTCAACAATCCTACATGGGAGCATAAACTTGTTATCCCAAACACACCTCACAAAGTGAAAAGAAAACAAATGAGGTTAGAAGTCCATCATGTGGATCAACCCTCCACAAGCCACTCAAGCATTCATCTTGATGATAAAGTAAAAAGGATTGAAAGGAACTTACAAGAAGCAAAAGATGCTCAAAAGGCCCTGAAAGTTGCTCTATGAAAAAAGCAATGATAAAATGCTATATGGGAAGAAATGCAAAATCATGACAACAATCGCAATGAAAACCCGACAAATGAAGAAGTGCCTAGAGGTACTACACCTGCAAACCTCATTGCAATGTTAGTACAAAGAATTAGAACTTTGTAGGTAGAACAACATATCCCAAAAAGAAGACAAGAATCACATGAACACATTAGAATTAAATAGGACCAAGGGGCATCTTAGAATACCCCTTACCTCGACTACTACTCACAAAATGGGAGTAATGACACATTCCCACATGGGAATCCTCCTATTCAAAACAATCAAGTAATATAGGGAAATCAAGAAAATCAAACAATAGCATTAGGTTATCAAAGCCCACCCATGGGGCTAATATTGTTAACTCTGCAATCACAAAGTGCCTTTTTAGGCACATACTTGGATTATTTAAAGGAGCCACTTGACATGGCTATAAGGAGTGTTTTGTTGCCTCAACCATTATCAGATCTCTTGAAGTTCAAAAGAGAAGGAAACCCTAATTCGCACATTAAGGCTTATACAACCACAATAAGAAAACTCCTCCCTTGGGATGGGGTTGTCGCCAAAATCTTCCCAAAGATGCTAGAAGGAATAGCCCTGGATTGGTATTATCACCTACTAGAAGCCTCGACATGAACAAACTCATTAAGATAGGGATCCAAGAATTCTTGACCATGAAACAAGAACCAAATGAATCGGTAGCCCATTTCGTCACTCAATGGAGATAGGTTCTTTATTCTTCAACAATTTTTCCAAACATGGATCATCACGAGTTGTGTGATCTCTTCTTGCATGCCTTAAATAGTGACACAAGAGAAGAAGTCCAAAATTTACCTTACAAGTCTTATGAAGAAGCCTTGGAAAGTGCCTTGCATATTGACCAAGTAGCCATTGATATTAGTAGGACTTATGGGTCAAATAGAAAACTGATAAATGAGGATACTGGAAATAATGTGCCTATCAGTAAGATCCTCAAGAATAATAGGAACGCAATGACAAATGGGGTTACAGATCAACCCTTAGTTAGGAAAGTGAGGGATGATTACAATGGAAGAGATTACTATCCTGCAAATGTCAATGCAATTGATTGTCCTAGAAATAACACATATTACCCACGGGACAACTATCAATCCTGGAATCTGAACAAAAATGGGAATGATGGGAGATGAAAGGCCCCCTATGAGTATAATCAATTATGTTCTTTTCATAGGACTAGGGGGCACAACACAGACTCTTGTAGGGAATACAACAGGTTCATAGCAAGGTTACCAAAAGACCAACAACAACTATTCATAGAGATGTTCATAAATCCATAAGATGTCACACTAGATAACAAGGAGCCAAGGCAAGCACAAGTGCCAATAGCTCTACAAAATGCAGATATGAGAATCTATAATGACCCATTTCTTGTACACAAAGACATAGAAACAATTAATCAAAACAACACAACCCAAGGTACCAACGCAAATATTTTGCCACGATTAGGGCAAAAAGGAGAAGGTAGGATGTTGGGATTGGTCAAAATATTACATGATGAAGGAGAGCTCAAAAAGAAGAAAGAAGAAATACATGAAAGCACAGTCTCGGTGGTGGAACCAATACCAACCCTGATTGGACCCTATGAACTCATCGAGGATCTTTAAAGAAAACATATGCACAAATTCCATTCATTGACCTCCTCAAGAACTCTCCCTCACATCACTTAGCACTGTTAAAAGTGATAGGATTAAAATACCTGGATAAAATCACACCTCCGCCTAGTGAACAAATCAATCATGTGGATTTTGAACTAAACCCACTAAACTCTGAACTTAAAAACCTAGGGTTCTTCTTTGATTTAAAGCAAATACCCTCTAAGGAAGAACTAACAAAGAAAGGAGATCCCACGCTATACTTGCAAGTGTGGATTTATGACACGTGCATCAAGAGAATGCTAATCGACGATAGGGTAGCAATGAATATACTTTCATTTTCCCTCTTAGAAAGAATGGGTTATGGGCACACCAACATCACCACATCTAGAGACACGTTAAGCAGACACAACAATTTGAAGACTACCATGATAGAGAAGATCATGCTCCCAGTGACTTTAGGACCAAAGATAGTCCCAACCATGTTCTATCTCATTAATAAAGACACAAGATATAATCTACTTCTCAAAAGACCCTAGATACACAAAATGAATGTTGTGCCATCTACCTTGTTCTAGGAAGCATGATTCCTACATCTTGGGAAGGTGTACATTACAAAAGGGGATCTTGATGCTTTTAGGATGATAAAATCCAATACAACAGACAAAAATATAGGCATCCCCATAGACTACAAACCTCCCATGAATAAGATTTTGTTCCTAGTCCTACTCCATAGTTGATATGTATCAAAAGAATAGAAATTCTAGAAAAGATAGTAAATAATGCAGAAATGAAGGCCTTGGAAAAAGAGGCACCATCGAAACAGAAAGAGATTATCCCTAAGGAAAAGGTAATAAAAATCATGGAATGGATAGAAAAGGATGGACCCTCCAGTTCCCTTTAGAAATCATTATGATTAATGTGTAGCTGGCTTACAAACTCTTTCCTTGCATAGGAGAAAAACCTCATAGAACTAAAGGACCAATGTTTGAAACGGATACACTAGATCTAAGAAATGCAGACCCTCATGCCTTCTCAGATACTCAGGAAGACTTAATAGAAAGTTAAACTCTATTGACACCACTAAGAGAGTCACATATCCCCGAGACACCAGAAGAAAGTGAGTCATATGAACCACTCACACCATCAAAAGATTCCTATAGACTATTGACACTAATGGAAGAAGTAAATTCTATGGATAATGAATCAACCAACGTGATAGGGATTCTCCCAAATATGTTCATGGTCTCTCAACCTCACATGCAACCCACTGCTTCTGCTTCAGTGAAATCAAATGAGCTAGGTGAATGGGAAGCACCCTTAGTACAAATCAAAATGATTGAGAGACTCCTAGATGAAGATGAAGAAAGTGAACGAACTTTTAATAAAGAATTGAAATGTGAGTGTCAGTCAAGACTGATGATCCAGTCATCTTTGAGTTACTAGGGAGCTATATAGGATATTCTATGGATTTGAGACCTGAGTCTAATGGAAGGATGAGTATAATCTTTGTTCCTCCTAATGAGCGAAGGGAACCTCAAATTCCCTTTGAATTATTCCAATTCCTTCAAAAATTAGTTCAATACACTTATGGAATTACAAAGATGCGACAGAGTCTTGTATTGGACTCCCTCCCATCAACAAGATTTCCAGGATTTACTTTGTCTCATGCTACCAAGAGAAATGATAGAGTTAGAAGGGTTAGAGTCAAATGATATCATGAAACCCTACAGAATAGGAGAACTCATCTTGAGAAGAGGAAGCACAAAAAACAAGAAAAGAAGACAAAAGAGAAAATTCACTGAGGATTGGAAAGCTCCCTACATGGTTAAGGAAGATGTCGGTAATGGTACTCTCTTGTGCACAGTGGAAGGTGAGGAATTTGGTGAAACAGTCAATGCCTTTCACCTCAAGAAATACTATGTCTAAAAATCATAAAACATAAAAACACAAAAAATCAAAAATTCCAAAAATATAAAAAAAAATATGTTTATTGCATTTCAGTATCATTTTGTCCATCTTGCATTTTATTGAATGACTCACTCTTATATTATTTTCATTTTAGTAAGGAGTCTAAGGTTACCTAGGTATAGGTGATCCTTTTAGGTCCTAAGATTCCCCCTATTTTCACAATCATCAATTTCCCTCTTCATTCCGAATGATTCTAATCAAAGCCTAGATCTTAGCTTTACACTAATCCTAGTCTTAAAAATCCATGATGTTAGGTCTAAACAAAGTCAGTATTCAAACCTACAGTGTTCAAAGGAAGCTTGCAAGTAGACCTTCCTAATTCTTCCCTAGTAGAAAGGAAGTCCAACTAGATTATGAAACTTTTGGTGGTGCTCAACCCCTTATGCTTCTTGGCCAAAAACATCAGGAGGATCAAAACTCTAAAGGAAGCAATCTAAAATATGAGTGAATAAAAAAATGAGTGATAAAATAAGAGTGATAAGAAAGGTGAGAATTGAAAGATCAAATTATTGCATATCCAAAGTCCAAAAGCATTCATTTTCATAAAAAGTCAAAAAATTCCAAAAAAATGAGAAAATCAAGTGAGTCATTTCAAAAAAATACAAAAAAAGAGAAAAATACAAAAAAAAGAGAGTTACAAAAAAGGAGCGATAGAGAGAAGATTGTTGAATGTTTGTACCCTTGGGTGGAGATCAATCTAAGCTTGAAGCCTCAAGGGTGACATTCTATCAGATAAAATAAAAGAGAAAGGTACAAATCACACACATGCACTGGCTGAGCAAAGCCAACAGTCTAATAGTCTTTAGGATCATTTTCTATCTAGGGACCCATGTCCTTTCCCTTTTGTCCTTTACCCTTAGTCTATCTTGCTTGCCATCTATGATCTAAGTCTAGGGAACATCAATAAAATTTGTTACTCGTCTAAGTTGAAAGCTTGCCAAATTATCTTATCTAGATAAGGATCAGTGTTTAGCCTTTACCAAAGCCTAAAATTCTGAATCACTTCATCTCATCCTTAATCCCCACTTGAGTTCTAAATCCCTATCTCACAAACTTGAATAGGTTTCCTATACCAGGATAACCCACAATCCCCTCGATTGAAAATCATACTAAAGAGCAGTCATATTATATATTCCATAGTGCATTAATACCAAAAGCAGAAAAAGAGTTCCAAAGCAATAAAAGTCAATGCCATAACTCATGTCATTCAATAGAAGTAGAAGTTTTATTTCAGCATCACTTGTGTTCTTTATCCTACTTGCATTCTTAGAGTTGAAGGTCTAAACATAATAAAAAAGTTCTAAAAACTTTTGAAGTGCACAAGAGATGAGTACTCATACCATAAGAAAACAACCATAAAGAGAGTTTTTCATAGATAAATCAAAGGTTCGAGTTTTACAAGAGTACAAGAGCTAGGAAAAATGCTCTCAAAGGAAAGTAAGGTTCCCCATGCAAGGGGGCACAATTTAAAAATAAATAGACAAAAGCCTCAGGGATGACCCCTCTAACCGAACCATCAGGACACCTAATCATTTGCCTCTGAATGGGACTAGTGTCTCAATGAAATCTATGGGAATGAGGAACCCTACTCTAAGTTTGAGAATGGGAAGGACCTGTTGTGCTAGATTTTGGATGCCGAATCCCAAGGTGGACCATCTCACAAAGAATGACATTCTCAGCCCTAAGGATGAGAGCCTCTGACCTCAATGAAGCATTCTCCTTGCAGCCATGGTAGGCAGGAGAAAAAATGTCAGTGTGTCAGCCAGCTCTAGGAGGCACACCAAGATTGACTAGAAGCCTCTCTCATGGTAAGCCAGTGAAGGGACTAATCAAATCAATAAAAACCTAACGAACAAAACGCCCTCCATTCCTCATTGCTACCTAAAAAATAAAGATAAAAGGAATGACGATTCATAATTTTAAGTAAAAAAGGACAATACAAAATTCAAAAATAAAAGTAGACTTACAAGGATCGTTAGGCTACCAAGAAGGATCAAAGTGTTGCATTGCCTCATCAGAATGTGGAGATTTAGACCCTGAAGAAACCTCTGGTATCTCCCCCTCATCAGAATCAATCTCCTTTGTGTCTCCAGCTGATCCATTATTTGACAAAGCATCTCCATCAGGGATGTAGTCCTCATTTGTAGAGCTTGAATCCTCCACAATAATAAGTCCACAGGAAGGAGATCCTCTCCCTCCCCTATGTCTACCTCTCAGGGTCTTAGAGGTTTTGGTAATTGAAACCCTGAGAGTCAAAAGAGTCTAAACTACAGGCCTATGTCCAACCTAACCCATCTCCTAGATGGATCGGTAGCATGTAGGAACTGGGGGAAAGTCCTCATGACAATCATCACCTAGCTACTGAAGAACTCACTCAATGCGATGAGCCTCGATGAGACCATTACGATCTGAAACCTCTAAAATGTTGTGGCAATAATCTTGAGTCTACTTGTCATGAGACCATACACACTCCTTATCCACATAAGGGTCAACAATCATATTTGTATCGGTAAGAGTGGCCACAACATGCAAGGAAGTATCAAAGTGGAACACACAAGCCCATCTGCCAGCTCTTAGAAGTCTATGATCAGGAAGTGGAATCTCTTTCTGATATGGCCTAATGTGCTCAAAGATCTAGGTCATGATCAGAGAAGAGTGGTTAAATGCAAGAGCCCCATGTCAAGAAATACAGTAGAAGTCTTTGTAAACCATCGCAATAATGTTAGGACCCCATGCAAAATAATACCCTACTCAATCCCTTGGATAATGGGTACCTAGCACCAATGTAGATGAGTTGAGGCCTTGTCCCGAGAAAGCCTCAAAGCAATCAATCCAATCAAGAACTTCCTCAAGAGAAGAATGAGAAGCTGTGGTATAGTAGTAAGATAAATGCCAATCTAGTCCTCAGGATGACTCACCCCCATAATTTGAGCCCAAGATGCCTTGTTTTCGAATGACTCGCTGTAAGGTAAAACAAGTGAATGCCCTCTCATAGGAACCCCAAGAATGCGATAGACATCATATAAGGTAATATTCCACTCCCATGAGACCTGAGGAAATCTAAAAGTGTTCCTATCAACATCCCAATAGGTCAAAATGTCATAGCAATTGTATGAAACAGGATGAAAAACTGGTACATGCCAAATTCTCACCAAGTCTACCCTCTTTAGGGTAACAAGATCATCAAAAGACAGTGAATCAAACATTTCATAGAGCTACAACTGCTCACGATTGACATTCCAATGAATGTGCATATCTTGCCAATCAGAAAAGAGCTTTTGATTAGATCCCATCAACTAAAAAAATCCCTAAAAATCATATAATCTACGAAAATTTCACAAAAAAAGGCATATAAGACTTTAAAAATTGCAATAAATTAATGAATTTAGTGATCAAATTAGACCAAAATGGAGTGAAGTAAATGTCAAAAAACATCAAGTTTCAGTCAGAATCAATTTGTCAAGGTCACCCCTTTCATCAGACTGGATCTCCCCAGGGTGACCCAGATGTTCAGTAGGATCTCCCTAGGCAACCTTATTGCACAGGCAAATCTCCATCGGGTGACTCTATTGCATAGCTAGATCTTCCCACGTTAACCTAGAATGACAAAAGGGGTGAACCTGTTTGCCTACCCACATGCTAGAAAATTCTCTAAAAACCTCAACTTTGGACTGATTTTGACAAACAAAAAACCAATTCTACTCTGAATGATGAAACAAAGATAATGCAACAGAGAAAATCAACAAAAACTAACAATTTCATGAGATTTTTCACAAAACGAAAACTAGGGTTTAGAGAAGGATTTTTGACTGATTGTGCACCTAACTCTCAATGGCAAAAGAAGAAGTGGCCATCTTTGTGATCTACTTGACGATACCTTCCCAACGACTACTTACACGATCAATTCCATCAACATTTCACTCCAATCTCACTAATTTCTCCACTCTTTTCCTCTCTTAGCTTAGTTTTCATTATGCATTTTTAGAGTAGTTTTTGCTTTTATGCATCTCTCGTGCTCTCTTTTTGCATACTTTCATCCCTACAGGTCTCTTTAATAAAGGAAAATAGCTAGGCAAATTCACACGATCTATGGTATGTTCATCATTTAAGTTTTCATTACTTGTTTTGATATAGTCAGATGTCAAACTAATACTAGTTATTATAGGTACTATTATGGAAAAATTGACAAAAGGTAAGGCCTAGTTCAGTCCAATCTCACTAGTTTCTCCACTCATTTCCTCTCTTATCTTAGTTTGCATTATGCATTTTTAGAGTAGATTTTTCTTTTATGCATCTCTCGTGCTCTCATTTTATGTGCTTTCATCCCTATAGGTCTCTTCGACAAAGGATAACAACTAGGCAAATTCACATGATCTATGAAATGTTTCTTCATTTAAATTTTCATTACTTGTTTTGATATATTCAGATGTTGAACTAATACTAGTTATTGTAGGTACCTACCTTTCATGTAGACTACCATCCCCGAGGGGGCAAATATGTAAGCACCAAAATCACACACAACCTCCATGAGGACCCCAATGATGACTCACAATCCTTGTCACATACATGTAAGTGTGGATTAATGCCCTCTCAATAGTGATTCTCTTCATAGCATGTGGTTTCTTCTTCCTTGTGTTGTTTCCCCTTGTCATGCTAACTCTTTCCTTGCTTTCGACATTTGTCAATTTGTGTTTGTTGTGCTTGCGACTTTGTCCCTAAGCGTTGTATTCTTCCATTTGTTGTGTTTGAACATTTCCCTAGTGTTTTTCATCCATTCCCACCCCTAGGAGCCCTCTAGAAGACCTCCCAAGCCATCTCCAACTTTCAGTTTTTAGTTCCACTTAACTAGTACAAATCTCCCCCTATTATTTCCAGATCTCCCTTGGAAGATCCATCTTTTGCAAGTAGATATTTGGTTTTTGTCCCCTGTTTGACCACTTTTTGAAGGCAGTTCACCTCCTTTTCCACTCTTGATTCTTCTCCCATCCTACACTTTCACCCAAGACCCCTCCTCTAATGGTCGCCCATGGGTCTCCCCCAAGTGACCCTAACTAGTGAAAGGGGCGACCACATGGCAACCCTATCATCTTCCTAGCCGCAATTCAACTCAAGTTTTTGGCCAAAAATAGCTCTGTTTTGACTCATTTTTGCTTTGATTTGCATGGAGTTTTGTCCTAAACTTGGAGTTAACTATTTCATGCATTCAACCATGCATATTTAGCTCCTTTTTATCTATAGTTGTCAACCCATGCATTTTTTGAACTCCATTTTTTCTTGAGTGATAAGCTATAATGACTTGTTCACTCCCTAGTTAGCCCAGATTACTCTTGTGCCTTCTAAGTTAACTCTTCAATCAAAGGGAGTTAACTATTCATCCTCTCCACCTCTTTTAGCTTCTTCAAACCTATAAATATCCCCTCCCCCAAGCACAAAGGGAGGCAATTTCATTTATGAACACAGTTCTTGTAGGTTTTTGATCTCCAACTAGCATCCATATACTCACACGGGACGTCTGAGCCTTTTGGTTTTTTACTATTGTCTTATCAAGCTTTGCTAAAATTTTATTTATCATCGATATGTTTCTCACATCACAAGCCACAGTGCTCATAAGCTCACATTGAGCTCTCATTCAAGCTTCCAAAAGCTTCTTTTTACATCATTTTCTTATTGTTACCAAGAGGATTTCCCTGTTGCTACAAGAGGATAAGAGGTTTCCATACAAATATTTATGAGGGTAGTGGAGGCTCACGCATCTCTTTATTCTAGGTTCCTTCATGATCTTTATTTCATAGTAATTAGAAAATCACAATTTTCTCTTGGAAATAGTAAATGCATGTTGCTTTTTCCTTGATAGGCTAAGTAGATCTTGGATTGTTAGAGTAGTTTACATTCAAAAGTTCATAGATTAGATTCATTTAAAAGTAATTTCCCTTTCCTACAGTAATTGTTCCATATATTTAGAAAACAAAACAAAAACATAGAATCAATTACATTAGGTAACTTCATATTAGATTGCATCCATATTTTAATTACTAGAATAGAAAAAAGCACAAAAAACTATTTTACACTCATATAGGCTTGCATGCATCCAAAAACTAAAAAGAACAAAAACAAAAACATCATAGAGTGTTCACAAACCCTTGATTCCAACATAGGGTTAACTTTGGTCAACATTAGGCAAAATCCTTGATTCCAATACAAGGTCAACACAAAGTCAACACAAATTCAAACCTTAGGTCAAGCAAACCCTAAGTCAAAACCCTAGGTCAAATCAAGGTTAGCTTTAACTATCTCTCTTGGTTTGGACTCATGAATGTGCCCTGGACTTAGAGGTGAGTGGGTGAGGGCAATCCTTAACGAGATAGAGGAGATCCACCCTAGACCACAACAAGACCAACAAGCAATTCAACAACAACAACAAAGGTTAAGGACATTCTAAATACAGGCTATCATCCAACAATTCAAACAATGCCAAATTGAAAGAAGTATCAATGAAAACAATAGTAAACCTACACAACGTTGGAACCTTAGGAACCTAAACAGAAGAATGGTGACTAGTGACCCTTCAGGTCATATAGTTATTTTAACAACGGTCATAGAACATCAATCTAAAATTAACACACAATAAAGGCCCCAAGACTAGTTGACCACTCTCCATGAAGTCTACCTCTTAAGAGAGTCAAATCGCCTCCATGTCTTGCCTCCTCTCGATTGGCTACTTCCATGAGAGTGAGAGTGATGTGGAGGTTCACCCCGTGGCAAGGAGAGGGGTCCATGTGCACGCCAAAGCTGACTCGACCACCCTAGGCCATCAAGTCATGTTTTTGAGTGTACAAGCTCCTTCCAGGAAGTTGTAGATCATGAGTGACTACGACTACATGTTTGTAGTCCCCAAACTATACCCTTGAGCTTGGTTGCCTCCATCCTTGAATCCAAAACCTGTTGTTGTAGCTAGGTAGCCTGAGCTCGCAATTGTCTCATCTCATCTAGTAAGCTATGGACCCTGGGGTGGTATAACCCTATGGCTAGCATGTTTTGTGCATTTAACCATGACTATAGAGTGTCATGTGCAGTCTCTACACTCTACACTCACCTCATGACATGATCCCACTCAGCCCTAGCCTAGTCTCTCTTAAAAATAATAGCAGTAACCGGTGTAGTGGATAGATCTCTATCCACCTAGGTCTCCTCATATGCATTTGTAAGCCATGCAATGGGCTCAAAGATATCTATGTGCATCCCACTAGTTTGTAGTAGCCTATAAATGGCCTACATTGGTTGCACGAGCTACACATCAAGTACCATCTCTACCAAGACTTGACCTATAAAGTCGAGCCATGCCCGTGTGCCGACTGTAAAATCAAAACAATAATCATGTCAGATATCTCATTAGGCATCATATATAAAATTCACATAAAGTAAACATCTAGTGTTCTACTCAAATCATGAAACATAAATTGATTCTTACCTAGGTCTCTATCCTACTAGGTAGGATTGGTAGGGGATGCCACCACCATATCTATGACCTGTGGGGGAACTATAGCAATTTCTTTGCTTGACTACCCTCTATCAGATTAGCTAGGCATCTGCTCATGGTCACAAGTAGTCATGACACTCAAGGTCAAAGCCTAGGCCTCTCCTCTATAGCGCCACTATCCTCTCTACATCGATGCCTCCCTATTGTCGTTGGTGTTAATGTCTCCTCTCTCCTCCTCCTCTCTCTCCTCCTCAAATGGCTCTACATCAGTTGTGACTACCTCCTCTAGACCCTAATCAGTCCATGGTCTCAAGTCTCCAATAGGATGGTCTACTCGGAAGATGGGTCCTGGCCATGATGTAGCCTACCATCTTGGGTATGTTGGGGTCTCCCCCACGTCATCATTAGTGGACACTAGCATTGCATCCTATGCCTCGTCATTAGAGTCACTGAGCTCAACATCTACTATTGTTGATTGTGTCATGTATCTAAGCCTAACTACATTACGGTGTGATTGCACATACGTCTATACTGCTCTTGGCACCCCTTACACCTGCCCAAACTATTGTGTCACCTGATCATAGTAGAATGACACTATGATGTGATCAAGGCAATCAATGAAGAATTGATCCCTCTGCATCCTCGCCAAATATCGTACTTACCCCATCCAGACTCTAAGGTGCCTATATGGTCTCTATACCATTATTGTACTCTGAAGTCTATTAAAGGTCACCCTATAGTGTAATAGATCACCAAACTACCATGGCCTCCTTAGGGCATAAGTGTGTGCCTGTGAGTCCAACCAGATGATGTCTATCGATACTTGTGTTGGTCATGTGCACGTAATGTGTGTAGGAGTCCAGGACAACACTGAGAGGGGGGGTGAATCAGTGTTGTATTATTTTTATAATTTTCCAAAATTGATAAATATGATTTATCAGAATTAAACTACTATTTACTTGAACAATTAATCAACAAATGATTAATCACATAAATCATATTCGGTAAATGAAGCTATGGAAGACATCAAGACATGAGATTATGACACAAGAAAATTACAGAGTGGAAAACCCTCCAGGGGTAGAAAAACCACTCAAAATGCCTCACTGGCTTAAAAAACCTCACTGGTTACAATGTTTAGAAGCACCAACTTCAAGGAGCACCAACCCCTAATTCATTTAGAAGCACCAACTTCAAGGAGCACCAACCCCTAACATATACTCAAAATCAAGAACTCAGAGGGATTCTCTGTTTCGATACAAATCATTTCTTCTTTCACATGTGTCTGTCATATGACCATACTTCTCTCATCATCTGAATTTTCTCTTCAAGAGGATATTCAAAATATATTCAACCTGGAATGCTGATCCACACAACAACACTGCATACTCTGTATGTTTCATCTTTGTCTATTTATAAAGTTGCATCAATGCACCTGAAAAATTATTGTTAATGAAAAGACTCTTGATGATCCTCTTCTCTGCAAAATCAAATTCATCTTTTATGACCTTTCATATTTCAATCAGTGTCATGTAGGAGAAAATAAAAACTCTTTTATTTGTATCCTCTTCATATCCACCTGCAAGAAATCCTGAACCAACAAATTACATTTATATAAAATAAAATCAATTTCATCTTCTGTAAATCTTCATCTTTTTCTTTGAATATCTTCAACAATAATATTTTCAATCTTCCCTTGTAGAAAAAAATAAAATCTCTTTGATCATCTTCAAAATGGCTCTTCATATTCCTTTGAAGAAAATACATTTCCATTCCCATCATAAGATATTCTTCAACCTGTAAGAATAAAAACATATGCAAATATATTTTCTTCTGCAAGATCATCTATGATCATTATTTTTGAAATTCTTTTCTCTGCAAAATTCATCTCAAAAATATCTTAAAAAAAAATCATAATGCACTTGAAAAATTTCACTCTTCACTGTTCTTCATATTTTTTATTTAAAAAAAATCATCTTCTTCAAACCCTTCATCTTCTCTTCAAAAAAAATTCTTTGTCTTCTTCAAAATATTCTTGAATCTACAACAAACGACTTTTTAAAATCCCATTTGCCAAAAATCTTCAATAAAAAAAATCAATCTTATCACTTCTCAAAAATATAATCTTCTCACAAAAATGTCTTCCAAAAATATTTCCAATATAATAGAATGTCTTAAAAAAAAAACATTCTAAAAATAAACCCCTTAAATCCACCACATGAAATTCCTTTCATATTCTTTAAAAAAAAACTTTCCCCTTTATCTTTTACTTCAGCCACAACATGAAAAAATAGATTTTCTTCATAAAAAGAAACTCTCCTTTAAAGTCTCCCAAAATCTCCTTAAAGCTCTCCTTGAAATGTGCCCCCTAGAAAATAGCACAAAAAAACATTTTAAAAGCTCATAAAAATATTTTAAATAAAGCCATAAAATGGCTTATTCACATTCCCCTCTTAAAGCATATTTAATGCTTTTTCTTTTTTTTTTTTTTTTAAATGTTTTATATTTAAAGCTTTATAAAAAGCTTTATAAAAAGTCATTGGAAACCTTTTCATGCTCCCCTTTAAATAAGACTTTCTAATATAAATGATATTCCATGCCTTTTTTTTTTAAATCAAGCTCTTCATAAATTAAATAAGGATATTCAACCAAATTCAAATGGTAAATAGAATATGAAGGGGCCGGTAGGTGTCATGAATTAAAACCCTCTAGTAGGTTGCTCTAAGTAGTATAACTTGCTCTTGCAGGTCAACATTACTTTATAACATAAAGTGCATACTTTGACATTTAATCTCTTTGTATACACTTAGAGCTTATGGCAAGATGAACTTTATCAGCAACCTTGTATCATAAAACATATGCATTGTATCATACTTATCCTGATTGATGATTCTGATCATGCAGTCTTGTGAATATCAAGAATGTACACAAACTGATCAAACAAGTTAGCATTTCCTGACTTAGCCATGAAGCAACATATCAACCTGAAGTATATGAACAACTTTTGTAAATACCAACACATTTTTGACATCAATGACAATCTACTTTCATCAATGTGCTCAAAAGCCCACACCTAAAGAGGTGTATAAGCCATCAAGATTTGTGTCTCATAATGCACATAGTGGCCTATGTCATGATATAAATATTCTAGCATGCTCTATTCCCATGCAAACACTATCCTATGGTCCTCCATACCCGAATAATATGGACAAGCCCTCCCATACAAGTGCATGCCTTAGCCATCTTGTGTCACTCACAAGGCAATAGTCATGATCATGATGTAATGAATCAATGGTACATCAATAGTGTCATGCTCCAAACAAGTTATGTATATGTGTCATGAGCCATCTGTCAACATGGTCTACCCTAAGCAATGCATCTGTCCCTCCTAGACGTAAGTTACAGGCCTCTGGTCAATGATCATTATTGTGTGACCATACACAAGTAGCCAAAGGATCTGGTACACATCCTCTAGTGTCATGGTCATATCTCCCATCGACAAATTTAAGGTAGAGGTATTCACATCCCAATGCTCCATGAGCACCATAAGCATACTATCATGAAATCTCATCATGGGCATAGTGAACACCACCAGAGCTAGACATTTCGTAGTAAATTGACCTTTGCTGGTGTAAGCACGTTGGCACGACTCCATAGTAATGTGAACAAGTGCCTGCCCATGTGCTCCTGCATCATCAGAGGAATCTATGATTCCACCAACAAAATTCCATCAGTTCCTTGTCATCTGAAATCAAAACTTGGATTAAGAAACTTAAATTTTGTGCAAAAGTTACAAGACACCAGCACCCCAGGACATCAGCACCTTTTTCAGACCCCAGCACTCTTTCTTGACGTTGGTACATCCTAAAGACACATGTAAGGACATGGAAAACACATTTCAGAAGTCCTAATTAGCACAAAGAACTGTGAATAAATATGTCACATTCAAAGTAGAGTCCATGTACATTAGCATAATCAAAACTCTTAAGCGATTAACTTTATTGAGGAAGAGCCATTTTTTTTGGCTCAAGAATCCACTCTAAATTTCAGTTTGCTATTAACATGTATATTCTTCTACCTTACAATTACATAAAACAATGGTGATTTTTCCATATATATATAAACAAAATTTCCAAATTTTATTATTTTATAAATTAAATTTTAAATAAGTTTTCATTGGATATATAGATATATCCAACAATGATGCAGCCCTAAACAAAATTTCCAAATTTTATTATTTTATAAATTAAATTTTAAATAAGTTTTCATTGGCTGAGATTATTTATTTGATACTCATGTATCAAATAAATGAATTATACATAATTTTAACATATACATTTGTTGAAACTAAAACACAATGGGTTAGCATTGCATACCTTGAAATGGATGATGGACTTTGACTAGTTTGATGTTCTCATAGAGATTGACAATCATAGTAGCAATCTTGTCTTGGGGTATGATTATGTCTAAATTTCCAAAATTTCATCTTGAGTAGAATTAGATCTTTAATAAATACAAAAGATGTTTGCTTGATGATATCTAACATAAGGAAAGACTTGGTGGTGCTAAGAAGCACTATGCATTTTGTTATGCAAGGGTTGAAGCTAAAGACTTCATTGTGCCTTAGTTAGACCCCAAGAGTAAGTTAACAATGATAAACAAAGAGTGATGGTAAATTTGGATATTGATATAGACATATTAGTTGTTGGCTAGAACCTTCTAGTGTCAGTGATAGATGTGTAAATATGTTTTCCCAGTTGTTGAACAATGTTTTTCAATTATGCTCTTATATGTTAAAATGACCTAAGGAGATTCCTAGACATATAGTTTAAACTTTTTGGCATGCACGTCAAAAAATAACAATCATGTCCAATATTGTTGTTCATAGAATGTGTTGGTGCCTAAATTGACTGTCAGTTTCTGAGCAATTTTTCATGCAGGCACCTTCCCAAAAAATCCAAAAGGTTCTGAGTTTTGGCTCCCCTTCATCTTTCCTGAGGAAGGGGTCATCATGTTTTGTCCATCAGCAAAAGTTTTGATTTTTTGAGTGCTCCGATTGTGTCTTTGAACTTTCGGTTTGAACCTCATTGGTGAACCTCAGTGTTGAACCTCGCCATTGAACCATCTGTTTGAACCAGTTCAATGGTTCAAAGCTTTATGTTTTTGGTTTCATCGGTGTGATGGCAGCTATCGGCATAGGTTTGTGGTCTTGCTCCGATGGTCTAAGTCACACCGATGGAGATGGGAAGCCAAGTTGCCATCGGCATGACTTTTGTTGTCGGCGAGCATTGCTTTTGGGTTGGCCGATGGTTTTTGTCTTGGTGACGGGTGTTTTTTGCTTGGCCATCGGTGAGACTTGTTTTATCGGCCTAGTCGATGGAAGTTGGCCCGATGGTCTATCTCTGGCCGATGATGGGAAATATGGAGTTTGCGATGGCGTCGGCGAGACTATTGAGGTCGGTCAGAGGAGTTTCAGGTTGGCCGATGGGATTGGTCTGGCCGATAGGGGATTGTGATGGGCTTCATCGATGTAACACATGAGGTCGGCCAGAGGATTTTTGGATGCTCCGATGGAGGGAGTCACGGCGACGGAGGGTGTGTTTTGTTTGCCATCGGAGAGACTTGATAGATCGGCGAGAGTTTTTTGGGGCAAGCCGATGGCTTAGCTTTGGGCGAGGGCTTGTGTGTCGAGCACGGCAAAAGCACTCGACACTTAGTATGTTTGTGGCCATGTTTATAAAATGTTGAAGTGGTCTTCTCACTATGCATGTGGGATTAATCTCCCTACATTATTTTGAACCTGCGAGGAAGCGCTTCTTAGCGGGAAGCTCCATTTTGAACAGTGCGACGGTTTCCAAGTAGGCTGTGGGTGGTTGAGCCATCAATGGCGATTGTAGCAAGGGTGTGGGCGATAGTACAAGTGATTAAACTACCTGATTTTTAGCATGAAGACTTCTAGATGGTGGCACAAGGCTCGAGGCCACCCCTGTCAACTCTCCTGCCTACTGCATTGATAACTTATGGGCGCCATCTCTCATGGGCTGTATCTGGTGATTTTTTGTAAAAATCATGTAATTAATTGCTGTGGGTACACTTTCTGGCCGATATAGGTAGACTGTGTTACCATTGTTTTGTTGGTTGAAAGTTGAACATTTGGCTCTGTAATACAATACAACTGATTTGGTTGCTCTGTGCAGCAAAACTTGTGAGTTTATGTATCTCCTGTTGTATGTTTTTGCATGAATCCACTGATTTCATGGTCAATTTTATATGAATAATGCTATATTTGCATGTGTTATGCTAATTCTGTCTCCAATTTTGCATGTATCTTTCTTCTGAGTCTAGGTATTCAAGGAATGTCTAAGATTCAAGAACATAGAATTCCTATGTTGAATGTCTGATCTTTTAACTTCTGCTCAAGGGGTAGATTAAACTGTTTTCAAATTAAACATTGGGAAGGGTATACTGTAATAGGGATGCCATAAGTATAGATAGCTTAACACTCTATATTGGGAGATATCTGTAAGGCAGGTATCATATGTATCCCCCTGAAATCTAGTTTTAGTTGTTCATGCATATCATTCACAGGTGTATGTCTACTGACTCCAGGCCCTGGATAGGCACCAATCTTGCTTTGTGTTTGTGTTACAACCATGTCCAGCTTTGCATCCAAACTTAAAATCAAAATCAAACTCTAAAACAACCATTAGGATAGTAGAATTAGTTTTAGGATCCAAGTCCTCTGTCTACAACTGCAAATAGGCCCAAAGCTAGCCCCTTTGCTCTTATCTTACAGTTTTGGTCTACTTACAGGAGGACTTATCTGCTTTTTGTCAGCATCCCAGCCTTGTATGTATATCCTCATGGATGTTGAGTAGGGAATACCCCCCTAGGTTTTGCAGAGCCTGAAGAAGAAGAGGAGATAAAATATAGAGTCTATCTCCTACACTGTTGGCCCCTGGCCCAGAGATCCTATTGATCATTGATGGCTACCTTGTAGGGAAATCTGGGAATAAGCATCCAGTCTAGGAAAAAACCAACAGAAATTGGTGACTCTACTGGGGAGAGAGAGAGTCAAGTAACCTGAGGGCTGGAAAATCTAGTTTCCAGTGAAGTTGTTGCAGCAAAAAGGAACCATGTGGTGCTCTGCTGGGGTGATGAATCCAGAAAACAAAAGTGCCTTGCTAACATTCTGTCCTCTCTCTGAGAGGTGGCGACTCTGTTGAAAGAACCTATCAATGCTGCAACATATATCCAGGTATTCATCTTTGATTCAAAATGTTGAGTTTAGAACAGCAAGCATGGTCGTGCTCTCAGAGAAGACCATTCTTTATTGAAAGATATAAAGCCCTAAATTTCACAGGGATATATGGTTACCCAAATATTATTCCCAATAAAATTAGAATATGTTTGCCAAAATATAGTGGATCAGATTCTGAATCGGCAAACAAACATCTGCAAAGATTTTGTAATTTAATAGAAGATTATGAGGTAGAGGATGAAGATGTAGTAATGAGACTCTTTGTTCAGTCATTGGAAGATGATGCTAGGATATGGTTTTCAGACCTGCCTGTTTGTTTAGTTTCTTCATGGATAGATTTAGAAGTTGCATTCCTAGGGCAGTTTGGTGAAAGGTTTGATGTGGCCTCATTAATCATACATTTTATGAATATCCAAAGAGAAGATGAGGAGCTGGTTCTAGCCTTTAATCTTAGGTTTATTAAATTGCTCAGGCAGATCCCTGAATATATGAGACCTAATAATGCATTGTGCTTGACAATTTATTTGGCTGCATTTGATGAAGAAATGAGTTATCTGTTGAGAGATAAAGAACCAGTCACACTTCACCAGGCTTTCCAATTTGCTATGGACATAGAAAACAATGAGAAATATAGAATGCCAGTAGGTTTCATGGCTGCAAGTTGTCAAAGCAGTTATCAAAGTGAATATATTTCAGCTCTCCCAGTATGTGCATTGAGAAATGATTGTATAGAGGGAAATATATTTCAGAATAATGTGTGCAGCCATGATGTGATGCATGAAGAAAATGTTGTAGAAAATGTAAGCACATCTTGTAATAATGAAAACAAAGATTGTTATCAGCCTTTAGAAGACAAGCCTGCAGACACAAGGTGCCCTCCAATTGATCAAATGAGAGACATACATGAAGTTGTGTCTTGCAGCAGTGTGCATATCCCAATTATGCCTGATTATTTATATGAAGTGGATATGCAGAGCTTCACTCTGAATATAGAAAACATTGATTCAAGGGATGGCAATGAATATGCTAGTGATTGCCAGCATTCAGATGCATATGTGAGCCTTTCAGATAATGAAATATATTTGGATGCTGATTATGAATGTTTCCTTGAAGATTTTGGCCACCTTCATAGTGCAGAGGTTGAAAACTTTTCTTTTGATTATCAGGGCACTGGTGAAGATAAAAAACAAGGTCACTATTCAGAGGTGGATGGGAAAATTGCAGATGTGTGTGCTCATACAGTTGGGGATAGTGTTGATTGCAGGGGTGACTATGAAGCTTTCAGTGTAGGGCTACATTCTGAGTTATTTCTTCCTTCTCTTGAGACATTTCAGGTGGACATTAATGACAAAACTGCCGTGCATGATGATGATGGATATCTGTATGTTCATCAAGATAAATTTGATTATGAGATGTTGCTTGTGCCTGAATATTACATGTTTGATACAGAGGAGCTCTTATTTTTTGAGGAAGGGCAAAATTCTGATGTGGATTCATTTGTTTCATGTGAGTCTGTTATTTTTCCAAGCAACATCAGTGACTCATATGATGATGACATTCTACAACTGATAATTATATATGCTGATGAAGCTAGCTGTAGATTTGTTGAAGAAAAAGAAATGAGCAGCAGCACAAATAATTGCCAAGGGGCTTGCTGCAGACGGTTAAATGCTTTTAGGCTTCATTTGAAGAAATCAAAAGAAAATCAGGTGTTTGACAAAGGAAAAGTCTAGTTTTTCCTTTTTGGTGGCCCTGGGCCACCATGTTTATTTTAAAATAATGTGTTTGGTGATGCAGATTGGTGCAAGTTTGACTCTGTGCCCAATGGATAGGGGACTGGTCTACATCCTAGAGATCTGGGGTTCTCACTGCAGTCTTGCACCTGCACGTCCCCAATCAGAGCCACTATTGGTGCCTAAATTGACTATCAGTTTCTGAGCAATTTTTCATGCAGGCACCTTCCCAAAAAATCCAAAAGGTTCTGAATTTTGGCTCCCCTTCATCTTTCCTGAGGAAGGGGTCATCATGTTTTGTCCATCAGCGAAAGTTTTGTTTTTTTGAGTGCTCCGATTATGTCTTTGAACTTTCAGTTTGAACCTCGCCGGTGAACCTCATTGTTGAACCTCGCCATTGAACCATCTGTTTGAACCAGTTCAATGGTTCAAAGCTTTATGTTTTTGGTTTCATCAGCGTGATGGCAGCTACCGGCATAGGTTTGTGGTCTTGCTCCGACGGTCTAAGTCACACCGACGGAGATGGGAAGCCAAGTTGCCATCGGCATGACTTTTGTTGTCGGCGAGCGTTGCTTTTGGGTTGGCCAATGGTTTTTGTCTTGGTGACGGGTGTTTTTTGCTTGGCCATCGGTGAGACTTGTTTTATCGGCCTAGTCGATGGAAGTTGGCCTGATGGTCTATCTCTGGCCGATGATGGGAAATATGGAGTTTGCGATGGCGTCGGTGAGACTATTGAGGTTGGTCAGAGGAGTTTCGAGTTGGCCGATGGGATTGGTCTGGCCGACAGGGGATTGCGATGGGCTTCATCGGTGTAACACATGAGGTCAGCCAGAGGATTTTTGGATGCTCTGATGGAGGGAGTCACGGCAACGGAGGGTGTGTTTTGTTTGCCATCGGAGAGACTTGATAGATCGGTAAGAGTTTTTTGGGGCAAGCTGATGGCTTAGCTTTGGGCGAGGGCTTGTGTGTCGAGCACGGCAAAAGTGCTCGACACTTAGTATGTTTGTAGCCATGTTTATAAAATGTTGAAGTGGTCTTCTCACTATGCATGTGGGATTAATCTCCCTACATTATTTTGAACCTGCAAGGAAGCGCTTCTTGGCGGGAAGCTCCATTTTGAACAGTGCGATAGTTTCCAAGTAGGCCGTGGGTGGTTGAGCCATCAATGGTGATTGTAGCAGGGGTGTGGGCGACAGTACAAGTGATTAAACTACCTAATTTTTAGGATGAAGACTTCCAGATGGTGGCACAGGGCTTGAGGCCACCCCTGTCAACTCTCCTACCTACTGCATTGATAACTTATGGGCGCCATCTCTCATGGGCTGTATCTGGCGGTTTTTTGTAAAAATCATGTAATTAATTGCTGTGGGTACACTTTCTGGCTGATATAGGCAGACTGTGTTACCATTGTTTTGTTGGTTGAAAGTTGAACATTTGGCTCTGTAATATAATACAGCTGATTTGGTTGCTCTGTGCAGCAAAACTTGTGAGTTTATGTATCTCCTGTTGTATGTTTTTGCATGAATCCACTGATTTCATGGTCAATTTTATATGAATAATGCTATGTTTACATGTGTTATGCTAATTCTGTCTCCAATTTTGCATGTATCTTTCTTATGAGTCTAGGTATTCAAGGAATGTCTAAGATTCGAGAACATAGAATTCCTGTGTTGAATGTCTGATCTTTTAACTTCTGCTCAAGGGGTAGATTAAACTGTTTTCAGATTGAACATTGGGAAGGGTATACTGTAATAGGGATGCCATAATTATAGATAGCTTAACACTCTGTATTGGGAGATATCTGTAAGGCAGGTATCATATGTATCCCCCTGAAATCTAGTTTTAGTTGTTCATGCATATCATTCACAGGTGTATGTCTACTGACTCCAGGCCCTAGATAGGCACCAATCTTGCTTTGTGTTTGTGTTACAACCATGTCCAGCTTTGCATCCAAACTTAAAATCAAAATCAAACTCTAAAACAACCATTAGGACAATAGAATTAGTTTTAGGATCCAAGTCCTCTGTCTACAACTGCAAATAGGCCCAAAGCTAGCCCCTTTGCTCTTATCTTACAGTTTTGGTCTACTTACAGGAGGACTTATTTGCTTTCTGTCAGCATCACAGCCTTGTATGTATATCCTCATGGATGTTGAGTAGGGAATACCCCCCTAGGTTTTGCAGAGCCTGAAGAAGAAGAGGAGATAAAATATAGAGTCTATCTCCTACACTGTTGGCCCCTGGCCCAGAGATCATGTTGATCATTAATGGCTACCTTGTAGGGAAATCTGGGAATAAGCATCCAGTCTGGGAAAAAACCAACAGAATGCATACAATTTGGAAAGGGAGATGAGATTGTGGTTACTATTGATTTTATCCAAGGGACAAAAATATAGGTGTGATTTGGTTCAAGATAAACAAATTGGTGGAAGTTGGGCCATGTGAGTTCTCAATATTTCAATGTTAGTTGTTGAAGCATTTATTAGTAAAAGAAATGGGGTATTATATTTAACACATTTTCATGCATATCTACAAGTATATATTTATAAATTCAATATATATGTAATAGTTCATACATGTTCTATATACTTTCTTACATTACTCATGATCTTTACTTATATTTTGTTTTAGATCACCTTATGCCATAAATGTGACATGTTTAATATAGGGTGAATGACACAATGATAATGTTAACAAAATAATGTTTCAATATGATAAAGCATGGGATTATACCAATAAGATTAATGTAACAACAAAGAAAAAAACATAAAATATGGAAACCATATGAACATATATGGGTGGAGAAACCTTTTGGAAAAAAAATTGACCATCAAAGAGACCCAAGCTTTGCATTAGTTGTAATAAAGTATACACCAACACAGTCCATTTATCCCTTCAACTATAATTTGGTAGCATAAGAGTACTTGCAAAAGAACCTGACAAACCTCTATCCTATGCCTCAAATATATAGAAATGTGAGAAAAAAGAAACCACCAAGTGGTATTCCAAACTATTGAGTCAAAATCATGAGCCATAGCAAAATTTCAATGCCCCATAGTTATGGTAAAGCAACTTCAATTGCAACTCTTCTTACACCTTTTACACATGTTACACCTTTTTACACAACATAGTTTTTGTCACAATAGTCAAATTAATCAATTTTCCAAATCTAGGCATTCCAATAGTATATTCAATGTTTGTGTCATAACAATCAAATTGTAAAGATGCTTTATAACTTTCAATATTAATATTTTCAATGTAACTTCCTTATTCATTGACTTCTTACACAATATTCTAAGTATCTTAGAGAATAAATAATAAATAATGTCTCGACCCTCACATAGGTGTCCCATTTTGCCCACTCCATGATGTTTGGGGAGTGCACATTACTTATTGTCTACATAATTAAATATAATTTACAATACTTAAGATTTGCAAGGTGAATGATGCACTTAATCCTAACATTCTCCCATTTGACATTTACATTACAAAAACATAATAGAAAACTAAAGAATGAATCAAATGCTAGACAAGACAAGGCCCATGGCCTTTCTACACCAATCAAGTTTATCCACATTCACTGGCTTAGTGAGATAATTTGCAACATTAACCAAAGTGTCAATATTTGCATCATGACTTAACCATATCATAAAGAAAGTGGTATTGAACATCTATATGCTTTGTATGAGTATGATTCTTTTTCATAAAAATAACACTATCACATTTGATCCTAACCTATTTGTACTTAAAGGCAATACTTGAACACAATCTTTGTAACCACATTGCCTCCTTACAAACATGTGTCATGATCATGTGCTCTACTTCTATAGTGGACAACAAAAAATGTAGGTTTCTACTTACTCATCCAATTGATAGCTCCAAACAAAGTGAACACATAACCACTTGTGGAGCTCCTGCTATCCAAATCACTAACCCAATTCAAGTCAACAAAGCCTTATTTATCAAGTAACCTTCTCACATCATCAATCTCATGATAACAAATACAATAATCAAGAGTTCCCCACAAACATCTAAAAACCTTTATCGCATAATTTAAATGCTCTTTATTAGGGTTAAACATAAACTTACTAAGAACTCCCATTGCTTGGGCAATGTCTGATCTTGTATAGACCATAGCATACATTAAGTTATTTATGACACTTGCATAAGGAACATTATACATATCCTCCAAATCATCATCTAACTTAGGATGCTTATCCAAAGATAACTTAGAACCAAGAGGTAAAGGAGTACTCTCTAGCTTATAATGCTATATAGCAAATTGTTACAAATAGTTTAAACATATTTACTTCAACTAAGCCAAAGTTTTCTTCCAACTTGATCATTGTTGATCTCCATACATAAGACATATTTTGCAACTTCCAAATCTTTCTTTTCAAAGGCACAAGGTGACTAAGTTTTGAGCTCCTTAATCACACCTTGATTGTTTCCAAGGAATTGTTGACTTATTTTTCCCCTTCCTAGAAAAATAGTCAAAGCTTGAAAATATTAAAAATCTTGTTGAATTCCTTAAGTGCCTAGTATTCTTCAGATTTCAGGGTGTCTTCCTTGTAAAAATCTCCAAAATTCCCTAAGGAAAATCCTTTGAAAAAACCTAGAAAAACCCAGAAATTTCAAGTCTTTTGCCTTAGTTTTTAGGCCTTAGTTGACAAAAAGTCGGGTTTGTGAACCCGTCGGTTCGCCGACTAAGGAAAGGAAGAGGCCGAAAAGTGACTACGCCAAAAAATAAGTTTCCCTTTATCAGCAATTTTCAAATTTTGCGAACTCATCCAATGGTTCAATTTTCAAAGGTTCATCAATTAGGCAAATCACTGACTAAAGGGCTAGTCGGGAAGATTTACTTGCAAAAATTGCTAAGGCAAATGAAAGGAAAGGCCTTATTGGGAATTTGACAAAAAAACAAACTTGTTAAAAAGTTCAAAATTTCCTAGGTTTGTCGATAAGAGAAGAAGCAGGTATGAGGACAAAGGCAAGGAAAAAATCAGCTAAGGTAAAATGGTTCGCGAAAGACAAAATTCACCAACCAAATGGAAAAGGCAAGATGCAGGAAAAGTTCGCAAAATGGTGATTTTGTCGACTAAAGATAGGAGGCTTGGTTTGAAAATTGGAGATTTTGCTGATAAAGGCAAAATAAGAGGCTAAAAAGTGACTAAGGCAAAAGAAAAGAAGAGGCACTATCAGTGAATCGGTAAAAAGAAAAACTTACCGAAAAGTTCAAAATTTCCCAAAATCGCCAATAGGGAGATTCAGCAACAAAAGAAAAGGAACAAAGAAAGAAGCCAAGGCATAGTTCAGAAAAGTGGAAGTTTGCTGACAAAGAAAGAGAAAGAAGGGATGAAACAAATATGGTTTGCAAAAGCAAGATTTTGCCAATAAGGTGAAAAGAAGTAGAGAGAAAAGAGAGTCAGCTAAGGCAAGGTTCATAAAAATGAAGCTTTGTCGATAAAGAGGAAAAGGTGAAGAGCTAGTTCAGAAAAGTGGATTTTTGCCGATAAAGGGTAAAAAAGGGAGAAACATACCAAAGTTTGAAAAAGTCAAATTTTGTTGATAAAAGAGAGAAATACATAGAAGAGTCAGATAGTTTGCAAAATGGTGATTTTGCTGACTAAAGAGAAAAGATGAAAATTGAAACATGCAAAGTTCGAGAAAAAGAGATTTTGTCGATAAGGCAAAATAAAAGTCAAAATGTAAGCTTTAAAATATTTGAAATTAAATATTTTAAAGTGTTGTAAAAGATTTATAAAGGATTTTTGGTGGGACTATATATTTGAAATATCTTCTTTAGCCATTAATGCAGAATCATATTTGCCCAGCTACTTCACCTCCAGATATTTTCATATTTATTACTTGCAAGTGGATGAATTAGCTGTTTGCATTCAAGACAACGAATATCTCCCAGCGACTTCATCCTCAGGATATTTTCTGCATTTATGCAGATAGACATTCCTTTTGGCATAAATATCTTCTAACAGGCCCATGGGGTGAATTTATTGTAATGAATGACTTAGGTCAATGTAATGGAATGATATAAAGAGATGAAAATTCAATGTAATGAGGGTTGGATACAAAGACTTATTTTTTGTGTTCAAACAAAACCCTCTGCTATAACCGTGCCTTTTAATAAATACAATACTATGTTTTTACCTCTTCATGTTGTTCTTTAACTCTGTGTAATCTAGAATTGGTTTGTTTGTGAATGTTTATTTCCTTGCAATCCTTTTTTGTTTTTTACCTCTGTTAAGGCCTACAATATTTGTGTAAGTTTATCAGTTGTATTTCATTATTCTGTGCATTTTAGATTTGTGGGTGTTCTATAGTCAAACCTGGTGAATCACCTTTAATTTTCAATTTCTCCTTCTTCTCGTTTACATAACAGTGATTAGATTAGGTTTAGTCTTAGCACACTCTAAATTTCACATTCAGAAAAGGAACCAACCTTCCTCTGGAGGTTTGATTTCCTTTGCAGGGTCCCACACTTGGAAATCACTCCAATGTTTCACTGGATTGTTGTAGCATAAGCATTTCAACACAAGGTGCAAATCCAAGTGACAACAGAAACATGTCATCAACATATAGGACAATGATTAGAAATTGATCATCAATCAAATTTAAATAAACACAATGATTAAATTCATTTATAACAAACCCGTGTTCTAATAAAAATACATTGAGCTTTTGATATCACATGAGGTTTAGACTATATGAAAACTACTTTAAATTGTAAACCATGTTTTTCTTCCTTTTTATCACAAAACTATTAGGTTGTTTCATATAAATTTTTTCCTCAAGATCTCCATGCAAAAATTTATTTTTAATATCCATATTCTCTACCTCTAAATCATAAACAACAATAGAAAGTAGAAATTTAATAGAAGTTAGTTTTGCAACAAGAGAAAATTTCATGAAAATCAATTCCCCCACCTATGAGTAACCTTTTTCCATCAATATTATCTTGTAGCTTTTCAGCTATCAATATGCTTTGAATTTATTTTTAAACAACCACTTGCAACCAATGGGTTTTCTTCCCTTAGGCAACTCAACTAGATTCCAAGTTTCACATCTATCTAAGACCACTATCTCATCTTTCATGGCCACCATCCAAGAGTCATGCTCCTTTAAAGAAAGAGCTTCCTTCATAGATATAGGTTCATCATTAGTACAAGATAAAACAAATACAAAATAAAAATCTTGTAGGCGATACCTATCAACTGGTTTTCGTTACCTTGTGGACCTTCCCAAGGGTGTAGTAAGAGGCTCATGTTGTTCTTATTACAAAATTTCTACATCTAAACATTTTTCTTATACATCTTATCCAACTTCTTGTTCTTCCACCTGTGCATCTTTCTACTTCCTTGTTTTAGTTTCAAAATGCATAGCCCTTTTTTCCTTTTTACTATATTTGATTAGAATTAACTTTAAGTTTCCTAAAAAATCACATCTCTAGAATATACCATTTTCAATGTTAGAGGATTTTAAATTTTGTAAGCCTTAACATTAGTGTCATAACAAGTGAAAATATATTTACTATCTTTAAAATCTAACTTAGACCATTTTTCTTTGGGCACATGAACAAAAACTTCATAGCCAAAAATTCTAATATGTGAAATAAAAAGGTTTCTTACTTGTCCACACTTCATATAGTGTTTTATCAACCAAAACATAACACATAGATCTATTAATCAAATTGCAAGCAATACTTACAACCTCAACCCCAAAACACTAATCCAACTAAGCACTACTCAACATACTTTTGTCTTTGTCCATTAAGGTCATGTTCATCATCTATACAATGTCATTTTGTTGTGGCGTATATGAAGTTTTTTTTTATCTCACAATACTTGCATGTCTACATAAACCATTAAATTATTTAAAACAATGTTCCCCTCAATTATCTGACTTTAATACTTTTATTTTTAATCCATCTAA
Organism: Cunninghamia lanceolata; assembly: GCA_027924645.1. NCBI lineage: Eukaryota > Viridiplantae > Streptophyta > Pinopsida > Cupressales > Cupressaceae > Cunninghamia > Cunninghamia lanceolata. Next base: position 2,753,088 of record BSBN01000356.1, on the reverse strand, counting down.
TTTTCAACAAAGACTTTAAAATCTAAAGTTATAAATCCAAGTATAATGTGAGTAGTCATCAATAAAGGAAACATAATATTGAGATTTACCAAATGAAACAATATCCACATGAACAAAAAAGATCAATTTGAATAATCTCCAATAATCTCTTTGTTCTAGTTTTTGATAATATGAGTGAAACTATAGTAAAAACAATGGATCCTTAGTGCTTACAAATTCTTTAATTAATGATAGAACTGTTATGTCGTAAAATGTGTACACTAGCATTTTACACTAGTTTAGCACCTGGGTGGACCTAAAATATTTGCACTAGTTAATCAGGACCTATTTTAACACCTTTTTGAACATTAATGATTAGTTCTTGATCATGATGATAAAACCCAACAAAATAACTATGAGACCAACCTAAGAACACCTAAAGAGACTTATGCCAGGATTTTTGGGGCTAAAGGAAAGGACAAGGGCGCCCAAGTGCCCTGGTCCCTCATTTAGCCCTGACCTATTTTGGTGGTGTTTCAGTTTAAGACATCTTAAGTGGTTTCTCATGTCGGCAACATTTGGTTTTATTCATCATTTGTGAGAAGAATGCATATAAAATCAAGTTATTTTATTCATTTGAACAACTCTAAGTTCTATAAGCAATCTAGGCACTCTTGCACTCTCTATTTCTCTCTCATGCCCTCTACTCTTCTCCAAAGCTCTCTATGGTGGATTATTGCTACTACACTAACTTATTGCAGGTCTTGTGAAGATCTTTCTACTTCTTTGGGCTAGACCAACTTCTTGAGTCAAGTTGTGACGCCACTTTAAGCATGCTAGTTTTCCATGCTCATGGTGACTTGTTTCCTTCATGCTTTATTCTAGCATTCCATTCTACTTCAAATTTGCCTTTGCCTTCCTAGGGCACACACTCTTTATCTATCATCTTTTCTATTGTGGAGGTGGACACACCATTGACCAAGCTTGACTTAGGCAAGCTCCTAAATAGAACCCAACCATTTTCCTTCTTGTGTGTGTGTAGGTCAGATCTGAAGGAGTTTGTAGAAGACAAGACATAGGAGACAAGAGCATAGAAAGGCAAAGACAAAAATTATCATAGTCTACAAAACTCTAATCAGGGTCTAGGGCACCCAGGCACCCTGGTCCTTTGGGACATAAAACCTAGATCCAGGTTCTTCTTGATCCCCTAATCTCTGCTATCTATTTAGATTATGGATTTCTGCTTCTGACAATCTATTATGTTCTGATCTTTGTCAATTAGGGTTTGATACTTTGCCCTAGTTTGATTGGTTGGATTTGGTTAATTCTTCTCTATACAACAAAGGGACAAAGCCCCTATAGTTTGGATCTCCTTCTTGGGTAGAATCCAAGTTCGACTTGTGTCCTAATGTTGGATAGAAGAGGGTTTGACTTCGTTTGATCTTTTAAGCTAGTCTCTCTTTTCTATCTAGCATTTTGGTGAACCAGTCGTTTCTTCCACTTTGGCATCCTTCTTGTTTCAAATCTAAGTCATTTTATTCCCTAGATCTGATTAGATTTCATTTATTCATCATTTGGCATACTTTCATAGCTTAATTTTGCATTATTTCAATGTTAGGGTTTACAAAAACCTTGCATTTCTAGGAAATCTAGCTAATCGTTAACCTAAGGTTTGTAGATTAGTGTGTTATTTCAGATCTTGTTGAATTGTTGGGTTGATTAAATGGATTTAATTTGATATACCTTACCATTCTTGGTGTTTATAGCATTCTTGCATCCTTGCATTTGAAATTTGGAAAGCAAACATTTCATTTTAGATCTTGAAAAGAACATATTTGTTACATTGTTTGCATTTCATAAGATTAGATCATCATAGTATGAATTAAATTTTTTATTTTTCATCAGATATAATTGATATCACATCATTTAATCATTTCATAGTGATACATCTTGCATTTAAACCTCTTGTTTGCTAGTGTTTTATCAAAAAAGTTGCATTTTTTGGAAAACATAGTCAAATTCAAAACCTAGGGTTTTTAATTAAGATATTGTTTCAGATTTTGTTGCTATCATTTAAATTTAAAATATGATATTGCATTGCTTTAGCATGTCACAAATATCATTTATGTTCAATAATACTTCTTGCATCAAAAAATTGTGATTTAGGGAGTAAGTATACAAAATCTAGGGTTTTGATAGTAAACCCTAGCTAGTCTTGCATTTAGTGCATCTTCATCAAAGCAAAGTTATATCAATCTTTGTTGATTTAAATGGATACATTATTTAGGCACTTCTTTTTCACATACTACACATCCTACATTTACAATACTTAGTTGTTGTGGTTACCAAGAATATCACATTTTTGGAAGACCCAACTTCTCTTGCAATTGTAGGTCTTTGATTACAATCTTATTCTCATATTGGTGGTACTTGAATAATGCATAGATTTGATTATACATTTCTGCTCCATATCATATTTGAATATAGTAGACAATATTGCAAGTATGTGCTAATCAGTGTTGTCATTGATGTCAACATGTTTGTGTTGTCATTGGTGTCAACTGTATCTTCTAATGTTGTTGTTGTTGGTTGATTGAGTTATTGTGTTAAGGTGATCTAAATGGCTTACAAAAGTGCTGATGATCTTGTTGCTTGGTTTCCAAGTACTTTTGAGAAAATTTGATAAATACTGAAGACAGTGTTGTGAAGAAGTATTCTGACTTACAGGATACAATCTGAGTTTTTGCTCCACATTTCTTCTGTGTTGAAGATCAGAGTGTGAAGTTTGGATATGTTTTAGAGTAGTGGTTGAAGATGTTAAATCCAAAATTTGGTGTTCTAGAACACTGTGGTTTGAGAGTTATGTTCACCAGTTTGAAGACTGTACCTGACAATATTTGCAGTGTGACTGGAGAAAGTATTTTTCTCCACATTTCTTTGTAGTTTGGTTTTTGGTCTTGCAATTATGGATGAGTGTTCATAAGGTCTATATCTATGTTTCGTCTAAAGGAATTATGATTTGGTGCTCCATAATGTAGTTTTCTTGAGTAGCAAAACTTGACAGTGTTGGTTGTGAGCAGTTTGTGAACTGTCTTCAAGTGAGATTTGTTGTAGTTGGATGTGTTGGATCCCAAGTGATTTCATGTTGTTCATGGATGTTTCCAGATCATGTTAAAGGATTGTGCTTGGTCTACAAGCTATGGTTGTGTTCTTGGAAGCGTGTGCCTAAGTGTTCTTGGTGTTTACACAAGTTTAGCCGACTTGGGTGTTAACACTAATTATGGATGTGCTTCGTTGATTGAGGAAGCGTGTTGAAGCATGTGAAGATGTTTTTAGGTCCGATCTAGGTTATGAAGTGGTCTACCTTCATTCCTTTGCTCCATGAGAATGTTTAGGTCTAAACCTAATTTGAATTCTGTATGGTGACTAACCTTGGAGATTGTTTCAAAGGTTGTAGATTGTGTTGCCGACCTTGGTGAATGTTTCAAGGTTGATGTTGATATAAATTAGTGTAAATGATTCATGTGTATGTGTGCGTGCGCAAGGATGGTGATGTTTGTGTTGTGAATTTGAATCAGAGGCAACAAAGACTTTCATGTGGTAGAAGACCTAATGTAATGAGCAGAAGTCATCTACAATTTTTAGAGAGGCTGCGAGGGTGATGTTTGTTGTGGTTCGTTGGAACTAAATTCAGGCATGTGGTAGATGCTATTATTTCAGTTCATGGTAGTGAGACACCTCTTCTCTTCTATCTTTCTATCTCAGTGGGTAGTGAGTCCACTTGGACAGTGAGTCCTTAGGGTAGAAAGCCTTTTGGGTGGTTAACCCTCTAGGTAGTGATCCTTGTTGCGGTGAGCATTCTTTCTTCTATGAGCAATGAGCTCTGGGCTATAAGCCCTTTGGCAGTGAGCCTCTTGTAATCCAATATTTCTACTACTTTATATTGTGAGCTAATCCTCACCATGGTTTTTCCCTTCTAGGGTTTTCCACATAAAAATTTGGTGTTCTCTTGTGCATGGTGTTGATGTGATTAAGTTTCTATTATCTATTTTTTATGTTTAATCTTCATAATATAATAAAGGTTTAAGTAAACTGATGTGGATGGGATTATGTTTGTGATGGTTTAAATTTTTTATACAACCGATTCACCCCCTCTCATTTGTCTTGTGCATTCAACAGAAAAGGCATTTCATTATGGACTCTTCTTTTTATTCCTCTTTGGAAGCTTTACATGCATATATCATAGATTTCAAAAATTTCTCTAAATTCATTAATATGCATCCTTATGTCTTAACATAGTATCCATGTATGACATTGACATCTTTAAATGTTCTATATATGAAATCCTTTCTTATACATCTGATTTTGATAGCTTCACGACTCTCATGGATGTGTATCCTTCGATATTAAAAGACCTCACCAAATTCATCTCCATGAATTATCATGAGAAAGATGATTCTGATAGTTCTTCTTCTACTTCTATTACAAGTCATGGTAGTGCCATGTCTGTTCCCATGGATCTACTCTATAATACATGTGATGGTGACCTATCTTTGGCTATTTCACCCTATGATTTGGATCCCTCTCCCAAAAATGTTCCCACTTGTGAGGATATTTTGGCGCAAGAGGATGAGATCATTGACACATTCCTTAACATCACTCTACCCTCTCTTCATTCCAATGCTCTCCATGGATGAGGGGATTTATCTCACAAAGGATCCTCCATGGATAGATAATGGGCATTCATCTCATCATCTTAAATCTTCTATTTCTACCATAGTACATGAGGTTTCTATGGCTCATCCTATGGATCTTCTACCTTTGGTTGAATGTTCAAGTATTGTGGAAATCACTAAGGACATGAAGACCCTTGATCTTCCTCCTTTGACTCAAGTACCTTGGATATCACTAAGGATATGAAGACCCTTGATATATCGCCTTTAGTTGCATGTTTAAACCCCTTGGACATCACTAAAGATACCACCATCAACAATTTTCTTAACAACACTTTACCCTCCATTCATTCCAATGCTCTCCCTTCAAAAGATGAAGCATTAGTGGATGAAGAGTGGTCTCTCACATTAAATCCCTCAAGGATGGATGTTGAGCTTACTTCAAATGAAAACAATGTCAATTTAATCATCATCAATAAACTTATTTTGCCCAATAAAGGGATAGTGAATAAATGCAATTCACCTCTTTTTTATAAACTGGTGATTACGGTTCAAGGTGATCCAACATTGCCTCGACCCCTGGGTTACATCCTCAATTATGAAAAACAAATTACTCAAAGGAATCAAGGTGTTCAAAATGTGTCACAACAATCTCATTATGATGTGGGTGCTCACACATACAAAACTCGTAATAACAAGAAAAGTAAGTGTTGTCACTTGGATTTGCACCTTGTATTGGAGAGGTTTAATGGTTTTCAACAATCCAGTGAAACATTGAGATGACCTATAGGTGTGGGAGCTTGCAAGGAGGCCAAATATCCAAAGAGAGACTAGTTCCTCCACTGAACGAGAGATTCAACCATTCCTAAGACTAAACCTAATCTATCCACCGTTGATGAAAAGGGAAAGAGGGATAAAACTAGAAATTAATGGAGGTGATACACCAAGTTTGAATATAAATGCTCTCATAGAACTGAGAAAATGCTCAAAATAAAGAAATACATTTGATCATTTACACAAATCTAACAAATTCTTAGCAGAGGTAAAGAAATGAACAAAGATTGAGAGGAAATAAATATTCATAGACAATCAGTTCTAAATTACACATAGCTAAAACAATAGAAAAGGTAAAAACATAGTGTGTATTTCAACAAAAGACATGGTTACATCAGAAGAGGGCTCTATTTGGAATCCAGTAAGCACACACCAAGTGTGCCCATTTCTCTTCCACCTTCTCAACCTATCATACCTCAAGTACCTCATCTTCCTCCACATATTGGAAAAGAATACGATCTTATCGAGTAGCTCTGTGCTACTCTAGCGAAGATCTCTCTATGGGATTTAATACAAACATCACCTACATAGCACATAATGCTCCATTAGGCCCTACAAAAGGTAGTTGTTCCACCTTCTATTTGACCAAAAGATGTAGCATCTTTGCTTAGTTGTATGCATGTGACAACATCAGATATTGCTTTTCAACAACATGAGTTACCTCCCATAGAAGTTCAAAGCCAAAATGAGCCTCTTATGATATTCATCTTCATCAATAATATGAGAGTTAGACATACCATGATTGATGGTGGATCAATTCTTAATATTTGTGGCATAGACTTGTTACATAAAATCAATGCTGATACTTCTCTCATTAAACCAGATAAACTCAACATTTGTGTCTTTGATAATGTTGGTAGGCAATCATTGGGAACTATTACCTGACCTCTTAGGGTTGGTCCTATGACATTTCTTACCCTTATCCATGTCATTCCTAATTCTCTTTCATAAAATCTTCTTCTTGGTAGGTCGTGGATTCATACCATGGGGGTAGTTCCGTCTACCCTTCACCGTTTAGTAAAGTTCATCTTTGAAAACAAACTACATACAATTAAAGTTGATCTGATTCTATAAAGCTGCTTGTGAATGAAAGCAAGATATCAAATTCCTCTAAGTAATTTGATCCCTTCTTCAACAAAAACCAAACCACTATTCTCTGCTGCTAACAACAGTATTGGCTAGGATAGTGTTGGTCCTTCGAATGCATTTTCAGTGATGATTGGGGTTCATTAGATTTTACACCCTCCTTTGCGGGTGAATATAAAATCTCACCCTCACACCCAAAGAACTCGAAGATAAATGAAATTTCTTCAACACAATCACATACTCCTACAAAGTTTAAACTCAAGATTAATGATGATGAAACCTTTAAAATAGATGAAGATCCACCTTCTTCTATTGAAATCGCAACCATTTATGATAAAGTATCATCTTATTCTAATACATTCCTTGGTAGTGATGAGGTCTCTTTAGATTTCAACCCCCATGGGATGGTTGAAATAAAGGTTGACCCTCATCACCATGATGAAAAGAATGATCCTTCTTCTTCAACACATTACAACAAAGATAGTCATATGACCTCTCCTCTTCCTTCTAATTTGGAGATGCGTTACAGGCTTGGATTCAAAATTCTTTCAAAACAAGGATATAATGGAAATGGGTTAGGATGCAAAGAACAAGGAATTAAGGAACCTATGGATCTAACACCGCACTTGTCTAAAGTAGGTTTAGATTTTTGGCCTTCTCCTACGTTCTCTTTGCCACGTTCACAACAAAAAGGATTGCTTCCTACTCCACCTATATCTTCACTTCTATCTCAACAATATATTATTGAGTCTACTCAAAGACTACCTAATCACTCTTCATCCTCCAACACACAAAAAGATTCAACAAAATAATCATTCAACACCTCATTATTGTGCATATCATCGAGCACTTGGCCATTCAACTAAGGAATGTCGAGTCTTGGGTGACAAAATTCAACAACTTCAAACAAAGTTTGGCTCTAGCACTCCCCACCATGCTTGATGTAGTCCCTAGAGCACCTTTTCCTCCATACATTTTTAATCAAGTTGGGGGAGGATGATCTGTTATAGGCCGAATCGCAAGTGTGGTCCCTCCCTCTCATTGGTGTTATGCTTGTATGAACTGCTATGCCCGTATTGTGATGTTTTATATTTTGTTAGTTCTCCCTTGACACCCTTGTTAGCACAAAGGTACAAGGATTAATAACATGTTTTGTCATTCCTTTATATGTACCTTCATTCTTCTATATGTCGTGATATACAATTTTATTATTTTCTTGGATGATTTAGCATCCTTTCATGTTGATTCAATTTATGTGTACTTTCATGTGATCTTTCCTCCATCATCTTCATAAGTTATGATGTTTTATGTATGTGGCACCTTGTTGCAATGCTCGACGTCATACCATGACTACACAAGCCATTATCTATCATGCCTATAAGCATCACCTTGGTTTTCTCATCTTGGGGACAACCCCTTGTTGCAATGTAACTTTTGAAAACACATATCATTTTGGGCATGTGATTTTGGAAAGCTCTTGTTCCTATTTTATATTTATTCCTCACTCTACCTTAAATGAAAGTGGTCCCTGAAGGAGTTAGAAATCACTTTAAGGTGGGAGCATATATTATGCTATGAGCCTTACTCTAATAATTCTATCTAAACACTTGTTGATCATCTTTGTTACTACACTCTCTTAGAAAGGATTATGGTAAGCTTGGAAACAAGATCTTGAGTCTATCTTGTTCTTCTAAGATGAAGCTCATTGCATGTTTGGGAGAAGGGTTGCGCTACCAACTAGAGTTTGGTAGTAAGGTCTCTTCGCCTTCTTATTCTACAAGGCTTTGTGTAAATCCTCTTATGGGAGGTAGTTTGTGTATTCCCTTGAGTGGAAACACTTTTATCTTTAGATAGATTATGTGTATGATGTGTTTGTACCCCTTTTGTTCTTCTTATTCCTAACTAACCCCTTAACATTCTCAATATTGCATCTTGGGGAATGATGCATGGTAATTGAGATAACCTTTTAGATTGAGGTCTCTTTTGTCATGTTGGCTCAAGGACTTCCATTATGTGCTTCTTGTGATTGATATATGATGTGTGTATTCTCCTCATATATTCTTATTCTCTATATATTCTTCACGCCTCATGCATGCCTCACATGTGCTTTCTCTATGTATTCCTTATGTATTCTCCTTGAGTGTTTTGTGTGTATTCCATGTGTGTTTCATGTGTATTCTATGTATACTTTGCGCCTTATGTGTATGCTTTGTGTCAAGCATGTATACTTTGTGTATTGCGTGTATACATTGTGATTTCTCAAGTGTATGCCTTGTGCATGTCTTGTCTTATCTCATGTTTTCTAAGTGCTCCATATATGAGTGAATTATCTCATGTGTCTTATGTGTATGCCAATCATCATAGACTCCTAGAATCCTAAACTTGGGGGCTTGATCACCCCTCAATTTTGGTGACATTCTATGGTTTCTATGTTTGTTGTGTTTGAAATTTGTCTTCTCCATCCTTTAGTGTGAGTTTGAACATAAGTTCATGCCCACGCTAAAGTAGGGGCTAAATGTTACATCATAAAATATGTACACTAGCATTTTACATTGGTTTAACACCTGGGTTAACCTAAAATATTTACATTTGTTAATCATAACCTATTTTAACACCTTTTTGAACATTAAATGATTAATTCTTGACCCCAATGATAAAACTTGACAAAAACACTATGAGACCAACCTAAGAACACCTAAGGAGACTTATGATGGGATTTTTGGGGCTAAAGGACAAGGGCATCCAAGCGCACTGGTCCCTTATTTAGCCTTGACCTATTTTGGTGGTATGCCAACTTAAGACATCTTAAGTGATTCCTCATGTCGAGCCCATTTGGTTTTATTCAACGTTTGTGAGTGGGAATGCATATAAAATAAGTTCATTTATTCATTTGAATATCACTAAGTTCTCTAAGCAATCTAGGCACTCTTACACTCTCTCTTTCTCTCTCATGCTCTCTACTCTTCTCTAAAGATCTCTATGGTGGATTATTGTTGCGACACTAACTTATTACAGGTCTTGTGAAGATATTTCTACTTCTTTGGGCTACACCAACTTCTTGAGTCAAGTTGTGATGCCACTTCAAGCATGCTGGGTTTTCCATGCTTTTGATGACTTCTTTCCTTCATGCTTTGTTCTAGCATTCCATTCTACTTTAGATTTGCCTCTGCCCTCCTAGGGCACACACTCTTTATCTATCATATTTTCTATTGTGGAGGTGGAAACACCATTCGTGGAGCTTGACTTATGCAAGATCCTAAATAGTACCCAACCATTTTCCTTCTTGTGTGTGTGCAGGTCAAATCTGGAGGAATTTGCAGAAGACAAGCCATAGGAGACATGAGCATAGAAAGGTGAAGACACAAATATTATCATAGTCTGTAAAACCCTAATCAACGTTTAGGGCACCCAAGTGCCCTAGTCCTTTGGGCCCTAAAACATAGACCCAGGTTCTTCTTGATCCCCTGATCTTTGCTATATATTTAGATTTTGGGTTTCTTCTTCCAACAGTCTATTATGCTCTAATATTTGTCAATTAGGGTTTGATACTTTGCCCTAGTTTTATTGGTTGGATTTGGTTAATTCTTCTCTATACAACAAAGTGACAAAGCCCCTATAGTTTGGCTCTCCTTCTTGGATAGAAGCCAAGCTCGGCTTGTCTCATAATGTTGGATAGAAGAGGTTTTAACTTAGTTTAATCTTTTAAGCTAGTCTCTCTTTTCTGTCTAACAAGAACATAAATAGAGATAAAAATAAGAGTGAAAAAATAGAGCACACAAATCATAAAAACACCAATATATATGAGGAAAATTCTTTCAAGTAAAAAAATTCCACCATCAAAGAGAGTACAAGCTTGTATTAATCTCAAATTTAGAGTACATCAACACAACTTTTTTTTTAGTCTAGCAACATTTGAAAAATATAACTACATAACTTGTAAAATCATGTCAAAATACTATCCCATGCCTCCAATATATAGGTAAATGTAACATAAGAAACCATAAACAATTTCCAATACAATGGACTCAAACCATGAGCCAAGTAGTCAACATGCAAAAGAGACCTCATGACATGTGTTCAGGAGTTGAAAGTATTTTTCTAGAAACTTCAAGACTTTTCTTATGAACTTGGTCATCTAACTTCACTAGAGGAAAAGACCCATTAGAGGACAAAATGATAAATACCAAAGTTCAAAAAACACAACCAACTTCTTACCTATCATCATAGATGTTTTTTACACCTCTTACAACATCATAGATGCTTCTTACACATCTTATAATATCATAAATTGTTATAGTTTCCATTTCAGTTTATGCCAAGGATCCAATGATGCCTTATGATGCTTCCTCCTACATTTACACATGCCAAGTCACATAGAGAGTAATAATTAATTATAAACACCCCAACCTCATGGATGTCTAATTTGACCCTCTCCATGATACTTGCAAATGAACATATAATTAACCAACAATTAAATAAAAAATTACAATAGTCTAAAAGGATTACAGGGTAAATATCACCCTTAGTCCTAACATTCTCCCACTTGACATTTATATTACACTGACAAAATAGGGGACATAAGAAAATTAATTAAGTGCTAGGAGAGGCAAGATTCATAGCTTCTCTGCAGCAATAGAATTTCTTCATACACATTGGCTTAGTGTGTGAATCTGCAACATTTTTTAAATCTCAACTTTTTGAATCATGACCTTTCCACCCTAGACCATTTCATAGACAAAATGATATTGCACATAAATATGTTTAGTATGAACATGATACATCAAGTCCCTAGTCAAACAAATTACACTTTGACTATTGCATCCAATACTCACCTTCCTAGGAACAAAATCAATATTTAAGCATAGTATTTGTAGCCATATTACCTCTTTATAAACATGTGTTGTAGTCATATACTATAATTTTATAGTTGAAATAGAAACTATAGGATGCCTTGTACTCATCCAACTTATAACATCACTAAATAAACTAATGTAGATCAAGGTCCAAGGGCTTCGACAAGCTATTGAACCAGGCAACAAATTAACAACACACAACAATGAAACAACAAACTCTTTATTCATATGCAATAGAAAATATTACAACATGAGTACAATGGTATTCATACATGCCTTGGCCTAAGCCTTATAATCATTCTAGTAGTCATATCAGACGAACTTATCTTTCTTGTGAAAACCCAAACCAATCTTCCTTCAAATCTAATACTTGCAAAAGAAGCTCCAGCAGAAGCTAAAAACTCACTATGGAGATGTCAACCTCTTTTAGTGTGAAATTTCCTACTTATATGTATTTGAGGCTGCCACCACACTCATCATGTGAATGGGACAGGTTTCAGTCACTAAACAGATCTTGGACTAGACATATAGGCAGTCAAAAACCATTTTTGTCACTTTTCGGGTGCTTTCAGATGATGCAATAGGAAAAAGTGACCAAGCGATATTGTGAGAAAAACTAGGTCAATGTGATATTGTGGGAAAAACTGGGTCAACGTGATATTGCGGGAAAAACTAGGTCAACGTGATATTGTGGGAAAAACTGGGTCAATGTGATATTGCGGGAAAAAGTGACCCAATGTGATATTGCGGGAAAAACCCAGGGTCAACGTGATATTGTGGGAAAAAGTGACCGAATGTGATATTGTGGGGAAAAGTGACCCAACATGATATTGTGGGGAAAACTAGGTCTACTGCATATATCATGTTGCATCTACCAAAGTTCTGCATATCTTGTTGCAAACCAAAGTCCCGCCTAAGCATAACTTGCTCAATTTTGCTCAGAATCTCACAAAAATTAGAATTTTGGACACCCATTTGGCTTTTTAATAAGATGACATCATCACTTGGATATGTGGCATTTCAAGGGTCATATGCACATATCTTGATGGCAAGTTCTGCATATCTTGTTGACACTGAAAGTTCCACATTTGCATAACTTGTCCAATTTAGCTTGGATCTTCACCAAATTTGAAATGTGAGCACCCATTTGGATCTTCTTCAAGATGAAGTCAACACTTGGCCTTGAATCCTTAGGAAACTCTCTATAAATTTGATCATCAACTCCTACAGCAAAACAAGAAGGAAAACAAACAAGCAAGAAAGAAAAGAAATCTTTTTGGTTGACGAGGATTGCTCGTGGACTTGGATGCTCCTGCATCAGACACGCTGGATAACTGAAATGTTACATGAGTTAGAAACTCATGAAAATTTTGGCAAGTCTAGAACCAAAATTCCATACTTGATTAGTTTTACAACACTCAACCAAGAAGCTTCATTTGCAGGTTTGTTCCTCCATCGGACCAGGTATTCCATGTAGTCCTTTCCTCTAGTCTTCTTAGTCAGGAGTTAATAACTTTATCTACTTCTTCCATCTTTGTTTCAGGCAACTAATCTAACCATCCTTGTGCATTAGGTAAACATGAGTGTGTACCCCCTTTTAAACTTGTCTCTCCTTCATGGAACTTGTATAGATCAGTAACATTGAAAATAAAAGATATGTCTATCCCTACTGGTAGCTCAATCTCATAGGCATTGGATGAGAACTTCCTTAACACCTTGCATGGGCTTATCTTCTTAAATCTCAACTTATTGTATGTTCCCTATGGAAACCTTTCTTTCCTTAAATATGCCAAAACTAAGTCTCTTATCTGGAACTCTTGTTCCCTCCTATGCACATCAGCATATTCCTTGTATTTGCTGGCACTTTTTTCCAACTTTTCCTTCACTTCCTTGTGAACCTCAAGAATGTATTCTACAAAATCTTCTGCTACAACACTCTTCCTATTCAAATTTGCACTATCTCTTAGCTCATCAACACCTCTTGGCTTGTACCCATAAACTATTTGGAACATGCTCTTTCCTGCACTTCTATTCACTGAAATATTGTAAGCAAATTATGCTTGTGCCAAGATAAGATCCCATTGATGTGGTTTGTCTCCCACCAAACATCTTAATATGTTTCCCAAACTTATGTTCACAACCTCAGTCTGTCCATCAGTCTGGGGATGATAGGTTGAACTAAATCCTAATTTAGTGCCCATCTTCCTCAATAATGTATGCTAAAAATAGCCAACAAACTTTGTGTCCCTATCAGAAACTATACTCTTAGGAAGTCCATGCAACTTGACTACCTCTTTGAAAAATAATGTGGCTATGTGGGATGCATCACTAGTCTTTTTCCATGGTATGAAATGAACCATCTTTGAAAATCTATCCACTACAACAAAAATGGAATCATTACCTCTTTGTGTTCGAGGTAGTCCCAAAACAAAATCCATACTTAGGTGCTCCCACGATCTCTTTGGCATAGGCAATGGTTGATATAGTCTTGTGTTTTGTCATGCTCCTTTAGCAAGCTGGTAAATTCTGTAGCCTTGTACTAGTCTCTTCACATTTGCACTCATTTTAGACCAAATATAACCTTCACTTAGTTGTTCCAATGTCTTATCTATTCCAAAATGTCCACTCAAACCTCAATTATGCTTTTCTCTCATTAGATTCTCTCTCATTGAACCTTTAGGTATACAACATTTCTATCCTTTGAACAATAAGCCATCTTAGATGAAATACTCTAACCATGGCATCCTATCTCCCTCCACTGGACTTCTACTAACTATCCATGCTTCCTTAAAATCAAGATCATCAAGCTATAACTCCATTGCATCAAAACCAACAACACTGACCCTTAACTCATTCATCAATAAACATCGTCTGCTAAGTGCATCTACTATCTTGTTTGATTTACCACTCCTATGTTTCAAGACAAAAGAATAAATTTGCAAGAACTCCACCCATTTCATATGCCTTTGGTTTAACTTACCTTGACTATTGATGTACTGCAAGACATGATGGTTTGTGTACAATACAAACTCATTTGATAGCAAGTAATGCCTCCACTTCTTTAAGGCTTGCACTATAACATAGAATTCTTGGTCATAAACTACGTATTTCCTCTTTGCTTCATTTAGTTTCTCACTAAAGTAGGCAATGGGTCTACCTTATTGACTTAACACTCCCCCAATTGCACTACCACTAGCATCACAATCCACTTGAAACACTTTGCCAAAGTCTAGCAATGCCAACACTAGTTGTTCTGTCACCTTCTTCTTCAACAATTGAAGCTCTTTTCTGCTGTAGCTGTCCACTAGAACTCTTTCTTAACACCCTTCATTGTCTTAGTGATTGGTGGACATATTCCACTAAAATTTATGATAAACTTCCTATAGAAGCTCACCAAACCGTGAAAAATTCTGGCCTCAAACATGTTTTTGGGTGAAGTCCAATCCATTATTGTGTTAACCTTCTCAGGATCCATCTTCAACCCTTCTTCAGACAATACAAAACCTAGATATACTAGTTCCCTTTGCATAAAAACTACATTTATCCATGTTTACCAGCAACTTTTCTTCTTTTAACCTCTGTAAAACTGCCTTAAGGTGCAATAGGTGTTCCTCTTTTGTTTTACTAAAAATCAAAATGTCATCCAATAAATGATAACAAATTTGCTAAGGAAAGGATTCATTACCTCATTGATAAATCTCATAAAGGTACTGGGTGCATTTGTTAACCCAAATGGCATCACTAGCCACTCATACAGTCCATCCTTGGTCTTGAATGCTGTCTTCCATTCATCCCCTTCTCTAATTTAGATTTGGTGGTATCCACTCTTCAAATCAATCTTGTTGAAGTACTTTGGTCCACTCAAACAATCCATAAAGTCATCCATATGAGGCAATGGAAACTTGTACTTAATGGTTATCTTGTTTATAGCCCTTGAATAAGTGCACACTCTCCATTTCTCATCTTTCTTAGGTGCTAGTACAATAGGTACAACACATGGACTAAGGCTCTTTCTAATCATTCCCTTATCCAATAGCTCTTGCACTTGTCTATTCACCTCTTCATTTTCCATAGGTGTCATTTTATATGGAGCCTTATTTGGTAGGCTTTCACTTGGTATCAAGTCCATACAGTGACTTATGCTTCTAGTTGGAGGTAATCCATCAAGTAAGTCCTTCATTAGAATGTCATTGAATTCATTTAGAATTTCTTGGAGTTCTGTGGGAACTTTTGCCCCTTTCTCTATTGTCATAATTTTTGCAACTTGAGGTAGTAAGGCATAACATACCTTCTCCTTTCTAATTTCCTTTAGGAACTTTTTTCCAGTCACTAGACAAACCCTATTGGTTTTCTCAACTTCCTCATCCTTATCCTTCAAAGGATTCAACACATACTCAACCCCATCCTTCTTGATTTTAATACAATTACTCTTACCATCATGAATGGTCTACCTATCATATTGCCAAGGTCTACCTAACAAAATGTGGCATGCATCCATTTGTATAACATCGCACATTATCTCATCTTTATAATTCCCAATGTGAAATATAACAAGGCATTGTTCACTTACCAATAATTGACATCCCTTTTGCAGCCAGGAAACCTTGTAGGGAGTTGGCTGTTTCAACCTCTTTAGTTTTAGCTTCTCCACCATCTCTTCTAACACTAAGTTGTCAGTGCTACTGCTGTCCACAATAACTTTGCAGCATTTTTCTCCAAACTTACATCTAGTTCTAAATGGATTTCTTTGTTGTTTTGGTTCCTCTTGTACCTTTTATGGTGTCAGAAGAACTTTCCTCAGCATCAAGGATTCTCCATCCTTAAGTTCTTCTCCAAATTTTGGTGAGGCTACACTTGCCACACTCTCCTCCTCAACTTGTGCTATATGGACTCTAGTATCTTCCTTTGCCACTACTCTATTGTACTTGTGGATATTCAAATGCCCTATGTCCAACCTGTCCACATTGGAAACAAGTTCCACTAAATCCTCTTCCTCTTCCCGAATTACCTCTACCTTAGGAGTAATCACCCCTTCCTCTACCTTCTTGGGTACTGATCTAAGAAGAACTTGTTTCTCCTTGCTTATCCTAAGAACTACATCTAGGATTTGACTATCCTTTTCCTTTGGAGGATTTACCTCTTCCCCTAGAGCTATTCTTCCTTCTAGAGATCTTTTCTTCCACCTTTAATGCAAATTGATAGGCTTCTTCTATGCTGGTAATTCTGACCATGCTAATTTCATCTCAGATAGAATAATGCAAATCATTTACTTACCTGGAGACCTTCTCAGTATCATCTTCAATGTGACCAGCCCTGATGTTCAATCTGTAAAACTCTTCGGTATAGTATTGTACACTTTTCTCTCTTTGCTTGAGGTTCTACAGCATCTTAAACATGGTGATCTAATGGTTTGTAGGCAGAAACTTTTCCTTCAACTTAGTTAACATCCCCTCCTAGGTTTTAATCTTTTCCTTTCCTTTCTCTGTCTCTCAACCTGCACATGATCCTACAATAGAGATGCATGCCCCCTCAACTTTGCAGCTACAAGTTTCACCCTCTTAGGGTCTTCAATAGATTCCAACTCAAAATACTTTTCCATCTATGGAATCTAGTCTATCAACTCATCTGGTTTTAGACTACCACTATAACTAGGTAACTCTACATGAGGTTTACTGACAATCTTTGTCATTGCACTCAGAAACATCCTTTCATATCCGTCTTCTCCTTCTACTTCTTCTTCACTGACTTATTCCTCATTATCACTCACATCCTCTATAGGTACTCCTCTATGTTGTGTTCTTTCCATTGTATCTAGCCTAGTTGTGATGCCTCTCAGCATTCTACCAACACTGCATCTCCAACTCTTGGACCAACTCCTCTTCTTCCTCTTGGTCGGTGTGCCATGTCTACAGACCCTCTATAGTTACAGTTTTTTCTCTTCACTCTGCCTACAACAATCTCCTCAAGGTCCCTTGCACAACAATCCCACAACATCAAGGAATTCCAAATCTAGGCTCTGATACCACTTGATGCAGATCAAGGTCCAAGGGCTCTGACAAGCTACTGAACTAGACAATGAATGAACAACACACAATAATGAAACAACAAAATCTTTATTCTTATGCAATAGAAAACATTACAGCAGGAGTATAATGGTCTTCATACATGTCTTAGCCTAAGCCTTACAATCATTTCAATAGTTAGATCAGACTAACCTAGCTTTCCTGTGAAAACCCAAAACAATCTTCCTTCAAATCTAAAACCTACAAAAGAAGCTCCAGCAAAAGCCAAAAACTCACTATGGAGAAGTCAACCCCTTTTAGTATGAAATTCCCCTACTTATAGGTATTTGAGGTGTCCACCACACTCATCACATGAATGGACACGTGTCAATCATTAAATGGCTCTTGGATCGTCCATACAGGTGGTCAAAACTTGTTTTTGTCCCTTTCTAGGTGCTTTCAAGTAGTGCAATGGGAAAAAGTGACCCAATGTGATATTGCAGGGAAAATTGGGTCAATGTGATATTGCGGGAAAAACTAGGTCAACGTGATATTATGGGAAAAACTAGGTCAACATGATATTGTGGGAAAAAATAACCCAACGTGATATTGCGGGAAAAACTAGGTCAACGTGATATTGTAGGAAAAGTGACCCAACATGATATTGCGAGAAAAGGTGACCCAATGTGATATTGCAAGGAAAACTGGGTCTACTGCATATATCCTATTGCAGACCAAAGTTTCGCATATCCTATTGCAGACCAAAGTTTCGCCTAAGCATAACTTGCTAAATTTTGCTTAGAATCTTGTAAAACTTAGAATTTTGGACACCCATTTGGCTTTTTAACAAGATGACATCATCAATTAGATTTGCAAGATTTCAAGGGTCATCTACACATATCCTAATGGCAAGGAAAGTCTTGTATATCCTATTGACACTGAAAGTTTTGCATTTGCATAACTTGCCCAATTTAGCTCAGATCTTCACCAAATTTGAAATGTGAGCACCCACTTGGATCTTCTTCAAGATGAAGTCAACATCTGGCCTTGAATCCTAAGGAAATTTTCTAGAAATTTGATCACCAACTCCTGCAACAAAACAAGAAGGAAAACAAACAAGTAAGAAAGCAAATAAATCATTTTTGTTAATGAGGATTGCTTGTGGACCTAGATACTCCTACATCATAAATACATAGTTTCTAGTAGACCTCATATTGTCTAGATCTCTAACTCGATTAAAATTAACAAAGCCTTGCAAATGAAGCACCTTGTCCATACCATTAGTCCCATGATAGCAAATATAGTAATATGAAATTCCTTGCAAATATCCTAACATCCTTTTAAAATAGGTCTAATGTTTACTACTAGGATTAGACATAAACCTCCTTAGATCTCCCATTTCTTGGGCAAGATTTGATCTTATACAAACTATTACATACATAAGGCTTCCAACAACACTAGAGTAAATAACATTATATATCTCCAAAATTATCATCTAATTTAGGACATTGTTCCAAAGAAAGGTTAGGGCCTACCGATAGAGAAATATTTATTGGTTTACAATCCTACATGACAAACATACAAAATAGTGTCAATATACTTCCTTTGATTTAACCAATTTTTTTTGTTAACTCGACCCCTACAAATATTCCATACCTAAAATGTATTTAGTATCCTTTAAATCATTCATATCAAAATTACCATATAGTTTATTTTTAAGCTCCTTAGTCATCCCCTTGTTGTTCCTAATGAATAACATATCATCAACATACAAGATGATAATTAGTAACTAATAATCAATTAATTTAAAATACATACAATGATCTCCTTAACTTCTAATAAAATCAAGCTCTAATGTAAATACATCAAAAATTTTATACCACATATGCGGTGACTAATTCAACCCATACAAGGAACACTTTAACCTACGAGCCAAATTCTCTTTTCCCTTCATTACAAAATATTAGGTTATTTCATATAAATTTTCTCTTCAAAATCCTCAAGTAGAAATACAATTTTCATATCCATTTTCTCTATCTCCAAGTCATAAGCAACAACAATAGATAATAGGAATCTAATGGAGGTTAATTTATCCACAAGAGAAAATATATCACCAACATCCACTCCCTCAAACTTGAAGCAACCTTTAGCTACCAATCAAGCCTTGTGTTGCTTTGATTTATCATTTGGTCTAAATTTCTTTTGAACATCCACTTGTAACCAATGGGCTTCCTTTCCTTGGGCAACTTAACTAGGTTCCAAGTCTCACATCTATCAAAGGTCTTCATTTCTTCTTTCATGGCCTCCAACTAAGACTCATGCTCATATGAAGATAGAGATTTATTCATGGACATAAGTTCATTTTCAATACATGATAATTGAAAGACACAATGGAAATATGATGGGCTATACCTTTCAATAGATTTTCATTGTCTAGTGGACTTTTTTAGAGGGGTAACAAGAGGCTCTTGTGTTCCTAATCAAAACTCTCCCCTAAACCTTCTCTTTCCTCTACTTGTCCATCTTGTACTTTTTCTACACATGCATCTTCTAGTGACTCAACCTTAGTATTGAAATGTATTATTTTCTTTGATTTCTCCTAAGACTATTCAACATCTTAAAATATCTAAGCTTTCTAAAAATCACATCCTTAGAGAAAGCCATTTTCAACATTAGTGGATCCCAAAGCTTATAATCTTTGATAGTCTCACTATAACCAATGAAAACACACCTATTAGCCTTAAAATATAGCTCAGACGACCATTTCTCTTTTAGAACATGAACATAAGCCCCACTACTAAACACCCTATAATGATAAATTGTTGGTTTTTTATATGTCCGTACCTTGTAAGGTGCTGTCAACTAGAGAAAAAGTGAGAGATTTGTTTACTATATAACAAGTGGTGTTAACAACCTTGGCTCTAAATGACTCATCTAGCTTAGTACTACTTAACATACTTCTAGATCTATCCATCAAGGTTTTTTTCACCCATTTTATAATTCTATTTTGCTATGGAGTGTATGGAGTAGTCTTCTACCTAACAATACTTGTATGTCTACAATAATCATCAAAATTTATAGAGTAGTTTTCACCATCATTATTATACCTCAAAACCTTTACTTTTCTATTTGTCTCTTTTCCTATAAGTGCTTTAAATTCTTTAAACTTAGAGAACACAACAAATTTATGTTTAAAAAAATAAATTTTGTTAGTGTAAAATTATATTTACACATTAGCATAAGTTAATTAGGGAGTCATTAATTAGATAGAATTTATTTTCCTATGTGTCAATCTTATCACTTAGGATAAGATTGCCTTATTTGCTTTTCTACTTTGTCTATTCTTGGCAAATGTGAATGTATATCTATGTATTATTTCTTTGTGAATAATTTAATGCACATGATATATCAATTGCATATTAATCCTCTCATTTCTAGCTTTCACTTTTTGAAGCAACTCTCTCTCGTAGAAGAAATACTATAGATGATCTTGAAATCTAACATGGTATCATAGCTAAGATCTATAAGTCTCTTCTTGAATTTGAAAAGGTTTTAGCCATGAATTCATAATTGGTTATTTCTAGTGTGAAATAGACTTCATGAATGAGTCTAGAAGGCATCAAAACCTAAGGATCACCTGTCCAAATGTCAAAATCAGAGTCAATAAAATTTTAGGCCATTTTTTGTTGGGTTTTAAATTTCATCGCAATGGAACTTTTGTACATTGTACATAATCTGTACAACATAAGGATTTGTACCATTCTATACATGGTCATACCAATTCTAGGCAATACCTTCAGCTTCTCTATGTTATGCTGAGCATTTATCTAGTCATTTGACTTAATCTAACGGGTTTGTTAATTACACAACAAGTTTTTTCAAAATCCAACAGCTGCTAGTCTTTTCCTAGTGGTTTTTGTAATAATCAACATTTTTAAGAGTTTGGCAAGCTCAAGAATATTCCCAGGGATCTTCACACACAAGTGTTTCTACTTTCTAGTTTTAGCATTTGGGGTGAGGTCACATGCCACGTGGGACCCCTAGTCCCTTCTACACCAAAGGGTTAAACCCCAGGCAACAGTGCCATTTGTTCCTTCACCAAACAACCACCACCAACATGGTTTTTTGCTCGATCGCCACTCAATGGTGTCACTGAACAACCATTCAAGCATTGCCATTTAGCCAATTGTCAGGGCCCTTGCCCCCATTTTATTGCCTAGAGGGGGAGTATTTTTATTTTATCTTGCACATATGAGGTCCATTCTTCATAAATGAATAAGCATTGGAAAGTTTCTTATATGCTTTATCTAATGGTGCTAGTTATTTTTCCAAATAATGTTGCTAGTCAATTTTATTGTATATTAAAGTCCAATATTTTTTTTTTAGCTCATAACTCTTTGCCAAATCTCTTTTTTTGAGATCAAATAGGCATTGGAAAGATATTGAGGAGCTATACACAATCACCCATGTGAATTTTTATAGATTTAGCCTTGGATTAATTTTATTTAGTTTGTTAGTTTTATGCTTCTTGTTTGATAACTTGGACATACTGGCACTTGGAGAAGTTTTGTTTTTTGGGTGGGCTTCATCTTCACTTCTTCATTTATGCACTTTTGTTTGCTGGTAATCATGTCTTCTAATTTATGAAAATCAAATGTGATTATTGTGGGAAAAATGCATAAAATAGATGATTGCATGCTGAAAGAACTTGATGATTTGAAACTTCTTTATAAGATTCATTAGTTGAAATATTTTTGCATTTCCAGTGGCATTAATTTGCCAAAATCTTCTAATCCAAAAGTTGTAGAAATATCTTTATCATCTATTGCTTCATCAAGGTTCAATGTTGCTTCTTCAAGAGCTTCCAGTGATTCCTTGCAGTAGGATATTTTTAGTCTTCTAGATCCACCTAATTGGGACATATATCTACCAGACATATCATCTTTGTTTGTAAAGTCCCGCATCGCTGATTTGGAGTACACATTTGAGGGGTTATCTCTCCTTTTGGTGCACAAATGAATGTTAGAGTTGAGTCACTATTATTTGCTTAGGAAACTAAGTGCCAAATATAGTGAGGAATAAGTCTTGCTATTCTAAGGTATGCATATTTAATTTAATCTTAAGCTAAGAAATTGTGATTGTTAATAAGAGTTTTAAAAATGACATAAATGGAATGGAAAATGAAAGAGAGGCATTTGAATGTTACTTAAATGTTTCTTTCTAATAACTAAGAATCTAAATTTCATCTTTTGGGATGTACTAATGCCTCTCCCTTGTATTACGTCAGAAAATGTCCCCCTAGGACTTTTTCCCTCCTATGTTTAACTCCCAGATCCTCTAGAAAGTATTTTTATCATCTTGCATATTCATGTTAACTCTCGATGAGAAAACCCCTAAGTTTTATGGCAAATAGGACCTAGGGGGTGCTATGGTGACAAGTCCTGACTAAAATAGGGAGGGAGGACTTGGGCACCCACACCCTAGTCTTGCTCTATTTTATACATGACCTAAATTATAGTGTTGGTTATATGACCATTAATTAGGTCTTATGCAGACACCTAAGTTTGAATTATGAAATTCTTAGCGGGAATGTGTTTAGTTGCATATATAAGCATGTTTAGGACTTCATTTGTAAACTATATGGACATTGCAAACTTGTGATCTTATGCTAAAGTGATTCAAGGCTTGCATTGTGTTACAAAGTATTATTGTGTTGTTATTGTGTTTGTTTGTTGCAGATTTGGCTCCATCTCCTCATGACATGAAAGAACATCTTCCTTCCATGAGAGCTATACCTCT
Organism: Cunninghamia lanceolata; assembly: GCA_027924645.1. NCBI lineage: Eukaryota > Viridiplantae > Streptophyta > Pinopsida > Cupressales > Cupressaceae > Cunninghamia > Cunninghamia lanceolata. Next base: position 2,729,862 of record BSBN01000356.1, on the reverse strand, counting down.
AGGGTGACATTTATTTATGTTTTCAATCATTTATCATTTGGATTTTTCCTCTATCCCATAGGGATATGCACTCTTTATCTGGAAATGATGTCCAGAAGACTTGAATGTTTCTACAGGGCTTGATCGAGGTAAGCCTCTAAACCCCACAACCCCCAACCCCCTTTTCTATGATTGTAGATTACGGGTTGCAGGAGCGAAAGAAGTGGAGTTTTAGGGAAGAAAATTAGAGTGTTGAAAGTGCAGAGGAAAGTGGAAAATCAAGACTTGTACTAGGGTAACTGCTCATTAGTCCTCTGTATCCTGAAACAGTAAAATCTCTGGAATAGCATAATTGAGTTGTAAACATTCTTTAGAGATCCTGATAGAAATTGGTACATTAGACTCCGGTGCCTGCTCATTAGTCCCTAACATTTCCATACACTGAATCTCAAAATTTGGTATGTCTCTAATTGTCATTTAATATCTCTATATGCGAGCATTTGCCAAGATTCATTTGTTTGTTCACGATTTTATGAAATTAGGGTTTTGAGCATAATTGGACTTTAATTAATCAATTGGTTAGAAATATCCAAGTTTCCTCTTCATTCCAAGGGACACTAAATTTGTAGCAAAGCCCTCTTGCAAGAGATTGCGGCCTCACTCGATTTACGTCCTTGAATGTTGGAGTGAAAGGAGGATTTACCCTTGAAATTGAAACACCCTCTTTTCCTCCTAAACATTTTGGTGAACCCATGTTTTTAATAAATTTTGCACCTTGCCGAGTGTTGTACTTTAGGTTTGCATTCATTTAGTTTTCATCTTATTGCATTTGAAAAATTACAAAAGAATTGAAAATTTTGAAAAAAATGGCATTTTAGGCTTGCATTTTCAAATAATTTGGATTAATTTGCATTTAATTTCTATTATTTTTATTAGATCTGATTTAAATTATAGAAATTCATCATTTATTGTTCATTTGTATTGCATTTACATGCCTAATTTGTTAAAAATTGCTTGAAATTGTGCATTTTTCATAAAAACCTAGTTTTGCATGTAATGTCCCCAATTTTTTCTACTGTCTAAGAAATAATAATTATTATAATTATTTAATATTACTTGGTAAAAAGTGCGAGGTTTAAAAGGTAATGTTAAATAATTATATTAGAATGTTATAAAGTGACCATAGTAACTTATTTTAATAAAGTCACTTTATAATATTAAGTTAAGTGATTAAGGGGGGAAAACTAAAAAGGTCTTTTTGAGAGAAGTAATATGAAGAGTCAAAAGGAAAATAATAATATATTCTCTCAAAAAGTCATAATAAGGCAGTGAGAGCTCATTCGAGGGTATGCTTGGTTTTGTTATTGTTACTCTGCTGGATTAAACCTGTGTGTTCTTCCACTTCTTCCTTCTTGAGGATGAAAACCCTTTAGAAGAAGTCCAGTTTCGTTGGTGAAATATCCTACCTAGCTGGAAGAGGACAACTCAATCCAAGAGTTGCATATGAGAAAAAATGGATTGCGTGATTTGAAGTTTTGATCTAAGAATCTATTATGATGTTGATTACTGATGAGTGAAGAATGAATTTGAGTCATAAATACTGATTTGGGAGTTTGTTATGAATCACTGTAGGCCGTAACTATTTGTGGTTGTACATGCAACTGTGAATATTTCTTGGTTTTGATTTTAAATGAATAAATTTATACATCTTGATGCTCCATTTATCTTATTACCATATAGCAATGACTTTCCATCTATCTGTTGAATTTATTAAGAGATTTGTCTTGAAAAATTGAAGGTGTCATACCTTTGCAGTCCATACCACTTCCTGGTACAACTTGATCTGGAATCTGCTATAGCATCTAATGGAATTGTTTGTGTTGCTTTGACTTTGTCTTGGATAGGTGATCATTTCAAGAATGATTGCAATGCAATTTGATGAGAGTTAAATTTCCAAGAGGGACCATACATTTCAAGCTGTACGAACTATGTAATGGTTGTTGATTGTGCAGTGTTCAACCTAAGGTTTATCTTGAACTATTAATGATTAGATATTCATTGTGTGGTGTTAATATGAAGATCTGAGTAGTTTTATAGTTGTTCAGAGTTTTGTGTGGTGCTTAGACTACTACTGTACCATCATTGTGTTGTACAATGTTGCATGGATCGATTTGGATTAGGAAACTCATTGTTGATACTTTGGATTTAATATTATTTGTAATGCTTTTGTATGATCTAAACACCACTTTCAAGACTAGTTTCAGAGTGTTTGATGCAGAGTTGGGATTGTTATGAGCAAATCTGTACTCCTGTGGTCGTCCAATGCTTAGAGCAAGATTCTTAGAATAAGATGTTTATTGAATGTTTTGTTATTCAAGTTGATTACAGTCCTTTTGTATGGTATAGTCACCACTCTACATGCTGATATTGGAAGATTTAATGCAAGTTTATTTTGGTTGTGAAGTGTCATACCAGACTAGATCGCACGGCCTCCATGGTGTGTAATATTGTCCGTGTTTTGCACATTATTCCTCTGGAGTCTATTGGATGTAATATTCATCTCTATTGATCTGTATTTGCAAGCCTAATCTCAATAAGTTTGATGCAATATTGGGAGTATATGGTCATTTGTACTAGCTGAGTCGTACGGTACTATGTGAAAAATTAGGGCCTTTGAAATGCAGTCTGATCCTTTATTTGATTTCTGTTTGGCAGCAGTTAGGGGTTAGTTATGTAGTAAATGCTTATGTTGAATGGAAAATCATATTTTGTTGTGGTCATGAATGAAGTTTTTGACCATGTTTGGCAACAGTAGAGCTAACAACAATCTAATATTTGATACAACTCAGTCTAGGCAGAAAGGCATCTCAGCATGATAACAATAGATTGTTATTATTCTATATGTTTCAGTTGATCTATGCAAGGGATAGTCTCATGTGTGTCCAAGATCTTCAAGGTTGACAAACTCAAGGCCAATCAATGATGTTTTCTTTAATTGCATTGATTTCATTGTAATTTCTACTAATGCAAACACATAAGTACCCCTGGATGGTTTACCGCTAGTGTGGAGAAATCAATCTTTTCTTTCCTTCTCTTTACCCACTGGATAAGTGGCGAATCCCTACTAAATAAGTGGATGAATTGTAATGTTTTATTCCATTCCACCCACTGAAGAAGTGGTGAATACCCATTGGATAAGTGGATGATTTGTACTTTCATTCTTGCTCTCATACCCACTAGAAAGTGGTGAATGCCCATGATACAAGTGGATGCCCGCCGCAATGGATGAATTGCATTTACATTTTTTACATAATTGCTTATGTAAGTCAAGCACTATATGCTCTCACCTTGGCCATCCTGGGATCTTGGTGAACAGAAAGTGTGGAAGCATCTTTAGTTGTTTATGCATACATTGTGCTAACATTATGATATCATTGTAATATTTTGAAAAAAAATTAGGGGTAGTTTGTTACAGTGGTATCAGAGCTCTCAGTTATCCTGCCAGCCTCTTGGGTAACTGATCTTGTTGTAGTTTGTCAAAGCCAGATCAGAGTTTCAGTTGGGCAACATGGATTTTGATAGTTAGCCATTAAAATCTTTGTTGAAATCTCTAGAGCAAAACTAGTTTTCCATTGAAGAGGGATTTGAAAGATGGTGCAAAGAAGAGGAAGCCATTTTAGATTTTCAAGAGAAGCTAAAGATTGTTGGTAAGAAGCTTGAACATCTACCTCGGGCTAAAGAAGTTCTTCTTAGCAACTTGGATGAAGCAGAAGGTTGTCTGTGTAAGGTTGGTCAATCATCTTCTCAGGCAATGCATAAAGCTATGGTTCCACTAGTGTGCTCATTGGTCAAGCTAGAGTTGATGAGACATCAGGATGAGGAGATAAGGCTTGTAGCTGTCACTTGCATTAGTGAAGTTGCAAGGATTTCAGCTCCTAAAGAACCCTATGATGATGATACTATAAAAGTCATATTTCAACTGATGGTGAAGAGTTTCCAAGGGCTGCATGATGTAAAAAGTCCTACCTTTGATCAAAGGGTGAAAATCTTGGAGATTATGGCAAAGGTTAAGTTATGTTATTTGTTGATTGATTTCAGGTGCAATGATTTGATCCTCCAATTGTTTGAATACTTAATTTCTAGAATCAGGAAACGTCATTCATATAAGGTAAAAACAAGTATGCTCAGCATCATGTCCCTGATTTTAGATGAAGGTGATGATGTTTGCACATAGTTGAAATCAGATTTGTTGATCATTTGGAGGAAAGAGCAACATGTCTCCACTGCAACATATGATTTCATGACAAAATTAATGGAGTTGAAGATTGAGAAGTTCAAGGAACAATTGACTGCAAAAGAATTAGTTTCATTTGGTATACAAGTTCCATTATCTCTGCAAGAGGATAGCATGTCATTATCCAATAAACTAGCTGAGTTGGATTATGCATTCAATAATCAAATGGAGCCATTCAATGAGGTGACACCTAATAAGGGTAATGATGATGTTTTTTTAATTGGAATTAGCACTGTCCTAATTCCAAATCAGAATGAATGTATGGATGATAATGAAGGAGAAAACAACTATGTGACTCAAGAACATTCTAATGGGTCTTCATGTGGAGAAGGGGTTGTTCATAAATCAGGCAGTCCACATAATTTGGAGAACCAATTGAAGGTGAATGAAGTTGAGATTGTGGCAGCATTGTCTCACCGTGATAAAATGCATAACCTGATTGAAAATCACCTTTGGGAGGTTCAATTAGAGAGAAGACAAAAGGTAATTGAAGTAGAGTCTTCTTGTGACAATTTGCGGATAATCAAAGAAGGTATGGGAGTAATGAAATCTGACTACTTACACCTTTCTGATTGTGATCACCTTCTCAACCTTGCTGAAATATATTCAGATTCATTGAGAGGGAAAGAAGAGGTGGTTGTTAAGCTCACTCATGAGCATAAGATTATTAAGGATTCGTTGAAGAGAACCTATATGGCTCTTCAAGAATCAGAGATCCATGTTGATGAGCTTTTCTTAGAGTTAAGCATAGCTCAATGTTCATCGCACACTATAGAGACTCAATCATATATGGCAGCTAGGACACATGATGAAAAAAGCAGTGTGAGGTCTCCTATCGTTCACTCTCAGAATTCAAATGTTGTACCTCTTGTGTTGGTGAAGCAAGGAGAGTCAATTGAAGAAGGATGCCTTAGTCTTGGTTTCAAGAATTATATGCTCGAGTGTCCAATATGGGTTGGTGATAGGCATAAGGGCGGATGTATCCCAGCCCAAACCCCTTGGGTTCTACCTCCTATTTTATGGATTGATGGTTGTCCTACTTTGCTAGTCAAATTTTTGTCAGGATATACTTTGAGGACAGTAGTGGTTGGAATGAATAGGAGAAGTTGGGATTACCATTTTAGTAGTAGAGGAGAAATTGATGATGAGTCTTGGTCATCCTTTGGTAGTAATCTTACCTTTTGTTCCATCATGAACTTGATTTACAAGTTACATGGTGTTGTTATGTTTTATACCTACAACTTGTTAGGAGTTGGTATATGTTGCTATGCACCAATGTTGGGCATCTTTCACATCCTCATGAGACCACTTAGTGTGGAATGGATTGCTGGCAACGTGGACATATCAAGATTGGCTTCAAATTTAGGCATCATCGGTGAGTCAGGCACAAGGTGCTACATTGGTAATGTAGAAATATTTATTGCGCAGCCATACCAAGAGAAGTTGGTTTCTTCTAAATCTTGCACATTGGACCTTAGTACTGTCCTAGCTTCCTTTCAGGAGATTTGCGAGACCTCTTCTTGTGAAGAACATGGCTTTCATGATGATATACTTCTTACTCCTGAAGGCAAATCAGAATATTCTTCCTTTGTAGATGATAAAGATCTTACTGTCAGAGCTGTAAAAGGTAATGATGTTGTTGCTACAAGACCAATTCATCATGTTTTGACTTGTGAGTCATCTTCTAAATATGGCAGTATAGGGTGGAATACATGTGGTTGTTTAGGTATTCCATTGGCTCAAACAAGGGAGCTGCAGCTTGATTGCATAATGAGGTGTGTTCATCATTTTATTTTCAGCCCACATACACAAGAATTGACTATGTATTTGTTGTCACAAAGAGGTGGGTTGAATAAAGGGTTTCGTAGTTTACTCTAGTGTAATATATCCTTGACTACAAGTGTTGAATCTAAACTTTACAAGTCCACTACTTTTCCTTCTTCTGATAGTTGTCATCAAAATCAAGAGTTTGGGACTTGGCTCGTTTGGATTCCAATGGTAATCAGAGTAGTGCAGTAGAAGTCGTTAGGCATTGGGAGTGATGGACTTCCAAATTGCACATGGGACCCAAGTAGAGTCCATCTATGGACAATCATGATGCATGGGACTTATCACCACAATACTTGGGGTTGGTGTGTTGAGGATGATATTCAGATATGGGATCTGGGTGGTTGGTGGACAGGTGCAGTTGGTTCCTATTTTGGCTTCAGGTGTTGTGGCAATTGGGTGGATTGCAGTTGTGGATTTCTTGAGGACAAGCAATCGTTAGGAAGGGAGGACTGTAATGTCCCCAATTTTTTCTACCGCCTAAGAAATAATAATTATTATAATTATTTAATATTACTTGGCAAAAAGTGCAAGGTTTAAAAGGTAATGTTAAATAATTATATTAGAAGGTTATAAAGTGACCATAGTAACTTATTTTAATAAAGTCACTTTATAATATTAAGTTAAGTGATTAAGGGTGGAAAACTAAAAAGGTCTTTTTGAGAGAAGTATTATGACGAGTCAAAAGGAAAATAATATTATATTCTCTCAAAATGTTATAAAAAGGTAGTGAGAGCTCATTCGGGGGTATGCTTGGTTTGGTTATTGCTACTCTACTGGATTGAACTTGGATGTTCTTCCACTTCTTCCTTCTTAAGGACAAAAACCCTCTAGAAGAAGTCCAATTTCATTGGTGAAATATCCTGCCTAGCGGGAAAGAGGGCAACTTCATCCAGGAGTTGCATATGAGAAAAAATGGATTGAGTGATTTGAAGTTTTGGTCTAAGACTCTGTTATGATGTTGATTACTACTGAGTGAAGAATAAATTTGAGTCATAAATACTAATTTAGGAGTTTGTTATGAATTAATGTAGGCCATAACTATTTTTGGCCGTACATGCAACTGTGAATATTTCTTGGTTTTGATTTTAAATGAATAAATTTATACATCTTGGTGCTCCATTTCTCTTATTACCATCTAGCAATGACCTTCCATCTATCTGTTGAATTTATTAAGAGATTTGTCTTGAAAAATTGAAGGTGTCATACCTTTGCAGTCCATACCACTTCCTGGTATGACTTGATCTGTAATCTGCTATAGCATCTAATGGAATTGTTTATGTGTTGCTTTGACTTTGTCTTGGATAGGCAACCATTTTAAGAATGATTACAATGCAATTTGATGAGAGTTTAGATTTCTAACTGGGATCGTACATTTCAAGTTGTACGAACTATGTAATGGTTGTTGATTGTGCAGTGTTCAACTTGAGGTTTATCTTGAACTGTTAATGATTGGATATTCACTGTGTGGTATTAATATGAAGATCTGAGGAGTTTTGGAGTTGTTCAGAGTTATGTGTGGTGCTTAGATTGCTGCCGTACCATCATTGTGTTGTACGATGCTACATGGATCGATTTGGATTAGGAAACTCATTGTTGATACTTTGGATTTAATATTGTTTGTAATGCTTTTGTATGATCTAAACACCACTTTCAAGATTGGTTTCAGAGTGTTTGATGCAGAGTTGGGATTGTTATGAAAAAATATGTACTCTCGTGGTTGTACAATGCTTAGAGCATGATTCTTAGAATAAGATGTTTATTGAATGTTTTATTATTCAAGTTGATTGCAGTCCTTTTGTATGGTATAGTCACCAATCTACATGTTGATATTGGAAGATTTAATGCAAGTTTGTTTTGGTTGTGAAGTGTCGTACTAGACTAGATTCTACAACCTCCATGGTGTGTAATATTGTATGTGTTTTGCACATTATTCCTTTAGAGTCTATTGGATGTAATATTCATCTCTATTGATCTGTATTTGCAAGCCTAGTCTAAGTAAGTTTGATGCAATATTGGGAGTATATGGTCATATGTACTAGCTGAGTCGTACGGTACTATGTGAAAAATTAGGGTCTTTGAAATGCAGTTTGATCCTTTATTTGATCTCTATTTGGCAGCAGTTAGGGGTTTGCTATGCAGTAAATGTTAGATTTAGGGCACACAATTGAGAGGGGGTGGTGAATCAGTTGTATGAAACTTGCTTTTAATTCAAGCACTTAAATCCTCTTTGTTATTTAGTAGCATATCAATTAATCACTCATGAAAGCATAAAGCATAAATACCAGAGCAGATACACATCAATACATGAGACACCAAGATTTTGACGTGGAAAACTCGGTCAAGGGAAAAACCATGGGGTGATTAACCCAAGGATTATTCTTTGTTAGAAGAATAAGAAAAATAGATGGCACATGCCAATTAGGGCTCACTACCTGAGCACACTACTCACAAGAGGCACACTGCCTATAAGAGACACACTGTCTACAAAGTAACAAGTATTACAAACTTGAACTGGAGATTGACATCTTTACCATGCCTGGATCAGTTCCATTTAAGCCCAAAAACTCCTGCTCTGCCTTTCACTCTTCTTCTTCTCTATGCCACACTCATCCACACCAAGACACACTTCAAAATGAATTCACAATCCCTTATTTGTACAAGGCATTGACTTAGGAACAATCATCTAAGTTGGCAAACACCTATAAGATCATTCGCAAGACGTGTAATACATCTGGTCGGCCTGTCTTAGGAAGAACACCAATATCCATGGTTATTCTTCAAATGCAAACTCAAACTTCAATGCAGACCACCAATAAGAATTGTACATGATCCAAAGATCACCAAAACCTTTCTTGAGTCATTAGGAACAACCGCACTTTATCAGCTTACTGGAATTCTTCTCTTCTTCATTCGAAACTTCAAGAACACAGTCTGTCATTACTGTCATAATGAAAAAGGTGCTTCTGAACCTCCAAACCATGAACAAATCTATTTTTTACTTCACACGAACTTCTTCAACACTCTCTCCAATCCACAGAATGAGATAATGCAATTCTGGAGCTCACCGGACCAATCTGTGACACTCTGTCACCACTGAACATCTGTCGGAACCGGTTCTACTTGAGCAACCATAACTTCTTCATATCTTCATGCGGACCTCTGAAATCTTGACTGGATCATCTCAAGACTCATATCTACAAACCCTTTAAATTGCATCCTCTGATCTTCACCTTATCTTAGACTTTTACCTTAATGTCATCACTGTTCTTCACTATTCTTGATTGAGACTAATTTCCTCAATATCCTCAGCACACAGCTCATCCAATCCTTCTCATTAATGCAATATGAGTATGTTGACATAAATGATAATACTGGTTATCCTCATACTTGCAACAATCTCTCGCTTTGTCATTGATGGCAACATATGATGTGAAAAACCATCAAGACAAGAACTTCTCCTTTCTGTCACAGCTCCCCCTATCAACAACAACTCTTCACACGTCTTCTCTTTCTTTACTGCTCCCCTTTGATCATAAACCACTTGTTTTTCACATGTCTTCTCTCATACTTGCAACTTTAACACATTAGAATCATACCAGCTGCTCCCCCTGAGTAGCAGCTCCCTATCACCAATCCGGATCACAAGATATGACTATGATATCCACCGGACTGATGCACATCAATGCATCCTAGTTCATCACTGGAGGGGCAGTAACCCCTAACTTCTCCCTGAGATACTCAAAAGAGTCATTGGGAAGAGGTTTAGTAAAAATATCTGCAAGCTAATCCTTGGAGGGCACATACTCCAATCTGACTTCACCCTTGTTCACTTGCTCTCTCAGAAAGTGAAAATTGATAGATATATGCTTAGTCTTAGAATGCAACACCGGATTCTTAGAAATATTTATTGCACTTGAATTATCACAGAAAATTGTGATAGGCTCCTCATATTCTACTTGAATATCTCTTAGCATTTGCTTCATCCACAAAAGTTGAGTGCAACTTCCTGCTGCTGCAATGTATTCTGCTTCAGTTGTAGACAGGGATATTGCCTCTTGTTTCTTGCTTAGCCAAGAAACCAACCTTTTTCCCAAAAAGAATGCTCCTCCACTTGTACTCTTCCTATCATCCACATCTCTTGCCCAATCTAGATCTGTATATGCATGAAGAGAAAAATTATGATCTCTAGGATACCATAGACCATACTCAACTGTTCCTTTTAAGTACCTAAAAATTCTTTTGATTGCCATGACATGAGATTCTCTGGGATCAGCCTGGAATCTTGCCACAAGACCAACAACCTGCACTATATCTGGTCTAGTCTGAGTAAGATACAATAATCCTCCAATCATTGATCTGTACTTGGTCTAATCTGTCTTAGGAGATTCATCATCTTTGCTCAACTTACATCCAGTTGCCATGGGAGTATTCATTGGCTTTGAATCTTCCATCCCAAATTTCCTCAACAATTCTTTCACATATTTGGTCTGAGAAATAAAGATTCCTTTCTTTGATTGAGAAATTTGCAGACCCAAGAAGAAATTCATTTCACCAAGCATTGACATTTCAGACTCACTTTTCATTTGATTTGCAAAGGTTTTACACATACTGTCTCTTCCTCCAAAGATGATATCATTAACAAATACTTCAACAATCAAGATATTTTCATGATCAATTTTGAAATATAGGTTACTATCAGCAATACCTTTGTTGAAACCAATCTTTAAAAGATGTTTGTCCAGCCTTTCATACCATGCTCTTGGAGCTTTCTTTAGACCATATAGTGCCTTCTTTAATTTGCAGACCATATCACCATGCTCAAATAACTGAAATCCATCCGGTTGTTCAATGTACACTTCTTCTAAGTCACCATTCAGGAAAGCAGATTTGACATCTATCTGATACACTTTGAAATCCTTGAAGGCAGCAAATGCAAGAAATAGTCTGACTGCTTCAATTCTTGCCACCGAAGCAAAGGTTTCTTCAAAATCAATCCCTTCTATTTGAGAGTAGCCTTTGCAGACTAATCTAGCCTTATTTCTAATTACTTCACCAACTTCATTGAGTTTGTTCCAGAAGACCCATTTGGTTCCAATCACATTCTTGTTTCTAGGTCTTGAAACAAGATCCCAAGAGTGATTTTTCTCAATTTGCATTAACTCTTCTTCCATTTCTTTGGTCCAATTTTCATCATTGCAAGCTTCATTTATTGTCTTAGGTTCAATCTTTGAAATTAGACAACATTCATCTAAATTTTGAGCAACATTCCTTCTAGTTTGCACACCTTTGCTTTTGTCACCTATGATCTAATCTTCAGAGTGGTTCAGTCTTACATACCTTGGAACTTTGGGAGTTTCTTGCACTTCTACTTCTTGATCATACTCATTCAGACCTGTCTCTTCTTCCTGATTTACTAGATCAGTCTGAATCTGACTTTCAGGAGAGGATTGAGCTCCTTGAACCAGAACATCATTCTGATCATCTTCATCATACTCATAAAACCTTAAGGGTTTCTCTATTCCCTCATCAACTTTCACATTTGTTCTTTCTATCATCTTTCTTAGTCTCTTGTTATAACACCGGTATGCTTTGCTTTGAGTAGAGTAACCCAAGAATATTCCTTCATCACTTCTAGCATCAAACTTTCCTAGATCTTCATCTCTTTTAATGTAACATTTGCTACCAAATACTCTGAAATATCTCACAGTAGGAGTGATGCCAAACCAAAATTCTTAAGGAGTCTTACCGGTATTGCTTCTGATTTGAACTCGATTAAGAGTATAGACTGCAGTGCTGACAGCTTCTCACCAAAACATCTGGGGAACATTTGCTTCCATCATCATTGTCCTAGATGCTTCCTGGATGGTCCGGTTCTTTCTCTCTACTACTCCATTATGCTGTGGAGTCCTAGGAGCAGATAACTGTCTTTTTATACCATGCTTCTCACAAAAGTCTATGAATTCATCGGATGTGAATTCACCACCTCTATCAAACCTCAGACATTTTAGTTTTAATCCGGTTTGATTCTCTACCATAGCCTTGAAGATTTTGAACTTCTCAAATGCTTCTGATTACCCACATCATCCGGGAATGGTCATCAATCAGTAACATGAAGTATCTATCACCTTGCATACTCTTGATTTTTGTCGGACCACATAAATCAGTATGAACTAATTCCAATAATCCAGTAGAGGACTGATCCTTGCTTTTGAATGAGACTCTGCTCTGTTTACCCAGCTAACATTCTTTGCACAAACTATTTGTAGGTTTTACCAATTTTGGAAGATCTCTTACAGACTGAGTATTGCTTATCTTGATGATGTTATCAAAATTTACATGACACATCCTTCTATGCCATAACCAACTCTAATCAACTTGAACAAACAGACAACTTTTATCAGCACCAACCAAGTGGAAGATATTACCTTTAGTTTGAGTACCGGATGCAATCTCTGTTTAAGATCTTTCAAGGATTTTACATTTTCCATCCTTGAATCGGAGATCATAGCCTTTGTCCACCAACTGTCCAACACTGAGAAGATTATGCTTCAAGCCTTCAACATATAGCACATTACTAGTTTTGTTTCTTCCATTAAAAGAAATAGTTCTTTTCCTTTGATTCTACTAGCAGAATTATCACCAAACTTTACCACTCCTCCTTCATACCTTTCCAAATCTAAGAACTTGTTCTTGTCACCTGTCATATGGTGAGAGCATCCACTGTCAATAACCCAATCATCATTTTCTTCAACTTGGGCAGCGAAAGCTCTTTCTACAACCTTATGATTGACAGATTCAGAGGATATTGGATCTTCTTCCTTGATGGCAATAAACACCCATTCATTTCCAGATTTGTTTCCTATCTCTAATTCATCATCTGTTACTCCTTCATTATCATCTTCTTCATGAACATAATAACAATTCCTTTGGAACCTTTGTCTGTTAGGATTTGACCTTGTAGATCTTTCCGGACATCTTGAGGCAAAATAACCAATCTTATTGCAGTTGAAGCACTTAAAGGGTAATTTTCCTGTTGATAACTGAGAGGGGGGGTGAATCAGTTATCCTAATTATTTCTTCTTTTGAACTTTCTTATTAATCAAAGCAGCATTGAATCAAACATTACCATGAAATAAGAAACACATGACACAGTATTTTTGACGTGGAAACCCGGTTAAGGGAGAAAACCACGAGGTGATTAACCCAAAGATTATTCTCTGTTAAAAGAATAAGGAATTACAAAATGGCACTTGCCAATTAGGGCTCACTGCCCGAGCACACTGCTCACAAAGAGGCACACTGCCTACAAGGAGACACACTGTCTACAAAAGAATGTTATACAATATTTGAACTGATTGGAAGCATCTACATATGCTGGAGTTCAGTTCCGGTTAGGCTCAGTATACTGATCTGCTGCACTTCATCTTTCCTCTGTTCTTTATTCTACTATCTTTTCACATACCGGATCTTTCTTACTGCTTCTGCTCTGCTCTGTATTTATTCGCATACATCTTCACATCATCACACTTTTCACAACTAAATCCATCCTCTATATATATCCGCACTAGTGATTTCATTATCTTTCTAGTCGGCACCCGGAATAATCTATCTTCTCACAAACTCTGTTCTGTCGGCTGAATCCTTGCATATCAAGTAATGCGGATCAAGCATATACTTGTAGATATCATTAATCATGTCAGCCAAACATGATTCATGCCTTCACAACCTTTACCATCAACAGTAACACATCCGGAAAATAGTCTGATACTCTGTCAGTCAGTTCTTCCTCTGTTCTCACTGTCTCTTAGGAATCCGGTACTCAACTATTCATATCTTTTTCTTTGTTCATCACCAGAGGCTAAATCCTTGGAATATACTACTCAAGGTAGTCCTCTTGACTTCCCCAAATCCGCACTGCAGCAAGACACTTCCTCTGAGAGATCCGGACCAATCTATCGGACCTTGCCACATGCTCTGTTCTTGTTCACCGGACCACAACAATCTTCATTCTGACTTCCGGTAGAGACACATCATGACTTGCGGATATGTGGGATGACCTTTGTTGCCATCAATGACAACAACCATGAATCCATATAGTGTCTCTTGCCAACAATCTCCCCCTTTGGCATTGATGGCAACACTTAGTGAAAAATGACTAAGTGTTTACACTATGCTCCCCCTTGGCTAATGCTCTATCTTTATATACAATTTCTGGAACTCCCCCTTAGTTGGATTCCTCATTTTTCACTACTCCTCACTCCCCCTTTGACATCAATGGCAAAGGGTAGGGTCCGCACACCAAAATTTTCAAAAATTTTCTATACATAGCCGCATATTTACATACTCACATATACTAAAGAATGTCTGCAAAAGATGTCTTCAGTTGGATCAGTTCTGTAGCCCAACTTTGCTTCATTCTATCCAAAATTGAAATGTGACCACTCAACAAAAATGCAAATGCATCTGCCCTTTTTAGATCTTTCAGATCACTTGTCTGGGCTGTGATTTGAGCTTCTGCTATGGCCTCATGCATGGCCTCTAGCTTAGGGACAATTAACCCCCTAAGCTCACTCAACCTGCTTATTCTATTTTTCCTTTCCTTCTCCAATTTCTTGATTTCACTCAAGACTGCAATAGTTTGACATTCTTGATTTGTTATAGAGGAAGAAAGAGGATCAAAACTTTGAGACAAGCTGAGTAGTGTGTCCTCTTGCTCTTTTATTTTCTTCTCAATGTCCACTATTACCTTGGACCAGGAGATACAAAATTTGTATATTTCACCGCCATCCTTAAGAGCATTTTCTAAGCTCTTTATCCCAATGTTCATGTTTCTCCTATCATTAATGATCAAACCTTGAACCTCGGAGAACCTTTTATCCAAAAACTCCTTCCGGACCTTTTCTTCAGCTGATTTTTCTAGAGATTCAAAATGTGTACTAACACTGCTGACTAAGGTTTTGAGATTACCGGAAGAGGAGGCTGTGGGATCCTTCTGAAAAGATGGCATGATCTTTTCCAGCACTCTAGATGCTACCTCCATAAGCTCACAGTCTTCCATGTGAGATTTCAGTAGTTTCTCTTTGACTTTCTCATTTGCAAATGAGGCTATTTTCATTGTTTGTACCGGTGACAAAGAGTCAAAATCTAATGGTCCTTTTAGCAGGTCCGGTTCATCAATTTCTATAGTGGCTTTTGTCAAGAATTCTTGAACAGTTTGTGCAGTGTCTCTTGCCGGAGACAGATGTTTCTTCTCTTCTGCAGTTTTGTCCTTTGGAATCTTTTCTCCTTCCTTACTCTTACCACTTTCAGTTGTGGTTTTCTCTGTTGGGGTCTTCTCTTTCTCTGCATCCTTGGTGCTGTCAACCTCTTTTTCTTTAACTGCTGCTTCTTTCTCCTGTAGTTTCTCTTCTTCTTGGGATCCGGAGACTGTAGGGGAAACCAGAGGAGAGATGTTAGTCTGTTCAAGGGCCACTTCTTCCGGAGCAGATGATTCCAAGTCCACAGCTGTTTCTGCACCTAAGTCCTCTACAACAGGAAGATTAAACCTTTTGAAGGTTTTTCGGAGAATCTCTTCAGTGTCCTTGGCTACCTTGTCGGTCTCACCAAGCATAAGCTGATTCATCCTTGCTTTGCTCCTGAATTCATCCTTGCAGTCTTTGAATACCATGTTCATTGTTTTGTGATCAATTGAAGGATATAGCTGAATAGCTATCTGTTCCCTGATCTCAAGGTCTTTTGCCATGGCATTGTTCTTTCTTATCTCTAATTCCATCTCTAGGCTCTTTGGGATTTCAGAGATAATCTCAATAAAAGCTTTATTGTAGATGTTCAAGTACCTTATTATAGCTTCTTGCAGGATCTTTTGATCTGCCTCATTGTAGTCATCATAGAATTCAGCCACCGGTTGAAGGTTCCCATCCACAGTGACTGATTTTACTACATTGTCTAGAGATAGGGTGGGCTTTTCAGAAAATTCTTCTGTCATTTCTTTCTTGTCTCGACCAGTAGAGGGTTTACCGGATCCTTTCCTTTTCTGTTTCTTTATTTCTTTCACTCCCTCATCTGACTCAGTTTCTTCTTCATCCTTTTGGCTTTGATAAGCCCTTGTGGCTTTTGTCTTAGATCTTTTACCGGATGCCTGGACTTCCGGTTTTGAATTTTTGGTTGTGGGAGGTGCAGACCTTTTTGATGAGCTGGTCCGGGTGGAAGTTTCAACCAGAGCACTTTTCTTACTTTTCTTTTCTGCCTCTTTCTTTTCTTCCTCAGCCTTTCTCCTCTTTTCCCGGTTGGCATCAAGTGCCTCCTTTGGAATGCCTAGGCCTTGAGCAATATGCTCTACTTCTTTTCTCACCTTCCTCTTTATCTCAGGTTCTCTGAGTTCCACATGAATTTTCACACTCAATTCCTCAAATGTTCCAAACCTTTCTGCCTTTGGATCTTTAGGCTGACTTAGCATGTGTTGAACATGCAGCTCCACTATCTGTTCATCTACTTCATACCCCATGGGCATGATCCACACAGTTCTTGGTTCTACTGCCTCCATTAGACACTGATCTGTTTCTACCATGAAGCATACTGTGTCTTTGTACTTTTCAACAAGGGATTGGGGTATTCTTTCTCTTGCATGCATCATGCTTTGGAAGTTCTTGAAATATCCCCATAGAGCTGTATTTCTTGCTTTAGCATCCCCAAGTCCATGCAAATAGTCTCTGATTTGGATGGCAACCGGTCTGTCATTCTGCCATATCCATCCACTGGATCTGGGAAGCTCATTCATGTAGTAAAAGAAGAGACAAAAGATCAGATTGCCATACTTGAAAGAGTTTTTCTTGTCCTTCTTAATCTTCTGTAGATTTTCAAAAAGTTGGTTTACAAGAAGCTCACACAAGTCATAGTCTGCATTCTCCTTTAACATTTGATAAGCTGTGTAGATTGCAGTTCCCGGTACTGAATTTTCCCTACTGGAGTGATAGATTTTGTAACCAATTATCATAGATGCAAATTTGACATCCGGTTCAGTGATGTCATCAACTGTCATAGCTCTCTTGTCAAACTTGGATCCGGTTGCATCACTAACTGTCTGATTTTTGACAGACTTGAGAATAGGTAATCCACCGGATGAGTGCAGACCGGTTACAGCCCTAATTGCATCTTTGGTAATCTTGAAGGGCTTGTTCAACCATAGGAAGTTGTCATGTACTCTACTTAGTACATACCGGACCCATTCATCTTCTTCAAAACAGGGGAAATGAATGCATTGTGCAAAGTGTTTGTCCCGGATGGCTTTGTACTGAGGTTTGATCTCGAAGGAGTCATCTATCAATTGTTTGTGATAGATATCCATCAGTTTTGATTCTCCAAAGTCTTCAAAATTTGCATGGATGTAAACCCTAATGTCTTCCGTATGCAATACACCATGTGGAACACTAGAGAAGGCTCCTAGTGGATCTACCTCTAAGGATTTGTAAGGATGTTTCTTGAATGTGGGACGAGGTCTATCAGAGATCTTAACTATATTCGGAGTAGCCATTTTTCAAAGATTTGCAGGGAGATATTGAAAACGAAAAATACCTTATGCGCCTTCGGTTATTTGGATTGATTTCTGTATGTAGTAACTTCTGTAAGTGATCTTCAGTGAACTTGATGAATTTTGTCGTAGAGCTCCGCTTTTCGCTTCTTCTTGGGTGTGGAATGATCAAATGATTATTGAGAAATCCCTTATATTGTTTCGCAAACCCTAATATCTATTTGCAATAAATGCTCCACCTATATTGTTCCGGTTTGCCTTATCCGGATAGCTTGGAGTATCCCGGATCAGTTATGATCTATGAACATCATGCGGATCTTTCAATCATGAATAAATAGAGATGACACATTACAAGAACATCCCAAACATTCTGTCCAGTCCGCAGAGCAAAATAATGTACTTCCGGATCTCTCCGGACCCTTTTGTAGTCCTCTGTCATTCTGGAGCATCTCCCGAAATAGGTCTTACTTGATCGATCACAACTTCTTTGCATCTTCATGCGGACCTCTGAAATCTTGTCTGGATCATCTCAGGACTTATATCTTCAAACCCTTTACTCCGCATCTTGTATCACATCCAGCACCACTTGATTGGCTGGGGGAACAGGATTTTCTTTGAGTCTCCCCCTGAGCCAGAGCTCACTTTTAATTTCTGGAAGAAATATCAGCACCAGAGTCTGGTGCGGATCCAACCTCTACATTCTCTGAACTTTTCTTCACCCAAATCTTGTTCATCTGATTCCTAACTTCATCCGCATTCATCTTTTGTTTACCCTTGTCTTGATTCTGATTATATACCGGACCTCTTTTGTCCTGATTCTTGCTTCTGCAGACTTTTGCATTATGACCGGACCTATTACAGATTTGGCAAATAACATTTCTTTGCATATTTGACTGATAACCTCTTGATATGCATTGATTAGCCATATGACGTACTCTATTGCATGCAAAGCATCTACCATTGAATGATTTGTTTATTTGCATATTTCTGCATTCATGAGACTTGTGTCCATACCTTTTGCAGTTAAAGCACTGTCTGGAGAAGGATGAATTAGTCTGATTCATTCTCTTTCTGCACTGATTAGCTTTGTGACCAAAGTGATTGCAGCTGTGGCAGTATCCATTGAAGGATGGATATCTTTGAGCATTGGGCTGTCTTATCGGAGGTCTTCTAGGCCTATTCCTTGGATTTTCTGATCCAAAATTCTTTTGACCGGATCCGGAGCTTTCTCCTTTCTCATATCCCAAACCATACTTGTCATCTGTCCTCTTTTGACTTCCAAGAAGTACTTCAAGTTGGGCAGAACTTATCTTGAATTTTTCTTTATATTCATTTGCTGTTTGAAGATCTCTTTTGAGAGAGACAATTTGATCCTCAAGTTTTTCTTCATTATCTTTGGCATCTTCAAGATCAGATTCAAGATGTCTGATAATCCTGTCCATCTGGTGGCATTCTTCTGATTTCTCTTTAAGAGATTGTCTTAGATTGTCTTCAGCTTTTCTTTTTTCTTCAATCTCTTGAGTAAACTTTATAGTTCCTGATTCCATTTCATGTCTTAACATAATGACTTCTTTTGATAACTTTTCACATAACTTGGTTTTCTCAGTCAATTCTTCATTTGTATTGCTTTCTTCACTTTGTCTTGCCAACTGTTGGAGCAGCTCCTTTCTCTTTTTCATAGAGAGACTTAATTTGTCCTTTAATTCTCTCATGAATTCATCAGCCTGTTTGAGTCTTTCCTTTAATTCATTGACTTCAGAATTTGACTGTTCAAGATCCTCAAGGGCAGTCTTGAGTTGCTCCCTTAAACCATATGCATCCATTTGAACTCCCAGATCTTCCTCAAGCTGTTAGGCTCTATTAGGAGGAACCTTGCTCTGATACCAATTGTTGATAACTGAGAGGGGGGGGGTGAATCAGTTATCCTAATTATTTCTTCTTTTGAACTTTCTTATTAATCAAAGCAGCATTGAATCAAACATTACCATGAAATAAGAAACACATGACATAGTATTTTTGACATGGAAACCCGGTTAAGGGAGAAAACCACGGGGTGATTAACCCAAAGATTATTCTCTGTTAAAAGAATAAGGAATTACAAAATGGCACTTGCCAATTAGGGCTCACTGCCCGAGCACACTGCTCACAAAGAGGCACACTGCCTACAAGGAGACACACTGTCTACAAAAGAATGTTATACAATACTTGAACTGATTGGAAGCATCTACATATGCTAGAGTTCAGTTCCGGTTAGGCTCAGTATACTGATCTGCTGCGCTTCATCTTTCCTCTGTTCTTTATTCTGCTATCTTTTCACATACCGGATCTTTCTTACTGCTTCTGCTCTGCTCTGTATTTATTCGCATACATCTTCACATCATCACACTTTTCACAACTAAATCCATCCTCTATATATATCCGCACTAGTGATTTCATTATCTTTCTAGTCGGCACCCGGAATAATCTATCTTCTCACAAACTCTGTTCTGTCTGCTGAATCCTTGCATATCAAGTAATGCGGATCAAGCATATACTTGTAGATATCATTAATCATGTCGGCCAAACATGATTCATGCCTTCACAACCTTTACCATCAACAGTAACACATCCGGAAAATAGTCTGATACTCTGTCAGTCAGTTCTTCCTCTGTTCTCACTATCTCTCAGGAATCCGGTACTCAACTATTCATATCTTTTTCTTTGTTCATCACCGGAGGCTAAATCCTTGGAATATACTACTCAAGGTAGTCCTCTTGACTTCCCCAAATCCACACTGCACCAAGACACTTCCTCTGAGAGATCCGGACCAATCTGTCGGACCTTGCCACATGCTCTGTTCTTGTTCACCGGACCACAACAATCTTCATTCTGACTTCCGGTAGAGACACATCATGACTTGCGGATATGTGGGATGACCTTTGTTGCCATCAATGACAACAACCATAAATCCATATAGTGTCTCTTGCCAACATTTCCTTCATACTTATTAGATCCTCTTGGCAGTCTCTTTGTAATGAGGGCTTCAAGTTGAGCTGTTTCTACTTCTTCCACTTCCATGTCTTTTCTTGTTTGATCATACCATGATAGCTTCCTTGAAGAGTTTTCTCCCAGATCAAATATTTGTTTACTTTCATAGAAGCACTGGCTTTGAATGCAGATTCAGTCTTGGGGGGATCATCTCCAAACTCGGTCATTTCAAATGTAGCTAGTTTGCCAGCCAATTGGTCTCTTGTGACAGTTGTGTGGGCTCTGAATTCATCAATGGCAGCAACCTTGATTTTGTAGGCAGCAGGAAGGGATCTGAGAATTTTGCCAACAATCTCATTTTCATCCAAAACTCCACTAGCATTCCTAATTCGACACACCAGCTCACTTACTCTTGGCATAAAGGTAGTAATATTTTCATCATCTCTCATCTTCAGTATTTCAAATTTCCCTTTGAGACTTTGCAACCTTGCACTCTTAACATACTCATTTCCTTCATGCAGAAGTTCCAGTTTAATCCAGATCTCATAGGCAGTTGGTAGGTCAGTAACATTTGAGAGCTCTAAGTCAGTTAATGCACTTAGGAGAGCCTCTTTGGTCTGTAGATTGTTTTCAGCATCTGTGATTTCATTTAGAGTTGTCAGACCACCCTGTGGAGGTGTATAAGCTTTTGAGACCATGGACCAGTACGCCTTTCCCATACACAGCAAGTGACATTTCATGCGACCTTTCCAAAGAGAGAAGTTGGTTCCATCAAACTTCAAACTATCCTTCTTGTATGACGACATCCTAGATCTCCTCAAGCGGTTAAGCTCCTTTTAGAGGAACTTGGCTTTGATACCAATTGTTAGATTTAGGGCACACAACTGAGAGGGGGGGTGAATCAGTTGTATGAAACTTGCTTTTAATTCAAACACTTAAATCCTCTTTGTTATTTAGTAGCATATCAATTAATCACTCATGTAA
Organism: Cunninghamia lanceolata; assembly: GCA_027924645.1. Lineage (NCBI taxonomy): Eukaryota > Viridiplantae > Streptophyta > Pinopsida > Cupressales > Cupressaceae > Cunninghamia > Cunninghamia lanceolata. The sequence continues at coordinate 2,708,281 of BSBN01000356.1, read as the reverse complement.
GCATAAAGCATAAACACCAGAGCAGATACACATCAATACATGAGACACCAAGATTTTGACGTGGAAAATCCAGTCAAGGGAAAAACCACGGGGTGATTAACCCAAGGATTATTCTCTGTTAGAAGAATAAGAAAAATAGATGGCACATGCCAATTAGGGCTCACTACCCGAGCACACTGCTCACAAGAGGCACACTGCCTACAAGAGACACACTGTCTACAAAGTAACAAGTATTACAAACTTGAACTGGAGATTGACATCTTTACCATGCCTGGATCAGTTCCATTTAAGCCTGAAAACTCCTGCTTTGCCTTTCACTCTTCTTCTTCACTATGACACACTCATCCACACCAAGACACACTTCAAAATGAATTCACAATCCCTTATTTGTACAAGGCATCGACTTAGGAACAATCATCTAATTCGGCAAACACCTATAAGATCATTCACAAGACGTGTAATACATCTGGTCGGCCTATCTTAGGAAGAACACCAATATCTGTAGTTATTCTTCAAATGCAAACTCAAACTTTAATGCGGACCACCAATAAGAATTGTACACGATCCAAAGATCACCAAAACCTTTCCTGAGTCATCAGGAACAACCGCACTTTATCAGCTTACTGGAATTCTTCTCTTCTTCATCCGAAACTTCAAGAACACAGTCTGTCATCACTGTCATAATGAAAAAGGTGCTTTTGGACATCCAAACCATGAACAAATCTATTTGTTACTTCACATGGACTTCTTCAACACTCTCTCCAATCCACAGAATGAGATAATGCAATTCCGGAGCTCACCGGACCAATCTGTGACACTCTGTCACCACTGAACATCTGTCGGAACTGGTTCTACTTGAGCAACCATAACTTCTTTAGATCTTCATGCGGAGCTTTGAAATCTTGACTGGATCATCTCAAGACTCATATCTACAAACCCTTTAAACTGCATCCTCTGATCTTCACCTTATCTTGGACTTTTACCTTAATGTCATCACTGTTCCTGATTGAGACTAATTTCTTCAATATCCTCAGCACACAGCTCATCCAATCCTTCTCATTAATGCAATATGAGTATGTTGACATCAATGACAACACTAGTTATCCTCATACTTGCAACAGTAAATGCTTATGCTAAATGGAAGATCATATTTTGGTGTGGTCATGAATGAAGTTTTTGACTGTGTCTGGCAACAGTAGAGCTAACAACAATCTGATATTTGATACAGCTCAGTCTGGGCAACAAGGCATCTCAGCATGATAACAATGGATTGTTATTATTCTATATGTTTCAGAGCATCTATGCAGGGGATAGTCTCATGTGTGTCCAAGATCTTCAAGGTTAACAAACTCAAGGCCAATCAATGATGTTTGCTTTAATTGCATTGATTTCATTGTAATTTCTCTTAATGCAAACACATAAGTACCCCTGGATGGTTTACCGCCAGTGTGGAGAAATCAATCTTTTCTTTCCTTCTCTTTACCCACTGGATAAGTGGCAAATCCCCACTAAATAAGTGGATGACTTGTAATGTTTTATTCCATTCCACCCATTGAAGAAGTGGCAAATACCCACTAGATAAGTGGATGATTTGTACTTTCATTCTTGATGTCATACCCACTGGAAAGTGGTGAATACCCACAATACAAGTGGATGTCCGCCGCAATGGATGAATTATATTTACATTGTTGCATAATTGCTTAGTGTAAGCCAAGCACTGTATGTGTCGTTAGGGCAAAATCTAGGGCAGAAATAAAAATTGTAGAAAATCAAACCCTAACTAGCACCATGAAGCACAAACTAGAGTGAAAATGCAAATAAACAACTCAAATGCAAACCAGATTCAAACTAGTGTTGATTGACCTCCATGGCTCTTCTCAACCTCGCATGAAAATGCAAGATTTTGAAGGGTTGATCAATGGGGGATTGTTGGTTGCTCAAGATTTCAGTAGCATAACGGTATGCAAGGGCTTGATCATATTCTAGAGTGATTTTGGTAGCATGAGGCTACTTGCAAACTTGATCATCTGAAAATGACTTGAGAGAGGCTACCTTTATAGAAAAGGCAAATTCGAACGGATGGATGAGATTGCAAGTTATGTTGAATGATATGAATAGTTGAGATCGATTAGGGTTGATTAGGGTTTCCCACTCCAAGAGGGATTGTAGTCACATGACAAGTGTACGATGGAGAAAAAAGGGGACTTAATTCAAATATTTTATTTGAATAAGTTTGACATGTGAAGGGGTATTAAGTGGAAGATGTAGCATGTGACACTTGTTTGATTGAGATGAAAGGTGAGGGATTTAATTCAAATATTTAATTTGAATTATGTGAGACATGTGACAAGGGGGAATTAATTAAATAAATGGACTTATTTAATTAATTGGAATGTGATTAAGTGGGATTAGACTAGGACCTAGGGAAAGAAATTACAAGGTCATGTCGACTAGGGGATGGTCAAGACATGGACAAATTTTAGTGTCTACATTTTGCCCCTCTTTGAGATGATGCGATTTATGTCAAGTAACATTATTTCAAAGAAGCTAAGAAAATGGGTTGACGATGAAAGAATAGGATGATGATGCCCCCTCAAGAGGATAGGCAGGTTGGACAAACACGGGTAGGTTCTCAAAATGAAATGGATTGGTCAAAGAAGATAAGGGCATGGATAGAAGAAAGGGAAGGTTGCATTATGCTGTAATGAAGGTGAGCAACCATGATATTTGATATAGCACTAGATGTTATGCACCAAGGTATAAGGACCATGGTGACGATGTGTCTCCTGCCCTAGCATAATACAACCTTGTCTAGATACAAGATATGAATATTAGCTAGGTTGGATTCAGATTTGAAACAAATGCAAGATAAAAAGATAACACACACAAGCAAGCAAGTAAGCATGCACAAATGATAAAAAACCAAATAAGGTATTGCCCCTATCAAGCTATAAACCAATGATTGATTGATGATTATTGTGATAATGATGATGTATGGTTTTAGGAAATGAAACATGTCATCTAAGACGCTTGATCTGGTTTCGATAATGCAACATCCTATCTAAGACAATCGATTTGATTGACACTAGTGTTGTTGGCCATGCGAACAACATCAGTTTTTGATTGATGATTGATTTGGCTTACGTCAAGATTAGGATCAAGACCATTGAATGTGATTGGATAATTTGACTTGATTGGTAGGGATTGATGATGACTTGCATTTGATTTATTGCATGGAATGATTGATTTGATTAATTGGATTGATTGGAATAATCGAAGAATGATGATGGATTTGATTTGATGAATTGATGACTTGATTTTGATTGAAGAATGACTGGGTTGATTGATTGAAGAAGTGAATTGATGTTTTGATTTGAAGGATGATTTAATTAAGTGGTGGATTGACTAGATTGATTTTAATAATTGAATTGATGAGTTGGATTGATTTAAGGAATTGATTGAGGTGGAATGATTCTAAGAATTGATGGCTTTGATTAATTAGAAGAGGTGATTTGATTTGATGAATTGAGTGATTGGATTGTTGAATGTTTTGATTTTTTTTGGATTGATGAGTTGGATTGATTTGATGAATTGATTAGAAGAATTGATTGGGTTGGAATGATTTGATGAATTGAATTGGTTTGAATGAATGGACTAAATGATTTGGTGGATTGATATGATAGTGGAGTGATTTTATTGCTTGGATTTTTGTAGGATATTTGATTTTTTTAAAATTTTGATGATATTTGATGTTTCTTGGATTTTTAAAAATATGTGAATGTTTTTGGATTTTGATATGTTGTGATTTTTTTTGGATTTTTCAATATTTTGATTTTTTTTTAGATTTTTGAAATGTTTTGATTTTTTTAGATTTTTTGCATGTTTTAATTTTTAGGAATATTTGATTTTTTTTGGATTTTTGAAATGTTTTGATTTTTTTAGATTTTTTGCATGTTTTGATTTTTAGGAATATTAGATTTTTTTTGGATTTTTGAAATGTTTTGATTTTTTTGTGTTTTTGGGACATTTTGGAATGTCAATGGATGACAATTTTGACAGTCCTTGTGCTAGATACCAATGACAAGGGGAAACCAAGTCTAGGTGTAAGAATGGTGTAGGATTGGATGAATGGATAAGATGGCTAAGCAATAGTGGATGGAACGCATGTATGCGTAAGAGGGCAAGGATGTGACCTCCAGAGGCTATGTTGCATAGGAACAACATGCCCCATTCTAGGTGTAATACTTAGGATTTTTCATGATAAGGCTTATGAAAATAGGATGATAGGATGGATCGTTTGGAAGGGATAAGGTATGCCAAGAGATATCTAAAGCATGTTTCAACATTTTGCCCCCATTTCTTTATCAAGATCAAAAGAGGAAGGGAGGATGGATGGGTTTGATATGATAGGAATGTGTATGTAATGGATAGGATGATACAAATGTCATTAGGGCAAAATCTAGGGCAGAAATCAAAATTACAGAAAATCAAACCCTAACTAGCACCATGAAGCACAAACTAGAATGAAAATACAAATAAACAACTCAAATGCAAACCATATTTAAACTAGTGTTGATTGACCTCCATGGCTCTTCTCAATCTCACATGAGAATGCAAGATTTTGAAGGGTTGATCAATGGGGGATTGTTGGTTGCTCAAGATTTCAGCAGCATAATGGTATGCAAGGGCTTGAACATATTCTAGAGTGATTTTGGCAGCATGAGACTACTTGTAAACTTGATCATCTGAAAATGACTTGAGAGAGGCTACCTTTATAGAAAAGGCAAATTTGAATGGATGGTTGAGATTGCAAGTTATGTTGAATGACATGAATGGTTGAGATCAATTAGGGTTGATTAGGGTTTCCCACTTCAAGAGGGATTGTAGTCATGTGACAAGTGTGAGATGGAGGGTAAATGAGACCTAATTTAAATAAAAGATTATTTAAATTAGTTTGACATGTGAAGTGTTGTAGTTATGTGACACTTGTTTGAATCAGATGTAAGGTGAGGGAATAATTCAAATATTTTATTTGAATTATGTGAGACATGTGATAAGGGGGAATTAATTAAATAAAGTGGATTTATTTAATTAATTGGGAACGTGATTAAGTGGGATTAGAATAGGACCTAGGGTAAAACATTACAAGGTCATGTCAACTAGGGGATGGTTAAGACATGGACAAATTTTAGTGTCTACATTTTGCCCCTCTTTGAGATGATGTTTGAGATGATGCGATTTATGTCGAGTAACATCATTTCAAAGAAGCTAAGGAAATGGGATGACGATGAAAGAATAGGTTGATGATGCCCCCTCGAGAGGATAGGTGGGTTGGACAAACATGATTAGGCTCTCGAAATGAAATGGATTGGTCAAAGAAGATAAGGGCATGGATAGAATAAAGGGAAGGTTGTGTTATGCTGCAATGAAGGTGAACAACCATGATGTTTGATATAGCACTAGATGTTATGCACCAAGGTATAAGGACCATGGTGATGATGTGTCTCGTGCCCCAGCGTAATAAAACCTTGTCTAGATACAAGATATGAATATTAGCTGGGTTGGATTCAGATTTGAAACAAATGCAAGATAAAAAGATAACACACAAGCAAGAAAGCAAGCATGCACAAATGATACAAAAACAAACAAGGTATTGCCCCTATCAAGATATAAACCAATGATTGATTGATTGATTGATGATGATTGTGATAATGATGATGTCTGGTTTCAGGAAATGAAACATGTCATCTAAGACACCTGGTCTGGTTTCGACAATGCAACATCCTGTCTAAGATAATTGATTTGATTGACAATAGTGTTGTTTGCCATGCAAGCAACACCAGGGTTTGATTGATGATTGATTTGGCTTACGTCAAGATTAAGATCAAGACCATTGAATGTGATTGGATAATTTGACTTGATTGATTGACTTGATTGGTATGGATTGATGATGACTTGTATTTGATTTATTACTCGGAATGATTGATTTGATTAATTGGATTGATTGGAAGAATCAAAGAATGATGATGGATTTGATTTGATGAATTGATGACTTGATTTTGATTGAAGAATGACTAGGTTGATTGATTGAAGAAGTGAATTGATGTTTTGATTTGAAGGATGATTTGATTAAGTGGATTGAGGAGTTCGATTGACTAGATTGATTTGAATGATTGAATTAATGAGTTGGATTGATTTGAGGAATTGATTGAGGTGGAATGATTTGAAGAAATGATGGCTTGGATTAATTAGAAGAGGTGATTTGATTTGATGAATTGAGTGATTGGATTGTTGAATGTTTTGATTTTTTTTTGGATTGATGAGTTAGATTGATTAGAAGAATTGATCGGGTTGGAATGATTTGATGAATTGAATTGGTTTGAATAAATGGACTGAATGATTTGGTGGATTGATATGATGAGTGGAGTGATTTTATTGCTTGGATTTTTGTAGGATATTTGATTTTTTTTTAATTTTGATGATATTTGATATTTTTTGGATTTTTGAAAATATGTCAATGTTTTTGGATTTTGATATGTTGTGATTTTTTTGGATTTTTGAATGTTTTGATTTTTTTTGGATTTTTGAAATGTTTTTATTTTTTTGGATTTTTGAAATGTTTTTATTTTTTTGGATTTTTTTGCATGTTTTGATTTTTAGGAATATTTGATTTTTTTGTTTTGGAAATATTTTGATTTTTTTATTAATTTTTTAAATGTTGTGATTTTTTTGTGTTTTTTGACATGTTTTGATTCTTTTGGATTTTTGAAATAGTGTGATTTTTTTGTGTTTTTTGAGATGTTTTGATTTTTTTGGATTTTTGACATGTTTTGATTTTTTTGGGGGATTTTTGAAATGTTGTGATTTTTTTGTGTTTTTGGAATCTTTTGGAGTGTCAATGGGCAACAATTTGTGTAGCCTTTGTGCTAGATATCAATGACAAAGGGAAACCAAGTCTAGGTGCAAGGGACTGAATGGAAGAAACGGTGGGTGATAGTGGATGGAATGGATGTATGTGTAAGAGGGCAAGGATGTGATCGCCAAGGACTATGTTGCATAGGAATAACATACCCCATTCTAGGTACAAGACTTAGGATTTTTCATGACAATGCTTATGGAAAAAGGATGATAGGATCGTTTGGAAAGTTATGAGGTATATCAATAGATATCCAAAACATTTGTCAACATTTTTTCCCCAATCTTTATCAAGATCAAAAGAGGAAGCGATGATGAATGGAATCGATAGGATGGGTGTATGTAGGTGTAATGGATAAGATATGATATGGAAATGGTATGGAAGGAAATGATAGGATGAAAGTGATATATTGGATGAGACAAGGTGCCCCCAAGTGTAGGTGAAAATAGAAGATCTGATTACACATGATGCTTGTTTGCCAGGTTTTCATCATGGTACTTATCCAAGGCACCTGTTTACCAGGTTTTCACCATTGGATGAAGGGATTTCTCTTTACTTTTTTTATTTTTTCTTTATTTTTTTGACTTTTTGATTTTTTTTTTACTTTTGTGAATGGGATAGGTGGGATATGGAAAGGAGGGGCTCAAAGGTCTAATTCCATGAAGGTGATAGTGTCCCATTGGAAAGGAATGTCATCATATGGACCATGTCAAATGTCATTATGCTCATTGATGTTCGTAAAAGATTGAATGAAAGTGAGATGAATTAGATAGGTGGTGAATTATGAAGGGAACGATAGTGAATTATGATGTGGATTATGACATGGATTATGATGTGGATTATGTAGGACTTATGCAAAAGCATGGACCATAGGGATGTGATGGGTGAAATAGGTAGCATAATAGTTGAATGATGGGGTGATGGATGTATGTGAGAATGGAATCATGACCAACAGTTGCACACACCATCATAAACATGGAAGCATTTGATTGGATGGTGGTGTAGGAAGCAATGGTGATGTTTTCTTAGGAGATGGATGATGTAGGTGTTGTCTCTCAGATTTGCACCCTTGCTGAGTTGTAAAACTTAGCAATCTAGAGAAACATGGGATCTTTTCAGGTCTGTGGGTCACCTATGATGGAAAGAACCTCTGGAGAAGGCCAGCTTCCTAGTTGGTTATCACCTAAAATCTATTGGATTTGCAGAGGAAAAAGGAGAACGAATTCTTTTTAAAAGTAAAAGTTAAAACTGGTAAATTTGAAAATAAGGGTGATTCACCAAACGTAATAAGGTAAATGAAACTCAGACCTGCATACACTTGGCCACAAACAACAGAAACTAAAACCCGTACAACCTGTCACTATATGTTTGCAAAAGCACTTCACAAAGAGGCCTAACTACATTAAAATCTTTAAAAGGAAGCTAAAATTCACAATTTAAAGCCTTATAACACTCTAAGACAGTTTGTAACCTACATAAACATAGCTTCTATAGAAAAAGGGTATTAAAACATAAGATAGTCACAAGGAAATGAATTACCTCACAAATGACTTGATCAAACACTTGATAACACCCAATACTGCAAAACAAGAGGCAAAATCTGACTGTCAATGGTATCCAAGGTGTTCTCTATATTTCATATGCCCAAAGAGTTACAAAAACATGCTCAAACTGAGTAGGATTATAGAAAAATCACTAACTCCAGAATGGTACATGGAAAAGAACCCCCTACAAAGAGTCAAATGAATAACTATATACTTTCCAAATAGTTGTAATCAAATAAAGATGAGCCATCTCCATTTTCATGTATCTCATAAATGTGCCCAAAATATCTGCTAAAAGTCCTCCAAAAAGGGTCTTCAAAGCAGAAATGGTCAAGGCTTGCCATCAACTATCATAAAGGCACCTGAAAATGTCTTTGAATGCCTTTAAATGATCTTTAAGGCCACTGAAAATAAGTCAAATCTGTGCAATAACTCTTGCCCCTACTTGTCAACTCTTGCCTGTAGCATCATAAATGTATGATATTTTCACAATAAATGACATAAATACACAATTTTTGCATTTAATTAACATTTGACTAAGAGGTTTATAATTACACCACCTTAGTTAATGTTTTACGATCCAAAATTTATACAAACCTATGCAGAAAATAATGGTATTTAAGACATAACATTTAATTCCCCAATTTTGCATGATTTAGGGTCAATTAAATGTCGTGAAAGGACGACAAAGTAATCGACAAGACTTACTTTATCGTTTGTGATAATCTACCTAATATTGCCTCTTTGCATTTTATTACAAATGATAAAGTAATAATTACTTTATCATTTGTTTACAACATTTAATCCATCCTAGATTATGCAAAAATGACGAAGAAAACACCTTCATAGCTCCTAGACAAAAATAACATGACTACCCATACACTTGCATCATATTACATGTCACAAGGTTGCATCAAAACATCTAATGGCTTGTCAAAATACCTTACAACTCCTAGTAGTTCATACATTTTTAACATACATCATCATGATCACATGCTTTATATAGGTCTAATGCAACATATTAAACCGACTCTCTCCCTATGCACATCACCATGCCTTATATGCATCACTTCACCCACCTTGTAACTCCCTCACCAACATGCCTTAGCAAAACACAAGGTACTCGACCCACATGCTACCATAATGTTTTTCTTTGACCTAAAAAGGCAAAAAATTACCTCACGGCCCCATGGAAAATGACTAGGTTCGAACACATGAAGTCTTCCCCATGGTGCATAATGGATTGTAATGATTTGCAAATCAAAAGTCAAAAATAAGCAATGCAAGTTAGGTTTCAATTGACTAAACGAAGGAAAACCTAAAAGATATCATTTGATTTGCATTTCATTTTCTACTGTTTGAGCTTGCTGCCGCACCACCATGGAGAGTTTGGAAGGCAAAAAATGTCATATTTCTGGTCAATTTTGGGTCGATCTTGGTCAATTTCCTGAGGAAAACGTGAGGTAAGTTGTATTCTTTGAGGTTTTGACTCCTTTGAAGTTGATTTTGGGCCTCCATGGTCATATTTTAACTAACCTTTTGATGTATCTTTTGGTGTTTTCTGATGGCTGACCACCATGACTGCATTTTGGTCAAAAATCATATTGCTATACCGGCACATTTGCAATGAAAACATTAAGAAGAATATCCTGAGCTTCGTCAACCTTTGATCATTTTGACTTTGCCCAAGATGGTCTCATCAATTTCACCTTTGTTCTAAGATACTCCAATGCTTTCTCCCATGTAAAAATCCCAAGAGAAGTACACTCTTGTAATGATGGGGCAAGTATGCCTGCAAATCTAGGATCCCCTCCAACCATTGGTACAATTTCTTGATCACTTTCCATGCCCATTGCTTTTAAAACAACCACAATGGGAACATCTTCAGAGAAGGTGTTAAGCTTTAAATATATTCTCTCATGCTTTACAAAAATGTTTGTCTTACTTTTCCTTTCATGTGTGCTGCTGGTTACAGATGTTGTAACACTGCCACTGCTATCAGTATCAATTATTATTTGGTTTTTGAGAGTCGGTCCTGAATTAAAATGACCTTCTCTGTTCCCCTAATAATAAAATAGCCTCCCAGATCAAGAGGACATTCACCTAATTTTGCAAGTTCAGCCTCATTTTTGCCTGTAAGAACATAACAGCTACTTCTAAGCATTATAGGCATTCTTCCAATTATAAGAGCTCCCTGCCCTTGCTTCCCCTTTCTCTGAACAATCTCTTGTCCTCTAGTGTATTCTATGTCAACATTGATTGGTGCAACATATGTAATATCCCTCAAACGACATTTGTGGGGTGCAATGTCCGCAAAAATGTAGTCTTTCTCCACACAAGGTGTTGGTTTCTTCCCAGACTGGATGCTTATTCCCAGATTTCCCTACAAGGTAGCCATCAATGATCAACAGGATCTCTGGGCCAGGGGCCAACAGTGTAGGAGATAGACTCTATATTTTATCTCCTCTTCTTCTTCAGGCTCTGCAAAACCTAGGGGGGTATTCCCTACTCAACACCCATGATAATGTGCATACTAAGGCTGGGATGCTGACAGAAAGCAGATGAGTCCTCCTGTAAGTAGACCAAAACTGAAAGATAAGAACAAAGGGGCTAGCTTTGGGCCTATTTGCAGTTGTAGACAGAGGACTGAGGATCCTAAAACTAATGCTAATGTCCTAATGGTTGTTTTAGATTTCAATTTTGATTTTAAGTTTGGATGCAAAGCTGGACATGGTTGTAACACAAACACAAAGCAAGATTGGTGCCTATCTAGGGCCTGGAGTCAATAGACATACACCTGTGAATGATAGCATGAACAGCTAAAACTAGATTTCAGAGGGATATATATGATACCTGCCTTACAGATATCTCCCAATACAGAGTGTTAAGTTATCTCTACTTATGGCATCCCTACTGCAGTATACCCTTCCCAATGTTCAACCTGAAAATAGTTTAATCTACCCCTTGAGCAGAAGTTAAAAGATCAGACATCCAACACAGGAATTCTATGTTCTAGAGTCTCAACATTGCTTAAATATCCAGACTCAGAAGAAGAATACATGCAATACTGGAGATAGAATTAACAAAACACATGCTAAGATAGCATTTCTCATATAAGATTAATCATGAAATCAGTGGGTTCATGCCAAAACATACAACAATAGATACATAAACTCACAGGTTTAGCTGTACAGAGCAACCAGATCAGCTTGTTTTGAATTACAGAGCCAAAAATCTTCAACTTTCAACAACCTAAAAAATGGTAACACAGTCTGCTTATAACAGCCAGAGAGTGTACCACAACAATTAATTACATGACTGTTACAAAAAATCTGCCAGATACAATCCTCAGAAGGAATGGTGCTCAGAAAATGTAAATGCAGCAGACAAAGAGGAGCCTCGAGCCACGCGCCACTATCTGGAAGTCTTCATCCACGATCAGGCAGCTTCACCGTTTGTATCCATCACCCATACCCCTGCACGACCGTCATTAATGGTCTCAACCACCCACAGTTCACTTGGAAACCGTCGCAACAGTCGAATAGAAGTTTCCCACCAAAACACATCGCATGTTCAAATTGTTGAAAAAGAATAGTCCCACATGCATGGTGGGGAGAACACACTAGCGCTTTATAAACATAGCCGCATGCATACCAAGTGTCGAGCGCTTTTGCCGCGCTTGACATACGACCCTTCGTCCACAGCCCATCGGCCAAACATATACCATCGGCCTTCCTCAAAAATCTCCCACCGACTTCAGTGGTCTCGCCGATCGCAACATCTCCACAAGTAACCAACATCCCCATCGGCCAGAGGAGAACCATCGGCCAGCTCCACAAATCTCCTGCCGACCTCAAAGGTTATGCCGACGCCTATTGTAATCCCCTGTCGGCCATACTACTACCATCGGCCAACCTGAAACAAACGAAGCATACCAATGACAACGATCACCCCGACATACATCCCTCGGCGAGACACATGCCGATAACACTTCATCGACCAAACATCCATCATCGGTCGAACAGGAAAATGCTTCGTCGATAGTATACATCACACCGATGGCACCATCGGTAAGAACAATCCCGTCGGGCAACCAGAAAAAAGACCTACCGATAGTGTATGTCACGTCGACAGCACATCACTACCACCAACCTGATCGCCAAAATGCCTGCAAGGTCACGCCGATGGGAAAGAATACATAGGGTTTAAGTGAAGAAACCCTCTAGACATGAAAAATTCAACCTCCAGGTCAAAATGAGTGCCAACACTGGCTCCGAATGGGGACGTGCAGGTGAAAACCTGCAGCGAGAACCAGATCTCCGGGCAGACCAGGCAAAAAACCAAAAAGCACGAACTGTACAAGGCATTTACACTATATACATGTTTTTACAAATGTGCACAGCGACAAGTCATTTATGCAAAATAGAACTTAAGGAATTGGCCATGCACAGGCAATTCCAGAACTTCACCATCTAGGGCCTGGAGGAAATAAGAATCCTCCCCATGAGCACTGCAAATCTGATATGGGCCCATCCATAAGGGTTTGAATTTACCATGTTTACCCTTGTCCTGATCTTTTGCATTCCATATGAGCACCAGATCATTGACCTAAAATTTCCTTTTAGTAGCTCTCCTGTCAAATTGATATTTCACCTCTTGTTGTCTCTTGAGATTGATCTGGTGGGCTTTCCTTCTGTCTTCATCCAGTGCAACCAGCTGATTCACTCTTTCTATCATGGAATCTTCACTCTCCTCATCATTTTCCTGAATGAATCCGTAAACTGGTAGTAGATTGTTTATGGGCAATCTGGCTGATGCACCATAGACTAGCTCAAAGGGTGACATTCCAATAGCCTTTTTTACTGTCACTCTGTTAGCCCATATTGCTAATTTTAATTTTGAGTCCCAAGCTCTCTTGTTCTTGTCCAGTATCCTCTTGATAATTTTCATGATGCTTTTATTGCTTGATTCTGCTTGACCATTCCCTTGTGGGTGATATGGTGATGCATATGATAGATTTATTCCATACCTGTTGCAAAAATCAACAAATTCACCTGATCTGAAGCACATAGCATTATCAGTGACTATCTTGAATGGTACTCCAAACTTGATGATAATATTTTCTAGCATGAAATCTGTCACCACCTTACTTGTAGCTCTCTTAGTTGGAATGGCCTCAATCCATTTGGTAAAGTAATCTGTTGCCACCAAAATCCAACTGTGTCCCCCACTTGATTTGTCTGCAATTTCCCCTATGAAGTCAATTCCCCATTGCTGAAATGGAGCATCCACAGTTACAGTCCTGAGGGGTAAAGCACCATCATATTTCAACTTTCCTAAAAATCTTTGGCAAGGGTCACACTTCCTCACTAACCTTTGTGCATCTGAAAAGAGAGTGGGCCACCAATATCCTGCTCTGAGAATTTTATGAGCTGTTGTTTGGGTAGTATAATGTCCACCACACAATCCTTTATGCATATCATTCAAAACATTGTTAGCTACATCTTCATCCACACATCTTAGCAGCACACCATCAGGGTTTTTCCAGTATAGCTCACCTTGAACAATAACATACCTGATTGCATGTAACTTCAAAGTCCTCTTTTGATTGTCACTGAAATGGGAAGGACAATTCAGATTTTGCAAGTAGTAGATAATATCCTTGTACCATTCAGATCTTGATACATTTACATTCTCATTTTGGACTACATTAACTTGGCATGCTTCCAAGTTTGACTGTGCCATCATCTTGGCTAATCCTTGTCCTCTTACCAACTTGGTAATTCGTATTTCTATGTTGAACTCCTGCAGTTTGTTTATCCATCTGCACCTTCTTCCAGTCACCTCCTGCTGAGTGAATATGTCTTTGACTGCTGCATGGGGTACATACGCAATTATATATGATCCTACCAAGTATGGTCTGAAACTTTTGATGGCTCTGACTAGTGCATATGCCTGTTTTTCCATAATATCATACTTCAACTCAAAGGCCTGCAAGGACATACTGAAGAAAGCGATGGGCTACTCAAAACCATCTTCATTTTTCTGTAGCAAACATGCAGCAATAGTATGAAAGGAAGCAAATGAAAATACTTGGAATGGCCTAGAAAAATCAGGAGATTTAAGAACAGGGGCCATCTTGATTGCCTCTTTGATACTCTGAAATGATTCTATTGCTTCACTTTCCCAGTGGACAGTTGCATCCTTCTTCATCATCTTGGAAATATTCCTTGTGGTTTCTGCAAAGTTGGGAACAAATCTCCTAACAAAATTTATCTATCCAAAGAAGGACTGAACTCCTTTTATAGTTTTTGGCATTTGAATTCTGTCAATAGCAGCCACTCTCTCTGGATCTATCCTGACTCCATCCTTGGAAACAATGTGCCCTAGGAGTTTTCCTTCAACCACCCCAAAGGCACATTTCTTTGGATTTAAAGAAATGCCATACTCTAGTGCTCTTATGAAAATCTACTCCATATGCAAACAATGTTACTCTTCTTTCTTTGAATAAGCAGTCAGATCATCCTGATATACAGCCAGGACTGAATCAATCAACCCTGCAAAAGCAACATCCATTGCTCTTTGAAATGTAGCACCTGCATTTGTTAGTCCGAAGGGCATTCTAACATACACATAAGTTCCCCATGGAGTGGTGAAGGCAATCTTATACTGTTCTGATTCCTTTACCTTCACCTGATTATAACCTGAAAATCCATCCATCATGGATAAGAGTTCACAACCAGTCACTCTCTGCAACATAGCTTCCATATTAGGCAGTGGATAGTTATCCTTTAAAGAGGATACATTCAAGTTCCTGAAGTCAACACAAAGCCTAATATCACCATTCTTTTTTCTGACTGGGACAAGGTTAGACACCCAAGTTGAATGTCTGATTGGCACAATTATTCCAGCCTCCCTGAGCCTTTTGAGTTCTTCCTGCATCTTTGGAGCTAAGGTAGGATTAATAGGTCTTTGCCTTTGTCTGAATGGCTTAGCTCTAGGCTTCAATGGGATCTCATGCTGGAATAAATCTTCCCTATAGGCTTTTAGGTCCTCATATGACCAAGCAAAAACATGTTTATACCTTTTCAGTAATGCAATCAGCATACTCCTAATGTGTGGTTTGAGCTGTTTACCAATGTATACCTTCTGGGGGGCCTGAGATGTCCCCAAATTTATCTCTTCTAAATCTTCCTTATTTGTGGGAGATGTCCTTGTGACCAACTGGTCTCTACTGTCAAAAGCTCTTTCCAAAGCTACTAATCCTCTAGGGATTTTATTAGTCTTCAACTGAATAATTTCCTTTCCCACAAGAGTTTCTTTTCCATCTATAGTCTCTACAAAAGCTTGGAAATCAATTTCTTGATTCTCATATTCATCTATGCAGTGCAAAAATTTTAACAAGTCCCTATCATCATTAAACACTTGCCAACTGCATATATTTTCTGGTACTACAGGCCTGATTTTAACTTCTACATTTGTAACATCTGACAAAGTGATGTCATCTGGCCTTATTGCAACATTGGCTAAGAAATCAGCCATAACATTCTTTGATCTCTCTACCCAGCCTATTGAAAATGCATCAAAAAGTTCAATGGTATCCCAAACAGCATGCTTGTATTGTTTCAACCTTTTATTTTTTGAAGCATACCTATCTCTAATTTGGGATACAATCAGCTCAGAATCCCCAAATACTCTTAGTATTTTGATTCCATGTTTGAGAGCAATATTTAGGCCTAAGAGCAAAGCCTCATATTCTGCAATGTTGTTTGTGCAAACAAACCTTAGCAAGAAAGAGAATTTGAGGAGCTTACCAGTTGGAGACAGGAAAACAACTCCAGCTCCAGAACCTTCTTTTGCACAAGCTCCATCAAAAAACATGGTCCACAAACCTTGCTGATCCAATTCTTCAATGCAGACATTTTTCTTTTTATCTTCTCTATCATCTGAGACAACCTTGAAGTTATCACAGTCAGTGTTTACAAAGCATATCTGTTCCTCTGCTTCTTGGTCTTCCACTGTCTCTGATGACCTTTGTTCTCTGATTAGCTTAACATCCCTGCCATTCATTGGAATCATGGCATATGACAGGTCCAGCTGCATACTTCCACCAATTAGTGCTGCCCATCTTCTTGACAACAACATACCATACTTTGGCTTGATGTCAACCACTGTTATATTCATTTTATATCTTTTCTCAGGAAATGCTGCCAGTTTGAAATCTACATCCTTCATGATTCCAATAACTGGTACCTCTCTGGCATCCATAGCATAATATTTTCCACATGCCTTGTCAATTTTCAATCCAGCTTGTTGCATGATGGCCAAAGGCATGACATTTGTAGATGCTCCAGAGTCAAGCATACAATTTCTGATTATTTTTCCATTTATAACCAGGGAAACATAAAATGGTTCCACTTGTGAAGGACACTTTGTCATAGTCACTCCTAAATAGACTTCAGGAGCCTCATCTTCTTCATTACATATGACATGTTTCTCACCCTGGGTCTGAGCATTTTGTTTAGCTTGAAAAGGTACCCCTGAAATTAGGGATATTGTCCTATTCTTAATTTCTTCCACTTTCATCAGTTCCATAAGTGGAACAGAGACTTTTACCTGGGAGAGGACCTGAGCTATATCAAATGGAGCATAATTTTGTATAACAGTTGTAGCTTGCTCCACAATCTTACTTTTATCCTGAACTGATTTAGCTTTTACTTTCATAGTTCCCTTATCATCATTCTTGTCTTGGGAACCTTTACCTTGATCTTCAGTCTGAGGGATTCTATTTTCTGGTCCTTGGGATTCATGACCTGTTCTATGTCTGAAATTCTGTTTATTATTAACCCACTGCCTTTTTTGTAATTCCATCCCCTTATGACCATGCAGCGGCTGACCTGCAGAAATACCTTCTGGCTGATGTGGGCTGCTTACTTGATTTTTACCTCTGAGATTGTAGTTGCTCTTGACTTGAGCAACTACTGCAGCTGTGAAGGCTCTAATTTCCTCATCAGAAGGTCGTTGTAAGTTACTCAGAAAATTGTGTGAGTTCTGAGCATAGGCATAGTTAACTTCATCATCTTCATCATATGGGAACTGTTGGCAGCCCTGAGTTCCATCATTTGTACTCTCATCAGCATCATAAAGAGTGTATCCATTGCTTATGGACATCATATTAACATCATCATCTTGCACATAATGTGGCTCATTGCATTCATTACAAGATGTAGTATTATCGCATAAGGACTGAGCAATCATACACTGTAACTGTGAATGTGGCATCTGACAAATTATACACCATGGAGCATCATCAACAATATTTACAGCTTTTTTTAGAGGATCAGGAGTTTCTTTGACATGTTGAGCTCTTTGATTTGTGTTGTTACGTGGGAATATAGGTTTACCATCATGCCAATTGGTATTATAAGGCATATCATGCAATGATGGCCTCTTTTCCTGCCTTTGATAGACTTGCCTATCAGGACCTATTCCTTTTTCACTTCTAGCTAATCTATAGCTTAGGTCCTTAACAACATTTGCCAATTTGTCTACCTTATCTTCAGGGGCAGATGTATTACCTTGAGTGTTCTGAGGCTTGTTTGGATTCTGCAGAATTTTTATATCATCCCTTCTATTTGTCTTGCCCGATGCTTTCCTGTTGTTCTCAATATTCACTGCAATTCTGAAAGCATCCCTGAGAGTAGCAGGACCTTTATCTCTTAATCCATATGCAGTTTTTGCATCAAAGGCATTGATATACAATATTATGCACATTGGTTCATTTGGCCTCATGTGATGTGGCAATTTGTTTAATACTTTAGTAAATCTTGCATTAAAATCTGCAACCTGCTCATTTGACCCTTTAGTGATACTAGTGAACTCATTTACAAAAAAGCTAGGGTCAGTTTTGTCACCATATTGCTCCTTGAACATCCTTCTAAAATCATCCCACGATGAAATACTCCTGTCAGGCAGATTCTTGTACCATTCTCTCGCCTCATCTATTAAGGATTGCATGAATGACTTCATGAAAACGTCCTCATGTTCAACCTCAAAGTTATCCATGACATTCTGAAATGCTTTTAGATGATCTTCTCCTGACACAGTGTTGTTTCCTAAAAATTTAGGCACTTGCAGCCTCAGATGCTTATCAATGGGGTTAGGATACCCAGGAATACCATCAAATACCAGCTGTCTGAATCTATCTAGCTGCATTGGCTGTCTGTTTAACTGATTAACATTAATATTTCTGTTTGCATTCTAGTTTCTTACATTGTTCAGTGGTATCCTAGCATCATTCACATTTTGTCTCTCATCATTATGCTGATGTTGCACTTCATTTCTCTGTTGATGTCTCTGCACATTTGCATTCTCAAGGGTAGGAATTGAATTATTCTGGGCAGTCCTTAAAGCTTGTACTTTCTTCCTCAAGTCATCTCTGATTGATATTGTCTGCTGATATTCAAACTCGGCCCTTAAGCTCCTAATTTCATCAGCTAGTTCTTCCTCGCTGGGCCTAGAGGAGGATGGTTTTACCATATTCTGATCTTTATCTTCATCATCCCTCAGAGACTCGGCCTCTTCAAACCTTTCACTAGGGTCTAGAAATGGGCATTCTTGGAACACCTCTGACCTCATTCTCACGCTACCACCCTGTTGCCTCTCATATGCACCCTAAATATCAGCTTCTGCATTTGAAAAGTAAGGTACTGTCTTGTCTGAAGACCTTGGATTGTCTTGCATATCATCATTTTTTCTGGGGGAACCCTCATGACTAACTGAGACAGCTCCCTTTCTTCTATACATCATTCTTCTTGTTACTGGTAACTCTTCAAATAAAGGATTTTGTTGGGATCTTCTCCCCTGCATATAAATTTTACTTTGACCGGTTGGGAGATTACTTCGGAGTCGCCACCTATTACTAGGAACTGTTTTCTTTTGAAAACCAGGGTTCTTTCACAAAGTCCCCAGCAGAGTCACCAATTTCTGTTGGTGACTCGGATGGGTCACTGATATATTACTAGAGATAATTAGATAGTACTTTTACTTCTCAATCCCCAGTAGAGTCGCCAATTTCTGTTGGTGACTCGGATGGGTCACTGATATATTACTGGAGATAATTAGATAGTACTTTTACTTCTCAATCCCCAGTAGAGTCACCAATTTCTGTTGGTTTCTTCCCAGACTGGATGCTTATTCCCAGATTTCCCTACAAGGTAGCCATCAGTGATCAATAGGATCTCTAGGCTAGGGGCCAACAGTGTAGGAGATAGACTCTATATTTTATCTCCTCTTCTTCTTCAGGCTCTGCAAAACCTAGGGGGGTATTCCCTACTCAACACCCATGATAATGTGCATACTAAGGCTGGGATGCTGACAGAAAGCAGATGAGTCCTCCTGTAAGTAGACCAAAACTGAAAGATAAGAACAAAGGGGCTAGCTTTGGGCCTATTTGCAGTTGTAGACAGAGGACTGAGGATCCTAAAACTAATGCTAATGTCCTAATGGTTGTTTTAGATTTCAATTTTGATTTTAAGTTTGGATGCAAAGCTGGACATGGTTGTAACACAAACACAAAGCAAGATTGGTGCCTATCCAGGGCCTGGAGTCAATAGACATACACCTGTGAATGATTAGCATGAACAGCTAAAACTGGATTTCAGAGGGATATATATGATACCTGCCTTACAGATATCTCCCAATACAGAGTGTTAAGTTATCTCTACTTATGGCATCCCTACTGCAGTATACCCTTCCCAATGTTCAACCTGAAAACAGTTTAATCTACCCCTTGAGCAGAAGTTAAAAGATCAGACATCCAACACAGGAATTCTATGTTCTAGAGTCTCAACATTGCTTAAATATCCAGACTCAGAAGAAGAATACATGCAATACTGGAGACAGAATTAACAAAACACATGCTAAGATAGCATTTCTCATATAAGATTAATCATGAAATCAGTGGGTTCATGCCAAAACATACAACAATAGATACATAAACTCACAGGTTTAGCTGTACAGAGCAACCAGATCAGCTTGTTTTGAATTACAGAGCCAAAAATCTTCAACTTTCAACAACCTAAAAAATGGTAACACAGTCTGCTTATAACAGCCAGAGAGTGTACCACAGCAATTAATTACATGACTGTTACAAAAAATCTGCCAGATACAGTCCTCAGAAGGAATGGCGCTCAGAAAATGTAAATGCAGCAGACAAAGAGGAGCCTCGAGCCACGCGCCACTATCTGGAAGTCTTCATCCACGATCAGGCAGCTTCACCATTTGTATCCATCGCCCATACCCCTGCACGACCGTCATTAAGGGTCTCAACCACCCGCAGTTCACTTGGAAACCGTCGCAACAGTCGAACAGAAGTTTCTCGCCAAAACACATCGCATGTTCAAATTGTGGAAAAAGAATAGTCCCACATGCATGGTGGGGAGAACACACTAGCACTTTATAAACATAGCCGCATGCATACCAAGTGTCGAGCGCTTTTGCCGCGCTCGACATACGACCCTTCGTCCACAGCCCATCGGCCAAACATATACCATCGGCCTTCCTCAAAAATCTCCCGCCGACTCCAGTGGTCTCGCCGATCGCAACATCTCCACAAGTAACCAACATCCCCATCGGCCAGAGGAGAACCATCGGCCAGCTCCACAAATCTCCTGCTGACCTCAAAGGTTCTGCCGACGCCTATTGTAATCCCCTGTCGGCCAGACTACTACCATCAGCCAACTCGAAACAAACGAAGCATGCCGATAACAATGATCACCCCGACATACATCCCTCGGCGAGACACATGCCGATAACACTTCATCGGCCAAACATCCATCGTCGGTCGAACAGGAAAATGCTTCACCGATAGTATACATCACACCGATGGCACCATCGGTAAGAACAATCCCGTCAGGCAACCAGAAAAAAGACCTGCCGATAGTGTATGTCACGCCGACAGCACATCACTACCACCAACCTGATCGCCAAAATGCCTGCGAGGTCACGCCGATGGGAAAGAATACATAGGGTTTAAGTGAAGAAACCCTCTAGACATGAAAAATTCAACCTCCAGGTCAAAATGAGTGCCAACACAAGGCATACCCACACATATGTCCATATACTTGAGATAAAAATTAGGATTAACATCACCGGTTATTTTTTCATTAGCTTTTGCATGAATAATCTTCTTAATCTCATAGTTGACAAAGGAGTTGAAAGAATCAATGTGTTGTTTTACAAGTTCCCTAACCTTAAGAAATTTTGGAAGCAGTTGAAACTTATCAACTGTTGTCTTAACAGGAGCTTCTATATTTTTAGAGCCAAACCACTCTTTGTCCTGACCCATTGCACTCTGCAACTCTACAAGATAGTAACAACTTCAATGAAACCAAACCTGTATACTGTGATTTGAGGCTTGATTTGGAGCATTTCTGTGCACTCTGTTCAAGAAAATCTGCATTTTTCTGTTGCTCACTGTAGATTTGAGCTCGAAAAACTCCATTTTTTGGGCTTTTTATTCTGAAATGAGTTAAAACTTTACTTCTTTCTGTATCTGCACTTTTTTTTTCCTAAAATCTAAGGCTCAATCCAGCACTAGGCTGCGATTTAATGGCGAAAAAATGTCATTTCTTGAGTGTCTCCAAATGATGCAGCAATACTATAGTAAAATTTCCATTATATTCATTTGCAATTTACTTCAACCTCTGTTATGAATTTTCACTCTTTTCACTGTTTTAGACCTTTATATACAAGACTACTCCATCTCCCCAAATTTAATACCTCCATGTCATTTTCTATCAGCAACTGGCTATCAAGTTAAAGGATGAACATGAACTTGATTCTAATATTTTAATTTGTCCTCTACCATATGTATGAGTCTCTGATAGTATATGGGACCAATGAAAATCTTGGATTGCATTTTTTGTTGTTGTCATCATGGTCTGTCTCTGATGTGAATGTATGAAAATGCATGGTTCGAAACAACCCTCAATCTATTGAGGCATGGTTTAAAACTAGAGGGTCTTCCTGGTCATATCCATAATGAACATTGACAGCCATAATAGCATTTTGACCATTATAGAGCTCCACCTTCTTGAGACAATCAAAAGACATAGTCTTAAACAAAGTTTTCTGAGGATAAAACAATTGGTGTGAAGAGGTATCACATCTTGTACAGGAATTTGTTGTATAGTATCCTATTGCTTGCCTTGAGTGTTTCTTTGATTGAAGAAGTGTTAGTGAGTAAATTGCACAAAGTCTGAGTTCTTTTCAGCTATCCTTAAATTATCAATCCCACAAGCTATTTGAACATCTTCTTCTTCAGACTATCATGATACTCTTGCATTTCATAGGGTTTGATGACTATGAACCTTGTATTAGTTTTGCAAATCTGACCTTTGTATTTCTCTCACATTGTTTTATGCACCAAACAATACCCTCATGATGTCTTCATGCTGGTGGCAGCTCTTGATATCGTAGGTGACAATAATTTGACATAGGTGAGTGAAGATGACTATTCTTTGCAACTTGACTGTCCCATTCATTCATTTCCTATCATGCATGTTCCTTGATGTTGCTTGATTGTCACCACCTTGCATGTCATGGTCCACATGGATTTTGTTGCTCCTTTGTCCTACATGATTGTTGTCCATTTATTATGACAGTCTATTGTTCCATTATATGCTATGACATCACTTATTGTTGTTCATCTCTTCATTTAATTGGGCAGTGTGCTTGCTGATGTGTGGTTGTTACTCCATCCTCTCTTTTTTTCTTCATGTCTGTCTTTATCATTGTTGTCATATTTTGCCTAGCCCCAAAATATTCTTGTTTCCCTCTTTCTATCAAAGAAATTCAATTAGAGAAAGCCTAAATAGAAAGAGGAAAAGCTTAAATCCTTCAGTTATCCATGCTATGCTTTGCCAAAATTCCCAAAATCTTACTTGGAGAATCCTTGCCAAAAACCCAAAAAAAACCAGAAATCTTTTGTCTTCAAGTGCCTTCCATTGTAGATATTTCCTACATATACATTGTATGTTTCTTTGTATGTATGTTTGCATTGTATGTTCATATATACAATCACACATACAAAGGTAATATACAAAGGAAGACATACAAAGGTTTTTCAGTGTGACAACAACCATTGGCTGCTCAGTTAAAGGTCTCTCCGATAGACCGATGCAAATGCAAGGGTCAGATGCAAGGCGATATACAGGAGGCACATACAAAGGGGCATCGGCATGACAACCATTAGCGGCTCAACTAATAGTCCCTCCGATGGCTGATAATGCAATGAACATTTTAGGGAGATACAATAAAGATGCAAGGCAAATGTGCATCGGGTTACAATTGTATGTTCGCATTGTATATGCGATATACAAAGGAAAAGATACAGGGGGGAGATGTAAAGGCAATATACAAAGTGCATATACAAAGGTCATATGCAAAGATCAGATGCAAAGGCAGGATGTACATCGGTGAGATACAAGGGAATATACAAAGAGGGATAGATACAAAAGGTGGGGTCCATTAATTGAATGTACATCATGCATTTGTATCTTTGAACATACAATCTGCATATACAAAGGTAATATACATTTCTAACATGCAAAGCCCAGACCTGAAAAAATATGCACTTTGGTTTATAAAGGCGGAAGTGATTGTATCCATTATTTGTATGTATTTTCTCAATTGTATATTTGCACATACAAAGGTCAAATACAAGTTTGTAAGTGCGATTGCATGTATGTTTTGCTTGTATATTTGCATTGTATAATGTGATATACAAAGGCAATATACAAAGGGAAAACATGCAAAGTCCGGACCCGACTGGGAAATCAAATGCAGTGGATAATCATTTTGGGGTCCGCATTGTATATTTGTATATACAAAGTCAAAAGGTGCATACATACAAGGTGATATACAAGGGGTCACATAAAGATGCCTTCGGTGAGACTTGGTGCATCGGCGATTCAGTTTAAAGTTGTTTCGATGGCCGATAAGGAGGATGCAATGTTCAACGATGGGTCCCAAGCTCAACTCAGCAGCAAATCAGGTGTTGCACATGGTAGGTGCATGTATACAAAGGGAGATTCAAATGCATATGCAAATGAATATACAAAGGTGATTCTAAGGCCGATTAAAGTGTTGATGCAAAAGCAAATGCAATGAACATTTCGGTGAGACAATGTGCATCGGCGACTCAGTTTAAAGTCGCCCCGACAGCCCAATACATACAAAGCAGTTTGCATATGCAAAGGCATTTTCAAAGGGTCATTCAGAAGGCCGATACAAGCACAGATGGAAAGGGATATACAATTGTAAAATATAGTTGACCAAAACTTTGACCATGAATATCTTCTGCATCCTAGCGAATTTCAACATGCTTCAAAAGGTAAAAGCGCTTGTTTTTGTATCCTCTTTCCTCTGGCAAGATTTTGAGGGGAATATTCTTACTTTCAAAATTAGATCTGGGCTTGCATGCTCGATTGACTGGACATTTCAGTGACCCTTTTGGCGTGTGCAGAGGCTGTTTATTTTCACAGTAGCTCCGGTTGGTGAGTTTTATGGGTGCATTAATGGCGGATGGCTTCACTCTTCAATGCATATGGGCTCTATGTCTTGCTAGCCGATCTTCGTGTGTTGGACAGTGACTTTGGGGGTTTCTTCTTTAATGCCCTATCCTATCTTGCATTTGGGTAGTCATTTTCTATGGTTTTGGACCTGCCAACGACATGGTTCCTGTCTTTTCACCACACCCCTGCCCATGCGCCCTCATTCCTGCATTAATGACCTCAGATCCTATGGAGCAGTGACTTCATGCCTTTCTACGCAAGAGATTGACCTATAAGATGCAATGTAACCTCATACATACAAGGAGGATGGTTTTATTTTGGGCTGTTATGCTACCAATTTTTCTGTAGTTAGACTTCTGCTACTGAATATTCTGTAATGTAGTAGTTTATGGCCTTCATGATTAATATATGCATGACTTCTTGCCTCTCTTGTGTCCTAATTTCTATGTTTTAATTGGAGTTATAGTCTATTCTATGAGTGAAATGGCTCCTCTACAGGTTTGATCTTCATACTGAAGCCTCAATCAGTCTCATAAGTCTGTGTGAATCCCCCTCATCATTGAAATCATTGTTGTGTCTCCACCAAGATCACCATCGCTCACTAAATCTAGTGTTTCACCCCTTTCATTTCAGTTTCCTTCTAACCCTTTTCCCAGCAAGCATTAGCACTAGATTTAGTTGCATTTCTCTAAGTAATAGGCTTAGAAAGAGGAAGCCAGCCTTCTCTGGAGGTCTGATCTCAATTCGCAAGGTCCCACACTTCGAGATCATTCCCATGTTTCTCCAGATTGCTAAAGTTTTACAACTACAACAAAGGGTGCAAATTTGAGAGACAACAATCATGGCTATGCATGTGATTGCCTTCCTGCTGACTGTTATTGCTCTTGACAGTTGTGGTCTGCCTTTTGAATCTACTCCTTGGACTGTGCTTTTGCATTTGTATATTACATTCTCTTTTGTTCTGTAAGGTCTATGAGCTGGGCTCAACCCTTGTGGGACCCACATTTCCTCCACTCATAATGTAACCTGATGAAACAAATAGAAACATAATTGCACCTGTATCTACACA
The DNA here is from genome assembly GCA_027924645.1 of Cunninghamia lanceolata. NCBI lineage: Eukaryota > Viridiplantae > Streptophyta > Pinopsida > Cupressales > Cupressaceae > Cunninghamia > Cunninghamia lanceolata. The sequence continues at coordinate 2,682,175 of BSBN01000356.1, read as the reverse complement.
TGAAGCAAACCTGTTAAGAAAAACAAGGACTTGCAATCAATATTCTTGATTTGTCTTCTCAAAGGTCTTTGTGACACTAACTAGTTTATTGCATTTGAAAAATAAATTATATATTTATAGATGTATATCATATGATGTATGATGCCTCGTCATTGCTCTAACATCAGTTTTCCAAAAATTTATACAAATAACTTGGGGGTAGCAAGGATATAGTAGCTGGATGCGGAACACGCAGACAATACAGGATGACACAAGACACAGCAACAGGATGAAGGCTCGTCATTCAGGCAATGACGAGTCACCCTATCTCATATGCATATTTGTCTTTTAGTTCTTTTATAAATGTATAGTTTGTCTTTTCACTTGCAATGAAACAGTTAGTCTCACGGCTTGTGTGAGACCTTATACACTTATTTTTTCAGTACAAATTGCTAATCTTTTAAAAGATTTGTACGATCTCTTAAACATGAAATGCGTCTGAATGCAACAATACGCTATAATCTTAATTTGTACCATATATGTACATGGATATAATACAGCAAAAATAAAAATGTACCTTTCTCTCCTTCAAAAACTGAAAAGCTCTACCTAATTGAGCTTCTAGTGAAATCTAGGTAACATTTTTGGCGACATCTGCTATATGTTTGCCTGCTAAACATTAGACCAGTTGCCTGAAGCTTAACCATTGGGCATAGAGTCACACATACTTGACAAAACTTGAAAAACCTTTTTTTTCCATTATTGTAACTCACTTCTAACTACCATCTTTTCTAATCCATCAAGTGCATGGGTATGGTTGGTGATAGTGAACCAACAAAATCATTGTCATTAATGATATGCATCTACTTGATGGGTTAGAAGGGGATAACCAATAGGAACACCTCCTTAGCAAATTGTTGTGATTTATTACAGCTCTATGAGGGAGATAGGCATGATGTGCGACAATGAATACATGTATTCACTATTTCATATGATGGTTGTACCACATACAACTTTAATACATTATAGTAGTTTCATCCTCACACATAATCAGACCCAGGAACAACTGACTAACCTATGCGCAACTGCACTTAGGAAAATGAAAACTGCATCTAACCTACTGTGCAGTAGCATTTATTTAACACAAAAACTAAACCTACTCTAAATCTAACCAGCAGAGGTGGTGCTCAAACATG